>CANTUS010000015.1:43143214-44425357 GCA_947683365.1 Euphorbia pulcherrima
TTCGATTCGGGCTAATCATCTTCCAATTTTTTTAGTTAGGTTAAGACATCCTCGCCGCCGGAGTCCTCTTTGGTCACGACTCAGCCACCGTCTAGTTCACCATTCGGTGTTAGAATCAGTTACTCCTGCCATGTCTAATATCCCTCTATCTAGCAGATTTTTGGCTAAGGGCACTCCTCCGCCTGTCTCTCCTTCGCCAGTTGATCAGGGGCAACCTCGGTTGGGTTCCGAATTGGCTAGCGCCGTGGCTATATTCCTACAGTTGGATATGTTTTGGGCCACTATTAAAGAACAGGTTAGATCCGCTCTTATGGAGGAAAGAGAGTCTCAGAGGCTAGCATGGCCTATTCTTCAAGCTCTGGGAGGGATAGTTCAGTCTCCACCAGTTCAGAATCAATTTTTGGTACCACCGCTCCCTCCTATTCGTCCTTTTTAGCAAAACCAATTTCAGTTTGGGCAGAGCTCTTCTCAGCTACCCTTATTATCTACCCCACCAATCTTTGGTTTTTATCCCCCGGTGCACTCAAGGCCTATTACCCAATCTCATATTCTCCCTGCTTTCTTAGGGGGATTTACTCCTCAGATGACAGTCCCATTGAGTGGCTTTATTGTTCCTCCAGTATAGCCGAATGTTTTCACAACCTTAACCCCTAGCTTTGTGGTCACTCCCCACGTGATTACTTACCCTTAGAATCCTTTTTCTCACCCCCATATCGAAACCCCATCTCCTCTGCCCTTTCAATTCGGGTCATCTTCATGTGACTAGGTCACGCAGCCTCCGAGCGTGACACTCGAAATGGCAGCTTTCTTCAGGCGATTTCTAAATAGGAGCGAGGATAGGGAAGCAGTAAGAGATGATGACTGGGTGCCTAAAAACTTCTCGATGCCCTGAATGGAGGCTTATTCAGGCGAAGGACCACCCAAGTCCCATATAGTCATGTATAAATGAATTATGTGCGTCTAAAAGATTGGGGATAAGGTGTTGGCTAAGTTATTCCCATGTACCCTTTCAGGCCCTACTCTCGAGTGGTACAATACTCTTCCAGAGTCCATAATCCTAGATTGGAAACTCCTATCTGAAGCTTTGGTTGCCCACTATGGATTTAATTCCACAATGGAGACTACAATCCAGCATCTTAAGGCAATCAAGCAAAGGCCAGCCGAATCCTTCAAGTCGTATTTCAACAGATGGATGGCCACTCAGGTTCTCTTAAAGCAAAAGCTTAGCTTGAAAGAAATGATCCTAAAATTGCTTGATGGGGCTCTCCCGATGCTCCAAAAGGAAATGGAGATGGACTCTTTCGAGTCCTATCAGAAAGTTTTTGAAAAAGGTGAAAAAATTGAGCACCGAGAGGAGAAAGACCAGGCTAATAAGTTCAGTGGGAATCGACCATGGTTCAAAAGGAACGAATCAAGTGAAGTTGCGCTAGCTCCTACTAAGGGTAAGTCACCTGCACTGCAAGCTATGACTCAAGGAGAA
This sequence comes from Euphorbia pulcherrima, assembly GCA_947683365.1. Classification (NCBI taxonomy): domain Eukaryota; kingdom Viridiplantae; phylum Streptophyta; class Magnoliopsida; order Malpighiales; family Euphorbiaceae; genus Euphorbia; species Euphorbia pulcherrima. The sequence goes on from CANTUS010000015.1 coordinate 43,144,695, forward strand.
GTATAGGCAGTTCAAATTTCTCCCCCTACTCAGCAACCATTTATATCCCCATGGAAGTTATTCCTCAGTGTAATCTTTGCCAAGATGTATGAAGTAGGCCAGTTAAAGCCCCTTCATAATGTCTGGGCTCCTCGGCTAGATGAAAAGGGGAACTTCTGCAAATTTCATGTGCAAATGGGGGCACCAAACTGATCAATGCAAGGCTCTAGCTTCCACTATTGCTCATATGGTCAAAGAAGGAAAAATGGCTGAGCTGGCCAGAAAGCCGAGCACTATGGAATACCCTTTGCCTAACTTTGGAGGGAATGTCTCTATGATCAGTTCGGGCATTAAAGAAGGGTATGTTCTAGGAGCGATGTCTAAGGAATTCATAATGGTTATCGACTGCGGTCTCCCTTCACGCTTTGTATTTGATATGATCTCATAGTCTAATCCTATGGTAAACTCCATGGAAATTGAAGAAATGGGGCAAGAAGTAGGGACCAAAGTCGAAGATGTGGAAATGATCAAACCGGCACTGTTTAGTGTTGATGATTATGTTCTAAAAGGGGAGTATTCTGATGAAGAGTTTTAGGCCTTCAATGTGGAAGAGTATGAGCTCCAGGATTCGTCATTAGTGTATGAGGAACCGCCGTATCTGTTTGAAACCCCTGCCATAAAAAGCATATCGATTGATGGGATTCTGCATGTCACCTGCAGTGGTCGAGTGTACCAACCTGAGGACAACCGTCTCCACATTGAGAATGATCCAATCCCGAACCTCGTAGAGAATTTGGCTAAGCCATTGGCACCAACTCCTCAGGTTGAAGCAAGTCCTGATATTGATCCTCTCATTACTCAGTTGAAGACGACCCAAGCCCGTTTCAGCATTTGGAAATTATTTCTTGGTTCTGATGATTATTGTCGGGTTCTGATCAAGAGGCTTCTGGAGCTTGAAGTGAAACCTACTACTTCTATTGTTGAGATGTGTAACATGGTAGGGAAAGGAATAACGCTCCCGAGAGGAGATGATCCGATAATGTTCTCTAATCAGGACCTTCCATCTCAGGGATGCTCTCATAACCGAGCCTTGTTCATCTGTGCCCAGGTCCTCGACATAATTATCCCATGCATCATGGTTGATGATGGTTCTTCTCTGAATCTGTGTCCTTTGAAAGTTCTTCTACATCTAGGCTTGTCCAGGGAAATGCTTGAGAAGTCCAACACTGTCATTAATGCTTATGATGATTCGAAGTGAGATGTGATTGGGGTTTTTGAAGTTGAAGTAATTACGGGGGAAATTTCCGCTAAGGTTTAGTTTATCGTCATTGATATTGTTTTCACCTATTCCTTACTCTTAGGCCGACCCTGGCTTCACTCTGTGGGAGCAGTCTCATCGACACTCCATCAAAAGATCAAAGCCATAGGAAAAGACGGAAAGATTAAGGTAATTGAATCTGATCATGCCTCGGTCACAGCCATTATGAAAGCTAAGGAGTCCGGATTTTGAATGGCTATTATCAGTAACGAGAAGCTTAAGACCCCTTGCTATGAGCACTACTCACCTGTAGCAAGGAAATTGATGAAGAAACATGGCCATGTCCGTTCTGCTTAGGAAGAAGTGGAGGAAGAATGATCCTTTGGCCAAAACTGTGAAGAATCTTGCCTGATTGCTTGCTACTGAAGAAGGTATGCTATCTGCAGATCAAGTGAAAGCCCTGGATCATGATTTGGATGACCTGCTTATGGAACCTACTAAGGGTGTCACTTCTGTTGATGCCGCTGCTTAAGACCCTTCGCCTATGGAGGATGACTCTATCTATGATGATGTAACTTTTAATATCTCTAGTGTTTTTGATGGGAAAAATGTAGCCTGTAAGACCTTTAATTCAATGAATGATTCTAATTTTGCTTATTTGCTCGATATTTTACCCAAGGGGTCCATGCATTCATTTAATCATAGACACAATGTGTTTAGTATTCATGATGTTTCTTTAACTGAAATAAAATTGAGTACAGATGGTGTCCCTAAAATGGTAATCCTTTCTAACGACTTAACACCTAAGATAAAAAGTGATGTAATTAAAGTGCTAAAAGATCATGTTAACGCTTTTGCTTGGTCACATATGGAAATGCCTGGTGTCGATCGCCATATCACTAAACATGCATTCCAACTGATCCTAGGTTCCGACCTGTCAAGCAGAAGTTCTGAAGAATGAGACCAGAGTTGGCTGACAAGGTCAGAGCAGTGGTCGGTAACATGATTGAGGCTAAGGATATCGAAGTCGTCGAATATCTGACCTGGTTATCCAACATTGTCCCCGTTCCAGAGAAGGATAGAGGGGTAAGGGTTTGTGTAGATTACCGAGATCTGAACAAAGCTTTGCCAAAGGATGACTTTCCTCTACCCCACATCGATGTGCTAATCGACAGCGCTACCAAGGCTGCAATGTACTCGTTCATGGATGGATTCTCAGGGTACAATCAGATTCTGTTAAACATAATCGATAAGGTTAAAATAGCTTTCATCACAGAATGGGGAGTATTCTACTATTGGGTTATGCCATTTGGTCTGAAGAATGCTAGAGCAACCTATCAGCGTACTGTCACCACTCTCTTACATGACATGATCCATAAAGAAGCAGAGGTCTATATGGATGACATGTTAGTTAAACCTGCTACTAGAGAAGAGCACCCCGTGGTTTTGGATATGTTTATGACTCGCATTAAGAAATATAACTTAAGCCTTAATCGAAAGAAGTGCATATTTAGGGTTACATTGGGAAAACTTTTAGGCCACGTGGTCAGTCAAAGGGGGATTGAAATGGATCCAAATAAGATTAAGGCGATCAGGGATATGCTCACTCCAAAGACAGAAAAAGAAGTTCGGTCCTTCCTTGGTTCTATCCAATATGTCAGTAGGTTCATTTCTCGCCTCACCAACGTTTATGAGCCAATCTTTAAGCTATTAAGGAGGCGTCATCCGATTATGTGGGATGAGTATTGCCAGATCACCTTTGACAAAATCAAGGCCTACCTTCTTTACCCACCCGTCCTTCATCTGCCCACCCTAGGCACGCCATTAATCTTGTACTTAGCAATCGATGACTCTGCCATAGGGGCAATCTTGGTTCAAGAAGATGACAGTAGGAAGGAGTATACTGTGTACTACTTAAGTAAGAAGCTGTTGGATTATGAAACTCGTTACTTAATTGTAGAAAAGACGTATGCTGCCATGGTTTGGTAACTAAGAAGTTGCGCCACTACTTCTAGTCCTACAAAGTTTAGGCCATTGCTAAGGTTGACCCAATGAAATATCTTTGTCAGTCGCCCACCTTATCTGGTAAGTTATCTAGATGGTTACTATTGCTTTCTGAATTCGATATTGAGTATGTCACGACCAAAGTCATCAAAGGAAGAGCAGTTGCAGAATTTTTGGCAAACCAAGCTCTCAACTCTGATTATATCGAGAACTTGGACTTTCCCGATGAGCAATTAGCTATGACCAAAGTCGCCAACCCAATATGGACCATGTATTTTGATGGTGCTGTGAATGGATTCGAGGCAGGCCTAGGAGTTATCTTATTCACACCCGATAATGAAGTTATACCTCTATCTAAGCGGTTGGAATTTCCCACTACTAATAATGGGGCTGAGTATGAAGCTTGTCTATTTGGTCTTGAAGCCCTTTTGCATGTAGGGGCAAAACATGCTTCCGTGATTGGAGATTCCGCCCTAGTTATCCTTCAAGTCATGGGAGATTGGGAAATCAAAGAAGAGTCTCTCTGCCCTTATGTCCATGCCGTTTGGGATTTATCAGCTCAATTTGCAACATGTCTCTATGAACATGTCTCTTGAGATGAGAATCAGATGGCTGATTTGTTAGCTACACTAGCCTCAATGTGGGAAGGTCCCTACCACCAACCCATCTGCCCTCTGATCTTAGTTTCGACAAAGGTTCCCTACCATTTGCCTAAATTTGCTCCCATTCTCACCATTAGTGACGAGCTCTGCTGGTACCCAGACATTGTGCAATTTCTCCAGAGCGGTCAGTATCCTGACGGCTCTACTGACTCCAATTGTGCTATACTCCAAAAGTTGGCCTTTCAGTTCAGGATTGTTGAAAATGATCTCTTCAAGCGCACTTCTAATAGGTTGTTACTCCGGTGTCTGACTAAATCAGAAGCACGTCGGGTTATAGGAGAGGTTCATGCAGGTGATTGTGGACCTCATATGAATGGCCTGGCCTTGGCCAAGAAAATCCAGCAGATGGGGTACTTTTAGTTAACTCTGATTGCCGACTGTGTCTCTGAAGTTAAGCGATGTCACTAATGTCAGATTTATGGAGATATTCAATATCTTCCACCCATTGAACTTCATAGTTTATCTAATCCTTGGCCATTATCGGAATGGGGGATAGATATAATTAGCGAGATTTGACCATCATCAACTAATGGTCACCGCTTCATCATCGTGGCAGTGGATTATTTCTCTAAATGGGTGGAAGCCGAATCGTACACCAGTATTACCACCAAGAAGATGGCCAAGTTCATCGAGAAGCACATTTTCACACGATATGGTCTACCTTATCATAGTATCCCAGATAGTGGGGTTCAATTCCAAGGGGCAACCACGGAGTTAATTAAAAAGTACGGTATAGAGCATTGCAGATCTTTGCCTTACCGTCCTCAGGCCAACGGTGCGGTGGACGCAACCAACAAGTCTGTCAAGAAAATCCTTTCTAAGAGTATAGCCGGTTACCAATTGCTCTTTGGGGGTACCAAACAAGCATCAAGACTCACACAAGTCAAACCCCCTTTTCCTTGGTTTACGGTATAGAAGCTGTTTTACCTATTAAAATTGAGATAAAGTCCTTACGAGTAGCGCTCGAATCTAAGCTCAAAGAGACTGAATGGGCAAAAGCAAGATTTGAATAGCTAAATACTCATGATGAGCAACACTTGAAAGCCTTGGATAGCCTTCAAATGTATCAGCAGCGTATGGAAAGAGCCTACAACAGCCGGGTTAAGCACCATAAGTACCCACTGAAAGTTGGTGACTTGGTCCTCAAGCAAGTAAAACCTTCCCCTACTAATCTGAGGTGGAAGTTTTGGCGAAATTGGGAAGGACCTTATGTGATTAAAAAGGTTCTCAGTAAGGGTGGAATGAAGATTATGGATATGGATGGTAATGAGTTCACGAACCCTATCAATCTGGATTGGTTAAAGCGTTATCATATCTAAATTAAAAGAATTAAATCCAGAAAAGCGGTACTCATAAAAAGCAAATAAAATCAAATCACCCGGCGAGTGGTCCTTTACTGCTGGGGCAAAAATTAGGGTGCATCCCACTAATTGGTATTCTGCAAACCAGTCAGGCAAAAGTTAGGGTATAGTAAGGCATGAGAGCTTGTTGACTAGAGAACCTTCTTAGGCTAGTTAACGCCAGGATTTGGGTCAGTAGAAATGGTTATCAACATTATGTACTCAAGCTTACTTCAATTAATGGAAATGTTATTCTTACTAAGTTCTTATGTTTGTGTGCAAATGAATATACTGGGCCCTAAAGGCAAAATGTTGTAGATAAGTCGAGTTTGGGATGTCGCTTAACTCAAATTCTTGCGCACCAAATAAAATGGAAATCATAAGAAAGATAAAAGGCAAAAATCCTGATAGATTGAAAACATCGAGGTCTATGCAAAAGCTGGAAGGTCCGCTGGACTGAAAACCCTAAAAGGTAGTCCAGGCAAAAGTTAGGACACAAAAGCAGCAAATAAAAATCTGATAGGCCTAACACAATGTTCAGGCCTATGCAAAAGTAAAGACAAACAAAAGTAAGGATAATACAATCATCAATAACCTAGAAGTCCTTGTGCCCTCATCGTCGTCATCATCATCATCATCATCATCAACATCATCATAATAAGAGTCTAAGGTTCAAACCAGCTTCTCCTCTACTGATGAAGGATCGAGTCTCTCCTACCTGTCGCTCCACTTAAGCCATGAACTCAGGCGCTTCTTCCGACACCATAATCTTCGAACCTGTCGAAGCCACCCTCGGTAGAATCCATCAATAGTAGTGGCATCCAATCAATTATAGTCTAAGGTCTCATAACTCACTCAGAGGGCCCATACCTCTCTAGCATGGACAAGAAGGTGGGCTGAGAACGGACCGGCCTCAAAGTCTTCCAAGTGCAGTAGGACCCTCTGTTGTCACCCCCACTATCGATACAAGCGATAAGGCGAGTAGTGCTCAAAGTGCAGTATCCCTACAAGCTAAACCTTGCCTCCACCGGTGTCTACTAGAACATTAGAAATCTCCCACCAGAGGTAGACCTAGTGAATGTTTGCATCGAATAGACCCTCTGTGATCGCTGTCCAATCGTCAGTCGTCAGGGCATTATGGTTGGTAGTGATATAGGCCCTACCATTATAATTCCTAGGCCCATAACCATGGTGACATAGGCCCTACCATTTTAATTCCTAGGCCCATATATCTGTTGAATGGGCACTCCAATACGAATCGGCACCCATCTATAGTCCCTCGGACTTCCTTCACGTGCTGATAATTAACCAACTTCTTCTAAGGGTTGGAAATGATCTGCCAAATAAGAATAAAGAGAACTGTAGCAGTTATCAATGTAAGTATTCTTACTCTTTTGTAAATACGGTTTTAAACTAATGTTTAAACTAAATGCGCAGAAAGTGAGGTTACCCGGTGACGGCGCAGCTGCCTCAAAAACTCTCAGTACCAGCACGGCCCACCCGCTCGATCAACATTTGACCAGCTAACAGCCACCGGGTAATGCCATGTGACCTGGGTGGTGGTTGATCCTCTAAGTCTGGGGGATAGCTAATCCGATACTTGAAGGCCCACATCTGTAAACGCAATAAATAAATAGAAAAAGCTCAAAAAGCATCCAAAAGCAGAAAGTGTATGTTGAAGATTTTAGCCAAAGGGGATTCATTACAAGACCCATAGCTGCCTGGCCATGAACTCGGTGACCCTTCCTCGCACCGAGCAGTTAAGAGCATAATAAATTTAGCCAAGAATGGCCCTCAGCCAGTTCCATATAGTATGGTGCTCAAATCATCGAGGGCACATAGTAACCTAAGTGAAGCCCTACTTGAGGAGTAAGGAAAGAATAGGCATGTAAATATGGTCAGGAGGAACGACCGGAGGTACTGGTTAATGTGCTCCCCGCTAAGGTCAGTCACCGCGATCCAATGCTCATGCAAATCTGCATATCTCAACTTGCCGTCAGCTAGCATCGGAACCCCCAAAAGTGCCGTAACTCAGGCGCGGGCCTTCAGCTCATGGCAAAAGTGCTTGGGATAGACATCGAATACCATTAGGAAACCCTCCCATTGCATCTTGGTCATGCAACAAATATCGGACGGGGTGAACGTCATCTCACCAACCGGAAGATGGAAGGTGTGCGTAACCTCGCTCCATCGCTCCACTAAACATCCTAGTATATCCGAGCTCATCGGATGGCATGACATGGTCAGAGAATCTAGCATCCGATCGAGCCCCATGCCCCAAATGACCATGACCAACAAGTTGTCAGCCCGACCTTTAATCTGAACCTCTATAATGATCCCATTGCCTTGAGACCTTGTGGCCATAAAAAATTAATGTCAAACATTAGACTAGCAGTTAAAGTATACAAAATCAATAACAAGTCAATTTTTCAGCATCTAACCTACTTCAGATCTGAATTTTGACTGCAAAATTGGACTCAGCGTGAAAAACTAGTTCAGATAGGCCCCTCGGTTTCCCCAGAAGAAACCACTTTTTTTTCCGGCCGCCGGTAATCGTCGCTGGCGGCAGGTGGCCGAAGGCCACCTCGACGTGACCAGGCCGCCTTGCTGAGGTGGCCAGCCGTCTCGTCAACACGGCCCGGCGCCGTCAAAGTGGCCTTGCTGCTGGCGATGGCCGGCCTCCCACCGGCGGTGATTTACCCACGTAAAAGCTTATTTTCTGCCTTTTTAGGCTCAATTTCAGTACAAATTCATTCAAATCAGCCCTGAAATACACCTAAATGCATCCTAAACATCTTTCCTCAACCTATTTTGCATATTTTAAAGCCTAAAGCACCCTAAAAATCCAAATCAAGTTCATGGCTTTTTATGGAAGCTTTGGCAAAAGAATTAGGTTTTATCGGTTTACCTGAAGATTAGAAGCATGCCCGGCTAGGTTAGTGAATATAGCGACCTGAGAAGTCGGTGTATACCCCATATATGTTTTAGAGGCCCGTAGTCCGTAGGCCCACTAAACCGGACAAATCCGCCGGCCGTCATTCCCTAGTGGTAGCGTTTCGCAGTCAAGATTGTGAGACCTCTTGATCCTTTTCTTGCAGTACATCCTTCCCTGAATTCGAAAAATTGGGGAGTATCTCGGGATTTTTGTCTAGAGAGGGAAGAAATGAAAGGAAAGAAGATGGAAGGAAAGAAAAGAAATGAAAGGAGAGAAATGAAATAAATGAAAAGAAAGGAAGTATATATAGGAAAAGTAAAAGGAATATATTCCTTTTTTTGTCTTGTAATGCAAGAGAATATTCCTTTTCGCAAGGGGCAAAGTTCTCCAATCGGTTATTTCTTTTCGTCTTCCGGGCGTCTCCAATCTCTATTTTATTCTCACCCCTTTTTTATTGTCAATTGAAGGGGCAAAAAAATTTTGTTTTACAAAATCAATTAAGGAATAAAAAGGGAGTATATTTATTACATGCTAATTTCTCAAATTATATTCTTGATAGGTCTGTCAATGGGGTACCCAGAAAACAACCGAGTCAAAATTCCTACACTCAGAAAAATTTTCATCTCGACTGGTCTATCAATTGTGCATTCCCAAAATAGCTAGTAAACAACCGGTTCGAGATTTTCAGCTCTAAAAGGTCCATTGATGACGTATCCCTGTACCATCCGTAAATAACCGTTTCAGAGTTTCACTTCTACGAATGTCTTATTCCTCCTAAAAGATCTGTCGATTGCGACCCCAGTAGACAATCGGCTCAGGAATTTACAAGTCAGGTATAACCTCCTATCCCTTGCTCTTTTGAGAGATCACACTTGGCCCACCAAGTGACGATCTCTCGAAGAGAGCTCGGGCTTTTCGGTGACCCTCAGAATGATGATGACTTTTTGCTCTAACCTTTTACGGTCTAGTTGTTCCATTATTTTTAGAATCGAATTGAGTTTGGCAAGTTTTATATTGATGATTTTAAGATCTTTGACCCCAATCAGTTGAATAATTGGATCGCTTTTAATTTGTTAACTTCTCCCTTTCCCCTCGCGCGTAGTAAATTGTTTCGCGATTTTTTCCTTAAAAATCTGGACATTTTCATTGAGTCTTGTTTGAATCGTTGGATTCTTGGTTCCCCAAGCTTTTTGAAATGCCAAGAATCATCCCGCTTGAATGCCCGTAGTGTAATTTGTTCGCGTTTCAGGCCCGACGATCCAGGCCCCGTTTGCTTTTTTCCCTAGGGTACCCCCGATCCATCGGCGGCAGCTGGTGCCACCGACAGAAGGCCAGGCCGTGTCATATGACACGGCCTATCACGTCACCTGACGCGGCCTTGGCCCAAATGCATTAGTGACGTGTCTTCTGCGTGGGGTTTCTTCATTTAGATTTTTTTTGCTTTTTTCTTTGCAAAAAATCAGGTTTTGGGTCTTTTCCATCAAATATTGACATTTGGAGGATTAATTTGGGTATTTTACACTTGAAAAGGCTATAAATACCCCTTAAAAATCAGATTTTGAAGAAAAAGGAGAAACTTTTCTTTGGTTAAATTTTCAAGAGAAAAATTCTTAGAATTCTAAGGCTTTAGGGAGGAAAAGTTTAGTAATATTGGGAAAATCTAAACCAATATACTTGGTTCTTGATTTCTAAATATTATTAGACTTAATCTCTTAGTATTAATCAATAAAATCTATTAGAAATCCTAGGTGAAAATTGATTTAAATAGGATTTAGGGACTTACTCCTCACAATCACTAAATCCCTTGCTAAAATTGGTTGTTTCGTCAGGTTTTCATCTCAAGTCCGTCACAAAGCTTGCCAAGTATCCAGTTTGAGTCTCGAGAGTGGATTCACGGCCTTTAGGTAACTTTCTGAGTTCCAATCTATTTCTTTTATTGTTTATTTCTGTTACTGCCGCTATATTTTTGGTTATTTTTCCGGGTGTTTGGCCCCTTTATTCGCCCTTTTTGTGATTCTCTGTAAAAAATCTGGCTAACTATTCTGGCGAACGTTAGGCCGACTGAACATCACCTAGGCCCTTTCATTAAGTCGGCCTACCACTTCGTTCAGTCGGGCTACGGGTCGCTCAAGTGGCCAATCGTCGTTTTGTCAGACTTTTTGGGTTCTTTTCCCCCAAACTGAAAAACCAAAGTTATTTAAATATTTCAAGTCCGAATCTACTCTAGCGGGTAGGAAATGGCTTAAAATGTTAGTAATCCTGGGTTTTTAGAAACAAAAAGGTCGATTTCGACTTGTTTAGACTCTTTTTCCGGAAGGCCACTTTAGTGGGACGAAGGCCGACTGAGCGTCATCTAGGCCACCTCGTTGAGTCGGTCTACCATGTCGCTGAGTCGGCCTACCGCCTCACTGAGTCGGCCTACTAGTGAAAATATCCAAATGGTCCCTTTTTTTTATTCTGTTATATTCGGCCCGTTTCTATCGTTTTTTACCCGGTTTTTGTCATTTTAATGCGTTTTCAGTCCCTTTTTCAACCCAAAAGATTTTCAAAAATTCATAAATAATCTGAAGCTGTTTTGGTTTAATTTTATTCTTTTTTGTACACATATATTTTATTTATTTTTATTTGATTTAATATACATTTTAATGGCTTAAATATGGTGTTTTTAACTAAATAAATCTAAATAAATTGTTTTCCACCAATTAAAAATATCAAAAATATTTTGAACAAATTAAATCTTATTTTAGGACATTTAGTTAATTTATTTCACCCTCTTTAGGTTGTTAAATAATTAGTTAACGCCCGGAAATTATGTTTTTGTCCTGAAAAATCTAAAAATATCGTTTTCTTCATGCTTTGTATTTATTTTCCACATTTATTTATCCATGCTTTATTTGTGATCATTCCTGTATTAATCTTGCCTCATTTGGAGCCGAATCCGAGTCGGTAAGCTCGGTTAAAACCTGGTTTCGCCCGTGTATTTATTTATTGCTTTATTTATTTTCTTGCATTAGAGAAATGTATAGGTATTTGTAAAGCCTTGTAATAATTTTATTTTCTTGCTTTGTTTATTTAACGCTTTTCATGTGATGTATGGCATATTAAACCGAAAACACCAAACAATAATCGGATCAAATCGTATAAGAACTAAGGTCATGCTTATTAAAACATAATTGGCTTGATTTAAAAATTGAAAAGTAAGCAACATCATCCGGACTTAGAATCTCTGTTTTAAGGTACGGTCCAATCACCCGGTGGGAATATCGTACCCAAATTCCCAGTGGAGCTTAACCGGATGGCGACTCTATCTTAGAATATGGATTCTAAGTCTTGTATCCCTTAAGACATTAATTGGACTAAATTTCAACTTCAACTTGCTTCCATTACCCATTTTCCTCACACTAAAATAAGGATCATCCCTTAGCTCGCTTTACAGCGCTCGTTGTTTCTCCGCCCCACGCCGAAGAGCATTAAAGCTTACCATGCGGGCGGGGAGATAGGGGGTTGTTGGCTCACACTTGCCTCTGGATTTCTCCCCCAAATCCCAAACTTTATTTCTTCTGAATTGGTCTAGCTCCTCTTGCATCGCAATCATCTAGTTTTCATCAAATTCAACATCTTCAAACTTCTTGGGTTCAATTAATGAGACAAATGCTGAATGAATCATCATTCTATTTAGCTAACCTCTTGTAAGTACTGGATTTTACACACTATCAAGGATTTCCTCCACAGGGTGATCTCTTCTTTCTCTGACTTCTTTTGGTAGATCAAGATCAGGTGAGCTACTGACATGGGTTAAGCATCATTATCATCACCAAAGTTGATGGATTGGTCCAAGTCAAGTTCATAATCTCCTTTTTTTGGAATTGGATCAAGATAACAATGGGCTGACTAACTGATCCAATGACTTGTTCTTTTTCTATTTCATCATCACATGCTTCTCTACTTACACTGTTAGTCTCATCAAAATCTACATGCATAGACTCCTCTAATGTGCTAGTTTTCTTGACATACACTCTATATGCCCTACTATGTGTTAAGTTACTCAGAAACATTCCTTCATCAGCCTTGGGGTCAAATTTAGCCAATTGGTCTTTAGTATTTAGTATGAAGCATTCACAACCAAAGGCCTTGAGATAACCAACCTTGGGCTTACACCCCTTCCAAATTTCGTAAGTAGTTTTGTTTAAAACTTGGCAAATTAAAACCCTGTTTAGAATATAACATGCTATATTAACAGCTTCTCCCTAGAAATACTTTGGTAGATTGTTATCACTCATCATAGAAAGAACCATCTCAGCAATGGTGCGATTCTTTCTATCAATAACCCCATTCTACCAAGGTGTATGAGGGGCAGAAATATTATTGTCAATACAATAATTAGAACAAAATTCCTCAAACTGTATTCCACCTAGACTTGTTGGCAAAACTGGCCCAAACAAATCCATGTGTAGAAGATCAAGGGGATGAGAAGAAGATATATCAGCTAAAGATTTAATGGTCTTCCTAAATTGTTTCCTAAGCTGGAATGTTGAGCAGAGTCTATCTTTTTCAAAGACTCGATTGGGTAATCCCTCAACAAGTTCATTTTTGGCTAATTTGGATAGATTGGCCATATTGATATGTCCTAACCTTATGTTCCATACCCATGGATTTTCCTCCTTAGAAACTAAGCATATATCATTGGAGCCAGGGGATAAATCAATCATATAAACATTATTAATTCTAGAATAATAAAGAATAGTTTGGTCAGAGTTACCATCAATGAATGAGTAGCCCGCAGAGTCAAAATCACTTTTATGCCTTTGTCACATAGTTGAGCTACGCTTAGCAAGTTGAACTTCAGGCCTTTCACTCGAGAAACATTTTCAATTGAAGGCTTGACTCCTATAGTGCCATTGCCAACAATCTTTCCCTTTTGGTTGTCTCTAAAACTAACACTTCCATTACTTTTTTGCTCCAATGTGATGAAATGCTTTTCATCACCTGCCATATGCCTCGATCATCCACTATCCAAATACCACATTCTTCTGTCATCCATGGATCTCAGGCTCACCTACAAAATAATTAAATTTTCTTAGGTACCAATGCCTTTTTCTGGCTGGGTCCTCCCTTGTTAATGGTGGTCATCCTTGACCAGTCATACTCATTATAGTAACCATTTTTGTGTCTACACATGACTGTAGCATGTCCTGACTTTCCACAAAAATTACATACAGCCTTAGAATTGGGCCTTCTCACTTTACTCTTTTGAGAAACCTTCTTAGAGTGGTGAGTGTGGTTACTCTGAGTATTCCTACTTTGTTAAGAAGGGACCCATACCTTTTTCAAAGCTATAACTCATCAATTTTCTTAATGAGCTTTCTGTTATATCCATCATGATACTCAGCTTTTTCCATAAGGTATAAGATGTCAGGTGAGGTAGAGGAATTGACATCTTCTAGATGATCACACCTCCTCTCGAGTACATTAATGTATTTGGTTAATAACATCATTAAGTACTACAACAAGTTCATCTAAAGACAAAGGGGTTCAGAATTTACCTCATTTCTCTTTCCTTTATTTCTACTCTGGTCAGCTGATTGATTGGCAGTGAAAGTAGATGGTTGGTCAACTAACTCTGAGTTGGGATGATCATCCTTTGCCATGAGAAACACATTTGCAGAATCTTGTGCCTCTTCATTTGAGGATGATGGCTGTTGTTCAAAATCACTCCAGGTAGCAGCAAGAGCCTATCACTTATCTTCTTGAATATGTCCTTCTTAGCATTAGGACAGCTAGACTAGATATTGCCATTTTCACCACATTCAAAACATTTGATATCTTTGTTGTGCTCCTTGTTGAACTCTTTTTGTGGTCTATCATCTGCTCCCTTCTTGTACTTGCTAGGCCTTCTAAATCTTTGAAAGTTCTAATGTTTCTTCAAGAACTTGTTGAAGTTCTTGGTCATTAGTGCTATCTCTTCCTTTCTATCCTTAGGATATTCTTCCTCCGAGGAATCCTCAATAGCCTTGAGAACAATGGGTCTGCTTGAACTCTCTCTCTCTTTCTTTGTTCTTGAACTTCTTGGACTCATCCTATTACTACTTTAGGGATATTTCATGAGTCAACTAGGTTCCTATCAGCTCATCAAACTTGTAGGTCTTTAAATCATGAGCTTCTTGATAGAACTTTTCTTTGCATCCCATTCCTAAGTCAAACTTATTAGAATCTTCTTGACAGTCTCTTCTTTAGTGAGGTTCTTGCCAAGTCTTTTTAGTTCATTGACAATGTTTATGAATCTGGTGTTCATGTTAGAAATTTCTTCTTTGGGTTGTATTTGAAACCACTCATAATACCTCATGAGAATGTTGGTATTGGTTTCCTTGACCTTGTCTGTTCCTTCATAAGTCACTACCAACTTCTTCTAGATCTCTCACACAGTTTCACACCCTGAAACACAATTAAACTCAGTTGTGTCAAGAGCATAATGAAGATAGTTGATAGCAGCTGTTCCTTCAATCTGGCTAAGTCCTGGTTGTCCCACTCATTAGAGTACTTATCAACACGCACACCATTCTTCACGATAGTAGGAACATATGGCTCTTCAATAATAGCCATCCAAGAATACATACTCTATGATAGGATAAAATTCTTCATCCTATTCTTCTAGTAGGTATAATGATCTCCACTGAACATAGGAGGCCTGGTGACTGACATGCCTCAGGTAGAATGTAAGCTTAGGCCTTTCCACTGGATTCTCCTCCTTTGTACGCCATGGTCTTTATATCAAGATTGTGAAATCTTTAAAATGAGAACTTACTCTGATACCACTTGTTGGTCCGTATGTGTACACTCAGTGAGTTAGAGGGAGGGTGAATGACTCGCTCAAATAAATTAGGTCACTTTTTTATGATTAATTAAACTGCGCTGAGTAGGTCAGCGGGCTAAGTAAAAACTAGAAAAAATTTAAAGTAAAGATCATAGAGATTTTATACTAGTTCGGTAACCTGTGCTTACATCTAGTCTAAAGAGAGTGTCTTGTCTTTAATCCACAAATCTCAACTCCTTTACCCTAGGCTGAGAAGCCTTTCACAGAAATTCCCAATTACAGAAAGTACCCTCTAAACTATAATCGCTCACTCGCTGAGTAGAATACCCTCTTCTATCAGAAACTCAATAGAGTATGAAGAAGAGCTAGATTCAACTTATTAAAATGTTGATCTAGTTACAAATAATCAGATGTTACAATGCTATTGATCTACTCTAATCTCTCTTGTTTCACAGCAGATTCTTGCTAAGTAGTTGCTTTCTCGATTGAACTTCCTTTAAAGCTTGTAAGTTGATAGAGTTCTGCTTCTAATAAATTCAATGTGTAATCACCAAGTTCTAACACTTTCCTTCTTGCTCCTTTTATACTTGAAATCAGGAATATCATAGGTGAACTTATCTTGGCATCTTCTACAAATTGCCAGCTCAGCTATTCACCCATTGCATCTTCAATTCAATTTATTAGGAGATAAGATCACACCGTTGTGAGATAGGAATCAATCCGTTAGATTGAAATCCTATCTTCAATTTAAACTCTTTGTCATTTGATGCTGAACTTCCATTAGAGAGATATTGCACTGACTTGCTATGTGTCATCTTCCCATTCCTCTGGTAATCTGACAACTTTGCAGAGTTGCAAGATACTAGGTTGGTAAATCTACAACATTTTCAAATATGGTAATTACTTTTTACAGCTTGGTCTTTGAAGAACTTTGGCATTTTCTTCATAAAACGAATGTCTTGTCAAGGCATTAATTCCTTTTGTATTTCTTTATTAATGTCTGCAAAAAGTAAGTCTGGAAAGAAAGTTTCCATTTTTCCTCATATGGAAAGGTCAGCGCCTTTGACTAACAAAAAGTAACTCAGTGAAATGATAACACAATATACATAGCAGAAACAAAATGTAAATATCAAGTGCTAAGTGAATAGTGTTCAGTCAGCGACTAAGATACATACTCAGCCTAGAACAACTCAGACTTAAAACAAAATAGCTAGGTTAGCGGAGACTTGAAATTCTACCCTCAAATTCAATTACTCGTATATAACCATACTCTATTTATTTTTAACATCATTATTGATTTAATTTACTCAAACTTAACTTAGTTGGTATGATCAAAATTTAAGCACTACTGAGTCACCAACTAAGTCAGCCTAACCTTGTTCTTGGTTCAACAAGCTTAATGGAAATCCAAAATATATAACAAATAAAGAATATTAAAAATGTTGCATGAAATCCAGGTTGATGGAATAATTATAATAAAGAGCATGAACCCCTTAAGGTTAGACCTTTTAATTAATTCCAAAATTCCTTGAATTAATATAAATTTTTATAAATATGTCCTTCTGATAAATCCTAGATTGGGTGAGACGTTTAAAACCAATACAAAATCCCAAAGTAAATATATTAAGGCAAGTTATAGTCTTCCTTACTCGAATCTATAATGTGGTCTTTTTTGGCCATAAGTGTTGCACAAAGTGCTCCTTCCATCTACATCGACTGGTTATAGATATTGAGATAGGATTTACCATAATAGGACTAGGTTAGTTTACCATAAATTGGGGGCTAGCTGCAGGACAGAGACACATTTATGGAGTTGCTAAAATAAGAGCACACGTCCCTTAATTTAGGGACCTTGAATTTATTAGCAATTGCATGGGATGCAAATAGAATGGGATTCCAACTCCGGCTTAATAATATGGCTTGACTCATAAAATTGGAGGTCATATTAGAATAGTTGTAGATGCTACCTACTTGGAAATTTAGCTATTCTAGATCTCCCGAGTTCAATAGAATGGGCTATTGTAAATTTTAAAAAATAATAGTATAAATGTATTTAATTAAAAGTCCTTATATTAAATACATGTACTATATACTAAAGTCTAAAAATTTTTTCTTTCTTACATCTCAGGTTGAAAAATGCTCCCTTATACAAAATACCTTGTTGACACTCGAATTCTTGATAAGTACTTGTTTAATGAAAGAAATTACCATGAGTGGTTTGGGATACTGCGAGGAGTCCTCAAGGATTCTAAATTGGATTATCTACTGGATAATCCTAACCCCGAGTTCCCAGGTACGGAGAGCTTCACAAGTGAATTGAATGATTTTGAATGGCATAAAAATGAATGTAAGTTTGTTAAGAACTTAATGGTCTGGTTTATGGATACAAATCAACAATCTCTGTACGAAGAGATGGATTTAGAATTCATGCTTGTGCATCTTAAGGTAGCTAACTATCTGAAGGAGATTCTGTTCAGTCTTAAGATTCCAAATGACACCTCAACTACTGATTATGGTCTAAAGGTGTTTGATGTCTCTACTCAACTAGGACATCTTGGAATACATTTTAGTCATAATGTTCTTAAAAGCATTGTTTTGAAACATCTACCGTCTATTTATGAGAAATTCAAACAGGATTTTTCCCTGGTAGGAGATGAATTTAAGCTGTCAGAAGTGATAAGCTTGTTGGAACATTTTAAGATTCAACATAGAAATGATTTGTAGAAATAACTCATTGCTGAAGATCTTAAACTCAAAAGAGTTAAAGGTCTAAAAGTCAAAAGAATGCTCATGGAAATTGAAGAAAAGAATAATGGTACTGGGATTAATACTTGGAATGAATTGCAAAAGATGAGGCTTTTAAACATAAGAAGACAAAGCTAAAAGAGACTTATACTTCATGTATATTTGTAATTGAAAACTATGCTACTTTTCCTTGTGAGTCAACTTGGGTATTGGATACTGGTTATGGTTCTTACATCTGTACTTCTGTGCAAGGGCTAAGGAATAGTAGAAGGATGGCATGAGGGGAGATGGACCTATGTGTGGGAAATGGAGCCTGAGTTACGGCATTAGCCATATAGTGCTTAAGTCTTGTTTTGCCAGTGGAGTAGTTTTAATTTTGAATAATTACTACTATATTCCCAATGTTACTAATAATATTATCTCTGTTGCATGTTTAGCAGTAGAGGGATTTCAAATTTTATTTTCAAATAATAATGGTCAGATTCGTTTGAATAATGTTCTTTATGGAGATGTAATGTTGAATGGTGGCATTTATGTTCTTGATACTAAAAAAGAAGTTTTTAATATAAAAAATGTGACGAAAGTTAAATTAGATAATGAGAAATTGTCCTACTTATGGCATTGTTATTTAGGCCATATAAATGAAACTCGCTTAACTAAGTTGCACAAGCGTTGTGACTTGGGCCCAATATGCATGGAGTCTTTAAAAGGCAAAATGATGAAGTTACCCTTTAAAGGTAAGGGTGAACATGCCATGTGTACATTGGAAATTATACATACTAATGTATATGGTCCAATGAGTGTTCAGACACTAGGAGGATACTCTTACATCATTACCTTTATCGATGATTACTCACGATACGATGTGTTTGTACTTAATGAAGCATAAGTCTGAAAGTTTTGAAAAATTCAAGATATTCAGAAATGAAGTACAGAAACAACTTGAGAAAAGTATCAAATCACTTTAATGTGATCAAGGTGGGCAATACTAAAGTCAAGAGTTTTAGGATTATCTAAAAGAAAATGGGATGGTACCCCAGTGGACCCTTCCTTTAGACAGCCCAACATAATAGAGTGTCTGAGAGTGGGAATCGAACTTTATTGGATATGGTTTGGTCCATAATGAGCTAAGTAGAACTCAGTAAATCCTTTTGCGGATATGCACTAGAGAGCGTAGTGTGAGTTTTTATGGTAAAAAATATGTGGATTTCCCTTGGTGCCTTGCAGTGGGGTCCACTTGGGGGTTTTTTGATTTAAGCGTGATCGAACCATTTAGTTCAAGTTTGCACATTTTAGTTAATTTTAATGAATAAAAGAATTGAGACCCAAGTCTCGATACAAATGATAGAGTCGCCACCTAAGTTGTCTACTTGGAAAAGAGTTTTGGTATGGTTCTTATTAGGCGGGAGACTTATACCTTCTGGATCAGAGATTCGGGTATCGGATGAGCCACTTATTTCTCATTTAGTTAATTCAAAATTACATTTTCCATGTAAAACCATTTTCTTTTCATCATTTGGGGGATTATTACAAAAATCTGATTATCTACACTCTTTCACACATGATTCATGCGTTCAACAATTTATAATAAAGCACAAAAAATATAGGGGGAATAAAAATTACAATTGAGGGAAAATGGGGGAATTGCAAGGGATCCTATACATTTGTTCTAAGTTAAAAAACAAAATAAATAAATTCGCCTGCATCAACAAAGATTAGCACAATTTATGGCACATCATAATTCAATATTTTGTTAGGAAGAATGTGATTATGTTGGCGTGGAGGTTTTGCGATCGATAGTACTCGGGCGGCTTCTAGGTTTGAAAAGAAATAACAGGTCTTCAATTTTTATTTTGTTATGAAAACACATTTTAACTTTTGGTGGATTGATTTATCGAATTATTAGGGAAACTGATTGCATGGTAAATGGTGATGTTAGGTTCATTTTACAATTTAAAGAAGAAAATGACATTCTACCTAGGGGACCAGTACGCGTACAGATGGGGAACACCCTTATGGGTACTGAGGGGGGCCCGTACGGGTATGGGGGACCCATACAAGTCTTGTTGGGACCTAAATAGTACCTGATTCAGGATTTAATCAAAATAAAATTATATTAAAAGAACTGAATAAAATGGGATTTCCTTCCACATGGGTATGGCGCACTGGTTTTACCACCGTAGGGGTATGTAGGTGCCAACAAGGCCCATATGTGTTAGGACCATACCCAAAACAAATCAAAGGATAGATCAAATCAAATAAATGAAAATGACTATAAAATAAATACAGAGTGAGTCTCTTTGAAACTCAAGAGCATACCTTTATGCCATGAATCCACTTTGAAACGATCCCAATGCCGAGAGAGAGTCAAGCTAAAGTAGATGATGAAATGATGGATTTAGGACTTTTTTGGTGAGTATTTGTGTGGACAGAACCTCCCCCAATCCTAATATGAAGTTAGAAAGAAATAAAATGTGGGTAAAACCGAAGGGCAATGGTTTTCTCCCTATTTTATCGCTTCTATGCCCCTTCTACACCCTTTCTATTACTATAAAATTGCTGGAAAATTATAAAGTATAGTGTATCTAATGTTCTTGAATTGGCTCCCTTTGAAGGTGAGGCAAAATGCCTCCATTTATAAGAAAATCGCGTGTCTGAACATAATTAATCCAATTTATGACTGATTTTAATCACTTATGGTATGATTGCAATTAGTTTGGGCTAATTGGCCAGATGTGGCACCCATCTAGGCCCCTCGGAGGCATGTGGAGATGTAGGGCAGTATGGGTCAACCCATAGACCCGCACCCCTAGGTGTGACCCGCACAGGTCTCTAAAGGCAATCTAGGTCTCCAAACTCTATCTAAACTTATCCCTGCTATAGTAGGAACACCTCTAATGAATAAAACCTGTAAAATGTTGCATTATCCAGCTCTCATCATTATTTCATGAGAAGGACCGCTAAAATCCAGCACTCACAGTATGCCCCTCGTAGGATCACTGCATATATGGATTTGTAGGATCTCATGATAGAAGTGAGGGTTTAGAAATCATAATTGAGGTGATGATATGGGT
Source organism: Euphorbia pulcherrima (assembly GCA_947683365.1). Taxonomy (NCBI): domain Eukaryota; kingdom Viridiplantae; phylum Streptophyta; class Magnoliopsida; order Malpighiales; family Euphorbiaceae; genus Euphorbia; species Euphorbia pulcherrima. Next base: position 43,165,503 of record CANTUS010000015.1, read on the forward strand.
GGGTCCTTTCTTGAGGTGAACTCCTTTCCTTGGTGTTCCTTTCTTGAGGCAAACATCTCTCCTTTGACTGACACTATTATATCACTTTCTTAAGGCGGATGACTCTCCTACTGATGGTGTATCCCTTTCCTATGGCGAATGACTTTTGTGCTGATAATGTATCCTTTTTCTAAGGCGGATCAACTTTCCTTGTATCCCTTTCTTGAGGCGGATTGACTTTCCTTGATGATGTATCCCTTTCCTAAGGTAGATGAATTCTCCTCTTATCACTTTCTTAAGGCGGATGACTAAACTGCTGTGATTTTGAATAACTATTTTTGGTTAGAATGCCCTCTAGGAGGTGACCCTTGGATGTGCCTCTAGAATGGGTGACAGAGGGATGATCCTTGGTTAATTACACTGCAGGGGAATGGTTTGCTTTTTGTCTATTAGGGGATATCTTCCAGGGCATTGCCCATTGAATGGATTTGAGGATGGGGTGAATGCCCTTCCTGGTTTATTTCTCTTCTAGGAAAAGGTTCTCCAAAGTGGCTTGACTGCTGGAGATATCCCTTGGGATGATGCCCCTCAGATGACACTGCCGTCTTGCGTGGAATACACTTGTGCATAGAAAGCATCAAAGTTAGTGAATGTTTTGAAAAGGCTTACGTTGGTTCTTGATTGACTTTTGTCAAACAAAGAAGTTTTTTGCCCCTTCAATCAAGAGAAAAGGTGAGCTAGGGGTTTTTCCCTTAAATAAATGAAATAAGGAGTTTAAGAGATGTGGGGTTGGCCTAAAATTTGGAATTTGATGTGCCCTTATTGTTATGGAGGATATTCTTCTTGAAAATTACTTTGCACTTAAAAGTTAGGACCCCGAACGGGTGGAACGGACCTGTACGAGTGGACGACCATCGCTTTTTTAGGACCTGTACGGCCAATAAGGACCCATACGGGTGGTGTCGGGGAAGCCTTTAAAAACCAAATAGTCTCCCTATTCCCTCTTTTACCAAAACTTCCAATTCTTCCTTAACTCTGGCGAATTCCTCCCAAAATCAACCAAAAAATGTATAAGAAAATTCCCAATATTGGCCGTTTTAATCTAAAACTTGAGTAATTGACTCAGATTGGTAAATCAAAGCTCCGACGATGTCTGGTTGCCATGGGATATGCATTTCAGGAAAGTGACAGTTTTATAGGCTTCTCCCCCTCTTCTAAAGTTCCCTTGGTGCATCTCATACTACTCACCCCTCTAAATTCTCTATTTTTGATTTTTCTTGGTTTTGAATTTCTTTGATTCGACATCATTTTAAGGTGTTTTAGGGATTGAAATAGAGCCTAATGCATGTAACTTTAGTGTAGGGAATTTTTAGAACTAGTTAGATTAAGGTTTGGTTGCATTTGGGTGACTTTTGGCTATTTTGGACATTTTCCCATTGAGGGACTGTTTGGAGGGGCCCGTATGGGTGAGGAGGACCCGTACAAGTCCCATTTTTCATATGGGTCAATCTTGAGGACCTATACGGGTATTGGGCACCTGTACGACCCCTATATCCTAGGACAGAATGTCCAAAACTTTTATTCCTACAATTTCTTTCCAACTTTTGACTTATTTACTGCATTTTAAACCTATTGCACTACTGTTTTGTCTTTGCAGTTTCCTTTCAAGACCAGTGAATCCTTGAGCTTCTGTTAGAAATGGTATGAGGAGATTTGCACTATCGGGGATACAAAGTTGCTAACCCGCATTGATGCTTTAGGCTTTGATGACATAGTTTGGGCCATCCCTTTGGCGCCGAAGACCCTTGCCCCGTCTGCCATTTTTGCTTCAGCCGAGTGATGGTTGGAGATGACCTACACATTTTGCTTCATGATTAGGAAGGTTATCATCACCCCCTTGGATATGTGCATACTAACAGGGCTTGCTTGGGGTGGAAAGATCATCTATTTTGACGTCTATGCCGATCATTGGCATTCATGAGCTGAGATGAAGGCCTATGTAGAGTGGCTTCTTGGGCTTCATCCTGGCAGGAAGGACTAGCACAAGTATAGGGAACTTTTTACATATTAGTGGGTGCATCCGAGCCTAATTGCTGAGGATAAGAGGGACCAATATGCCAGGTCTTTCTTTTTGACCCTTCTGTCGATCGTCTTCTTCCCTACCTATTCGAGCAACATCAACTATGGGCTGCTATCTATTGTGAAGGATCTTGCCAGCGTGTCTAGATTGAACTAGTGCCGAGCTATCTTGGCTCAGCTATGGAGAGGCCCATCCCTCCATCTATTCTAGCAGGGGTCTGCTGGCCGGACCTAATGCCTGAGACGAATCAGGGGTTGTATCTCTTGGGTGAGAGTGCCCGTATGCTGCCGGTTGATGGCCCATATTTTGACTTCATCCACACCTCACTCCTCCACCCTATTTAAGGATCCATCTGGACAACATGGTCCTCGAGTTCCATTATGGAGAGCGTGATGATGCCAATGATGATGGCGAGGATGACGACAGAGCTGGAGGCAACTGTAGGGGTCCCTTTGCGGTTCATAGGATCAAGGGTATTTCTAGGCCTACTGCCTCTTCTACTCAGGTAAACTTCTCCACTTAACTTGTAAATTACTGTGAGCTTTTATTTTGTTTACATGAATTGAGAACCTAACAATCTATAAATTGAAATGTAGTCTTCCACCCCTATGTGAAAGAAGACTGCTGCTGTCATTGCCCTTACCGAGCCAGCTGATCCTGAGCCGCCGATGAAGAAAGCAAGGGCCACCAGGGATTTTAGGGAGGGAGTCCCTCAAATTGATTAGGTTTCTACTTTCCGACTCCTCAATCACTCAGGTAAGCGCGCTGTATGTGGGCTAGAGGAGTCGGTCCATACCATCCGCTTAACCCCTTCTAATATGACCCACGTAAGGCTTCCTGCTCTTATCTTTCAGTTCATACCCTTGTTGAATATATGGATCATCTTTAGAACTAGTTTGGTTGGTCTTTGTAGATGTCTATGACTGAGGCTGAGAGGATTGCTCAGGGATTCTTCTCAATTCGAGATCTGATGCTAGCATAGGATGCCCTAGCTGCGGTAAAATTTATTTTTTTACAAAAACATTAACAAACTATGCATGATGCATGGTATGATATTTACATATATGTACTGATCTTTTGATTTTCTTGCAGGCTTTGCAAGCTATGGAGTGCGCCAGGTCTACTTAGGATTTGAATGCTTCTAAGGAGCGAGCTAGATTCCTAGAGGAGTAGCTGCGGGGGCTACTACTGAGTTGGATTGAATCCTACTATTGGAAGTAGACCTAGAGAGAGCTAAGGGGAGATAGATAAGGCTAGGGCCAAGATAGAGGTGTTGTGGGCACAATTGGCCCCGTATGACTAAGAGTAGAGGGACACCTGAGCCATCCAATTCTTCTTCTTCAGTGGATGCCATTGGCTATCAGATCAAGCCGATGGTGGCCGATGTGGTGGGAGCTGAACATGAGGTAGAGCAACAGGTTGAGGGATAGGAAGAGAAGGAGCTGGCCATGAAAGTGTAGGAGGAGATGGATGCGAAGCCAACTGCCCCTGCCATTCCTACTAAGGTGATTGGTGCTATTACTTAGGGTGATACTGGAGGTTAAGGGATCAGGGTGCTTGAATTTCCTACTATAAATGTTGCTAGGGTGGAGGATCAGGTGATGTTCGATGTTGCTGACCTGTTCTTGGACACTCAGGACTAGACCTAGGACTTGCCTTAAGATTAGGATCTCCCGGCAGATTAGAAAAGGCCTTTTCTAGCTTTCTTTTTGACATTTTCAGCCCTACGTGGCTCATTTTGTACAAACGTGGATGCTATTTACATAAATACTGCTGCTTCACTTTATTTTTGTCTGAACTTTCCTTTTCTAAACTGAAACTACTGAATACTGCTGCTTGTTGACTCATGCAGCCCCTTGGATATCTTACTGATGGATGAACTTCATGACTGACTAAGAAAAACTGATTAGAGCACATCATGGGCGAGCAGGTTAGCTGTTGAACACTTGGAGTTCCTAATCATTACAAACTGACCCACTTTAGACTGACAAGTATTACCAAGGCTGGTTGGTTGAGATTAGCACTTCTGGGGATGCGTGATGTGGTGCGACTACACAGTGGGGGAACATAGTTCAAGGGATCCCAGCTATGAAGTACATAATGCTAATGATATTTTTAAAATAAGAATAAGTGCAAAATACTGGTGTTTTTGAAATAGAGTTCTAATTTTTGCATAGACCATTCGATGTGAGATGATCTACTGAACATTTGTTTTTATCTTTCTTTTCTTTATTTCTTTTTCTTTTTCTTTTGGGCGAATGCGCTCCCGTACCCCCCAACTTGTGCGAAAACACCTTTCACACTCCCTAACTTTCAAGTTGACATCCGAACTACCCCATCTTGCAAAAAGTGTATCTCCGTGCTACCTACTACTGACATGGTAGCTTATGTGTCAATTCTTGGAAAGTCAAGCAAGTGAAATTGTAAAGTTAAAAAAAAATCCTAGTAATAAATTCATTCAAGTCCCTAGTAATAAATTTCTTTCAAAAACACCATCTTCTACCTTTGTTTGTTTTCTTTGGGGGATTGATAAAAATACTCCGTCAGATCTACCTTAGCAACTTCTTGAATTCTATAAGACTGGAAGTATGTCTCAACTTCTTGGTCAACCATACCATTGTAGCACACATCTTTTCCACAATGATGTATTGCATCTCATACTCTAACAACTTCTTAATTAAGTAGTAGAGAGCATGTTCACTCTTATTGGCTTGTTCTTGAACTAACATTGCACCCACGAATGATTCTTCTATGGACAAATAGAAAACAAGTAGTTTGCTGTGTATGGGACGCCTCAAGACTGGGGGGTTCATCAAGTAAGCTTTGATTATGTCAAAGGCTATTTGATACTGTTTGTTCCACTCTATAGGTTGCTTCTTCCTCAACAACTTGAAGATCGACACTTTGATGCTCGACACTCTATAGGTTGCTTCTTCCTCAACAACTTCAGTGATCCAAGAAATGACCTGACTTCTCTTTCGGTCTTAGGAATAGGCACTTCTTGAATTACTCTGACCTTGTCGGGCAACTTTAATTCCTCTTTGGTTGACGATGTGGCCTAGGAGTTTTTTTGATGCTACCCCAAACCTACACTTCTTCGATTCAGATGGAGATTGTACTTCACAATCCTTGCTAAGAACCTGTCTAAGATCTCATGGTGATCCTCCCTTGTGTTAGATTTTACTGGCACGTCATAAACGTAGACTTCAACATCTTTATGGATCATATCGTGTGATAAGGTGGTCGTAGCCCTCTAATAAGTTGCTCCTGCATTCATCAACCAAAAAGGTATTACTTTGTGATAGTACGCTCCCCATTCTATGATGAAGGCTATCTTTACTTTATTGATGATATCCATTAAGATCTAATTGTACCTAGAGAAGCCATCTAAGAATGAATACATTGCAGCCTTTGTGGCGCTGTCTATTACCATATCAATTTGAGGTGATGGAAAATCGTATTTTAGAGATGCCTTGTTTAGATCACGGAAGTCAACACATAATCTAACCTTCCCATCCTTCTTTAGAACCGGGACCACATTTGCTAACCATGTCGGATACTCAACTACCTTGCTAAACTTAGCCTCAAGCATCTTGGCAACTTTGATGTTAACTTTGTCAACTCATTCTGGATGTAGCCTTTTTAACTTTTGTTTTACTGGTTTGAACTTGGGATCAGTTGGGATACGATGCTCAGTAATTCGACGGTCTACACTAGGTATGTCTTTGTAAGACCAAGCGAAAGTGTGAACATGTTTTCTAACCACTTTTATCATCTCTCTTTTTTTGATAGGGGTTAAGTCGTTGGCTATTGTAACAATTTTTGGATTTTTCGTAGTACCTAAGTTAATGTCATGGAATGAAACATCCTGAATGCTAAAAATATTATGCATATGGTCCGATCAATGCATGGTGCCATCAGGCGAAACATTAAACAAGTAAGCAAAATCATTGTCATTATTATCATTGGGATGCCCGAAGGCTACATCATTTTCATAACATATAATTGCATTATCATCCTCCACAGGCAGAGGTCTTCGTAGTCACTCATTAAGAGCTAGGTCAGGTAGCGGTCCAGAACTTGCAACTGTTCCTCGGTCAACACACCTTCCATGGTGACTCTTGTGACTTAGACTAGGTTTCTTAAATCTTTCTGGATGGGTGTCTTCTTCTCATCCCCTAAACATATGATGGTGTACATTAAAGTGGTGAGGGTATCGATGTTGGGAACTGACAGTCACTTTGAACATGCATAACAGTCATGATGGAAATTCAAAGGAAATCCTATCAGTTGCATATAAATTAATTAAAGCCTTAACTAAATGAATTCTCTACCTAGGTTAGCTTGCATAGGCTAGGCATACCATAATTCTAAATTATATCCTAGCATAAATATTTTATACTAAGCATGTTACTTTTACAAAGCTATAACCAAACATAAAATAAATTAAGCATGCAAAACAACCTAAGCATAATAATTATTAAGTCTAAAAATGCTTAAAGAAAAAGACCTAATAATTAAAAGAGAAAAAGAAAACTTACCAGTTGAAACATGCTTTGCCCGAACCTTCTTGCACAAGCCTCCAAGTATATGATTGCCTCTATGAGTATCCATATGAACCCCACCAACCAAAACCTCCCTGAAGGAAGAACTAAGTAGCTTTGAGTAGCTGCTAGACCACTCCAAAAGCTCACCAATAAATATTAACTAAAGGGCCTCCTTAAGTAATTAGGAATCCCTAATTTTGTTCTTCTAAGTTTACTTGAGAAAACAAGGTAGAATCTCAAGTAAGAGCTCATAGGAAGAAAAGGTGCATTGAACTATAAGGAGGAGCATGCTATTTATAGAGGGAGCAAGGGATCCCCAAATCTAATGTGGGATGGGAATTTCCCATCCTGCCAAGCCAGGTCAACTTGACCAAACTCGAGGATCCTAGTGGATCCACATGTTGGCCAAGTTGACCCCGCTTGCTCGACAAGCCGGGTCCTTGCCGCATAAGGCAGGCTCTTGAGAGCCTACCTTGTCCCCCAGATTGGGCCTCGCGGGACTTCCCACGATCCCAGCTCACGAGCGGCAGTAGGCCACAAGTGCTACGTTTAGGCAGCGCTTCTTTGGGCTTGCCGCATAGGCCCCTGTGCGCTGCATATGCAGCGCACGAAGCCTATTGCCCGCAAGCCCAATTACTCATGTGGCTTAGGCATCCCATGCCTACGTGGCCCAAATGCATAGGGTCCCACCCTTGTTACTCAGTCAGGCAATTCTAAGTTCCTCTTTACATTCAATTTTTATTTACAACCCTAATAAATTAGTTACCAGTCAAAATAAATTCTCTGGTAAGATTCTCATAATAAACTAGGTCTATTAATTCTTTACTCATTCCGATGAAAGTCCAATGTGTGTGACCTTATAGGATCCCCGTAGTATTGAGTTGTTAATGCTTAACTAGTCCTTGTTCTCTAGGAACTATTGGCTTGAGGTTCTAGACCGTGAATAGAACTCGATTACCTTAAACAACTATAATATGCCTCTAACAAGGGTCCATTATCCCCCATTACTCTGAACATCATTTGTGCTTATGAGTTAATCCTGGTTAATTCTATAGTTCCTCAATGCAATTAACTCCTTCCATTTTTTAATATTAGTACCATCTGGTTTATTGGGTTCGATTAAAGTGTTAACCCACTAATAACGAGGTTGCTCCAAGCTATCACAATTATTTACTTGTTACTAAAGTACATTGCTTTTTACCATAATGTGTTTGACTAGAAACTATTTCTATTAAACACATACTCTGATCAGAGGTGGCCAGGTACAACTCCTTAATATATCCAGAGCGATGGATTCTTTCGACTACGTAGTGTGATGTCATCACTATACAGGTAATCATCTGTGACACCCTAAATTTATGAGTGGATAGGAATGACCCAAAGTATAGCAATAGTACCACACAAGGTAACTAGTATCTCAAGTATGAGGATATTCGCAAGCCTACTGCATAAAGATAAACACTAACTCCTTGATATTTATACCAAGTGTTTATCTTATTGCTATCGCTAATATATCTACCAGATATGTCCATGTGTCAATCTTAAGGCACCACCTTCAGTTATAAGAGATTAATTGCTTGGACCCATTCCAAGAAAGTTGACCACATGCTAGTCTTACTGCTTCATCAATATCCTTTCTTGATGAAACTATGACTAGGGATAGTTTAGACATAATCATAATTGCACATAAAGCAGATCTCACTAAGCACAGTCCAACTATGATCTCTCACTACGTGCTATGATATATGCCAAGGACTTTTGTATACGATTATCAATGAATATATTTTAACCAGTCATAATATATATATATATATATATATATATATATATATATATATATATATATATATATATATATATATATATATATATATATATATATATATATATATATATATATATATATATATATATATATATATATATGAACACATTAATATAAACAAAAGATTAAATGCCTTTATTAATTAAACAAATTATTTGTACTACAACATAATTAAGATATATCACCGTAATTACCTCAAGGGAATACATCATATCTAACAAATTCCCACTTGCACTAAGGCCAATTAGCCATATGTCTTAATCCATACGCTTTAACATACTGGGCATGTTTCACTTGAGTCAATGGCTTCATCAGACCATCCGCGAGTTATGATCAGTAGGAACATATTGTAGTCTTATCATCTTAGCATCAACAATCTCCTTAATTAAATGATACTTTCTAGATAAATGTCTATTTTTCTAGTGAGACCGTGGTTCCTTTGCTTAAGAAATCGCACCATTGTTATCGCAATACAGAGTAATTAGATCAATAATCTCGGGCACCATATGGAGATCACCAATGAATCCCTTTAACCATACAACGTCCTTTGCTGCTTCACAGGCAGGAATGTATTCAGATTCTGTGGTTGAGTTAGCAGTAGTTTCTTGGTTGGAACTCTTCCCGCATACTGTCCCTCCATTTAATATATACATAAAACCTAACTGAGACTTAAAGTCATCCTTGTCAAATTGGAAACTCATATCCGTGTAACCTCTAATTGTGAGGTCACCATCTCCATATATCAAGAACTCATCTTTAGTCCTTCTCAAGTACTTAAGAATTGCCTTGACGGCCATCTAGTGCTATTCACCTGGATCCAATTGATATCTACTTGTAAAGTTCAAAGCTTGAGAGACATCTGTCCTAGTACCCTATCACGGATGCATAGGGTATATCCTCCATGCACATTCTTTCCTAAGCAGTCTTTGGACACTCAGCTTTAGATAGGTTAATCACCTTTGTCATCGGGAGATAACCTTGTCTACATGTGTACTTTGAGAAAGACCTAATAGCCTCTTGTATCTATCTCTATAGATCTTTATACCTAGTACAAATGCTGCTTCTCCAAGGTCTTTCATGGAGAACTTTCTTAACAACCATATTTTAATACTTTGAATAAGGGAAATGTCGTTTCCTATTAATATAATGTCATCAACATATAATACTAAGAAAACAAATGCACACCCACTAACCTTCTTGTAAACACAAGGCTCATTAATGTTCGGACAAAAATCCAGTTCACAAATTATCTGATCAAATCTAATATTCCAACACCTGGATGCTTGCTTAAGTCCATAAATAGACTTTTGCAGTTTGCATACCTTTGAGCCATTCTAATATGTAAAACCCTTAGGCTATGCCATATGTACATCCCAGTCCAAATCCCCATTCAAGAATGTTGTTTTAACATCCATCAGCTAGATCTCATAATCCTAATGAGCAACAATGGGGAGGAGTATTCTTATGGATTTAAGCATGGCTATCGATAAGAAAGTTTCATCATGGTCAATACCTTCACATTTACTATAACCTTTTGCAATCAACTTGCCTTATAGGTAATTACATTGCCGTCCATGTCGGACTTCTTCTTGAAGACCCATTTGCACCTGATAGGTCTAACCTCTTCCGTTGCATCACCAAATTCCAAACTTGGTTTTTGTACATGGAATCCATTTCTAATTTCATGGCTTTAAGCCATTTATCAGAATTTGAGCTCTTTATTGCTTCACCATAGGTTCTTGGTTCATCATCCTCCATGGGATATAGTTCCCTAGCATCCATGACGATGGAACCATATCTTTCAGGACCTTTATAAATATGACCTAGTTTTTGCAATGGTTGTGTTTCGATAGGTTGTTCTTGGATCAGACCCTATTGTGTCTCTAGAACGGGTCAATTAGTTGATTGTTTATTTCTTCCTCTTGTACTTTTAGTTCAAGATTGCTTCCACTGACTTTTGTAAGTAAGTGTTCTTTTTCAAGAAAATGAGCACTCTAAGACACAAATACCTTCTATGCTTCGGGCTGGTAAAATAAATATCCAATAGTTTCCTTTGGATGACCAATGAACAGACACTTGTCAGATTTAGCGTCTAGATTATCTAATTCTATCCTCTTTACCATGGAAGCACAGCCCTACACTCTTAGGTGACTTAGAGATGGACTTTTATTACACCATCTTTTGTAAGGTGTAAAGTCAACTGATTTAGAGGGCACTCTATTTAATACATAAACTGCGCTTCTAGTGCATATCCCTAAAAGGATTTACTGAGATCTACTTGGCTCATCATGGACCGAACCATATCTAATAAAGTTTGAATCCTCCTTTTGGACACTCCATTATGTTGGGGTGTATAAGGAGGGGTCCATTGGGGAACTATCCCATTTTCTTTTAGATAATCCTAAAACTCCTAACTCAAGTATTCTCCACCTCAATCAGATCAAAGTGCTTTAATACTTTTCTCAAGTTGTTTCTCTACTTCATTTCTGAATATTTTAAACTTTCAAGAACTTTCAGAATTTTGCTTCATTAATATAGATAACCGTATCATGAATAATTATTGATAAAGGTTACGAAGTAGGAGTATCCTCCTAGTGCCTTAACACTAATTGGACCACATACATCTGTATGTATAAGCTCCAATGTACTCGTGGCTCGTTCACCCTTTCCTCTAAAGGGTAACTTTATCATTTTTCCTTTTAACCAAAGCTCACAATCACCATAAGACTCTAAGTCTATTGGGCCCAATTCTCCACACTTATGCAACTTGGTTAAGCAATCTTTGTTTATAAGCCCTAAATGACAATGCCATAAGTTGACAGATTTCTCATTATCTAATTTAACTTTCTTCACATTGTTCATATTAAAAACATCTGTTTTAGTATCAAGAACATAAATGACACCATTCAACAACCCGTAGCCATAAAGAACATTATTTAAATGAATATGACCATTATTATTCAAAAAATAAAACTTTAAATCCCTCTGCTGCTAAACGCGCAATAGAGATAATATTCTTAGTAACATTCAGAATATAGTAACAATTATTCAAAACTAAAACTAGGCCACTTGGCAAAATAAGATTGATGCTCCCTACAGCTAATGCAGCAACTCGTACTCCATTTCCCATACACAGGTCCATCTCCCCTTTTGCAAGCCTCCTACTATTCCTTAGTCCTTACACAGAAGTACAGATGTGAGAACCACAACTAGTATCTAATACTCAAGTTGATTCTTTAGGAAAAGTAGCATAGTTTTCAATTAAAACATACCTGAAGTACATGCCTCTGCAGGCTTCTTCTTCAAATGTTCAGAAGTGGGAGCTTTGTAATCCCTCTTCTAGTGTCCCAGTTTCCTGCACAGGAAGCAGACATATTTAAAGTCTTCTTTTTATTCTTTTGTTTCTTCTTCTTCCACCTATTAACAACCTCTTTGGCTACAACATTTCCCGGGTCAATATTTAGAGAACATTTGTTTGTGGACTTACTTAAAATTATTTTGCCCTTGGCATCAAATTTCTTTAACACATCAATCAATTCTAGGATTGTATAGTCTTATCCTTTAGAGAAATGTCCTTTCACAAAATCAGCAAAGCTGATGAGCAAGGAATCCAAGATGATATCTATTCTCATGGATCGATCAACTATAGATCCCAGTGATTCTAATTTCACCATGAAATCTCTAATCTTGTTGATGTGTACTACAGCACTTGTCCCTTCCTTCATCTTAGAGTTGAAAAGTTCATTAGTTAATTTGAAGTTTCATACCTTGCCTTTTTAGACAAACCCTTCAGCTGGATCAACATGGGTTCAAGATTCATGTGATTGCACTGTGAATGTATCATAATATTCATTGTATCTAAAAACAAGGGTGACACATAGATTGAATCCTTCAGATATTCCAACCATGCTCATTGAAGTTCAGCTGGTGTATCAGTGCTAGGACTTTTTGCGAATGGTTTTTTTAAGAACATATGCTAATTCATAATCCATAAGGGTATCCCTTACTTCCTTGAACCATTCATGGTATTTAATTGCAGTTAAAATTTGGATGTGATTAAGGCAAAGTTTAATATCAGAGTTCATATTCAACCTAAGATGTAAGAAAAGAAAAATTGTTTAGACTTTAGTATATAGTACATGTATTTAATATAAGGACTTTTAATTAAATACATAGGTCCTACTATTTTCTTCGAAATTTACAATAGCCCATTCTATTGAATTCAGGAAGTTTAGCCTAGCTAAATTTCCAAGTAGATAGCATCTACAGCTAGTCTAATATGACCCCCTATTTTATGTGTCAAGCTATATTAGTAAGTTGTAGTTGGAATCCCATTCCGTTTGCACTATATGCAATTGCTAAATTATTCAAGTTCTCTAATTCCAAGGGATGTATCTTCTAATATTAGCATCTCCTTGAACATATCTAAGTCCTGCGGTGAGCCCCCAATTTTATGGTGGACTACCCTAGTCCTGTTAAGGAAGACCTTATCTCAAATTTTATTGTCAGTTGATGTAGACAAAAGGAATGCTTTGCGCAACACTTTATGGCCAAAAAAGTTCGTATTATAAATTTGAGTAAGGAAGACTATAACTTGCCTTAATATATTTACTTTGGGATTTTATTGGTGTAAAATGTCTCGCCCGATCTAGGATTTTATCAGATGGACATATTTATAATAATTTATATTAATTCAGGAAACTTTAGAATTAATTTATAAGGTCTAACCTTGGGTGGGTTCAAGCTATTTATCGTAATTATTCCATCAACCTAGATTATATGCAAAAATATTAACATTCTTTATTTGTTATATATATTGCATTTCCTTTAAGCTTTTATTCAGTAATTTAATTTTTACTTTGTTATAGAAACATATGTAAGCACCATCCTATATACTAGAAATAAATCAGTTCACATTAAATCCCCTTTATTGGAAATCAATTATCTAGAAGCCCTAATTAACTACCAAGAAGAATGCATCTGGATCAAGGTTTTGAAAGAAACAAAACTCCAAACCTCAGAAAGAAAGTTTTGAAGGAAACTCCACAGCTCAAATAGATATCCGGATCATGATTTACACCATCAAGAATAAAAGGATTGCATCTGGACTTAGCATCAAATGGAAACAAGTCACTAAGTCCAAGGAAATATTTTTTCGGATTTAAGAATAGAAGATAACATCCCATAAGAATAAAAAGGCTGCATCCAAAGAAGAAACTAATTGAAGCATCATCCGGATAAGTTGCAATCTAAAGTCATCAGGAAGATTCAATTGTCAAATAAAGGGAAAATATTTGAATAACAATTTTTCCTCCAATATTGGTCTCAATCAAAAGTACTACTTACCTTGGAGACTGAAAAAGTTATAGCTTGTACTCAATTCAGAGAAGGACAAAAGGACTAACACAGAAAGAGAAAAAGGCAACAACCTTTTTACATAAACCAATGACAAGGCGTGTGGAGTCCAAAAAGTTGCCTAGAATTTGGTAAAACACAAAATGCCAAACAAACGGCTACCAACAACCTTCGTCTCTCAAATCCCAACAATTCAACGAATCATTTGATGGGTCTAATAGAATGATACATGAATCTAGAAGCACCACCTCATACTTATCAATTGTGCCAATTCAAGATCAACCTCAATGGCGGACAATGGTTATATTTCTAATCCAAGCCTATAAAAGCCAATCTTCACAAGTTGAGAAGATACTGGTTGACTATAAGGTGAATAATACATTAAGAAATCCACTACTCAACACCTGTAATCTCTCCAAGAACAAAACTATTTCCAATCTATTTTGTAAGAACTCTCAAGTGATATAATAAACTTGAAGAGTTCAAAAACCTAAACCTTTGATAAAACAAAGTATAAAAGATCTCCTACTTGGGTGAGTACTGAGATCGGGACTTAGCTCGAACTAGAAAGTTTGAGTGGTATATCCCTGTAGGACTCATCTTAGACTTGGGGAGAGTTTGAGTGGTATATCCTATTAAAGAAAGAGGATTTAGCCAAAAGTTTGTGCTTTTGGTGGTATATCCTACATCCAGAGTAGAAGAAATCTCTGGAGACAATTGTAAGGCTTGATTCCTGCCCATTAAAAGGAATCTTACTAGTGGACTTAAGCTCGGAGTAGGTAACTTCGAGGACTGGACGTAGGCAGAGCCAAACCAGTATAAATTCCCTATGTTTGATTTTAATTATGCATTTTACTTTATTGCATTATATTTCAAAATTGCATCATCTAGAACCATCAACTTCAGACATAAATCAAACACGCTACACAAGACTTTTCATAAGTCTATAAGTTCTTGGAAAAAGGGTCATTCACCCCCCTCTAACCCTAAATACCTAAGCATAGGGACCAATAAGTAGTATCAAAGCAAGTGCTCATAACTAGAGATCTAACAATCTCGAGCTAAAGGTCCATATTTTGATTTAAGAATCAAAATGAGTTTTAATAACTCACAACTTCTTCCGGAGGGTATGTCTATTACCCATCCTCCACTCTTCACCGGTGAACACTACACATTCTAGAAAAATTGGATGAAGAATTTCATTCAAGGTCAAAGCATGTAAGCATGGATGGCCGTATAGATGGGGCTTATATTCCAACAATTGAAGTGGAAGGCGTAACCACTAGAAAACCATCAAGTCAATGGGATGAAAACGATTATAAAAAGTTGCATGAAAACAAAAATGCTATTAACATGGTCCATTATGCTTTAAGTCTAATAGAATTTTATAGGATCTTAGGCTACAAAACTACTCAAGAAATCTTGCAAAAACTTGAAGTAACTTATGAAGGACAAACAAAGTCAAAGAAACCAGGATTGATCTCCTCCAGCAAAATCTTGAAGCATTCAAAATGGAACCCAAAGAATCCATCAGTAGCATGAACACTAGATATACAAATCTAGTAAATGAAATGAAGAGGCTAGGAAAGGAAGTCATAAAGAGGAGATGGTAAAGAAAATTCTCCAAAGCCTTATCAAAGAATGGGACAACAAGAAGACTATCATTGAGGAAGCTCATGGCTTAAAATATTATGGCTATGATGAGCTCATTGGCAATCTCCTTACTCAAGAACTATCCTTTGAGAGATACAACCAAGAAGAGAAGAACCCTGAGGAGAAAAAGCAAAAAATTACGTTAAAGGCAAAGTCATCCGAAACATAATCCTCCGAATCAAAAGAACAATGAAACTCATCTTCCTCCAAAAATGATAATGTAGTAATAATAGCTAAGGAATTTGAAAAAGGAAGAAACAAGGTCAAGAAAAGGCTTCAAAAAACCTTACTCCTGAAATTTGAAAGAAGGCAGCTCCAAGAAAGAGAAGCACCAGAAGGATCCGGACAGAGATATTGCTTGCTATGAATGCGGAGAAAAGGGATATATCAAAAAAAATTGTCCTAAGCTCAAAAAGAATAAAGACCATAAGAAGAAGTCAATGGTGACTACATGGAGCAACAGTGAGGAAAGTTACAGCTCATCTTCAATAGAAGAAGAAGAGACTGCCAATTGTGCTTTTATGGCACTAATAGAGCTGGAAGTAGAATCATCTGGAAGAAAAACAACTCAACAAATTCCTGAGTTGTCAAAAGAATCAGAATTAGAGTTAGTAAGTACAGAAGTAAACTCTCATTCTAACTCTTCTTCTAACCTTGAACTTGCCAGGGCCTTGGGAATTGTGATCAACAATGTAAGGAAGAATGCAAAGGCTGTCAAATCTCTTCAGAGACAAAAAATATAGCTCACTAATGTAAATGGAGCTATGGCCCAAGACATCAATCTGATAAGGTGTATAAAGCACATTGATGCTGCTAAAGTAAAACACTTAAAAAATCAAGTACATATGTTAAGCACCGACCTATTTGGGCTAGATAAGGAACTAGCCTTGTTAAAGGAAGCATTCGGAAGAAAACCAGCATCCAGAAATCAAAAAGGAAATCCGGGACCCTACAACAAAAAGGAAGAAATGTCAGCAAACAACCCCAAGGGCAAAGACATGAAGGCAATTATAGAGAAAAAGGGTCCATGACAAAACCACCTCAAAAAGGGAGACACTTTAATGCTCAAAAAGAAAAAGGTGTAATGGTTTGTCATCAACTACAAGTTAGGAAGAAGCCGGAACAAAGTAGACATATCTTCATATGCACCTTTTGTGGTAAGAATAATCATGCAAGTAAAGTATGTAGATTCAAAAATAATTATATCACTCAATCGCAACCTAAAAAGGTGGCTAACCCGAGAGGACCCAAATCTTATTAGGGACCCTAAATCACTTAATTTGTTTTGCAGGTATGTCTTGAATCCACAGAAAGATCAACAAGCCTCACAAATTGATAGTGGATGATCAAGGGAGGTGGCTCGTGGTGAAAAACTTTCATCACACTAACCCGGATGAGAAAACAAGTCAAAATCTGGAAGACATAACTTCAGAGGAAAGAATAGTCCTCTAAAATAGATCTAGTGATGACTCTAGAATCAAAATTGGCACCAAATAGTCTCTATAATCATGAAATAAGGAGATGATGGAAAGATGATGGCCATACAAAAAAAGCTAGATCAACCCTCAAGAATAAGTTTTTTAAGCCATTCAAGAAGAAATCTATGATAAAGCAATCATCCGAATTAACGACTCAAACCATCCGGATCATGTCCACAAATTGAAGAAGATCCTCCAAGGATTAAGGCAACACACTATGCAAAGTCAACAAGCTTAAAGGTGGATATTGAAGAGTTAAAGCCAAGATTAAAAAGGGGGTTCAGGAAGAGGGAAAGCGAGATTTGCTCAAGTTACTAACTCCGCAAGAGGAAAATAGAGAGAAAAGAAGATGTGCACAAATTCTCAGTTCGGATCGTGAATCTTGCCAGCTCAGTAGACAGATGTGACAAATGGCAGAAAAGGCGCTGAAAAGTAACAGTGAGTAACTATACATTTTTTTTATTTCAAACGTTTATTGTACAGTTATTGGGCAGCAAAACCTAACCATTATAAATCTAATAAATCGTACTCATTATCCGGTTTACATGCAATTAATTTCTCTCCTACAAAATAACTGCCACCTCATCAATCTAGTTAGTTTTAACTACTTTCGGATTACAAAATTACCCTCACCTTAAAAATTGTATAAAAAGCCCTAAATTTCTTCCTCAACTTCACACGAGTAACAATCTATAGTTACTCTGCTAAAATCATTTAAAAATCCCAAAACTCCTTAAATCCCTTTTCAAAAACCCAGAAATGATGAAAACCAAAGAGAAAGTTGTTGTCTTTGTAAGACACCTATAGCTAGAATAATCCTTTAATGATAAAGATTTCATCCCTATCAAGTTCAAAAACACTGATTCTATTGTACCCTTTGACTACCTGGGTGATGAATTTCTATTCACCATATAACTCTATGCCAAACTCCTTTTAAAAAACCAACATCTTAAGGTCTTCCTTAGAATAAAAAACCCAACTTAGCGCCTTCTGGTAAAGGAGTTCTATGACAACTTGAGGATTCATAACTATGCTGATGCTCTCTGGACCACAGTACAAGGAAAGGTGATAACTATGACCCTACAATTCTTTGTAACTCACTACAACATGAAGAATGAAAGCATTATCAGGAGAAATGATGCGGATGAACAGACTATGGAGTATGAACTGGAGAAGTGGCTTCTAGAGAGATACTTTAGGGATAAATTCTACACCCACTAACCTAAAGTCCTAAGAACCTTACAGTTTGTTAGATATGATGTATGCCCTCGAGGTAATTAGGGCGATATAGCTTAATCATGTATTAGTGAGATAATTTGTTTAATTAAAAAAGACATTTAATCTTTTGTTTATATCGATGTGTTCACATATATTATGACTAGTTAAAATATATTCATTGATATCTATGTACAAAAGTCCTTGACATAAACATAGCATGAAGTGAGAGATATCATAGTGGGATTATGTTTAGTGAGACCTGCTTCATGTGCAATTATTATTATGTCTAAACTATCTCTAGGCATAGTTTCATCAAGAAAGGATAGTGATGAAATAGTAAGGCTAGTATGTTGTCAATGCTCTTGGAAAGGGTCCAAGCAGTTACCGCCTAAAGATTGAAGGTGGTACCTTGAGTTTAAGACATAGATATACCTAGATGCTATATTATAGACCGCAGTAAGATAAACACTTGATATATATATATATATATATATATATATATATATATATATATATATATATATATATATATATCAATGTGTTAGTGTTTATCTTCATGCAGTAGCTTTGCGAATATCCTCATACTTGAGATGCTAGTTACCTTGTGTGGTACTCTCACTATACTTTGGGTCATACCTATTCACTCATTAATTTAGGGTACCATGGGTGATTATGGGTATAGTGATGACAACACGTTGGTTAGCTATGTAGTTGGAAAGAATCCATTGCTCCAACTATATTAAGGAGTTGTACCTGGCCGCTTGTTGAAGGGATGATTACTATAAACCACTGATCAGTGTATGTGATCGATAGAAATAGTTTCTAGTCAAAACACATTATGGTAAAGAGTAATATACTTTGGTAACAAGTAAATAACTAGGATAGCTTGGAGCAATCTTACTATTTGTGGGTTCACACTTTAATCAAACCTAATAAACCAAATGGTACTAATATTAAAGAATGGAAGGAGTTCATCGCATTGGACAACTAATTGCATAAACCAGATTAAGTCATAAGCACAAATGACGTTCTGAGTAATGGAGGACGGTGGACCCTTGCTAAAGGCATACTACAGTCATTTAAGGTAATCGAGTTCTATTCACGGTCTAGAACCTCAACCCAGTAGTTCCTATAGAATAAGGATTGGTCAAACCTTAACAGATCAGTACTTCAGAATCTTATAAGGTTGTACACATAGAACTTTCATCGAACTGAGTAAAGAATTAGTAGACTTAGTCTATTACGAGAATATTAAATGTATGATGGTTAGACCATTACGTGGTTAGACCAGAGAATTTATTTTGACCGGTAACTAATTTTATTAGGGTCATAAATAAATTAAAATGTTGATTAAAATGATTAGATCATTTTTTAGCTAAGCCAATAATTTATTTTGACTGATAATTAATTTTATTATGGTCATAAATAAATTAAAATGCTTAAATTGTATTTTAGTTAAGCCAGTAATTTATTTTCGCCGATAACTATTTTATTAGTGTCACGAACGGAATAGAAGAAAGGGGGATTAAAAGAGAAATTTGCCATGGACCTATGAATTTATTTATAGGATCCAAACATGCAAAAGAGCCAGCCTAAAAGGGACTTGCCGCAAGCTGGGCTTGAGGCATGGGCCGCAAGCCCACAAGGAGCTTGCAATCGATTTGGGCGGCAAGCCAAGCATAACCTTGCCTCCCAAGCTAAGGGGTAGGATGGGGCTTTTGCCCATCTAAAAATTTAATGAGGGGAGCTCCCCCTCTCCCTATAAGAGGGGTTATCCTCCTACTCATTTCAACACACCAATAACTCTACTCTCCACTGTCTAGTTTTGTATTTGAGAGTATTAAAATAGTTTTCTCAACTAAGAGGGATTTCTATGATATTTTTGAGTAGCCTTTTGGAGTGGTATAGCAGCTACTCAAAGCTCTACAGTTCTTCCTCATTGGGAGGTTTCGGGTGGTGGGGTTCGTGTGGATACTCATAGAGGCTATCCTACACTATGCTTAGGTTTTTTTGCATGCTTAGTTTATTTTGTGCTTAGATTATAACTTAGAGTTATAACACACTTAGTATAAAATATTTCTATGCTAGGATATAATTTAGAATTATGGTATGCCTAGCCTATGCATGCTAACCTAAGTAGAGAATTTATTTAGTTAAGGCTTTAATAAATATATATGCAATTGATAGGAGTTCCTAGGGACAAGGGACAAAACTTTGAATTTCTGCCATGCCTGTTATGCATGTTCAAAGTGATTGTAAGTTCCCAACAGTGGTATCAGAGCCTATCTATTTAGTAAATAATAAAGTTAAAAAGCAAACTGAATTTTATTTCCTATATGAAATAATTTAAAGTTTGGAACAATGGATGAACTTAGGCTTTCATTTCAAGGTTAGAAAATGGATATGGATAATTTCAAATAAGTCTGCTCAACTTACTCAAAAATTATCAAAGTGAATCCATGGTCTTTGAGTTTATGCCCATGTTTGTTGTGGAAAGGATTAGACTTAATGTCTGCTTGTCATAGGGCACCACTCCTACCTGGGAACCTATATCGGTGCAGCTTGAATTTACTAAGAGAGGTTAAATGTGGACTGATTTATTTCTAGTATATAATATGGTGATTATATATGCTTCTATAACAATATAAAAAATATTAAATTATTGAATAAAAGCTTAAAGGAAATGCAATGTATATATATAACAAATAAAAGAGGTTAATATTTTGCATATAATCTAGGTTGATGGAATATATATAATAAAGAGCTTGAACCCACGAAAGGTTAGACCTTATAAATTAATTCTAAAAGTCCCTGAATTAATATAGATTATTATTAATATGTCTTTGATAAATCCTAGATTGGTTGAGACTTTTTAACACTAATACAAAATCCCAAAGTAAATATATTAGGGAAATTGTACTAAATGTAGGGGTTGTGTAAAATATTTACCGCTTTTTCCTCTACTTTTATAAATAACTGTTTGGTCAGCTTTTAAACTTTGTCTTTTCATTACGTACGTTCCTCCCTATTACATGCGATTCCTTCCCTTTTTATTTTTTTTACTTTGTTTTGCATTTATCTCGCAAACCGTTGATTTTTTCGATATGCCGCTTTAGAGTTTTTTGTTCATCTCATTTTTATCTTCGAAACTAGATCCATGATGATATTCTTTTTTTGAATTTTTATTTTATACCAGCATTTTACTAGTATTTTACAAGCTCTGAAAAACCAGCATTTTACCAGCATTGTACAAGATGCGAAAAACTTGCATTTCATGAAGAAATCAAACAAAAACCACTTCATACCAGATTCATATCAGACAAAATACCAGCAAAATACTAGGAGTGATGAAAATAACCCATAAACTTGCATTTCATGAAGAAATCAAACAAAAACCACTTCAAACCAGATTTATACCAGATTTATACCAGCAAAATACTAGGTGTGAAGAAAATAACCCACAAACTTGCATTTTATGAAGAAATCAAATTAAAACCACCTCATACCAGATTTACACCAGCAAAATAATAGGTGTGATGAAAATAACCCATAAACTTGCATTTTATGAAGAAATCAAACAAAAACCACTTCATACCAGATTCATACCAGCAAAATACTAGGTCTGATGAAAATAACCATAAACTTGTATTTTATGAAGAAATCAAACAAAATCCACTTCATATCAGATTTATACCAGCAAAATACTAGGTGTGATGAAAATAACCCATAAACTTGCATTTTAGGAAGAAATCAAACAAAAACCACTTTATACCAGATTTATACCAGTAAAATACTAGGTGTGATGAAAATAACCCATAAACTTGCATTTTATGAAGAAATCAAACAAAGACCACTTCATACCAGATTTATACCAGATTTATACTAGCAAAATACTAGGTGTGATGAAATAACCAATAAACTTGCATTTCATGAAGAAATCAAACAAAAACCACTTCATACCAGATTTATACCAACAAAATACCAGCAAAATACTAGATGTGATGAAAATAACCCATAAACTTGCATTTGATGAAGAAATCAAACAAAACCACTGCATACCAGAATTATACCAGATTCATACCAGCAGAATACTAGGTATGCTAAAAATAACCCATAAACTTGCATTTTATGAAGAAATCAAATAAAAACCACTTTATACCAGATTTATACTAGTAAAATACCAGCAAAATACCAGCAAAATACTAGGTGTGATGAAAATAACCCATAAACTTGTATTTTATGAAGAAATCAAACAAAAACCACTTCATACCAGATTTATACCACCAAACCGTTAAAAAACTCTAAAGGACATGTCAAAAAAATCAACGGTTTGAGAGATAAATGCAAAACAAAGTAAAAAAAGGGAAGGAATCGCATATAATAGGGAGGAACGTACATAATGAAAAGAAAAAGTTTAAAAGCTGACCAAATAGTTATTTATAAATGTAGAGGGAAAAGAGGTAAATATTTTACACAACCCCTACATTTAGTACAATTTCCCTAATATATTTACTTTGGGATTTTGTATTGGTGTTAAAATGTCTCACCCAATCTAGGATTTATTAGAGACATATTTATAATAATTTATATTAATTCAGGGACTTTTAGAATTAATTTATAAGGTCTAACCTTAGGCGGGTTCAAGCTCTTTATTATATATATTCCATCAACCTAGATTATATGCAAAATATTAACCTCTTTTATTTGTTATATATATATACATTGCATTTTCTTTAAGCTTTTATTCAATAGTTTAATATTTTTAGGTTGTTATAGAAGCATATATAATCACCATATTATATACTAGAAATAAATCAGCCCATATTTAATCCTCTCTTGGTCAATTCAAGCTGCACCGATATAGGTTCCCAGGTAGGAGAGGTTCAAGTCCAATCCTTGCCAGAACCAAAAAGGGCACAAACCTGAATGCCATGGATCCTCTTGAACTAATAAATTTTGTTCTTTCAATTCATGTAAGTTGAAAGCATCTATAACCCTTGTAACTTATATAATTTATTGAGTCTTTGATAATTTTGAGTAAGTTGTGCATTATTAAAAATTATCCATATTCATTTTCAAACCTTAAAATGAAAGCTTAAGTTCATCTATTGTTCCAAACAATTTAATAAAATTTAAATCATTTCATATAGAAAATAAAATTGAGTTCGCTTTTAACTTAATTATACACAAAATTGGTAGGCTCTGATACCACTGTTGGGAACTGACAGTCACTTTGAACATGCATAACAAGCATGGCAGAAATTCAAAATTTTGTCCCTTATCCCTAAAAACTCCTATCAGTTGCATATAAATTATTTGAAGCCTTAACTAAATGAATTCTCTACCTAGGTTAGCATGCATAGGCTAGGCATACCATAATTCTAAATTATATCCTAGCATAAATATTTTACACTAAGCATGTTATAACTCTAAAGCTATAACCTAAGCATAAAATAAACTAAACATGCAAAACAACCTAAGCATAGTAATTATTAAGTCTAAAAATGCTTAAAGAAAAAGACGTAATAATTAAAAGAGAAAAAGAAAACTTACCAGTTAAAACGTGCTTTATCCGAACCTTCTTGCACAAGCCTCCAACTGTAGGATAGCCTCTATAAGTATCCATACGAACCTTGTTGGGAATTGATAATTTCTTTTAACATGTATAACAATCATGGTGGAAATTCGAAATTTTTTTCCTTGTCCCTAGGAACTCCTATTAGTAGCATATAAATTTATTAAAGCCTTAACTAAATTAATTCTCTACTTAAGTTAGCATGCATAGGCTAGGCATACCATAATTCTAAATTATATCCTAGCATAACAATATTTTATTTTAAACATGTTATAACTCTAAGTTATAGTTAAGGTATAAAATAAACTAAGCATCCAAAATAACCCAAGTGTAATAATTATTAAGTCTTAAAACGCTTAATAAAAGGATTTAATAATTAAAAGAGAATTAGAGGACTTACCAGTTGAACCATGCTTTAATAGAACCTACTTACACTAGCCTCCAAGTATAGGATAGCCTCTATAAGTATCGACACGAACCGCACCAACCAAAACCTCCTAATGAGGAAGAACCGTAGAGTTTTGAGTAGCTGCTAGCGTGGGTCCACCATCCCCTATTACTCGGAACAACATTTGTGCTTATGACTTAATCATGGTTAATGCAATAGTTGTCCAATGCAATGAACTCCTTCCATTCTTTAATATCCGTAGCATCTAGTTTGTTGGGTTTGATTAAAGTGTTAACCCAACAATAGCGAGGTTGCTCCAAGCTATCCCAGTTATTTGCTTATTACCAAAGTATATTACTTTTTACCATTATGTGTTTGACTAGAAACTATTTCTATCAATCACATACTCTGATAAGAGGTTTATAGTAATCATCACTTCAACAAGCGGCCAAGTAAAAACTCCTTAATATATCCGGAGTGATGGATTCTTTCTGACTACATAGCTTACCAACGTGCTGTCATCACTATACACGTAATCACCTCGTGGCACCTAAAATTATTGAGTGAATAGGTATGACCCAAAGTATAGAAATAGTACCACACAAGGTAACTAATATCTCAAGTATGAGGATATTCTCAAAAATAATTGTTAGCATAAGTCCGTTCCGGCCCGATGAGGAATAATGCCTATTTCGTTCAGCAATCAAACAAATGCACCAAAAGGGACCGAATTGTCATCCAAAATCTGAAATTAAAAAATCCACATTCTAAGGAAGCTCTGATTTAGCATTTTCTACTGAAAAATCAAAAAGTCAAAGTTTGGTCAAACATGGGTAATCATCCCGCCGGCTATTTACTAATCTACAGTAAGAAATCAAATCTTACTGAGATTGCGCCTAGGATTTACTCCATCTGGGTAAAATCTTGTCAGAGTGGTAAATAGCCCGCCAGCTATTTACCCATGTAAATGGCCCATCGGCTATTTACCAACCCTCTATATAAAGGGGTGCACCCCCCTCATTTTGAAGAGATGGAAAAAATTGGAAAAATCCAAAATTACTTTTGTGTCCTTTTTTAGTTTCGGGAATCCCAAAAGCCCCAAAACTCTATCAAAATAATCCTAGATCCGAGTTCTATCACTGGCATTCAGTATAAACTCACTTCACGGTCTTTTTACAGTGATATTCGGTCTAGAAACGACTAAATCTCCCATTTTACTTTAGAAATAATCCAAGATTATAGCCATAACTTGGGTTAAATCTATTTTCTGACAAAATCACAACCTTTGACAACTTCAGTCCCGCACCGGCTTTCAAGTCATCCTAGACAAATGAAAAGGTAAACTAAGGGTAATTGGCTCTAAGCCCAACTTTAAAATCCGTTTCCATTATTTTATTATTGCACATTACATTCCATTTCTCTAGTTATGTGAGCCACTTGTGCCACTTAAATTATAATATGTGTAAATAAGCTTGCAGGTATGGACAAACATCCAGAATGTTAGGAAACTCTATCCGAGTTTTCGGGCCTAGACCCAAGCACTGCAGTCACTCTACCGAAAATTCGGTAGAAAATATCAATTTATTATGCCGTTATAATGTCCGTTTTATTTCTTGAATTTTATTCTTAAATAATGCTATTGTAACGCAGAAATCACCACAAATTCCAAAATTCTAAAATTAATCCAAACAATTTGAACAATATGAGCAACTATTATGTCCAAATTCAGAATCTCACTTTCTTATCGTTATAAAAATCCCATCACGAATCAGTATACCATAATTCCTGGTGGAGCTGAACCACGTGGCGACTCTATATCATTTTTAAATAAAGTAAAAAATGCTTTATTTTAAAGATATCTTTTCTGGATAAAATGTGCAAATATATTCCTTAATATAATCACATTTTTGGCCTACAGAGCCTCACACATCTAAGCGAACTGGATTTTCTCAAACTAGATGAAACATCGCGGTTTCCTCAAACAGTACAGAACCAAATCGTGCTTTGCGCCCCGCGTGTACGCTTCACAAAAACGTCTGTCCGCTCACAGTGGCAACTCTGCTAGGGAAAATTAATTTTATAAAAACCTGTTTTTATAAAAATTCTTTTTTTGACATAATAATTAAAAGATTGTTCAAGTTAAATTTTGGAACTAAGGAATTTGTGGTAACTTCTGCATTACACAAATTTTAGGACTACATAGCATCTGCATTCTTTACCCCTAAAACAATTTAGGTATCTTTTGGTAAAGTATCTCCAAGTTCGCTTAGGGCTTAAGGGACATGGATCTGATCACACCCCTTGTGTAACATTTGAAGACCTTGTTCGCTTAAGGGCAAGACTACCTACGTATATTATATGTGGAAAAGCTTCCTTTGGTTCGCTTAGGGCCACTAGGACTCGGTACACAAAGGCACAGGGTAGCCCAAATCGCACCCAATCTTGAGACCAAAACCCACATATAGATGAATTATAGACACTTTCTCATAGGTCTACCCAGAAACCTTGAGTCTACGCGAGCAGACTTTGCTAAGTCCCCCGCTAGCTTCAAAGCGAAGTAACCCAATGGACTTGAAAGGGCGGTAGGCGCGATCTAATTGTTTGCTACATGTGAAGGTTTATTAAATATAAATAAACTAAAAATGGACATCATAAACATCATGATTGTGTGAAAACTAACAACATTTTTATGCGGTCATGACATTGATGTGTGCCATCCCATTTTATTTCCTTAGTTATAGCAACCCTAATTGAATCGAGACTAGTGAGTCCACCTAGGCTCAGTCCACGAGCTGAAATTAGTCGAGACTAGTAAGTCCACCTAGGCTCAGCCTATGAGCCAAAATTAGTCGAGACTAGTGAGTCCACCTAGGCTCAGCCCATAAGCTAAAATGAACCGAGACCAGTGAGTCCACCTAGGCTCAGCCCATGAGCTGGAATTAGTTGAGACCAGTGGGTCCACCCAGGCTCAACCCGTAAGCCAAAATTAACCAAGACCAATGAATCAACCCAGGCTCAACCCTCGAGCTGAAAGATATAAACCCTTTGAGTGACCTTAGTGTCAGCTCACCCCTTGGACTAGTTAGTTAAAACCCTTTGAGTGACCTTAGTGTCAGCTCACCGCTTGGACCAGTGAGCCAAAACCCTTTGAGTGACCCTAGTGTCAGCTCACCCCTTGGACTAGTGAGTCAAAACCCCTTTGAGTGACCCTAGTGTCAGCTCACTCCTTGGACCAATGAGTCAAAATCTTTTGAGTGACCCTAGTGTCAGCTCACCCTTTGGACCAATGAGTTAAAACCCCTCTAAGTATCTCTAGTGTAAGCTCACCCCTTGGACTAATGAGTCAAAACCTTTTGAGTGTCCCCGTATCACCTTAACCCTTGGACCAATGAGTCAAAACCTTTTTAGTGACCCTAGTATCAGCTCAACCCTTGGACCAATGAGTCAACCTTTTGAGTGAACCCAGTGTCAGCTCAACCCTTAGACTAATGAGTCAAAAACTTTTGAGTGACCCTAGTATCAGCTCAACCCCTAGACCAATGAGTCAAAACCCTTTGAGTGACCTTAGTGTCAGCTCACCCCTTGGACCAGCGAGTCAAAACCTTTTAAGTGATCCTAGTGTCACCAATCCCTTGGACCAATAGGTCAAAACCTTTTCAGTGACCCTAGTGTCAGGTCAACCCTTGGACCAATGAGTCAAAACCCTTTGAGTGACCTTAGTGTCAGCTCACCCCTTGGACTAGTGAGTTAAAACCCTTTGAGTGACCCTAGTGTCAGCTCACCCTTCGACCAGTGGGTTAAAACCCTTTGAGTGACCCTAGTGGCAGCTCACCCCTTGGACCAATGAGTTAAAAACCCTTTGAGTGACCCCGTGTCACCTCAACCCTTGGACTAATGAGTCAAAACCTTTTGAGTAACCCTAGTTTCACCTCAACCCTTGGACCAATGAGTCAAAACCCTTTGGTGACCCCCGTGTCACCTTAACCCTTAGACCAATGAGTCAAAACCCTTTGAGTGACCCCCACTTCACCTCAAACCTTTTGACCAATGAGTCGACCCATCTTTGACCATCGAGTCTATTTGCCCTCTGGCTTTCGACTCTGATCCAACTCAGGCACTTGGTCTTTGACTCGTGCACTTGCGACATTCCATGAATATCATAAGTTGTCAATTCCTCCTTGAGCAATTGGCATACATCCAGACCTTTTATTTTGATTGTACATCTCCATCCCTCGTCCATGCATTTGATCACTCATACATTCATTCATCCGTGCACAGACAAGGTGAGAAAGGCGTAGAGCCATATCCAATGCCTTTACTAACACTTGATCTCTTGCCCTTTTATGTTAGAAGCGAGAGAGAAACAGGTTGAGATGCATCACAGGCGGTCCAAAAGGCATACCCCCACCACCGATCAAATCTTTGGCTAGATTCTTCTCTGATTCAGATCCCAAAACTATGATGGTAGATGATGATGCAGTTGCCCAGTCCCTTAGAAGGATTCTTGATGCCCTAGAATTTTATGATGTTTGGGAAAGGCTGAGTACTACTGACACTCAAAAAACCCAAGAATAAGAGACCAAAATAGCAGCACACTCAAACCAAAAATGGTGGAAATATGTCCGGTGGAGGACAAATTTTGTCCTCCCTCTGTAGAGCAATACATGGATATTGATTGATTCCTACCTAAGGAGTTAGAAGCCCTTCTGGCTAACTTTATGATGCCCTCCATGGCCCCATATGCTGGCACTAGACGTCCCCATGCACACATGGAGGGATATCTCTGAATTATGACTAGTATGAACATTCCTAAGGTTCATATAGTCAATCTATTTCAAGCAACTCTTTGTGGACTCGACTTCAAATGGTATATGAGACTGTCGATCGATGTGAAGTCTAATTGGAAAAAGTTGTGCTCTACATTTCTTGAAAAATATGCCTACAATCTGAAGGTCAAGACTACTCTGTAAGATCTTGAAAGGATTAGGAAATGGTCAAACGAGTCCTTTAAAGAGTTCTATCTGAGATGGATGGCAATTTGAATCCTCGTAACTGAAGCACCTGACCAAGATGCCCTGATAGTAAAGCTTGTTGAAGGCTCTAGCCTGAAATATCGGGATAAAATGAAGATGAAAAGAAGATGAAAAGATCTGACACTTTTAATAACATGGTGGACTATGCCAAGAGGCTTGAAAAATATAAAGAAGAAGATCGAGCAAAGAAGCAAGAACAATAAGCTTATACTAAACCTTAAAATTGGGAGAAGAACAGTTCTTCCAAATAAGGCA
Source organism: Euphorbia pulcherrima (assembly GCA_947683365.1). Taxonomy (NCBI): domain Eukaryota; kingdom Viridiplantae; phylum Streptophyta; class Magnoliopsida; order Malpighiales; family Euphorbiaceae; genus Euphorbia; species Euphorbia pulcherrima. Next base: position 43,194,889 of record CANTUS010000015.1, read on the forward strand.
CCTCCGAAGCCTTGAAAGTGCCCCTAAAGTGGTAGTAGTTACCCAAGTATAGACTGACTAGTCCATCTCTCCTTGGGTGGAATCACTATCCTAGATATTCACCAAGCTAAGGAAGTCCAACCAACTCTAGAGCATTAAGCCCTTCACCCCGCCTATAGGGGCAGACAGGGACAACTTCTATGCTTATCATGTGACCAAGGGGCACCACACTAATGAATGCACTTGGCTACTAAAAGATCTATAGTAGATGATAGCCGATGAAAGAATGAAAGAACTTGAGAAGAAGCTAAGTACTCAGACTAATCCACTGTCAAACTTCCAAGCTACCGTAAACACCATCGGTGTTCATGTGGAATCCGACGAATACAGTGTCAACATGACAGAGAACTTCCGACATGACTCAGGATAGGGGGACAATGTGATCTTTGATAATATGTATATCATCTCCATGGTAGACCAGTATGTCCTAAGAATGAGGTGAGAAGGGCTAGATCAATATCTTATACCATTATAGTACATATACCGTGGAGACTTGGATCCAAATGAACATATAGAGGAATTTCTCCGGTTTATACACGAAATAGGAATAGCCAAGATGGGTTTTACACCATAGTTTGCCCGATTCTTAGAAGGCCTGGCCATGAATTGGTACGACGTAATGCCACTGAAAGGACGTTGGAACTGGTACATTATGGAAAGATCTTTCCTCTACCACTTCAGGGCATCTCAGCCATACCCAGATGAGCTTCGCTAGTGGCTGGCACCACAGGTAGACCGAAATAATAATGGCTGGCAAGATATCCCTCCTCCACAACCTCCCATGTACACCCATCTGGATTACATGAGTTTGAACTTCGTCTGGACAAGTTTGTTTGAATTCAGGAGTTCTTTTGAGATCACACAATTAGAAATCAAAGAACTATATGATCCTGAATAGGCATGGGACAACCACGAAGACCAGCAAAGGTATCTCAGCCTGAATTTAGATGAAGGACCATAGGACCTATTTGAGGAAATCCGTACCAACATTATAGCATATGGTGCCCATATAGAGGAAACATTCGCCAGCATATGAACCATGATATTAGAATTTTTTTCAGCCATAGAATGGGTCAAAGCCGAGCCATATGTGGTAGAAGAAAACCCAGAAGAGTATCTTGAGGAATATCCTGAGGAAGACCCCGAGAAGATCCTGAGGAAGATCCTGAGGAAGATCCTGAGGAAGATCCCAAAGAGTATTTAGAAGATGATTCTAATAATGATATCCCAGCTCACCACGCACCGAACTAGATCTTTGAACCACAACCTTTCGAAGATTTGGATGAGCAGGTGGAAGAATTTGTTGACTTCAGTGAATTAGATTATAAAGATGAAAGCGAAGTGGATAACTTGGGGTACGAATCGGACACTTTCTCAAATGATGAGCTAAATCACTTACCGGGAGATTTCGAGTATGAGGCTCCCTCCCCCAATGGCACGATAGTTGATTATGATGGTGTCAAGAGCTACGCCTCTTCTCTAGAGCATGACTCCCCGGGCGCCTTATGGTCTGCAGCAAGTGACGATTCTAGAGACTTTACAGACTTTGACTCATACAATGAACATGTCATTAACATGATCAAGAAGAGGGCCAAGAAGCATCCCACAAATACATCATTGAAAGGATTCGCATTGAGAATGAACTGGCCTAGGCTAGTCATTACATTCGAAACCTAGATCTGGGTGAAGTTTACCCCATATTCTATTACAGAATGACAAGGCCACGCCCTCACATCCGTGAATTCGTGTAAATGATGAATGATGGGTACATTCACTAAGCCTATTAGCCCAAGAGGTTTCGTTGGACTCTCCAAGAAAAGGCAGTCGTTTGGTATGAAGGGCCAACATTTTACCAAAAGTTGTTCTAGAATGTTCTAGCTAAGCAATTCATCGATTAATTCATATGGGTCGACCCACCAGAAAACTCAACCCCCGAACTAGACAAGCACAGGAACCCCTTGTGGTACTGGGAATGGGAAGCAACTAATGCCATTTGTCCAACTTCAATAGAATCACCCAAAGAATACTCATGGTATATGAACAAGAATAAGGATAAGCAAATTGCCTACGACAATGCGCAAAGCTTGTTTAATGAAGGACAACCATCTGTCAAAGCCTCCTCATCCATCCATATGATCAGATAGGAATCCAATCCTATCATATGCCAAATCCTACAAGAGAACCCCATTGTTCTAGAAAATCAGCCTGAGAAGGTTCCCTTCATATAGTTGCCCTTCGCTGCCAAGGCACCAGTTTCTGTAAACAACCTAATCAACTTAGGAGAGATACCCCTCGATGAGAATTTTAATGAGTTTGAGGTCTATGAAATGACAAACTCGCCAATCCAGGTGGTTAGTCCTATCACTAAAGGAGGAAAGGTCACTGGATTAGCAGCCCCAGCTACACCAAGAACTAAGCCCCCGATGCCTCCTACCTTCCTTAAGTTCTTAGGATGGGTAGAGAGCCCGATACTGGATGAACTGAAGGCCACTACAACTAAGATGAGTATCTAGGACCTACTCTACGGCTCCAAGGAGCATAGACTCTCTATCATTAAAAAGCTAATGGAAATCGAGACATCTCCTCTAGCATCCGCAGAACAGGTCTGTGCACTGCTCAATAACAAGACTAGCATTATTATCCCCGACATTGCCTTTTCAAGCTTGGACCTACCTAATGAAGGTATTGTCTATAGTAAGGCTCTCTACTTAAAGGCTAGTATCTTCGAATGCATCATGCCCTACATAATGATCGATGATGGCTCATCACTAAATGTCTGTCCTAAGGATATTTTGCCAATCCTAGGACTGATGGAGAAGGACCTAAAGAAATCCACGACAGTCATCAAAGCTTACGACAACTACAAAAGGACCATCATTAGCACAATCGAGGCTGAAGTCACTATCAGCAAAATCTCATCTAGAGTACTCTTTATGGTCATAGATATCCCGGTAATGTTCTCTATGCTACTTGGGAGACCATGGTTCCCTGCTTTGGGGGGAGACCCATCCACCCTGCACTAGAAGATCAAAATCCTATTCCGTGGAAAGATTGTTACCCTGGAAGTTGACGAAGCCTCAATGGTAGCACCAATGAAGATGGAATAAAGAAACCTGAAAGGGTTTACCATGACCATAATTAGCCATGAGGCCAGCAAGCAGTTGGAAGTGTACTGGGGCCCATGGATTTAGGGATATATGCAAAAGCACCACACCCCTGGAAAAGGATTAGGTGCCCATGAATAGGGAATGCTCGCCTTCAATATAGGGGCAGGAGAATGGAAGCCCATGGCACTTGGTTATACAGGCTCTCAAAGAGTTGTTCATAAGACAATCATTCAAAAGAAGCTACAGCAGCCCTACAAAGGAACCCCTGAGCCTGTCACTCATTAAGGGAAGACCATTCTGGGATTCGAGATTTTCTCAGACATAGTCAACTATGGCAAAAATGGCAAAAGCTTTATAACTTGTGTAAAGAAGGCTAGTCGCCAGCCAGATGTCGGGGTAATCCCAGATCAGACCGAGAATGATGAATAGGTACACCCAAAGGAGGTCAAGAAGCTGAGTATAGAAGAGGAAATCCTTGACACCCTAACCGAGCTCCTTCAGGCACAACTCAAGATAGTGGAGGAAGCAAGGAGCAGGGGGGGTAGCTTGAACCATGCCATCTTGGATATTGTCATGACTATGAAGGATAAAGCAATGGTAGAGGAGGAGGATGATGAGGGTATCCTGCTAAAGCTAGCTACTGTAGGAGAATCACCCATGATAAAGCCAGACTCCATTGATCAAGATGAGTCTCTTGTTTCAATTTCTAGCATGTTTGAAATGAATAATGTACTTTATGATGATAATAAGATGAAGAACTTTGCTTATTTGGATTGTGTTTCTGATTACAATTCCATGCATCCATTCCAGCATTCATCTAGCATTCTTAACATCAATAACAATATTACAAAAGGGATTAATTTAAACACGAAAGATGATCCAAAAGTGGTATACATTTCCAATCAATTGCCCATCAAACAAGAGAGAGAATTGATAAAAGTATTAAAAACCCACATTTTAGCCTTCGCTTAGTCTCATGAGGATATACCAGGACTTGATTGGCACATGCTGAGCACAAGAACCCCACAGACCCAAAGATCCAACCGATAAAGCAAAATTTGAGAAGAATATGCCTAGAGTGGGCCGAAAAAGTTAAGGCAGAGGTGGCAAAACAAATCAAGGCAAATTTCATCAAAGTTGTCGAGTATCCCACTTGGTTATCCAATGTAGTCCCCGTAGCTAAAAAGAACGGCGATGTTCAAGTTTGTGTCGACTTTAGGGATTTGGATAAGGCTACCCTTATGGACGATTTCGAACTACCACACATCGATGTCCTAGTAGACAGCGTGATAAGAGCGGCCATGTATTCATTTATGGATGGATTCTCGGGATATCACCAGATCCTCATAAACGTAGTAGATAAGTTCAAAACCGCTTTGATCTCAGAGTGGGGAACTTATTATTTCAGAGTAATGCCTTTCGGACTCAAGAACGCAAGGGTAACCTACCAACGAGCAGTCACAACCTTGATACTCGACTTGATCTATAAAGAGGTCGAGGACTATGTAGATGACAAGCTTGCAAAATCCGTTACACCCGAAGAACATCAGGCGGTGCTAAAACCATTCCTCACACGGATTAAGAAGTACAACCTCCATTTGAACCCGAAGAAATACATATTTGACGTCACATTAGGCAAATTACTAGGGCATGTGGTTAGCCAAAGAGACATAGAAATGGATCTTGATAAAGCCAATACTATCGGGGAAATGCCTATGTCGAAAACCGAGAGAGAAGTAAGGAGTTTCTTGGGATCCATATAGTATGTCTGTCGCTCTATAGCATGACTGACCACTACTTGGGAGCCTATCTTTAAACTCTTGAAGAATTGATAGCCGATAGAGTCGAACGACCAATGCCAGGAAGCCTTTGATATAATTAAAGCTTATCTAATGAACCCTCTAGTACTGAAGCCGCCGATCCTCGAAAAACTACTCATTCTCTTCTTGGTAGTAGAAGAAATGTCTGTGGGAGCCATGCTAGTTTAAGAACATGAAGATAAGAGGGAACAAGCAGTTTATTACCTCAGCAAAAAAATTGCTCGAGTATGAGACTCAATGCACCATCGTGGAAAAGACTTGTTTTGCCATGGTCTAGATCACCAGAAGGCTCAGATATTACTTCCAATCATACAAAATCCAAGCGGTTGCATAGGTAGACCCAATAAAGTACTTATGTTAGGCTCCCTCACTAACCGGGAAACTGGCAAGGTGGCTCTTTCTACTGTCAGAATTCGATATTGAGTATGCGATAAAGAAAACTATCAAAGGTAGAGTAGTGGCCGAATTCCTAGCAAATCAACCACTCGAGGAAGGAGCACAAGAAAACCTAGAATTTCCTAACGAATGTCTCACAGCCACTGCCAAAAACCCCAGAAGATGGACCATGTTCTTTGATGCCGCCATCAATAAATGAGGAGCCAGTTTGGGGGTTATCTTCTTTACGCCAGACAGAGCACTTATACCCTTGTCAAAATGCTTAGAATTTCCCACCATAAATAACGGGGTAGAGTATGAAGCCTATTTGTTCAGAATGTCTACCCTGATCACTCGTAGAGTGGATAAAGTCAAAATTGTTGGTGACTCGGCTTTGGTTTTCAAGCATGTCACCAAGGATTAGGAACTAAAGGAAGAATCCCTCAGGCCTTACTTAGAAGCTGCGTGGAGAAAAGCCATGATGTTCATCGAGTGCAAATTTAGTCATATACCCTGTGAGGAAAATTAGATGGCAGATGCACTGGCCACTTCAGCCTCCATGTGGGAAGGGTCCCAAAAGTAGCCGATCAGATCCCTTATTATAAAAATGACCCGATCTCCCTACTACGTTTGAATGATTAGAGATACCGCAGAGGAAGAGACCCCGTGGTATTCTGACATTGTCAAGTTCCTTGAAAACAATGAATTCCCAGCTGAGGTCGCGAATTCTGATAGAAATATGTTGAGAAAGCTCGCTGTGCAATTTTGCCTGGTTAAAGGAGACCTATTTAAGAGGGCCTCTGATGGCCTATTGTTAAAATGGCTGGCCCAACAGAAAGCTAAAATGGTAATGAAGGTGGTACATTCGAGAAACTACGGTCCACATATGAATGGTGTTATGATGGCAAAGAAGATCCAAAGAATGGGATACTTTTGGCTAACAATGTAAGCTGATTGTACTTGAGAAGCAAAGACGTGCCATGCTTGTCAGATATATGGGGATGTGAGCCACTTACCTCAAACGATGCTGCAAAGCTTAACAACACCTTGGCCATTCTCGGCATGGGGCATTGACATCATTGGTGAAATAAGGCCTTCTTTGACCAATGGTCACCGCTTCATTATAGTAGTGGTTGATTACTTTTACAAGTAGGTTGAAGCAGAATCATACACAAGCTTCACGACCAAGAAAATGGCTCTGTTTATTCAGTGACACATCTTTCCCAGATATGGTATCCCTCATCATGTGGTGAGTGAAAATGGTGTGCAGTTCCAAGGAGAAACAACTGATCTTATTGAAAAGCACAGGATTGAGCATCATCACTCTTCTCCTTATTGCCCTCAAGCCAACGGAGCTGTGGAAGCAGCTAACAAGGCAATGAATAAAATCCTTTCCAAGATGATTTCCAACTATATGCCATGTAGGGATATAGAACTAGTGTCAAGACTCCCTACATTAAACTCCTTTTTCCCTTGACTATGGGATGGAGGTGGCATTGCTAGTCGAAATGGAAATCAAATCCTTACATATAGCCCTTAAAGCTAGACTTCTCGAGGATGAATGGGCAAAGGCAAGGGATGAAGAACTGACCTTGATCAACAAAAAGTGATTAGTCGCATTGGAAAGTCTGTAGTTGTACCAACAATGTATGGCCAGAGCTCACAATCGCAAAGTTAAGGGGTAGAATTAACCTTCAAAGATGGGCAATTTAGTCTTGAAGCAATCTCATAAGACGCACACAGATGCTTGAGGGAAATTCCAGCCAAATTGGGAAGGGCCATTCATGGTAAAGAGGACTCTCAGTAAAGGAGCAGTAAACATCTCAGATCTAGACGGCAATAAATTCATGAACCAGGTCAATCACAACAAGCTGAAGCGCTATCTCATGTAAAAAAAGAAGAAGAAAATATAATAATGAAATCTGTCGAGAGCTGGGAAGGGCTCTTGAGTAAAAAGAAAGACTCCAAAATAAAAGAGTGGAGCCTTGGGTAAAATCCGTTTGGAGCCTTGGGCAACGGCGGGCGTTTCTTGGAAATAAATACCACTTGTCCTCCAGGATAAATAACATCCTTTGTAGTGACATGTTCATGTTAAAAATACTACATGAGTGGATTAAATGGAAATTATGAATTGTTTAATAATACACGCATCCAAACAACATTATTACATCTTCATTACACATAAAGGTGCATTACAAAGAGGAAATAGAAATGACACACTACGAGGCCTGATGCCTTTATCCTCCCATGAAGATAAAAGACACATTATGGCAGGCCCGCTAAACCCTAAGGAAGCTTTGAAGCCTCCTAGTCTCATAGAGCCACTCCTCAAGAGTAGCCAGTCCGCGAACACTCACTAACTAGACGCAATTAGCCTTAAAAGGATGGATGTTGAGGGGGTAGAGTAGTTCATCTTCACCTATGCACGACTAATCCATATAGCATCATGGTGATAGACCTGAGTATATGAAAGCTTTGGGTTAATAAGAGCATACAAGGGTGCAAGAATCCCCTAAGATCGATCGAACTGCTTGCACAGGCCACCGGGAGAATATGTGATGATTTTAGAAAGGCTAATGAGGACCATGCCATCTCTAGAAACATTAGTAGTCACATGAGTGATTCCCCATGAAGGGAAAACCCAACGGATATCCTCAGTAGCTCGGCTACCCATAAACTCGACCCACTCCTCAACGGTGAAATCTCAATGGGAATGATTACCAATGTGAACTATGAAGCATCATGCCCAACAGGCCCTCGAATAATAATCCATGCTCGTAGGAACAAACATCAAAGAAAGCTTATCCCAGAGCCAAAGCTACACAAGAAAGCACAAAAAGAAAAAAAATCAATACAAAAAAAGGACAAAATGCTGGATCGGAAACCTAAAAAGGAGGTCCAGGAAAAAATTAAGGCAAGCCTGATGAGTTGAAAACCTAAAAGGGCGACTCAAGCAAAAAGAAGGGGTCAAATGGAGGTTATCTGAAGAAGGAGTCTGCTGCCCTTGGTAGTAGCTTCGGTCCCATTTTGGGAAGAATGCACGAAAATCAGTGTTTCGGCTAAGCTCACTACAATAGGAGACTTCCCCTCCAACATCTGAGCAATAATACTCAAAAAGGAGAAGTTGCAGACAAAAGATAGGACTTCACAGAGAAAAAACCCCAGCAGAAGCAAGCACATCAGCAGCAGCCAGCTTGCATCACTAGAATAAATACCCCTGACTATGTCAAATGCCACGTCCAATCTCAAGCCCTCATCATAGATCAATCAGTGCCTGCTAAATCATTAAAGCTGAAAATGATTCATCAATAAATTGGAAAATTTAGGACGATGCATCGGAATAACTAGAGGCATATCAGCGAAAGATCGAAGGAGCTAGTAAAACTCCTTATACAAGGGGCATAGCTCGTGATCCCCAAACTGAAACACGCCGTCAACAGGATCCTAGAACTTGATAGCAGCTTGGATCACATTGTCTTCAACAAAACTGCGGCAGTACTCCTTGATGTGTGCTAAACCATAAAGGCCGAGACGATCCCAACCATCAGAGTTCTTCAAATAAACGTTTAAATTTGAGCGGAAAATCATATAGTCCTCCATGAAAAAATTTCACAAGGGTAGCAGTTCACTATACATAGTTTATGGGGCAATCTGCCAACATCTGGCAGATTACCCCGACAAGCTCGACCAACTATGAAAGGAAAAAACAAAGCAAAAGGATAAAATAAATTTTATTTATAAGCAAGAATGTGTTCATACAAAAGAGGCACTACAAATGACCCAAAGAAAAAAAACAACAAAAGAAAAAAATCCTAGCTAATCACCCTGCAGGTAGAATCCAGAAGGATTGCCTTGTCCCTACTGTGGCTACTGCTGTGGGTCGTCCACTTAAAACATCCCCAACTGAGCCCGAAGCCATCGGATCTCCAGCTGTAATGATTCGACACAAGTCATTCATATGCATTTTATAACATGCCATGCATCATCATCAATATAATAAAATAAGAAATATACTACCATGTAAGAGTTCATGTTCATCATGAACCGCTGCCGTCCCTGCATATTCCCCCAGCGGAGATACTATCAGCAACAGGCACCTATAAAGATAGAAATTGAAGCAAGTCAGAACCATCAAAATCTAAAATTGAAAGGCAAAAGAAGAAATGGCAAAGGAGACTAATGTGAGTGGTACCAGCTAGGTAAAAAGTCACCAGGTGCTTGGGATCTTGACTAGGATGGATCACTGGGGTGTAAGTGCTCAGATCAGGCCGGTACATCATGGATATAGGCGGCTGGTACTAAAACCCCCGATGTCCCTCCACCATCATCGACCCCTGAGGTGGGAATGATGATGCTAAAAAGCTGCCCACATATTTGGAAGTGGTTGCAGGTCTCTTCTTGCCCTGATGATCCTATAGAGGCAGCAAAGTAAGGTTTAGTTAGTCTAACTGAGTGCAATAGGCAAAAAAATGACAACCATAAAGAATGCTAGTAAAGAGAAGAAGTATCATCATCCGGATAGCCCTAGGTGAACCTGAGCTGGCTTGGCTACTAGGGGCAGAAGAAGAAGGGCCGAAAGCCAAAGGATCACCACCCTCGGACGGATTGTGCTCATCCAGACGGGGCATAATGGGAGCGGGATCTATCTCTAGCCATCCAAGCAGCTGTGAGTGACAGAACTTCTTGTATCCCCCAACTCACTCTGGGAGGATGCTGGAGATACCCTCAAAGGCTAATTGAGGAAAATCGGGCAAGCTGTAAGGCCAAAAGACCCACCGGGGCACCTCAGGAGGAATAAAACGTGACCAGGGAGGAAGATACCAACCTTGAATGCAATCTCCCAAATACCACTCGAAGGAGAAAGGGGTCTCTATGATCAGTCAGGTGCTCTTATACTCCCCAACTAATCTCATGACCTCCGGCCGGTGAAGAGCATGCCCCCAAGGCTGCACCCTAATTTGTGAAAATAAAGCCAGGCATCGTTACAATAAATGTAGCAAAAATGATGAACCAAGAAGGTTATAAGGCATACCTGCTCTAAAGTAAGGCCGCAAAGACAGGCAGAAATAGCAAACTTGGATTCTATATCCCAACCGTGGAAGTAGTGGGGCAATCAGGGGTAGAATAGGAAACCACCGCCCGACACAAGCTTGGGAAATGGGAGGATCCCTATCTCAAAAAAGCAGATTTGCAAACAGTCAACAATAGATCAGGACATCAAAATGGAGTAAAATACTCATAAAGAAAAGAGATAAGGATCAAATTCTTACATAAACAATCTACAGATAGGACTTGAACTTGTGAATCTTATTCCTCACGTACTGATCAAGGGCCCAATACAGGTGACTCAATACGGCTTTGCCCCTGGCATACTCATCAAACTGAGTTAGGTCTATCAAAGCTGGCAAAATGTGGAGGTTTAAAATTGAACCCCCAGTAGGCAAGCCTAACCACGATAAGGTAGCAGCCATGAAGGCCCTCACCTCACAAGCATAAGTCAAATACCTCCTATCCCCTATAGTCTAGAAGGTCATGAGCTTCTCACAAAAAATTCACCCCGGCCTATCTCTAGAATATCCAAACGGAGCCTCGATGGTGTCCACATCAAAATGGTCATAAGAGAAGTAGGCATTGAAAAGGAACACGTTGCCATTGAAGTGTAGGCCCGTGATAGCACAATAATCCAATGGAGTGATGCTATACTCCCCACAACCAAAGTGGAAGGTGTGGGTAGTATTAGACCTCCTACTCAAGATATAAGTAGAGGTACCAGCTGGGATGTATGGGTATTTGCGATGCCTGACGTACTTACAATCCTTGACCATCCTCCCTAAAGACGTCATATCGACGATAGCCTTAGCATCGGAGGATAACACCTTGTACCGCTTATGGAAGTGCGTAACCCTGGCTCCATCATGCTTGGTGACCTAAATGATGCAAATACATACATCATATGACAGTTTTTGATAAATCATATGAAAAATAGTAATGATAATATAATAAAAATGACAATAATAACTAATTATTGCATCAAGTAAATCATTGCATAAAATACATACATAATAAAATGGATAGGTCTTCGCGCAAATAAAAACAGTAGTACTGCTTACCAAAATCAAAGAAAGATGGTCCGAAGGTTTCAAAGAAGGCAGAAAAAGAAAGCAGGTTAAATTAAATAAATTATTTTCGGTTCTCATCTTAATCTTTTATGCTTTTAAAAAACAAACCAAAATTTTGCAAGTTAAAAGATTAGTCCCCAGTAGAGTCACTACTGTGAGTTATCATGGTCGAAAATATATAGATTTCCATTGGCACCTTACGGCGAGATCCATCGGGGGTTTGTTTGATTTAAGCATGATGGAACTATTTAGTTCAAGTTTACACATTTTAACCAATTTTAATGAATAAAATAATTGAGACCTAAATCTGTATACAAATGATAGAGTTACCGCCCAAGTTGTCTACTTAGGAAATAGTTTGGGTACGGTTCCCATTAGGCGGGTGACTTATACCTTTTGGATTAGAGATAGGGGTATCAGATGAGTCACTTATTTCTCATTTGGTTACTTCAAAATTATATTCGCCGCATAAAACCATTTTCGTTTCATCATTTGGGGAATTATTATGGAAATCCTATTTTTCTACACTCTTTCACACACAATTCATGCATTCAACAATTTATAATAAATCACAAACAATAAATGGGGAATAAAAATTACAACTGAGGGAAAATGGGGGAATTGCAAGGGATCCTATACATTTGTTCTAAGTTATAAAACAAAATACATAAATTCGTCTGCATCCAAAAAGATTAGCATAATTTACAACACATCATTAGTCAGCATTTTGTTATAAAAAATGTGATTATGTTAGCATGGCGGTTTTGCAATGGATAGTTCCCAGGAGGCTCTTAGAATCGAAAAGAAATAATGAGTCTTTAATGCATTTTGTTATGAAAACACATTTTGACTTTTTGTGGATTGATTTACCAGATTATTAGTGAAACTGGTTGCATGTTAAATGGTGATGTTGGGTTCATTTTAAAATTTAAAGGAGAAAATGACATTATGCCTAGGGGACCAGTACCCGTACAGATGGGGAACACCCATACGGCTACTAGGGTGGACCCGTAGGGGTATGGAGGACCCGTACGGGTCTTACTGGAACCCAAATAGAACCTCATATCAGATTTAATCAAGACAGAATTATAGAAAAAGGACCAAATAAAATGGGACTTCCTTCCATATGGGTATGGCGCACTAGTGTTACCACTATAGGGGTATATAGGTGCCAACAAGGCCCATATGGGTCAGGACCAGACCAAAAACAAGATCAAAGGATACATCAAATCAAATAAATGAAAATGACTATAAAATAAATAGAGAGCGAGTCTCTTTGAAACTCAGGAGCATACCTTTACGCTGTGAATGTTTGTGTGGACAGAACCTCCCCAATCCTAATATAAAGCCAGAAAGAAATAAAATGTGGACAAAACCAAAAGGGAATGGTTTTCTCCCTTTTTATCACTTCTATACCCCTTCTATACCCTTTCTATTACTATAAAATTGCTCGAAAATAATAAAGTATAGTGTATGTAATGTTCTTGAATTGGTTTCTTTTGAAAGTAGGGCAACATGCCTCCATTTACAAGAAAATTGCATGTATGAACGGAATAAATCCAATTTATGACTAATTTTAATTACTTATTGTATGATTGCAATTAGTCTAGCCTGATTGGCCAGAGAAGGCACCTATACAGGTGGAGAGGACTTGTACGTGTCCCTCAGAGGCGTGTGGAGATGTGGGGTCGTGCGGTTCAACCAATGGACCCGTACCCCTAGGTGTGACCCTGTATGGGGTCCTTAAAGGCAGTCTATGTTGGATATGATGTATGCCCTTAAGACAATTATGGCGATATATCTTAATTATGTAATAGTATGAATAATTTATTTAATCAATAAAGGCATTTAATCTTTTGTTTATATCAATATGCTTGTATATATATATATTAAAGCTGGTTAAATATATATTCATTGATGTATGCAAAAGTCCTTCACATATCATAGCATGAAGTCAGAGAAATTATAGTTGGACTATATTTGGTGGAACCCGCTTTATGTGTAATTATGATTATGTCTAAACTATCCCTAGTCATAGTTTCATCAAGAAAGGATATTGATGAAACGGAAAGACTAGCATGTGGTCAACTTTCTTGAAAAGGGTCCAAGAAGTTAATATCCTAAGGACTGAAGGTGGTGCCTTAAGTTTGACACATGGATATATCTTGGAGATATATTAGAGACCGCAGCAAGATAAACACTTAGTATATATATCAATGTGTTAGTGTTTATCTTCATGCAATAAGCTTTGCGAATGTCCTCATACTTGAGATGCCAGCTACCTTGTGTGGTACTATTGCTATACTTTGGGTCATTACTATACACTCATTAATTTGGGGTGCTACAGGGTTATTACGGGTATAATGATGACAGCACGTTGGTAGGCCGAGTAGTCGGAAAGAATCCATCGCTCCGGATAATTAAGGAGTTATACCTGGCCACTTGTTGAAGTGATGATTACCATAAACCTCTGATCAGAGTATGTGTTTGATAGAAATGGTTTCTAGTTAAACATACTATGGTAAAAGGCAATATACTTCGGTAACAAGTAAATAACTGGGATAGCTTAGAGCAACCTCGCTATTAGTGGGTTAACACTTTAACCGAACCTAATAAACCAAATGGTACTAATATTAAAGAATGGAAGGAATTTATTGCACTGGATAACTATTCCATTAACCGGGATAAGTCATAAGCATAAATGACGTTCCGAGTAATGGGGGATGGTAGACCCTTACTAGAGGCATACTACAGTCGTTTAAGGTAATCGAGTTCTATTCACAGTCTAGAGCATCGAGCCAACGGTTCCATTAGAACAAGGGTTGGTTAAGCCTTAACAGCTCTATACTTCAGGATATTATAAGGTCACACACATTGGACCTTCATTAGACTAAGTAAAGAACTAATAGATTTATTCTACTACGAAAATATAACATAAATAATAATTGTATTATTCTTTGGTTAGTTAAAATTGATCAAATCAATTTTCGATAGACCAAGGAATTTATTTTGACCGGTAACTAATCAATTAGAGTCATAAATAAATTATGATTGATTAGATCAATTTTGGTTGGACCAAGAAATTTATTTTGACTGATAACTAATTTATTAGAGTCAAAAATAAATATTTATTTGAAAGGATTTAAAGGGGATTTTGCATTGGCGAGTTAAAACCCAAAAGTATGAAATATTTTGTACAAAGTTCAATTGCACAAAATACACCGAAAGGTGTGCAAACACTGCTGGGCAGTGTTCGCGGCGGCCCATATTCATGGGCTACACAAAGGCAGCCCATGAATGCAAGGCAAGCCCACATGGGCTTGCCTTACTACATGCAGCACGTGCATGTGGTAACTCCTATCCCACATCACTAATGCGGAGCAAATTTTTGTTCCCCAAGCCTATATATAGGCTGTCCCTTCTCCTTTCTAAATGTACCAAGCTCAAAGCATAAATCCTAAGTGAGATAATTAATCTCTCGGGTACTTGAGCAAGTTATTTTTGTGGAGCCTGAATTTACTCGGGCACCGCTAGTTTATATTTTTGGGTGAGGCTTCTAGAGTGGTCTAGCAACTACTCGAGGCTTCTTAGTTCTTCCTCCTGGGGAGGTTTTGGTTGGTGGGGTTCATATGTATACTTATAGGGGCTATCCTACTATTGGAGGCTTGTGCAAGAAGGTTCTGCAAAACCACGCTTCAACTGGTAAGTTCTTTTTCTTTCTCTTTTAATTATTAAGTCTTTTTCTTTAAGTGTTTTTAGACTTAATAATTATGCTTAGGTTATTTTTGCATGCTTAGTTTATTTTATGCTTAGGTTATAACTTAGAGTTATAACATGCTTAGTATAAAATAAATATGCTAGGATATAATTTGAAATTATGGTGTGCCTAGTCCTTTAGCATGCTAACCTAGGTAGAGAATTATTTAGTTAAGGCTTTATTTAATTTATATGCAACTAATAGGAGTTCCTGGGGATAGGGACAAAATTTTGAATTTCCGCCATGCCTCTTATGCATGTTCAATTTGACTGTTAGTTCCCAACAGTCTAGGTCTCCAAACTCTGGCTAAACTCATCTCTGCTGTAGTGGGAACACCTCTGGATAACACTTGTAAAAGATTGCATTATCTTGCTCCCATCATTATTTCATGAGAAGGACCACAAAAATCCAGTGCTCACAAGCAGTTTATATGATAAACAGAGTGCCCTCTAAATCTGTTGATTTTACACCTTACAAAAGATGGTGTAATAAAAAGTCTTCTTTTATTCACCTAATAGTATGGGGTTGTCTTGCTATGGTAAAGAGGATAGCATCAGATAAGCTTAATGCTAATTGTAACAAATGTCTATTCATTGGATATCTATAGGAAACTATTGGATATTTGTTTTACCAACCCGAGGCACAAAAGGTGTTTGTATCTCAGAGTGCTCACTTCCTAGAAAATGAACACTTGCAAAAGTTAGTGGGAGCAATCTTGAACTGAAGACTTAAGAGGAAGAAATAAACAATCAACTGGTTCACCCCATTCTAGAAACACAAGGAAGTGTAATCCAAGAAAAACCTATTGAAACACAATCATTGCAAAGATAAGCTTGTATTCATAAACATCTTGAGAGATATGGTTTTATCATCAATGATTATAGGGAACTATATCTCATGGATGATGATGAACCAAGAACCTATGATGAAGCAATGAGGAGTTCAGAATCTGATAAATTGCTTAAAGCCATAAAATCAGAAATGGATTTTATGAATGAAAACCAAGTCTAGAACTTGGTCAATGTACCGGAGTAGGTTAGACCAATATGGTGCAAAGGGTATTCAAGAAGGAGACCGACATGGATGGTAATGTGATTACCTATAAGGCAAGGTTAGTTGTGAAAGGTTATAGTCCATGCAAAGGGATTGACTATGACAAAACATTCTCACCGGTAGCCATGCATAAATTTGCACGAATACTCCTCGCCATTCCTAGTCATTATGATTATGAGATCTGGAAAATGGATGTTAAAACAACATCCCTAATGAGGATTTGGATCGGGAAGTGTATATGACACAACCCGAGGGTTTTACATCTCAGAATGGCTTTGAAGCATGCAAATTGCAAAAGTCTATTTATGGACTTAAGGAAGCATCCAAGAGTTGGATTATAAGGTTTGATCAGACAATCGATGAATTAGATTTCTCTCCAAACGCTAATGAGCCTTGTATTTACCGGAAGGTTAGTGGGAGTGCAGTCATTTTCCTAGTATATATGTCGAGGACATATTACTAATAGGAAAAGATGTTTCTCTTTTTGAAAATATTAAAGTATGGTTGTCAAGAAAATTCTCCAAGAAAGACCTTGGAGAAGCAGCATTTATACTAGGTATAAAGAACTATAGAGATAGATCCAAGAGGCTGCTAGGTCTTTCTCAAAGTACACATATAGATAAGGTTTTTAATAGGTTTAGCCTGGAGCATTCGAAGAAGGGTTACCACCTGATGACAAAGGGAATTACCCTATTTAAGACTGAGTGTTCAGAGATAGCTCTACTGGAAATCAATCATCTGGAAGCCTTTTGTTGGAAAGCAATGATCCAGAAGAAGAATCCAAGAACAGATCCGAATCAAGTTTGAAGAAGTTTGAAGAAAACAAAAACATAAGAAAAAAACATGTTATCTCCTTAATCCTAAATGGAAATATAAGGTCTAAGACAAGTCATCAAGACATACATTGAAGACTATAAATACCTAAGCACATAATAGAAGCATTCGATTAAAGTTTGGAAAGGAAACAAATTTTGAACCATTCAAGATCAGCATCCGGAAGAAGAACTTAATGAATAGCATCCAGATATATCAACACTGAAGTCATCTGCAAGATAAGGTTAACAAGACAAAGGGAATAATTTGAAAATTATTATTCCCTCCACCTTTTGGTCTAAGAGTCAAAGATCCTTTTCCCTTATGCAAGACAAAACAATAGCTAGCACGCTTTTCAGAAGAGGACAAAAGGACTGACACAAGAAAAAGAAAGGTAACAACCTTTTCTACCTAGACCAATAGAAAGGCGCGTGAAGCTCGCACTCTGGACTACTGGTATAAAAGTTTGTGAATCACTAAAATATAAGAAAAATGATCAATGACAACTTTTTGGTCTCAATCCCAAGGATTCAAATGGGACTTACTCAGTCTAACAGACTAAACAACAATTTCAGAAGTGCCACATATTACCTGATCAACGTGAAGATCTAATTCAATACAATGGCTACATTAGTGATATAAGCCTACAAAAAGGAAGCTTCAGAAGTTGAGAAGGTGCTAGTTGGTTTTAGAAAGCATTATACAAGAAAATCTGCTATTGCAAGTAGTGACATAATCCCTCCAATAACTAAACCTTCCAAAATCAGTTTGTAAAAACTCTTAAGTAGAAATTACAAACTTGAGGAGTTCAAAACCCTTTCAAGAGAAATATAAATTGTAAAAATCTCATACTTGGGTGAGTATTGAGATTAGGATATATCTTAAAGTTGGTGCTTTTAGTGGGATCTCCTTGGAGGACTCAGCTTAGGTATGGGTTGAAATCTAAGTGGTATATCCTGCTAAAGACAAGAGGAATCAGATAGGAGTTGGTGCTTCTAGTGGTATATCCTACATCTGGTAGGGGTTACCATCCAAAGACAAATTGTAAGGCTTAATTCCTGGCTGTTGGAAAGGAATCCACTAGTGGAAAAATCTCGGAGTAAGGACACTCCGATGACTGGAGTAGGCATGGCCAAACAAGGATAAATCTTTATGCTTGATATTCTAACTCTTTACTTTATTTGCACAACATGTCATAGTTGCATCATCCGAATCCAATATATCCAGAACATATCAAACACGCTATATAAGACTTTTTAAAGTCTTCTAATTCCGCGAAAAAGGTCATTCATAACTCCTTTGACCTTATATGGACCCTTAAATGGACTAACAATTGGTATCAGAGCAAGTTCTCACAACTAGAGATCTAACAATCTCAAGCTAAAGGTCCAATTTTTATCCAAGAATCAAAATGAGTTTCCAAAACTCACAACTCCTTCCTGAGGGTATGTCTATTGCTCGTCCTCCACTCTTCACCGATGAACACTACACGTTCTGGAAGAACTGGATGAAGAACTTCATTTAAGCACAAAGCATGATGTCATAGATGGCCATTAAAGATGGCGCATATGATCCTACTCTCGAAGTAGAGGGTATAACTACCCGGAAGCCCTCAAGTCTATGGGATGAGAATGATTACAAAAATTGCATGAAAATGCAAATGCTATTAATATGCTTCATTGTGCCCTTAGGGTAGCTAAGTTTAACAGACTATTCGGATGTAAAACTCTGCAAGAGATCTGGCAAAAACTGGAAGTGACCAACGAAGGAATAAATAAGGTCAAAGAAGCCAAAATCGATCTCCTACAACAAAAGCTAGAATCCTTTAGGATGGAGTGTAAAGAATCCATTAGCAGCATGAATAGTAGATACACCAATCTAGTAAATGAGATGAAGAGGATTGTGAAGGAGATATCAGAAGTAGACATTGTAAGAAAAGGTACTCCAGAGTCTCACCAAGGAATGGGACAACAAAAAGACTGCCATTGAGGAATCTCATAACTTAAACTTCTATAGTTATGATTAGCTCATTGGTAATATCCTAACTCAAGAGTTATCCTTGGAGTGAAATGGCCAACAGGAGAAAAATCCTGAAGAAAAGAAGAAGGCCCACTACACTCAAGGCATATTTTATTGGACCAGCTTCCCCCGGATCAGACAAACAACTGAAGGAATCTCATTACAACAAAGAAGGTATTGCTATGCTAGCCAAATATTTTGATA
Source organism: Euphorbia pulcherrima (assembly GCA_947683365.1). NCBI lineage: Eukaryota > Viridiplantae > Streptophyta > Magnoliopsida > Malpighiales > Euphorbiaceae > Euphorbia > Euphorbia pulcherrima. The sequence continues at coordinate 43,214,195 of CANTUS010000015.1, forward strand.
AATTACTAAATAAGAAAGATAGGAGGAGCTCTAGAAGGTATGAGTCCAAGAGATCAAAGGAAGGGACTTCTAGAAGGGACAAGCCGAGAAAAGCTCCAGAAGAAAAAGAAAGATCCGGGAAAAGATGCTGCCTGCTTTGAATATAGAGAAAAAGGCTACTTCAGAACCAAATACCCCAAGCTCAAAAGAGATAAGAAATACAAGAAGAAGGCTATGGTGGTCACATGGAGCAATAGTGAAGAGAGTAGCAGTTCATCTTCAATAGAGGAAGAAACTGCTAACTGTGCATTTATGGAACTGACAGATCTAGAACGAGAACAATCCGGAACAAATACATCTAAGCAAGACATATAGCAAATTGAGGAATCATAATCAGAGACAGCTACCACTAAGGTAAACTCTCACTCTAATTCTATTTCTAACCTTGATCTTGCTACAGCTTTACAGGTTGTGATCCACAATGTGAGGAAGAACACTAAAGCCATCGTATCCCTACAAAGACTAGTGCGGGAGCTTGCTAAAGATGCTAAAGCAATGGCATAAGATATTAATTTGATAAGGACCACAAAGCACATTGATGTGGTTGAAGAAAATTTCCTAAGGAGCCAAGTACAAATCTTAAGTGCAAACTTAACAAGGCTAGATATGGAGCTAACCCTAATAAAGGAGGCATCTGGAAAGAAATCAGATTCTTCACAAAGAAGAAGGAATCTAAGGCAAGAAGCACCAAGAAATCCAAATTAAAAGAACTAGGGGCTCCTAAGTCAAAAAGACAAGAATGTTAGTAGGGAACCTCGAGCATAGAGATTCACAGCTGCTCAAACGGGAAAGCCTAAGGTAGAGTCTAATGAGTTACCTATAAATTAAAGAAAGAACCATAGAGCAGAGATTGCTCCTCAAACTAGCTTTCAGATACATACTAGATAGACAAGTATATAAGAAGCTAAATACATTAGAAATCAGGGAAAGGAGGATCTTAAGAAGATCCAGAAGAAGCAGGACCAGAACAGACCCATCTTCGGGTGTAGGTTTTATAGGAAAAATAATCATATTACTAGATTATATACATTGAAAAATGGTTATTATGACGTTTATCCTTTGCCTGAAAGGGTTGATAACTCAAGAGGACCCAAATCTAATTAGGTACTCAAACCCACTTGATCTGTTTTGTAGGTATACTTAGGTCCACAGTGGATCAACATACATGGTACATTGATAGTTGATGCTCAAGGCACATGACTGGTGATGAGAAAGCCTTCATCACTTTAGTCTAGAAGAAAGGTGGAAAAGTAAGCTTTGGAAACAACCAAAAGGGACAGATCATTGGATATGGAACCATTAGATCCGAGCTAAAGATAGAAGATGTCTCACTAGTTGATGGACTAAAGTTCAACTTACTTAGTGTAGCACAACTCTATGACAAAGGGTGAAAAGTCACAATTAATTCCAGAGGCTGCTCAATCTTTGATAGTAAGTCAAATTAACTCATTCTTTATGCTCGTAGAGTAAACAATGTTTATAGTGTTAACATTAAAAATGAGAAAAAGAATATATGCTTGGTGTCTAAAGAAGAAGAATCATGGCTTTGGCACCAGAGGTTGGGATATGTAAGCATGAACCTCCTGTCCAAATTAGCCAAAAAGGAATTGGTTGTAGGTTTGCCTAAGGCAGCTTTTGATAAGGATCACATATGCACTGCATGTCAATTAGGTAAACAACATAGAAAAAGCTTCCCTTCCATCTCCTATATACCTTTTAAGATAATTCTTGAACTCCTACACATTGATCTCTTTAGTCCAATCAAACCAATAAGTTTAGGTAGAAGAGAATAGACTATGGTCATAGTGGATGATTATTCTCTCTATACCTGGGTGGCTTTGCTAGCAATCAAAGATGAAGCCTTTGACAAATTCTAAAAATATTCATCCAAATAGAAGTAAAATAGGGCATAAGCATTGTACTCATCCGGAGTGATAACAGATGTGAGTTCAAAAATAAGCATTTTGCTAAATTTTGTGACTCCAAGGGCATTGAGCATAAATTTTTTTATCCACATACACTCCAACAAAATGGGGTTGTTGAAAGGAAAAACAGAACAATAGTTGAGATGGCTCGAACAATACTAAATGAGAATAAATTGCCCAAATACATTTGGGGTGTGGCCGTAAACACAGTATGGTACATCTTAAATAGGGCTTTCAATAGAAAGACTTTAGAAAAGGCCCTATATGAAATATGGAAGGGAAGGAAACCTAAAATTGGGTACTTCAAAGCCTTTAGATGTAAATGCTACATCCTAAATGATAGAGAGAAACTAGGAAAATTTGATCCTAAGTCTGATAAGCAATTTTCCTTGGCTAGTCAACACATAGCAAAGCTTACAGAGTCTAGAACAAACGAACCCAAACTATGGTAGAGTCTATACATGTAGATTTCGATGAGACTAACCTTGCAGGAAAAGAAATTTCCAATCTAGAAGATTCAACTCTGAAAGATGAAAATGCTAGAGAAAAAAAAGAATTACAGATCCCAGACTCCTTCAAAATCCAGAGGTGCAAAGAAGAAGATGAAGAAATCATTCTCAACTTAGAAGAACCATAAGCTTATCTCAATCATCATGAGATAAACTTTATGGATAATCAAGAAGAAGGAGTTGAGGCAGTCGAGGAAGAAGCTTCAGTACAATAAGAAGATCAACAAAGAGAGATCCGAACTCATAGGGATCATCTAGTTGAAGTAATTTTGGATAATGTCCAGAATCAGGTTAGAATAAGGGGACAACTCAACTGGATAATGACCCATGCTGCTTTTGTCTCTCTAATTAAGCCAAAGAAATTTCAAGAGGCTAAAGGAGATGAAAGTTGGATGATGGCAATGCAAGAAGAACTGGATCAGTTCACCAGAAATGATGTCTGGGATCTAGTGCCACTTTCAGAAGGAAAATCAATCATTGGGACCAAATGGGTATTCCGAAAGAAGCTAGATGAATCTAGAGTTGTGGTAAGAAACAAGGAATGATTAGTTGCTTAATGATACAATCAACAAGAAGGAATTGACTTTGAAGAAACCTTTGCACCACTAGCAAGATTAGAGGCAATCCTGATTCTGTGTGCTTTTGCATCATTTATGGGATTCATGCTATTCCAAATGGATGTCAAAAGTACATTTCTTAATGAAGATTTTTAGGAAGAAGTATATGTCAAGCAGCCACCTAGATTTGAAGACTCAAAACATTCGGATCAAGTATGCAAATTGAAGAAGGCTATCTATGGATTGAAGCAAACACTAAGAGCCTAGTATAAAAGACTGACTTCTTTCCTCGTATCCAAGGGTTACATCCGAGGTAAAGCGGACACAAATCAAAAGGAAAAAGGGGGATGTTATACTAGTCTAGATCTACATGGATGACATCGCCTTTGGAGTAACAGATGAGAAGATGTGTGAAGAATTCAACACTCAAATGCAGAAGGAATTTGAGATGTACATGATAGGAGTACTGAATTTCTTCCTTGGACTACAAATCAAGCAGAGTCCGGATGGGATTTTCATCAACCAGTATAAGTATATGTGAGGTGTCGGTGACGTGTAGGTCTCCCTTCGTGCCTGTGTGAGAGGCTGGGCTAACTAGGGGTTGGTTAGATTTAGGCATGACAAAACATTTTTAGTTAAAGTTTGCACAATAAGCCAATTTTAATGAATAAATGAATCGAGACCCAAATCTCGATACAAATGATAGAGTCGCACCTAAGTTGTCTACTTGGGAAAGAGTTTTGGTATGGTTCCCTCTAGGTGGGAGTCTCATACCTATTAGATCAGAGATTTAGGTATCAGATGAGTCACTTATTTTTTATTTAGTTGATTCAAAATTACATTCACCGCATAAAACCGTATTCGTTTTCATCATTTAGGGAATTATCACAGAAATCCTATTTTTGCACTTTTTCACACTCGTTATAATAAAGCACAAGCAATAAATGATGGAATAAAAATTACAGCTGAGGGAAAAATTGGGGAATTGCAAGAGAACCTATACATTTGTTCTAAGTTATAAAATAAAATAAAAATAAATTCCCCTATATCCACAAAGATTAGCACAGTTTATAGCATATCATGAGTCAGCATTTCAATAGGAAAAATGTGATTATGTTAGCATGGTGGTTTTACGATCGATAGTGCCCAGGCGGCTTATAGGATTGGAGAGAAATAACTAGTCTTTAACGTATTTTGTTATGAAAACACATTTTAACTTTAGTGGGTTGATTTACCAGATTATTAGTGAAAGTGATCGCATGGCATGTGGTGAGTTGGATTGATTTTTGACCAAATTAAAAATGAGTTTTGGATTCTGCCTGGGGCTGGTACCCGTACGGGTGAGTGGGACTCGTACGGCTACTAGGGAGAACTGGTATGGGTATGGTGTACCCATACGGGTCTTATCTAGTCTAGGCAGAAACTTTGTTCAATTTAGTTTATAGATTAACAGATTAATGGATTGGTGGCAGAAAAATAAAATAGAAAGGGATTTCCTTCTGTATGAGTATGGCGCACCAATCTAATATCTCGACGATACAAGGTGCCAACAAGGCTCATATAGGTTAGGACCAGACCCGAAACAAGAAATTTAAAGAACATATATAATTGAAGAGGTAAAAATAACAATAATAATAAAACTAAGATATGAGTCTCTTTGGAATTCAGGAGCGTTAGCTTTGTGGCGTGAATCCACTTTGAGGTGATCCCTTCACTGTTGAGAGAGTCCGGCCAAAGTAGATAGTTGAATAGGACTATTTGGGTGACTATTTGTGAGGATAGAAACCCCCTAAATACTAATAAATGAAGTTAGGAATGCATAAAACATGGACAAAACCTCAAAGAATGGGTTTTTTCCCCTATTTTATACCTCTTATACCCCCTCGATACCTTTTTTACACCTACAGAAATTACTAGAACTTTTACTATAATTTTTCTATAGTTTTCTTCTATTATGAAATGTGTGTTCTTCACGAAAAGGGGAAAAGACCCTATTTATAGAGTGAGAGTTAGGTTTGAACATAATAATCCATATTTAAGACCTACCTTTCTCAAAAATGGTAAGAGATTGCTTTTAAAAGAGGCTGATTAGGCAATTAGAGGACCTGTACAGGTGGGGCCCAACCCGTACAAGTACTAGGAGACCCGTATGGGTCCCCTCCATACGTTTGGAAGGAATCACTCATACGGGTCTATAAGTGGATCCATACCACTAAACGAAATCTGTATGGGTACCTAAGGGCAGACTAGGTCTCCGGACTTTACCCAAACTCCACTCTGTAGAAGTAGCAACACCTTTGATGGACAACACCTGAAAGACATTGGATTATCTAGCTCTCATTATAGTTTTGTGAGAAGGATCATTAAAATCCAGTGCTCACAGACTGGTCATTTCTCCCTTAGACTGGAGGATTTGCCCCCCGTGGGTGATTCGGGGCTTCGAGAATGCCTAATTTCCATCAGGTATGCTTTTCGCAAAGGAGACTCATTTTTAGGGCTCAATTCTGCCTCTAAAGTGCCCCTAATCCCTTCTCTTGAGACCCGTGCTTCAAAACTCCAGGTAATTTCACTTGATTTTCCATTTTTGATTTTTGAACCTTTTGAAAATTTCTCAAATTTTGGCATGAATTAGGGTGTTTTAGACCTTGGAATAGAACCTGATGCATGTCCCTTTAGCCTAGGATGCTTTTAGGATATTTTTAGGTGAGCTTTGGATGAATTTGGATTTTTGGGAGATTTATCCGAAGAGGGACTGTTTGCAGGGGCTTGTACGGGTGAGGGGGGACCCTTAAGGGTTCTATTTTTCATACGGGAGTGGCTATGAACCCGTACGGGTGGAGCTTACCCGTACAGGTCTTATCTTCAGTGACAGAATCTTAGCTACTTTGATTTCTATAATCCTTTTCTAATTTCTAACTTGTCTACTATATTATAACCCTGCTAAACTGTAATTCTGTCTATGCAGTTTTCAATGCAAGACTGTGGGAGCCTTGAGCTTCTACAGGAAATGGTATGAGGAGATTCATACCATGGGAGATACCGAGTTACTGACCCGTATTAATTCCATTAGCTTCAGCGACATTACCAGGGCCATCCCTTAGGCTCCTAAGACATTGGCCCCGGGTGTCGTTTCAGCTCTGACAGAGAGGTGGTCGGAGATGACCCATACTTTTCACTTGCCAACTGGAGAGGCCACCATCACTCCTTCGGATGTGTGTGCCATGACGGGCCTAGAGTGGAGCGATGATGTTGACCACTTCGATGTTTATGCCGATAGATGGCATTCTCGCCCTGAGGTGTGGGCCTATATTGATAGATTACTTAGGCTCCATCCTGGAGGAAAGGACTAGCTCAAGTACGAGGATTTGCATACTTATTGGATCGGGCAGCCGGGTCTTGCTGCAGCTGATAAGAGAGATCAGTATGCCCGATCTTTTCTACTGACATTTCTTACCACCATCTTCTTCCCAATGTATTCGAGCAATCTCAACTGTGGCTTGCTCTCTACTATGAAGAACCTTGCTGCTGTGCTAGGCAAGAACTGGTGCCAGGCTATTCAGGCATAGCTATACAATAGGCTGGAAGTCGGAGCCCGAGGTGAGTAGTCTAAGCTCAACATCTGCCATCTGATACTACTGGTAAATCTTGAACTGATCTCTTGTGCTTTAACCTTTCACTTAGATTGTGTTATGACTGATCCTTACTTTGTCTTGCAGATTTGGACTTTTGAGCACCAGTTGATTCCTAGGTCGGTTTTGCCTATATAGCCTGAGATGCCATATATTATATCCACTTGGGTGGGGCTCTGGCAGGGCCAGCCCTTGACTACACCATAGTACCGAGAGTTCCTATACCAGCTACGTTCAGATCGGGTAAACCTCTTCCCTACTAAACCTGCATTTTACATTTCAACAAACCATTAGTCAAAACTGTATATATGAGGTTGTGACACTCATATTGCATTTATTTTGTGCAGGTTATCCGAGACCCATAGGAGCGGCTAGATATGTATAGGTCCATCAAGCGGATGTGGGCTAGCGTGGATGATCGCCGCTTTGTCTTGGAGTCACCACTCTCCTTCGAATAGTATTTTGGTGAGCGGGTCTAAGGGTGGAGGACCAGTGCTATGGTGGAGAGATGAATCCCACCCTCGATCCTAGCGGGCTTCTTTTGGCCTCATCTTATGTCGGGGATTAACCAAGGGTTGTACTTATTGGGCGAGGGGACTCGCGTGTTGTCTGTGGAGGGTTCCTATGCCGAGTTCATTGATTCCTTGCTTCTTCCTCCCTATGAGAGGATCCACCATGAGGATGTCCCTCTAGAGTATCGTTGGAGTGAGAGTAAGGATGACGATGATGATGATGATGATAAGAGGGTCGATGTAGAAGTGACCATGGGGCATTAGGGGCTCGACTAGGTCTGCTACCCCTTCTTCTCAAGTCTACTTCTAACTCAGCCCTTATGAGTACTTTGTTGTTTCCTATATTTTATTGTTATCTCAATTCTAATTCTTTATTGCTATAACCTTCCACTTTGGCACGGAAGAGGCCTGCTGTTGCCCCTAAGCCACCAGTGAAGCGATCTCGAGCTTCTGTATCTGTGAGAGAGGGGATCCTTGGAGCTTAGCTAGATACTTTCTTCTGGCTCGTAAACCATTTAGGGAAGTGAGCTGCCAAGGAGCTTGAGGAGTCGATCTAGCCTATTGGTTTCACTCCTTCTAGCTCTACTCATACAAGGGATTTCTGGCCTTAATCTTTATCAATTATGGTGACTGCCTAGAATGTCCCATCCTAATGTGGCCTTTCCCTTTCAGGTGACTATCTCTGAGGCTAAGAGGATTGCCAGAGGCTAAAATACAAGGGATTTCTGGCCTTAATCTTTATCAATTACGGTGACTGCCAGGAATGTCCCATCCTAATGTGGCCTTTCCCTTTCAGGTGACTATCTCTGAGGCTAAGAGGATTGCCAGGGGCTAATTTTTAATGTGGGATCAGCTACTAACCCAGGATGCATTAGCTTCAGTAAATTTCTTTTTCTTGCAAAATTGAACAAACTATGCATGCATGCTATAACATTTATATATGTGTACTGATCTTATGATTTTTATTGTAGACCCTACTGGCCATGGAGTGTAGCTAGTCCGCGTAGGACTTGGATGCTTCAGAGGAGAGAGCTCGGTTCGTGGAGGAGCAGCTGTGGGGCAGCTACCACTTAGGCTGACTAGGCTAGGAATGAGACTGCTAGGGCGAGGGCCAAGATTAAGATGCTAAGGGACAAGCTGGCTAGGATGACTGAGGACAGGCAGACACCGGCTCCTTTTGGCGAGGAGTCTGAGGATGATCTTTCTGTATATCAAGTGACTCAGAACAACGAAGATCAATCTATTGAGGGTGCTGATGCTATTGCGGCTGCTATAGGGACTTTGGAGACTAGGGCTGCCGCCCAGCCAGCCACTGATACTGATGAGGCCAAGGATCATATGACCATAGACATGGATTATCTGCTGGCGGATACTTAGGACCAGACTTAGGCAGGTCGCTAGGGATAGGATCCCCCGATAGCTTAGGTTATGATTACTTTCTGAACTATTGGTACTTTGGGGCCCTGCGGGGCTTGTTTTAATTGAAAACTTTAGATTGGTACCTTTGACATTTGACTTATATGCATACGGATCTTTCTCAAACTAGGATCATTTATTATTGCTTCTTTGTGAACCCGTATTTTATCTAGTGATTTCATAGTGAGGGGAATGAGAGATGTTCTAACTTGTGCATAGGCCATTTGATGCGAGGTGACCTATCAAACATTTATTTTTTCTTTCTTTTTATCCTAATTTTTGCTTGAACTATCCTTGACGGCTCAGTATAGCAGACTTTTTCTTTTTAGCTTTAACTTTTGCCTATATCGCCCTTTCAGGTTTTCAACCTAGCAATCTTTTTCTTTATTTTGCCTTAATTTTTACCAAGACCGCCCTTTCTGGTATTCAATCCCGCATGCTTCTTTTTTTGTTCCATCTGAACTTTTTCGTGGACCGCCCTTTCGGGTTTTCAATCCAGCAGACTATCTTAATTTTTGCTTGAATTGTGCTCAACGACTCAATCCAGCAGACTTTTTCTGAATTTATGTATGCCCGAATTTTATTACTGATGGATTATATGTGAAAGGAATAAATAATGATGATGCATAACATGTAGAGAAATTGATGTTTAAATACTAGTGATTATTTCACCTAAAGACAAGCGTGCATTCATAAGACCAAGATTCTTAACAAAATCACAACATGTTCATTTATGAGATTAATTTGAGTACATAGGCAATGGAAACGATTTCAAATGGCCAACCCCTATTGCCTAGTCTTTTAAAGATTTTCTAGAAGGCAACTAAAATTTTTCTCTCGATTCCCTAACTTTTGCCTTAGTCTCCCTTTTCGGGTTCTCAATTTAGCGGGCTTTATTTGCGTTGGAGTGCCCTAATTTTTGCTTGACCGATTTGCGGAATACCGATCAGCGGGCTGCACCCTAATTTTTGCCCGAGTAGTAGAGGACTACTCGCCGGGTGATTTATTATTTATTTCTTTTATTCTTTGTGCTGCTGTTTTATGATTTAATTCTTTTAACCTAGACATGATAACGCTTAAGCCTATCTTGATTTACTGGATTTACGAACTCATTTGCATCCATATCCATAAGCTTAATTCCTCCTTTTCTAAGAACTTTCTTTATCACGAATGGTCCTTCCCAGTTAAGCCTAAACTTGCCCCTAGTGTCAGTGTTAACCTGGTGTAGCTGCTTGAGAACTAGATCACCCTCTTTGAGAGGTTGCTTTGGGTATTTGACTCTGTTGCTGTAAGTATGAGCCATGCGCTGCTGGTACATCTATAGGTGCTCAAATGCCTGGAGCCCCTTTTCATCAATTGCGTTCAACTTTTTAGACCTGGCCCTTGCCCAATTTGATTCTTTTAACTAAGCTTTGAGTGCTACTCTAAGAGATCTTACTTCTTTTTCAATTAGAAGCACAACTACCATTCCATAAACATAGGAGAATGGCGTCTTCTTGGTGGGAGTTCTAATGCTGGTTCTATACCCCTAAACTGCGAATGGGAGTTTATCAGCCTAGTCCATGTAGGTAGCCACTATTTTGGACAAAATCGTCTTGATTTATCAATGATCAGTTTCCCTTTAGAGCTTCTGAGGGATTTTGGGCATCTTTTGTGACTTAATATGTGCTTTCTACTTTTTTAGTAACCAGGGCCAGCCTGCTGTTGATGTTCTCATGAGGCTTTTTGGTCTTCGTTCTTGGCGATACGTACTTTTGTGCCTTTTCCCTTTTTGTGAAGAAAGATGAGTAAAGACTTATTGTTATCATATTTACTAAGCATATTTATTATCTATCTTTTACTTGGCAGGTTTTAACCATTGGATATTTATACAATTACGATATACCCAAAGTCAATTTCATTAATGAATATGATGATATTTTGAGAATGTTTTTGTTATGAGTGCATGGTTAGCTAGAATGAAATACTCAAGTGAAATGTTATTAGGAGATGCATCAATTTATTCATGACATGCTTAAAAGTATTAATGTTACAACTTATCCAAGATATGCCTTATAAGTATTAATGTTACAACTTATCCAAGACATGCATCAAAAATATATGCAACATTAAAAATTACATCATTTGAATCATCCTTCACAGGCGAAGGGGCATGTTGGTCAACCTCAGCAATACTGGCAGCTAAACTGATAGCTCCGGTGTGCAGGTTTGCATGTGCTTCTTCAGCCACTGCCCTTGCTAAGTTCTTGATAGCCTTGCAGATAGGATTTCATTTTTCACCTCCCTTCCAATTTTTCCCTATAAGTAATGCTAGTGCCTTGGTGCTGGACTCGATTGCTTCCTCCATTTCATCTTCTTCAGCATTCTCACATACTTCCATAGAAACTAAGTTTTCAATCATGCAGCCTTTCTTGAAATCATATACATCATTGAATATCTCAAAGCTAGGGGACCCTTTGCCCTATACTTTAATAGGTTCTTCCTCACCCGTGAATATCTTTTGCTCAACCTCATCCCCTATCATGAGGTAGGACTGGGGTTTAGATTTCTTTACACCTAGGCAATTCTCCAATCTGAGCCTGATTGGCCATGTAAGAGGCAAAATGTCCAGATTCTTTCTGAGCCCTTTACCTTTCACATAACCCTACTTCATCATAATTTTTTCTATTTCGAGATATATGTATCCCTTAATTGAAAACATCAAACCTTGGTGAGCTACAACCAGCCTTGATTCCTTTCCCTCGGCTTCCATAGCCACTATAACAGATGGTTCATGGGCATCAATGGTCACTAGCTTGCCATTGTGGATGAGTTTGACTTTCTGATGGACTGTGGAAGGGATGACCCCTAATGCATGGAGCCAAGGTTGACCTAACAATAATGAGTAGGTGACGAGAATATCAAGGATAGTGAATAAGACTTTAGACTTTACTTCCCCAACTATGACTTCAGCTTCAAAGACCCCAATGACACTTCTCTTAGTATCATCATATACCCTTATAATAGTATTGGACTTTTCCAACATGGATTCATCCAGCCCTAGTTGAGGAAGCATGTTAGCTGGGCAGAGATTGAGGGTGGAACCATCATCTACCATAACACATGGGATAGAACGTTCAAAGATTTGCACCTTAATAAAAAGTGCCTTGTTATGCTTATTCGCTTCAGTCGGCAGGTCTAATGGATCAAACTTAATGGGTTTAACTTGATCGAGGAGAAGATCCCCCAATAACTGAAAATACTTCAACCAGAGTGGTAGAAGGTGTAGCCTCCATACTTAATAAATTTTCTATTAGACCCTTGCGATGATCTTCAGAGTCAATGAAAAGCTGCCAAATGTTGTACTTAGTAGGGTAACTTGCAACTACTGGATGAGAGGGGTGACTTTCTTTTCAATACCGATTGAAGTTTGAGTCCCAAAAGCAGGCATGAAGATTGGACCCTGATTGTTATTTCGAATAACCTGGATATCCACTTCCCTGCCCTTTCTTCTTTTTAGAAGAGGATCAAGAGGAATCCTCCCACTTCAGGTAACATGTAGCACCCCATTTTTCATAGATCATCTCCCTTCGAAAGTTTCCACCTATAAGGTGGGTCCTTCGAGCTCATCACTTTCCAATACATAAGCATTGATATGAATTGCCTCTGGTTGAACCAATATAGGTTCCTCGTCATGAATCCTTCTAACTCAAATGCATTGATGTCAATGGGGACCAATTCATTAGGTAAAGCCACTACTGAGTGAACCATGGGATTAGCTTGCAAGATCGTATTAAAGACATGGTAGGAGGGTAACCCTGACTAGACAGTTGCAACCTGCTTCTCAAAATTTGGCAGGGGATTATTCAAGGTTCTAGGCTGAAGCTCAAGTTCTTGTATCTTTTTGTCCCTAATAGCCTGGAATAGGTCTCTACCGGCACCAGTGTAATGCCCCTTACTAACGTGATCAGCACAAAACTGATCCATGTCCTCAGTATAGTAAAGATGGCAGGCAGAGATGCTGTCCAAGGGGAGATGCCGTCTTCGATGGTACGGACTACAACCACTTCTTCTTACACTATCGCTATTTTAGGATCGGAGCCAGACGTTGATTTAAAAGCCTAGGCTGAGGTTGAAGGGTCGTTCTTTTTGAACCAAGGTTTGGCTGGTACACTTGCCTTATCTAATTCCTGGATTCTTTCCCATTTCTCAAATTTTTCAAAGACCTCAACATAGCTAGAGAATTTATCCATACCAAGAACCTTACGATAAGTGGCCAGGGCACCATCCATCAGTTTCATGATAATCTTAGGGAGACTTAGCCTATCTTTCAATAGAACCTAAGTGGCCATCACTCTTTTGAAATAGGGCTTGAATTTCTCATGGAGGGCCTGCTTTGTTGCCTCTAAATTCTATCTGGTAGTATTAATGGTGGAATTGAAACCATATTGCTTAATGAAAGCTTCGGATAAAGCTTTCCAATTTTCAACCACCTCATCTGATAGAGTATTGTACCATTCGATAGCAGGACCGTCTAGGGTACAAGGGAACATTACATCTAGGACTTTATCACTTAACTTTCTAATTCTCATAACCCTCTAATATGTGGTGATATGGGATTGAGGTGAACCAGTTCCTTTATACTTTGCTATACTAGTTATACTAAAGTTTTCAGGGACCGATTCCTCCTCTTTAGTGGTTTGAACTGATAGTGATGATGGCTGACAGATGGGATTGGCAGCTAGCAATTTTTGAACAAGATCACGTAAATTTTGTGGATAAGGATGGCCCCCCTGATAGAGTAATTGCACCCAAGGGTAAACCTGTTGATTGAGGAAGGGTTGTCCCCTTAGGTGTGACCACAAAATTAGGAGTTAGGCCAGATGCCCCAATCTGAAATTGAGGTAGCACAAACCCCTGACTAGTTTGAGTGAACTGACTGATGGCTGGTAGAACTTCTATACCCACTGACTAGAATGACTGGCTAACTAAGCTGAATGGACCCATAGAACCCAATTGACCAAATTGATTGGAAGAACCCCCACGAGTTTGCATAGGTGGTAACTAAGACTGAGTGAATGGATTATGAGTAATCCCTAATACTTGCTCACTAATCACTACATTCACTATTAGAGCACCGAAAGGTGAGTTATGAGGAGCACTGACCATTCTCACTTTGACTATGATCACCCTGATGGAGGCCAACATCTTATCATTCATTCGGTCTAAGAACTGAACACTTCCCAAGTATTGTGAGAAAGCATTTATGATCTCTGGCCTAACCTCGGCCCTCAGTGCATTTGCCTCCTCACCAGTAGCAACATTCTAAATCTCAACATCAATCTAGCCCTCTAGAGTTAAGATACAAGACATTTCCATTGGAGGGTAGATAGAAAGATAAATCGAACTAGACTGACTGCTGGATGAAATACCCCTAGACGAAGGTAGAGCAACCCTTAACTAAGCTGGAAGAGGAGGAGGAGGAGCCGGAATTCAAATCAAACGGACCTGAGAGCGTTGCCAAGTTTTAACCCTTTGAGATTTAGCTGAGGTGATAACCAAAAGGTCCGCACATGCATGGGATGCATTATGCATGCATAAATTACTACAATGCATGGCTGGGTTAATCACAAGCGTATGTAACACAACACATGCGAAGCGATCGATTCCATCCTTATTTCCCCCACCGAGTCTGAGGGTATTCTTCGTTAGTCTAATCTCACATAGATATCAGGGTACCTAGAAGGTAAAATTCTAAGGCTTTCGATAAGAATGGCATAGGGACATATCGAAAGTTTAATCTAGAAGGTTCCCATCATATCAAGCCTCTTTTGAAGGGAGATAGCAATGAGTGCTCTAACCACTAGAGTGTCTCCAATTCTTGGTTGGCATGGGTAACACTTTCATGAGTGTTGTAGAAATAATAGGTCACCTTAACCTAGCGCTAGAAGAAGAGTGCATCTAACTTTAAAGAGAAGGAGGTGAGAAGATAGAATGTGATAATTTTCCCAAATGATGAAAAAGAAACCAGGTTGAATCAAGTAAATGATTTTTGGTGCTCACATTAATCTTTTAAGCTTTTAAAACAAACCAAAATTTTACAAGTTAAAAGATTATATCCCCAGCAAAGTTCCCATTGTGAGGTGTCGATGGCGTATGGGTCTCCCTTGGCACCGTGTGAGAGGCGGTGCCCACTCATGGTTGGTTGGATTTAGGCATGACAAAATATTTTTAGTTAAAGTTTGCACAATAAAGTAATTTTAATGAATAAAAGAATCGAGACCCAAATCTCGATACAAACGATAGAATCAGCACCCAAGTTGTCTACTTAGAAAAGAGTTTTAGTATGGTTCCCTCTGGGCAGGAGACTCGTACCCATTAGATCAGAGATTCCGGTATCGGATGAGTCTTATTTGTCATTTAGTTGATTCAAAATAACATTCACCGCGTAAAACCGTATTCGTTTTCATCCTATTTTTACACTCTTTCGCACTTTGCATTTACATATTACAATAAAGCACAGGAATAAGTGAGGGAATAAAAATTACAACCGTGGGAAAATTGGGGGAAATGCAAGAGAACCTATACATTTGTTATAAGTTATAAAACAAAATAAAAATAAATTGCCCTACATCCACAAAGATTAGCACAGTTTATAACACATCATAAGTCAGCATTTCATTAGGAAAAATTTGATTATGTTAGCTTGTCAGTTTTACGATCAATAGTGCCCGGGTGGCTCCTAGGATTGGAGAGAAATAACTGGTCTTCAATGTATTTTGTTATGAAAACACATTTTAACTTTAGTAGGTTGATTTACCAGATTATTAGTGAAAGTGATCATATGGCATATGGTGAGTTAGATTGATTTGTAACCGAATTAAAATGAGTTCTGGATTCTACCTAGCGCTTATACCCGTACGAGTAGGTGGGACCCTTACAACTACCAGGGAGGGTGGGTACGGGTACGTTGTTCCCGTATAGGTCCTGTCTGGTCCAAGCAGAAAATTTGTTCAATTTAGTTTACAGATTAACATATTAATGGATTGGTGGCAGAAAAATAAAATAAAAAGTGATTTCCCTTCATATGAGTATGGCGCACTGATCTAATATCTCGACGATGAAAGGTGCCAACAAGGCTCATACGGGTTAGGACCAGACCCGAAATAAGAAATTGAAAGAACAGATATACTAGAAGAGTCAGAAAATAACAATAATAATAAAATTGAGATGTGGGTCTCTTTGAAACTCAAGAGCATTACCTTTACAGCATGAATCCACTTTGAGGTGATCCCTTTACTATTAAAAAAGTCCGGCCAAAGTAGATGGTGTAATAGAACTATTTGGATGCGTACTTGTGTGTACAGAACCTCCCCTTAATCCTAATGAATGAAGTTAGGAATGTATAAAATATGGACAAAACCTCCAAGAATGGGTTTTCCCCCTATTTTATACCTCCTATAACCCCTATATACCTTTTCTGTACCCATAGAAATTACTAGAACTCTTACTATAATTTGTCTATAGTTTTCTTCTAATATGAAATGTGTGTTCTACATAAAAAGGGGAAGTGCCCTATTTATAGGGTGAGAGTTAGGTCTGAATGCAATAATCTGCATTCAAGACCTGCCTTTTCCCAAAAATGGTAAGAGATTACTTCCAAAAGAGGTTGATTAGGCAATCAGAGGACCCATATGGGTGGGCCCCCACCCGTATTGGTATTAGGGGACTATACGGGTCCCCTCTACACATATGGAAGGAATCACCCGTACAGGGTCTGTAAATGGATCCGTACCACTAAATAGAACCCGTATAGGGTACCTAAGGGTAGATTGATCTCCAAACTTTGACCAAACTCCACTCTGTAGCAGTAGAAACACCTCTAATGGATACACCTAAAAGACATTGGATCATATAGCTCTCATCATAGCTTCGTGAGAAGGATCATTAAAATCCAGTGCTCATAGTATACCAAGGAGATTCTGAAGAAGTTTGAAATGGACAAGAGAAAACCTACATTCACTCTAATGGGATCATATACAGTCCTTTCAGAGGATTTGGAAGGAGAAGATATAGACTAGAAGCTTTACAGTGGATTTATTGGTTCACTTTTATACTTAACAGCTAGTAGACCTAACATTCACTATACGGTCTGCTACTATGCAAGATATCTATCCAATCCTAAGGATTCACATCTCAAGGCAATTAAGAGAATCCTTAGATATCTACTAGGAACAACTGAAGTTGGGTTATGGTATCCTAGTATTGAAGACTTCACACTACAGGGATTCTTTGATGTAGATTATGGCAGGGACACTCTTGAAAGAAAGGGTACATCCGGAGGATGCCACTTTCTTGGAGATTTCTTGATGTCATGGTATAATAAAAAGCAAACTTCAGTTGCCTTATCAACCACAAAAGCAGAGTATATGGCAACTGGAAGTTGTATTGCTCAACTCTAATAGATCAAGCAATAGTTGGAAGACTATGGAGTTCAATTCGGATATGTGGAAGTTATGTGTGACAAAAAAAGTGCAATTGATGTGTAAAAGAATCTAGTGCTCCATAGCAGGTGAAGCGTGTCAACATTAGACACCATTTAATCCGGAATCATGTAATGAAGAATGATGTTGCATTGGTCTACATTCCAACAAATGAGCAAAGGTGAATCCAATCGGAAGGTGAGAGTCTGTTGGTATGTCTAATCTAATTGAAAGGTGAATTCAGAAGACATTCTGAAGCCAACTTAGTTTTCTACAAGTCAAGGAATTCGGAAGAAAGAGGAAGTAAAGTTGACTCTAGATCTAGAAAGAATATAGCCAGCTTAGTAGACAAAAGTGACAAATGGCAGAAAAAGCGCAAAAAGGTAACTATACACATTTTGAATTTTAAATGTTTATTGGGCATTACATTCGCGATAAAATTTGCAATTGTCTAAAAAATTAAACCATTCCACTTCTCAAATTTAAATGCCATTTACCACTTTCCACAAACTTACATGCCATATCATCAATCCAGTTAAGTTTAACAGAATTCGGATTACCAAACTACCCTCGCTTTGGGAATTCTATCAAAAAAACCCCTAAAATTCCCTCTTCATCCTTATGCGAGCAACAATCTTACTGTTACTCTGCAATTTTTAATGCAGAACCCTAAATTCCCAAATGCTCTCACAAAATTCTTCAAATGGCATCCAATCAAACCACACCTCCTCCTCCAAGATACATCTTCAAAGAATCTAATCTTTAAGATGAATACTTCGCTCTTCTAAACCTCAAAAGCCCTGACTCTGTAGAACCATGAGTCTACTTGGGGGATAATTTCTTATTCAACACTAAAACCTATTCCCAGCTCATAAAAGATCAACACCTTGAAAATTTCCTAAAGATGAACTATCCCACCTATCTGTACTGCGTAAAATAATTTTATGATAATCTAATGATCCACTCTCACTACGATGCCCTCCAAACCAAAGTACAAGGAAAGGTAATCACTGTCATGCTAGAGTTCCTTGTGACTTAATTTAGCATAAAGAATGATGGAGTTCGGCTACTAAATGATGGTGATGAGCTTCTGGTCAAGTATCATCCCAGGATGTGGCTTCAAGTCTGCTACTTTGGAGACAAAGTTTCCACCTACTGGCCACAAACTCCTAGATTTCTCCAATATGTTCTAGCCAAATTCATCATGATCTGGAAAGGATCTATCACCATAGTCTCCATTCAACATTGTATTTTAAATCATTAGGTAGAAAGCAGAGTCTATCCACCCTAATCATCCACTTCATAAGGCAACATAGGAACTCCCACGGTGCCCTCATCACCAAAACTCTCTTGGAAAATGAAGTTTGTGTATCCGTAGCTCAATCGATTCAAGGGAAGCAGATTTTAGAGAAGAACTTTAAGAAATTGACTTTTGAAGAAGTCTGGAACGAGGAGAAAGCCATTAGGCATAGGGAGGAGACATAGGAAAAGAGCAAGGTCTGGAAGGTCAGACTAGAAATTGCTTCAGAGCCTAAGAAAGCTAGAACCACTAAGCCCAAGGCTCAAAGAAAAATTAACATCAAGCCTATAGTTGAGTAAAAGGACGAAGACGAAATGACCATCACCCAATTGATGAAAAAAGCCCCTAACAAATCTAAGAGAAGAGGTAGGCTAATCAAGGCTGTTACAAAGAAGGCTATCTGTAAATTAAAAGCAACTAAAAAAATAGTAGTATCTACTGTTGCTATCAGGAAGGGATGGAAGAAGAGGGATAAGAGGACTGCTGAGGAAATCTTAGAATAGGAAGATGATTCCAATAGTGAGGAGACTATAGATGGGGAGCTTATCCCAAAGAAGCAATTCATCTGGAAGTGATCCACTTTTAATGAGGCACTGAAGGTCAGAAGGGCTAAATTATCTGCGAAAAGAACTACCGCTGGCATCAATATCAGGGAACCAAGTCCTAATATCACAATAACTATAAATCTAAGTAAGGGCAAGGAAATAGTAGTTGTTGGGAAACCAGTCCTTCTGGATAACATCTTTCTAGAGGATCCCTAATATGAGGACATGATGAGTGCAGTCCAGGATAACTTCAAGAAAATTAAACCGACCAAGGAGGGACCCGGAGGCTGGTTTGGAGTGGAAACCTCTGATAGTTCTTTAATCCTTATAGCCTCAACGTATATGGTGATTCTTAAGGAAGCTAAGTATTTGGAGGAAGATTTATTCCTATTCAATGCCAGAATTGAATCTCTTTCGGATAATTTATTGAACACAGAAGTGTAGGTGGTTGAGTTAGAATGTCGTGGAAAGGCAATTAGAGAGGATGGTGAGGAAAATTCCACCATTTAGGATGATAAAGTAGTAGTTGTAAGTCCTGTAAAGGCAATTGGAGGGGAGACTGAGGACATTTCCACTCTTTCGGATACTAGGTTAGTAGAGCAGAATGAGGAAGACACCACTGATCAAAAATAGAACATTGATGTACTTCCCATCTTACAATCTTCTACTAAAACTTTAGCTAATGATGCCATTAAAGACAACTTAGATGTAGAAACCCAAAGTGAATCTAAGGATAACCGGTCTATCCAGAGGCACAATGCTCCTGAACAGGGAACTGGTCTGGGACCTAATGAGAAAACTTCTAAAGTGGACTTTAAGGGCGAGGCCAGTCCAGAGGATAGGTTGGAAGACGAGGATGAAGAATAGAGAAAGAATGAGATAAGTCAATCTAATTCTTCCGGATTTGGGGAATCCGAAAGCAGCTCTGGGATGGAAACTTCTTCATTTGAGAGCACTCCAAAAAGGCCAGCATCTATTCCTAATCTTGGCAGATTTGATAAGCTAACCACAACACTCAAGATGATACAATAGCTTCTAGTTGAGAGGCAGGTTGAGAGCTGTCAAGTGGACTCTCCAGAGTATATGCACTCAGCTCAAACCCATGGAGAGCATAATAAATGATAAATCTTTGGCTCCAGATTTTAAGTCTAAACTAGGGGAAATTAAGGGAGTTGTCCAGTCAATTGAAAAGAAGATAGAAGGATTCCCCTCCACTGACCTTATTGCAGAAGCCTCCCTCTCTAAGATCACTCTGGTGTTAAATTAGCTCAATTCAAATATTGCAGGAGCAAATTGCCCTGTAGATCAAGCCCTCACCAGAGCTGATAATAATTGTGCAACACTAATAGGTCAGATTACCTCCTCCTCAACCGATCTATGAACTGAGTTTAAAGAGCATATGGACAAAAAGTTTGAAAACTTGGAAAAATTCATCCCCAGAGCAGTAATTGAAGCTGGACTTACATCTTGGCTTACAAAGTTAAATGAAGAACATCAAGCTGCCCTAAGAGATGTTTTATAATTTCCTGGATGAAGGACTCCCAAAGCTGCTAAAGAAGCAAATGGATGATATCAGTGATGATTTTTAAAGTCATCTCTCTAGAACTAAGCGGATAATTAACAATCTAAAGGAGATGTTCCATAAAGATCTATCAACACTCAACTCCAGTGTTCATAACATCCGGAGAGATATCATTCAAGAATTTGAGCTCATAAAGTCAGGTATGGTTATTCTTTCTCTAAACGCTCCTTCTACATCATCCAGATCATTATCTACCAATCTGGACAGCCTTTTCCTCCGCATCTATCAGAACCTTGTCCAGTCCTTTTGGGACAGATGATTCTTTGGCTATAAGTGCAGCTTGACCCTCCTCAAGGCACTCTTCCCATTCATTGAGGAAGTAGATTGAAGGCATGCTCTAAAGACAATTCCTGACATGGTAAATTCTTACAAGCACCTCAGAGAACAAATCAAACTGCTCCATCTCCTTTCGGCCACAGTTGAAACCATCTTGGAAAAGCGGCTGAAAGGAAATATTGATTATTTAGTTTATTTAAATGCCTGGCAGAAGAGTTGGGATAAAAGAACATATATGGTCATCAAACCCCAATCTGATGAAAATAATAAGGGGGAGAAGAGCACAAGCAAAGGAGAAGGTGATGCCATGGAAGAGTAGAATGGATCAGTTATAGAATAGCTAGTTTCCATTGTAAAAATCTGTTATAGCTAGTTCTGTAATCTTTCCCTTATATATTTCTATACTTGTCATCCGAAACTTCGTGAGGTTAACTATTGTTAACAACATAAGTATATAGTGAAAGTATTCTACTCAAAAATATCTTCTAAGTACAAACAGTAATTGTACTTCAAAAACTCAAAAGCTAGAATGAAAAAATGTTGGGGGAGTTAGGATGCTTAGATTATGAGGGAGTAAAATTATAAATGACTAAGTATTAAGAATCATACTTAGCTAGTAAAACTCCTGCAACTCATACTTATATGTGCATAGTTTTTGTTTCCATCAAATGGGGGAGATTGTTGGAAAATAATGATCTAGAAGAACAATCCAAGAAGAGATCCAGATCAAGTTTGAAGAAACAAAAACATAAGAACAAAAACATGTTATCTCCTAAGTACAAAATGGAAGTATAAGTTCAAAGAAAAGTTGTCAGGACATACATTGAAGACTATAAATACCTAAGCACATGATAGAAGCATTCGGTTAAATTTTAGGAATGGAAACAAACTTTGAACCTTTCAAGATCAGCATTTGAAAGAAGAATTGATTGAATAGCATCCAGATATATGAAGACTAAAGTCATTCAGAAGATAAAGTTAACAAGACAAAGGGAATCATTTGAAAATTGTAATTCCCTCCACCGTTTGGTCTAAGAGTCAAAGATCCTTTTCCTCTAAGCAACAAAAAATAACAGCTAGTGCACTTTTTAGAAAAGGATAGAAGGACTAACACATGAAAAGAAAAGGTAACAACCTTGTCAACCTAGACTAATAGGAAAGGCATGTGAAGCTCACACTCCAGACTACAAACATAAAAGTTGGTGAATCGCTAACATATAAGGAAAACGATCACTAACAACTTTTTGGTCTCAATCCCAAGGATTCAAAAGGGACAAGTACTCTATCTAATAGACTGTTCAATGATTCCAAAAGCGGCACATCTTACCTGATCAATGATGAAGATTTAATCCAACACAACAACTACATTAATGATAGAAGCCTATCCAAAGGAAGCTCTAGAAGTTGAGAAGGTGCTGGTTGATTCAGGAAAGCATTATACAAGAAAATTTGTTATTGCAATCAGTGACATAATCCATCCAAGAACCAAACCTTTCAAAATCAGTTTGTAAGAACTCTCATGTAGAAATCATCAACTTAAGGACTTTAAAACCCTTCCGAGAGAAAAATCAATTGTAAAAATCTCATACATGGGTGAGTATTGAGATTGGGATACAACTTAAAGTTGGTGCTTTGAGTCAGATCTCCCTATAGGACTTATCTTAGGTTTGGGTACAAATCTTAGTAGTATATCATGCTAAAGACAAGAGGACTCAGCTAGAAGTTGGTGCTTCTAGTTGTACATCCTACATCCGGAAGGGGATAGCATCCAGAGACAAATTGTAAGGCTTGAATCCTGCTAGTTGAAAAGGAATCCACTAGTGGAAAAAGCTCAGAGTAAGGACACTCTGAGGACTGGAGTAGGCGGGGCCAAATCAGGATAAATCTCTGTGTTTGATATTCTAACTCTTTACTTCATTTGCACAACATTTCATATTAGCATCATCCGGATCCAATATATTTGGAACATATCAAACATGGAACACAAGACTTTTTAAAGTCTGCTAATTTTGCGAAAAAGGCTCATTCACCCCCCTTTGACCTTATATAGACCCTTACGGGGACCAGTACCTTTGCCCAAACACAAGATAGCTGCCTTCGGAACAATGTTTTGAAGAAAATAAAATATCAAGTCTAAAAAGATCATCTGGATCGTGTCTTAAGGGAAACTAGTCACTAAGATAAAAAAACATATGTATCCGGTTTCAAGAATACGAGAAAAGATCTCTTATATCCAAGAAGACAGCATCGAGGCGTAATCACTGATTGAAAGAGAATCTAGTTAAAGTTAGAGTCTGAAGTCATCCGAAAGACTCAACTTTCAAGACAAAGGAAATATATTCATAAATATACTTCCCTCCACCTTGGTATAAATTCAAAAACCTTTTTGCCTTGGTAAATGAAAAAGTGGTAGCTTGCATGCATTCTAGAAAAGGAAAAAAGACAGAATTGGAAAGAGAATAAGGTAAAAACCTTTTAACCTAGACCAATAGTATGGCGCGTGGAGCTCAAACAATTGACAAAGCTACATAAGTTTTGGTAGTACATAAAATGCCAAATAAACCCCAACTGATAACTTTGTTGCATTAATCCTAATAATTCATACGGGACAATCAATGAGTCAAACAGACTAATCAATGGTTCTAAAAGCGGCACCTCATAACTAATCAATGGTGAAGATTCAAGATCATACCAATGGCACACAATGGCTACACTTATAATCCAATGCCTATAAAAGGGAAGCTTCACATGTTGAGAAGTTGTTGGTTGATTTAAGAAAGCAATCCATTAAGAAATATGCTATTCAATCAGTTGTGAAAATCCTTCCAAGAACCAAACAACTAGAAATCAGTTTGTAAGAACTCACAAGTGAAAAATATAAACTTCAAGAGTTCAAAAACCCTCTTTGAAAAAGATACTTGTAAAATCTCTTACTTAGATGAGTATTGAGATTGGGACTTAGCTTAAACTAGGAAGGTTTAAGTGATATATCCCTGTGGGATTTAGGATGAACTTAGTTAGAGTTTGAGTGGTAAATCCTACTAAAGAAGAGGACTTAGCCATAAGTTGGTGCTTTTGGTGGTATATCCTACATCCAGAAGAAAGGTTGTCATCCAGAGATAACGAGAAAGGACTCAGCTAAAGATTGGTGTCTTTGGTGTTATATCTTACATCCGGAGCAGAAATCATCTCCATAGAAAATTGTAAAGGCTTGAATTCTTGCCATTGAAAGGAATTCCACTAGTGAACTTAAGCTCGGAGGAAGAAACTCTACGGATAGGATGTAGGTAGGGCCAAACCAGTGTAAACTCTTTGTGTTTGGTTTTCTTTAATCTTGTACTTTATTGCATTACATTTCATATCAGCATCATTTGGGCTTATTAACTTTGGACTAAAATCAAACATGCTACACAAGACTCTTATTATTCTATAAATTTCACGAAAAGGGTAATTCACCCCCCTCTAGCCCTAAATATGTAGGCATAGGGACCAACAAGTGGTACCAGAGCAAGTGCTCAGAACTAAAGACTTAACAGTCTCAAGCTATAGGTCCAATTCAATCCCTTGAAGAAACATGAGTTTCAACAACTCACATCTTCTTTCGGTGGGTATGTCCATTACCTGTCCTTCACTTTTCATTGATGAACACTATAGGTTCTAGAAAAACTAGATGAAGAATTTCCTTCAATCTAAGACATGTTAGCATGGATGGCCATTAAAGATGGCCCATATATCCTGACCTATGAAGTTGAGGGTATCACTACAAGGAAACCCTCTAATAAGTTGGATGAAAATGATTATTAGAGATTGCTTGGAAAAGCAAATGCTATTAACATACTTCATTATACTTTTAGTGCATCAGAGTTTAATAGGATATTAGGCTATGAAATTGCACAAGAAATATGGTAGAAGGTTGAAGTGACCTATGAAGGAACCAATAAGGTCAATGAAGCCAAAATTGATCTTTTACAATAGATACTTGAAACCTTCAAGATGGAACCAAAGGAGTCAATCGGTAGCATGAATACCAGATACACCAATATGGTAAACAAATGAAAAGGCTTGGAAAGGAGATCACTGAGGAAGAAATGGTGAAAAAGATACTCCGGAGTCTCACCAAAGAATGGGACAACAAGAAGACTGCCATTGAGGAAGTTAATGACTTAAAATTCTACAGTCATGATGAGCTCATTGATAATTTGCTAACTCAAGAGCTATCGCTGGAAAGATATAGTCAGTAACAAAAGAAGCCTGAAGAAAAGAAGAAAGAATTGCTCTCAAAGTAGATTCCTCCAGATCAGCTTCCTTAGGAGTAGAAAAGCATTCAAGGGAATCTCGTTATAATAAAGAAGAAGTGGCTATGTTAGACAAACAATTCAACATATTCCTAAGAAAGGAAGGAAGGAGAAGCTCTAGAAATTTGATTCCAGAAGAAAGATGGAAAGCTCCTCTAAAAGGGAAAAGTTCAGAAAGGCATCGAAAGAAAAGAAAGATTCGGAAAAAGAAATAGCTTGTTTTGAATGCGGAGAAAAAGGATATTTTAAATCAAAATGTCCCAAGCTAAAGAAGGAAAAGAGCTACAAAAAGAAAGATATGGTGGCTACTTGGAGCGACAGTGAAGAGAGCAGCAGGTCATCCTCTATAGAGGAAGGAGAAGAGACTACCAACTGCGCATTCATGGGAATAACTGATCCAGAGGTAGAGCAATCCAGAAGAAAAACTTCCAACCAAGACACTGAACAAATTGAAGAATTAGAGTCTAAAATAGCCAGAACTGAGGTAAATTCTTACTCTCACTCTAATTCCATATCTAACCTTGACCTTGCTAGAGCTTTACGGGTTATAATCAACAATGTAAAGAAGAATGCAAAATACATCAAATCCCTTTAAAAACAAGTAATAGGACTAGAGGAAGATGCTGAAGAAATGGCTCAAAATATCAATCTCATAAGAAGCACAAAGCATATAGACACTGTTGAATAAAACTTCCTAAAGAATTAAGTCCAAATACTGAGTGCAAACGTGTTTGGGTTAGATAGAGTACTAACCTTGATGAAGGAAATTATCGGAAGAAATCCAAAATTAGCTTCTGGAAGAAAACTAGGATCATCAAATCAAAGAAGGAATCCAAAACTTTTAAAAGCAAAGAAAGTCTGGAGGCAGCCTCAAGCACAAAAGAACTTAGTGCCCTAAAATGGAAAATCTTAAACTCAAAAGTGTAGAGTTAATCAAAAGGGAAAAGCTGTAGCGATCTATGGTCAGCTACCACTCAAGTAAAGTAAGAATCACAAAGTGGAAATAGCTCCTCCATCTAACTATCGGATTCAAAGAGAACAAGGAGAATCATAATTATCTAAGGCTAGATACTCTAGAGACTATAGAAAGGAAGATCTCAAGAAGATTGAGAAGAAGTTTGAACAGAACAAGCCAATCTCTGAATGCAGGTTTTGTGGTAGAAATAACCATATGACTAAAATGTGTAGATTTAAAAATGGTTATTATGATTTAATCCATGGCCAGAAATGGTTTATGACCTGAGAGGACCCAAATATGATTGGATATCTAAACCTACTTCATCTATTTTGTAGGTATGCCTTAAGTCCACTAAAGATCAAGAAACATGGTACATTAATAGTGTATGCTCAAGGCGCATGACTAGTGATGAAAAAGCCTTCATCGCTTTAACCCAGAATAAAAAAGTAAGCTTTGGAGACAATCAAAAGGAACAGATCATTGGACATGTAACCTTTGGATCTGAATTAAGGATAGAAGATGTCTCACTAGTTGATGGACTAAAGTTCAATTTGCTTAGTGTAGCACAACTCTATGACAAAGGGAGAAAAGTCACCTTTGACTTTGAAGGCTGCTCAATCATTGATAGTAAGTTAAATCAACTCATTCTTTATGCACCTAGAGTAATTAACATTTATTCTATTAACATTAAAAATGAGAAAAAGAATATAGGCTTGGTGTCTAAAGAAGAAGAATCATGGCTATGGCACCGGAGGTTAGGACATGTTAGCATGAACCTTGAATCCAAACTAGCCAAAAATGAATTGGTTGTGGGTTTTCCTAAGGTTACTTTTGACAAGGATCATATATGCACTGCATGTCAATTAGGTAAACAAACTAGAAAAAGTTTTTCTTATGTCTTCTACATACCTTTCGAAAGAGTTCTTGAACTACTGAATATTGATCTCTTGGGACCAATCAAGCTAATG
Source organism: Euphorbia pulcherrima (assembly GCA_947683365.1). Classification (NCBI taxonomy): domain Eukaryota; kingdom Viridiplantae; phylum Streptophyta; class Magnoliopsida; order Malpighiales; family Euphorbiaceae; genus Euphorbia; species Euphorbia pulcherrima. The sequence goes on from CANTUS010000015.1 coordinate 43,241,168, forward strand.
AGTTTAGGTAGAAGAGAATACACCATGGTTATAGTGGATGATTATTCTTGCTATACCTGGGTTGCTTTGCTAGCTAGCAAAGATGAAGCCTTTGACCATTTCTCTAAAATATCTATCCAGATAGAAGTACAATAGGGCATAAGCATTGCATTCATCCAGAGTGATGATAATGGAGGAGAATTCAAAAATAAGCATTGTGCTGAATTCTGTGAATCCAAGGGCATTAAGCACAACTTTTGTTCTCCTTATGCACCTCAACAAATTGTGGTTGTAGAAAGCAAAAATAGAACCATAGTTGAAATGGCTCATAAAATGCTAAATAAGAATAAATTGCATAAATACTTCTGTGGTGAGGCCGTAAACATTGCATGTTATATTCTATATAGAGCTCTCATTAGAAATATCATTGACAAAACCCTATATGAAATCAGGAAGGGAAGGAAACCCAAAATTGTGTACTTCAAAGCCTTTGGATGTAAATGCTACATCCTAAATAATAGAGAACAACTAGGAAAATTTGATCCTAAATCTGATGAAGCAATTTTCCTTAGCTACTCAGTACATAGCAAAGCTTATAGAGTATATAACAAAAGAACTCAAACTATGGTAGATTCTATACATGTAGAATTTGATGAGACTAACCATGCAGGAAAGAAAAGCCAAGATCCGGATGATATAGTTCTGGATGAAGCAGAACCAGCAAAGGCTCAAGATCCTTTTCAAATAAAGAAGTACAAAGAAGAGGATGATCAAGTCAACTTTAATGAAGATCAACCACTAAAAAATCTCCCTGAAATCAACTTTGATGATGGCCAAGGATTAGAAGAAAAAGTTAATGTAAATGAAGAACATGTTCCACAACTTCATGAAGAGCCTCAGAGAGAAATCCGGACTCGCAGGGACCAGCCAATTGAATCCATTTTGGATAATTTCCAAAATCTAGTCAGGACAGAAAGACAACTCAATAGGATGATGAGCCATATTGCCTTTATCTCTCTCATTGAGCTAAAGAAATTTAAGATGCAGAAGGAGATGAAAGCAAGATGATGGCTATGTAAGAAGAGCTAGATCAATTCACACAGAATAATGTATGGGATCTAGTCCCATTGCTGAATCCAGAGTAGTAGTGAGAAATAAGGCAAGACTAGTTGCTCAAGGATACAATCAGCAAGAAGGCATAGATTATGAGGAAACTTTCTCTCTAGTGGCAAGACTGGAAGTGGTAAGGATCTTATGTGCCTTTGCATCCTGTATGGCATTCACCCTATTCCAAATGGATGTCACGAGTTCCTTTCTCAATAGAGTCATTCAAGAAGAGGTTTATGTCAAGCAACCATCAGGATATGAAGACTTAAAGCATCTGGAGCACGTCTACAAGCTTAAGAAAGCTCTCTATGAGTTGAAAAAAGCACCAAGAGCTTAGTGTGAGACACTCACATCATTTCTCATATCATTGGGATACATCCAGGGCAAAGAAGATACAACCCTCTTCATTAGGAAAAAGAAAGATGATGTCATTCTTGTCCAAATCTATGTTGATGACATTATCTTTGGAGTAACTGATGAGAAAATGTGTAAAGAATTTAGCTCACAGATGAAGAAGGAATTTGAAATATCTATGATGGGAGAACTCAACTTCTTTCTTGGTCTTCAAATTAAGTAGAGTCCAGATGGAATATTCATCAACCAGTCCAAGTAGACCAAGGAGATCCTAAAGAAGTTTGAGATGGACAAAAGCAAATCAATGTCCACTCCAATGGGTCAATAAATAGGCCTTTCAAAGGATTGTAACGAAGAAGTAATTGATCAAAAGCTCTACAAGGGGATGATTGGATCACTTTTATATCTAACTGCAAGTAGACCTAACATACACTATCGTGTGTGCTACTGTGCAAGGTATCAAGCCAATCCAATAGATTCACATCTCAAAGCTATAAAAAGGATTCTTATGTATCTTCTAGAAACTATTGAAGTAGGTCTATGGTATCCTAGTAGTGGCAATTTTACATTGCAGCAGTATACAGATGCTGATTATAGCAGAGATATCCTTAAAAGAAAAAGCACAACCGAAGGCTGCCACTTTCTTGGAGATCGCTTGGTGTCATGGAATAGCAAGAAGCAAACATCAGTGGCTCTTTCAACTACAGAAGCAGAATATATGGATGCTAGAAGTTGTGTTGCTCAACTCCTATGGATTAAACAACAATTTGAGGATTATGGAGTTCGAGTAGAATGTTGAATATAATGCGTGACAATAAAAGTACAATTGATGTATCAAAGAATCCAGTTCTACACAGTAGAATGAAGCATGTCAACATAAGGCATCACTTCGTTAGAGATCATCTCATAAAAGAAGGATGTGATTTTGGTATACATTCTAATGGATAAACAAAGAGTAGATATCTTTACTAAGCCTTTAAGTAAAGATCAATTCAACAAGCTTAAGGAGTGAATTGGAATGTCAAATACAATTTGAAGAACGATCCAGAAGATAAAAAAGCAATTAATTGAGTATGAAACAGTTAAGGAATGAAGAAAGAGAAGAAAAAAGAGTTAAGTTTAACTCCAAAAGAAGAAACTGCTAGCTCCAAACAAGGAGTGACATATGGCAGCAAAAGTGCAAAAAAGTAACCGTACACGTTTTGAATTTCAAATATTTATTGTGAGACCACGCGCGGTAAAAATTACAACTATCACAAGAATAAAACCGTTCCCATTCTCTGGTTTAAATGCCATTAACCTCTCTCATCAAAGTTAACTACCATGTCATCAATCTAGTTAAAATTAACTACTTTCGGATTACCAAATTACCGTCACCTTGGAAATTCTATAAAAAGCCCCAAATTTCCATTGTCTTCCTCAAATAAGTAATCAATCTACTGTTACTCTACAGGAAAACCCCTTGAACCCTAAAATTCTCAATTCTCTTCTCTAAATTCTCTTAAATGGCCAACACTCAAGAAAAAAAACCCCTCCTTCAAAGAATATCTTCGAAGTAGAAAATCCCCAACATATAGACTTCATTCCGGTGAAGAGTATTGCTTCTGACACAATTATCCCCTTTGATAATCTGGGTGATAACTTCCTATTCTCGACCAAACTTTGTGCCCAACTATTAAAAGACCAACATCTAGAGGTCTTCCTCCAGACAAAAAACCCCTTCTATCCTGCTCTTGTGTAGGAGCTCTATGAAAATTTAAGAGCTCATACTTACTATGACGCACTTCGGACAAAGGTGAAAGGGAAGGTGATTACAATTACTCCGGAATTCTTTGTAATGCATTACAATAAGAAAAATAAAGGAGTGATTCTAAGAACGGATAGTGATGAACAAAAAGATAAGTATCCCAAATTTATGGCTTTTGAAGAGACATTTCGGAGATAAATGCTCCACTCACTAGCTAGAAACACAAAGGCTTCTTCAATTTGTTCTAGCCAAATTTGTCCTAATTTGGAAGGGCTCACTCACCACTACTTCCTCCTTCCAACATTGTGTCCTTCATGATTAGCTGGAGAGCCGAGTCCTCAATATGCCTATACTCCTTATTCACTACATCAGGTAGCACAAGTATTACCATGGTGCTCTTATCATCAAAATTGTCTCCATCAATGAAGTATACCTCTCCAGAGAGGAATTAGTGGAAGGCAAAGCAATATTTGAGAAAAAATTTCTCAAAATAACCCATGATGAGAAATAGGATGACAAGAAGGCACTAAGGCAAAGGAGAGAAAAGCAGGAAAAAAGCAGAGTCCGAAAGGCAGGAGGCATAGCTGGAAATGTTCTGATGGCAAAAAGGCCCAAAACAAATAGACCCAAGACTTAGAAGAAACTTAATTTAAAGCTTGTGGTGGAGGAAAACACAGAAGATGGTCATGAAGATCAAATGACTCTCACTCAGATTTCAAACAAGAGTCCGGAGTTGCCCAAGAAAAGAAGAAGGCTTGTAAAGGCTGCGGCCAAGAAAGGGAAGAATGTTGATTTAGAGGCAACTGAGCACTTCATAGTGGCTACTAATACAATCCAAAAAGGAAGGAATAGAGTGGCAGACAAATCTTTTGAGGACATTCTCGAAGAAGGAGATGAATTGGAGAGTGCCATAGAGGAAAAACAACTTGTGCCAACGAGAAAGCAATTGATAAACAAGGGGCCTAACTTTACACAAACCCTACAATAAAAAAGGGCTAAGATAGACCCCAAGCCTACTACTGGCATAACATTCAAGGAACCTACTATAAAAGCCACTAAAGCAGCGGTGGTGGCTAAAGCAAAATTGAGTAAGGGAAAGGCGATGGATATAGCTGCCTAGACCATTAATCTGGAGTATCCAAAACATGATAATGTGATTCTAGCAATCTAGGAAAGTCTAAAATGAATAAGCGTATCCTCGCTCTGGAAGGACCTGAAGGCTTATTCGGACCAACTAATCAAAACATTCCTTTGGTGGATCCCTCTAGACCCATCCTTGTTACTCCCCTTGATCTCCAACATCTCTGGGAATATTATATTATGGAAGAGCAAAAAGGTCTAAACTTTATAGCATGCACAGAACCACTTTCAGAATCCTTTCTGAATTCGAAATCTCAAGTTGTTAAGGTTGAATGCCCCGTACGGGCACATCTAGAGTAAGTTGAGGACACTACGAACTTGCCTGAGACTCTAGTCATTGAAACAAATATTGGCCACGGACAAGTTTAGGATGAAATTGAGTTAGAGCATGCCGATATTGAGGAAATAGAATATCTGGATCATCCAAACATAGAGGCAACTCTCAATCTTAACCCTAATATTGATGCTACCGTGGAAACTGGGGTTGGTAAAAAACAAGGAAACTTAGATGCAAACTCTCAAAATGCATATAAGGAAGTTGAGCTTAACTTGGAACAAATCGCTCTGGAGTAGGGAGATGGTCTGGGATCCAATGAGCAAGCTACAATAGTGGAATTAAAGGATGACGCCACTCTAGAAGATAGGGTGGAAGAAAAAGCAGAAGAGAAGAAGGGCTCTCATGAAAAACAATCTTCTAGCTTAGAAGAGTCCTGAAGCGAGAGCAGCTCCGGATCCGAGGAAGAATCTTCTACTAATAGTGTGGAAACGAGAAAAATAACCAAGGCAAAAATTCCACCAAAATTCTCCGTCATCAGACCTGAACAAGTAAGAATGGCCTTAAAACTTCTAGAGGCTTCCTTAGAGGGAGAGAAGGACGATGATACCCTTAAACCCCTAATGAGGGAAATCTATCAAAAGTTGATCGAAGTAGAGAAGTTGGTCAAGAATCAATCACTGTCTCCAGTGATAGCAGCTGAATTAAAAAGCTTGAAAAACTCAATCAACAACATTGAGAGGAGGGTAAGCCAATTTCCCACTGCAGAGCAAGTAATAGACATCTCACTCTCAAATGAATAAGCTCTCCGAGGCATGATTGGCTGGAGAGCCGAGTCCTCAATATGCCTATACTCCCACTCTGAATCTGCTCTCCTCCACAATCTCAATAGAAAATAGAACTGCTACTCGAGCTGCTACCAGAGCAAAGATAATTGTGCTACAATTCTGAGGCATGTTACCTCCTCATCCACTGAATTAGAGGCTGAGCTTAAGGATTACATGTATTCCAAGTTTGAAAACTTGCAATAATTCATTCCCTCAGCTCTTAATGAATCCTCTAAGGACATCTCCTCCGGAATCACCTCCTTCACCGATTAACAAAAAGCTTTCAAAGAGCAGCTCAAGGAATTTTTAAAGAAAGAACTGCCAAATCTCCTAGAAAAAGCTATGGATGATATTAGTAGTGATTGCCAATCCCAACTCTCCTCTGTTGAAAAGCTGATTGGAACATAGAAGGAAACTTTTAATATAGAACTCCGACACATCAACTCACGCATCCATAATGGAACCAAGACTGTCACAGACGAAATAAAACTTCCAAACACTGGTATGGATAATCTCAATATTACTGCTCCTTCTTCTTCTTCTTTCGGAACCTCATCTGCCATTCTGGAGAGCCTACCCCTACCAATTTTCCAAGACTTGGTTCAGCATATTGGCGACACCGACTTCTTTGGATACAAATGCTTGGTCACTCTTCTCAAAGCCAGGTTCCCATTCTTGAAAGAAGAAGACAGACAAAATGCTCTCATAATGCACCCAAATCTTGCAAAATCATATGCACAGCTCCGAAAGATCATAAAGCCGCTCCATCTTAGACCTATCACTATAGACAAAATTGTTAAGTAGCTTCTAGCAGGGAATACAGATTACTCAATTCTATTTGGAGCCTAGGAAAAGAAATGGGATCAAAGATCCTATATGGTTATAGACCCCTCAACAGATGTGAATAAAAAGGCGGACAAAGGCCAAGTTAAGGAGAAGGAAGCATCAGGGAAGGGGATGGAGTAGCACACAGTTGTCTAGAACAGCTATTTTATTGTAAAAATCTATAATAGCTAGTTCTGATTTTTTTTCACTTATATACTTCTATATCTTTAATCATGAACTTCATTGATGTTAACCATTGTTAACAGCAGGAGTAATCTATAGTGAAAATTCTTATTAAAACTTGCTTCTAAGTACAACCATCAATTGTACTTAAAAAACTTGGAAGATAGAATGCAAAAATATTAGGGGAGTTAGGATTCTAGGATTATGATGGAGAAACCTTGTAAATGACTAAGTATCAAGAATTACACTTAGCTCATAAATCCTTTCAAATATATGCTTCTGACCTTAGTTTTTTTGTTTCCATCAAAATGGGGGAGATTCTTAAAAATGAATAATCTGGAAGCCTTTTCCCAAATACAAGATAATTGGATCCAGATCAAGGTTTTGTAGGAAACAAAATATCAAGTATGAAAAGATCATTTGAATTGTTCCTTGAAGGAAACAAGTCACTAAGATGAAAAACATATATATCCGGTTTCACGAATAGAAGAAAAGATCTCCCATATCCAAGAAGATAACATCTGGGGATAATCTGATTGAAAGAGCATCTAGTTAAAGTTATAGTCTAAAGTCATCCAATAAACTCAACTCTCAAGATAAATGAAATATATTCATAGATATACTTCCCTCTATATTGGTCTAAAGTCAAAAACCTTTTTGCCTTGGTAAAGGAAAAAGTGACAGCTTGCACGCATTTTGGAAAAGGACAAAAGACTAACTTGGAAAGAGAAAAAGGTAACATCCTTTTAACCTAGAACGATATCATGGTGCGTAGAGCTCAAATAACTGACAAAGCTATAAAAATTATGGCAGTGCACAAAATGACAAATAAACACCAACTGACAACTTTATTACATCAATCCCAACAATTCAAACGGGACAATCAATGAGTCTAACAGACTAATCAATGGCTCTAGAAGTGCCACCTCATAACTAATTAATGGTGAATATTCAAGATCATACCAATGGTACACAATGGCTACATTTATGATCCAAAGCCTATAAAAGGGAAGCTTCACATGTTGAGAAGTTGTTGGTTGATTCAGGAAAGCAATCCATTAAGAAATATGTTATTCAATCAATTGTATAAATCCTTTAAAGAACTAAACAACTAGAAATCAATTTGTAAGAACTCTCAAGTGAAAATTATAAACCTGAAGAGTTCAAAAACCCACTTTGAAAAAGATACTTGTAAAATCTCTTACTTGGGTAAGTATTGAGATTGGGAATTAGCTTAAACTAGGAAGGTATAAGTAGTATATCCCTATAGGATTCCGCTTGAACTTAGGTAGAGTTTGAGTGGTACATCCTACTAAAGAAGAGCACTCAGCCAGAAGTTGGTGCTTTTAGTGGTATATCCTACATCCGGAAGAAAAGTTATCATCCGGAGACAATGAGAAAGGATTGAGCTGAAGATTGGTGTCTTTGGTTGTATATCCTACATCCAAAAGAGAAAACATCTCCAGAGATAACTGTAAAGGCTTAAATTCCTACTATTGAAAGGAATTCCATTAGTGGACTTAAGTTCGAAGGAGGAAACACCTGGGACTAGACGTAGGTAGAGCTGAACTAGTATAAACTCCTTGTATTTGATTTTCTTAAATTACTTTATTGCATTACATTTCATATCTACATCATCTGGACTCATTAACTCTAGATCAAAATCAAACACTTTACACAAGACTCTTATAAGTCTATAAATTTTGCAAAAAGGGTCATTCACCCCCCCCTCTGACCCTAAATCCATAGGCACAGGGACCAATAAGCTTAGGAAAGAATTTGCGTGAAGGATATACCCTATGCATCCATAATAGGATCCATCATGTATGCTATGATATGTACTAGGCCAGATGTATCTCAAGCCTTCAGCTTTACGAGTAGATATCAAGCGGATCAAGGTGAAAAACACTAGATGGTCATCAAGGCAATTCTTAAGTACCTGAGAAGGACTAAAGATGAGTTCTTGATATATGGAGAAGGTGACCACATGATTAGAGGTTATACGGATGCGAGTTTCCAATCTAATTAGGACAACTTCAAGTCTTAGTTAGGTTTTGTGTATGTATTTAATGGAGTGGCAGTATGCTGGAAAAGTTCCAAGCAAGAAACTACTTCTCATTCAGCCACAAAGTCTTAGTACAATGTTGCTTGTGAAGGGGCAAAAGAAACTGTGCGATTAAAGGGATTTATTGGTGATCTAGGTGTAGTGCTTGAGATTGCTGATCCGATTACTTTGTATTATGATAACAATGGTGCAATTGCTCAAGTGAAATAGCAATGGTCTCACCACAAAATTAGACATGTACTTAGAAAGTATTATATAACAAGGGAGATTGCTAATAAGTAAATAACTTGGATGGCTTGGAGCAACCTCGCTATCAGTGGGTGAACACATTAATTGAACCTAATAAACCAGCTGGTACTAATATTAAAGAATGAAAGGAGTTCATTACATTGGATTACTATTTCATTAACAAAGATTAAGTCATAAGCACAAGTGACATTCCGAGTAATGGGGGATGGTGGACCCTTACTAGAGGAGTACTACAGTCGTTTAAAGTCATTGAGTTCTAATTATGGTCTAGGACTTTGAGCTAATTGTTCTTATTAACCAAGGGTTGGTTAAGCCTTAATAGCTCAATACTTTGGGATCCTATATAGTCACACACATAGGACTTTCATCGGACCGAGTTAAAAATTAATAGAATTAGTCTATTATGAGAATATTAAGTATATAATGGTTAGACTATTGCCCTGTTAGAATAGAGATTTTATTTGGACCGATAATTAATTTATTAGGGTTATAAATAAAATATTAATTTGAAAAGGATTAAAAGGGGAAGTTTGACATGGCAAGTTAAATTGGACCAAGAGTGCAAAATATATTTTGTACAGGCTCGAGTGAGCCAAAAGTGCACCAAAAGGTGCACGAGCACTACCAGGCATTGCTCACGGAAACCCATGAAAATTGGATGCATAGGCATAGTCCAATGACATGCCGCAAGGTCTATATCGCATGCAAGGCAAGCCCGCAAGGGCTTTCCTAGCAGTAAACAGCATGTGGTGCACACTATGTGCAAGTGGGTCAACACGCGGATCCTTTGGATTTGCATGAGTAAAACCCTATCCCACATTGTAAAGTGGGGAGTAAATTTTTGCTCCAGAAGCCTATATATAGGCCTTCCCCTCCTTTTTTAGATTCACCACAGCTCCTGAGTCTTAACTTAATATTCCAATGAGTTTTATCGAGTTGGATTATAGAGTTATTTTTTAAGAGCTTGAATTTATTCGAGCACCTGTAGTTAATATTTTTGGGTGGGTTTTGAAGTGGTCTAACAGCTACTTAAAGATCTACAGTTCTTCCTCATTGGGAGATTTCTATTGGTGGGGTTCGTGTGGTTACTCATAGAGGCTATCCTACACTTGGACGCATGTACAAGAAGGTTCTGCTAAAGCATGCTTCAACTACTAAGTTTCTCTTTTAATTGTTAGGTTATTTTCTTTAAGCATTTGCAGACCTAATAATTATGCATAGGTTACTTGCATGCTTAGTTTATTTTATGCTTAGGTTATAGGTTAGAGTTAGAACATGCTTAGTAAAATATATTCATGGATATAACTTAGAGTCATGGTATGCCTAGCCTATGCATGATAACCTAGGTATAGAATTAATTTCGTTAAGCCTTTAATTAATTGTACGCAACTAGTAGGAGTTCCTAGGGATAAGGGAAAAAATTTTAAAATCCCGCCATGCCTGTTATGTAGGTTCAAAGTGATCGTCAGTTCCTAGCAATGGTATTAGAGCCTGCTTATTTAGTGTATAAATAAGCTTGAAGAGAACTGCATTTTATTTTCTATATGAATTGACATAAGTTTTATTAATTGTTTGGAACAATAGATAAACTTTGGCTTCCATTTCAATGTTAGAAAATGAATATAGATAATTGGAATAAGTCTTGCTCAACTTACTCAAAACATTATCAAAGCTCAATAAATTATATAAGTTACAAGGGTTCAAGATTCTTTCAATTTACATGAATTGAAAGAACAAAATTTTTTAGTTCAGTAGGATCAATGGTCTTCAAGTTTATCCCCGTGTTTGTTCTGGCAAGGATTAGACATGGTGTCTCCTTCTCATAGGGCATCTCTCCTACCTGGGAACTTATATCGGTGTAGCTTGAATTGACCAAGAGATAATAAATATGGACTGATTTATTTCTAGTATATAACATGATTCTTATATATGTTTCTATAATAAAGGCAATATTAAATTATTGAATAAAAGCTTAATGGAAATGCAAAATATACAACAAATAAAGAATATTGAGAATTTTACATGAAATCTAGGTTGATGTAATAATTATAATAAAGAGCATGAAAACCTTAAGGTTAGACCTTTTAATTAATTCTAAAGTTCCCTGACTTAATATAAATTATTATAAATATATCCATCTAATAAATCCTAGATTGGGTGAGACGTTTAACACAAATACAAAATCCTAAAGTAAATATATTAAGGCAAGTTATAGTCTTCCTTACTCGAATCTATAATACGGTATTTTTTTGCCATAAGTGTTGCACAAACTATTCCTTCTATCTACATTGACTGGTTATAGATATTGAGATAGGGTCTGCCTTAATAGGATTGGGTTAGTCCACCTTAAAGCAGAGGGCTAGCTGTAAGAGTGAGACACGTTCAAGGAGTTACTAAAACAAGAGCACACGTCCCTCAGTTTACGGAACTTGAATTTATTAGCAATTGCAGGGGATCTAAATGGAACAGGATTCCAACTGCGGCTTACTCATAAAATTAGGGGTCATATTAGAATAGTTATAGATGCTACCTAGTTGAAAATTTAGCTATGCTAGATCTCCCGAATTCAATAGAATGTGCTATTGTAAATTTTGAAAAATGGTAGTATAAATGTATTTAATTAAAATTCCCTATATTAAATGTAGGTACTATATACTAAAGTCTGAACAAATTTTCTTTCTTACATCTTAGGTTGAAAAATGCTCCCTTAAACAAATTACCTTGTTGACACTTCAATTCTTGATAAGAACTTGTTTAATGGAAGAAATTACCATGAGTGGTTTGGGATATTGCGAGGAGTCCTCAAGGATTATAAATTGGATTATGTACTAGATAATCCTAACCCTGAGTTCCCAGGTACAGAGAGCTATTCAAGTGAATTAAATGGTTTTGAATGGCATAAAAATGAGTGTAAGTTTGTTAAGAACTTAATTGTTAGGTTTATGGATCCAAACTAGCAATCTCTGTACAAAGAGATGGATTTAGAATTCATGCTTGTGCATCTTAAGGAAGCTAACTGTCTCAAGGAGATTATGTTTGGTCTTAAGATGCCAGATGATGCCTCAACTGTTGAATATGGTGTAATGGTGTTTGATGTCTCTACTCAACTAGGACATTTTGGAATACATTTTGGTCATAATGTTCTTAAAAGCTTTTGAAACATCTAACTTATAGGAATGAGAAATTCAAATAGGAATTTCCCCTGGTAGGGGACAAATTTAAGCCGTCGGAAATAATAAGCTTGCTAGAACATTTTGAGATTCAACAAAGAAATGAGTTAAAGAAATAACTCATTGTTGAAGATCTTAAACTCAAAAGAGTTAAAGGTCTAAAAGTTAAAAGAATGCTCATGGAAATTGAAGAAAAGAATAATGGTACAAGGATTAATACTTGGAATGAATATGCAAAAGATGAGGTTTTATCAATAAGAAGACAAAGCTAAAAGAGGCTTATACTTTAGGTATGTTTGTAATTGAAAACTATGCTACTTTTCATTGTGAGTCAACTTGGGTATTGGATACTAGTTGTGGTTCTCACATCTATACTTCTATGTAGAGGCTAAGGAAAAGTAGGAGGCTGGCAAACGGGAGATAGACTCATATGTGGGAAATGGAGCACGAGTTGTTTCATTAGCCATAGAGAGCTTTAGTCTTATTTTGTCAAGTGGCCTAGTTTTAGTTTTGAATAATTGCTACTATATTCCGAATGTTACAAAGAATATTATCTCTATTGCATGTTTAGTAGCAGAGAGATTTGAAATTTTGTTTTTCAATAATAATTGTTAGCTTTATTTAAAAAATGTTCTTTGTTGTGATGGAATGTGGAATGGTGGCATTTATATTCTTTATACCAAAACATAAGTTTTTAATATAAACAATGTGAAGAAAGTTAAATTAGATAATGAGAAATCCTCCTACTTATGGCAATGTTGTTTAGGTCATATAAACACAACTTGCTTAAGTAAGTTACACAAGCGTGGTGACTTAAGGCCAATAGACATGCAGTCTTATGGTGATTGCGAAGCTTGTTTAAAAGGCAAAATAACGAAGTTACCCTTTAAAGGTAATGGTGAACAAGCCACAAGTACATTAGAAACTATACATACTAATATGTGTGGTCCAATGAGTGTTTAGGCACTAGGAGGATACTCCTACTTCATTACCTTTATTGATGATTACTTATGATATGAGTATTTCTACTTAATGAAGCACAAGTTTGAAAGTTTTGAAAATTCAAGGTATTCAGAAATGAAGTGCAGAAACAACTTGAGAAAAGTATCAAATCACTTCAATCTAATTGAGGTGGGGAATATTTAAGTCAAGAGTTTCAGGATTATCTAAAAGAAAATGGGATAGTACCCCAGTGGACCCCTCCTTACTCCCCAACAATGTGGAGTTTATGAGAGAAGGAACTGAACTATATTGGATATGGTTTAGTGCATGCTGAGCCAAGCAGATCTCAGTAAATCCTTTTGGGGATATGCACTAGAGAGTGAAGTATATATAATAAACCCGGTGCCCTCTAAATCAGTTAATTTTTTGCCTTACTAAGATGGTGCAATAAAAAGTCGTCTCTTAGTCACCTAAGAGCATGGGGTTATCTTGCTATGGTAAAGTTGATAGCATTAGATACGCTTGACGCTAAATCTGACAAATATCTATTCATTGGATATTTATTTTATAAACTTGAGGCACAAAAGGTGTTTGTATCTCAGAGTGCTCACTTCCTAGAAAAGGGACACTTACTTGCAAAAGTCAGTGGGAGAAATCTTGAAATAGAAATTCTAGAGAAAGAAAAAGACAATGAACTGGTCGACCCCGTTTAAGATACACAAGGAAGTGTAATCCAAGAACATCCTATTGAAAAACAATCATTGCAAAGATTAGGTCGTATTCATAAAGGTCTCAAGAGATATGGTTTTATCATCTGTGATGATAGGGAACTATATCTCATGGAGGATAACAAACCAAGAACCTATGATGAAGCAATGAAAAGCTTAGATTCTGATAAATGGCTTAAAGCGATGAAGTCAGAAATGTATTCCATGTATGAAAACCAAGTCTAGAACATGGTCGAAGCACTGGAGGAGGTTAGACCTATAGGGTGCAAATGGGTATTCAAGAAGAATATCGACATGGACTGTAATGTGATGACCTATAAGGCAAGGTTGGTTGCAAAAGGTTATAGTCAATGCAAAGGGATTGACTATGATGAAACTTTCTCACCAGTAGCCATGCTTAAATCCGTATGAATACTCATTGCCATTAATGCTCAATATTTTTATGAGATCTGGCAAATGGATGTTAAAAAAAATTTCTAATGCGGTTTTGATGTGTATATTGCATAACCCAAGGGTTTTACATCTTAGAATGGCTCGAAGGTATGCAAATTGCAAAAGTCTATTTATGGACTTAAGCAAGCATTTAGGAGTTGGAATATTAGGTTCGACCAGACAATCTGTGCACTGGATTTCTCTCCAGATGCTAATGAGCCTGGTGTTTATAGGAAGGTTAGTGGGAGTGCATCATTTTCCTAGTATTATATGTCGATGACATATTAGTAATAGGAAACTATGTTTCTCTTCTTCAAAATATTGAAGTATGTTTGTTAAGAAAGTTCTCCATGAAAGACCTTCAAAAAGCATCATTTATACAAGGTATAAATATCTATAGAGATAGATCCAAGACGCTACTAGGACTTTCTCAAAGTACATATATAAACAAGGTTCTGAATAGGTTCAGCCTTGAGCATTTGAAGAAGGGTTATCTCCCGATGACAAAGGGAATTACCTTGTCTAAGACTGAGTGTCTGAAGACAGCTCAGGAAAGAATGCGCGTGAAGGATATACCCTAAGGAACCACAATAGGATCCATCATGTATTCTATAATGTGTACTAGGCTAGATGTCTATCAAGCTTTGAGCTTTACAAGAAGATATCAAGCGGATCCAAGTGAAAAACGCGAGATGGTCGTCAAGGCAATTCTTAAGTATCTGAGGAGGACTAAAGATGAGTTCTTGATATATGGTGAAGGTGATCTCACGATTGTAGGATATACAAATGCGAGTTTCCAATTTGATAAGGATGACTTCAAGTCTCAGTCAGGTTTTATGTATGTATTCAATAGAGGGGAAGTATGATGGAAAAGTTCCAACTAAGAAACTATTGCTTATCAACCATGAAGTCTGAGTACAATGTTGCTTGTGAAGAGGCAAAAGAAGCTATCCAGTTAAAGGGATTTATTAGTGATCTTGGTGTGGTGCCTGAGATTGTTGATCCAATTACTTTGTATTGTGATAACTATGGTGCAATTGCTCAGGCGAAAGAACCACGATCTCAACAGAAAAATAGACATGTACTTAGAAAGTTTCATGTAATTAAGGAGATTGTTGATGCTTAGATGATAAGACTACAATATGTTCCCACTAATCAGAACCTCGTGGATAGTGTGATAAAGCCATTGACTTAAGTGAAACAAGACCATCATGTTAAAGCATATAGAATAAGACATTTGACTAATTGGCCTTACTGCAAATGGGAGATTGTTAGATATGATGTATGCCCTTAAGACAATTAGGGTGATATATTTTAGTTATGTATTAGTATGAACAATCTGTGCAATTAACAAAGGCATTTATCTTTTGTTTATATCAATGTGTTCATATATATTATGACTGGTTAAAATATATTCATTGATATATGCGTACAAAGGTCCTTGACATATCATAGCATAAAGAGAGATCATAGTGGGACTATGTTTAGTGAGATATGCTTTATGTGCAATTATGATTATGTCTAAACTATCCCTAGTCATAGTTTCATCAACAAAGGATATTGATGAAGTAGTAAGACTAGCATGTGGTAAACTTTCTTAGAATTGGTCGAAGCAATTAATCTCCTAAAACTGAAGGTGGTGCCTTAAGTTTGACACATGGATATATTTGGTAGACATATTGGAGACCACAATAAGATAAACACTTGGTAAATATGTCATAGTGTTGGTGTTTATCTTTATGTAGTAGCTTTGCGAATATCCTTATACTTGATTTACTAGTTACCTTGTGTGGTACTATCGCTATGCTTTGGTTCATACCTATTGTTGGGAACTAACAGTCAAATTGAACATGCATAATAGGCATGAAGGAAATTCAAAATTTTGCCCCTATCCTCAGGAACTCCTATTAGATGCATATAAGGTTAGCATGCATAGGCTAGGCATACCATAATTCTAAATTATATCCTAGCATATATATCTTATACTAAGCATGTTATAAGTCTAAGCTATAACCTAAGCATGTTATAACACTAAGCAATAACCTAAGCGTAAAATAAACTAACCATGCAAAACAGCCTAAGCATAATTATTAAGTCTAAAAATGCTTAAAGAAAAAGACCTAATAATAAAAGAGAAAGAAAGAAAACTTACTAGTTGAAGCGTGCTTTAGCAGAACCTCCTTGCACAAAGCCTCCAAGCGTATGATAGCTTCTATGAGTATCCACAGGAACCCCACCAACAAAAACCTCCCGGAGATGAAGAACTAATGAGCGTCGAGTAGATGCTAGAAGACTCCAGAAGCCCCATCCAAAAATATAAACTAGAGGTGCCCAAATAAATTTAGGCTCCTCAAAAATAACTTGCTCAATTACCCGAGAGATTAATCTTTGCAAATCTCTACTTGGAATATATACTTGAGCTTGGTGCAATTGAAAAAGGGTAGGGGGAAGCCTATTTATAGGCTTGGGGGAGCAAAATTGCTCCCCCTTTTTTGATGTGGAATATGCTAAAAAGCATATCCCATGCAGGTCGTGCCCGTGGATCCAATTGGATCCATGGGCTACGCCACATATGTATCATACAATACACGCTGCATATGCTGCCACAAGGCAAGCTCTTACGAGCATACCTTGTGCGTGAGCTGGGCATCGTAGCCCAAGCAGCGAGGCCAGCTTACAACGCGCCCCATGGGCTGCCGCGAGCAATGCCTAGCATTGCTTGCGCACCTTTCGGTGTACTTTTGCACACCCGAGCCTGTAAGAAATATATTATGTACTCTTGGTCCAATTTAACTCGCCAAGGAAAAATCTGTTTTAATCCCTTTCAAATAAATATTTATTTTATGACCCTAATAAATTAGTTACCAGTCAAAAATAAATTCTTTGGTTTATCAAAAATGATCTAATCATTTTAACCATTTAAATAATAACCCAACTATTAATATGTTATATTTTTGTAATAGAATAAATCTATTAGATCTTTACTTAGTCCGATGAAGGTCCAATGTGTGTGACCTTATAGGATCCCAATGTATTCAGCCGTTAAGGCTTGACCAACCGTTGTTCTAATGGAACCATTGGCTAGAGGTTCTAGACTGTGAATAGAACTCGATTACCTTAAATGACTATAGAACACCTCTAGGAAGGGTCTACCATACCGCATTACTCGAAATGTCAATTGTGCTTATGACTTAATCCCGGTTGAAGCAATAGTAATCCAATGCGATGAACTCCTTCCATTCTGTAATATTAGTATCATCTGGTTTATAGGGTTCGGTTAAAGTGTTAACCCACTAATAGCATGGTTGCTCCAAGCCATCCCTGCTATTAACTTGTTACCGAAGTATATTGCCTTATACCATAGTGTGTTTAACTATAAACTATTTCTATCAAACACATACTCGGATCAGAGATTTATAGCAATCATCACTTCAACAAGTGGCCTAGTATAACTCCTTAATATATCTGGAGCAATGGATTCTTTCTGACTAGTAAGCTTACCAACCTTTTGTCATCACTATACCATAATCACCTATGACACTCTAAATTAATGAGTGTATAAGAAAGACCCAAAGTACAACATTAGTACTACATAAGGTAACTAGTATCTCAAGTACGAGAATATTCGCAAAGCTTATTACATGGAGATAAACACTAACAAATTGTTATATAAACCAAGTGTCTATCTTACTGAAGTATCCAATATATCTCCCGTATATATCCATGTGTCAAACTTAAGGCACCACCTTCAGTCCCTAGGAGATTGACTGCTTGGATCCTTTCCAAGAAAGTTGACCACATGCTAGTCTTTTTGCTTCATCAATATCCTTTCTTGATGAAACTATGACTAGGGATAGTTTAGACATAATCAAAATTGTACATGAAGCAGGTCTCACTAAATATAGTCCAACTATAATTTCTCTGACTTCATGCTATAATACGTGAAGGACTTTTGCATACATACATCAGTGAATATATTTTAACCAGCTATAATATATTTATAAACACTAGATATAAACAAAAGATTAAATGCCTTTACTAATTAAACAAAATATTCGTACTATTACATAATTAAGATATCTCGCCTTAATTTCCTTAAGGCCATACATCATATTTAACAAACTCCCACTTGCACTAAGGCCAATTAGCCATATGACTTATTCTATATGCTTTAACATGCTGGTCATGTTTGACTTTAGTCAGTGGCTTCGTCAGACCATCTCCAAGGTTCTGATCAGTGGGTATATATTCTAGTCTTATTATTTTTAGCATCAACAATCTCCCTAATTATATGATACTTTATGGATACATGTACGTTTTTTCTGATGAGACCATGGTTCCTTTTCTTGAGTTGTGGCACTATTGTTATCACAATACAAAGTAATTGGATCAATAGCCTCAGGTGCCACACCGAGATCACAAATAACCAGATAGCTTCTTTTGTTGTTTTACATACAACACTGTATTCAGATTCCATGGTTGAATCAGCAGTAGTTTCTTACTTGGAACTCTTCTAGTATATCGCCCCTCCATTTAACACATACACAAAACCCGACTGAGACTTAAAGTCATCTTTGTCGGATTGAAAATTCAAATTACCTTCTCCCTATATCAAGAACTCATCTTTAGTCCTTCTCAAGTACTTAAGAACTGCCTTGATAGCTATCCAGTGCTTTTCACTTAGATCTGACTAATAGCTACTCGTAAAGCTCAAAGCTTAAAAGACATCTGGCCTAGTACACATCATAGCATACATGATGGATCCCATCATGGATGCATAGAGTATATCCTTCATGCACATTCTCTCCTGAGCTCTCTTTGAACACTCAGCCTTAGATAGGTTGATCCCCTTTGTCATCGGGAGATAACCTTCCTTCGAATGCTTAGGGTTGAACCTATTCAATACCTTTTCTATATATGTACTTTGAGAAAGACCTAACAGGCTCTTGAATCTATCCCTATAGATCTTTATAACAAGCACAAATGTTGCTTCACCAAGGTTTTTCATGGAGAATTTTCTTGACAACCATACTTTAACATTTTGAAGAAGAGAAATATCATTTCCTATTAGTAGAATGTCATCGACATACAATACTAAGAAAACGACTGCACTCCCACTAACCTTCTTGTAAACACAAGGCTCATTAATGTTTGGATAGAAATCCAGTTCATAGATTGTCTAATCAAACCGCATATTCCAACTCCTAGAAGCTTGCTTAAGTCCATAAATGGATCTTTGCAGCTTGCATACCTTCATGCCATTCTGTGATGTAAAACCCTTAGATTGTATCATATACACATCCCAGTCTAAATCCCCATTTAGGAATGCTGTTTTAACATCCATCTACTAGATCTTATGATTATAATGAGCAGCAGTGGTCAGGAGTATCCTTATGGATTTAAGAATGGCTACCAGTGAGAAAGTTTCATCATAGTAGACACCTTGATGTTGACTATAATCTTTTATAAACAACCTTGTTTTATCGGTAATTACATTACTGTCCATGTCAGTCTTCTTCTTAAAGACCCATTTGCACCCAATCGGTCTAACCTCTTGCAGTGCATCAACCAAATTCCAAACTTGGTTCTCGTACATGGAATCCATTTTTGAATTCATGGCTTTTAGCCACTTATCAAAATCTGAGCTTTTCATTACCTCATGATATGTCCTTAGTTCATCATCCTCCAAGAGATATAGTTCCTTATCATCAGTGATGATAAAACCATATCTATTGGGACCTTTATGAATACGACCTGATCTTCACAATGCTTGTGTTTCGATAAGTTGTTCTTGGATCTCACTTTCTTATGTATGTAGAACGGGGTCAATCAGTTGATTTTCCCTTTCTTGCTCTTCAACTTCCAGTTCAATACTACTTCCACTGACTTTTGCAAGTAAGTGTTCCGAGCATTTCATGACACAAATACCTTATATGCTTCAGGTTGGTAAAATAGATATCCAATAATTTCCCTTGGATATCTAATGAATAGGCACTTGTCAGACTTGCCATTCAGCTTATCCGACGCTATCCTCTTTGCCATAGCAGGATAGCCCCATACTCTTAAGTGACTTAGAGATGGCTTTTTATTACACCATCTTTTGTAAGGTGTGAAATCAACTTATTTAGAGGGCGCTCTATTTAATACATAAATTGAGCTCTCTAGTGCATATCCCCAAAAGGATTTACTGAGATCTGCATGGCTCATCATGGACCGAACCATATCTAATAAAGTCTGATTCCTCCTTTCTGACACTCCATTGTGTTAGGGCGTATAAGGAGTGGTCCACTGAGGTAGTATCCCGTTTTCCTTTAGATAATCCTAAAAACTCCTAACTTAAGTATGCTCCACCTCGATCCGATTGAAGTTTTTTAATACTTTGCTCAAGCTGTTTCTCTACTTCAGCTTTGAATAGTTTAAACTTTTCAAAACTTTTAGACTTTTGCTTCATTAAGTACAAATAACCATATCGAGAATAATCATCAATAAAGCTTATGAAGTAGGAGTATCCTCCTAGTGTCTGAACACTCATTAGACCACATACATCGGTATGTATAAGTTCCAATGTACCCATGGCCCATTCACTCTTTCCTTGAAAGGGTAACTTTGTCATTTTTCTTCTGAAACAAGGTTTGTAATCACCATAAGACTCCAAGTCTATTAGGCCCAAATGTCCATGCTTATGCAACTTGGTTAAACGATCTTTGTTTATGTGGCCTAAACGACAATGCCATAAGTAGAAGGAATTGTCTGTTTCTAATCTAACATTCTTCTCATTGTTTATATTAAAAACTTATGGTTTAGTATCAAGAACATAAATGCCACCATTCAACATCCCATAACCATAAAGAACATTATTCAAGTGATCCTTACAATTATTATTCGAAAATAAAATTTCAAATCCTTCTGCTGTTAAACATGCAACAGATACAATATTCTTAGTAACACTCGAATTGTAGTAACAATTATACAAAACCAAAACAACTCCACTTGGCAAAAAAGATTAAAGCTTCCTACGGCTAATGCATCAACTCAGGCTCCATTTCCCACATGCAGGTCCATCTCCCCTTTTGTAAGTCTTCTACTGTTCATTAGTCCCTACAAAGAAGTACAGATATGAGAATCACAACCAGTACATAATACCTAAGTGGTTTCACGAGGAAAAGTAGTACAGTTTTTTGTTACAACCATACCTGAAGTAGATGCCTCTGCAGGCTTCTTCTTCAAATGTTCAAAAGTAGGAGCTTTGCAATCCCTCTTCCAGTGTCCCGATTTCCCACACTGGAAGCAGACATACTTAGATGTCTTCTTTTCTTTCTTCTTTTTACTAATTCTTCTCTTAGCACTCGGTGCATGCTTTTTTTCTTAGAAGCCTTGACCTTCTCGACCAACAGTAGTGGTTTCTAAACTTTCTAGATCTGAGTATCTATTATTTTCAGCATATTGATTAATTCAGCAATAGTAGAATTAATCTTATTCATGTAGCAGTTAGTCACAACGCCTAAGTAACTATCTATCTAGGACATCAACACAAGGTCAATGCTCAAGTCATGATTCATCTCGAATCCCAATCAATTCATCTTATCATGGTATCCCAAGAGTTTTAGTACATGCTGAGAGGCAGAGGTGCCAGCCAGCATCTTGGTTTCGAAAAGGAGCTTGGATGTCTCATACCTCTCTATCCTTTCCTGCTCCAAAAAGAGCTCTTCAAGATGGAGAACCATGTCCTCTAAGGGCATGTTCTCATTTTTTTCTGAAGCTCAGGATTCGTGGGCCCCAACATGATACACATAGCAGTCTCACGATCTTTCCGTGCTTCAACCATGCCTTGTGTTCCACATGATCCTTAACATCAGGTTCAACATCGAAAATTTCATTTAGAACATAGGGAATTCCTTTAGATTTGAGAATAACTTTGATAGCTCAGAACCAATCAGAAAAGTTCAAGCCATTCAGTTTTGTGTCAAGTAACATACGAAGATTAATGTTGGAAGTCATTTTCAACCTAAGATATAAGAAAAGAAAAGAATTCAGATATTAGTTTTAGTACATGCATTTAATATAAGGTCTTTTAATTAAATACATTTGTCCTACTATTTTCTTTAAAATTTACAATAGCCCATTCTATTGAATTTAGGAATTTTAGCCCCGCTAAATTTCCTAGTAGGTAGCATTTATAACTAGTCTATTATGACCCCCAATTTTATGAGTCAAGCCACAATTGTAAGTTATAGTTGGAATCCAATTCCATTTGCATCGGATGCAATTGCTAATTCATTCAAGTTCCCTAATACCAAGGGACGTGTGCTCTTATATTTGCATCTCCTTGAATATGTCTCAGATTTGGGCCTAGCCCCCAATTTTATGGTGGACTACCCCAGTTCCGTTAAGGCAGACCATATCCTAAACTTTACAACCACTCAATATAGACTAGAAGGAATGCTTTTCGCAACACATTGATAGCCCAAAGAGACCGTATTATAAATTTGAGTAAGGAAGACTATAACTTGCCTTAATATTTTTACTTTGGGATTTTATTGGTGTTAAATGTCTCATCCAATCTAGCATTTTATCAGATGGACATATTTGTAATAATTTATATTAATTTAGGGAAATTTTATAAGGTCCAACCTTAGGTGGGTTCAAGCTTTTTATTATAATTATTCCATCAACCTAGATTAAATGCAAAATAATTAACACTTTTATTTGTTATATTTATATTGCATTTTCTTTAAGCTTTTATTCATTAAATTTAATTTTTACTTTATTATAGAAACATATATAAGCACTATCATATATACTAGAAATAAATTAGTCTATACTTAATGCCCTCGTTGGTCAATTCAAGCTGCACCGATATAGGTTCTCAGGTAGGAGAGGTGCCCTTGAAGTGAGTAGACACTAAGTCCAATCCTTAGCCGAAACAAACACGGGCACAAACTTGAAGACCATTGGATTCTTTTGAACTAATAAATTTCGTTCTTCCAATTCATGTAAATTGGAAGCATCTATAACCCACGTAATTTATATTATTCAAAATTATTCATAACCATTTTCTAACCTTGAAATGAAAAGTACAAGTTCATATATATTGTTCTAAATAATAAATCATTTCATATAGAAAAAAATATTCAGTTTGCTTATAACATAATTATGCACTAGATAGGCAAGCTCTGATACCACTGTTAGGAACTGACAGTCAAATTGAACATGCATAATAGGCACAACGGAAATTCAAAATTTTGTCCTCATCCCTAGGAACTCTTATTAGATGCATATAAATTAAATAAAGCTTTAACTAAATAATTCTGTACCTAGGTTAGCATGCATAGGCTAGGCATACCATAATTCTAAATTATATCCTACAATATATATTTTGTACTAAGCATGTCGTAACTCTAACTTATAACCTAAGCATATTATAACTCTAAGCTATAACCTAAGCATGTTATAACTCTAAGCTATAACCTAAGCATAAAATAAACTAAGCATGCAAAACAACCTAAGGATAATTATTAAGTCTAAAAACACTTAAAGAAAAAACCAAATAATTAAAAAAGAAAGAAAGAAAACTTACCAGTTGAAGCTCGCTTTAGCAGAACCTCCTTGCACAAGCCTCTAAGCGTAGGATAGCCTCTATGAGTATTAACACGAACCCTACCAACCAAGACCTCCCTGAGAGGAAGAACTAAGGAACCTCAAGTAGTTTCTAGACCACTCCAGAAGCCCCACCCGAAAATATAAACTGGAGGTGCTCGAATAAATTTAAGCTCCAAAAAAAGAACTTGCTCATTAACCCGAGAGATTATTCTTTGCGAATCTCAACTTGGGATTTATACTTGAGCTTGGTGCAACTGAAAAGGGGTGAGGGGAAAGCATATTTATAGGCTTGGGGGAGCAAAATTGCTCCACCTTTTTTGATGTGGGATATGCTAAAAAGTATATCCCATGCAGGTCATGCTCGTGGATCCAATGGGATCCATGGGCTATGTCCTATATGCAGCGTGCATTGTACAGTGCATATGCTACCGCAAGGCAGGTTCTCACAAGCCTGCCTTGTACATGAGCAGGGCCTCATGGCCCAAGCCGCGAGCGCAGATTACGGTGCATCCCATGGGCTGCTCGTTTGGGCAGCCCATTTCCATGGGCTACCGCAAGCAATGTCTAGCATTTCTCGTGCACCTTTCGATGTACTTTTGCGCACCTGAGCCTATACCAAATATATTTTGTACTCTCAGGCCAATTTAACTCGCCAAGGCAAAATTCATTTTAATCCCTTTCAAATAAATATTTATTTTATGGCCCTAATAAATTAGTTATCGGTCAAAAATAAATTCCTTGGTTTATCAAAAATGATTTAATCATTTTAACCATTTAAATAATAATCCAATTATTAATACGTTATATTTTTGTAATAGAATAAATCTGTTAGTTCTTTACTTAGTCCGATGAAGGTCCAATGTGTGTGACCCTATAGGATCCTGATGTATTGAGCTATTAAGGCTTAACCAACCCTTGTTCTAATTAAACCATTGGGTCGAGGTTCTAGACCATGAATACAACTTGATTACCATAAACGACTATAGTACGCCTCTAGCTAGGGTCAACCATCCCCCATTATTCAGAATGTCATTTGTGCTTATGACTTATTCCCGGTTGACGCAATAATTATCCAGTGCGATGAACTCATTCTATTCTTTAATATTAGTACCATCTGGTTTATAGGGTTTGGTTAAAGTGCTAACCCACTAATAGCAAGGTTGCTCCAAGCCATCCCAGTTATTAACTTGTTACCAAAGTGCATTGCCTTATACCATAGTGTGTTTGACTAGAAACTATTTCTATCAAACACATACTTAGATCAGAGGTTTATAGCAATCATCACTTCAACAAGTGACTAGGTACAACTCCTTAATATATTTTGAGCGATGGATTCTTTTCGACTACTAACCTTACCAACATGCTGTCCTCACTATACCCGTAATCACACGTGACACCCTAAATTAATGAGTTTATTGGAATGACCCAAAGTTCAACAATAGTACCACACAAGGTAACTAGTATCTCAAGTATGAGGATATTCGCAAAGCTTATTGCATGAAGATAAACACTAACCCATTTATATATACACCAAGTGTCTATCTTATTGCGGTCTCTAATATACCTCCTAGATATATCCATGTGTCAAACTTACGGCACCACCTTCAATCCATAGGAGATTGACTGCTTGGACCCTCTAGTCTTTCCGCTTCATTAATATCCTTTCTTGATGAAACTATGACTAGGGATACTTTAGACATAATCATAACTACACATGAAGTAGGTCAAACTAAATATAGTCCAATTATAATTTCTCTGACTTCATGCTATGATATGTCAAGGACTTTTGCATACATACATCAATGAATATATTTTAACCAGCTATAATATATTTATAAACACATCGATATAAACAAAATATTAAATGCCTTTTTTAATTAAACAAAATATTCGTACAATTACATAATTAAGATATATGGCCCTAGTTGCCTTAAGGACATACATCATATCCAACACCTATTCACTAATTAATTTAGGGTGTCGTGGGTGATTATGGGTATAGTGATGATAGCACATCGGTAAGCTATGTAGTTGGAAAGAATCCATCGCTCTTAATATATTTAGGAGTTGTACTTGGTCACTTGTTAAAGCGATGATTGATATAAACCTCTGATCAGAGTATGTGTTTGATAAAAATAGTTTATAGTCAAACACATTATGGTAAAAAGCAATATACTTTAGTAACAAGTAAATAATTGGGATAGCTTGGAGCAACCTCACCCAATAAACCAGATTGTAATAATATTAAGGAATGGAAGGAGTTCATTGCATCGAATTACTATTGCCTTAATTAGGATTAAGTCATAAGCACAAATGGTGTCCGAGTAACGGGGGCTGGTGGACCCTTGCTAGAGGCGTACTACACTCGCTTAAGGTCATCAAGTTCTAATTATGGTCTAGAACTTCGAGCCAATTATTCTTATTGAACAAGGGTTGGTTAAGCCTTTAAAACTCAATATTTCGGAATCCTATAAGGTGACACATATAGGACTTCATCGGACAGAGTAAAGAATTAATAGACTTAGTCTATTATGAGAATATTAAGTATATAATGGTAAGACCATTCCCTGGTTAAACAAGAGATTTTATTTAGATCGGTAACTAATTTATTAGGGACATAAATAAAATATTTATTTGAAAAGGAGTAAAAGGGGAATTTTTCTTAAGGAAGTTAAATTGGACCGAGAGTTTAAAATATATTTTGTACTGGCTTGGGAGGACGAAAGTGCACCAAACGGTGCCCAAGCACTGCTGGCAATGCTTGCGATAGGCCATGAAAATGGGCTGTAGAAGCACAACCAAATGGTGTGCCATGAGGCCCAGCTCGCATGCAAGGCAAGCCCGTAAGTGGTTGCCATGCAACACACAGTGTGCGCTGCATGCTATGTTCAAGCGAGTCAATACGCGGATCCTTTGGATTCGCATGAGTGACCAATGTGTGGGATAGGGGAAACCGTTTCCCACATTGTAAATTGGGGAGCAAATGTTTTCTCCTTAAGCGTAGATATAGGCCTTCCCCTCATCCTCTTTCAGATGCACCACATCTCCTTTTGAGTCCTTACTTGAGATTGCAATGAATTTTCTCGAGTTGACTTAGAGATTCATTTTTTATGAGCTTAAATTTATTTGAGCGCCTCTAGTTAATATTTTCGGGTGGGTTTTGGAGTGGTATAGTAGCTACTCGGAGCTCTAAAGTTCTTCCTTATTAGGAGGTTTTGGTTGGTGGGGTTCGTGTGGATACTCATAGAGGGTATCCTACACTTGGAGGCTTGAGCATGAAGGTTCTGCTAAAGCACGGTTCAACCAGTAAGTTTTTCTTTTAATTATTAGGTCTTTTTCTTTAAGCATTATTAGACTTAATAATTATGCTTAGGTTATTTTCATGCTTAGTTTATATTATGCTTAGGTTATAGCTGACAGTTATAACGTGCTTAGTATAAAATATTTATGCTAGGATATACCTTAGAGTTTTGGTATTCCTAGCCTATACATGATAATCTGGGTAGAGAATTAATGTAATTAAGGATTTAATTAATTATATGCAACTAGCACGGGTTCCTAAGGACAAGGGACAAAATTTTGAAATTGCTCCATGCTTGTTACGCATGTTCAAACTGACTGTCAGTTTCCAACACAATAGTTTCCTGGGAGCGCGAAGTCAGAAGAATGCACTAAATTTTCCTGCTGCTGCGGTGGCCGGTGCCTTTGCGTACCCACCCTTAGCTCCACCCCCGAATATGTTACAAGTTTTATTTTCTTGAAAGTGTTTAAAATAATTCAATTATATTTTAGTGGGTGTTTAGTAACTTCTTCAATAATTATCATTTGCTTTTCTCACATTAAACTGCAGCTCTAAATTTTTATCTGACTTTTTTTAACTATTTTGAAATTATTGGAACAATAAACAATTATCAGCAATAATTATAATTAAAATAAGCAACAAGTGGAACAAACAACACTTAATATTATTAATTTAGACTAATTAGTGTGAGAACGTAATTTCATAATGCCCTTAGTTGATGATGAAAGATTGGCTTTGTACATTACTTTATCGTAATTTGTTAGGTTTGAAGTCAGTTTTCGGGAATTAGCCTAAAAAAAGAGCATTCGGTCCCTTTTACCCTTTTGAAAAATGCTGAAATTTGTCTAAGGCATTGACAGGGGTACCCCTATCATTAATAGAGGTATTGTCATCATAGAATAACAGTACCACTATAGTCAATAATAGTATCGCTTTCTGTTATTTTCAAAGAAATGTTCACCGCCTCAGTTCAAATTTCCTGTTTAAAATTCACCAATAACGATTTCGCTATCCCTACAATGATACTGACATTGATATTTTGGCAGAAAATCATTTGAAATTAAATTCCCCGTCTAGTAGGAGAATTGAATAGCCTACCCAATTTTACACCTCATTTTACGTTATAAATAGAAGCTGAAATTCAGTTTTTATTTACACACAACAATTAGAAGTCAAATAGATCAAACAAAATTATCTTTTAAAAGTTTCTATTGAAGTTATACTCAAATCAATTCCGAGCTTTTCTCAAGTTTAGAATAAAGAGGGCAATTTATTTTCACCAACTTATTCTTTACTAACCTTTAACTCATTTCCTTCATTTCAATTGCTCTCCTTGAGACCATTTCCAATTTTCCTTCGAATCTAACAACGGGTTCAAAACAAAAAGGTATACAATCTGAGACTAAACTTTATTTCATTTCAATTTTGTCAATTATTTTAATTATTTTGAGTGGGTAAGAGCTCTATTGTGGCGATTTTATTCGAGGGATAATCGCTTGCAATCCCTTGTATGGTTCCCCTATCAACCCTCTTTTTAATTTCTTGAAATTACCCGAAATTGCCCGTTGTTTCTATATTCTGTAATTTTGGAAATTATGTGATTTTAATCGATCATGTTACCGTTATACCGGAAGAATGGTAACGTGATTCATGATGACAGTGCCGCTATTATTCTGGACAAAATGCTATTTTTCTATTTTAACCCTTATTTTGTAGGACAATTGCCCGAAGCTCAAACTGATTTGTATTTTATCGATTTTACATATTAGAATCATGTAGTAATTGATAAAATATGATACTTTGATTGCATTGAGGCGGTATGTTTTAATTAGAATAGCTTTATTTCTCAACCCTTTCTTAAAATCAATTTGGGTAATATGTTTGACATCAAATAAACTATTTTGGTATTTTACTTTTAATTTGGCTAATTAAAATGAATAAGTAATTCGCCCGGACCTGAATCTCTGAATTAAGGTGTAGTTTTGTTCTTGGAAACGATGCAATACGAAAATTTCCTAGAAAGAGGTGATCCTGGTGGCGACTCAATATTTTAACTGATGGATTTAGCCCATGAAACTTTTTTACATTATTTCATAAGTATGTTTTGTAAATTGTTTTATATTCTTTTCTACCTATTCTAAATATTTCATTAAGACTTTTGACTGAGTTACCAAGTTGCCTCGGTTGCCTTCAATTAATGCATCGATTTTCCTATAAGAAAAAGTTGCCTCAATTGACTCTATTCGACCCAAAATAATGCCAAAAGGAACCCAAGCATCTCGCGAAAATGTCGTCCACTCACAATGGTGAGTCCACTAGGGATTTTCTTTTTAACTTTTTTTTCTTTCAAAAATGTTTAAAAGATTTGACGTATACTGAAAGGTTTCTTACCCAAATTAATCCGATATTATTAATTTGATGCATCATATTGATTTGCAGTAGTTAGATTCTTTGGCATTTACGGCAGGAAACCTTATTTATTAACTATGCTACTTTGACAAAGCTTTGCCTACGATTCTTCATAGGTAATAGGGACGCCTAGTGGGTAGCCACTCATGACAGTATCACCAATATTCTTCATGGGAATCGGGATGTAATAATGTCATAGAAACGTTCTTCCTCAATAAACTGACTATAAGATTGTATATAGTAGCCTAACAACTTCCCCTTCGGATCACTCCATCACATTTAATTATTTAGGTCACACTTTGTTGTCCCATATGGATTTCAAAGTTTAAAGCAAATCATAGATTTAAGAGCCTTACCCTTTTATGCATGGAGTAATAAGGAGATGGGAGGTACATGGTTGGAGGAATTTGTTTGCCACCTATGTGTTATCTAACCTTCATTCTTGTGCCATGTTTATTGCCATGCTATTTGCTATATGCTAACTCATGATTATTACTGAGTCTGCCTCACATGTTAAATTACTTTGCTTATTTGTTTACCTAAAGTTTCTACTTGAGATGTCTCATATAGTAGTCACTAGGTTCATTCAAACCCTTTGAAGTGGTATCCCATCGATAACTTTTTTGCCCTTATATCCCTGATTCATCATTATGTTGTCCATATTTGGAGATGTCACTTTGATGTCCCAGTTACCCATTTTTCCTTCACATCCTCGATACGATGTTACCCTTTCAGAGAATCCCATCGATATCCTGCCTAACGTTTATCCGCAAACCAACTATATATGTCTCCAAACTGTCACTTGTAGAGGCATCACATCGGTGTCTCGCCTAAGTCTTTAGCCACATGACCATCATGCATTAGTTTACATCATTATGTTATCCATGTATATATATATACCATCAATGTCTTAACTAACCTTCTCCTATACATCCTCAGAGTTTATTTTGTCATGTATTTTAGTCTTAAACGGAATCTAGGTCCTTAAACCTTAGCAAACCTCCATCCGTGTCGTGATATGCCACCGATATACCACTCATAATTTCTATCTAAACCATCATCATGTGTCTAATAATAAGATAGCTCCATTATCATGGTTTTGTCAAAACCCATTTAACCCATGTAACATCTATAGTTAGGTCCACCCTAATGTCTAAAGTTGTGTCATCCTCATTTCTCACAAGAATCTTGCGAGAGCTCTCATTTTTCGTGTGACTAATGTGTTTATTTTGTAAGCACACCTCACACACGAGTCTTGTTCGAGTCAAATTACTCGTCATTAACCTCTGTTTTGCATCCATATTCACATACATTCACCTTAGGCAAACTTCAAATTTAAACTGTTCATGTAATTGATCCATACACATACCCATGCATAGCTAGTTCGACCACGGTTCTCTCCCAAGTTAGAATAGGGTTGATGATTGTTTGGTCTATATCCTTGAGTTCAGTTACCTAGGGAATAAGGTCATCACAAGTTCAGTAATGAGTTTGGGGTTCGCGTTGGGTTCTGAGCAGTTAAAGCACCACATTTTTGAGTTCATTCTAAGTTCTTCAATGAGTAGTAGAATGGCTCTTCCTCTTGATGTTGACAATCTTGTGTGTGAGGTGGCTCAGCTTTTATCAAGTTCTTAAAACCTGACAAATTCAAGGATACTCCGACTGGGATTGTTCAAGGGAAGATGAATGGAGTTATTACAGAAGTAGAGATCTCGCACCACCAAAAGATCAAGCTAATTCACAATGAGAAACTAGTTACTTTGGAAGCAAATGATAAAGTAGGTGTGGCTATAATTTTTAAATCTCTTGACAATGGAGAGACCAAACAATATCCTCCTTGGGTTGCTACGTATTGCAAGAAAAGGGTACAAGCAAGGAAAGGGCTTGGGATGTGAACTTCAAGGGATATCCTCTCCCCCAAAGATTCACTCTAAAGAAGGAAAAGAAGGCGTAGGCTTTATTGATAAGAACTAGATGACAAAGAGTCACTCAAATTCTATTTATATTGTCTCAATTTGTAAAACTAGTGAAGAAAAATCTTACCACGGGCATACAAAACCTGTGGAAATAGAGGGCAAATAGGTCTATGGTTTTGAAATCTTTAATGGTGTCTTCCATTTCAGTAAGTTGTTCTTAATTAACAACACTCCTAAACCCCAAATAACTGATCAATTAGAGATGCAAGAACTTGAGGAAGGGATGGCCATCCTAGTGTATAAAGATACTATAGAAGAAGAGGATGACTTTCTAGTTTCTATTTCTAATTTTTTTATGTAAACAACAAAGCCTATGAGCCTAACCTATTAATGAAAAATAATCATTTTTGTCACATGTTTAATGTCTCGCCTAATGACACTTTGCATTCATTCAAGCATTCATATAATGCCTTTAGCATACATGATACTTCTGTGCATGAACTAACATGGGTACAATCGAAAGTCCTAAATTGGTATATATTTCAAATGATATGTCTCTAATCGAGAAAAATGAGATAACAAAATTCTTAAAAATGCACATGGTAGCCTTTACTTCTTCTTACGAAGATATGTCTGGCATCGATCGTGAAATAGCCGAACACCGTATTTCGAAAGATCCTAAGTTCAAACCTTTCAAGAAAAAGCTTCATCATTTGAGACTTGAATGGGCCAAGAAAGTTAAGTCTAAAATCTCCAAATAGATTGAAGCAAAGTTCTTAAAAGTGGTTGAGTATACAACATGGGTAGCAAATATTGTTCTAGTAGCAAATAGAGATGAAAGGTTTTGAGTATATGTTAATTATTGGGATCTTAACAAAGCCACACCCAAAGATGATTTTTCCATTAGCACATATTGATGTTCTTGTTGACGGTGCAACTAGAGCTGCCATGTATTCTTTTATGGATGTGTTTTCCAATTACAATCAGATCCTCAAGGATGTTATCGACAAAATCAAAATGGCCTTCATAACTAAATGAGGGGTCTATTGCTTCCTAGCTATGCTATTTTGGCTAAAAAATGCAAGGGCAACTTATCAGAGAGCCACTACAACCTTATTGCATGACATGATTCACAAAGAAGTTAAGCTATACGTCAATCATATGTTAGTGAAATCAATGATGGGAGAAGAGTATCCCACTATCTTAGACATATTCATCACTAGGATAGAGGAGTATAACCTTCAACTAAATCTAAAGAAATGTGTGTTCAAAGTTACTTTAGGAAAGTTGTTGGGGCATATTTTCACTCAGCGAGGAATTGAGATGGTTCCTAACAAGATTTAAGCCATTCGTGAAATGCCAACACCAACAACAAAGAAAGATGTCCGAGTGTTATTGGGTTCCTTACAGTATGTCAGTAGGTTCATCTGTTGACTCACTATAGTCTTTAATCCTATCTTTACATTGTTAAGAAAATAATAACTGATGGAATGGAATGATCAATGTCAAGTCGCTTTTAATAAAGTCAAGGGTTACCTTATGAATCCACCAGTTCTTCAACCGCCGATACAAGGGAAGCCATTGATTTTGTATCTAGCCATAGAAGAAATGTTAGTTGGTACAATGATAGTCCAAGAACACGAAGACAAGAACGAGCATGCAATCTACTACCTTAGTAAGAAGTTGCTAGAATACAAAAGCCGCTATACTAAAGTAAAGAAGACTTCTGCTACTATAGTGTGGCCAACCAAGAAGTTAAGAGATTACTTTTAATCTTAATAAATTCAAGCTATTGCAAAAATAAATTGGTAAATTTCAAAAACATACCTGTAGTTTTGTCCATTTTCAAAAAGAGGATCATAAAAATTTTGCTTTCGAAATGAGGGCTATGGTTTCAAAAGTTAGCAAATAAAGGAAAAAATTTATAAAATGTCTTTGTTGAACTTATCTCAGAAGAACTGAAAAAGTCTCAAAAGTGAAAAGCTCAAAACCTAGAAAAATAAGTTTTGAAGATAACTAAAAATTAGTCAAAAGTTGCGCACTTGGAAGACAAGTCAAGCTCGAAAGATAGTTTTACTTAAGAAGATGAAGAAGACATGCAACACAAGACAAAGAGACAAAGAGAGTCAGAAGCCAACTACCTTGGGAGATCATTTTTGTTTACAATAAAAGGAAACCATCTCCAACTGCCACGGATCTAATACCAACACAACAACTCAAGTGAAGAAAAATGCTAAAAATAGGCCTCTGCTTTTTATGACACAAAAAGAGAAATGATCTACCTATTACTTAATGCGAGTTGACAACAAGGAAAGAAGGACCACTTTGGCCACCTGATAGTTGCCATAAGTTGGTAGAGTTGAATCCCACCAAAGTTTCCAACGGAACAGAAGATGAGTCTAACAGAAGATCTAATGGCTCTAACGGTGCAACAAGAGATGAGAGGCATTAAGAAGACAAACCGCTCTTTATTGAGAAAGATGCTTTCATTTTCAAATGTCAAAATATATAATTCATGCCAAGTCTGTTGGATTTTCTGTTGGGAACTGACAGTCAAATTGAACATGCATAAGAGGCATGACGGAAATTCAAAATTTTGTCCCTGTCCCAGGAACTCCTATTAATTGCATATAAATTAATTAAAGCCTTAACTAAATAATTCTCTACCTAGGTTAGCATGCTAAAGGACTAGGCATACCATAATTCCAAATTATATCCTAGTAAATTTATTTTATACTAAACATGTTATAACTCTAAGTTATAACCTTAGCATAAAATAAACTAAGCATGTAAAATAACCTAAGCATAATTATTAAGTCTAAAAACGCTTAAAGAAAAAGACTTAATAATTAAAAGAAAAAAAACTTACCAGTTGAAGCGTGCTTTAGCAGGACCTTCTTGCACAAGCCTCCAATAGTAGGATAGCCTTTATCAGTATCCACACGAACCCCACCAACCAAAACCTCCCCAGGAGGAAGAACTAAGAAGCCTCGAGTAGTTGCTAGACCACTCTAGAAGCCTCACCCAAAAATATAAACTAGCGGTGCCCGAATAAATTCAGGCTCCACAAAATTAACTTGCTCAAGTACCCGAGAGATTAATTATCTCGCTTAGGATTTATGCTTTGAGCTTGGTACAATTTGAAAGGAGAAGGGATAGCCTATATATAGGCTTGGGGAGCAAAAATTTGCTCCCCAATTCACGATGTGGGATGGGAGTAAAACTCCCATCCCACACATGCCACATGCACGTGCTGCATGTGGTATTCATGGGCTGCCTTTGTGCAGCCCATGAATATGGGCCACCGAACACTGCCCAGCAATGTTCGCGCACCTTTTGGTGTATTTCGCGCAACCGAATATTGTACAAAATATTTTATACTTTTCGGTTTTAACTCATCAATGCAAAATCCCCTTTAAATCCTTTCAAATAAATATTTATTTTTGACTCTAATAAATTAGTTATCAGTCAAAATAAATTTCTTGGTCCAACCAAAATTGATCTAATCAATTATAATTTATTTATGACTCTAATTAATTAGTTATCGGTCAAAATAAATTCCTTGGTCTATCAAAAATTGATTTAATCAATTTTAACCAATCAAATAATAATCCAATTATTATTTATGTTATATTCTTGTAATAGAATAAATCTATTAGTTCTTTACTTGGTCCGATGAAGGTCCAATGTGTGTGACCTTATAGGATCCCGAAGTATTGAGCTGTTAAGGCTTAACCAACCCTTGTTCTAATGGAACCATTGGCTCGATGCTCTAGACCGTAAATAGAACTCGATTACCTTAAACGACTGTAGTACGCCTCTAGCAAGGGTCTACCATCCCCCATTACTTGGAACGTCATTTATGCTTATGACTTAATCCCGGTTAATGCAATAGTTATCCAGTGCGATAAATTCCTTCCATTCTTTAATATTAGTACCATCTGGTTTATTGGGTTCAGTTAAAGTGTTAACCCACTAATAGCAAGGTTGCTCCAAGCTATCCCAATTATTTACTTGTTACCGAAGTATATTGCCTTTTACCATAGTGTGTTTGACTAGAAACCATTTCTATCAAACACATACTCTGATCAGAGGTTTATGGCAATCATCACTTCAACAAGTGGCCAGGTACAACTCCTTAATATATCCGGAGCGATGGATTCTTTCCGACTACTCAGTCTACCAACGTGTTGTTATCACTATACCCGTAATCACCCGTAGCATCCTAAATTAATGAGTGCATAGCAATGACCCAAAGTATAGCAATAGTACCACACAAGGCAACTAGCATCTTAAGTATGAGGACATTCGCAAAGCTTATTGCATAAAGATAAACACTAACACATTGATATTTATACCAAGTGTTTATCTTGCTGCGGTCTCCAATATATCTCCCAGATATATCCATGTGTCAAGCTTAAGGCACCACCTTCAGTATTTAGGAGATTAACTGCTTGGACCCTTTCCAAGAAAGTTGACCACATGCTAGTCTTTCCGTTTCATCAATATCCTTTCTTGATGACACTGTGACTAGGGATAGTTTAGACATAATCATAATTGCACATGAAGTAGGTTCCACCAAATATAGTCCAACTATAATTTCTCTAACTTCATGCTATGATATGTCAAGGATTTTTGTATACATATATCAATGAATATATTTTAACCAGCTATAATATATATGTATAAAAATACATTGATATAAACAAAAGAACAAATGCCTTTATTGATTAAACAAATTATTCGTACTATTACATAATTAAGATATATCGCCCTAATTGCCTTAAGGGCATACATCATATCCAACAAACTCCCACTTGCACTAAGGCCAATTAGCCATATGTTTTAATCCATATGCTTTAACATGCTGGTCATGTTTGACTTGAGTCAATGGCTTTGTCAGACCATCCGCGAGGTTCTGATCAGTGGGTACATATTCTAATCTTATTATCTTAGCATCAACAATCTCCCTAATTATATGATACTTTCTGGATACATGTCTGTTTTTCTGATGAGACTGTGGTTCCTTTGCCTGAGCTATGGCACCATTGTTATCACAATATAAAGTAATTGGATCAATAGCCTCAGGCACCACACCGAGATCACCAATAAATCCCTTTAACCAGACAGCTTCTTTTGCTGCTTCACATGCAGCAATGTATTCAGATTCCGTGGTTGAATCAGCAGTAGTTTCTTGCTTGGAACTCTTCCAGCATACTGCCCCTCCATTTAACACATACACAAAACCTGACTGAGACTTAAAGTCATCCTTGTCAGATTGAAAGCTTGCGTCAGTGTAACCTTTGATAGTGAGATCACCTTCTCCATAAATCAAGAACTCATCCTTAGTCCTTCTCAAGTACTTAAGGATTGCCTTGACGGCCATCCAGTGCTTTTCACCTGGATCTGACTGATATCTGCTCGTAAAGCTCAAAGCTTGAGAGACATCCGGCCTAGTACATATCATAGCATACATGATGGATCCTATCGCGGATGCATAGGGTATATCCTTCATGCGCATTCTCTCTTGAGCTGTCTTCGGACACTCAGCTTTTGATAGGTTAATCCCTTTGTCATTGGGAGATAACCTTTCTTAGAATGCTCAAGGTTGAACCTATTCAACACCTTGTCTATATATGTACTTTGAGAAAGACCTAACAGCCTCTTGGATCTATCCCTGTAGATCTTTATACCTAGTATAAATGCTGCTTCACCAAGGTCTTTCATGGAGAACTTTCTTGACAACCATACTTTAACATTTTGAAGAAGAGAAATGACATTTCCTATTAGCAGAATGTCATCAACATACAATACTAGAAAAACGACTGCACTCCCACTAACCTTCTTGTAAACACAAGGCTCATTTGCATTTGGGCAGAAATCCAGTTCCCGGATTGTCTGATCAAACCTTATATTCCAACTCCTTGATGCCTGCTTAAGTCCATAAATGGATCTTTGTAGCTTGCATACCTTCGAGCCATTCTGAGATGTAAAACCCTCAGGTTGTGTCATATACACATCCCGGTCTAAATCCCCATTCAGGAATGCTGTTTTTACGTCCATCTGCCAGATCTCATAATCGTAATGAGCAGCAATGGCGAGGAGTATCCTTATGGATTTGAGCATGGCTACCGGTGAGAAGGTTTCATCATAGTCAATACCTTCCCGTTGACTATAACCTTTTGCAACCAACCTTGCTTTATAGGTAATTACATTACCATCCATGTCTGTCTTCTTCTTGAAGACCCATTTGCACCCAATTGGTCTAACCTCTTGTGGTGCATCAACCAAATTCCAAACTTGGTTCTCGTACATGGAATCCATTTTTGATTTCATGGCCTTTTGCCATTTATCAGAATTTGAGCTTTTTATTGCCTCATCATATGTCCTTGGTTCATCATCCTCCATAAGATATAGTTCCTTATCATTAGTGATAATAAACCCATATCTCTTGGGACCCTTATGAACACGACTTGATCTTCGCAATGATTGTGTTTCAACAGTTTGTTCTTGGATCACACTCTCTTGTGTATCTAGAACGGGGTCAATCAGTTGATCGTCTGTTTCTTCCTGTTGAACTTCCAGTTCAATATTGCTCCCACTGACCTTTTCAAGTAAGTGTTCCTTTTCCAAAAAGTGAGCATTCCGAGACACAAATACCTTTTTTGCTACGGGTTGGTAAAACAGATATCCAATTGTTTCCTTTGGATATCCAATGAACAGACATTTGTCAGCCTTGGCATTTAGCTTATCTGACGCTATCCTCTTCACCATAGCAGGACAACCCCATACTCTTAAGTGATTTAGAGATGGCTTTTTGTTACACCATCTTTCATAAGGTGTAAAATCAACTGATTTAGAGGGCACTCTGTTCAAGATATAAACCGCGCTCTCAAGTGCATATCCCCAAAAGGATTTACTAAGAACTGCATGGCTCATCATGGACCTGACCATATCTAATAAAGTCCGATTCCTCCTTTCTGACACTCCATTATGTTGGGGTGTATAAGGAGGGGTCCACTGGGGAACTATCCCATTTTCCTTTAGATAATCCTGAAACTCCTGACTTAAGTATTCTCCACCTCGATCCGATCGAAGTGTTTTAATACTTTTCTCAAGCTGTTTCTCTACTTCAGCTCTGAATAGTTTGAATTTTTCAAAACTTTCAGACTTGTGCTTCATCAAGTACAAATAACCGTATCGTGAGTAATCATCAATAAAGGTTATGAAGTAGGAGTATCCTCCTAGTGCCTGAACACTCATTGGACCACACACATCAGTGTGTATAAGTTCCAATGTACTCGTGGCTCGTTCACCCTTTCCTTTAAAGGGTAACTTTGTCATTTTTCCTTTTAAACAAGGTTCGCAATCACCATAAGACTCTAAGTCTATTGAGCCCAAGTCTCCACGCTTATGCAACTTGGTTAAGCGATCTTTGTTTATGTGGCCTAAACGGCAATGCCATAAGTAAAAGGAATTCTCATTATCTAATTTAATTTTCTTCACATTGTTTATATTGAAAACTTCTGTTTTAGTATCAAGAATATAAATGCCACCTTTCAACATTCCATAACCATAAAGAATATTATTCAAACGAATCTGACAATTATTATTCGAAAATAAAATTTCAAATCCCTCTGTTGCTAAACGCGCAACAGATACAATATTCTTAGTAACACTTGGAATGTAATAACAATTATTCAAAACTAAAACAAGTCCACTTGGCAAAACAAGACTAAAGCTCCCTACGGCTAATGCAGCAACTCTGGCTCCATTTCCCACACGTAGGTCCATCTCCCCTTTTGCAAGTTTTCTACAGTTCCTTAGTCCCTGCACAGAAGTACAGATATGAGAACCACAACCAGTATCTAATACCCAAGTGGATTCTTGCAGAAAAGTAGCAAAGTTTTCAATTACAAATATACCTGAAGTAGATGCCTCTGTAGGCTTCTTCTTCAAATGCTCAGAAGCAGGAGCTTTGCAATCCCTCTTCCAATGTCCCGGTTTCCCACATTGGAAGCAGACATACTTAGATGCCTTCTTTTCATTCTTTTTCTTACTGATTCTTTTCTTGGCACCCAATGCCTGCTTCTTTTTCTTAGAAGCCTTGCCCTTTTCAACCAACAGTAGAGGTTTCTGATCTTTCTTGATCTGAGGTTCTACTATTTTCAGCATGTTAATTAATTCAGGGATAGTTGAATTAATCCTGTTCATGTAATAGTTAGTTACAAAATTTGAGTAACTATCTGTCAAGGACATCAACACAAGGTCAATGCTCAAGTCATGATTCATCTCGAATCCCAATCGATTCAGCTTCTCAGGGTATCCCAAGAGTTTCAGTACATGCTGAGAGGCAGAGGTGCCAGCCTGCATCTTGGTCCCGAAAAGGAGCTTAGAGGTCTCATACCTCTCTGTCCTCTCCCTCTCCGAAAAGAGTTCTTCAAGATGGAGAACCATATCCTCCAAGGGCATGTTCTCATGTTGTTTCTGAAGCTCAGAATTCATGGACCCCAACATAATACACATGGCAGTCTCATGATCATTCCTGTGCTTTAACCAGGCATCATGTTCCACATGATC
Organism: Euphorbia pulcherrima; assembly: GCA_947683365.1. NCBI lineage: Eukaryota > Viridiplantae > Streptophyta > Magnoliopsida > Malpighiales > Euphorbiaceae > Euphorbia > Euphorbia pulcherrima. The sequence goes on from CANTUS010000015.1 coordinate 43,280,996, forward strand.
CTCAACATCAGGTTCTACAGGGAAAATTTCACTTAGGACATAGGCAATTCCCTCAGATCTGAGAACTATTCTCACTGCTCGGAACCAATCAGAAAAGTTCGAGCCATTCAATTTGGTGTCAAGTAACATACGGAGATTAAAATTGGAAGCCATTTTCAACCTAAGACATAAGAAAAGAGAAGTGTTTAGATATTAGTTTAAGTACATGTATTTAATATGAGGACTTTTAATTAAATACATTTTCCTACTATTTTCTTCGAAATTTACAATAGCCCATTCTATTGAATTCGTGAATTTTAGCCCAGCTAAATTTCCTAGTAGGTAGCATCTATAACTAGTCTACTACAACCCCCAATTTTATGAGTCAAGTCATAATAGTCAGTCATAGTTGGAATCCAATTCCATTTGCATCGCATGCAATTGCTAATTCATTCAAGTTCCCTAATCCCAAGGGACGTGTGCTCTTATATTAGCATCTCCTTGAATATGTCTCAGATCTGGGCCTAGCCCCCAATTTTATGGTGGACTACCCCAGCTTTGTTAAGGCAGACCCTATCTCAAACTTTACAACCAATCAATGTGGACTAGAAGGAACGCTTTGCGTAGCACTTTGATAGCCCAAAAAGACCGTATTATAAATTTGAGTAAGGAAGACTATAACTTGCCTTAATATATTTACTTTGGGATTTTATTGGTGTTAAACGTCTCACCCAATCTAGGATTTTATCAGATGGACAAAATTATAATTACTTGTATTAATTCAGGGAATTTTAGAATTAATTTATAAGGTCTAACCTTAGGTGGGTTCAGCTCTTTATTATAATTATTCCATCAACCTAGATTATATGCAAAATAATTAACGCTTTAATTTGTTATATTTATATTGCATTTCCTTTAAGCTTTTATTCAATAATTTTAATTTTTTACTTTGTTATAGAAACACATATAAGCACCATCTTATATACTAGAAATAAATTAGTTCATATTAATCCCCCGATTGGTCAATTCAAATTGCACCGATATAGGTTCCCAGGTAGGAGAGGTGCCCTATGAGGAGTAGACACCAAGTCCAATCCTTAGCCAGAACAAATACGGGCACAAACTTGAAGACCAATGGATTCTCTTGAACAAATAAATTTCGTTCTTCCAATTTATGTAAATTGGGAGCATCTATAACCCATGTAATTTAAATAAATTATTGACACTTGTATAATTTGAGTAAGTTGAGCAAGCTTATTCAAAATTATTCATAACTAATTTCTAACCTTGAAATGAAAGACAGAAGTTTATATATATTGTTCCAAACAATTAAATAAACAAATCATTTCATTTAGAAAATAATATTTAGTTTGCTTCTAACTTAATTATGCACTAAATAGGCAGGCTCTGATACCACTGTTGGGAACTGACAGTGAAATTGAACATGCATAAGAGGCATGACGGAAATTCAAAATTTTGTCCCTGTCCCAGGAACTCCTATTAATTGCATATAAATTAATTAAAGCCTTAACTAAATAATTCTCTACCTAGGTTAGCATGCTAAAGGACTAGGCATACCATAATTCCAAATTATATCCTAGTAAATTTATTTTATACTAAACATGTTATAACTCTAAGTTATAACCTTAGCATAAAATAAACTAAGCATGTAAAATAACCTAAGCATAATTATTAAGTCTAAAAACGCTTAAAGAAAAAGACTTAATAATTAAAAGAAAAAAAAACTTACCAGTTGAAGCGTGCTTTAGCAGGACCTTCTTGCACAAGCCTCCAATAGTAGGATAGCCTCTATCAGTATCCACACGAACCCCACCAACCAAAACCTCCCCAGGAGGAAGAACTAAGAAGCCTCGAGTAGTTGCTAGACCACTCTAGAAGCCTCACCCAAAAATATAAACTAGCGGTGCCCGAATAAATTCAGGCTCCACAAAATTAACTTGCTCAAGTACCCGAGAGATTAATTATCTCGCTTAGGATTTATGCTTTGAGCTTGGTACAATTTGAAAGGAGAAGGGATAGCCTATATATAGGCTTGGGGAGCAAAAATTTGCTCCCCAATTCACGATGTGGGATGGGAGTAAAACTCCCATCCCACACATGCCACATGCACGTGCTGCATGTGGTATTCATGGGCTGCCTTTGTGCAGCCCATGAATATGGGCCACCGAACACTGCCCAGCAATGTTCGCGCACCTTTTGGTGTATTTCGCGCAACCGAATATTGTACAAAATATTTTATACTTTTCGGTTTTAACTCGTCAATGCAAAATCCCCTTTAAATCCTTTCAAATAAATATTTATTTTTGACTCTAATAAATTAGTTATCAGTCAAAATAAATTTCTTGGTCCAACCAAAATTGATCTAATCAATTATAATTTATTTATGACTCTAATTAATTAGTTATCGGTCAAAATAAATTCCTTGGTCTATCAAAAATTGATTTAATCAATTTTAACCAATCAAATAATAATCCAATTATTATTTATGTTATATTCTTGTAATAGAATAAATCTATTAGTTCTTTACTTGGTCCGATGAAGGTCCAATGTGTGTGACCTTATAGGATCCCGAAGTATTGAGCTGTTAAGGCTTAACCAACCCTTGTTCTAATGGAACCATTGGCTCGATGCTCTAGACCGTAAATAGAACTCGATTACCTTAAACGACTGTAGTACGCCTCTAGCAAGGGTCTACCATCCCCCATTACTTGGAACGTCATTTATGCTTATGACTTAATCCCGGTTAATGCAATAGTTATCCAGTGCGATAAATTCCTTCCATTCTTTAATATTAGTACCATCTGGTTTATTAGGTTCAGTTAAAGTGTTAACCCACTAATAGCAAGGTTGCTCCAAGCTATCCCAGTTATTTACTTGTTACCGAAGTATATTGCCTTTTACCATAGTGTGTTTGACTAGAAACCATTTCTATCAAACACATACTCTGATCAGAGGTGTATGGCAATCATCACTTCAACAAGTGGCCAGGTACAACTCCTTAATATATCCGGAGCGATGGATTCTTTCCGACTACTCAGTCTACCAACGTGTTGTTATCACTATACCCGTAATCACCCGTAGCATCCTAAATTAATGAGTGCATAGCAATGACCCAAAGTATAGCAATAGTACCACACAAGGCAACTAGCATCTTAAGTATGAGGACATTCGCAAAGCTTATTGCATAAAGATAAACACTAACACATTGATATTTATACCAAGTGTTTATCTTGCTGCGGTCTCCAATATATCTCCCAGATATATCCATGTGTCAAGCTTAAGGCACCACCTTCAGTATTTAGGAGATTAACTGCTTGGACCCTTTCCAAGAAAGTTGACCACATGCTAGTCTTTCCGTTTCATCAATATCCTTTCTTGATGACACTGTGACTAGGGATAGTTTAGACATAATCATAATTGCACATGAAGTAGGTTCCACCAAATATAGTCCAACTATAATTTCTCTAACTTCATGCTATGATATGTCAAGGATTTTTGTATACATATATCAATGAATATATTTTAACCAGCTATAATATATATGTATAAAAATAAATTGATATAAACAAAAGAACAAATGCCTTTATTGATTAAACAAATTATTCGTACTATTACATAATTAAGATATATCGCCCTAATTGCCTTAAGGGCATACATCATATCCAACATTTTCCACCAACTTAGTCGGGTTCTTTTTCTTGTACTTTGTAATTTTCATTTAATTGTGTGTTTAGGATTAGTCTACTATTTTCTTTTTAGGATTAGTTTGGTGTGACTTCATACAACAAGGACATTGTGCCTAATTTTTTGTTTTCACATGTGTTATAAATAAGAAAATGAAAAAAATCATTTTTTATGTTTTATAAAAATATAAAAACCAGATGAGGAATACATTTTGAAGTGATTGTTTATAGCTTGTCTATACTAACTTTGTTTTTGTCTTAAAGGAAGACTTTAATTTTTCTTTCTAGTCTATAGTGATTTTATATGACTAAGATGAGTGGCAAGTCATATTCAAAGCATTCGAGTGGAGTTTTGAAGTAAATTTCATGCAATATAAGTTGGTAAGCCTTATATAGTAATGATTTTATGTTATATTAATGTTATTAGTCGATTAATTTATATGTTCGTGTCCTAAGTATGAAAAAAATCTATGAGTATTTTAAATAATCATTTGAAGCATGGAAGAGAGATAGGATATGGAGGAAACTATAGCCATAATACTTGAGGTATTGATCAATAGAAGATGAGGGCATAGTTTTGAGAGTTAAAAGATTGAGATAATAGCCATTGTGCTATGAAAAAGGTGAGGAATGGTATAGAGCATAAAACCTAACCCATTCATTGAGAGAAAAGGCGAAAGCATAAGCACGAAAAATGGGTGCCCAAACAAAATATAATCAGTGTGATAGAGTCTATGCAAAATTGGCAAGCACAAAAAATGGGTGCATTTCAAGAAGTATAAAATTAACTACTTTGATTAAGCTTATATAAATAATGTATATATACTATGTTACCAAATGTCAGAAGTGGCATGGAGCATAAAATGCAACAACTTATGAGTGTTAGGTTTGGTTTTCTTTGTCCAAAGTATCTAAGATTTTGACTATGGTATAGAAAGATGGTTTTAAGCAAGCATATTGTTCTACCATGTGAAGACATGACTTAGTAACCTCTCTACCAATGACAAAGGTACACATTTGACTATATAAATTGCACATTACTTACTATTGGAAATTATTCAAAGCTATTCTCTAAGTATAATGATAGCGAGAGGAATATGAGTACATACTGCAAAATCTCTATGTTATGCAAAGATAGGCAAGTTAGAATTTTTCTTTATTTACCTTGAGGACAAGGCAAAAGTTAAGTGTTAGGGTCTTGTAAGTGTTAAAAATACACTTATCATGTGGCTAAACAATTCTCAATTGTAGACATTTCTTGAGTGTTCTTATTTTATTTGTAAGATTTCACGTGGTGTGTTGTTGTTTTAGATGCATTTTTAGGAAATAGGTGAATCTTGTGAGGAATTTGCTCGGAAATTGATTTTGGACAAAAAGTATGAGAAGTTAGCAGCTATGGACTTATTTCATTGTAAAATTGTATAAGTGTTGGATGTAGGGAAAGAAGTCAAAGTAAACACGAAGACTTTTGCATATCGTTGTTCGCGACCGTGACATATAAGGCCACGATTGCGACTATGCTGTTTCAAAGACATTAGGTTTTTCATGATAAATCCATGAAAGTGACATCTCTTGTCATTATCGCAACACGCCAAAACAAAGGTTTCACAGATTTTCTTCCTAGAGGCATTTCAACTGCCATTAACTACCATTTGGATTAGGCACCTTTTCATCAACCAATTATATGAAGAGATGCGACTTTTCACACTCTATAAATAGGGCATTTTAGCTTTAGAAATATGGGGGGATGAGCTAGTTTTACTATTGACAGACATTAGCCATAGATAGAGAGAAAAATGAGAGAGAGAGAGAGAGCAATCTATATAGTTCTAGGTTTCTTAGTTATTCTCGAGAGTGTTGTTTTATAGTGTACGTGTAAAACACTTTTGAAAAAAATTCATTGTTCTTCATCAAATATTCTATTCTACTATCAATAATTTGTTCTACCTGAAAGATTAGTACATTTGGAGATTCAAGTAGAAGAAGGGTCATGAATGAGGATTGACAACCCATCTAAGAAGGTAGTTTGATCTGACTTAATTCAATAATTTTGTTTATTGTATCATACTTCATTCTTATTCGTTTCATATCACCTTTCCTCTCTACTTGTGCTTAATACATTTTATGATTGAATATATGATATGCAATGCTTTTTGTATTGAGTTCATTTTGTTGTTATGTGTGTGAGTTTGAATATAATTAGTGGTACTGGTCTAGCATCAAAAGAGGGGACATTCTATTCACATTCAACTAACTTCAAATGTCTGTTTATTCATAATCTTGTTAGTTGAGTTTGGTATAGACCTACTCGGATATATTTTTCTTTACTTGCATGATCATAGTTTATGTGAGAGTCAACCTTACTAAGCATAATATATTTGGTACTTAGGTTTGCTTGCATAATAATAATCAACTCTAGATCACATTATAGAACATATATGATATAGGTTAAACTTAAAAAACATGCCACATTTTTGTTTCAAAAGGGTGCTTGTGGTTTCTAAAGTTAGCAAAAATATGCTTCTCAAAATTTTTGAAACAACATTTGAAGGGGTAATGTGTGTGTCGTGGTCAAAAATACGTGGCTTTCCCATGGCACCTTGCAGCGGGGTCCATTGGTGGTTTGTTTGATTTAACCATTTAGTTCAAGTTTGTACATTTTAACAAATTTTAAAGAATAAAAGAATCGAGCCCCAAATCTTGATACAAATGATAGAGGCGCCACCCAAGTTGTATACTTGGGAAAGAGTTTTGGTACGGTTCTCATTGGGTGGGAGTCTTATATCGTTTGGATCAGAGATTCAGGTATCAGATGAGTCACTTATTTCTCATTCAGTTAATTAAAAATTACATTCACTGTATAAAACTATTTTATTTTCATCATTTGGGGAATTATTACATAAATCCTATTTTTCTACACTTTTTCACACTCAATACATGCATTCAACAATATATAATAGCGCACAAATAATAAAGGGGATGAAAATTACAATCGGGGGAAAATAGGGGAATCCCAAGAGATCCTATACATTTTTTCTAAGTTGTAAAATAAAATAAATAAATTCACCTGCATCCACAAAAGGGTAGCACAATTTACGATATATCACAAGTAAGCATTTTGTTATGAAAAAATGTGATTATGTTAGCGCAATATTTTTGCGATTGATAGTGCCCGGGCGGCTTCTAGGATCGAAGAGAAATAACGGGTTTTCAATATATTTTGTTACGAAAACACATTTTTACTTTTCTTGGGTTGATTTATCGGATTATTAATGAAACTGATCGCATGGAAAATGGTGGAGTTAGGTTTGTTATATAAATTATAGGGGAAAAGACATTCTATTTTGGGGGCTAGTACTCATATGGGCGGGGGCCACCCGTACGACTACTAGGGGACGCGTACGGGGAGTGGGGGAACCTGTACGGGTCCTATTTGGACCCAAACAGAACCTCATTTTAGATTATAACTGAATAGATTTATAGAAAAAGAACTGAATAAAAATGGGATTTCCTTCCATATGGGTATGTCACACTAATTAAGTCTCCCTAGGGACATAAAGGTGCCAACAAGACCCATGTGGGTCAAGACTAGACCCAACACAGATCAAGAGATAGATCAAGGAAAATAAATGAAAATGACAATAAAATAAATAGAAAGTGAGTCTTTGAAACTTAGGAGCATGCCTTTACACCGTGAATCCACTTTGAAGCGATCCCAATGTCAAGAGAGAGTCTAGCAAAAGTAGATGATGAAGTGATGCATTTAGGACTATTTAGGTGACTGCTTGTGTAGATAGAACCTTCCCCAAATCCTAAATATGGAGCTAGAAAGGAATAAAATGTGGGCAAAACTAATGTGGAATCGTTTTCCCCCAATTTTATAACTTCTATACATCTTCTATACCTTTTCTATTACTAAATTTTTCTAGAAAAATGATAAAGTATAGTATAATTTGTTCTTGAATTTCATCGTCCGAAAAGTGAGGCAAAATGCCTCTATTTATAGGAGAAAACCGAGTCTGAAGGCAATAAAGATGATTTACGACTGATTTTTCCGGATATGGTATGATTGCAATCAATCAGACCTGATTGGTCATGATTAGCACAAGTACGGGTCCAAGCGGGACTCATATGGGTCCCTCATAGGTTATGTGGGACATGGGCTATATGGGTCAACTTGTAGACCCATACCCCTTGGTGTGAGGGTCCCTAAAGGCAGTCTAGGTCTCCAAACTCTGGCTAAACTCAACTTTGCTGCAGTAGGAACACCTCTAATGGATAACACTTGCAAATGGTTGCTTTATCTAGGTGTTATCATCATTTTAAGAGAAGGACGGTTATAATCCAGTGCTCACATACTGCCCCTCATGGGATCATTTTAAATACGGATCTGTATGATCTCACGATATGAGCGAGGGTCTAGAAATCATACCTGGGATGATGATATGGGCGAGTTCCTTTCTTGAGGCGAACTCTTTTCCTTAGTGTCCCATTCCTGAGGTGGATGACTCTCCTTCGCTATGTGTATCCCTTTCTTAAGGTGGATAAATTTTCCTTGTATCCCTTTCTTAAGGAGGATCGACATTCCTAGTTCATAGTGCATCTCTTTTCTAAGGCCGATGTTTCTCCTACTGATGGTGTATCACTTTCTTAAGGTGGATGACTCTCCTACTAATGGCGTATCCTTTTCTTAAGGTAGATGACTCTCTTGCTGATCGCATATCCTTTTCTTAAGGCGAATGACTCTCCTGTTGATGATTTTGAGTTACTTGTCAATAGACAATAAAAACATTGCATTAGTTATCGTTTAGAATGATACTTCTTAATTATTTATTGACTTTGTGGTGAACAAAATTTTTTTCCCCTTCAATCAGGAATGAAGATGTGTAGATGGGGTTTGGTCCTTGAATGGACTGAAAAACTAGGTTTAGAAATGTTGGGTTTGGCCCAACTATTTTAGGCTAAAATGCCCTTAGGATGGTGCCCCTTGGGGGTATCCCTAGGTTGGATACCACTAGGGCGTTAGAAGGTGGGGGATGCCCCTTAACTGATTCTATTGCTGTGGAATGAGGTATTGCCCCATTGTTAATTTTGGTGCTGGGGTAGCATCTCCTTGGATGACTCATTTATTGGGGAAATTTCCTATGCTCGGGTGAACCTACAAATGAAAATTATCCATGTTAGTAATTGCTCTGAAATTGCGTACCTTGATTTTCGATTGACTTTGTGTAAACAAAATTTTTTGCCCCTTCAATCAATGATCAAGGTGAGCTAGAGTTTTTTCCCCTGATTAACCGAAATCAGTAGTTTTAGAGAAGTGGGTTGGCCCTAAATTTTTGAATTTGATGTGCCCTTGCTGCTGGGGAGGACTTGTTCTACTTTAAAATTGCTTTGCACTTGAGAGTTAGGACCCATACGGGTGGGCCATTTGCTTTGCAGGACCCATACGACCATCAAGGACCTATACGGGTGGTGTTGAGACAGTCTTTAGAAATCGAACAGTCCCTTATTCCCCTTTTTTTACAAAACTTCCAATTCCACTTAATCTTCGTTGAATTCCTTGTAAAATCAGCCAAAAGATGTATAAGAAAGTTCCCGACTCTGGCCGTTTCAACTTGAAATGTGAGGAATTGCCTTGAATGGGCGAATCGAAGCTCAAACAATGCCCAGTGGCTATTGGATATGTATTTTGGGAAAATGACTCATTTCTCGGCTATCCTCCCTCCTCAGAAGTTCAAGTGGTGCCATACCCGACTACTCAACCCTGTAAACTGCAAGTAAGTGGTTATGAATTTCCCATTTTTTATTTTTCTCCATTTTTTAATTTCTTTGATTTGACACGAATTTAGAGTGTTTTAGGGATTGAAATAGAGCCTTGACATGTCACTCTAGCCTAGCAAATGTTTTAGAACAGCCTGGACTAAGTTTGGTTGAATTTTGGATGAAAACGGATTGCTTGGGAAATTTCGCGTTGTTGAACTACTTGCAGGCACTCATAGGGGTGGGGAGGACCGGCGTGGGTCCTATTTTCGTACAGGTCCACCTTGAAGACCCATATGGGTATTGGCCACCTGTACAGCCCCTATAGCCTAGGATAAACTGTCTAAAACCTTATTTTTTATACATTTCTTTTCCCACTTCTAACTTTTTTTCTACATTCTAAACCCGTTGCGCTATTGTTTTGTCTTTGTAGTCCCCTTCAGAACCATTGGAGCCTTGATCTTCTATCAAAAACAGTATGAGGAGATCCGTATTTCCGGAGATGCTGAGTTGCTAACTTGGATTGATGCCTTGGGCTTCTTTGACATTATTCGGGCTATCCCTTTGGCCCCAAAGACCTTTGCCCCAGCCGTGATTTCTGCTTTGGATGAGTGATGGTCACAGGCACTTCATGATTGGGGAGGTTACCATCACTCTTTTGGATATGTCCGCACTAATAGGGCTTGCTTGTGGTAGAGAGATCATCCACTTTGATATTTGTGCCGACCGTTGGCATCACGGGCCGAGGTGAAGGCCTACGTGGAGCGGCTTCCTGGGCTTCATCCCAGCAGAAAGGACAAGCTCAAGTATGGGGAGCTTCATAGTTACTGGAGGGCGTAGCCTAGCCCATTTATGAAGGATAGGGTGGACCAGTATGCTAAGTCCTTTCTTATGACCTCGACCATTTTCTTTCCGACCTATTCGAGCAACATTAATTATGGGCTATTATCTACTGTGGAGAATCTTGCCAACGTGCTTGGCAAGAACTAGTGTCCGGCTATCTTGGCTTAGTTGTATTATTACCTCGATGTTAGCTTTTAAGATCAGTAGGCTGAGTTAAAGATTAGTCACTTACTCCTTCTGGTAAACTTTGAACTTCTCTTTATGCTTTCACTTTGATTTTGATTGTTTCACCACTGACTTTGATTTCTTTTTGAAGATGTGGGCATTCAAGCACTACTTTATCCCACAGTTGGGCTTATCTGGATAGCTTGAGATGCTTCATATTATTGCGAGGTAGATGGGGCCCTAGCAGCAGAAGGTCAGGACTGTAGCTGAGTATTAGGATTATATCCGCTCGTTGTGCTCCAACGAGGTAAAATTTTAAACCTAAACCTATACTTTCAATTCAATAAACTATTTGCAACAAACTTTATTTACAAAGCTAGGGGTTCTAACAATGCATTTGGCTATATGCAGGTCGTTCACGATCCATGGACTCAGTTGGTCATCCATGATGAGATCAAGGAGATACGATAGGGCATAGATGATCACCAATTTGTATTGGAGTCACCACTCTCCCCCGAGTGGTATTTCGGTGAGAGGGTCCATGACTGGCAAATGAGCTCAGTGGTGGAGAGGGCCATCCCCCCTATTCCAACACAGTCTAATAGCCACACCTGATGCCCAGGGAGGAATAGGGTCTATATCTTTTGGCGAGGGGGTCCATATGATGTCAAGCAATAGCTCATATCCCCTTTGCATTCGCACTTCACTTCTCCAATCGTTCCCGAGGATCCATCTGCAGGGCACACCCCTCGAGTTACACTATGGAGATGAGATGATGATGATATGATGAGGATGATGGCAGAGTTGGAGATGATCATAGGGGTCCCTGCGCAGTTCACGAGACTGAGGGTATTTCTAAGCCTACTGCTTCTTCCACTCGGTAAACTTCTTAACTCAACCTTGTAAATTTTTGCGTGCATTTACTTTTGCTTACATGAATTGAGGACTTGACAATTTGTGAATTTTGATGTAGTCTTCTACCCCCAAGGGGAAGGAGACCACTACTGCCACTACCCCTACTGAGCTAGCTGATCTAGAGCTGCCAATGAAGCGAGCCAGGCCATCAGGGACTTTTGGGATGGAGCCCTTTAGACCAATCTGGACTCAACCTTCTGACTCCTCGATCACTTGGGGAAGCATGCTATGTGTGGGTTTGAGGATTCAGTCCATACCATCCACTCCACTACTCCCAACGTGACCCATGTAGAGCTTCCTATCTTCAACCTTCAACCCACACCCTTGGTAGATATCTTGATTGTCTTTTGAACTAATTTGGTTGGTCCTTATAGGTATCTGTGGCTGAGGATGTAAGGATCACTCGAGGATTCTTCTCGATCCGGGACCTGATGCTAGCATAGGATGCCCTCACCACAATAAATATTATTTTCCTGCCAAAATTTAAGAAACTATACATGATTCATGCCACGATATTTACATATTTGTACTGATCTTTCAATTTTCTTATAGGCTCTACTGGCTATGGAGTAGGACTAGTCTGCTAGAGACTTGGACGCTTTCGAGGATCGATCAAGGTGCATGGTAGAGTAGCTATGAGCGGGATATGATCCCATTATTAGACGCAGATCTGAAGAGTGATAGGGGGGACATAACTCAGGCTAAGTCCAAGATGGAGGTGTTGAGGGCGCAACTGGCCCGTACGACTGAGAGCGGGTAGACACCTGAGTCATCTTCTTCTTTAGAGGATGCCTCTAGTTATCAGATTGAGTTGGTGGTGAACTAGGTGGCTGGAGCTGAGTAGGAGGTAGAGTAACTAGTTGAGGAGACCGATGCTGTGATTAAGGGTGCTGTTAGAGGTTCAAGCGTTGGGTTGCCTGACTTTCCTGCTACAGATGCTACCAAGGTAGAGGATTACGTGATGTTTGATGTGGCTGACCTACTGGTGGACACTCAAGACAAGACTCAAGACTTGCCCTAGGGCTAAGATCCTCCTATAGCTTAGACTAGGATCATATTGACTTTCTTTTAAAACATTTTTAGCCCTACGTGGCTTACTTTGGTGTAAACATGGTTGCTAAATAAATAGATATTTTAATTGCTTTACTTCATACTTACTGAATTCTCCTTTTCTACACTGAAACCATTGAATAATGCTACTTGTAGACTCATGCTGCCCCTTAGCATAACCAACAACAAAGATTGTTTAGAGTACACCATAAGCAAGTGAGTTAACCGTTGAACACTAGAAGTTCTTGATCATGATGAACTGACCCAATTTAGACTGACAAGTATTACCAAGGCTAGTTCGTTTCAGATTAGCACTATCGACAATGCATGCTACTGTGTGGCTTCACTGTGGGGTAATAGAGTTCAAGGGATCCCAGCTATGAAACATATCAATTATAAATGATGCTTGAAAATAAATGTAAAAGCCAAATATTAGCGCTTTGTAATTGAGTTCTATTTTTTGCATAGATGCTTCGATGTGAGATAAATTATCGAACAGTTCCTTTTCTTTATTTCTTTTTGTCCTAATTTTTGCCCAAATTGTCCTTGGCGGCTCAATCAGTAGACTCTTTCTTTCTTTTCCTTTGTCTTAACTTTTTCCTAAATTGTCGTTAGCAGCCTTTTTTTGACTTTTGCATAAGCCTTGTTTCTTTTGTGTCTTATCGACACTTTTGTCTTTTGTTCAATAATGCACGTGTAGTAAAGAAATGAAAAAGAGCGCAAAATGTAGAGAAAATCAAACTTTATGTTCACATACCTGTGATTATTTCACCTAAAGACATGCATACATTCATAAGACTAAGATCCTTAGCAAATCATGACATGTTCATTAATGAGATTAATTTTAGTACATAGGCAATGGTAAGGTTTTCTAGAAAGCAACTGTCATTTTTCTCTCGAAGCCCTAACTTTTGCTTAAGTCAACCTTTTTGGGTTTTCAACTTATTGGGCCCTTTTTTCGCATTAGGGTACCCTAATGTTTGCCTAGCTGACACATGGATTGTCAACCGGCAGGTATTTCATTCTATATTTGGTTGGTGTGCTGCTTTTCTTTGATTTATTTCTTTTGATCAAATTCACCGGATTCACAAGCTCATTTCCATCCATATCCATGACCTTGATTCCTCCTTTTCCAAGGACTCTCTTAATCACGAATGGTCCCTCCTAATTAGGTTTGAACTTGCCCCTAGCATTAGTGTTGACTTGGCATAGTTGTTTGAGGACCATGTCACCCACCTTGAGAGGTAGCATTGGGTACCTGACTATATTGTTGTAGGCTCGAGCTATATGTTGCTGGTACATTTGTAAGTGGTCAAGTGCTTTGGGTCACTTCTCTTAACTTTGATGTAAAAGGAGTAGGTTCTTCTCTTCTACAACAGAGGGAGATCACGTTATTATAGAGAAGGTTCTCCCCCTTATGAAAGAAGAAGATCATGGAGGCTATGGACCATTGTGGTGGGTATGGGATCTTCTTCGTTGGAATAAATGGAGAAAGAACTTTTGGAGGGATATTTTGTTGGAAATGTAATGGAGATTATAGGTACCTATATTGATAAGAAATGCCCATTCACTAGAAGGTAAGCATTCCTTTTGAAGGTTTTGGAAGAGCATTAAGGCTTCCCCCATGATTTGGTCTTGGACTAGTGTGGACTTCAATTTTTTCCTCCAATGGTGGCATGTTTCCCTTGGAGTTCTTGGTCTTCTTTCTTGATGATGTGCACCCTTTCCCGCTTTATGAAGAAAGATGGACCAAGACCTAAGGCTATCATGTTTGCTAACCACTTTTATTATCTCTTTTTTTGTGGTAAGTTTTAACCATTGGAACTTTATGCCATTGCGATGTACCCAAATTCAACTTGATTAATAAATATGATGATATATTTGAGAATGTTGTTGTTATGAGTGCATGATGGCTTTAAAATGAAATACTCAAAAAAATTGTGAATGGAATATGCATCAATTTATTAATGATATGCCTTATAAGAGGCATTGTTTGAAAAAAAAAGGTTTGCAACATTAAAAATTACATTATTTGAATCATCCTCCACATGCAGAGGGCCTTATTGATCAAACTTGGCAACACTGATAGCTGAGCTAGTAGCCTCGACTTGACCTTAGAGGGGTAGGAGGATCTTTCGCACTTATCCTTTTGATGGGCCATCTTCCCTTTCCCCCTTCCATCTTGATAGATCAATCCAGTGAAAGTTTGCTCCCCATGCTACGGTTAATACATTGTATATCTCTTCCCATATTAGGTTTAAACCCGAGAAACCATTCATGAGGGAATATCCCAATCCTTAGGTAGTTAGGTCAACAAATGCATCAATTTCAGGTTCCGAGGAGTCATCTTTTTCATCAGGCTATGTTATGACTATGTAGGCTACCAGGTTAGGTTGTGAGATGGAGTTGAATACTTGATCAGGGGAAGTCCTAAATTGATAGTGTTAACACTTTCTTCAGTTTGAGCTAGCGGGCAATCTGTTGCAGTTTTCTTGAGCTCGAGTTCATGAATATTATTCTCTCTAATTAGGCCATGAATAGCCTTAAGTAAATCCCTACAAGCATTGGTACGATGACCATTGCTAACATGATAAGCACAAAATTGAGCCCCCTCTTCGGGCTTGGGAGGAACATAGGAGTTGACACTTTAAAGAAGGCCAAGTGCCCTCAACTTGCTAAAGATGGCAGGCAAGGGTGCTTTCCAAGGAGAAATACCATCCCTAAAAGTATGGACTACAACAATATCTTCTTGTACGGCTGCGGTTTTGGCAACTAAACTAGACCTCGGCTTGGAGACTAAAGCTGGGACTGGGGCTAATAAGTCATTCTTTTTAAACCAAGGTTTGGCCGGCATACTCACCTTCTCCAATTCCTCAATCCTTTCCCATTTCTCGGCCTTCTCAAAGACCATGACATAGTTAGAGAAACTATCTATACCAAGAACCTTGCTATATACGGGCAAAGCGCCACCTATCAACTTTACAATCATCTCGGGGAGACTAAGGTGATCCTTCAATAAGATTTGGGTGGTCATCCACCTCTCAAAATAAGGTTTGAACTTCTCATTGGGGGCTTGCTTGATAGTCTCCAAGTTCTGCATGGTGGTCTTAATAGTGGCATTGAAACCATACTCCTCAATGAAAGCCTTGGATAAGGCCTTCCAAATCCTAGTCACCTCATCGAATAAAGTGTTGTACCACTCAATAGTAGGACTCTCCAAGGTGCAAGGGAACATCTTGGCAAGGATTTTGTCACTTAGCTTCCTCACCCTTTGATAAGTAGTAAGGTGTGATTAAGGTGGACTAGTTCCCTTATACTTTGCTATGCTAGGCATACTAAAGTTTTTGGGGACCAAATCCTCCTTACTAGTGGCTTGAATGGATGTGTTGGTGGCTGAACATTTGGATTGGTAGTAAGTAACTTTGGTAACAAATCATACAACTCCACAAAAAAGGATGAGCTATCTAACTAAGCAGTAGCACCTAAGGGGTAAACCTGCTAATTGAGGAAAGGTTGTTCCCTTAGGCGTGACTATAAAATTAGGGGCTAGACCATATGCCCCAAACTGAAATGTTGGTGGCATGAACCCTTGGGTAAGCTGAGAAAACTGATTGACGGCTGGCAAAACTATCGTACCCACTAACTGAAATGGCTGACTAACTAAACCAAATGGAAAAACTAAACTCAATTGACCAAACAAACTGGAAGACCCTTCTTAAACTTGAAGAGGTGGCAACTGAGACTACTTGAATGGATTGTGAGCAACACTTGAAGGGGGAGGCTTCTCACTAACCACTGCTTGGATTAATAGATCTCTGACAAGGGTACCTTGAGAGACATTGGCCATCCTCTCCTCCGCCAAGATCGCCCTAATGGAAGTCATCATCTTATCATTCACACAGTCGAGGAACTGATTGCTCCCTAAATACTGTGAGATGGCATTTGCAATCTCCAACCAAATATCGGCCCTTGACGCATTTGTCTCCTCATCAAGACTAGCATCCTCAACCGCAACATCTACTTGGCCATCAAGAGTCAAAATGCGAGACATCTCTTCAAGCTGGCGAATAGTATTGGGGTCAAATAGACTAAACTGACTGCTCGATACACTACTTCAAGAAGGAGGCAGAGTTTCAACCCTTAACTTAGCTGGAGGAGGTGGAGGTAGAACTGGAATGCGAACCAAATAGACTTGATATCATTTCCAAGCTTTGACTCTAACTAAGGTAGTAAACAAAAGATCAGTTCATGCATGGGTTTGGTTATGCATGAGCGATTTATGATAATGCATGGTAAGGTTAATACATAAGGGGAAACAACACAATACATGTGAAGCATATTATTCCAACCTTATTCCTCCTACCGATTCTGAAGGTATTTTCCTATGACTGCCATGAGGATAACAAAGAGTGACCTAGTATAATCCCACAGAAAAGGTACCCACAGGGTAAAATTCTAAGGATTTTGATAAGAAGGGTGTGGGGACGTAACGAAAGTTGATGTAGTAGGTTCCCATCACACCAAGCATCTTTTGGAGGGAGATGACAATGAGTGCTCCACCCACTAGGGTGTCACCAATTCCTGGCGGGCATGGGTAACACCTTCAAAAGTTTTGCAAAAATTTGGGAACCATAACCTAGTGCTAGAAGAAGAGCGCATTTAATTCTAGCGAGAAGGAGGTGAGAAGATAGAGTGTAATAATTTTTCGAAATGATGAAAAAGAAAACGGGTTGAATTAACTAAATGATTTTCGATGGTCATCTTAATTTTTAAGCTTTAAAAAAATCAAAATTTTGCAAGTTGAAAGATTGTGTCCCCAGCAAAGTCGCCATTGTGATGTGTCATAGTCTAAAATATGTGGATTTCCCTTGGCGCCTTGCGGTGGGGTCCACTAGGGGTTTGTTTGATTTATGCCCGATGGAACCTTTTAGTTCAAGTTTGGACATTTTAACCAATTTTAAAGAATAAAAGAATCGAGACCCAAATCTCGATACCAATGATAAAGTCGCCACCCAAGTTGTCTACATGAGAAAGAGTTTTGGTATAGTTCCTATTGGGAGGGAGACTCATACCTTTTGGATCAGAGATTCGATTGTCAGATGAGTCATTTATTTCTCATTTAGTTAATTCAAAATTACATTCGCCATGTAAAATCATTTTCTTTTCATCGTTTGGGGAATTAATATGGAAATCCTTATTTTCTACACACTTTCATACTCGATACATGCGTTTAACAATTTATAATAAAGCACAAGTAATAAAGGGGATGAAAATTACAACCGGGCAAAATGGGGGAATTGTAAGCGATCCTATACATTTGTTCTGAGTTACAAAACAAATAAATAAATTTGCCTGCATCCACAAAGGTTAGCACAGTTTACAGCATATCACAAGTTAGCATTTTGTTACGAAAAAATGTGATTATGTTAGTGTGGCAATTTTGCGATCGATAGTGCCCGGGCGACTTCTAGGCTTGAAAAGAAATGATGGGTCTTTAATGTATTTTGTTTTATGAACACATTTTAACTTTTCGTGGGTTGATTTACAGGATTATTAAAGATGATCGCATGGCAAATGGTGGAGTTAGGTTTGTTTTACAAATTAGAGGGGAAATGAAATTCTATCTTGGGGTTAGTACCCATACGGCTACTAGAGGGACTCGTACGGGTGTAGGGGGACCCGTACTATCCTATTTGGACCCAAACAAAACCTCATCTCTAATTATGACCAAACAGATTTATAGAAAGAGAACTGAATAAAAATGGGATTTCCTTCCATATGGGTATGGCGTACTAATTTAGTCTCCTTAGGGATATAAAGGTGCCAATGAGGCCCATATGGGTTAGGACCAGGCCCAAAACATATCAAAGGATAGATCAAGGCAAATAAATGAAAATGACCATAAAATAAATAGAAAGGGAGTCTCTTTGAAAATTGGGTGTGTGCCTTTGCATTGTGAATCCACTTTAAAGCAATCCCAATGCTGAGAGAGAGTATAGCCAAAGTAGATGATGAAATGATGGATTTTAGACTATTTAGGTGAGTATTTGTGTGGACTGAATCTCCCCCCAATCCTATATATGAAGCTAGAAAGGAATAAAATATGGGCAAAACCAATGTGGATTGGTTTCCCCCCTATTTTATAACTTCTATACCTTTTCTATACCATTTCTATTACTAAAAATTACTGAAAAAATGATAAAGTATATTATAATTTTGTTCCTAAATTTCCTCCTCCTAAAAAGAGGCAAAATGCCTCTATTTATAGGAGAAAACTGAGTCTGAATGCAATAAAGATGATTTATGACTGATTTTCTCCGGTTACTGTATGATTGCAATCACTTAGACCTAATTGGTTGTGATTGGAACCCGTAGGGGTGGAAAGGACCCATACAGTGTTAGATATGATGTATGCCCTTAAAGCAATTAGCGTGATATATCTTAATTATGTAATGGTACGAATAATTTGTTTAATTAGTAAAGGCATTCAATCTTTTGTTTTATATTGATGTGCTTATAAATATATTATGACTTGTTAAAATATATTCATTGATGTATGTACAAAAAAGTCCTTGATGTATCATAGCATGAAGTCAAAGAAATTATAGTTGGAATATATTTAGTGTGACATGCTTCATGTACAATCATGATTATGTCTAAACTATCCCTAGTCATAGTTTCATCGAGAAAGGATATTGATGAAGTGGTAAGAGTAGCATATGGTCAACTTTCTTGGAAAGGATCCAAGCAGTCAATCTCCTAAGGACTGAATGTGGTGACTCAAGTTGGACACATGGATATATCTAAGAGATATATTGGAGACTGCAGTAGGGTAAAAACTTGGTGTATATATCAATGTATTAGTGTTTATCTTCATGCAATAAGCTTTGTCGATATCCTCATACTTGAGATGCTAGATACCTTGTGTGGTACCGTTGCTATACTTTGGGTCATTGCCATGCACTCATTAATTTAGGGTGTTACGTGTGGTTATGGGTATAGTGATCACCACACATTGGTAAGCTATGTAATTGGAAAGAATCCATCACTTTTGATATATTAAGGTGTTGTACCTGGTTGCTTATTGAAATGATGATTGCTATAACCCCCTAATTAGAGTTTGTGTTTCATAGAAATAGTATCTACTCAAACACACTATGGTAAAAGGCAATATAGGTCGCTAACAAGTTAATAACTAGGATAGCTTGGAGCAACCTCACTATTAGTGGGTTAACACTTTAACCGAACCCTGTAAACCAGATGATACTAATATTAAAGAATGGAAGGAGTTTATCGCATTGGATAACTATTGCATTAACTAGGATTAAGTCATAAGCACAAATGACGTTCCGAGTAATGGGGGATGGTATTCCCTTGCTGGAGGCATACTACAGTCGTTTAAGGTAATCGAGTTTTATTCATGGTCTATAACCTCAAGCCAATGGTTCCAATAGAACAAGGGTTGGTTAAGCCTTAACAACTCAATACTTCAGGATCCTTAAGGTCACACACATTAGACCTTCATCGGATTGAGTATAGAACTAATAGATTTATTATATTACGAAAATATAACATAATAATAATTGGATTATTATTTAATTCGTTAAAAATGATTAGATCATTTTGGATAAGCCGAGGAATTTATTTTTGACCGTTAACTAGTTTATTAGGGTCACAAATAAATTAAAGTGTTGATTAAATTGATTATATCATTTTTCGGTTAAGCCATGAATTTATTTCGACTAGTAACTAATTTTATCAAGGTCATAAAATAAATTAAAATGTTGACTAAAATGACTAGATCATTTTGGGTTAAGATAGAAATTTTTTTTGGCCGGTAACTAATTTTTATTAGGGTCATGAATAAATTAAAAGAAATGAGAATTAAAAGAAATATATATATATAATAAAAGGTATTTTCCTTATTCCACATTGCTAAATGGAGAGCAATTTTGCTCTCCTCCTATAAAAGGAGGCCTTCTCCTCGTCTTCTCAACACTTCAAGTTCACGTCTTTTTGGCTTTTTTTGAGAGTCTTCACTAAGGATTCTCGAGTAGTCAAAAGCTCTTTGTTCTTCCTCTCGGCGAGGTTTCGGTTGGTGGGGTTCGTGTGGATACTCATAGAGGCTGTCCGACACTTGGAGGCTTGTGAAATGATGTTCTTCTAAAGCACGCTTCAATTGGTAGGTTTCCTTTCTTTCCCTTTTAACTATTAGGTCTTTTTCTTTACGCGTTTTTAGACTTCATAATTATGATGCTTAAGTTGTTTTGCATGCTTAGTTTATTTTATGCTTAGGTTATAGCTTAGAGTTATAACATTCTTAGGTTATAGCTTAGAGTTATAACATACTTAGTATAAAATATTTATGCTAGGATATAATTTAGAATTATGGTATGCCTAGCTTATTCATGCTAACCTAGGTAGAGAATTATTTAGTTAAGACTTTATTTAATAAGCAACTAATAGGCGTTCCTAGGGACAAGGGACAAAATTTTGAATTTCCTCTATGTCTATTATGCATGTTCAAAGTGACTGTCAGTTCCCAATAGTGGTATCAGAGCCTGCCTATTTAGTGCATACTTAAGTTAGAAGTAAACTAAATTTTATTTCTATATGAAATGTTTTAAAGTTTATTAAATTGTTTGGAACAACAGATGAACTTGGGTTTTCATTTCAAGGATAGAAAATGGTTGTAGATTCTTTTCGAGTAAGTCTGCTCAACTTGCTCAAAATTATCAAAGACCCAATAAATTATACAAGTTTCGTGGGTTATAGATGCTTCCAATTTACATTAATTGTAAGAATGAAGTTCATTAGTTCAACAGGATCCATTGGTCTTCGAGTTTGTGACTGTATTGCTCTTACTAAGGATTGGACTTGGTGTCTACTTCTCCTAGGGCACCTCTCCTACCTGGGAATCTATATCGGTGCAGCTTGAATTGACCAATGAGGGGATTAAATATGGACTAATTTATTTCTAGTATATAAGATGGTTCTTATATATGTTTCTATAATAAAGTAATAATTAAATTTATTGAATAAATGCTTAAAAGAACTGCAATATAAATGTAATAAATAAAAATGTTAATTACTTTGCATATAATCTAGGTTGATGGAATAATTATGATAAAGAGCTTGAACCCACCTAAGGTTAGAACTTATAAAATAATTCTAAAATTCCCTGAATTAATATAAATGATTATAAATATGTCCATCTGATAAAATCCTAGATTGGGTGAGACATTTAACACCAATAAAATCCCAAAGTATATATATTAAGGCAAGTTATAGTACTTCCTTACCCAAATTTACAATACGGTCCCTTTGGGGTACAAAAGTGTTGCGCAAAGCGTTCCTTTTCATCCACATTGATCGGTCATAAAAATTGTGACAGGGTCTGCCTTAACAGGACTGGGTAGTCCATCATAAAATTAGGGGCTAGCCGCAGGACTGAGACATATTCAAGGAGATGCTAAAATAAGAGCACACGTTCCTTGGGATTAGGGAACTTGAATGTATTAGCAATTGCATATGATGAAAATGAAATGAGATTCCAACTATAACTTACTAATATGACTTGCTTCATAAAATTAGGGGTCATAATAGACTAGTTATAGATGCTACCTACTAGAAAATTTAGCTGGGCTAAAATTCCCGAATTCAATAGAATGGGCTATTGTAAATTTCGAAGAAAATTATAGGACAAATGTATTTAATTAAAAGACCTTATATTAAATGCATGTACTAAAACTAATATCTGAACAATAATTCTTTTCTTACATCTTGGTTGAAATCTTTATTTTAGTACAAATGTTCGCATTGATAACTATTTTTGATTGGCTCTAGCTTCAAAGCGTTTGTTTAGAAATGCGAGAATAGTCCTCAAAGCCTTGGTCTTGGCGTGCACATTGTATAAGCCCGAATCTAAACAACATGATACAAGCAATTCTGCTTGAAATAAATATGCATGAAATACATGAAGGAAACTAGGATACAACACCTTGGAGGTTGTTAACATCCCTATTACCTTATATAAGTAGTTGGCAGGAGACAAGGTTAAACATCAAGTCAGATGTTAGGATCCATGTTACCTTAGCTATAAGGGGATCATAAAATTGTGGACTTGAAAGTCTACGTGTTTACATATGAGGGAAGGGATTTTCCAAGGAGGAAAATTTGAACCCAAATATTTTGATAGAAATTGGTGGGACCAATTAGTCAAAAATTTAATTGGTTCATATCTCAAAGAAGTAAAGGGACACACATGGTGTCTAGTTT
This sequence comes from Euphorbia pulcherrima, assembly GCA_947683365.1. Classification (NCBI taxonomy): domain Eukaryota; kingdom Viridiplantae; phylum Streptophyta; class Magnoliopsida; order Malpighiales; family Euphorbiaceae; genus Euphorbia; species Euphorbia pulcherrima. The sequence continues at coordinate 43,303,690 of CANTUS010000015.1, forward strand.
TGAAGCAGGATAGAGTAGAGCGAAGAGAAGAGTAAAGGGAATATTGAGAATTTTGTCTAGGACACAAAATGATTGTTTTCAATATAGAATATCGGAAACAAGATCTTTATTTAAATATGAGATATTGAAAATAAGATCAAAATGGCTAAAGTCTCGTAGCATGAGAAGAGGAGGCTTAGGGTTTCCCCTTCAAGATGTTTAATATTGAGAATTTCTACATCTCTAGGAAATTCTAAATTGGTATGAAATATCTAATTAGAATCGTATGTCAATACGATAGTATAGATATTGTTGCGAAGTAGAGTTTTGGCAAGAGGAGAGTTGTACCTACGGAAAATCATTAGAGCTTGATGGCTGCTCTTGATGTAGGAACTTGAAACTTCCATTTTGCTAAAATTTGTAAAAGGATGAAATTTGATTGTCATTATAAAAATTGTTTCCTGCTTCACAACGGATGGGATTTTATTCCAATTTATTAAAAGGTATTATCAAAGTTATGAATGATATTTTATTGTAATATGACAAATGATATTTCATAATTACAAAATCATATTCTCAAATATAAACATTGCTAAGAGAAAATTAGATAATGAGAAATCCTTTTAGTTATGGCATTATCGTTTAGGCCACATAAACAAAGATTGCTTAGCCAAGCTGCATAAGCATGGTGACTTGGGCCCAATATACTTGGATTCTTATGGTGATTGCGAACCTTATTTAAAAGGAAAAATGACAAATTTACCCTTTAAAGGAAAGGGTGAATGAGCAACATTGATGATTATTCACAATACGGTTATCTGTACGTAATGAAGCATAGATTTCAAAGTTTTGAAAAATTCAAAATATTCAGAATTAAAGTAGAGGAACAACTTGAGAACAGTATTAAAGCACTTTGATCTGATCGAGGTGGAGAATACTTAAGTCAGGAGTTTCAGGATTATCTAAAGGAAAAAGGGATAGTTCCCTAGTGGACCCCTCCTTACACATCCCAACGCAATAGAGTGCCTAAAAGGAGGAATTGGACTTTATTAGATATAGTTCAGTCCATGATAAGTGAAGCAAATCTCAATGAATCCTTTTGGGGATATGCACTAGAGAGCGCGGTTTATGTATTAAACAGAGTGCCCTCTAAATTAGTTGATTTTACACCTTACAAAGTGTAATAAAAGGCCATCTCTAAGTCACCTTAGAGTATGGGGCTATCCTACCATGTTAAAGAGGATAGCATCAGATAAGCTAAGCAACTAAATTCTACAAGTGTCTGTTCATTGGATATCTAAAGGAAAGTAATGGATGTTTATTTTACCAACCCAAAGCACAGAAGGTATTTTTGTCTCAGAGTGCTCACTTTTTGGAAAAGGAACAATTACTTGTAAAAGTCAATAAGAGTAATATTAAACTGGAGGTTCTAGAGGAATAAACAGATAATCAGCTAATTGACCCCGTTCTAGATACACAAGAAAGTGAGATCCTAGATCAACCTATCGAAACATAAAGATTGCGAAGATCAGGTTGTGTTTATAAGGGTCCCGACCGATAGGGTTTTGCCATCACTGAGGATAAGGAACTATATCTCATAGAGGATGATGAACTAAGAACCTATGATGAATCAATGAAAAGCTTAGATTCCGATAAGCGGCTAAAGGCCATTAAGTGAGAAATGCATTCCATGTATAAGAACCAAGTTTGGAATTTAGTTGGTGCACCACAAGAGCTCAGACCAATCGGGTACAAATAGGTCTTCAAGAAAAAGACTGACATGGATGGTAATGTAATTACATATAAGGCAAGGTTAGTTGCGAAAGGTTATAGTCAATGTGAAGGCATTGAACATGATAAAACTTTCTCACTAGTGGCCATGCTTAAATCTATAAGGATACTCCTTGCCATTACAGCTCATTATGATTATGTGATCTAACAGAGGGATGTTAAAACAGCATTCCTGAATTAGGATTCAGATCAGGATGTGTATATGACATAACCTGAGGGTTTTACATCTCAGAATGGCTCAAAGGTATGCAAGGTACAAAGGTCCATTTATAGACTTAAGCAGGCATCCATGCAAGCTGTAAAGGTCCATTTATTGACTTATGCAGGCATCCATGAGTTGGAATATAAGGTTTGATCAGACAATCCATGAACTGGTTTTCTGTCCAAACATTAATGAGCCTTGTGTTTACAAGAAGTTTAGTGGGAGTCTAGTCATTTTCTTAGTATTGTATGTCAATGACATTCTACTAATAGGAAACATTATTTCTCTTCTTCAAAGTATTAAAGTATGGCTATCAAGAAAGTTCTCCATTATAGACCTTGGTAAAGCAGCATTTATATTAGGTATAAAGATCTATAGGGATATATCCAAGAGGCTGTTAGGTCTTTTTCAAAGTACATATATAGACAAGGTATTGAATACATTCAACCTTGAGCATTTGAAGAAAGGTTACCTTCTGATGACAAAGGGGATCAGCCTATCTAAGGCTGAGTGTCCGAAGACAACTCAAGAAAGAATGCGCATGAAGGATATTCCCAATGCATCCGTGATATGATCCATCATGTATGCTATGATATGCACTGGGCAAATGTCTCTCCAGCTTTGAGCTTTACGAGTAGATATCAATCGGGTCTACATGAAAAGCACTAGATGGCCATCAAGGAAATTCTTAAGTACTTGAGAAGGACTAAAGATGAGTCCTTGATGTATGGAGATGGTGACCTCACAATTAGATGTTACACTGACTCGATTTTTCAATCTGACAAGGATGACTTTAGGTCTTAGTCGGGTCTTGTATATGTGTTAAATGGAGGGGCGGTATGTTGGAAGATTTCCAACCAAGAAACTACTGCTGATTCAACCATGGAATCTGAATACATTGCTACTTATGAAGTAGCAAAAGAAGCGATCTAGTTAAAGGGATTTATTGGTGATCTCAGTGTGGTGCTTGAGACTATTGATCTAATTACTTTGCATTATGATAACAATGGTGCTAGAGCTCAAGCAAAGTAACCACGGTCTGACCAGAAAATAGATATGTATCTAGAAAGTATCATTTAATCAGGGAGATTGTTGATGCTAAGATAATAAGATTAGAATATGTTCCCACTAATCAAAACCTTTGTGGATGGTCTGACATAGCCATTGACTCAAGTCCAACATGACCAACATGTTAAAGCATATGGATTAAGATATATGGCTAATTGGCCTTAGTGCAAATGGGAGTTTGTTAGATATGATGTATGTCCTTAAGGCAATTAGGGCAATATATCTTAATTATGTAATGGTACAAAAAATTTGTTTAATTAATAAAGGCATTTAATCTTCTATTTATATCGTTGTACTTATAATATATTGTGGCTGGTTAAAATAAATTCATTGATGTATGTATACAAAACTCCTTGATGTATCGCAGCATAAAGTCAGAGAAATTATAGTTGGACTATATTTAGTGAGACCAGCTTCATGTGCAATTATGATTATGTCTAAACTATCCCTAGTCATAGTTTCATTGAGAAAGGATATTGATGAAGCAGTAATACTAGCACGTGGTTAACTTTCTTGGAAAGGATCCATGCAGTCAATCTCCTAAGGACTGAAGGCGGTGCCTTAAGTTTGACAGATGGATATATCTAGGAGATATATTGGAGACCGCAGTAGGGTAAACACTTGGTGTATATATCAATGTCTTAGTGTTTATCTTCATGCAATAAGCTTTGCAAATATCCTCATAATTGAGATTCTAGTTACCTTGTGTGGTACCATTGCTATACTTTGGGTCATTCCCATACCCTCATCAATTTAGGGTGTCACGGGTGGTTACGGGTACAGTGATGATAGCACATTCATAAACTATGTAGTCGAAAAGAATCCATTGCTCCAAATATATTAAGGAGTTATACCTGGCCGCTTGTTGAAGTGATTGTTGCTATAAACCTCTAATCAGAGAATGTGTTTGATAGAAATAGTTTCTAGTCAAATATACTATGGTAAAAGGCAATATACTTCGGTAACAAGTCAATAACTAGGATAGCTTGGAGCAACATTGCTATTAGTGGGTTAACAGTTTAACCAAACCCTATAAACTAGATGGTACTAATATTGAAGAATGGAAGGAATTCATCGCATTGGATAACTACTGCATTAACCCTACTGCATTAACCGAGATTAAGTCATAAGCACAAATGATGTTCCGAGTCATGGGCGATGGTAGACCCTTGCTAGAGGCGTACTACGATCATTTAAGGTAATCGGGTTGTATTCACGATCTAGAACCTCGAACCAATGGTTCCAAAGAACAAGGGTTGGTTAAGCCTTAATAGCTCAATACTTTGGGATCCTATAAGGTTACACACACCGGACCTTCATCAGACGAGTAAAGAATTAATAGATTTATTCTATTACGAAAATATAACACAATAATAATTGGATTATTATTTAATTGTTTAAAAATGATTAGATCATTTTGGATAAGCCAAGGAATTTATTTTGACCGATAACTAATTTATTAGGTCACAAATAAATTAAAGTGTTTATTAAAATTATTAGATCATTTTTCGGTTAAGCTAGGAATTTATTTTGACCAGAAACTAATTTTATTAGGGTCATAAAATAAATTAAAATGTTGATTAAAATGATTAGATCATTTTTGGTTGAGCCAGAAATTTATTTTGACCGGTAACTAATTTTATTAGGATCATGAATAAATTAAAAGGAAGGAGAATTAAAAGAAATATATATATATATATATATATATATATATATATATATATATATATATATATATATATATATATATATATATATATATATATATATATATAAGGGATTTTCATTATCCCACATTGCTAAATGGAGAGCAATTTCTCACATTCTCCTATAAAAGGAGGCCTTCTCCTCCTCTTCCAAACATTTCAAGTTTACATCTTTGTGGCATTTTTTGAGAGCCTTCAGTGAGGATTCTCGAGCCTTCGAAGAACTTTTTGATCCTTGTAGATCATATTTTGAGGATCCCAATTTATATTTTAATTTGGGAACCTCTATTTTATATTTTCGGGTGGGTTTTTGGAGTGCTCTAGCAACTACTCAAAACCTCTCTGTTTTTCCTCTCGGGTGGGTTTCGATTAGTGTGGTTCGTGTGGATACTCATAGAAGCTATCCTACACTTGGAGGCTTGTACGAGGAGGCTCTACTAAAGCATACTTCAAATGGTAAGTTTCCTTTCTTTCTCTTTTAATTATTAGGTTTTTTTCTTTAAGCGTTTTTAGACTTAATAATTGTGATACTTATTGCATGCTTAGTTTATTTTATGCTTAGGTTATAGCTTAGAGTTATAACGTGCTTAGGTTATAGCTTAGAGTTATAACATGCTTAGTATAAACTATTTATGCTAGGATATAATTTAGAATTATGGTATGCCTAGCTGATGCATGCTAACCTATGTAGAGAATTATTTAGTTAAGGCTTTATTTTATATGCAACTAATAGGAGTTTCTAGGGACAAGGGACAAAATTTTGAATTTCCGTTATGTCTGTTATGCATGTTCAAAGTGACTATCAGTTCCCAACATAAGGGTCCAGGTGAGACCCGTACACATCTCTCCTAGGCTTGTGGGGGATATGTTCTTGGGAGCTGACAGTCACTTTAAACATGCATAACAGGCTTGGAGGAATTTCAAAATTTTGTGCCTTGTCTCTAAGATCTCCTATTAGTTGCATATAAATTAATTAAAGCCTTAACTAAATAAATTCTCTACCTAGGTTAGCATGTATAGGCTAGGCATACCATAATTATAAATTATATCCTAGCATAAATATATTTTATACTAAGCATGCTATAACTCTAAGTTATAACGTAAGCATAAAATAAACTAAGCATGCAAAACAACCTAAGCATAATAATTATTAAGTCTAAACACGCTTAAAGAAAAAGACCTAATAATTAAAAGAGAAAGAACGAAACTTACTAGTTGAAGCATGCTTTAGCTGAACCCTCTCGCACAAGCCTCCAAGTGTAGGATAGCCTCTATGAGTATCCACACAAACCCCACTAACTAAAACCTCCCAACATGGAAGAACTGCAGAGCCTTGAGTAGCTTCTAGACCACTCCAAAAGGCCACCTGAAAATATAAACTAGAGGTGCCCCAAAAATATTCTAGGCTCCGCAAAAATATTCTTCTAAGTCAACTCGATAATGCTAAAGTCAGGACTTAGAATAGAATACTTGTTTGTTTGAAATAATAGGAGAGGGCTATATTTATAGCCAAGGGGAGGAGGAATCCTCCCCTTGTTTCCCATGTGGGATATGCTAAAGAGCATATCCCACATGCGGCATTCGCATGAGGCCGAAAGGCCTAATGCTTGCCCATATATGGGCTTTGCAAGAATTCTCGTAAAGCCCATGTGGCAGCGCTGCGGCTGGCAGTGCTACGTTGCTAGCTCCACACGCTGCCCTTGAGTGGGCCTGCTAGATTTCTAGCAAGCCTATAGGCTCCCTTTTAGTGGGCCTTTGCAAATGCTACCTAGTAGCATTTGTGTGGCCCACTAGTCATTTTATCTCCTTTTGTTCAAGTAATTTTATTTATTCTTGACCGTAATAAATTAGTTACCGGTCAAAATAAATATCTGGCTTAGCCAAAAAGTGATCTAACCCACTCTTTAATTTATTTGGGACCCTAATAAAATTAGTTACCGGTCAAAATAAATTCTTGGTCTAACCAAATAATAATCCAATTATTATTATGTTATATTTTTGTAATAGAATAAATCTATTAATTTAATACTCAGTCTAATGAAAGTAAAATGTGTGTGACCTTATAGGATCCCGAAGTATTGAGCTGTTAAGGGTTGACCAATCGTTGTTCTATAGGAAATATTGGCTCGAGGTTCTAGACCGTGATTAGAATAGATTACCTTAAATGATTGTAGTACACCTCTAGCAAAGGTCCACCATCCCCCATCACTCGGAATGTAATTTGTGCTTACGACTTAAACCTGGGTAATGCTATAGTTGCCCACTGCGATGAACTCCTTCCATTCTTTAATATTAGTACCATCTAGTTTATTGGGCTTGATTAAGTTGTTAACCCACTAATAGCTAGGTTGCTACAAGCTATCCCAGTTACTTACTTGCTACTGAAGCATATTGCTCTTTACTATAATGTGTTTGACTACTAAACTATTTCTATCAAACACATACTCGGATCAGAGGTTTATAATAATCATCACTTCAACAAGAGGCCAGGTACAACTCCTTAATATATTGGGAGTGATGGATTTTTTTTGACCAGAAAGCTTACCAAAGTGTTGTCATCGTTACACCTGTAATCACCCATGACACCCTAAGTTAATGAGTGCATAGGTATAAGCCAAAGTATAGTGATAGTACCACACAAGGTAACCATGATCTCAAGTACGAGGATATTCACAAAGCTACTGCAAAAAGATAAACACTAACACTATAATATATTTACCAAGTGTTTATCTCATTACAATCTCCAATATATCTTCCAGATACATCCATGTGTTAAACTTAAGGCACCACCTTCAGTCCTAGGAGTTTAACTGCTTGGACCCTTTCCAAGAAAGTTGACCACATGCTAGTCTTATTGTCTTATCAATATCCTTTCTTGATGATATTATGACTAGGGATAGTTTAGACATAATCATATTTGTACATGAAGAAGGTCTCACTAAACATTGTCCTACTTGATATCTCTCTCTTCATGCTATGATATATCAAGGACTTTTGTACATAGATATTAATGAATATATTTTAACCAGTCATAATATATATATATATATATATGAACATATCGTTATAAAAAAAGATTAAATGCCTTTATTAATTAAACAAATTATTTGTACTAATACATAATTAAGATATATCGCCCTAATTGCCTTAAGGGTGTACATCACATCTAACAAACTCCCACTTGCACTAGGCCAATTTGCCATATGCTTTAACATGTTTGACATTTTAACTTGCGTCAATGGCTTCGTCAAACCCTCTGTGAGGTTCTAATCAGTGGGAACATATTCTAGTCTTATCATCTTATCATCAACAATCTCCCTGCTTATATGATACTTTCTGGATTCATGTCTATTTTTCTGGTGAGATCGTGGTTCTTTTGCCTGAGATATAGAACCATTGTTATCGCAATACAAAGTAATTGGATAAACAATATCAGGCACCACACCGAGATCACCAACGAATCCTTTTAGCCAGACAGCTTCTTTTGTTGCTTCACAAGTAGCAGTATATTAAGATTCTATGGTTGAACCAGCAGTAGTTTTTTGCTTAGAACTTTTCCAGCATACTGCCCCTCCATTTAATATATACATAAAACCTAATCAAGACTTAAAGTCATCTTGCATCTATGTGACCTCTAATTATGAGGTCACCATCTCCATATATTAATAACTCATCTTTAGTTCTTCTCAAGTACTTAAGAATTGCCTTAACGGCCATCCGGTTCTTTTCACCTGGATCCGATTGATATCGACTTGTAAAGCTCAAAGATTGAAAGATATCTGGCCTAGTACATATTATAGTATACATGATGGATCCTATTGCGGAGGCATAGGGTACATCCTTCATGCACATTCTTTCTTAAGTGGTCTTTGGACACTTAGCTTTAGATAGGTTAATCCCCTTTGTCATCGAGAGATAACCATTCTTTGAATGCTCAAGGTTGAACCTATTCAGTACCTTGAGTATATATGTACTTTGAGAAAGACCTAACAAATACTCGGCTCTATCTCTGTAGATCGTTATACCCAGTATAAATGCTGCTCCTTCAAGGTCTTTCATGGAGAACTTTCTTGATAACCATATTTTAATGCTATGAAGAAAAGAAATGTCATTTTCTATTAGTAGAATGCCATCGGCATACAATACTAAGAAAATGATTGCACTCCCGCTTACCTTCTTGTAAATACAAGGCTCATTAATGTTTGGAGAGAAATCCAATTCACAGATTGTCTTATCAAACCTAATATTCCAACTCCTAGATGCTTGCTTAAGTCCATAAATAGACTTTTGTAGTTTGCATACCTTCGAGCCATTCTGAGATGTAAAACCCTCAGGCTATGCCATATTCACATCCTGGTCTAAATCCACATTCAGGAATGCTATTTTAACATCCATCTACTAGATCTCATAATCATATTAAGCAGTAATGGCGAGGAGTATTCTTATGGATTTAAGTGTGGCTCCTGGTGAGAACATTTCATCATAGTCAATACCTTCGCATTTGTTATAACCTTTCACAACCAACCTTGCCTTATAGGTAATTACATTACCATCCATGTTAGTCTATTTCTTGAAGACCCATTTGCACCCGATAGGTCTAACCTCTTCTGGTGCATTGACCAAGTTCCAAACTTGGTTTTGGTACATGAAATCCGTCTTTGATTTCATGGCTTTAAGCCATTTATTAGAATCTAAGCTCTTCATTGCTTCATCATAGGTTCTTGGTTCATCATCCTCTATGAGACATAGTTACCTATCATCCGTGATGATAAAACCATATATTTCAGGACCTTTATGAACTGATCTTTGCAATGATTGTGTTTCAACAGGTTATTCTTGGATCAAACCTTTTTGTGTATCGAGAATGGGGTCAATCAGTTGATTATCTATTTCTTCCTCTTGAACTTCTAGTTTAAGATTTCTCCCACTGACTTTTGCATGTAGTTTTTCCTTTTCAAGAAAGTGAGCACTCCGAGACAAAAATACCTTATGTGCTTTAGGTTGGTAAAATAAATATCCAATAGTTTCCTTTGGATATCCAATGAATAGACACTTGTCAAATTTAGCATCCAGCTTATCTGATGCTATCCTCTTTACCACAATAGGATAGCCCCATACTCTTACATGACTTAGAGATGACCTTTTATCACACCATCTTTCATAAGGCGTAAAATCAACAGATTTAGAGGGCACTCTAATTAATATATAAACTACAATCTCTAATGCATATCCATAAAAGGATTTACTGAGATCTGCTTGGATCATCATGGATCAAAGATATCTAATAAAGTCTGATTCCTTCTTTCTGACACTCCATTGTGTTGGGCTGCATAAGGAGGGGTCCACTGGGGAACTATCCCATTTTCTTTTAGATAATCCTGAAACTCTTGACTCAAGTATTCTGCACCTCAATCAGGTTGAAGTGCTTTAATACATCTCTTAAGTTGTTTCTGTACTTCATTTTTAAATATTTTGAACTTTTCAAAACTTTAAGACTTGTGCTTTATTAAGTACATATAACCATATCGTGAATAATCATCAATAAAGTTATGAAGTAGGAGTATCCTCCTAGTGCCTGAACACTCATTGGACCACAGACATCTATATGTGTACAATCCAATGTACTCATGGCTCATTCACCCTTTTCAGTAAAGGGTAACTTCATCATTTTTCCTTTTAAACAAGGTTCGCAATGACCATAAGACTCGAAGTCTATTAGGCCCAAGTCTCCACGCTTATGCAACTTGGTTAAGTGATCTTTGTTTATATAACCTAAATGGCAATGCCATAAGTAGAAAGATTTCTCATTACCTAATTTTCTCTTAGCAATGTTTATATTTGAGAATATGATTTTGTAATTACAAAATATCATTTGTCATATTACAATAAAATATCATACATAACTTTGATAATACCTTTTATGAAATTGGAATAAAATTTCATCCGTTGTGAAGTACGAAACAATATTTTATAATGACAATTGAACTTTGTCCTTTTACAAATTTTAGCAAAATGGAAATTTCAAGTTCTTACAACAATAGCAACCATCAAGCTTTAATGATTTTCAGTAGGAACAACTCTCCTTTTTGCCAAAACTCTACTTCTCAACCATATCTATACTTTCATATAGATATACAATTCTAATTAGGTATTCCATACCAAATTAGAATTTCCTTGAGATGTAGGAATTCTCAATATTAATCATCTTGAAGTGGAAGCTCCAAGCCTCATCTGCTCACTTTTGTCTCTAAGACAAAAATTTTAGTATTCCTTTACTTTTCTTTCCACTTTGCTCTACACTGCTTCAAGACTAGACTCCATGTGTCCCTTTACTTCTCTGAGTTATAAACCATTTAAATTTCTAACTAATTGGTCTACCAATTTTCCATCAAAATATTTTGGTTCAAATCTTCCACCATAGGAAATCCTTTCTCTAACATATAAAGACATAGACTTTCTAATCCATGATTTTATAATACCCTTGTAGCTAAGGTAACATGGGTCGTAACATCTGACTTGATGTTTATCCTTGTCTCCTACAAGCTACTTACATAACATAACAGGGATGTTAACAACCTCTAAGGTATTGTATCCTAGTTTCCTTTATGTATTTCATACATATCTGTTTTAAGCATAATTACTTGCATCATGTTGTTTGGACTTGGGCTTATACAATATACATGCCAAGCGAAAGGCTTTGAGGATTATCCTCACATTTTTAAACAAACCCTTGAAGCTAGAGCTAATCAAAATTAGTCATCAATGCGTACGTTAGTATAAAAAATAAAGATTTCAAAATTTACAATAGCCCATTCTATTGAATTCGGGAAGTCTAGCCTAGCTAAATTTCCAAGTAGATAGCATCTACAACTATTCTAATATGAGCTCCAATTTTATGGTCAAGCCATATTTGTAAGTTGTAGTTGGAATCCCATTCCATTTACGTCAAATGTAATTACTAATTATTCAAGTTCCCTAATTCTAAGGGACGTGTTCTCTTATATTAGCATCTCCTTGAATATGTCTCAGTCCTGCGGCTAGCCCCCAATTTTAAGGTGGATTACCTCAGTCCTATTAATGCATGCCCTATCTGAATATCTATAGCTGACCTATGTAGACAAAAGGAATGCTTTGCGAAATGCTTTGTGGCCGAAAAAGAACTTATTATAGATTCAAGTAAGGAAGACTATAGCTAGCCTTAATTTTTTTACTTTGGGATTTATATTGGTGTTAAACGTCTCACTCAATCTAGGATTTTATCAGATGGAAATATTTATAATAATTTATATTAATTCAGGGAATTTTAGAATTATTTTTTTAGTCTAACCTTAAGTGGGTTGAAGCTCTTTATTATAATTATTCCATCAACCTAGATTATATGCAAAAATATTAACATGCTTTATTTGTTATATATATTGCATTTCCTTTAAGCTTTTTTTTCAATAATTTAATTTTTACTTTATTATATAAATATATATAAGCACCATCTTATATACTAGAAATAAATCAGTCCATTAATCCCCTCTTGGTCAATTCAAGCTGCACCAGTATAGGTTCCCAGGTAGGAGAGGTTCCCTCTGAGAAGTAGACACCAAGTCCAATCATTGCCAGAAATCGATCCATTTCATTTATATTTCATTTCCACTTTCATTTCACACTCTATCTTCAGTAATAATCCATTTTTGAAATATAAATTTTTTATATTCCACAATATAAATTATTTATATCTCATTCCACAATATAAATTGCTTATATTTCATTTCCATAATATGAGTTGTTTATACATCATTTTTATAATATAAATTGTTTATATTTGAATATAAACGGGTTATATTTCATTTCCATAATGTAATTGATCAATATCCTAAAAATATAAATAATCCATATTTCATTTCCAATAATAATTATGCCATACTTCATTTTCCACTTTATTATATTCCATTTTTATTCTCAATTGTATAGTTATTATGCTTTATTTTTAATTTATGTCATAATTGATTTATATCTCATTTCTATTTCTTTTCTTTATATTATTTCTCAATTATGTGTTATTTCCTTTTCATGCTATTTCTATTATTTGTCAAGTTCATTTAATTATATTAGAGCAGGTAAGAGCTCTATTGTGGAGATTTTGTTTGTGGAGTAATTGCTTGCACCCCGGGTACGCCATTCCTAAATAATCCCTCTATTTCCATTTTCACTTGATTTGTGTAATTATACCACTTTCTTAATTTTGTGATTTGCTAAATTTGTCATGGCGTCATTATGCTGAAAGACCGACACCGTGATCTTTGACATCGACGTTGCTATTATTCCTAGCCAAAAGCAATATTCCTGTTTTAACCTTTTTCTTTGCAGGATTATTGCCCAGAATCAATTTATTTTTCATTACGTGTTATAATATGGTAATTGATAAAAATATGATGCCATGACCACATTGAGGTTGTGTGATTTTATCAGAATAGCTTGTTGTTCGCATCTCATTTCTTAAAATGAGTCTAGGTAATATGTTTGACATTTAATATGATCATTCAATTTAAATTGGCTAAATAAATTGAGTAAGCAATTCATCTGGACCCGAATCTCTAAATGAACGTATAGTTTTACTGTTGGGATAGTGCTATACCAGAATTCCCAGGAAGAGATGATCCAAGTGATGACTCTATATTTTAAATCATGGATTTAAGTCCATAAATCATTTTTACATTATTTTATAAATTTGTTTTATAAATTGTTTTATATTCTCTCCTATCAATTCTATTTATTAGAACCCCCGGTCGAGTTACCAAGTTGCCTCAGTTACCTATAATTAATGCCTCCAACATCCAAAAAGGAAAGTCGTCTCGGTTGACCCTAATTTACCTAAAAAGTAAAAAGTGGCCCGCTCGCGCCCGAAAAACATCGTCTGCTCACAGTGGCGACTCTATTGGGGATCTTTTTCTATTTGCTTTTAAGAAACTGTTTAAAAGATTTGACGAATACAGAAACATTTGTTTAGCCAAATTAACCCAACTTTGTTTATTTTTATGCATCATAGTCATTGTAGTAGTTAGATTCTTTTACATTTTACGGCACGATAACCCATGTTATTGATCGTGTTACTTTAGCAAAGCTTCTCCTAAGATTCTTCATGGGACATAGGGTTGCGTAATGGGTAACCACTCATGATAGTATTGCCATTTTTCACGGGAATCAGGATGCCGTAATGCCATGGGAGCCTTCTTCATCAATAAATCAACTATAAGCTTGCATATAGTAGCCTAGGAACTTCCCCTTAGGACTCACCTAACTCACGTTTAATAGATTTAGCTAGCACCTTATTGTCTACTATGAATCGCAAGGTTTAGAGTCAAGACTAGATTTTGAAGCTTTACTCTTCGCGTGGAGTAATAAGGAGATGGGGCGTACAAGGTTGGAGGAATGATTATCACCTACATGTTATATAATCCTTATTGTTATGCTATAAGTGTTGCCAAGTAAAATGTTGCCATACTAAGTGTAGCCATGTCATTTACTACATTTATTGAGTCTATCGTATTTGCCAAATTGCTTTATTCATTTCCCCCGAGTCTTTCCATGAGATGCCTTATATAGTGGTCACTAGATTCATGCGTTTTGAGATGGTATCCCACCGATATCGCCTTTTAGCACTGTATCCATGATACGCCATCATGCTATCCACTTTTAGAGGTGTCACCTTGATATCTCGATTATCTATTTTACTTTTGTATACCATCGCTCTTCTTAGAGGTGCCCCATTGATGCCTCACTTGATCCTTATCCATGAATTAATTACATGCATCTTACATCATCATCTTAGAGGCACCTCATCGATGTCTCGCTTAAACAATTATTACCCCTAGAGATGTTGTGTTGTCATCTTTCCTAAACCATAATGTTATCATTCATTTACCTATGTTGTTATAACTAGAGATGTCCCATCGATGTCTCGCTTAAGCTTATTTTAGTTCATGCATAGAAATATCCCACAAACATCTTACCTTTCACTCATATGTGCTTGTAATGTTTTATATCATACATTTCCCTAGTCAATGTTATGTCGAGTTTGGATTGTTAAACCCTAGCAAACCCTTACCTGCATAGCGAAGTCCTATCAATATTGCACCCACATTGTTTATTTAAAACACGGTTGCATAACATTGTTTCATCATCATTCTGTCTAGGTCCATATAACCATGTATACCCTAGGATTTAAAGTTATGCTACCCTTGTTTCTCATGGAAATCTTAGGAGAAGCCGTGTTTCCTTTTGTAACAAATGGGTTTTTATTTTATGAGCACACTGCACACACAAGTCTTGTCCGGGTCGTATTACATAGCATTAACTATCGTTTGGCAGCCATATTTGCATACATTCACTTTATGTAGGTTCTTTATTCCATTTATTTATCCATGCACAAACCCATGCATGCTTAATCCAACCTTGGTTCTCTCTCAGTTTGGAAGAGGGGTGACAATCGCCAAGTCCGTACCGTTTAATTCAGTTACTGAGGAAACAAAATTATCTCAGAATTAGTTCTAAATTTAGGGCCTGAGTCGGGTTCCAAGCAATTTGAGCAACGCAGTTCCGAGTTTAGTTTAGATTCTCCAGAGATCTATAGAATGGCTCCTTCATCCAATATTGAAAATATGATGCAAGAGATGCACACCACCTTTGCCAACTTTTTGAAGTGAGATTACTTTAGAGGTTCTATCAATGAGCAGATGCAAACTTTTGTGAAAGAGGTTCTACAGAAGGTCTCTAGGAAAGACACTGACAAAGAGCATAAAGAAGATGAGCGAGAGGTTGAGGCCCCTCCTAAGATGTGTAGGAGTTGTGAGCACTAGATTTTAACGGTCCTTCTAACGAAACGATGATGGGAGCTATATGATGCATTTATCTACATGTGTTATCTACTTGGAGCGGTTTCCATTTTGTTTTGTTAAGCTTTGTCAAACCTAAACATCATAAAATTAGTGCCTAAGCCTTAAAAGGCCAATTTTGGTCAGTTTCAGTCAAAATTGGTCAATTCTAGTCAAAACTGGTTAATTTTGGTCATTTTCGATCAAAACTAGTCAGACCGGTCCATATTGATCAACCAGGTGTGTATGGTCCAATAGGTCTGTATCGGTCCAAAATCAACTAAAAAGCCCATACCGGTCATAGCAGGACCCGTACAGTTCCAGACCACTCGTACGGGCGCCAATCAGAGCCAATAAACCCCTAACTTTTGGGAAATCAATAATAAATGCACCAAATTAGTCATAAATGACCAATTAATGATAGGATCATATTTTCTACTATAAAAAGAGGCAGTTACCTCACCTTTTAAGAGGACAAAACTATTAGAAAGCAAATATACTAAAGGGAAGTAATTTTCAACAAGTTTTTGAGGTTATAGTAGAGTATAGTCGGGGTACAGAAGGGATAAAATAGGGAAAAAACCTTTCTACAAGGATTTTGTCCAAATTTTATACATTCTTATTTCAGTTTTAGGATTGAGGGGAGGTTTTGCCCATACCAAACCAACCAAATAGTCACTTTTGTTGATCTTTCTACTTTGACAAAGCTTCACTTCAGCATTGAGTTCTCTCCAAAGTGGATTCACTGCATAGTGGTACGTTCCTGAGTTTCAAAGAGACTCACTGTGAGCACGGGCTTTTCGGTGACCCTCGGAATGATGATGACTTTTTGCTCTAACCTTTTATGGTCTAGTTGTTCCATTATTTTAGAATTGTATCACGTTTGGCAAGTTCTTTGTTGACAATTTTTGAGATCTTTCACTCCGATTAATAAAAATTGAATCGCGTGTAAAATGTTAACCGCTTCCTTTCCCCTCGTGCATAGTAATTTGTTTCACAATTTTTTCCTTAAAATTTGGACATTTTCAACAAGTCTTGTTTGCATCATTGGATTCTTTGCTCTCCGAGCTTTTTAGAATGTCAAGAACTGCCTCGATCGGATGCTCGTAGTGTAAGTTGTTCGCGTTTTAGGCCTGACCCTTGCTGGGGCCCCCTTGGGCTTTCCCCCTGGTACCCCGATCCGGCGGCGGTGGCTGGCACCGCCACTAGAATGTGGGGCTGCGTGGTCCATGCTACGGGCCATGTTGACCATGCAGCCTACATTAGATCGCGTCAGGTGACGTGGCCCACCATGTTAGGTGGCGTAGCCTCAGCCTGGCTGCATCACTGATGCGGCCTTCGCGTGGGGTTTCTTCAGTCAGTATATTTTAGGGTTTTCATGGTTGCCAAGTCAGGTTTTAGAATTTTTTTCCGTCAAATTTTGACATTTGGGGGACTGTTTCTGAGATTTTGCACTTGGGAAGTCTATAAAAACCCATCAAAAATTTGATTAAGGGACTTTTGGCTGATTTTCAACAAAAGAAGAAACTCTTAGACTTTTCTAAGTTTTAGGGAGAGAGAGCTTAATAATATGGTGAAATCTAAATCGACATGCTTGGTTCTTGATTTCTAAATCTTTTTAGGCTTAATCTCTTAGGTTAAATCACTAAAGTCTATTAGAAATCTTAGGTAAAAATTGGTTTAGGATTTAGGGATTTTCCCTCACAAATCACTAAATCCCTTACTAAATTGGTTGTTTCATCGGGGTTTTCGTCTCAAATCTGTCACAAAGATTGCCAAACTTTTGGTTTGATTCTTGAGAGTGGATTAATAGCCTTTAGGTAAATTTCTAAGTTCCAATCTACCTCTTTTTGTTATTTGTTTCTGCTGCTATGTTTTTGGTTGTTTTTTCGGGCGTTTGGCCCTTTTTCTTTGTCCTTTTTATGATTTTCTGCCAAAACTCTGGCTAACTATTCCAACAAACATCAAGCTGATTGAACATTGCCTAGGCGACCTCGCTGAGTCATCCTACCACTTTGTTCAGTTGACCTACGAGTCGCTCAAGCGGCCAATCATTGTTTTGTCAGATATTCTGGGTCCTTTTCCCCTAAACCAAAAAATCAAGGTTATTTAAGCATTTTAAGTCTGAATCTACAGTGACAATGTAGGAAATGACTTGAAATTTTAATAATCTTGGGTTTTCAGGCACAAAAATGTTGTTTCCAGCTTGTTTAGACACTTTTTCCAGTAAGCCACTTCAGTGGGACAAAGGCTGACTGAGTATCATCTAGGCCACCTCGTTGAGTCAGCCTACCATATCACTGAGTCGGCCTACCACCTCATTGAGTGGGGCTACAGGTAAAGATGTCCAAATGGTCCCTGTTTGCTTTATTATGTGGTTTTTAGCCCTATTTCTGATGTTTTTTGCCCATTTTTGTCATTTTAATGCATTTTCAGTCCTAAGTTTTACCCGAAAAATCTCTAAAAATCACAAATAATATGAAATTAATTCGTTTTTGTAGCTACTGGATATTATTTTATCTATTATTTAATGGGTTAAATGACTATTTAATGGCTTAAAAATGGTGTTTTTGACTAAATAAATCATTTTCCACGAACTAAAAATACTAAATATGATTTTAGGATGTTTAGTTAATTCATTTTACCCTTTTTAGGTTGTTAGATAATTAATTATCACCAAAAAATTATGTTTTTGCCCCAAAAAATCCAAAAATATGTTTTCTTCATATATGTGTTTACTTTCTGCATTTATATATTTGTGCTTTATTTATGATTAGTCCCGTATATCTCTTGCCTCGTTTGGAGCCGGGTCCGCGTCGGTAAGCTCGATTAAAACCCGATTTCGTCTGCTTATTTATTTATCGCTTTATTTATTTTCTTGCATTAGAAAAATGTATAGGTATTTGTAAAGCCCTGTAATAATTTTATTTTCTTGCTTTGTTTATTTATCAATTTGCATGTGATGTATGGCATATAAACCGAAAACACCAAACAATAATTAGATTAAATCGTATAAGAACTAAGGTCACATTTATTAAAATATAATCGGCTTAATTTAAAAATTGAAAAGTAAACAACATCATCCGGAGCTAGAATCTCTATTTTAAGGTATGGTCCAATCACCTGGTGGGAATATCGTACCCGAATTCCCAGTTGAGCTTAACCGGGTGGCGACTCTATCTTAAAATATGGGATTCCAAGCCTCGTATCCCCTAAAGCATAAATCGGAGTAAATTTCAACTTTAGCATCGCTTTCATTATCCATTTTCATCATGCTACAATAAGGACTATCCCTTAGCAATCACAACGCTCATTGTTTCTCTGCCCCACGCCGAAGAACATTAAAGCTTACCTTGCGGGTGGGGGATTCAGGTCGTCAGCTCACAGTGGCGACTCTGCTGGGGAACTCCTTTTAACTTAATATTTGGAAAATCATTCTCGTTTTTTTACAAAATTTGGTTAAAGGATTTTGATGTTGTGCCTAAATCATTTTTAAATCAACGCTTTGTTTCTTATGCATTTTTATCCGCCGCTTAGTTTGATTCTAATCTTTAAGGTGCCATTTTATCACCCCCGTGAAGTTCACTTGTATCCCTCACGCCCTCCAGGAATTGGGGATATTTGTGGGTGGAACACTCATTTCAACCAACGTGTAATTCCCGCAGTCGCACTCATTTAAGGAGTGGTTGAGTTACACAAAATTAAGGTAAATGAGACCCTTCTATAGTGTCGTTCCATGACACCAGTAGTTTAAGACTATGAACCACGATAAAACTAGCTATAACAACTTCCCCTTACGTTCACTAGAATAATCTAGATTTAGGTTGCATACTCTCTTGCCTTTGCCTTGCGCTAGATTTAACCCCAGACTACAAATTAGCATTACGTGGGAGTCATAAGATTAGAAGAGGTTTATTTGCTTTTGTGTGCTACTTTAGTCGTGCTCATTCATGCAAAGCTCATGCATAGGCCACCTAAGGCTGACCTTTCTTTTTCAGTTTTTCGCTTACCTCTACTCTCCCCTTACTTGAAGGGGAAATTTAACAAAATGCCTGAGATCGATTGAGTCCTGACTACCTGTACCTAGTTCACTAGGAATAGTGAGGAATTCGTACGTCTCACAAATTTTGAGGTTAAGCTTCACTTCATAAGCTCTTCTGCTCTCTACCTCTCTAAACTGCCCATATGTATAGCATTCATCACTCGAATATTTATGTTATCATCCATCTCATTCATGGTTTGACTCAGGATGATCATCTTCCAGCCTTTAGTTTGGTCAAGATGTCCCCGCCACCGAAGCTGCTTTGGTTACGACTCGACTGCCATTTAGTTCACCGTTCAGTGTCAGAATTGGTTATTCCTACCATGGTTGCTATTCCTTCATCTAGCGGGTTTCTAACCAAGGACACTCCTTCGCCTATCTCTTCTCTGCTGGTCGATAAGGGGAAATCTCTATTGGGTTCAGAATTGGCTAATGCTATGGGTATGCTCCTCTAGTCATATATGTTTCAGGCCACTATTCAAGAGCAAGTTAGATCCTCTCTCAGGGAGGAAAGAGAGTCTCAGAGGCCAGCAGGGCCTTTATTTCAAGCTTTGGGAGAGATAGTTCAGTCTTTGCCAGTTGAGAATCAGTTTTCAATACTGCTACTCCCCCCGTTTATGTTATCCAGCAAAGTTAATTTCAGTTTGGTCAGAGCTATTCTCAGCCATCCTTATCATCTGCTCCACCAACCTTCAATTTTTCTCCCCCTGTGCACTCATGGCCCATTCTCCAATCTCCTATTTACTCCTCAGATGATAGTCCCCTCGAGTGGCTGTATTGTTCCTTCGGTGCGGCTGACTGTTTTCATAGTCCCTAGCTTTGTGGTCACTCCCTGCGAGGCCACTTACCCTTAGAATCCTTTCTCTCGTCCTCAGGTTGAAGCCCTAACTCGTCTGCATTTCTAGTTTGGGTCATCTCCATGTGACCAGGTCATGCAGCCTCCAAGTGTTATGCGCAAAATTGCGGCTTTCTTCAGGCAATTTCTCAATAGAGGTGAGGATAAGGAAGAAGTAAGAGATGATGATTGGGTAAAAATTTCTCAGTGACCCGAATGGAAGCTTATTCAAGCAAAGGCCCCCCTAAGTCCTATATAGTGATGTATGAGCGGATCATTCATGTCCAAAAGATTAGGGATAAGGTGCTGGCCAAGTTATTCCCATGTACCCTTTTAGGCCCTGCTCTCGACTGGTACAACACTCTTCCGGAGTCCACAATCCTGGATTGGAAACTCATATCTGAAGCTTTGATTGCCCATTATGGATTTAATTCTACAGTGGAGACCACTATCCAGCATCTTGAAGCCATTAAATAGAAGTCCAACGAAGCTTTCAAACCATATTTCAATCCGTGGGTGGCCACCCAAGTTTTGTTGAAACAAAAGCTTAGCCTAAAGGGAATGGTCCCGAAGTTGCTTGATGGGGCTCTCCCAATGCTCCGCAAAGAGATGGAGACCAAATCTTTCGAGTCCTATCAAATTTTTTTTGAAAAACCTCAGAAGATTGAGTGCCAGGAAGAGATGGAAAGGGCTAGCAAGCCAAGTGGAAAACCCTGGTTCAACAAGATAAGCAATTCTCAATCTTTTGAGGTTGCTCCGGCCCCAACTGAGGAGAAGACACCCGCAGTTCAAATAGTTGATCAGGAGAGTGTTTTCACAGTTCAAACCACACCCGCTCAGGCTCCTGGTCAGAAGGCATTCGTGTCTTCGTGGAAGCTCCCTCTTCATATCCTATTTGCAAATTATGAGAGAAAGAGATGCTTAGCCCTCTTTGTGAATACCGTTTTCCTATGCCCAAGGAGAAAGGGAATTTTTATTGCTATCATGTTCAAAAGGGACACACAATAGATAAATGTAAACCTCTAAGCATGGCCATTTGGCACTTGGTAAAAAAGGTAAAAATGGATGAACCAACTAGGAAAATCAATACTGAGGAGAAACCATCACCGAGCTCTGATGATGGAGTGAGCGCCATCAATTTGAGTCTCCCTGAAGAGGTTGTCTTGGCAATGGTCTTCTCTGATTCAGCCAACTCCATTATGGAAGCAAATTCTATCACCAACTCTAGCAAGAATCTCGCGAGGTCTCTAGCGAGTGAAGGAGATAAGTTACCAGCCGTGCAAGCAAAGGTTTTGGACTTCATCCTGGACGACGCTCCAATGAAAGCTACCAAGGTTGATTAGTCTACATGCTCTACCAATCAAGACCCTCCGCCTATGTAGGATGATTTTTCTATGATGTAATTTTCTTTCTTTATGTTTCTAGTATTTAGATGTGAACAAGTTGGGCTTTAAGGCACTTTAATTCAATGAAGACTCTCTTTTTATTTATCTATTTGATGTTTCATCCAATGGGTCCAAGCATTCATTTTTGTCAAAAGTATAATGTGTTTAGTATTCATAACATTTCTTTTACTGAAATAAATCTGGGTACCAATGATAACCTAAAATGGCAACCATTTTCTAATGACCTATCCTCTGAAAGAAAATGACAGATCATAAGTGCCTGAGAATCATGATAACGCTTTTGTCTAGTCATACCTCGACATGACCAGGATTCATCATCAAATTGCCGAGCATCCCATCTTCACACCTAAAATAGAAAAAGGAGCTCATTTCTTCCTTGGATAGGTTCAATATGTCAATCGGTTCATCATAGGCCACTATGTGCAAACCTACTTTCAAACCACCGAAGACTCGTTGGCCGTTTATAGAGAAAGAGTATCGCCAGGTCATCTTCGACAGAATTATCGCTTATCTATTCTTCACCCACCCATTCTCAAAATTCCCACACCCAATACAACATTGCCTTTTCCTAATATTCATTCCCTTACACCCTCAAACCTTTCCTATTTCTCTCCTCATTGGCCATTCTTTGCGAGGGGGACACATATGATCGGCGAGATTTGACCCTTATCAATAAATGAGCACTGCTTCATCAAGAGAGAGGTATATTACTTCTCAAAATAGGGGGAAGCCGATTCTTTTGCCAATATCACCACCAAGAAGATGGCCAAGTTCGTCGAGGACCACATCTACGCTTAGTGTGACCTACCTCTTCACATCATTTTAGATAATGGATCTCAGTCCCAAGGTGAAACCACTAATTTGGTCAAGAAATTTGAAACGAACGTCACAAATTTTTTCCTCTCTGACCACAAAGCTAATGGAGCAACCGAAGCCATAAACCATCTCATCAAGAAGTTCATTTTAAAGACTACCTCAAGGATCAAAGATTGAGTCGATGAGCTCCCGTTCACCCTTTGTAGATGTCAAACAAATGTTGGAATTCTCCCAAGCCAAACACCTCTATCCTTTACCTATGGAATAGAAGTTGTGCTACCAACAAATGTCAAGATGAAATTCTTGAGATCCGCACTGAAACCAATTCAAAGGGACCCCCGTGGACTAAGGCGTAATTTGAATAACTTATTTAGATGTACCATCAATCAATAGCAAAAGCGTATAATGACCAAGTCAAGCATCAGAAGTACCTGCCAGTGGCCAATGATCTGATTTTAAATCAAGTAAAGCCTACCAACACTGACCCAAGGGGGAAGTTCTGACTGAATTGGGAAAAACCTTATATAATCAGAAAGATACCCGGTTCCAGGGGCATGAAGATTTCAGATGGTACCATGTTTGTAAACCCTATCAATCAAAAGCGGTTGATGCATTATCATATCTAACTAAAAAAAATCAAATGCAGAAAAGCAGCATATAAACAAAAATAATTGAAATCACTCACTTGACGAGTGGTCCTCTACTGCTTGGGAAAAAATTAGGGTGTATCCTGCTGATTGGTATTCTATAAATCGGTCAGGCAAAAGTTAGGGTGCAAAATAACCCGCTAGACTGAAAAACCAAAAAGGGCGGTCTAGGCAAAAGTTAGGGTAAAGTGACTACAAGAGTGTGTTGGCTAGAAAACCTTTACAGGCTAGTTAACACCAGAGTTTGGGTCAATAAAAATGGTTATCATCATGACGTACTCAGACTTACTACATTTAATTGAAATAACATTTTACTGAATCCTTTATGTTTGTACTTGAATGAATATATTGGGCCCAAAAGGCGAAATGTTGTAAGTAAGTTGAACATGGGGTTTTGTGCAATCAACTCAATCCATCATGCATACCCCTGGTATTAAGCGATACAACCCTAGAAAAGTTGCTCCTAGAGTGCACTATCTCGCATACCCCTAGAATTAAGCAATAAAACCTTAGAAAAGCCACTCTTAGAGTGCACAATCGTGCATACCCCTATTATTAAGCAATACAATCCTAGAAAAGTTGCTCCTAGAGTGAACCATTGCACAACACTCACGCATCATGGACAACATGCATGCACGCATCTCATAAATCACGGTAGAAATGTCCATAGGATCATACATCATATATAGGGGCATGTGCTAATCTGTCTTTATTTTAGCTCAAAAGATCAAAGTTGCCCGTAGCACCATTCCTGCCGGCGCCTAAAAAGAAGCAGCCTTAAAGAAGGGCACTCCAGGGGATAGATTCCTATTATCAGACACTCATAGAGCAGGTTGACAAAATGGTCGATAACCATAAGGCAACACTCGAGGTAGTCCAGGATATGATCCTCTATGAGGATTTCATCAAGAAGTTTGAAGCTATTATAAACAACATGAGGGCCACCAGGGTTTTAGGGTCTGGCCCAGATTATAAGGTCATGGAAATCAAAAAGAAATTCTTGGATTTTTAAGAAATGCTCCCCAAGCTTAAATGTACAATGGGGCCCTCTAGTGTTAATTACATAGATCCGCAAAATTTGAGCTTAAAAAATCTTGGAGCCATTACCTCCCAATTTTGTTATGCCCTATATCCCACCATTTGACGGCACGGGTTCCCCTGAACCTCACATTGAGGGGTACCTGTGCATTATGATGAGTATGGGCATTCTTGAGGTCCACCGAGTAAACTTGTTTCAAACAACATTATGAGGTCTAACTAAAAATTGGTACATGAGATTGTCCAGCCGAGTAAAATCAAGCTGGAAGTCACTCAGTAGCTCCTTCATCGAACATTATGACAACAACGTTTGGGTTGAAAAAACATTGCAAGACCTAGAAAGGGTTATATATGGTATTAAAGAACCCTTCGAAGCTTACTACCACAGGTCGGTCACCATACTATCACTAATGGATGGTGCCCCAAAAATGAATGCCATGGTTATAAAATTGGTGGAAGGTTGTAATCCCAAGTTCCGAGAAGAGATGAAAATGAAGAAGTTCCACACTTTTGGTGACATAGTGGAATACGTTAAAAGGATAAAAAAAATATGATGAAGAAGAGCACATCAGGCAAGTGGAGCCAGCCTATTACGCTAAAAATAAGTCATATGATAGAGTGGCTCCACCAAATTCCTACCAGCCAAAACCTTCTTATGCCAAAAGGGAAGAAAAGAAAATGGAAGCCATCACCGCCGCAATTGCCCCAAGACCTCCTCAGCCAATCTCTCCATGGACTGAATCACTGTCCCAGATATTCACTAAACTAAGGAAGGCTAGGGTCATGCAAAGTTTAAAACCTTTTGTGCCCCTATCTCAAGCCAATGGGGACAACTTTTGTGCATAACACATGGTAAAAGGACACCGAACTAATGAATGTGTTCGATTGTTATGAGATGTCCAAAAGATGGTCTAGGAAGGGAACCTAGAAGAGCCAAAATGGAAGCTGAGTACTCAAAATAACCCACTTTCAAACTTTGAATCTCCCATTAATGATATCCTTCTTCATGAAGACAATAATGGTGGAGGGGATAATTCCTAGTTTGACCCTAGTTTTGGGCTAAATAACATTGAGTGGGAACTCACAGAAATAGACAGGGTAGACACCTATGCTAGAGAGTTGTAAGAATCCAAGAAGCTTATGGCTCTAGTAATAGAGGATCTCAGATATGAAGGAAATACTAACGCAGTCACATTCTTGGAGCACTTCTACGGCCTCCTAGAAAAGTCTGATATTCTGCCCTCTAGTATGGCCACCACCCTTCCTGTACTTCTCATAGAAGATGTAATGGACTGGTATCTTACCCTATCACCTAGGCAGTTATGGGACAGGGTGGAGTTAGAACACCAATTCTTGGAAACCCTCCCTGGCATCAGGATTAGAATCTTTCAAGAATCCCTCGCTATGTGAAATCATGTAATATATCTTATCAAGCATGAAGAGGCGCATGCATGAGAATGGTGGCAGTCAAGTGATGCCATAGCATGCCTGGTAGACCTGAGGATAGCAGGACTCATAGATATTGTGGATGATGGGATAGAAGTCATGTCAGATCTTGTAAGCCTCCTTAATTAATTTCACTAGCTCAGCCATACCATATCCTCGATCACGTTGGCCACCCTCCTTGATGACAAAACTGCCAAATGCTATAGCGGCATACTAATTGAATAGTATTAGTATATTTCCTATATAAGCGCCAGCCTTGCACTCACGTTTATAACATGCAACTCATTGGACATGGTAGTAAGCCAAGAATCGGCCACCAAGAGCATGACCTCGTCCAGGTGGCAGGTAGGAGACACCGAGTCAATACCCTGTGAGAATATATTCATTAATGCCATCTCGCTCGATGAAGAAGAGGAATAGGGACAGGATAACTAGGATGAGGACCCTTACTTCGATGATAACCCCATATTTGATGAAATGCACATGATCGAAAGGGTGTCGACTTACGAAGATGAACTTAGGTCATGGGGTCTCTTCTATATAGCCGATTGGGAAGGAAATGATGCTAGCTTTTTAGGAGACTTTGATCCAATTAAATTCTTGAGATGGTTCCTCTGAAATTTGGAGCAGTATGACATCAGCATGCTAGGGGCACCAACCCTATTTCCTATATTCCTGGAAGGTCAAGCCCAAGTTTAGTATTTGCAAATCCTTCCCCACCGATGATGTGATTGGCTGCTAATGTGCCAGAAATTCATCCAAGCATTTGCTCCTCACATGCCATTTTTTAGGAATGATGACGGCTCCTACTCTTAGGTCCTACCACCTTCCCCCGAGTGCATATGCTTCAGGCCCATCTATGAGAGATATATAAGCATGTTTGAGCATGGAACTGTGAACATGATCCACCGCACCACCATCACCACACTCAAGCAATGTGAGGAGATGCTAGGCCCACACAGGTTCCAAGAATGTGCTCCCCACTTGAATCCTCACTTTGAGGTGAGGGAGAGTAGAAAACATCCCTGTGAGGCCAACCCTTCAAATTAAAGTGTTACGCCTCCTGAGCCACCTCGCATGACAAAATTTGCTCGTCCGCTACCCAAAAGCTGCCTTGGACACTTGAACGACAACGAGTTCACCCACATGATGAATGGACATGACCAATCAGTCCCGTACCCTACAGAAGAAAAAAAGTTTGCCCATTTAGGGTTAGGAAGTGTCCGAGGAGGCAGTGAATCGACCTGAGGACTAGGAGGCATGGCATACCCTGGCCCAATGCCATATGGGCTAGTGCTATATTATATGACTATCGCAGAACTGTGATAGGATGTCGACCCTGATTATCCAAGCAATAATGAATACACGTACATGTCAAATGATTATTCAGGAGAATCCCTACTGATCCTCGATTATGGGCACTCAAACCAGTGTACTTTTGGGATCCACCATTGGAAGGAATTGTAGAAGCTCAACCTTTGCAAGATCTTGAATCCCTACATTCCCATCTTATATGGGAAGAATTATAAGGGATCATAGATGGAAGTAAACAAAACTCAATGCAATTTGGATTAGAAATCGAATGGAAAGCCTGGTTTTCTAGAGAATCCAACAAGAAAACAAGAGAACCCTATGGTAGGGGAGACGTCAGTCCATAACTCTTATTAACCTAATGGAATTCACAAGCATAAAGATGACCAAAGGTTCTATAGAAGGCTCAATGTGGCCTATGAATCTGCAATCGCTTGGGAAGCCACCCACAGGACTATGCTCTTTCATGAATTACCGTGAGAACTCAGATATGATGGGAGTGGGCACCCTTGGATCTTCCTTGCCATATTCACCGAGGTGTTGAATTTGAGAAACAAGAATTATCATCATTGGACCAAAATTTTCAAGACCACTCTTGTAGGGAGGGCCTTGGACTGATATAATCAGACTTGGAATAATCCGGCCACGCATCACTACTGCTTCTTCTGGGGCATTCTGAATCAATCATTCCTCTATCACTTTACCTTGGAAGAAATTGATGGGGCCAAGGGGAGATCCCCCCAGGATTGAGCCATACCCCAAAGATGGACCCACAGCCTAGACATATCCATTCTTTATAATGGTGCACCGACTGGAGATTGTCGAAATACTAGATGGACTTGTCCTGGCTCAGTCTGACATTATTAACATGATCAGAGTAAGTGATCCGCTGGCATATATAATAGATGAGATTCTTTAGGCAAAACCCACCATAGCTTTGCTAAAATACGTCCACTGTAAGCCCAAAGGCATGAAGCCCCTGGCTGTGTATGCCACTAAGCCCATATGACTAAAAGACATTGGGAAAGATTTTGACAAATTTGCAGTGTTTGATCCTGAGGATGCCTCTAAAACTTGGCCAAAGCACATTAACGATGTCACACAAAGTGGAAGGATTTACCAACCACAAATCCAAATAAATCCTAACCACGTAAATGCTCCACCAGTAGGCCACCTGACAAAGGAAATTAGCATCCTTGTGGTTGAATAGCTGATAAATTCGTCGTTCAAGATGAGTGTTTGGGATCTCCTATGGGGGTCCCAGGCACATAGAAGGGCCATCGTCTAGAAATTAGTGGATATGGAGGCACCGTCATTGGCTTTGCTAATGGAAGTACGCCCTTTGATTGGACATGGGGCCTCTACCGAGTCCCTCAACATTGTCTATTTCGCCATGGATCTACCAAATGATGGACAACACCATAGCCGGGCCTTATACTTGAAAATCGAGATCCTAGAGTGAGTGATGCCTTGTATCATGGTAGATGATGGCTCTGCACTTAACGTTTTTCCATAAAAGATCTTTCTGATCCTAAGACTAAATGAAGGAATGCTCAAAAGGTCCGGGACTGTTATTAAAGCATATGACAACTCAAAGACATTCATCCTAGGAACCTTTGAAGTGACTGTAAAGGAAGGAGAAGTTGAATCCCTGAGGACTTTCACCATCATTAACATTCCTATTACATTTTCCCTACTGCTTGGCCGACCGTGTTCCATACACTGGGGGGTGTTCCCTCCACCTTACATAAGAATGTGAAGATCCACTACAAAGGGAAAATAGTACCCCTTGAGGAACACAAAGAATCCATCGTGGCAGCCATATGTGCCACACTAGAATACGTGGGTGGATTTCTCACAGCCACTATAAGGAAGGACGAATAACTAACCCAATGGTCTGAATGGGTGAAGAATTACATCCATCAACACTTGACCCCAGGAGCTAGGCTTGGGGCACCAGAATAGGGTCCTCTTGAGTATAAATTTGCGGTAGGCTCCCACCTTCAAACTCGATTATCAGGGTAGAGGCGTAAAGGACATGGTTAGAGGATGCCAAATGTCTGAGATCTTTGTCTTTTTCGGGAAGCTCTTATACCAAGGCCAACTAAAGCCAATATAAACTAAAGGAGGAGAGATGCCGGGGCTTCAAGATATTCTATGATGTCATAGATTTAAAGGACCCCATTTGCCCGTCTAATTACGAGAGGTAGACCGAGAAAAGGAAAGCCTCATCTGAAGAAGAAATCCCTAAAAGGAAAAAGATGAAAGCCTACCATGATTGTCAACCATCGAAGAACTGGTAGCCTGGTTGGCCAAACTGATAGATACCCATCTCGAGGACAAGAAAGCTGAATCGAAGATGCAGGGAGAAGAATCTAGAGGAGAAGGGATGGATAAGGTAATCTCTGAACTTGCTCGACTTATGATTAAAGTGAAGTCCAAGATCGGAGACATAACTGCTAACTGCACTACGGAAGTTCCGAATGAGGAAGCTCCCATTCTGAGTGTTGATAATGATCTTTTAGTCTCTAATGTTTTTGAATTAAACAACTTGTATGATGAAACTGATAATGGAAATCAAATGAACAACTTTGCATATTTGTGTGGTGCTTTTGATTACATGCATTCATCTCATCATACATCTAACATTTTTAGCATTCATGATACTCCTATAAAAGAAACAAATTTGGAAACCAAGGATGATCCTAAAATGATAACAATCTCCAATGACCTAAGCCCTGACCTTAAGGCAGAATTAGTGGAAGTACTCAAGTCTCACATAAGGGCATTTGCTTGGTCCTACAATGACATCCTCGGAGTTGACAAAGCCATTGCAACACAAAATTACCACTGACCTGAAAATCCAATGGGTCAAACAAAAACTACAAAGATTGAGGCTTGAATAGGCTGAGAAAGTCAAAGAAGAAATAACCAAACAAATCAAGGCCAAGTTCCTAGAGGTTGTAGAGTACTCAAAATGGTTAGCCAACGTAGTACCTGTTACAAAGAAAGACGAAAGGCTCTAGGTCTGTGTCAATTTCCAAGATCTTAATAAGGCTTCACCAAAACATGACTTTCCCTTATCCCACATAGATGTACTAATCGATAGCATTGCCAGAGCAGCCATGTACTCCTTCATGGATGGGTTCTCAAGATACAACCAAATATTAATGAATGTCATCGACAAATTCAAAACAGCCTCCATTGTAGAATGAGGGGTGTACTATTATAAAGTCATGTTGTTTAGGTTCAAGAATGTAGGGGCAACTTACCAAAGGGCATTCACCACCTTACTTCATAACTTGATCCATAAGGAGGTCGAAGTATACATAGATGATATGCTAGTAAAATCACCGACCCTTGAAGAAAACCCAGCTGTGCTCAATCGTTTCCTCACCTAGGTAGAGAAGTACAATCTATAACTCAACCCAAAGAAGTGTGTCTTTGGAGTGACCTCTGCAAAATTACTAGGTCATATTGTTAGCCAATAAGGTATAGAAATCAATCCAGACAAGGTGAAGGCAATCCTCGATATGCCTTTACCTAAAACCAAAAAGGAAGTCCAAAGTTTTCTTGGGTTGCTACAGTACGTCAGTAGTTTTATCGCCAAATTAACCATTATCGCTGAACCCATATTCAAACTCCTCTGAAAGAAACAACCGATCACCTTGAGTCCATAATGCCAGGAAGCCTTTGATAAAAACAAGGCATACTTATCCAACCCACTAATACTAAAACCACCTACGCCGGGTAAACCTCTCACCCTGTACCTAGCCATTGAGGAAACCTCCATAGGGGCAATGCTTGTACAAGAGCATGAAGATAAGAAAGAACATGCCATGTATTACCTTTGCAAGAAACTCTTGAAGTACAAAACCCGATACACCATAGTTGAGAAAACCTGTGCTGCTATGGTATGGTTAACCAAAAAACTCAGACATTACTTTCAACCATATAAGATTCAAGCTATTGCAAAGGTAGACCCTATAAAATACCTTTGTCAAGCACCCTCCTTGGCCGAGAAGCTATCGGGATGGTTGTTACTCCTATCAAAATTTGATATTGAATACGTCACTAGGAAAGTAATCAAGGGACAGGTCCTGATTAAGTTTTTGGCCAACCAACCTTTGGAAGCTGACTACGTCGAGAACCTCAAATTCCAGATCGAAAAGCTAGCCATGATATCAAAAGAACAGCAGAGGTGGACCATGTTCTTTAATGGAGCGGTAAATTGTAAGGGAGTTAGTTTAGGTGTCACAATTGTTTCCCCTGAAGGAGGGTTAATGCCGCACTGAAAAGATTAGAGTTCCTATTAACCAACAATGGCACCAAATACAAGGCAGGTCTATTCGGCCTAAGTTCACTACTCACACTAGGGGCAGAAGAAGTAAAAGTTATTAGAGAATTTGCCCTTGTCATCAGGCAAGTAGTAGGCGACTGGGAGGTGAGAGAGGATTTACTTCACCCATACCTTGAATTCATTTGGGAAAAGGCATCTCTCTTTGAGAAGTGCGAATTTTGGCTTGTCTTAAGAGAAGAAAATCAAATCTTAAACTCGTTAGCTTCCCTGGCCTCTATGTGGGAAAACCCCAAACGGCAACCCTTGAAACCGATAATAATGGAAGCCGCAAGCACTAATTACTATCTCACCTCGGTCACATAAATCTTCACTGAGAAAATACCCTAGTGCAATGATGTGAGCGAACAATGTGTCGGATGGGCTGCGAAGCCGGGCCGGCGGACCAATCCCTTGAAAATCATTCATAGAATGTGATGGTCAAAAATGATTTTTCATATTTTAATATTCAAAAGGTACGAGATCAAAATCCTGTACTTAAAATAGAGTTGCCACCCGATTCAGCTCAACCTAGAAATTTGGGTGCAATTTTCCCACCGGGTGGTAGACCATACCTTAAGTAGGGATTCTGGGTTCGGATGATATTATCTATTTTACATTGACCTAGCTAAAACTTTCATTCATTTCTACTCAGTTTTAATCCACCCTATTTATTATGTTTTCGATTTTTATATTTTTGACGCGTTATCAAGCATTGAAAGGAGTAAATAAATAAATTATTATAGTTATCCAAAAATAAATGTGGAAATTAAAATTATTACAAGGCTTTCAAATCCTGTACAATTGTCCATACAATAAATAAAATACCCGAACACCTAGACATACATTTAACCTGAATCTACCTACATGAAAAGGTTAGCACAGATATGACACGTTGTACAGGGTCCAAGGAGTAGCGCCCCTTACGGGGTGGAGGGGCGGTAGCCCCTTGCGGGGTTCAGGGGCAGTGCCCTAGATAGAGTCGGGGGGCAGAGCCCCGGGCTAGGGTCAAGCTTTGAAAAATTCATTTCTTGAAACAAATTTTAGGGAAAGTCCATTTTAGACACGATTTTTATTTTAGCGAAATTATTATTGAAAATGCCACATGTTATGGGTTTAGACCGCTTTTAGGGAATTCTGGATTTTTGTCGTGATATTGTACATGCAAATTATGAAAAATGAGAAACTAGGTCAAAAGGGCAACAACGGGACTACTACCTAGAAACTCATGCCGCCAGCGGGTTTGGTGAAGTTGGCAGGTTCGGTGAAGCCGCCGCGATTTGGTGAAATCGCCGCCGGTTTCAGAATCTGCAGAATCAGTAGACAGTAGATCCAAAATGCCCAGAAACTCAAAATCAAAACTGAAATACCAAATAACACAACAAACAACAATAAATAATACTAGAGAGCTCAAGAGACTCGGGAATTCACCTTAGGGCTGTGAATCCACCTCTACGTGATCCAAATGATGTCTTCGGAAAGCTCGAATGATGATTTGGGTAGTGATTTAAAGATTAAATAATGTTTGTCTCTAAAAATCCTATTAGATTGATTTTTACCTAGGATTTCTACAGATTTTAAGTTTATCCTAAGAGATTAGATGAAGAAAAACTAAGAAAACATGAATTAAATTCATTTTCTTACCTTTTCTTCCCTTTCTCTCTCTAAAAACCACTCTTTCTCACTCTAAAACCTCTCCAATGTTTCTATTGATGTTCTGCTTTCTCTCCTTCATCTAATGTTTTTAAGGGGAAAAAACGAGTAAAATCTGACTTTTAGGTGATTATGTGATGGGTTTCGAGAAAAAGCAAAAATTGTAAACTGTCCACATAGGCTCATGCCGTCAACGGCTTCAGGCCCCTAATGGTAGTCTACCAATTGGGGCCCCTAGCCTGAAAAGGTGCAAAAAGGGGCTTTTTCAGGTCAAAAGGCTGATTTTTTTGAATATTTAGGGTATTTTAATATCTTTTGGTATATTTTGAGATATTGTGGGTGAGAATCATCGGTTCAAGCTTTCATCGGACGTATAGTCGGACACGCTGAACTAAATTCAAATGTTAATAAAAATTCAAAATAAATTTTTAATGAGGATTAAAATTCAAATATACATCATCATCGTCTCGTAAGAGGGGCTGCAACATCCCTTTCCTAAATGCGACATAGCTTGATATCTTCTAGAGGGTGGTTTCTTTATTGAGCCTACTGATGCCGACATAATAGCCTTGCGAAAATTGGTAGTTTAGTTCAGACTCATCAAGGGCAATTGTTTCAGATATCCTCTAACGGAATATCCTTCCTAAGTGCTTAGGATAAGAAGAAGCTGACAAAGTTATACGGCAGACACACGTAGGAACATGTGGTCCCTATATGAATAGGGTAATGCTAGCCACGAAAATACAAAGAATGGGTTACTTTTGGCTAAACATGATAGCTTATTGCATGAGCCTAGTTATGAAGTGCCATGGGTGCCAAATTTATGGTAACATCACTCACCTTCCTCTAGTTAAGCTGCAACACTTTGCTACACCCTGGCCTTTCTCGGCCTAGGGCATCGACATTATAGGAGAAATTAAGCCATCCTCAAACAATGGCCATGAGTTCATTATAGCAGTCATGGACTACTTTTCAAAATGGGTTGAGGTTAAATCCTACACAGGAATTACAGCCAAGAAAATGGCAAAATTCATTCAAAGGCATATCTTTGTGTGATACGGTGTGCCTCATCACGTAGTGTCTAACAATGGGGTACAATTCCAGGGTGAAACTGCAGACCTACCAGAACAATACAACATCAAACACCATAGCTCATCACCATATTGCCCTTAAGCTAATGGGGTGGTGGAAGCAGCAAACAAAGCTGTAAAAAAAGATTCTTTCTGAAATGGTAGTTACCCATCGAGATTGGGCCGATCATCTCCCTCACACTCTTTGGGGCTATTGAACCAGCGTCAAGACCCCAACATGGCAAACACCATTCTCTCTAGTCTACGGAATGGAAGCAGTTCCTCCTTTAGAAACAAAAATCAAGTCACTCTGTGTGGCACTCAAGCTAAAGTTATGCAAAGATGAATCGGCCAGATCCCGTTATGAAACACTCAACACTATTGTTGAAAGACATCTACAGGCTCTTGATAGCTTAATAATGCACCAACACTGGATGGCTTGAGCCTGGAATAACTAAGTGAGAAGAGTCGACACACCTCTCAAGGTCGGTGACCTCGTGTTAAAATAGGTCAAAGCCACTCATATTGACCCTAGAGGTAAATTTCGCCCAAATTGGGAAGGTCCGTATGTAGTAAAACAATTTGTAAAAATCATGGATATAGACAGAAATGAATTCACAAATCCTATCAATAGGGACAAGTTCAAGTTGTATTATGTTTAAAGGCCAATTCGATATAAAGGAAAATCAAGTTGAAAAGGCATGGGAAACATATATATCATCCCACAATTTGTATCTTTGTAAAATCATGAACACTAAAAATTAAAGCTGTTAGATGAAATGAGATGCATTGAAAAGAAGCACACATACATTGAAGCAAAACATTCATGCCTGAAGTAAATCCAAGGCTTCAATACAAACTTATAACATAACTTAGTTGTTAGGACCTGCCA
Source organism: Euphorbia pulcherrima (assembly GCA_947683365.1). NCBI lineage: Eukaryota > Viridiplantae > Streptophyta > Magnoliopsida > Malpighiales > Euphorbiaceae > Euphorbia > Euphorbia pulcherrima. The sequence continues at coordinate 43,338,790 of CANTUS010000015.1, forward strand.
CATGATGACTATAGTGGCTAGTAATCGCTAGCCTATCTGCTCCAATGGGCGCTACCTTGATGGTAGAAAGCCACTCTGAATATATCATATCAAGAGACTCGTTAAAGAGCAGCTTATAATTCCCGACAACCAATGTGCAACTCTCCCACATAGTGTGAACATGGTCTGGCCATAAGGGCCCCCAGGGTTTCGTAAGTGAAACAGATCATACTCGGGCATGAATTGAGGATGACCATACTATCCCCTTATATGTTCTAAGAAATAGTAAGACACTCGCTTCAGGCCTAACATTTGGACACCCCTAGGTATAGTGTTGGTAGTTACCTTATAGATCTTCCATCAGGGGTAGATCCACCTAATATCCCTCTCAGACAACCTCAACAAAAAATACAACCATTCATATGAAGATTGATTCCTATATTGCCTAGGTTGCTTCCCTCAGCTCTAAAAAGCCTTCGGGTGTAAGAGCTAGAAGACTCGGATGGTTCTCGAATGACTTTCAAGCGCCCCACCAGCCATATCTACCATAAAGTGAAATCAATAGAGTCATGGCCAACAAAAATCTACGACAACAACAAAGGAAAAGAATGGTTAATATACCTGAAGGAGGAGCCTGCTTCCTTTCACTATTACATATTCGGCTAGGTGAATGGAGTCCATGTAATTGAAAGTTTCGACCAGAACCACAGCTATAGGGATGATCCCTCTAGAGTTTTCTGAATCACAGGGACTAACCATGGATTGTAGACCCTGTTATTTGATTCACACAAAAAGCTGCCTATGAGTAGCACGATCATAACAGGTATCCAACTTCGATGGTTGGTAGGGATAAAGGAACATATCTCTAATGCCACTCCTGGAATTAATCTAGGGTGTTCAAGGTTGGTAGACATGATTCGATTCCTCTAACGGTCGGAAAGCTTGAGAAAACTCACGTCATATTGCTCTATGGTAGCACCATAATCGGTCACCATAATGTCTTGACTACAAGGTATATTCCTAATGGCATAGAACTCTTCATAAAGCGAACACAACTCTTGATTATTAAAGCAAAACACGTGATCAAGAGGATCCCACAAGCTTAGTGCTCTTTGTAGAAATGCATCATCCAAAGTAAAGTTATAACAATATCAAATGTTGAAGAGGCATCCAGCTTGGAGCTGGCTCTAATTAGCTAGACCCAAAGTCTGAAGGTAGTCCACTAGTTGCACCTTATACCTATCCATGTCGATTTAATTGTCGCACAATAGAGGCGATGATGGATCGCAAAATCAATACTAACTACACTAGAAGAAGTTCATTTTCAGAACTAATCAATAAGATAATAAAGCTAATATATCAAGCCATTAAAAGAAGTCATCCATTGAAAATCAATAGGGCCACCGATCCGTAAAAAGCAAAATAATAAAGGGACAAAAGCATGCCCAATCAAACCAATATAGTGTACTAGATAATATAGCCTTGTAGGGCCCACAAAAAAAATATATGTATACATAAAACTAGTGCCTAGCTATCGAATCCTCCTAAATTGCCTAAATAAATGGGATCTTCAAGATGTACTCATAGTACCTTGCTACTATCTCTAACACCCTCTCAGGTTCTTAGACTTGACATGACCTGAAGTGGCTATACGAGTTGGGGCGCAGACATGAAAGGTGGAGACGGTGGGAAAGGTGAAGTCATTCCTGCAAAGCCGGCCTGATTTGAATAACCAGGCATATAACCCTATGCCCCATAGCTAGATGAGTGTTGTTTGAAAGCTGCCAGGGGAGTTTGCCCATATTGGCCATAGCCTCAAGTCCCTATCAGCAGAGGTGCTCGATAACTGGCTCTAAGATGATCCACATCCATCTATAGTGCTCAAATCCTACCCTACAATCATTCCAAACATACATAAGCACACATCGATGTATATTTATTAAATATGTACTATCATATTACCACCAATTCAAAGTTGTTCCCAAGCATAATGTTCTAAAAATCAAAGAGCAGACATCCATCTCTCTCACTGTCTTCTCTCGGCACCAATCAAAGGAAGTAAGTGACATCAGCACAAGCAAAATAAGGCATAAAATCATAATGACAGACTCATATGGGTCGCATTAGGAGGCATGAAAGTCATAGCTACCCTGGTTGAATTGTCCACCTTGAAAGGAGGGAAGTAAAATAAGTCAGGTCGATAAATGTAGAACCTATAGGGACTTCGTAATCTCGGTGCCCAGTCATATAGGAAGGGGTATCACCTGACGTGTATGGACCCCTTGGCCTTTTTCCTACAAAATAATACAAGATCATTACCCAATGAGCACAAGAAACATATATGGGGAGGCAAAGACCTACTGCCTAAGATGCAAAGTGATCCTTGGGAGGCCAGTTAAGTAAGAACTTGTTCACAAAGCTAGGATACAAGCCCTCCTCACCAAACAATGCCATAGTCTCACCATCTCCCTTCAAAGTGTCAAGATCCTTGGCTAGCTCTAGCCATAACAGCCACCTCAAAAGATCTGGCGGCACCAATCTCTCCTCCGAGAGCTTATCGCATTGCACGAGTCACTTCCCTAGATATAACTCCACAAAAGAGGGGCTTTCTAGAATTAGTCATTTTGGCACCATCTCTCCACTGGCCTCCATAACTCCACTCCAACTAGAGGCATACCCCCATAGAGTATGGATGATCTGCAAACATATCTATCACTAGTGAACATCGTGAAAAGAAGTATAACTCAAAAAGGTTATGCCAAAGCTCACCTCATCAGAGGCCAGTTTCTTAATCATCTTCAACATCGAAAGAATCACTGTTCCTCGTAGGGAACCAACCAGGCAGAGAAGCGAGAGAAGTAAGAAATATATTTTTAAACATTGGCCTTCTTCGGTCAAGGGAGAATCTCCTTCTCAAAACCGCAAATCTGCAAAAAAAAAGTAAAATAGAAGCAGCACATGATAAGAACATGAAAGAATACACAACAAACTACCTAGCATTACATCAAGAATGAGTTTTAAGGATTTTAGATCCAAGTGTGCTTCCTCGCACAATGGTCCAGGGCCTAGTACAGTTGCCCCAGCGAAGCTCTACTCCAGGCCGTTCCTTTGAACTTTTCCAATTTTACCGATGAGCCTAAAAGATTCAAGTTAAGGGTTGAATTACCAACAGGGAATAAGGTGTTGGTCAAGGCATATGATATAAAGGAGAGAGCACATTGCTTCGGGGCTTTAGCATCAACTGGGGCCCTATTTTCCGGAGCCAACCAGTAAAGGTACAATCATTGGTAGGAATTTCCTTGCTCTTATTGGTGAACCCTAGTAACTTTAAAACAATCACAGAGTCATAATTGCCCATGTTCATGGAACAGTTGAAATGGATAATCTCCCTATCAAAATGCAAACTTTTGATGGCAACAAAATCTAGCGGCGTGATGGTATACTCCCCGCATGGTAAATGGAAAGTTGGGTCAAATTGGACCATGTTCTCAAAATCGGTGATAAGGCTGAACTTGAAAACTTAATAAGCTTCATCAGAATGAACTTTTAAATGAATGTGCTAAAGCCCAAGCGCTCCAAAATACCCTTCACCTTTGGAGAAAGAACTCCCCGCTAAGAGGTGTCGATGATGTATGGGTCTCCCTTGGCGCCTTTGTGAGAGGCAGGGCCCACTAGGGGTTGGTTGGATTTAGGGGTGACAAAATATTTTTAGTTCAAACTTGCACAAATGGGCAATTTTAATGAATAAAAGAATCAAGACCCAAATCTGAGTACAAATGATAGAGTCACCACCCAAGTTATCTACTTAGGAAAGAGTTTTGGTATAGTTCCCATTAGGTGGGAGACTCATACCTATTGGATCAGAGATTCGGGTATCGGATAAGTCACTTATTTCTCATTTAGTTGATTCAAAATTACATTCAGTGCGTAAAACCGTTTTTTGTTTTCATCGTTTGGGGAATTATCACAGATATCCTATTTTTCTACACTCTTTCAAGCTCATTACATGCATTTATAGATTACAATAAAGCACAAGCAATAAATGGGGGAATAAAAATTACAACCGGGGTAAAAAGGGGGAATTATAAGAGAATGTATACATTTGTTTTAAGTTATAAAACAAAGTAAAAAACAAATTCCCCTGCATCCACAAAGATTAGCACAGCTTATAGCACATTATAAGTTAGCATTTCATTAGGAAAAATGTGATAATGTTAGCGTGCGGTTCTACGATTGATAGTGCTCGGGCAGCTTCTAGGATCGGAGACAATATCGGGTCTTCAATGTATTTTATTATGAAAACAAATTTTTAACTTTAGTGGGTTAATTTACCAGATTATTAGTTAAAATTTTCGCATGCCAAATGGTTAGTTGGATTGATTTTAATTGATGAAAATTGAATTCTAGATTCTGCCTGGGGACTGGTACCCATACAGTAGGTGGGACCCATATGGGTACTAGGGAGGGCTGGTATGGGTCCTATCTGGTCCCAGGAAGAAACTCAGTTTGAAATGGATAACTTAATGGAGGAGAATTGAAATAAAAATGGGATTTCCTTCCGTTTGAGTATGGCGCACTGATTTAATATCCCTAAAGACATATGGCGCCAGAAAGGCTCATATGGGTTAAGACCAGAACAAAAGTAGAGAATAAAAAGAGCGGATGTAATAGAGGAGGCAGAGAATAACAACATTAAAATAACTGAGATGTGAGTCTCTTTGAAACTCAGGAGCGTTACCTTTGCGACATGAATCCACTTTAAGGCAATTTCTTTCTTGTTGAGAGAGTCTTGCCAAAGTAGATGAAATAGGACTATTTAGGTGAGTGTTTATGTGGACAGATGCTCCCCTAAAGCCTAATAAACGAAGCTAGGAATGAATAAAATGTGGACAAAACCTCAAGGAATGGGTTTTCTCCCTCCTTTGTACCTCCTATACCTCAACTATAACCTTTCTATCCCTATAAAAACTACTAGAATTTATGTATAGTATACTTGCTATGTTGTATTACGAATTGTGTGTGTTAAAGTGTGAAGAAAAGGCCCTGTTTATAGGGGAAAGGAGGTCTGAACAGAATAAACTGCCTTCATGACCTGCCTTTTCCCGGAATAGGGAAGGATTCCTTTCCAAAAGAGCCTATTCAGGAAACAAGAGGACCTGTATGGGTGGGGGCCCACCCATACGGGTCTTGAGGGACCCGTATCGGTCCCTTTCAAGTGTATAGAAGGAATGACCTATTTGGGTCTGCTAGTGGAATCGTACCACTAGGCAACACCCGTACGGGTCACTAAGGGCAGACTATGTCCTAAAACTTTGGCCATACTTAACTCTGCAGTAGTAGGAACACCTATGATGGACAAAACATGCAAGAGAATGCATCATAGAGCTCTCATCATCTTTTCATAAGAAGGATCGTAAAAATCCAGTGCTTACAGACTGCCCCTTATGGGATCACTGCAACTACGGATTTATATGAGCTCATGATGTGAGCGAGGGTTTAGAAATCATACCTAAGGTGATGACATGGGCGAGTTCCTCCCTTGAGGTGAACTTATTTCTTTGGTGTCCCTTTCTTGAGGCGGATGACCTTCCTTTGCATTTCCCTTTCTTGAGGTGGTTCGACTTTCCTTGCAAATGTGTATCCCTTTCCTAAGGTGGATAACTTTCCTTGCTAATGTGTATCCCTTTCCTGAGGTGGATGAATTTCCTTTGCCACTATGCATCCCTAGTGTCTTAACTTAGGAAGGTGTGTATCCCTTTCTTAAGGCGCATCGACTCTCCTTGCTGATGGCATATACCTTTCTTAAGGCATATTGACTTTTTTGGCTGATGTATCCCTTTCTTGAGGCATATCGACTTTTCCTGCTTGATGATGTATCCCTTTCCTAAGGTGGATAACTCTCCTAACTGATGGTGTATCCGTTTCCTAAGGCGGATGATTCTCCGGACTGGGGAATTTGAATAACCTGAAAAGAGACAACAATCAAACATTGAGTTAGTCATTGTCTAAGCATACACATCTTTATTTTTAATTGACTTATATGAAAACAAATATATTTTTGCCCCTTAAATTAAGAATAAATATGTGTGGATGAAATAAACTAAAAAATAGTGCGAGAAATGTCGGGTTCGACCTGATTGCTGCTGGTTCTGCTGCTGGAGAATGCCCCTAGAGTGACCCTAGGGTTTTTTTATGATGGGGGTATCCCCCTTGTCGGTTCCAGTACTGTGTAATGGCATGATGCCCTTAGATTTGATGATTATACTGCTAGGAGATGGGGGGATGCCCCTTGGTTGACTCCACTACTGGGAGATGGGGGGATGCCCCTTGGTTGACTCTACTAATGGGAGATGGGGGATGCCCCTGGGTTGACTTTGCTGCTAGGAGATGACGGGATGCCCCTGCATTGACTCTGCTACTGGGAGATGAGAGGATGCCTCTTGATTAACTCTGATGCTGGGGAGTAAAGTAATATCCTTTGGTAAAGCCTCTTCTACTGGGGAATTCTTTCCAGATAAAATCTACTTGCTGGGGAAGAATTCCTGTGCTAGGATGGACCTTTACAAAAAAATCATCTTTGTTATGATCAATTCAAAAATGGCTTACCTTGATTCTTGATTTACTTTTGTGAAAACAAAAATATGTTTGCCCCTTCAATCAAGAATTAAGGTAAGCTAGGGGGCTTGCCGTGAATATAACTGAAACATAGGGTTGAGAAGAAGTGGGGTTAGCCTTGACCTTAGACTAGATGAATTCTCCTGCTTTCTGAAATACTAGTTCAAAATCTACCCCTGGATGGTAAGAGAAGGTTCGTATGGGTGGCCAGGACCCGTACAGGTGGTGTCCTTGAGAGGTTGGACCTGTATTGGTAGGGTTTGACCCATACGAGTCTTCATTGGGGGTTTGAAAAGACTGATTAGACTCTTTACATCATGCCTTGTACAAAAACTTCCCATTTTGCATTTTCCAGCGATTTTCTTCCTAGAATTGATCCAAAGGAAAAAAAATCCCAAAGACGAGCCATTTCTCTGTTAGACACGAGCATTTGCCCTCAGTGGGTGATTCGGGGCTCTGATAATGCCCGGTTTAAGTTGAGTACGCTTTTTGTGAGGGGGACTTATTTCTGGGACTGTCTCCCACTTTTGAAGTGTCTCTAATCCCTTCTCTTGATACCCATGCTTTAAAACTCTAGGTAATTCTACTCGATTCTCCATTTTCCACTTTTGAGTTTCTTGGAAATTTCTAAATTTTTGGCATGATTTAGGATGGTTTAGACCTTGAAATAGAGCCTAATGCATGTAACTATAGTCTAGGATGCTTTTAGCATACTTTTGGATGAGCTTTCATTGAATTTGGATGATTTTCGATTTTTGGGAGGTTTTTCTCGCAAAGCCACTGTTTGTAGGGACCCTTACGGGTGACGGGGGACCCGTACGAGTCCAATATTTGGTATAGGAGCCACAAGAGGACCCACTGGGGTGGGGACAAAATGTTGGTTTCTTTGATTTCTACAATTCTTTTCCTATTTCTGACACGTTTGCTGTAATTTAACGTTGTTGAGCTTTAATTCTGTATTTGCAATTTCAATACAAGACTATAGGAGAAACTATAAACCTACACAAGCTGTGCTCGAATCAGGTAAACTACCTACCTACTAAACTTGCATTCTACATTTCAACAAACCATTGGTAGAAACTGTATTTATGAGGTTGCGATACTCACAGTGCATTTGTTTTATGGAGGTCACCCGAGACCCGTGGAAGACATTAGATATCTATGGGGCTAATGAGCGGATGCAGGCTAGTGTGGATGACTATCGCTTCATCTTAGAGTCACAACTCTCCTTCGAGTGGTATTTTTGTGAGCAGGTCCGAGGGTGGAGGGCCAGTGTTATGGCAGAGAGACCAATCCCTACCCTAATCGCAGTGGGCATCTTTTTACAACATCTCATGCTAGGGACGGACCAAGGGTTGTACTTATTGGGCGAGGGGGCTCACATGCTATCTGTAGAAGGCTCCTACATAGAGTTCATCGATTCCTCACTTCTTCCTCCTTGCGAGGGATTCACAATGAGGATGTCCCTCTTGAGTTCTATTGGAGAGATAGTGAGGATGATGGTGATGATGATGTTGAGGGTGGACCAAGGGGTGACTATGGGGTTCCATCCATAGTTTTGGCCACCGAGAGCTCGGCTAGGTCTGCTACCCATTCTTCTCAGGTATTTTCTTAACTTAACCATCATGAATACTTTGCTATTTCCTAGAATTGATTATGATCCTGTGTATGATCCTTTATTGCTACCGCCTTTCGCTTCCATGCAAAAGTGGCTTGCTGCTGCTACTACTTCCCCTCAACCACCAGTAAAGCGGTCTCGTGCTTCTGGGTATGTAAGAGAGGGAGTTCTATGAGATGAGTTAGATACTTTCTTTAGGCTCCTTGATCATTTGGGGAAGTGAGCTATCAAGGAGCTCAAGGAGTCGGTCCAGCCCATCGATTTCACTCCTTCCTACTCGACTCATGTAAGGAATCCCTTACTTTTAACCTTGTCCATTATAGTGATTGCTTAGAATGTCCTATCTTGATGTGACCTTTTTCTTTTAGGTGACCATTTCTAAGGCTGAGAGGATCGCCATGGGCTATTTCTTCTTGTGGGATCTGCTACTGGCCTAGGATACGCTAGCCTCTGTAGTTTTATCTGCAAAATTTAGCAAACTATGTATGATGCATGCCATGACATTTATGTATATGTACTGATCTCATAATTCAATTGCAGACTCCATTAGCCATAGAGAACAGCAAGTCTGCTCGGGACTTGGATGCTTTAGAGGAGAGAGCCGGATTCCTAAAGGAGCAGTCCCCAGAGGCCACTGCCGAGGCTGACAGGGCTAGGGGTAAGACTTCACAGGCGAAGGACGAGATTAAGATACTGAGGGATCAGGTGGTGAGGATGAATGAGGATATATAGATGCTGGATCCATCTGATGTTAAGTCTGAGGACAATCTTTATGCATACCATGTAACTCAGGGGGTGGAGATCAGCATGCTAAGTGAGCTGATGCTGCTACCGCAGGGACATCAGAGACTAGGGGCCCCGCTTAGCCAGCTATTGGTACCGGTGAAGCCGAGGATCATATGGCTATAGATGTGGATTATCTGCTGGCGGATATGTAGGATCAGACTTTGGAGGGTTGCCAGGGACAGGATACCCCTACAGCTTAGATTATAATGCTTTTCTTACTTTACGAACTGTAAATACTTTGGGGCCCTGTGCGGCTTGTTTTGAATGTAAACTTGGATTGGTACTCTTGGCATTTAACTTTTATGCATGCTGATTTTTCTTTTTCTAAACTAATATCGTTGATTATTGCTGCTTTGCGAACCCATATTATTTATATCCAGTGATTTCATAGCAAGGGGATCGGGTGATGTTCTAACTTTTGCATAGGCCATTCGATGTGAGATGACCTATCAAACATATATTGTACTTTATTTTTGTCCTAGTTTTCGCCTGAACTGTCCTTGACAGCTTAGTCCAGCGGACTTTTTCTTTTTAGCTTTAACTTTTTCCTAGACTGCCCTTTCAGGTTTTCAATCTAGCAAGCCCTTTCTTTCCTTTTTGCCTTAATATTTGCCTGGACCGCCCTTTTGGTTTTTCAATCCAGCAAGCTTTCATTTTTTTCTTGGCCTTAATTTTTGTCGAGACCGCCCTTTATGGTTTTTGACCCCGCAGGCTTTTTGTTTTCCTTTTGATTCATCTTAACTTTTCCCTGCACCGCCCTTTTGGGTTTTCAATCCTGCAGACTGTCTTAATTTTTGCCCGAATTGTCCTTAATGTCTAAATCCAGCGGACTTTTTTTGAACTTTGCATATGCCTAATTTCTTTGGTACTTTTACCTCTGTTGGATTACATGTATAATGAAAGGAATAACAATGATGCATAACATGTAGAGAAAAATTGATATTCACACACCTGCGATTATTTCACCTAAAGACATGCATGCATGCATAAGACCAAGATTCTTAGCAAAATCATAACATGTTCATTGATGAGATTAATTTTAGTACATAGGCAATGGTAACAATTTCCAATGGTTAACCACTTTTGCCTACTGGTCTTCTACAGATTTTCCAGCAAGCAACTGAGAATTTCCTCTCCATGCCCTAACTTTTGCCTAAACCACCCTTTTTAGGTTTTCAACTTAGTGGGCTTTATTTTCATTGGAGTGCCCTAATTTTTGCCTGACCAGTTTGTGGAATACTGATCAGCGGGCTGCACCGTAATTTTTATCCGAGTAGTAAAGGACCACTCGTCGGGTGATTTATTGTTCATTTCTTTTATTCTTTGTACTGCTTTTTTATGATTTAATTCTTTTTACCTAGACATGATAACGATTGAGCCTATCTTGATTTACTGGATTCACGAAATCATTTCCATCCATAGCTATAAGCTTGATTCCTCCTTTACCAAGGACTTTCTTAACCATGAATGGTCCTTCCAAGTTAGGCCTAAACTTGCCCCGAAAGTCAGTGTTGTCCTAGCATAGCTGCTTGAGAACCAGATCACCCGCTTTGAGAGGTTGTTTCAAGTATCTGACTCTATTGTTGTAAGCTCTAGCCATACATTGTTAGTACATCTATATATGGACAAGTGCTTTGAGCTGCTTTTCATCTTTTGCATTTAACTGCTCATATCTAGCCCTTGCCCAATCTGAATATTTTATATGAGCTTCACGTACCACTCTTAGGGATCTTACTTTTGTTTTAACTGCTAACACAACCTCCATTCTATATACTAAGAAAGGTTTCTAATCAGTGGGAGTTCTTATACTGGTTCTATACCCCCAAAATCACAAAGGGAAGCCTATCAGACCAGGCTATGTAGGTAGCCACTATCTTTGACAAAATCCTCTTGATTTACTTATTAGGAGCCTCAACTACCCTGTTAGCTTGTGGCCTATATGGAGAAAATCTGTGATGCTTGACACTGAACTGCTCAAAAAATTCCATCATGGCCCCTTGAAACTAAACCCTATTATCGGATACTACATGATGCGGAACCCATGCCAAGCAAAAATATGCTTCTCTACGAACTTAGCCATTTTCTTGGCCGTGATACTAGTGTAGGATTTGGCCTCTACTCGTTTTGAAAAACAATAAACTATGACTTTGATGAATCGGTGGCCATTGGTTAATGATGGCTATATATCACTGATTATATCTATCTCCTATGCCAAGAATGGCTAAGGAGTAGACAACTTGTGAAGTTCAGATGGGGGTAAATGTCGTATATCGATATGAATCTGGCTCTCGTGACATTTCCCAAACTTGTCGACGCAGTCGGCGTTCATTATGGTCCAGAAGTACCCCATCCTCTAAATTTTTCTAGCTAAATCCATCCTATTCATATGTGGGCCGCAATCCCCTAAATGTATCTGAGTCATTACCCTTTCTGCTTCCTCTTCTATTAAACGTCTCAACAATAATCCTTTAGCTGCCCTCTTAAAGAGATCTTCATTAACTAGTCTAAATTTTGTTGCTAACCTTTTGAGAGTTAGGTGATCTAAACCTGATGACCCTTCGGGGCATTTCCCTTCTTTTAGGTTACTTTTGATATCATCATACCAACAGACCTTCTGCTCATCAATGGTCATAACTCAAACCTTCTCCTAAAATTGCGAACAAGCTATTTCTATTATAAGTGGACGGATGGGATGAGCCTCTTCTCCCCCCCCACATCGAGGCTAAGGTAGCCAAAGAATCGGCCATCTAATTCTCATCCCTTAGTATATATTGGAAGAAGCATTGACTGAACTATGCTGACAAGTCCCAGACTGCTTCCACATATGGCCTGAGTGAATCTTCTCTTATTTCCCATTCCCCTACAACATGCTTTATCACTAACGCGGAATCTCCCATCACCCTGACTTCCCTTGCCCCTACTTTAAGAAGAGCATCAAGACCGAAGAGACAAGCTTCGTATTCAGCCCTATTATTGGTGACTAGAAATTCCAATCACTTTCTCAACGGGATAGCCTCACCTTGTGGCATGATGATGATTACCCCAAGACCAACACCTTTTCCATTCATAGGCCCACAAAAATACATGATCCATTCGGCCATCTCCACCTTTACTGCTGCTAACTGCTCATTAGGGAAATCTAGATTTTCAACATAATCAAACTCTATGGGTTGAGTTGCAAAAAATTCAGCCACTACTCTCCCCTAAATTTAGCCACTGCTCTCCCCTTAATGACCTTCTTCATGACATATTTGATATCAAATTCTGATAATAATAGAAGCAAACAAGAGAGCTTCCCTGCCAATGTGGGGGATTGATAAAGATACTTCATTGGGTCCACTTTTGTGACGGCTTAGATTTTGTAGGACTGAAAGTAATGCCTCAACTTCATGGTTAACCACACCATTGCTGTGCACGTCATTTCTGCTACAATAAGTGGCTTACCAGGCATCAGAGGCTTTAAAACTCGAGGGTTCATGAGATAAGCCTTTATCTTATCGAAGCCTATCTGACATTGCTAATTCCATTCTTCAGCTGTTTCTTTCTCAACAACTTAAAGATTGGCTCGCACACTATTGTTAACTTGGCAATGAAATGGCTCACATATAAAAGTGATCTAAGAAATGACCTGACTTTCTTTCAGTTCTAGTAATAGGCATTTCTTTAATGGCTTTAACTTTATTAGGGTCAACCTCAATCCCCCATTAATTGACGATATCGCCTAGAAGCTTCCCGGAAGTTACCCTAAATACACACTTCTTCGGATTCAAATGCACTTTGTACTTCTCAATTTTGGTCAAGAACCTTTCTAAAATCTTAGGGTGCTCTTCCCTACTGTTTGACTTTAATAGCATATCATCTACATAAAACTTAACCTCTTTGTGGATCATGTCATGTAAAAAAGCTACCACAGCTCTCTGATAAGTTGCCCCTACATTCTTCAACCCAAAAGGCATTACCTTATAACAATGCACCCCCCATTATGTGATGAAGGCTATCTTAACCTTTTCGATGATGTCCATTAAGATCTGATTGTACCGAGAAAAACCATCTAAGAAGGAGTACATTGCAACCCTAGCAGCACTATCTACCAATACATCGATATGAGGCAATGGGAAATCATCTTTTGGGGAGGACTTACTCAAATCGCAAAAGTCGACACACATTCTGAATTTTCTATCTTTCTTGGGTACTGGGACAATTTTTGTTAACTATGTCGGATACTTAATTACTTCAATGAATTTGGTCTCCAATGATCTAGCGACTTTAGCTATGATTTTATCTGCCTGGTTTGAACCTAGGGTTTATTGGGATATGATGCTCAGCAATTTGGTGATATACCCCGGGCATGTCCTTGTCGGACTAGGAGTAAGTATTAAAATGTTTTCTAAGCACTTTTATCATCTCTCTTTTTTTGATAGGAGTTAAGTAGTTGGATATTGTTACCATTTTTTGATTTTCCTTAGTTCCTAAATTAATGTCATGCAATGAAGTATCATGAATGCTAAAAATGTTATACGTATAGTCAGATGAATGCATGGTGTCGTCAGCAGAAACATCAAACAAGTAAGTAAAATCATTATCACTATTACCAGGATGCCCGAAGGCTACATCATTTTCATAACATATTATTGCATTATCATCCTCCACGTGCAGAGGGTCTTCTTGGTCACTCATTAAGATCTGAGTTAGTTCGCAATCTAGATCTTGCAACTGCTTCAATATTAGTACGTCGTCCATAATTTCTCTTGTGACTTGGGCCAGATTCTTTAAAGCTTCCTGAAGGTGTCTTCTTCTTATCTCTTAAGCAAAATATGGCATATATTAAAGTAGTGAGGGTACCTATAGCTTTGTCTACTTCAATCTTTGACATGTCACTGTCTTCCATTTTCTTGAAACATTTCTCCGCATGGCGACTTTACAACTCTCAGCAATGGTCTTGTAAGATTCCATAAATGCCATCTTACGAAGGTGAGGACATAACCCGAAGATGAACCGATCAGCGAATTCTTTTAAATGAGGTTTCTTTTTAATATCTACCAAGACTGTCAACTATCTCTTAAAGTAATCATGGATAGCTTCCCCACTCCATTATCTGATTGCTATAAGGTCAAGTATGGATGGTTCTTCACTTGCATTCTTGGCTTCTATGATGCGCTTCCAGACCTCATCATCTTCTAATCCTAAATTGATCATGTCTACTTGCTCTCTTCTTCTCCGAGGTTCACAAACTTTTCCTTTGTCAATAAGTACAATGATGGCTTCGAGGAGATCCTCACATACTTTAGTCGGGTGATTAAAACTAACATGATGCATGCAGAAATTGCCCCTCTCCTCAGGCTTTGGCCGGTCATATGGCTGGAGATGATCAATTAATTTGTACTCCTTTAGCTTCTTGTAAAGGCTCAAAAGTGGTGACCCCAAGGTGAGATGTCTTCGAGAGTCATTGGATAAACCTTTTGGTTGCGAGTCATACCATAGGGTAAACCCATGAAATAAGGGAGGATTTTCCCCTTTAGCATAACCACAAAGTCGGGTAACCAACTCTGATCTTGGCTATTGTGAACTTGAAACATGGCCTCTTGATAAAGAAGATGGTGCTGGGTTCGCTGGCTGAATAGATCGACTGATTTATGCCATGGATGAGCTTGAGAGGGAGGAAACTTGTCAAATCTTTAACTAAGGTGGCAACCGAAAGATCAATACATGCATGGGATGCATTATGAATGCACAAGTTACAACAATGCATGGATGGGTTAATTATAGGGGAATGTAACACAACACATGCGAAGTGATCTATTCCATTCTTATTTCTCCCACAAGTTGTGAGGGTATTCTTCCTTAGTCTAATCTTACATATAAAAGGGTACTTAGAAGGTAAAATTCCAAGGCTTTTGATAAGAATGTCATAGGGACTTATCGGAAGTTTGATGCAGAAGGTTCCCATCGCATCAAGCCTCTTTTGAAGGGAGATAGCAATTAGTGCTCCACCAACTAGAGTGTCCCCAATTCCTGGTGTGAATGAGTGACACTCTCATAAGTTTCGCGAAAATAATAGGGCACCTTATCCTAGCGCTAGAAGAAGAACACATCTAACTAAAGAGAGAAATAGATGAGAAGATAGAGTGTGATAATTTTCCCAAACGATGAAAAAGAAAATGGGTTGAATCAAGTAAATGATTTTTGGTGCTCATCTTAATCTTTTCAGGTTCAAAACAAAACAAAAATTTTGAAGGTTAAAAGATTAATTCCTAACAGAGTCACCACTGTGAGGTTTTGATGATGTATAAGTCTCCCTTGGCGCCCGTGTGAGAGGCGGGGCCCACTGGGGGTTGGTTGGATTTAGGCGTGACAAAACATTTTTAGTTCAAGTTTCCATAAAGAGCCAATTTTAATTAACAAAAGAATCGCGACCCAAATCTTGATACAAACGATAGAGTCGCCACCCAAGCTATCAACTTGGGAAAGAGTTTTGGTACCATTCCCATTAGGTGGGAGACTTATAACTATTGGATACGAGATTCGGGAGAATTATAACTATTTAAAATTACATTCACCGTGTAAAACGGTTTTTTGTTTTCATCATTTAGGGAATTATCACATATATCCTATTTTTCTACACTCTTTCACACTCGTTACATGCGTTCACGTATTATAATAAAGCACAAGCAATAAATGAGGGAATAAAAATTACAACCGGGGGAAAAAGGGAATTACAAGAGAACCTATACATTTGTTCTAAGTTATAAAACAAAGTAAAAATAAATTCCCCTGCATCCACAAAGATTAGCACAGCTTACAGCACTTTATAAGTCAGCCTTTCATTAGGAAAAATGTGATTATGTTACCATAACGGTTTTATGATCGATAGTGGCCGGGCGGGTTCTAGGATCGGAGAGAAGTAACAGGTCTTCAACATATTTTGTTATGAAAACACATTTTAACTTTAGGGGTTGATTTACCGGATTATTAGTGAAAATGATCGCATGGCAAATGATGAGTTGGATTGATTTTAACTAATTAAAAATTAATTTTGGATTTTGCCTGGGGACTGGTACCCGTACGGGTGAATGGGACCCCGTACGAGTACCATGGATGGCCTATAAGGGTACGGGGGACCCGTAGGGGTCCTATCTAGTCCCAGCCACAAACTCAGTTTGAAATGGATAACTTAATGGAGGAGAAATGAAATAAAAATAGGATTTCCTTCAGTATGAGTATGGCGCACCAATTTAATATCCTTAATGCCATATGGTGCCAACAAGGCTCATATGGGTTAGGACTAGACTTAACATAGAAAATAAAAAGAGTAGACGTAATAGAGGAGGCAGAGAATAACAACAATAAAGTACTGAGGTGTGAGTCTCTTTGAAACTCAGGAGCGTTACCTTTGCCGCGTGATTCCACTTTGAGGTGATCCCTTTACTATTGGGAGAGTCTAGCCAAAGTAGATGAAATAGGACTATTTAGGCGAGTGTTTGTATGGACAAAACCTCCCCTAAATCCTAATAAATGAAGTTAGGAATGAATAAAATGTAGACAAAACCTCAAGGAATGGGTTTTCTCCCTATTTTATACCTCTTATACCTCAACTATAACCTTTCTATCCCTATAGAAAACTACTAGAATTTGTGCATAGTATACTTGGTACGTTGTATTATGAATTATGTGCATTAAAATTTGAAGAAAAGGGCCCTATTTATAGGGGAAAGGAGGTCTCAATGCAATAAATAGCATTCATGACCTGCCTTTTCCTGAAATAGGAAAGGATTCCCTTCCAAAATATCTTGTTCATTCAACAAGAGGACCCGCACAGGTCCTGGGGGAACCGCACGGGTTCCCCCAGGCGTATAGAATGAATGAACCATACGGATTTGCCAGTAGATCCATACCTCTAGGCAGCACCCCGTATGGGTCCCTAAGGGCAGACTAGGTCTCCAAACTTTGACAAAACTTAACTCTACAGCAGTAGGAACACCTTTGATGGATAACGCCTACAAGAGAATGCATCATATAGCCCTCATCATCACTTTGTGAGAAGGATCGTTAAAATCCAAAGCTCACACCCACCAAGAGATAAGATCCAAAAAGCTACCCACACCGCGATGATCGACTTTTTACCAAAGATAAGAATAATACTCTATCAAAAACCATAAAAGGATCCCATATAGTAATTAAGCATCTAAAATTCACCATCCTACCTAAGACATGCACATAGTCGTTAAGCAAATCCCATAAATCTTATAGTCATTAATTAAGCACAACACTACCAAAATTTACAAAAACACTCGCCTATAGTTATCAAGCGAGGACAATGAAAGTCCGCATCCCACCATATAGAACCCCGAGCTTATAGTCATTAAGTTATCCATATCATTAAAAGTAGTCATCAAGGACACTTATAGTGACTACGCATGAATCAAACAAGCTTACAAGTTCCAACCCAGATACGGGAATTCCTAAGGCATCATAAGGCTTATAGTAATTAAGTTATCCTAAAATTCCTGGAAATTCACACCAACAGCAGTGATGCATGCAAGACAAGACATTACAGAGACTGCAAAAGTTCCATAATACCTAAAACACATGTTTGTCGAGCAAAAGCATCGATCGACACTTGTGTGCATCAATCACGCATTCCAAAGATCCAGAAGCCTTGATCGATGCTAAGCGCAAATGTCTCAGAATTACATAATCATGCACATACAGTTTACAATAAGATCAAATCCAATTCACATTCAACAAAGCATAAATCATCACAAAATCTCTAAAGAATGCGAATTATGAAAGGGAAAAGAAATGTCAAGGGAGTTATTGGAATGCGAGAATTATGATGCTCATGCTTAAGAACAAGGGGAAGAGCCTCGCCCTTGCCCATGCCGCGAAATCTCTAGTTCATAAGAAGTTAATAGTTATCCTCCCTACCAATAAATAGAATTGAAACCGTCTCTCCATAAATGTCTACCTCCATCAATGACATAGGAATATGAGACCGATCTCTGGATGTTACAGTCTTTGTCCACATCATAATAGACGAGAATCAGATGAAGATCGGGAGAAAAGAGAGAGCTACAAGTCCCAGCATTGCTACTACTTTGTAGAAGAAAAAAATGTAGAAAGGAGTAATTTGAGGCACAAGGTGTTCTGTTTGCACACAAACTGCGAAATTTATAGGACTCACAATTGCGTCAATCAATGCATCCAGTATGTATTGATCGATGCATCTCTTGGCACACATTTTAATGCCAACAACTGCTTGATATTCAAGATTCAAAATTCAAAAGGTTGCATCGATCGATGCACCCCCTATGTGTCAATCGATGCACATTAAAAAATGGTTGTTTTATGCCTTTTCAGGGAAAAATTGCAGTGCCAATTGAGTTCCAATTTTGAAAATTGCATCATGAAAATTGTTTTCTAAAAATACCGGCGGACCCAAAAAAGCTTTCAAATGGCACACTGCAGGAATCCAAATGACTTTCTTAAATATATTGAAAACCCGTCAAACATTAATTGATCGAAGGAAAAAAAATATTTTTCAAAAATTTAGTCCATCAAATAATGTTGACTAATTCCCGCAAAATCATGTGCACTCTTTTTACTCACCGCTCTCACTTTGCGTTTACAAAAACTTTACCTCAATGGTGCAAGTTTTTGTACACAAGGGGCAGCCTGTGTGCATGGTCTGTCCCTATTCTAACGATGTCTAAGACCTTTTTCAGGAAATGGTTAATCGGTACTGACGAATA
Organism: Euphorbia pulcherrima; assembly: GCA_947683365.1. Taxonomy (NCBI): domain Eukaryota; kingdom Viridiplantae; phylum Streptophyta; class Magnoliopsida; order Malpighiales; family Euphorbiaceae; genus Euphorbia; species Euphorbia pulcherrima. The sequence continues at coordinate 43,357,537 of CANTUS010000015.1, forward strand.
TCGTATTTCACCCTAAAATCCCAAAATCCTTCCGAAGAATAAAAAATATGTCACCATGAAAAGTTGCGTCGATCGACACTTATTGGCCTCCAACTTGCATCAATCGATGGTTCCTATTGCGTCTATCGATGCTTCCTATTGCAATGATCAACATGGATACGTGTCAATCCCCCTAATGACTCATCAAGCCTATAATATTGTGACTTAGTAGGGATACCACCGCCAAAATTGTGTCGATTGACAAACCTATATGTGTCGATCGATGCTCATAGGGAATCTAGGCCTGATGACAATGAAAGGCTATTCTGACACATTTGCATCGATCGACAATCCAACATGTGTTGATCGATACTCCTAAAATTCCTATAAAAGGAAACCATTACCCAGCCTTTTGAAGAGGCAATCAATAAAAATTGAGAGATATAGTAAACTTGAGCAGTCCCCCTCATAAAAAGATCCCTAATAGTATCAAGCCCATACCAAAAATATCCCACAACTATACCAAGGTCCGGATACCTCTTCCAAAGTTAGCTTTTAGACAAAAAGCTAACCAAACTCCTTGAAACACTTTAGTAAACCCATTGCAAAAATCCTCGAGGTAATCTCCATAGAGATCTTGAGGAAATCCGAAGAAAATGTGATTCTAGTCAGTACCGGGGCTTCAAGTCATCCTAAAGCAAACAAAAGGTAACTAAGGGTCAAATATTACTTTCTACCTCACATTCTTAATTTTTACATGAGGTAATGCAATCACATTGGGCCCACAATACAAGGGCTAGCCCCGCAAAGGTTGCATCTCTCTAACTCACCTCTTTTGCTTATTGAAATAATTAAAAGGCTTTTCCAAAATATGATGTATTCAAATTCAAATGGCATGTAACTATTTCATCCGGAACTAGAATATCTCTTTTATTGGTGTAGGAATCCTATTTGGATTAGCTATACCACTAATTTCCCAGAAGAGCTAATCTGGGTGGCGGCTCTAATACTATATAAAATAGGGATCCGGCTCCTACGATAAATAGGGTTAACCCCCAAAGGAGTACCCGATCCCTTTGTCCATTTGGAAATGCCATGTCATACATACAACAACCCCGCACTCTTATTATGACCCCCTGCATTAAAACTGAGGAGTCCCCTGCTGGCCATACCAATCCAATCGAAGATCCCAAGGAGTCATCCAAAGGTTCGCCTGCTCACACAAGTCATACAAGTCCCAGTAGGCATTGGTGGCATGTAAAATAACTCCTCTACCAGTATAGGTCCATAGCAGGCGTGTAGGTCCCCCCATTAGATCCCCTAGCATATAGGGTCCCAACTCTAGGGTAAAACATTTTTCAAGCAAAATGAGGCGACATCTCTTCAACTCAATTCTTTCAATTAATTAGGGGAAAACCCCCTAGCTCACCTTGATCCTTGATTGAAGGGGGAATAATTTTTGTTTACCACAAGTCCGTCAAGAATCAAGGTAAGCCATTTCAGAACATTTACTAACATGAATACTTTTTCATGTGCAAGGGGAACCATTCTCAAGGAAGTTCTCCAAATAGCCAAAATAAGTGGTAACAATCCCTTCAAGTCGCAAGATTCCTACCCGAGTCAAGGGGAATTATCTTAAAAGGCATCCCCAATAGACAAAACATCCAAACAAACATCGCCCAGCGAAGGAGTCAATCAAGGTGAATCCCCTCATTCCCCAACAGTGGAATCCATCAAGGGGCTTCTCTGCAATAGTTACGCTAATTTAGTGGCATTCCCCCCATTCCCCAGTAATGGGATTAATCAAGGGGAATCCCCCATCATCAAATTCCTTAAGGGCACTCCCCTATATGGCATCACCAAAGGACATACCAAAGCAGAATTGAGACCAACCCAATATCTTTTTGCTCAATCTTAATACTTGATTCAAGGGCCAAAACCCCGATACATCTTAATACTTGATTCAAGGGGCAAAAAATTTTGTTCATGACAAAGTCAATCAAGAATTAAGATGTACCATTTCAGGTCATATTATAATGAAACTTGTTTTCCACTGCAGGTCCGACAAAATGAACCCTCAATGCTAACCTAAGGGGCACTTCTCTCCAGCAGAGCATCCACATCAGAATAGTTCATTCCCCAGCAGACGAAACATTAAAGGGATATTCCCCCTATCCCCATAAGGAGTCAATCTCTATCCCCGATAGCTGGATGGTTGGAGAAGCTATCCCCCCAGTCCGGAGAATACTCGAGGGGCATCGACCATAAAACCCCCCCAAGGGCAAGTTTCTAGGGGCACCCACCACTAGTTAAGCTTTCTCAAGAAGGTTTCTAGGCATATTCCCTAGCAGCTAGGATGTCATAAGAACATCTTCCTCCGAACAACTAAGATTACCCTCAAGCGATTTCTCCCTAGAAGTCTAAATAGATTAACCATTCGAAGGCCATCTCCTCAGCAGTCAGCTCTATAAGGGGCACCCTGATTCTTGTTTGGCCAAAACCAACATATCTAAACTTAGTTTACATTTCATAAGGGACCAATCTCGATGTACACATCTTCATTCTTGATTGAAGGGGCAGAATTTTTTTATTCACCATAAAGTCAATTGAGAATCAAGACGTGTCATCTTAGGAAGTAACTAACTCAACATTTTTATTGTGTCTTTATAGGTTGTTCAAATTCCCAATAGAAGAGTTGATTTGCCTTAAGAAAGGGATATGAGGAGAAGTCATCTGCCTTGGGAAAGGGATACACCATCAAAGGAAAGCAGTCCTGCTCAAGAAAGGGACCTCCAGAAAGTTGATCTGGCTTGAGAAAGGGATACGAGGAGAAGTCATCCACCTTAGGAAAGGGATACATCATCAGCCAGGAAAGTCGATCCACCTTAAGAAAGGGATACACCATCAGCTTGGAAAGTTGATCAGCCTGGAAAGTTGATCAGCCTCAAGAAAGGGATACACCATCAGTCAAAAAAGTCAATCCGCCTTAAGAAAGGGATATGAGGAGAGTTCATCTACCTTAGGAAAGGGAGGTACAGCACCAGTCAAAGGAAAGTCAATTTGCCTCAAGAAAGTGATACACAAAGTTGAGGAAAGTCATCTGCCTTAAGAAAGGGATACATTCGGCAAGGGAAATCCGTCCCCCTTAAGAAAGGGACACCAAGGAAAGAAGTTTGCCTCAAGAAAGGAACTCACCTATATCATCACCTCAGGTATCATTTCTAGAGCCTTGCTTACATCGTGAGATCATACAAATTTGTATCTACAGTGATCCCTCGAGGAGCAGTCTATGAGCACTAGATTTTAATGGTCATTCTCACAAAACAATGATGAGAGCTATATGATGCATTTATCTACATGTGTTATCTACTTAGAGCGGTTTCATTGTTGTTGGGTCAAGCTTTGTCAAACCTAAACCTCAAAAGACTTGTGCCTAAGCATTAAAAGCTTAATTCTATTTTGTTTCAGTCAAAACTGGTCAATTCTAGTCAAAACTAGTCGATTTCAGTCATTTTTGGTCAAAACTGGTCAAGCCAGTCTGTATGGGTCAACCATGTCCTTAAGGTTCCACCCGACCTGAACGGGTCCAACTAGTCCATACTAGTCCAAAATCATCTAAAAATCCCATACCGGTCATACCATGAGCCATATAGGTCCAGACCATCTGTACGGGGCGCCAATCATAGCTAATCAGCCTCCAATTTCTGGGAAATCAACCATAAATGCACCAAATCAGTCATAAATGACCAACTAATGATAGAGCATATTTTCTACTATAAAAAGAGGCATTTGCCTCACTTTTTAAGAGGAGAAAATTATCAAAAAGCAAATATACTATAGGGAAGTCATTTTTAACAAGTTTTTTATGGTATTGTGAGGGTATAATTGGGGTATAGAAGGGAAAAAATAAAGAGAAAACCTTTCTACAAGGATTTTGTCCACATTTTATACCATTCTTATTTCATTTTAGGATTGAGGGGAGGTTCTGCCTAAACCAAACCAACTAAACGGTCTCCAAAATCAGTTTGATTCATCTTTCGACTTTGACTAAGCTTCCATTTAGCATTGAGATCACTCCAAAGTGGATTCACTATGTAGAGGTACGCTCTTGAGTTTCAAAGAGACTCACTTTCAGTTAATTTTATTGTCATCTTCATTTATTTGGTTTGATCTATCCTTTGATCTGTTTTGGTTCTAGTCCTGACCCTTATGGGCCTTGTTGGCACCTATATGCCCCTAAGGTGGCTAAATCGGTGTGCCGTACCCATATGGAAAGAAATCCCATTTTACTCTGTTCTTTTTCTATAAATTTGTTTTATTTAAAGCTAAAAATAAGGTCCTATTTGGGTCTAAATAGGACCCGTTTAGGTCCCTCATACCTATACGGGTCTCCCTAGTAGCTGTATGGGTACTCCCCACCCATAGGTACCCGTACGGGTACTACCCACCAAACAGAATGCCATTTTTCCATTAATCTGTCAAACAAACCTTACATCACCATTTGCCATGCAATCATTTTCACTAATAATCTGGTAAATCAACCCACGAAAAGCTATAATGTGTTTTCATAACAAAATACATTGAAGACACGCTATTTCCTTTCGATCCTAGAAGTCGCCAGGGTACTATCGATCACAAAACCATAACGCTAACATAATCACATTTTTCCTAACAAAATGTTGATTTACGATGTGCTATAATTGTGCTAACGTTTTCATGCAGGCCAATTTATTTATTTATTTAATGACTTAGATAAAATGTATAGGTTCCCTTACAATTCCCCCATTTTCCCTTGGTTGTAATTTGTATTCCTCCTTTTTATTGTTTGTGCTTTATTGTAAATTGTAAATACATGAATCTAGTGTGAAAGAGTGTAGAAAAATAGGATTTCCGTAATAGTTCCCCATATGTTGAAAAGAAAATGGTTTTACGTGGCGAATGTAATTTTGAATTTAACTAAATGACAAATAAGTGACTCATCTGATACCAGAATCTTTGATCTAAAAGGTATGAGTCTCCTGCCCGATGGGAACTATACCAAAACTCTTTCCCAAGTAGACAACTTAGGAGGCGACTCTATCATTTGTATTAAGACTTGGGTCTCGATTCTTTTATTCATTAAAATTGATTAAAATGTGCAAACTTGAACTAAATGGTTCCATCATGCTTAAACCAAACAAACCCTCAGTGGACCCCACCGCAAGGCACCGAGGGAAATCCACATATTTTCAACCATAACACATCACATCAATTCAGATGATTTTCATACTATATTCATCTAAATGCTCGAGGGTGGTGCGGGTAAGACTATCGCTAGTAATGGTGTCGAACTCCTACCACCATGTTTCTACATGGCTCCTCTTCCCTCCTATACGGGGTCTAGTCTGCCTTTGGTTCATGTAGAAAATTATGAGAATGTGATTAGAATAAAGGGGTTGTCCGACAATCAGTTAGCCATAATGTTCTCTTGTACTTTAATGGGATATGTTGTAGAATGGTATGCTACCCAACCTCCAGATGTCCGGTTAGATTGGGGGAAACTATCCAAGAGCTTCATAGAGCACTATGAATTCAACTCGAAACTAAAAACCACCATTCAGAATTTAGAGCAAGCAAACTAGAAAGAAGGGGAAGCTTTCCACTCTTACTATGAGTGATGGATGTCCGCTTAGGCATTATTGGGTAGCAAACCTAGCTTACCGGAGATGATAATCAAAATGATTGACGGAGCCTTGCCTTAGTACCAAGATTAGATGGCCCTAGATGAATATGAAAATTATACCGAAATTTGTAAGAAAGCTGAGAAAATTGAAAGGCAAGCCGCCGTGAAGAAACAGAGAAATGCCACTACCTCGTCCAAGCCTTATTTCTTTGGTTACAAGAAAGCAGCTTAACCTTCCACACCCGCACCAGCCGCATAAAAAGCTAAATTAGCCTCAGCTATTGAAGCTGATATAGCCGTAGTCTAGCTAACCCTAGTGAAAAATTCAAGGATCTCTCCTTGGAAAGATTCCTTATCATTTCTATTTGGCAACTTAAGGAGGATCAAGCTATTGGACAACCTGGTTTCACATTCCTATCCAAATCTTGAAGATGTTCGTAATTTCTGTAGCTATCATGTGAGTCTTGGCCACCACACCAATAATTGAAAAGCTCTCCTAAATGCCATAAAGAATCTCATCAAAGAAGGAAAGACCAAAAAACCAGCACTACGGCCTATTACCCTCAAGAATCCACTTCTGCAATTCACAAAGCTAGTAAACATGGTTGGACTCGACACATTCAAAACCTATATTGTTCAGTACTTAAAAGACAAGAAAGTAATGAAGGAATCCGTTCTTTTGGTCTCTCGTCCGATTTCATCCTTAACAGAATTATTCAAGTGAATTATGTATAGGCCAGTATTGTGACTTAGGGGTACTGGCCTACCAAACTTAATGCCAAGATAGAAGCAATTCCTTATGCCTGTTGAATGACTAATGAGACAATTGATCTTGATTCTATCGAATTCTTTAGTCAATCTATATTTACTCCTATCAATCTTGATGATATTGGCTATAATGATAATGAAGATAGCTTGATGTACCCTATGAGCACCATAGATGGTTCAGTACCTTTCGTCAAAGATGGTGAAGTGATGAATCTTACCCGTAGTGGTCGTGTTTACCAACCCGACATTGGAAAAACTATTCAAGATAAGGGACAACAGTAGCCTCCTTTGCCTCCTGGGAAGAAAGAAGTGGAAGATCACCCATTGATCAAGAAGTTGAAACAAGTTCATACTAAGCTCACTATCTGGCAATTGTTACGAGTATCCGAGAAACATAGGGCAGCTATGGTAGAAAACTTGATGGAAAAGAATGTCAACCCAACAACTTCTCCTACCGAAATGTACAATTTGATTGGGGGAAGCACTCCTCCAAAAGCTCTAGGATCTATCACTTTCTCCTCTTATAATTACCATCCTAAAGGACCTTAACACAATAAAGCTCTATTTGTCAAATCTTTTTTATTCGACAAGGTCATTCCGTATGTCAAGGTAGATGATGGATCCGCTCTAAATCTACGTCCCCTCAAAGTCCTCACACATATTGGTCTCTCTGCATAAATTTTGAAGAAATCAAGAACCATAGTCAAAGCCTACGACAACTCCAAGAGAGAAGTTCTAGGGACATTTGAAGCTGAAGTTACTGTGGGGGAAGTTACAGCTCTTGTAATCTTCACGGTCATTGATATTCTAGTCACATTCTCATTGCTCTTCGGTCGTCCATGGCTCCATTTGATAGGGGCTGTTCCATCTACTATCCACCAAAAGATCAAGGTGATTCATAAAGGAAAGTTAGTCACTCTAGAAACAGATGAAGAATTAGTCATTAATGTAATGGCCAGTGAAGATGTGGGAGTAGCCATGATAAATGAGAACCTAATTGATGACCTGAGAAAGTGCTATTGTGGAGCGGGCTTTTTGAGGTTGAAAAGGTTTAATAGAAAATTCAAGTTTATAGGAATAAATTCTAGAAAATGTGGAAGTTTAACTTTTATAGATAAAAGGATAAAATTATTACCAAAATACGTAGGATTTTTCTAAATCCGGATTCTAAAAATAAGAATATCATATTACAAAAATAATTATATAAATAATAATAATATTCATTTTGAGAAAATAGAAATATATTCTCTTTTCTAATAAAAATAGCGTCACCACCCGGTTCAGCTCCACTCGGAATTATGGTATACCGATCCAAAATGGGATTTTAATACCAAAAGATGAGATTTCGAGTTCAGAAAAAATAGTTACCAATAAAACTTTTTATATTTGAAGACTAAATTAAATTTGATAAATGCATCATGGGTTTAATTGAAATAAAGTAAATAGGAACAGATATAAATACTTTACAGCGGGTTTCTGAGCTTTAATGGTACGAGTGGTATGACCCTTCTTATTATCCCTCAGTTTACCTTTTTATTTGTCCAGGATGACGTGACAGCTAGTTAGGAACTGTAGTTGTCATTTTGACATCTTGGATGGATTGAATAATTGAATCAACACTATGAATTCCAAATGTTGATTTTTGGGGGATTTTGATGATATTTCGGCTTTAATTTGATACCATGGATATCGAAAACCCGAGAGTGAATTTTGGAGGCATTTCGACTGTAATTTGATATTATGAATTCCAAATATCAAATTTCCCGCAGTATTTCGGCTATGGTTCAATACTATGAATTCTAAATATTGAATCTCCTGGAGTTTGTCGGCTGTAGTTTGATACTATGAGTTCCAAATATCAAACTTCCGAGGAGTGATTTCAAAATTTCTACAGAGATCTTAAGGGGCACTTAGTTCAGGGAACCAAAGTGTTAGTCCCTATGCAGAGTTTCAAGGAATACCTAGTTCAGGGAATCGAGGTATTCATTTTCTAAGGAGATCTAGAGTGGCTTGAGTGACTACAATAGAGTTTTGGGGTGTTTTCTTTGATTTCTATACTGAGTATGGACAAGGTAAAGGCAAAGGATAGTTGAAGGGCTTAAAGGCCTTCTTTCTCTCTCTAACTTGAATTCTCTCTCTATGAACTTCTATGCATGGCCTAAGTAAAAGATGTTGTGTGTTCATTTTTGGAAATGAGGAGGCCACCTATTTATAGCCTATGGAAATTATCCGATTGGGTAGTTTCTAGGTAAAAATATCCGATCGGTTAATTTCTCCCTAATCCGATTATCTAAAATAGTGAATTGGGAAAATACCCAGCCAGATGAAATTCAAGGAAAATACCCAATCAATTATTTTCTGTCTAATCCAAGATAGTGCTTGTAAATAATCCGAATGTTGATATTTTAATCGATAATTTTTGAAACAATATATTTTGCCCCTTCGATTAAAATATTCAACAAGAAAATTCTTTTGCCAAAATTCTTAAAAATAAAAGACAACATGTCGGGGATATAAAAAACAATATAACCAATATCATTTTTTAAATGCAAATAAGCGATAAAAATGCATGCTAGTGCGTGCAAAAACATTATGAGGTCGGCCCATTTAAAATGATTTTAAAATGCGGAAAAGAAAAGAAATAAGAAAAATAACAAACCTGGGGAAAATACTCAGTCGGGTAGTTTCTGGATGAATTTAAAATTGATAGGAATAAGGACTATCCGTTACCTGTCGGATGAACTGACCAATAAACGTTAAGGAGAAAATACCCGGTCGGGTAATTTCCCGAGAAAATAGCCTATTGGTCGCTTTCCTCAGCCTATAAAAATATAATTCAAAAGTGAGACATTCACAGCCCCATTCTTCTTCTTCTCTTTTGGTTTCCCTACAATTTCAAAGCCTCCAAACCATAGTCAACCATATTTTCTTTCACTTTCTCAACCCTTGCTCCTCTCTTACTTTAGTTTTTAAGAGTTCCCATGTATTGTAGGTTGTACAATAGCCAGTTAACCAAGTTATTTTGGTAGAGCAAATCAATGGCGAGAACACTGATGTTGGTATCATTTGGGTCAAGACAAACTATTGACTCTCGACAAATATGCAATACCAAAAAATTGGTGAAGACCATGCAATTCCTTTGGATTTAGACCCAGATAATCACCTTTCTCAAATCTTGGTAAGTTCTTTCACCTTTGCAATTTCAATTTTGTTGAAAATTGAATTACAATGCCATGTTAGGACTTTAGGGATTGAACTTTGATTTGAAATTTGCATGCTTTAGGGATAGGAATCAAAACTTTAGGATTCGAATTAAACCCGATGAATTTCGATTTTCCTAATGATTCTCATGAAACTTGATGAACGTTGATTGTTTAGGCCTTAATGACTGCTGCATTCTATTGTATTGTTGCTAGATGTCTGTGATTTTGGGTAAAATTTTACACAGAGATTCTGACATGCTGGAAAAAAACTTTAAAATACAATTTCATTGGAAACTACTTGATCGGGTAATTTCCCATGGAAAATATCCGATCAGCTATTTTCATCAAAAGGTTGATTTTTGCCTTTTTTGCTTGAACTGGATTGTCCTTCCTTTGTTTGATTACTTCGCCTTTGCAAGTGTATAAAAATGATGGAGGTCCTCTCCAATTTGCCCATAAATCGTATGACAGGCTTACACACGGTGCAAAAGCTATCATCGATTAGACTTGCATCGATCTGTTGGTGCAAAAAGTTTCTTACCATAAGAAATATGGCTATCAACATTTGGAGAACAAGATTGTCTCGCCTTTGTTGAGCAGGTGGTCGAATACAACTCACACTTTTCATTTCAAGTGTGGGGAGTTTACGATTACTCTAGTTGATTTTTTCCCTATTACTAGTCTTCCTTTTGATGGGACCATTATACACTTTAACTATTGTCTCTCGGTCTTGAATTTTGATCATAATTTTATGGAGAGACTTATTGGCCTCTCCAATCTTCCATGACAAGGCAAGATTTTGACAGCCAAGTTGATAAAATATTTGATGAGTAATGCGCGTCCTCGAGATCATCCTAGGCAAGAAGTAAGAGCTTTTCTTGCTGTAGTTTTATCATGATACTTCTTTCCAACTACGGCATAGACTGTGAACCTCAATCTTTTGACAAGTCTAATTGACTTCGACAATTTTGACTCTTACGCCTGGGGAAGAGCCACAGTGGCACAAATGTACCTTTCTCTCGATCAATGTGTGAGGAATAGGATCCTGTAGTTCAAGTCTTCTTTATTTGTCCTCGGGGTACAATCTTAAACTTCACGCTTGATACTCCTTATGTTTGAACTGTCTTGTAACTTTTGCTTCTCTTTTTATAGATTTGGTTCTATGAGACGAATATCTTAGAGATGACGTCGTTGGTCAAGACATAGGATCACCAGTATTTTCCCCACCTCCCTCACTCTTTCGAAGGCTAGGATGAAGAAGGTCGTGACAAGATTCTCACTCATCTTCGAGAGCTTGATACCACAGATATAAGCACTTGAGCTTGATTTATCTTTCTTTTGTTTTAACTGACATGTGAAGTGATTATATCTTTTCTTATACAGATCATCACTTGACCTTGGCTTACAATAGTAATTTTAGAGGACAACTGAACCGATGAGATGAAGAATTCTAGGCCTTTTTTAGATAAGCTCTTTACATGGAGAGCCCTCACTCGTAAGATAGGTATTTAGGAGATCATGTCATCAGGTGTAACCTCGACACTCATTATCGATTAGTCCTACCTAAGCTTCCTACTTGGCTATTCTTTCCTGTGGTGCCCCTAGGTATGATGACCTGTGTAGGAACAACGTTAAGGTGATGTTGGCAAATGTGACTAGTCAATACAATCTATTCAATAAGAGCCTACTGGGATGACCTGCTGTTGATCCTATTCCAGTCAAGGCACGTAATGGTGGGAATGGGTCTGGTGGTTCCTCTTGGAGGGAAAAGGTCAAAAAGAGTTTGCCTTTTCATGAATTATGCAAATATGATTGCATAATTTGTTTTGTTGAACTTTTTTTATTTCAGGGTGACTACCAGGGCCTAAATAGAGGTAGAGGTGTTAGTGTCGGTAGCTCCAGATCTTCTTCCTCTGCAGGACAAGATTAGGGTATGGTGACTGTTCATAGGATTCTTGACCTTAACCAGATGCGCATGTATCTTTTCAATACCAATGGCATCATCTATGATTGCATGGTAGAGCTGAGTCAGGAATTTGAGATGCTCTATTCTCCTCCCAATACTACTCATGTAAGAAGCCTTAATATATTAAATTTTCATTGAACTATGTCTGACAAGTGAGATCTTAATTGTAGGTTCTAGTCGAGGACAACATTAGGGATGGTAGAATGATCCTTTCCATGGATTAGGCTATGTAGAATGACAATTTCTCCATGAGGCTATATTTCCTGCTTTAAAGTGCAAATAAATGAATGAATGAATGCATGTGACACATGTTATGTTTTATTATTTCTAGGGTCGCATACAGATGTTGTCCTTGAAGAATGAGGATTTATGCCAATAGGTGGCAGAGTACAGGAATGCTATTAGCAATCGGACTAGAGGGGTTACAACTTTTAATCCATTTGCATATTCTCGACTTGGTGATTAGGGTAGTAGATGTAGGATTCCCTTTTTAACTATTAGGGATTGGATTTTTTATAATATATGGGGCCTTCTTTTGAGTACATTCCTACAACTTACTTTTCTTTCCTGTTTTTAATGCTTGAATAATTTGAACAATTTGATAATTATCCATTTTTTAGCATATTCCTCTTCTTGCACGATTTGAGTTTATTGGGGTAATCTAAGAGATTTTGGCAGATTGCCTCGCAAACTACGTATTGCAAATAGTCACATTTCAGACTTTCTCAATCCCTCTTTTGATATTATCACGAATAACTATGATGAATTTCAAATTAGCTTGAGAAAATATTTCAGTTCCCTTAGTGAGGCCGAGTGGTATTTGTTAATGTCATGTGGCTTTCATCATATGAGAATTTATCATTGAATATTCATTCATCAGTCTCTACTAGATGCTATGATTAGCTTCTAAGATCCGATCGATAATTTCTTTCGGTTCGAGGATCAGGAACTTTGTCCTATGTATGAAGAATTTTGTGCTATTCTAAAAATTCCTTGCAACTAGAATATCGTAGTCCCTGCTCGAAATGTCTCTTACTCTGGTAGATTGTTGAACTATTTTAAGCTTTCGCACTATTATAGATAGAGATTGATTGAAGGTTCTGGACTGAGTCTTTTAGAGGCTCTGAATGTGTGTCAGAGAATGATCCATTTTCATATGAGATGGCTATAGCTCATGTATGTACTATTGTTGGGTCAATAGATGTGTATGACTGGCACTAGGACTTGTAGTTTTGCGCTCGTGCCTGTGATTGAACAAATGATGGAAGCTGCTACTCAAATAAATGTGATCTTAGCTGAGACCATGATTTATATGCGACACATCCATTATGAAGAAGACAATACTCGCGGATGAAGTAGACTTCTCTTGAAATTATGGCTTTTCGACAAACTTGGTTTCTTGAGTGTTCCTGAGACAAGATTTGATCCAAGTGGTTTCTAAGCGTGAGTCTCTCTGGTTCAGGATGTGGAGAATGATAGGGATTATACCAACTATACAATAGCTGAATGGATTGACAGGATGAAGGCATACACTATCATGGGGATTCATTGCATCTACCCCTGGTGGGAGATTCTACATGTCATAACCTTAGTCGCTTTTGAAGGTGTGGTGCTTTTGGGTTTGAATCACAGTACTTTCTACTCGCTCAAATGCTTGTATAGGAAGTATGGCCATCCTCACAGGTTCCCAGAATCATTATGCTCTATAAGATGTCTCGATTTTACTTACAGACTATAGTGCAGGTATCTAGAGAGGTGGAAAAATCGAGTGCACGTACCCACTAACTACACTACTTCCTTCGACATCTGCCTAGATGCTACTCACAGGCATTGGCTTAGTTCCATCAGGGAGTTTACCACTACTAAGGAGAGGAAAGAGATGACCCTATATCTTCGCTCTCGTCTGCCTAGTGCTAGCCATTAGGTTGTCCATCTAGCTTGAAATAAAAGAAGAATGTGTTCCTGTTTTTTTTCTTTTCCTCTATCCCATGTAATGTAAGATATATAATAAATGAGATATGCTTATGTATGAATTTCCTTTAACAACTTATGTCCATTTAATGCACACATGTCATATTTTCATTACCATGATGCTATTAAAAAAATAAAATTCATTACTCAAAGAAGCAAATGGTACAAGTTTCTGGATCATTATCCATTGTCGTTTAGGGTTCCGTGATGGATTTTACCAAAGATCACACTCGCTATTTTAGTCCTAATTTTTTCCTAAAAGCTCTCCCTAGCTCTTAGTTGACTTATTTGTTATGTTTTTTTGTTATTTTCCTTTCTTAGATGAAGTAACATTTCATCTTTATCCCGATTGATAGGATTTATAAACTGTACCATGCATGTCCATTATCTTCATTGCGCCATTGCTGAGAGTTTGCTTTACCATGTATGGACCTTCTTAATTAGGTTGAAATTTTCCTCTAGCATTCATGCATATTTTTGGAGATTGCTTCAATACTAAGTCTCCTGCCTTGATTGGCTGATGCTACAATTTAACCTTCCAATAGTAGGCCCTAGCCATTCGCTACTGATAAGCTTGAAGACTTGTAAGAGCTACTAAACGGTTCTCGTCAATTGGATTCAATTCTTCGTATCTTGCTTGTGCTCATTCACTTTTTGATAGCCTTGGCTCTAATACCATATGTAAGGACTTGATTTCTATTTCAGTGGGAAGCACTACTTCTATCCCATATACTAGAGAAAATGGAGTGTGTCCTGTAGGAGTTCTGACACTTGTTCTATATCCCCATAGAGCATAGGTCAAATGGTCTGGACAATCTCTATACATGGTAACCATTTTGGACAAAATCATCTTGATTGAATTATTTATGGCTTCAGCTACCTCGTTGTCTTGTGGTCTATAAGGAGAAGAGCGATGGTGCTCGATATTGTTTTGTTCAAGTAAGTCTGTAGTTTCTCCTTGGAATTGAACTCTATTATCTAAGATAACGTGGTGTGGGATTCTAAATGTAGCAAAAATATGATTCCTAATGAATTTTGCCATCTTCTTAGCATTGATGCTTGTGTAGGATTCAGCTTCTACCTATTTAGAAAAGTAATCCACTAGAACTATTATTAATTGATGCCCATTCAAAGAGGAAGGTCATATCTCACCAATGATATCAATGTCCCAGGCTGAGAAAGGCCAAGGAGTAGTCAAGGTTTGTAGTTCTATCAGTGGAAGATGGCTCACATCACCATATATTTGGCATTCATGACAAGTTCTAGCTTCTGGAATACAATCGGTGAGCATGGCAGACAAAAAGTATCTCATTCATTAAATCTTTCTAGCTAACATGGCACCATACATGTGGGGGCCACATTCTCGAGAATGCACCTACTTCATTATGCTTCGTGCTTCTAATTTTGATAGACATTGCAACAATAGACCACTTATGGATCTTTAGATAGCTATCCATCTAATAACAAGAACTGCAATGCTAATCTTTTTAGCATTGTTTTGTTTAAGTTAGTGGCTTCTACAAGGTATGCCCCTTGTTCCAGGTATCTGTAAATGTTAGAATACTAAGGTTCCTCTCCGTCTTCTTCTTTTGAGTTTTCTACTATGGAGAGATAGTACGGCTTCCTAGTGGTTTCCATGATAAGAGGCTTGATAGGCTAACTATCAGGTCTTTCCCACATGGATGCTAGAGTAGCCAAAGTGTCTGCCATTTGGTTTTCATCTCTTGGCATGTGGCAAAATTCACAATGATCAAATAACGTTGCTACCTTCCATACCACTTTCAAGTAAGGTCTCAGAGATTCTTCATTCAATTCCCAATCACATGTAACTTGCTTAATGACTAAAGCAGAATCATCGATGATTTTGACCTGGTCAGCTTTCACTGTCAAAATTGATGACATCCCAAAAAAAAAGCTTTGTATTCAGCTCCATTGGTTATTGTGTCAATTTCTAGCCGCTTGGACAAGGGAATGATTTCATCATCCAGTGTGATAATAATAACTCTCGGTCCTGCTCTTTTTTCTGCTATTTTGTTAAAGAACATTGCCCATTCCTTTGGTTGTTCAAACACCGAGGCTAGTCTTTCATCAGTAAATTCTAGGTTTTCCACATGACCGGAATCTATCAGTTGATTTGCAAGAAAATCATCTAGTGCTCATCCCTTGATGACCTTCTTAGTGACGTACTAGATGTCGAACTCTGATAGCTATAATGGCAATCTAGAAAACTTTCATGTGAGTGAAGGAGTTTGACAAAGGTACTTCATCGGATTGACTTTTGCTATGTCTTATACACGATAAGATTGACAGTAATGTATGAGCTTCTTCATTAGCCAGACCATTGTTGCATATGTCTTTTCTACTTTGGTGTAACAGGACTCGTAATCTTGGGATTTCTTGCTGAGGTAGTATACTGTGTACTCTTTCGTACCTTCATGTTCTTGGACAAGCATTACCCCTACAAAAGCTTCTTCGATTGCCAAGTACAAGATTAGAGGTTTCCCAGGTACTGATGGCCTTAGTACTGCTGTATTAGTAAGATATGCCTTGATTCTATAAGAGGCTTCTTGACATTGCTCATTCCATACCACCGGTTGTTTCTTCTTCAATAACTTAAAAATTGGTTCACCGATCACGTCAATCGCTCGACGAACCGGCTAACAGTTTGCAAGGATCCAAGGAAACTTCTTACTTCCTTCTCAATTTGTGGTAGTGGCATCTTTATGATGGCTTTGACCTTGTCTAGATGAATCCAGATACCTCTTTTGCTTACTATGTGGCCCAATGATTTTCCAGATGTTACTCCAAATATGCTTTTCTTCGAATTAAGGCAAAGATTGTGTTTCTCAATTCTCTTGAGGAATCTGTCAAGAACTGTTGGATGTTCTTTTGGATTTGTGGACTTCACAAGCATGTCATCTATATAGACTTATACTTCTTTGTGAATCACATCACTTAATAGAGCGGTGACTTATCATTGGCAAGTTGCCCCAGAGTTCTTCAAACCAAAAGGCATTATCTTGTAATAATAAGTGCCCTATTATGTAATGAAAGTAGTCTTGATTCTATTGTCTATGTTCATGAGGATTTGATTGTATCTCAAAAATCCATCCATGAAAGAGTACATAGTAGCTCTGGCAGTGCTGTTGACAAGGACATCAATGTGTGGAAGTGGGAAGTCATGTTTCAGATACAATTTGTTAAGATCTCAAAAGTCAACACATACCCTAACTCTTCCATCCTTCTTAGGATGTGGAACTATATTTGCTAACCATATGGGATATTCCACAACTTCTTGAAAACTGGCCTTGAAGTAACTGGTCATTTTGTTTCACCTTTTCGGCCCATTCAGGTCGCATTCTTTTCAGTTTCTGCTTTACTAGACAAATCTTTGGATCTATCGGGATTTGTGTTTGACAATGTGTCAATCAACTCCTAACATATCTTTGTGGGACCAAGTGCATGGTAAAATGTTCTTCTTTAATGTTTTTAATAATTCTCTCTTGTTCAATGAACAACTCTCCATAAATGAGCACCATTTTTGGATTTTATTCTGTGTATAAGTTTATTTTCTTTATTGCAGCATCACTGATATTGAAAATGCAAGATGTATGCTAGAATGGATGCATGAAATAATCATCGAAAACATCACGCAAGAAAGCAAAGTTCTTCATCTTATTATATGATTTGTACATTACATTATTAATATCAAAGATATTAGAGAAAGATACAAAAGACTCATCTTTTTCAGAGGGGGCTTCCTCAACTTGGTTTTAAGCTTCAACTGGAATTGGCTCATCATGCATTTTGGCTTTCTCTTTGATTAATGTAGCCATCTCGATCTTCACTTGGTTTAGCTATTCTTCTTTTATACCAGAGTCCTCTATCTTCAAGTGAGTTCGCAGCATCCTGAGAAGTTCATCAACAAGTATGTTGGAGTCTTCTTTCTTAAATTTTGGTTTTGCAGGTATATAATTTTGAGTGATAGTGATGTCCATCGATTCTTCCTTACTCTTGAGCACGTTGACAATTGGCCCCTGTCTAAATTTGTTGTAGTCTACCACATTGGAGAAAATCTCAAATACAAGAATTGACTTTCCTTAGTGCTGAATTGCTTCAGAAATTCCAATATATGGTTTTTTTGCGGTCGGACAAAGCTTATCTTCCTAGACTTAGATCTAGTATCAGTTTCTTTGTAACCAAATCTTGTGTCAATGTTGAAAGTCCTCATTCCTTGGCCTTGTGCCACAAGTCCCATACTAGGAGTGCGTTGTCTTCCATGTATTTCTGAATCCACGGCCCCCAATGTTCTAATGATGCTCCCATCTTTCCTTCTAATGTTGCCACTGAAACTCCCCATAAACTCCTTTTTTTGGCTTCAAGTACAACTATAGTGGATGCTTCATCTTCTTCTAAAGTTACAACTTTTCCTTGAAATTGTATGTTCACTTTCTGGTGCAAGGTGGATGGAACTCCTCCTAATGCATGGAACCATGTGTATCAGAGCAAAAGGGAGAACGTCATAGGAATGTCAATGACGGTGAAAACCGCTATTAATGATATCTCGCCGATAATCACTTCTGCTTTAAATGTACAGATGATAGTTCTTTTAGAGTCATCATAAAGCCTTGATGATGGTGGATGATTTCTTCAAAGGTTCTTCACTAAGCCCTAAGATGGGTAGCACCTTTCTTGGACAGAAGTTGAGTGCGGATCCAACGTCAACCATTACATAGAGCACGATGGATCCAAACACCTCAGAATTTAGATGAAGAGCTTGATTATGATTAGTGTCGTCATCTGGTAAGTTTGAGCTGGTGAAAGTTATATTAGGGATGACTGTCGCTTGTTGATTTCCAATGAGAGAGCACAATTGAGTAAGTAAAGCTGTGGAAAATGTTTTGACATCCATGAGCTTTTTAACAATAACAACCCTATGATTGAGGGAGGTCAAAAGCTATTCCCAAATGGACATCTTAGTTGATGTTATACTAAGTTGGTCAATCAATGAATCTTCAATATGCGGGCTTGGTCTGCGCATTGGCTCATTTGTTGGGATAATTAGCTCACTTGCCCTGTTATCTTTCTTCCTCTTATGATCAGAAAGACATGATGTTCAAAGATCTCAAACTCGTCAAAATTATCCTTCAAAGGAATGTTTGCCAAATTAATAGATTTCTCATCTATTGCAGCAATGAGCGAGCCACTAGTGGTGAATGGCCATTGCATAAACGAAACAAATCCTCTCGCTGGATTAGCTTTCATGACTTCTGCATAGACTGGATCAATGCTACCTTCATAATGAATCATGTGAAGTCAAGAGGTGGATTCCCCAAATGTTTCATTGTATAATGCTTGAATGGCATCATCCTTGAAAGATTCCTGATCTGGTGTATAGCAAGAATATGATCGTGTAGTCCTCTCTCCTATAGGGTAAGGCAAAGAAAGTATGGATGAGGAGTTGCATGTCCTTTAGGAAGGTGATACCACCGTGAAATAATGAAAGAAAACCTGGCTAGATAGATCCTAAATCATTTTTTGGTGATAAGGTAAATCTTAGTACCACTGCCATGCTCTTCCTTGCAAGGTGGCAAGAGATAAACCAAATAATGATAATGCACCTTTGTAGAGTTCATGAAATTAGTGTAGTGGGCCAAATGGAGTCGAGAATGAGTTTCTCCATTGTATGTGAGATGGGGAGGGATTTGTAGATATCCTTCCCAAGGATGCTTTTCTTCCCGAGCAAGAGCTAATTCCTTTTTGTAGTTACATAACTCATAGACTTCTTCTTCCCAAGAATTAGGACTTCTAAGCATGTTCACTACCTCTGAATGCTTTAGCTTAGATTCGCTATTTATGGTAGGGCATAGTGTGATATCAAGCTGATTCTCGTGCTTAATCTTCTCCCAAACATGGCTCTCTGTCAAAGCCTTATTATGGATTGCATTGGTTTCAATATTGTCAGAACATGGCGTCACCTTTCTATTGCTTGAACCAGATCTACCTTTGGGAAACGTTCCAAAAACATTTTGACTAGAAAGTTCCAGATCATGCATCGCAGAGAGGGAAAGTTCTCAGTCCACTTTATAACTTTTCCTCGGAGTGTCCTGACAAAGAACATAGGCCAATAGTGAAAGTGAATTTGCACTTCATACATCACTTTTAGAAATTGGTCTATATGAGTATATGGACATCCTATTCTATAGTACAAGAGCATTGGCGGTAGTTGAAGGAGAGGGTTAAACTCGTGCCTCTTTTCCCACTCTAGTGTTGAACATCGTTCTTCCCCTATTTGTCGCCAAATTTGAACTCCCTTTGGGTCTTGTTCAACTTTTCACAATTGTTGAAGATCAGATCCATTGTCATTACCCCATTTACGGTTTCGAGTACTTCCTTATATCGGGCTACTCCCATTGATCATATTAATGTAAAATGACAAGGATGATGATGATTCCCCAGGCATGGATTTTCTTCCGCCTAACATGCCAAGATCTTCGTTATCATGGATCGGCAACAAACTGATTTCTCCATTTCCTCCACCAATTTTTGGGACATACCCCTAGACATCTCATAGGTCATAGGACATAAGTGCTTGGTCATTTCCCAGTCCAAATATAAGATGGGATTGCCTTATTCATCTCTCTCTAGCGGTAGTTCATCTAAGGCATCTATCCATATGAAGTAGTCAATGAAGTAATCACACGGTTCATTTAGAAAGGCTTTTGGTAACACTTCAAGCCTTCAAACCAAACAAGGGCTAGGTCTAGGAGAGTCAGTCGGAATATTCGAGGCCAAAAGAAATAGTGTATACACCCCTTATTCATCATCCTCATGAATCGATACAAGTGAGTTCTTGGGCCAATAGCACCACTATATAGCATAGGGAGATCTCCATCTTGAGGTTCTCTGAACTGCTTACTAAGAAGGGTAGTTCACTCTAGGTCCTCATCCTCTCCCAGATGTATTTTTCGGATGGTCCTTATACTTGGATCCTTAGCATATAGATGCATCTATTTATGATAGCATCATCATTCTCGCTAGTTATTTTCTAGAGTCTTGACTTCCAACTGGATAGATTGAGTTAGAATCGGTCTCATTATATATCCCATAATCGATTTCTCCAAGATTATTGACTTCGCCTTCAATGGGTGCATTCGATTTGAATTCTCCATTTATTTCTTATTTAGATGAATCATCTGGCATAAAATAAACTTCATTTGGATCTTCCTCTTCCTCAGGATCTTCCTTAGGATCTTCTTTGAGAGGCGGTTTAGGCATCCGTGCTTTGTGCGGGACTGTGCACTTAGAATTCATCAGAGAACTCTTGTAGCATTCCATCAATCGTCAAATCATTAAAGTCCGTCTGATGATAACCTGTGTCATTATGGAAATCATAAGGATTCCAGAGCCTTGGCAGTTCTTTAGAGATAGAATCCATCTGGGACATTTCATGATCGATAATACACAGGTTGAAATATCCAGGAGTTTGCCAACTTGTTTGACGACTATATTGATCATGGGTCACGATTTGGATGGCATAAGTGGAACTTCCTTGTTTAGGAGGCACTTCTTCAATCAAAGGAGCCTTTCCTCTAATATCCTTAGCATGCATATCATCCCATACTGAATCAAAAGTGAACAAGACAGGATCTAGCTATAGATTCCATCCAATATGGTTCTGCGCTTGTTTCGAACATCGGGTTCCAAAGTGATAATAGTCTTGGAATGAGTATCTTTCAACAAATCACGCTTGTAATATATCCCAATCCTAATTACGTTGGTAAGTAAAGCCATAATAACAATTCAATATAGGTTCTCCTTAAAATTATGGGAATTAAGATATGAATCCAAGTGCATAAATTCCCCATTTGTTCTTCTCTTTGTACAAGACATTCAAGAATTGTCGAGGGTCAGTATTGCCCCAATAAATCATATTAGGTTGAATTTCATATACATTCAGCTTATCAAATTGGATTAGGCAATTATATTTCTCAACATTGTGGATCATCACTTGTTCACCATCGGTTTGAGCTGCCCCAATGAATTGGAAATTGGGCTCCTCGGGAGTATCTTCTCCTCCTTGATAATTGATGACATTGATTGTTGGTTGGAAGTTGGGCAATGGATTATTCTATGTACTCGACTTTCTTTTAGGTTCTTCAATCTTCTTGTCCTTGATGAGTTATTGTATATCCTTCATCAGCTTTTGACAAGTGTTGGTTCTACGCCTCTTTGCAGCATGAGAGGCACAAAAGTTATCACAATCTTCAATCGATGGAGCTTCAAATTCCCTTGGTCTATCAATTATCTTGGATCTTCATAACTTTGTGAAGATTCAGGATAATGACTCTACCCATGGTGTCACTAGTTCAATGAGTTGGATTTGCGCTACTGCAACTACCAGTTTCTCTGAGGTTGGATTCATCTTTGAATACTTTGAAGCACTAGGTTTGAAATAACCTCCCTTCTATTGAGAACTAGCCTTGTTAAAGGCTTTGAGTTCTTCTTTCTTTCATTGGTCTTCTTCAACATACTTCTTTATTCTTTTGGCATAATCAACCACTTCATTGAATGACTCGAATTTCTTCATCTTCATTACATCTCGATATTTCTGGCTCAAACCTTCCACTAGCTTGATAATTAGCGAGTCAAGCTTAGGGGCACCATCTAGGAGTACTTGGATTGCCATCCATCGCAAATAATACTTTTGAAACGACTCATTCGACTTCTACTTGACTCGTTCGAGATCTTGAAGAGTGGTCTCAACTTTCAAGTTGAAAGTAAAGTTGTTAAGGAATGCCTCACTCAACTTTTTAAAATTTCCTTTAACTTTGGGGTCATCCTTATATAATAGTTAGACTCTGCATCTCACAAGGTAGACAAGAATAGATTAAGGATATAAGCTTCAAAACCTCCAAGACTAGTCATGATTCTAAGATATGCCTCTAGATGAGCTAGCAGGGAGCCCATTCCTCTGTATGGGGCAATGTAGGCCATGAAAAAATTTATGGGTGGTGCTTGAGAATCCTTAAGGGAAAATTTGTTGACATTGAGGTATTTCATCGAGGAAGGACCAGTTAGCTTTTCAATCTTCGGGATTAAAGGGTCAATGTTAGTAATTTTTGCCTTCAACTTAGGTACCTCTAAGGCTTCTTCATTGGAGGTGGAAGTTTTGAAACTCTCGAAGCTTCCTCGCAGAAGTTGAAAGAATTTAGGAGAGTTCATGAACTCTCTCATGGCATGGGTTGCGGCTTCTTTTTCGTCCATGGTATGTTCAACTTTAGATTCAGAAGACTCTTCTAGTGGAGGAATTTGTCCCAATCGTTCTTTACTACATTTCCAACTACGTTCCACACCTCAAAATGCATTCTGAAGGAGATTAGCATGAGGTATGGACCTTTTCTAAGCTTTCTTTGTATCTTTTCTTATTATGGTGAGTTAATGCATGAACGCATGAAGATGCATGATTATATGCATGGAACTATTCATTCGTTGGTTGTTATTATTAGACTAACTTTATGCTCACACAATATTGATGCATAAAAATGTGGTTAGTATCATGCGTAATAATTTTTATGAATGGTTATGTAAGCAGTACAAGGAATAAATGGTTAGCTCGTGCCTTCCAACCTTATTTCTCCTTGACGAGGATACTTCACTTTTAGTCAATCGGGGACTAGCAAAGTTTGCTCATGTATCACACAGGTTTAGGGAACCAAGTGAATAGTTACAATGGTTCATCTATATGCGGTATCAAGTCTCGCGAGGGCGAGTTCAGGGTTTATCTTGTGCATCAATGCACTAAGATCTGATGGCCCTAAAATAAACCAAGAGATCCTTTCTAAATATTTACCCCAGAACAATGACCCTAAGCGAGTCAAAAACCAAAAGTAAGCATCACAAGTGGTGTGATCATTCCGTACCCTCAAACCCTAATATGAGTGGGTGGAATAGATCACCGAAAGACACCAAGGGTGTTCAAGGTGGTCCAAATGCAAATGCTCATTCAATCCTAGTACAATATGATAATATTATTAAATTTGGAATAGTCTTCAAACAAAGTGTGAGTTCAGTATTTTATTAAATGAAAAAGCAAAATGAAAATATTTTTATAAAAAATAAAAATTAAAACAAAGCTTTTTTTAAAAGATCCCCAACAGAGTCGCCATTATGGACATACATTTTGAGGTTGAAGAGGTTTAATAAAAAATTCATGTTTAAAGAAATAAATTCTAGAAATTGTGTGATGGTTTAGCTTTGAGGATTGAAATTCGATTTAAAATTTGCATGGTATGGGGATAGGAATTAAAACTTTAGGATTCAAGTTAAACCCGACAAATTTCAATTTTCCTAATGAATCTTATGAAACTCGATGAATGTAGATTGTTTAGGCCTTAATTAATGCTGCATTTTGTTGTATTATTGCTAGAATACTGTGGTTTTGGGTAAAATTAAACGCAGAGATTTTGACATGCTGGGGAAAAACTTTGAAATACAGTTTTTGTGGAAACTACCCAATCGGGTAATTTCCCACGGAAAATATCTGATTGGCTATTTTCCACAGAAGGTTGATTTTTGCTTTTGTGCTTGAACTGGATTATACTTCCTTTATTTGATTACTTCACCTTTGTAGGTGTATAAACACGATGGAGGTCCTATCAAATTTGCCTATAAATGGTATACAGGCTTACACCGGATGCAAAAGCTATCATTGATAGGACTTGCATCAATCGGTTGGTGCAAAAAGTTTCTTACCACAAGAAATACAGCTATCCACATTTATAGAACAATATTGTCTCGCCTTTGTTGAGTAGGTGGTCGGATACTACTCACACTTTTCATTGAAAGTGTAGGGAGTTTACAATTACTCCTGTTGTTTTTTGCGCCAATACCGGTCTTCCTTTCGATAGGACCATTATCCACATTAACTATTGTCTCTGGGCCTTAAATTTTGATGCTAATTTTATGGAGAGACTTATTGGCTTCGCCGATCATCCACAATAAGGCAAGATTTTGGCAGCCAAGTTGATGAAATATTGGATGAATAACGCGCGTCCTCGAGATCATCCTAGGCAAGAAGCAAGATCTTTTCTCGCTGTAGTTTTGTCGTGGTACTTCTTTCCTACTAGGGCATCAACTATGAACCTCAATCTTTTGACAAGTCTGATTGACTTGGAAAATTTTGACTCTACGCCTGGGGAAGAGCCCCACTACCACAGATGTACCTTTTTCTCGATCAATGTGTGAGGAATATGATCTTGCAGTTCAAATCTTCTTAGATTGTTCTCGGGGTAAAATCATAAACTTCAACCTTGATGCTCTTTATGTTTGAACTGTCTTCTGACTTTTGCTTCTCTTTTTGCAGATTTGGTTCTGTGAGATGAATATCTTAGAGATGATGTCATTGGTCAGGTAATAGGATCACCCATATTTTTGCCGCTTCCCTCACTTTTTCGAAGGCTAGGATGAAGAAGGTCATGACAAGATTCTCACTCATCTTGGAGAGCTTGATACCATAAATGTAAGCACTTGAGCTTGATTTATCATTCTTTTGTCAAAACTAACATGTGAACTGATTATGTCTTTTCTCATGTAGATCATCACTTCAACGCAGCTTACAATGGAAATTTCAAACGACGACTGGACTGATAAGATGAAGAACGTGAGGCCTTTTGTCCATAAGCTCTTTATCATGGCTAGTCCTCACTCACAAGAGTGGTATTTGGGAGGGCTTGTCATCATGTTTAACCTCGACACTCATTATCGACTAGTCTCACATAAGCTTTCTTCTTTGTTATTCTTTCCTAGTGGTGCCCCTAGATATGATGACCTATGTAGGAATAGTGTTGAGGTGATGTTGGAAAATGTGACTGGTCAATAGAATCAATTCTGTAAGAGGCTACTGGAATGGCATGTTGTTGATCCTACACCAATCAAGGCACGTAATGGTGGGAATGGCTCTGGTGGTTCTTCTCTAAGGGAAAAGGTAAAAAAGAGTTTGTCTTTTCATAAATTATGCAAATATGATTGTAAAATGTGTTTTGTTGATTACTTCTTTTATGTTTCAAGGTGACTACCTAGGTCGAAAGAGAGGTAGAGGTGTTAGTGTCGGTAGCTCCAGATATTCTTCCTCTACAGGTCAAGATCAGGGTAAGGCGACTGGTCATAGGATTCTTGACCTTAGGAAGATGCTCATGTCTCTTTTCAATACAAATGCCATCATCTATGATTCTATAGTAGAACTAAGACATGAATTTGAGATGCTCTATTCTCCTCCCAATACTACTCATGTAAGAAGCCTTAAATATTCATTTTTTATTAAACTATGTCTGACAAGTGAGATCTTAATTGCAGGTTCCAGTTGAGGACAATGTTATGGACAGAAGAATGATCCTTTCCTTAGATTAGGCTATGCGGAATGACAATTTTGCCATGAGGGTATATTTCCTGCTTCGAAGTGTAAATAAATGAATGAATGCAATTGAATGCAATGCATGTGACACATATTATGTTTTATTATTTCTAGGGTCGCATCTAGATGTTGTCCTTGAAGAATGCGGATTTACGCCAACAGGCAGTAGAGTATAGGAATGCTAGTAGCAGTCAAACTAGAGAAGTTACCCTTTTGATCCGTTTGCATATCCTTGACCTGGCGATCAGGGGTAGTAGATGTAGGTTTCCCTTTTTAGCTGTTAGGAATTGGATTTTTGGCCATATACGGGGCCTTCTTTTGAGTACATTGTTACAGCTTGCCTTTGTTTCCTGTTTTTGATGCTTGATCCATTGTTATTGCATGATTTGAGTTTATTGGGGTAATTTGCCAGATTTCGGCAGATTGCCCCTGAACTACGTATAGGAAACTATCGCATTTCAGGTTTTCTCAATCCCTCTTCTGATATCATCATGAATAACTATGATGAATTTCAAATTAGCTTGAGAAGATATTTCAATTCTCTTAGCAAGGCCAAGTGGGATCTCTTAATGCCGTGTGGCTTACATCATATGAGAATTTATCATCGAATATTCATTCGTTAGTCTCTACTAGATGTTGTGGTTAGCTTCTAGGATCCAATCGATAATGTCTTTCGATTTAGGGATCAAGAACTTTGTCCTATTTATGAAGAATTTTGTTCTATTCTAAAAATTCCTTGCAACCAGAAGATTGTAGTCCCTAATCAAAATGTTTGTTACTCTGTTATAATGCTTAACTATTTCAAGCTTTTGCACTGTTAATGATATAGGTTGATTGAAGGTTCTAGAATGAGCCTTTTAGAGGCTCTAAATGTGTGCCAGCTGCCACTCAAGTATCTACTATTATTGGGTCAATATATGCTTTTGACTGGCACTAGGACTTGTAGTTTTGTGCTCGTTCTTATGATTGAGCAAAGGATGGAAGGTGCTTCTCAAATAAATGTGATCTTAGCTAAAACTAGGATTTACATGTGAGACATCCATTATGGGGAAGACAATGCTCACAGAGGAAGTAGACTTCTCTTGCAATTATGGCTTTTCGACAAACTAGGTATCTTGAGTGTTCATGAGATAAGATTTGATCTAAGTGGTTTCTGGGTGGGATTATCTCTGGCTAAGGATGTGGAGAATTATAAGGATTATAACAACTATATGACAACTGAATGGATTAATAGGATGTAGTCACACACTGTCATTTGGATTCATTGGATCTGCCCCTGGTGGGAGATTTCTTAAGTCACAACCTTTGTTGCTTTTGAAGGTGTGGTGCTGTTGGGTTTGAATGACACTACTTTCTTCTCACCCGGATGCTTGGGCAGGAAGCATGGCCATCCTCAAAGGTTCCCAAAATCGTTGTGCTCTTCTAGATGTCTCAATTTCACTTACACACTACAATGAAGGTATCTGGAGAGGTGGAATAATCGAGCGCAAGTTCCCACGAACTACACTACTTCCTTGGATATCTGCCCGAATGCTCCTTAAAAGCATTGGCCTAGTTCCATCAGGGAGTTTACCACTGCTGAGGAGAGGAAAGAGATGACCTGATGTCTTCACTCTCATCTGGCTGGTGCTAGCCATTAAGTTGTCCGTCTAGCTTGAAACAAAAGAAGAATATCTTCCTCTCTATTTTTCTTTTCCTTTATCTCATGTAATGTAAGGCATATAATAAATGAGATATGCTTATGTATGAATTTCATTTAACAATTTATGTCCATTTAATGCACACATGTCATATTTTCATTACGATGATGCTATTAAAAAAAGAAAATTCATTACTCAAAGAAGTAAATTGTACAAGTTTCTGGATCACTTTCCATTGTCGTCTAGGGTTCCGAGATGGATTTTACCAAAGACCACACTTGCTATTTTAGTCCTAATTTTTTCCTAAAAGCTCTTCCTAGCGCTTACCAGACTTATTTATTACTTTTTTTTGTTGTTTTCCTTTATTAGATGAAATAACATTTCAGCTTATCCAGATTGATAGGATTTGTGAACTCGTTACCGTCCACGTCCATTATCTTCACCACGCCTTTGCTAAGAGTTTACTTTACCGCGTATGGACCTTCCCAATTAGGTTGAAATTTTCCTCGAGCATTCATGTGCATTTTTTGATATTGCTTTAATACTAAGTCTCCTCCCTTGATTGGTTGATTCTGCCACTTAAGCTTTCGGTTGTAGGACCTACCCATTTGGTACTGATAAGCTTGAAGACTTGTGAGAGTTGCTAAATGCTTCTCATCAATGAGATTCAATTCTTCGCATCTCACTCATGCTCATTGACTTTTTGATTAGCCTTAGCTCTAATACCACACATACGGACTTGATTTCTATTTTAGTGGGAAGCTCTGCTTCAATCCCATATATTAGAGAAAATGGAGTCTATCCTATAGGAGTTCTGACACTCATTCTGTATCTCTATAGAGTATAGGGCAAATGGTTTGCACAATCTCTATACGTGGTCACCATTTTGGACAAAATCCTCTTGATGGATTTATTTGCGGCTTCAACTTCCCTATTGGCTTATGGTCTGCAAAGACAAGAGCGATGGTGCTCGATATTATACTGTTCAAGTAAGTCTATAGTTTCTCCTTGGAATTAAACTTCATTGTCTAAGACAATATGGTGTGGGATTCCAAATGTAGCAACAATATGATTCCTGATGAATTTTGCCATCTTCTTAGCATTAATGTTAGTGTAGGACTCAGCTTCTACCCACTTAGGAAAGTAATCCACTATAACTATTATAAACCAATGCCCATTCATAGATGAAGGTCATATCTCGCCAAAGATGTCAATGCCCCAGGCGGAGAAAGGCCAAGGTGTAGTCAAGGTTTGTAGTTCTATCAGTATAAGATGGCTGACATCATAATATATTTTGCATTCATGACAAGTTCTAGCTTCTAGAAAATAATTAGTGAGCATGGTGGACAAAAAGTATCCCATTCATTGAATCTTTCTAGCTAACATGGCACCATTCATATAGAAACCACATTTCTCAAGAATGCACCTATTTCATTATGCTTCATGCTCCCAATTATGACAGACATCAAACAATAGACCATATATGGATCTTTTTAAAGCTGTCCATCTAATAACAAGAACTGCACTGCTAATCTTTTTAGCACGGTTTTGTTTGAGTCAGTGGCTTTTACAGGGTATGCCCCTTATTTTAGGTATCTATGAATGTCAAAATACTAAGGTTCCTCTTTGTCTTCTTCTTCTGAGATTTCTACTATAAAGAGATGGCACGGCTTCCTCATGGTTTCCTAGATAAGAGGCTTGGTAGGCTAACTATCAGGTCTTTCCCATATGGATGCTAGAGTAGCCAAAGCGTCTGCCATCTTGTTTTCATCTCATGGCATATAGCAAAATTCACAATGATCGAATAATGTTGCTACGTTACATACCACTTCCAGGTAAGGTCTCAAAGATTCTTCCTTCACTTCCCAATCACCTGTAACTTGCTTAATGACTAAAGCACAATCACCAATGATTTTGACCTAGTCACCATTCATTGTCGAAAGTAATGACATCCCAAAAAAAAGCTTCGTATTCAGCTCCAATGTTGGTTGTGTCAAATTCTAGCCGCTTAGATAAGGGAATGATTTCATCATCTGGTGTGATAATAATAACTCCCAGTCCTGCTCCTTTTTTTACTATTCTGTTAAAGAACATTGTCATTTCCTTGGGTTGTTCAAACTCCGAGGCCAGTCATTCATTAGGAAATTCTAGGTTTTCCACATCATCGGAATCTAGTGGTTGATTTACGAGAAATTCAGCCATTGCTCATCCCTTGATGACCTTCTTAGTGACGTACTCGATGTCAAACTCTGATAGAAAAAATGGCCATCTAGAAAACTTTCCAGTGAGAGAAGGAGTTTGACAAAGTTACTTCATCAGATTAACTTTCGCTATGGCTTGTACATGGTAATCTGATAGTAATGTCTAAACTTCTTGGTTAGCCGGACCATTGCTGCACATGTCTTTTCTACTATGGTGTAATGGGTCTCTTAATTTAGCAATTTCTTGCTGAGATAGTAGATTGCATACTCTTTCTTATCTTCATGCTCTTGGACAAGCACTACCCCTACAAAAGTTTCTCCATCAACAAGGTAGAGGATTAGAGGTTTCCCAGGTACTGATGGCCTTAGTACTGGTGGATTAGTAAGATATGTCCTAATTCTTTCAAAGGCTTCTTGACATTGGTCATTCTATACCACCAGTTGTTGCTTCTTCAATAATTTAAAGATTGGTTCGCAGATCAAGGTCAGTCGAGCTATGAACCGACTAATGTATGGCAAGGATGATAGGAAACTTCTTACTTCCTTCTTATTTGTGGTAGTGGCATATTTATGATGGCTTTTACCTTGTCAGGATGAATCTGGATACCTCTTTCACTGACTATGTAGCCTAGTGATTTTCCAAATGTTACTCCAAATATGCATTTCTTCGGATTATGCCGAAGCTTGTGTTTCTCAATTCTTGTGAGGGATCTATCAAGAACTGCTGGATGTTCTTCTAGAGTTGTCAACTTCACAAGAATGTCGTGTACGTAGACTTCTGCTTCTTTTTGAATCATGTCATTTAATAGAGCGGTGACTTCCCATTGACAAGTTGCCCCAACATTCTTCAAATAGAAAAAAATTACCTCATAATAATAAGTGCCCCATTCTATAATGAATGCAGTCTTGATTCTAGCATCAACGTTCATGAGGATTTGATTGTATCTCAAAAATCCATCCATCAAAGAGTACATAGCAGCTCTGGCAGCATTGTCGATAAGGAAATCTATGTGTGGAAGTAGGAAGTCATCATTTAGAGTCGCTTTGTTAAGTTCTCGAAAGTAGACACATACCCTAACTCTTCCATCCTTCTTGGGAACTGTAACTATGTTTGCTAACCATGTGGGATATTCCACAAGTTCTAGAAAACTGGCCTCAAAGTAACTGGTCATTTATTCTTTCAACTTTTTAGCCCATTAGGAACTGTAGTTGTCATTTTGAGATCTTGGATGGATTGAATAATTAAATCAACATTATGAATTCAACATGTTAATTTGTGGGGATTTTGTTGATACTTCTGCTTTAATTCGATACCATGGATATCAAAAACACGAGAGTGAATTTTGGAGGCATTTCGGCTATAATTCGATACTATGACTTCCAAATATTGAATTTCTGGTAGTATTTCAGCTATGATTCAACACTATGAATTCTGAATATGGAATCTTCAGGAGTATGTTAGTTGTAGTTTGATACTATGAGTTCCAAATATCAAACTTCCAAGGAGTGATTTAGAAATTTCTGTAGAGATCTAAAGGGGCACTTAGTTTAAGGAACCGAAGTGTCAGTCCCTATGTAGAGTTTCAAGGAATACCTAGTTCAGGGAACCAAGGTATTGGTTTTCTGAGGAGATCTCACGTGGCTTAAGTGACTCCGGCAGAGTTTCGGGGTGTTTTCTTGGATTTCTATACCAAGTATGGACAAGCTATAGGCAAAGGATGTATGAAGGACTTAAAGGCCTACTTTCTCTCTCAAACATGAATTCTCTCTCTATAAACTTATACACATGGCCTAAGCAAAAGATGTTGTGTGTTCATTGTTTGAAATGGGGAGGCAAGATGCCTATTTATAGTTTGTGGAAATTATCCAATCGGGTAGTTTCTAGGTTAAAATATCTGATCGGTGAATTTTTGTCGAATCCGACTATCAAAAATAGCGAATTGGGAAAATACCTGGTCAAATGAAATTCAAGGAAAATACTTGGTCGGTTATTTTCTGCCTAATCCAAAACAGTGCTTATAAATTATCCGAATGGGAAATTACAGTTGGCATTTTTTAGGGCAATGAAAGCCCTATGGTCAGAGATGGAAACTTCTGAATCTAGCTTTGTCAAATTTTGAGTGTCATTAGGATTTTTGAGCTTCTTGGAGACATCTCGAGGATTCTCAATATTTTGAAATTTATGGAATTTTCATATCGGGAGAATCTTAGGATCTGGGACATCATACCGAGAGATATTCAGGGCTAAGGGATAGAATTTACTACTTTGATTCTGTCCTTGGCTCTTTGTCTTATCGCTGTGACAAATAAAGTTTATATCATCATCAGGCTAGAGCAGACCATGCTAATAGCTATGCCCCTTAGGTTGTCAAATATATTGCAAGGAAAGGCTGCAAACGAGGAAAAGGTTTTGGCTCTGACCTTTAGGGAATTTCCTCTCCTCCAAGAATTCGCTCCCAGAAGGGAAAAGAAGGTTTGGGTCTTGTGAATAAAAAGTTATAGAAAAGTAGATGGTATTTGGTCAACATAGTCTCCGTCTATGCAAGGGCCAAAGAAGAACCTTACCATGGTCAGCCAGAGCCTATGAAAATAATGGGCGAACATGTTCCTGGTTTTGAAATCTTTAATGATATGTTTGACTTCAGTAAGTGCTCCATGATTGATAAGACTTTTAAGCCTTTGATAGCTGACATATAAGAGCTTGAGGAAAAGATGGCTAACCTGGTCTACAAGGATACCACTGAGGAAGAAGAAGATGGTTTCGTATTTCTATTTCTGATGTTTTTGATGTGAACAATAAAGGCTATGAGGCTAATTTATCAATGAAAAATAATCATTTTCCTTACTTCTTTGATGTATCGCCTAATGGCTGTGAAGTGTCGTGGATGAAAATATGTGGATTTCCCTTGGCACCTTGAGGCAGGGCCTACTAGGGATTTGTTTGATTTAAGCATGATGGAACCATTTAGTTCAAGTTTACACATTTTAACTAATTTTAAAGAATAAAAGAATAGAGAACCAAATCTTGATACAAATGATAGAGTCTCCACCCAAGTTGTCTACTTGGGAAAGAGTTTTGGTATGGTTCCCATTGGGCGGGACACTCATACCTTTACCTTTTGTATCAGAGATTTGGATATTGAATGAGTCACTTATTTCTCATTTAGTTAATTCAAAATTACATTCACCGCGTAAAACCGTTTTCTTTTCATCATTTGGGGAATTATTATTGAAATCCTATTTTTTTACAATCTTTGACACATGATTCATGCATTTACAGTTTATAATAACGCACAAGCAATAACGGGGGAATAAATTTTACAACCGAGGAAAATGGGGGAATCTCAAGGGAAACTATACATTTGTTTCAAGTTGTAAAACAAAAATAAATAAATTCACCTGCATCCACAAATATTAGCACAATTTATGGCAAATCCTAAGTCAGCATTTTGTTAGGAAAAATGTGATTATGTTAGCGAGGCATTTTTGTGATCAGTAGTGCTCGGGCGGCTTCTAGGATCAAAAAGAAATAATGGGTCTTCAACATATTTTGTTATGAAAAGACATTTTAACTATTTGTGGGTTGATTTACTGGATAATTAACGAAAATGATCGCATGGAAAATGGTAGAGTTAGGTTCATTTTACGGATTAGAGAAGAAAATGACATTCTGCCTATGGGACCAGTACTTGTACGGGTGGGGGACACTCGTAAGGCTATTGGGGGTACCCCGTATGGGTATGGGGTACCTGTACAAGTCCTGTTTTAGCCCAAGAAGAACCCCATTTCTTATTTATACAAAGCAGGTTTATGGAAAAAGAACTGAACAAAAATGGGATTTCCTTCCATATGGGAATGGCACACAATTTTGTATACCTAGGTCTTGGTCTAGATTCTCAGGTTTGAACATGCAAAGCAGGCATGGTGGAATTTCAAAATTTAATCTAAAGTTTAACGATCTCCTACGCATGTCATGATTGACAATATTACTAGTCTAAAATTATTCTAGGTCATAAACACTTATTAGAAGGACCTAATAATAATTTAACCACTCACTAGTTCAAGCATGAATCCCGTAGTCGGCAGAAAGACCCCTCAGCTATGTGCAAAGACTCCAAAGTGGAAGCCCTCTGTAAATAGTCCACGCAAGCACTACCTATCAAAACCTTCAAGAAAGGGGGTATCGGTAAATAAGCGGAAGACAACTAGATCTTCCTTACTAATTTATCTAGAAGAAATTCCCTTAGTTTTCTATTCAAAGTAACTATGTCTTTCGACGAATTACTTATGAGAACCAGAACAACTAAGAAAATAAGAGAGTAAGAGAAGGAGTTATGAAATTTAGGATGAAAAATAATGAAGGAGGAGGCCTCTATTGGTAGTGGTTAGGAATGAATCAAAAGACAATTAATTTCCAAGCCTCAACCAATTAGAATTAAAATAAAAAAGGCCAAAAAGAATAATTAATAACCTTGACGGAGATAGGACCTAACTCAAACACTGGGAACTTGCTTAGGGAGCAAGCTCCCAATAGGACTAGGAGACTGCTGACCATTTAGCTAGCAATTCCTTGTGGGCCTGTATAGGAGCGCAAGCCCACAAGGCCTATGCCATGCGCAGCTCACGCATGGAACTATGCATGGTATGCAAGCCTGCACTTTGTAGCCCGCTTGCGCATGCCATATGGGCCATGTGTAGCACTATTCCAAACAGTGCTTCCATGTGCCCCATGCAAAGGCCTATTTATATACTATTCCACAGTACATTTATAGGCCCATCGTGCAGCTTTAATCAATATCTAATATTAATAAATCTCACTAAATTCTAGTTCCAATTCCCCTTTATTTATTTTCACCTCCTTATTATTTAACAAGATCATTAGTCCAACCAGTTAATATTGGTCTAACCAATATTATATGGTCTAACAATATATCTTGCTCTACTAGATTAGACCTACTTTAATAGTTCTTCACATGGCTCGGTCATAACTCAATGTGTGTGACCTGATAGGATCTCGTAATATCGAGGCATCAAAAGTTTAACCTAGCTCAATTCCTTTTAGGAATTGACTGGCTCAAAGCTCTAGACCATTATGGACTCTAAAGACTTTGATTAGTCATAGTGGCTCTCTAGCATAGGGCATATGACTCCTCAATATTTGGAACGTCACTTGCATTGTGACTTAATCTCAGTTCTGCAATAGTTTCAATACAATTCACTCATTTTAGCATTGGTTAAGTATCATCTAGTTTCTAGGACTCAACTTAAGTTTTAGTCCACTAGTAGCCTTAATGGCTACCCTAGTATTTAGTCTTGCTAAAAAAGTACACCACTCAACCATATAAATGTATTCAGGATCTAATCCTATCAATTTATACTCTGATCAAAGGTTTACGAGTGTGTAACTTTGTATAAGTGGCCAAGGTACATCTCCTTTATATTGCTATAATAGAGTGATAGATTCCATCTTGACTACTCAGCTTACCAATAGACATACATCAACTATACCTGTAATCATCCGTATCATCCAGTCTATAGAATTCTTAGGTATGACCCAAAGTATAGCAACATCTAAACAAGGTAACTTGTATTTTAGGTCTAAGGATATTCATATTGCTATTGCAATGAGATGATAAAATACTAACACATCCTATAGATTACTGAGTGTTGTCTTATAGCGGTCTTCAATGTATTTCCCTAAATACACCCATATATTAACCCAAGGTACCACCCTCTGCACAGGAGCTATGCTAATCTAAATCAGATTTAAGAGGTATGACAACACATGCTAGTCTACCCGTATTCATTAATGTCCAGTCTTGATAATACTATGACAGGGATATTTAGACAAATCATAATTGCACAAACCAGTTCTCACCAACATAGTCCCACTATGCCCTTACAATACGTACTATGATTATGTCATGGACTTTTTAAAACACATCAATGAATATATTCTAAACCAGTCATAATATATTTTCACAGTCATTGATATAACACAAGAATGCCATTTTTAATATAACTTTGTTCGTACAAATAAAACTAACTAAGATATATCATCATGATTGCCTCTAAGGTACACATCATATCTAAAAATCTCCCACTTGCACTAGAGCCAATTAGCTACATGATGTAAGCCATAATTAATAATATGCTGGCCATGGTTAATCTATGTCAAAGGCTTGGTCAGACCATCAGCAAGGTTCTTATCTATGGGTATATATTCCATCTGTATATCCTTATCCCTTATCATATCTTGAACTATGTAATATTTTTTGTGTACATGTCCATTTCTCTGACGAGACCGTGGTTCTTTTGCTTGAGCAATAGCCCCAATTTTATCGCAATATAATATTATTAGATCCTCAGTGTTAGACACCATACCGAGATCACCAATAAATCTCGTTATCCAGACAGTTTATTTTGCTACTTCTGAAGGAGCAATGCACTCTGATTAATTGGTTGAATTGGCAGTTGTATCCTATTTGGAACTTTTCCAAACAACCGCCCCTCCATTTAACATAAATAGGCAACCTGACTATTACATGCAGTTATCATTGTCTAATTTAAAACTGGCATCAGTGAATCCCTTTACTGAGAGATCTTCTCCTCCATATACCAAGAACATTTCCTTAGTCCTTCTCAAGTACTTAAGGATTTTCTTAACAGCCATCTTGTTCTTCTCACCTGGTTCAGATTGAAATCTGCTCGTGACGCTCAACGCGTGTGAGACATCTACCCATGTACATACCATAGCATACATGGTGGATCCTACTGCGGATCTATATAGTATTCTACTCATGCGCAACCTCTCCTCTTGTGTCCTCAGATAGTCCGATTAGAAAGGTTAATTAAAAGACAGAATAAGATAACCCTTTCTTGATTACCGAAGATTAAACCTAGTTAATACCTTATCCATGTACGCATCTTGTGAAAGAACTAGCAACCTCTTGAATCTATCTCTGTAGTTCTCTATACCTAGTATAAATGCTGCTTCTTAAAGGTCCTTCATGGAGAACTTTCTCAACAACCACGACTTAACCATTTGAAGAAGAGAAATGTCATTTCCTATTACCAGGATGTCATCAACATATAGCACAACAAAAATGACTACACTTCCACTAACCTTCTTGTACACACAAGGACCATAAGCATTTGATATAAAATCTAACTCTTTGATCGTATCATCAATCCTTATATTCCAACTCTTGGACGCCTGCTTAAGTCCATAAATGGATCTTTGTAGTTTGCATACCTTTGAGCCATTATGAGATGTAAAACCCTCAGGATGTATCATATACACATCCTAATCTAATTTTCCATTTAGGAAAGCGGTTTTTAAATCCATTTGGATGATCTAATAATCATAACGAGTAGTAATGGTAAGGAGTATCCTTATGGATTTAAGCATGGCTACCGGTGAATAGGTTTCATCATAGTCAATACCTTCTCTTTGACTATAACCCTTTGCCACCAACCTTGCCTTATAGGTAATTACATTACCATCCTTGTTGGTTTTCTTCTTGAAAACCCACTTGCAGCATACAGGTCGAACCTCATCAGGTAATTGACCTAATCCCATACTTGGTTTTCATACATGGAATCCTTTTCTGATTTCATGGCTTTTAACCATTTATTAGAGTTTGAGCTCTTCATAGCTTCCTTGTTGGTCTTAGGTTCATCATCCTCCATTAGAAAATTTTTTTATCATTCGTGATGACAAATCCCTATCTTTTAGGAGTGTTGGGGACCCTATGATCTATGCAATGGTTGTTATATAATAGGTTGTTCCTCGTTCACACTTCCTTGTGTATCAGGTGTATGAATAATTAGTTGACTATCTTGTTTGCCTACCTGAACCTTAAGTTGAAGGTCGCTCCCACTAGCTTTTACAAGCAAGTGCTCCTTCTCAAGGAATTGAGTGGTCCTAGAAATAAACACCTTGTATTCCTCAAGATCATAGACGGTAAATCATATTGTCTCTTTAGGATAACCTATGAACAAGAATCTGTCAGCTCTAACTCCCAGCTTATCTTACATTATCGTTTTAAAATAGGTACGACATCCCCAAACTCTTAGGTGAGAAAGAGAGAGTTTCCTATCATACGACCTTTCATATGGTGTTGTATCAACTGATTTTGTGAGCACATGATTTAATGTATAAACTGCGCTCTTAAGTGCGTATCCCCAAAAGGATTTGCTGAGACTTTCTTTGATTATCATGGACTGAACCATGTCTAACAAAGTTTTGTTCCTCCTCTCAGACACACCATTGTGCTGAGGAGTATACGAAGGGGTCCATTGGGGTAATATTCCATTATCCCTTAGATAATCTTGAAACTATTGGCTTAAATATTCTCCACCTCTGTTTGACCGTAGTGCCTTAATATTCTTTCTAAGCTGTTTCTCAACTTCATTCTAGTAGTCTTTGAATCTTTCAAAACTATTAAATTTGTGCCTCATAAGGTACAAATACCGGTATCGTGAGTAATCATCGATAAAGTATATGAAGTAGATGATTCCTCCATATGCTTGCACATTTATTAGACAACATACATCTGTGTGTATTATTTCCAATGTACTTGTGGCACGTTGTCCATTTTCTATGAAAGGTTTCTTAGTCATTTTAGCTAATAAACAAGGTTCGCATGCCCTATAAGACTCCCAGTCTATTGGGCCCAAGTCACCACCTTTGTGTAACTTAGTTAAGCGGTTTTCGTTTATATGGCTTAAACGACAATGCCATAAGTAGGATGGTTTGTCCTTATCTAATTTCAATCTCTTAGCATCATTCATATTGAATATTTTAGCTTTAGTATTTAAAACATATATGCCATCAATCAAAATTCCATTGACATAAAGAACACTATTTTGCAAATTTGACAATCTTTATTATTAAATAAAACTTCAAATCCTTTTGCTGCTAAACATGCAACAGAAATAATATTCTTAGTCACAACTGTAATATAGCATTTATTGAATTCTAAAACTAGGCCACTGGGCAACTTGAGACTATATGTTCCTACAGTTGAAGCAGCAACCCGTGCTCCATTTCCAACTCATAGGTCCAACTCTCCTTTAGCTAACTTCTACAGTATCAAAATTCCTGCACAAAAGTATAGCTACGAGTACCACATCTAGTATCTAATACCCATGTAGACTCATAAGGAACTGTAGTGAAATTTTCAATCATGAACATACCTTAAGCACTTCCTTTTTCAGGGCTCTTCTTTATATGCTTAAGGAGAGGTGCCTCGCAATCCCTTTTCTGGTGTCCATGTTTTCCACACTGGAAACATAAATTTATAACTCCTTTCTTATTTTTATTTTTCTTACTGATCTTCTTCTTAGCCTTCAGCCCCTTCTTTTTCCAGTTCTTACCCTTTGAAGGTTTGGTTTTCTCAACCATTAGTAGATTTTTCTAATCCTGCTTGATCTTAGGTTCTACTATTTTTAGCACGTTGTTCAATTCTTCAATTGAAGTATCAATCTTGTTCATGTAATAATTAGTCACAAACTGTGAATAACTATTATTGAATGAAGTCAGAATGAGATCTATGCTCAACTCATGATCCATGAAAAATCCCAATCAAGCAAGCTTCTTGACATAGCCAAGAAGTTTCAAAACAATCTGAGAAGCTGAAGTACCAGCCTGCATCTGAGTCCCAAACAAAAGTCTCGAGGTCTCAAACTTTCACTCATTACTTTCTCAGAAAAGCAGTCATGAAGATGGAGAATCATAGTATCGAGATCCATATTCTAATGATGTTTCTGAAGCTCAGGATTCATAGTTCCTAACATGTTGTAGATTCATGATCTTTCCTGTGCTTCTTCCACGCCTGATGTTTCTCATGAGTGCCAGAATCAGGTTCATCAGGAAGGGGCTCATAACATAAGCTAGGGGTTCGCCTCTAAGGACTATCCTTAACGTCCTAAACCAATCATTAAAATTGGTACCATCCAATTTGTTCTCAAGAACAGCACGAAAGTTTAAGTTTATAGTCATATTCAACCTATATATAAGAAAAGAATTATTACTTCAGACTTAGTTCTCATACATGCATTTAATTTAAGGTCTTTTAATCAAATACATTTTCCAACTATTTTATTAAGGTTTATTCGAAAACATAATTTCCCCTTCTATTGTCTTTCGAGAAACATGGTCTAACCATTCTCCTTAGTAGGTAGCATCTATAACTCATTTAAGTTATCCCACGCTATCACAAATGAAGCTAACTTAAACAGCTATCGGAGGATCTAGTCCATTTGCATCTAACGCAATTACAAATCCATTTAATTTCCAACCAATGGACATGCATAACCAATTATATGACTCCTCGAAAAATGCCTCCAGCCCGGCATTAGCTCCAATATTACGGGCAACTAACCCAGTCCAGTTAAGACTTAACCTCAATTTGAATCATGTGAACAGACGATGTTAAAGAAGAAGGCATCCGGTGCATGAAAGGAATTCATTCAATAAAAAGGCCTAGAATCACATATTCGATTTTTAGGAAAGCTAATTTTATCTTAATATTTTAATAGGGATTTATTGGTGCAACGATCTCGCTTAATCTAGGACTTATACATGGACATGATTATGAAACTATAACTAATTCTAAGCTAAAAGGAATTAGTAGGTCCAACCTAGGGGCATTTTGAATAATTTATAATCATTCAATCATGCCAAGACTCCATATAGCATGAAAAATAAACAAGGGGGTTCATTGTTCAAGTTCATGCACCTATATCTATAAGTTTTAATTTAACAATTTAAACTTTCATTTGTAAAACCATATAATGAATCCAATTCATTATACTAGATATCAACTAATTCAAAGTAGTCCCTCTGGTAATTAGAATCTAGAACCGATGGAAATTTATAGGTAGGAGAGGCCCCCTAGAAGTGAATGAGTAGTTTAGTCCAATCCTTCCCAGATTTACCACGAGCCCTTCAAACTTAGTTAACCACAGACTAATTAAATTAATCATTTCATTCATTTCTAATTTAAAAATTATTCCATTTATTTAAAAAATTAAAGCATTTACAATTTCAAGTAAAATATTGTTAATTCTTGGATAACCACACTGACTAAGTTTGAGCAACACTTAATCTAGTTATCACAACATTTTCTATTGCAAGAGAAAATCCTCGGGCATGGCATATCGTACTCAAAAATATTTCATAGAAAATCAGACCTAGCATATTTCTAGTCAATCATACAATCATATTAGGCAGGCTCATGATACAAGGGTTGGTCTAGATTCTCGGTTTGAACATGCAAAAAAAGCATGGCGGAATTTCAAAATTAAATCTCAAGTCCAAGGATCTCCTAAGCATTGCATGATTGACAATATTGTTAGTCTAATATTATTCTAGGTCATAAACACTTATTAAAAAGACCTAATAATAATTTAACTACTTACAAGTTGAAGCGTGAATCCCGTAGTTGGCAGAAAGACACCTCGACTATGTGCACAGACTCCAAAATAGAAGCCCTCTATAAATAGTCCATATGAGCACCACCGACCAAAACCTTCTAGAAAGGGAGTACCGATAAATAAGTGGAAGACAGCTATATCTTCCCTACTAATTTATTTTAGAAGAAATTCTCTTAGTTTTCTATTCAAAGTAAATACATCTTTCAATGGATTACTTATGAGAACCAGAATAACTAAGAGAAGAAGAGAGCGAGAGAAGGAGTTATGAAATTTAGGATGAAAAATAATGGAGGAGGCCTCCATTTATAGTGGTTAGGAATAAATCAAAAGAGAATAAAGTCCCTAACCTCAACTAATCAAAATTTAAATAAAAAGGCCAAAAAGGTTAATTAATAACTCTGACAGAGTTAGTACCTAAATCAAACACTAGGAACTTACTTAGGGAGTAAGCTCCCAGTTGGACTGGGTGACTGCTGGCCATTCAACCAGTAGTCCCTTACGGGCCTGCACAGGACAGTAGGCCTATAAGGCATGCGCCATGCATAGCACATGCATGGGCCTATGCATGGTGCATAGGCCTACGTAGTGCACAGCCCTCCATGTTGCACAAGCCCTTATGGGATGCACTCCTACACAACCCATTTGGGCTTCTGCATGTGCGCACTATGGGCTACACTTTACAGCCCGCTTGAGTGTGCACCATGGGGTATGCGCAGAACTATTCCAAATAGTGCTACCATATAGCCCATGCACCGGCCTATTTATGTATTATCCCATAGTACATATATTGGTCCACTCACGTAGATTTAATCAATAGCTAATATTGATAAATCTCGCTAAATTCTAGTTGTAAATCCCCTTTATTTATTTTAACCTCCTTATTATTTATCAAGTTCACGTGTCCAACAAGTGAATAATGGTCTAACCTAGATTATTATGGTCTAACCATATAGTTTTCTCTTCTAGATTAGACCTAGTCTAACGGTTCTTTACATGGCTCAGTCATAACTCAAAGTGTGTGACCTTAAAGGATCCCATAATATCAAGCCGTCAAAAGTTTAACCTACTTCAATTCCTATTACGAGTTAACTGGCTTGGAGCACCAAACTATCGTGGATCTGATGACTTTGATCGATCATAGTGGGTCTATAGCATAGGGTATATGACCCCTCAATATTTGGAATGTCATGTGCATTGTGACTTAATCCCGCTTCTGCAATAGTATGAATACAATTCACCCCTTGTATCATTGGTTAAGTACCATATCGTTTCTAGGACTCGACTTAAGTGTTAGTCCACTAGTAGACTTAATGGCTACCCCAGTATTTAGACTTGCCACAAAAGTACACCACTTAACCATATTAATGTATTGATCAGGATCTAATCCTTTCAACTTATACTCTGGTTTGAGGTTTACGAGTGTGTCACTTCCAACAAGTGGCCAAGGTACATCTCCTTTATATTGCTATAATGGAGTGATAGATTCTATATTGACTACTCAACTTACTAATGGACAAACATCAACTATACCCGTAATCATCCATATCATCCAGTCTATAGAATGCTTAGGTGTGACCCAAAGTATAGCAATATCTGAACAGGGTAACTAGTATCTTAGGTCTAAGGATATTCGTATTGCTATTGTAATGAGATGATAAAACACCAACACATAATATGGATTACCTAGAGTTGACTTAAAGCAGTCAACAATGTAATTCCTTGAATACATCCATGTGCTAACTCAAGGTACCACCCTCTAGAACTGGAGATATGCTACTATGAATCAAATTTAAGATGTATGATGACACTTGCTAGTCTATCTGTATTCATCAATGTCCAATCTTGATGATACTTTGACTAGGGATATTCACACAAATCATGATTGCACACGAACTAGTTCTCACCAACATAGTCCAACTATACCCTTACAATATGTGTTATGATTATGTCATGGACTTTTACAAACACATTAATGAATATATTCTAAACCTGTTACAATATATTTTCAGAGTCATTGATATAACAAAAGAATGCCTTTATTAATATAACTTTGTTCATGCAAATAAAACTAACTAAGATATATCGCCCTAATTGCCTATAAGGCATACATCATATCTAACACTAGGGACAATAGGGTGCCAATGAGGCCCGTATGGGTTAGGACCAGACCCAAAATAAATCACAGGATAGATCAAGGTATATAAATCAAATGATAATAAAATAAATAAAAAGTGAGTCCCTTTGAAACTCAAGAGCGTAGCTTTATGCCGTGAATCCACTTAGAAGACTCAAAACATCCAGATTATGTGGACATGCTAAAGAAAGCCCTTAATGGATTAAAGTAAGCACCTAGAGCTTGGTATGAGAGACTCACTACCTTTCTCATATCCAAGGGATATATCCGAGGCAAAGCAGATACAACTCTTTTCATCAAGAAAAAGAAGAATGATATCATTTTGGTCCAAATTTATGTGGATGATATTATCTTTGGTGCAACAGATGAAAAGATGTATGAAGAATTCAGCTCTCAAATGCAGAAGGAGTTTGAGATGTCCATGATGGGAGAACTTAAATTCTTCCTTGGTTTGCAAATCAAGTAGAGTCTGGATGGAATTTTCATCAACCAATCCAAATATATCAAGGAGATTCTCAAGAAGTTTGAAATGGATAAAAGCAAGCCAATGTCCACTCCAATGGGTTCAGATATAGTCCTATCCAAGGATTGTGAAGGAGAAGATGTTGATCAGAAGCTATATTGAGGAATGATTTGATCACTTATACTTGACAGCTAGCAGACCTGACATACACTATGCAGTATTCTATTGTGCAAGATATCAAACAAATCCTAAGGATTCACATCCAAAGGCAGTCAAAAGAATCCTTAGATACCTTCTAAGAACCACTGAAGTTGGGTTATGGAATCCTAGTAATGGAGACTTCACACTTTAAGGCTTTACTGATGCAGATTCTGGCAGAGATACTCTTGAGGGAAAGAGTACATCTTGAGGATGCCATTTCCTTGGAGATTGCCTAGTATCATGATATAGCAAGAAGCAAACTTTCGTTGCCATATCAATAATAGAAGCATAATACATAGCAGCGGGAAGTTATGTAGCTCAACTCCTATGGATCAAGAAACAACTAGAAGATTATAGAGTTCAATCCGAATGTGTGGATGTAATGTGTGATAGAAAAAGTACCATTGATGTGTCAGAGAATCCAATACTCCATAGCATGATGAAACATGTCAACATAAGGCACCATTTCATCCGAGATCATGTGAAGAAGAAGGATGTTGCATTGGTATACATTCCAACCAA
Source organism: Euphorbia pulcherrima (assembly GCA_947683365.1). NCBI lineage: Eukaryota > Viridiplantae > Streptophyta > Magnoliopsida > Malpighiales > Euphorbiaceae > Euphorbia > Euphorbia pulcherrima. The sequence goes on from CANTUS010000015.1 coordinate 43,402,101, forward strand.
TGATCAAAGAGCAGATATCTTTACTAAGCCATTAAGTAAAGATCGATTTGGTAAGCTAAGGGAGTTAATTCGAATGTCTAATCTGATTTGAAGAAAATACGAAAGACAGTTCAAAGTTAACTTGGATTCTTAGCAAGACAAGGAACCCGGGAGAGAAGAAGAAATGAAGTTAGCTCTACTCTGGATGGAATATTGCCATATGAGTAAATAGAAAGGACACATGGCAATAAAGGTGGTTAAAAGTAACTGTTCTTTTTTGAATTTCAAATGTTTATTGGGAGTTACACGCATGGTAAATTCCACAGCTATTTTAAAAATAAATCGTTCCCATTCTCCGGTTAAATGGAATTCACCTCTCTCCTAAAAACTTACCTGCCATGTCATCAATCTAGCCAAAGTTAACAGCGTTTAGATACCGAAATACCCTCACTTTGAAAATCCTATAAAAACCTCCCAAAATCTCTGTCTTCTTCATGCGAGCAACAATTATCTACTATTACTATGCAATTTTCAAAACTCAAAACCTAAATCCTTCAAACTCACTAAAATGGCAGCCATAATGACTAGCGAAGGAATCAAAATGCTTCCTCAAAGGAATATCATTGAAGAATCTGCTCTAAATGATAAAGATTTCACACCTATAAACTTAAAGCCCTCAAACTTAGTAGTTCCTACGGACTACTTGGGTGACAACTTCCTTTTCGAGACAGATCCCTTCAGCAAGCTAATTGAGGACCAACACCTAAGTGACTTCCTAAAAATCAAATGTCCAACCTATATGCACCTAGTGCGCGAATTCTATGAAAACCTAAAGGTTTACTCCTTCCACGACGCTCTAAGAACCGAAGTTTAGGGAAAGGTGATCATGATCACGTCGGAATTTTTTGAAAAATTCCTAAATATGAAGAAAGACGGGGTCCAACTAAGAGTTGATGGGGATGAACATCAAGTAAAGTAAGAAGTAAAGATATGGCTGCATCCGAACTACTTTAGGGACAAATTCTCAACATACTTTTCGAAAGTGCCAAGATTCCTCCAACACGCACTAGCCATGTTGGTTCTAATCTAGAAAGGCTCTCTCGCCACAGTATCATGCTTCTAGCCCTGTGTACTGCAACAGTGAGTGAAGAGTAGGGTTGTAAACATGCCGGTGCTGATCATCCACTACCTAAGGCAACACAAAAACTCTCATGATACCCTTATCACAAGAATTCTAATTGCAGATAAAGTGAATGTATTCGGGTTCTAAGCTGTAAATGGAAAGGAAATTCTTGAAAAGAATTTTAAGAAATTGAACTTTGGTGAGACTTGGAATGAAGAAAAGGCCAAAAAGCTCAAGGATGAGAAGAATACTAGAGCTCAGAAAGCTGTGGATTCGGTTGAGGAGGCTCCAGTTCCTAAGAAAGCTAGAACCACCAAACTAAAGGGACAAAAGCAACTCACCTTGGTTCCGGTAGAGGAGGTTGATGAGGATGCTCAAACACTCACTTAGCTATTAAAGAAGAGCCCAAAAAAGCCTAAACCGAGGGGAAGATTGTTAAAACCTGCAGCTTAGAAGAGGAAATTTGAAAAAGTCTTGGAGGTTATGGTGGAGGATGAGGAAATAAAGGATGAGGCCCTGGTACCCAAGAAGCAATTCACCCAAAAGGGGTGTACCTTTGATGAGGCTATGAAAGCCTAGAAAGCCAAGAAGAAGAAGCTTGTAGGAATTGTAATCAATGCAGAGGCAAGGAAGAGGACTGAGGAAGAGAAATTGGCTAACGCTAGAATCATAGAAGGGAAAAATGTACCCGGAATCACTGAGGAAGTTAATTCGGATGATCCTCAAATTGAAGAAATAAGACAAGCCATAAAGGAAAATGCTGAGATCAACAAGAAGCTTACAATGGAAGGACCCAGAAGCACTTTCGGTACTTAGGCGATTCTTATCGCTCCACTAGATCTTAAAACAATAGCCCATGATCCAGAAGCAAACATCTTTGCCTTTATGCCTAGATTTGGACCACTTCCAAAAAATCTATTAAATGTGGAATCTGATAAAAGTCCTGAAAAGGCTCATGATGATGGTGTTGAGGACATTACCAACATGCCTAGGGGAGAAGTTAAAATTCCTGTAAAGGCCACTGAAGGGATGACTGAGGACATTTCTAGTCATCCCAGAGTTATGAAGGTTGATGAAGAAAGAAGAGAGGAAGCAGTCCATCTGGATCACATGCCAGCAAATGAGGTAATTCCTGATACCATCTCCTTTGACATTAATGTTGATGCCGCTGTTGATCTTGAAAAAGCAGTTGATAATAAGGACAACTTAGATACTTAAACTCCAAGTATATCTAATGAACAGGAGTCCAACCCGAAAGACACAATTTTGGAGGAGTGAAAAAGTCTGGGTTCCCTAGAGCACACTCCTAGAGTGGACTCAAGGGGTGAGGATAGTCCGGGGGAACAGTTAGAAGAGGAGAAGAGAGAAGAAGAAAAGGAATCCCTGTAAGAAGAGTCATCCAAATAAGATGAGATCGGAAGCAGATCTGGATCAAAAACCCCTCTTGTGATCCCAATCAGAATACCATCCTCTAACATCAATCCAACCAGAGCCAAGAAGATCTCAACCGTGCTCAAAATCCTTCAAGAAGCTACTCATGAGGAACATAAAGAGAGCTATATTAAACAGAGCCTCCGAAACATTTGCCAAGGCATCTCAAATCCATTGAGAAGGTATCGATGGAACAATTTTAGCCTCCGAATTTGCAGGATAAAATTAGGGAAATAAAGGGATATTTGCAGAGAATAGAGTAGAAAGTGGAGAACTTCCCCACTACAGACTTAGTAGCGGGGCTTTCCCTTGCTAAGGTAAAACTAATCTTGGAACAGATGAATACAAGCATTGTCGGGCCTAACCGATCTGCAAATCAGGCTAATATAGTAGCCACAAATAACTGTGCTACAATCATGGACAAAACCACTTCCTCATCCATTGATTTGTCCATAGAGCTCAAGGAGTATATAGATTCCAAGTTTGAAAGCTTGACAAAATTCATCACTAAAAAAGGGGAAAAATCAACTCTCCCTAGCCTAAATAAGCAGCAGCAGACCATATCGAATAAGCTGACCAAGTTTATGGAAGAAGATTTGCCCAAGCTCTTTGCCACACAAATTGCAAACATTGCATGCAAGCTTGTTGAAGAATTCAATGGCAAGGATTAAGTCATTGAGAGAATAAGGGATGCTATTTGCAAGGATCTGACCACAGTTAACTCAAGCATCCACAACATCCGTAGGGATCTGGGCAAAGACCTTCAGAAACTATAATACAGACTGTCAAATCTATCAATCTCCGGATCCTCCTTCTCTCCATCTACCCCAAAAAGCCAATTACTTCATGTCTTCCAAGACCTTGTCAAGCACATTGAGGACACAGGATTCTTTGGCCATAAGGGCATAACTACTCTTCTCAAGGCACTTTTTCCATATTTTGATTAGAAGGATAGGGATTATGTACTAAAGATGCATCCTTACATCACTGGCTCTTACACCCAGCTCCAGAATCTCTTCCGCCCTCTACTTCTCTCTTCGGCCACTGTGAACCACATCTTAGAATAGAGAAGATAAGGAAACTTGGACTACTCAATCTATTCCAAGGCCAGGCAAGAAAAGTGGGACGAAAAAGCATATATGGTGATCAACCCCCCAGCTGAAAACAAAAAGGGGGAGAAAAATATAAAGAGGGACAAAGGCAAAGAAAAGGAAAGAGGAGCAGCTGGCCCATCCGGAAGGAATTAGACTAGCTATATCATGTAAAAATTCTGTAATAGCTAGATTCACTTATATATTTCAGTAACCTATAATCCAAAAGCTTTATTAATGTTAACAATTGTTAACAGTCAAAGTATATAGTGAAAATCTAATTCTCTTAAAAAAATTGCTTCTAAAGTACAATATGCTATTGTACTACAAAAATATTAGAAGCTAGTATTGAAAACTATTGGGGGGGTTAGGGGATGCTAGAATTATGGGGGAGTAAAAATTGTAAATGACTAAGTATAAAGAATCATACTTAGATCATAAAAACTCCTTTCCGTATGCTTAGATGGCTTAGGTTTTTGTTTCCATTAAATGGGGGAGATTGTTGGAAACAGCTATCTAAAACAAAAAAACAATCCAGATTAGGTTTGAAGTAAACAAAAAACCTAAGTAGAAAAAGACCTAAATCATTGCATTCGAACATATATCGAAGACATCCAAAGTCCAAGACAAATGAAGATAAGTTACCTAAGCATAAATGGAAGCATCCTGTTTAAGTTTGGAAACGAAACAAACTTTGAACCGCCCAAAACAGCATCTAGAAGAACTGATTGCACAAGCATCCAGAAGGAAACAAATCTGGAGGTATTAAGTCTGAAGACATCCGGAAGACTTAATTATCTAGACAAACGGAATGATTCAAAAACTCCATTCCCTCCATTCTTTTGGTCTACCAAGTTAAAGATCCTTTTCCCATAAGCAAGACAAAAGAAGACAGCTAGCACTTTTCAGAAAAGGATAGAAGGACTGATAATGGATAGGAAAAAGGTAACAACCTTTTTCACCTGCACTAATAAGAAGGCACGTGGAGCTCACACTAAAAAGCCACTCGCGTAAAAGTTGGTGAGTCCCTAAAATACAAGGAAAACGATCACTGACAACTTTTTATCCTCAATCCCAAGGATTCAAATAGGTCAAAATCTCTATCCAACGGATTGATCAACAGCTTCAGAAGCACCACACATTACCTGATCAACGGTGAAAATTGGATACAAGTTCAACAAACCACAACGGCTACATTTAGGATGGAAGCCTACAAAAGGGAAACTTCTCAAGTTTAAAAGGTGCTAGTTGATTTGAGAAAGCAATTAACAAGAGAATTCGCTAAAGCAATCAGAAAACACATCCCTTGAAGAATCAAATTTTTCCAAATCAGTTGTAAGGATTCCCAAATAAAATTATAAACTTGAGGAAGTCCAAAACCAAAACCTTTGAGAAAACTAAAGTGTAAAGAATCTCCTACTTGGATGAGTAGTAAGATTAAGATATAGCATAAAGTAGGTGCTTTAAGTGGGTTCTTTGGAGGACTCAGCCTAGGTTTGGATAGAAATCTAAGTGGTATATCCTACTAAAGACAGAAGGACTAAGCTAGGAATTGGAATTTCTAGTGGTATATCTTACATCTGGAAGGGGGTACCATCTAGAGATAAACTGTAACACTTGATTCCTGCCAGTTGGAATGGAATCCACTAGCGGAAAAGCTTACAGGAAGGAAACTCCGGGGACTAGAGTAGGCGGGGCTGAACCAGGATGAAATACTTGTGTTTGATTTTCTTACTCTTTCTTTCGTGCTTATTTATTTATATACATTTGCATCATCTGGATCCATCCCCCGAATCATAATCAAGTACGCTACACTAGAGACTTTTTAAGAGACTGTTAATTTAACAAAGAGGGTCATTCACCTCCCCCCCCCCCCCGACCAAACTCAGACCCTCACAGAGAACAACACACCAGTATTAATGCCAAGAAGATAGCCAAATTCATTGAGTGCTAAATTTTTGCTCGATATAGGATCCCTGACCATGTAGTGTATGATAATGGGGTTTAGTTCTAGGAAGAAACTATAGACTTAATTTAAAAATATGGGATTGAGCATCATAGATCATCTCTTATCGACTGCTGGCTAATGGAGCGGTTGTAGTGGCCAATAAAGCAATTAAGAAAATTCTGTCCTAGATGGTTGTTACATATCATGATTGGGCTGACAAGCTTCCTTTTACAGTCTGGGGTAATAGAACAAGTGTGCGTACTTCTATAAATCAGACTCCGTTCTCTTCGATATATGGGATGGAAGTTCTTCTACTAGTAGAAATCGAGATCAAGTCACTAAGGGTCACCTTAAAACGTCAGTTGAAAGAAATAGATTGGGCCCGAGCTAGATTTAAACAACTAAATATTATAGATGAGACACTATTAAAGGCTTTAGATCACCTACAGATGTACCAACAACGTATGGCTAGAGCTTACAACAACCAAGTTAGACAACCTAAATAACCACTCAAAGTAGGAGACCTGGTACTCAAAAAGTTAAGAAAAGTCAACACCGATACTGGGGGAAAATTCCATCCTAATTGGGAAGGTCTGTATGTTGTAAAAAAAAGTCCTTGGTAAAGGTGCAATCAAAATCACGGACATGGATGGCAATGAGTTTGTGAATCCTATCAATCAAGACAAACTCAAGCACTATCACGTGTAAATAAAAATAAATCACAAAATAAAGAATAAGCCTGCCAATTTGAAAACCCTAAAATGGGCCCATTTGGAAAAAATTAGGACAGCCTGATGATTTAAAAACCCGAAAAGGGCGGGTCATGCAAAAATTATGGCTAATAAAGTCCATTGGACCTATGTAAAGGGTTCAAGCAAAAATTAGGACTAAGCAGTTGAGAGTCGCTATCTATAAAACCGTAACTAGATTGTTAGCAATGGGTGATAAGCTATTTGAAATCATTACCAACATTTGTAACCAATTTAAGCTCATTCAATAAAAGTGTCATCCTTGCTAAAATTCTTTTATGAAAGCAATAATAAATGTATTTTTCTGTGATAGTGATTGATTTGCAAGTTTGCATATGTTTCATTTTTCTGTCCGTGATTTATCTTTCATCCCATGCTTCAACTCAGTATAAATAAAAGTAAAAATAACTTAAAAAAAAGAAAAAAAATATTTCCAAAAAAGGCAAAATATTCGATAGCCTGAAAAGAGCAAGGTCTATGCAAAGGCCGGAAAATAAGTCCGCTGGATTGAAAACCCGAAATGGCATTCCAGGTAAAAGTTAGGACATATTCAGTTTGATAGGTCGAGAACATAATATTATTCCCTATGCAAAAAGTAGAACTAAAAATGGAAGCAACATATCAAAAAGTCGAGCATGATCACATTGAATGTCAAACTATACACCTTTTCTTCGCCTTAGGAAGAACGGGTCCAAAGCCTTTAGAATAATAATACCAATTGACTCTAACCACCAGTTGCTCCTCTCGAGTGGGCAAGGTCTGAATCTTAGCTATCCAATCTTTGTACAACTCATCAATCGCTATAATCCATTTAGTTTCATATTTCAAACGGGCATATTTTGTACACCTTTCCATCTCTCAGTAAAAAGTTCCAGCCACCTAGAAGGATATCCAGCTAGCACAGTCTTGAAAAACTCAGTAGGAATCTTTTGAACTTGTCCATATTTTCTGCATAGCCAGGATGGAGAATACAATGTCACCATCCGTAACGAAGCAATTGTACTACATTTAATGATATCTCCAATAAGACATCTAAAATTTTCCACCATGGGCAAACCCAACGTATCTGGCTCTAAACATAAGCCTGCGAAATGGGGCTCCACTCAGTCAATGACAACATTTGGTGACCCAAAGTTGTAAAAGCACGTTCTGAGAAATTGGATGGGTTATACTTCTTAATATTCCTCTGTGGCGGGTCCTTCAGAGCCCATTTCTCCAAAAGCCATACTTATAAGAAAGCATTTGTCAGCATTTGCAAATATGGGAAATAGCAAATATACTATAACAATTTACCTGTAATAATGTGAAGTGGTCACCTATCAGGTTTTAGTCCCTAGAAGTAGCGTACAAATGAATAAGGGTCTCGGCTAAATATCAAAGAAGTCAACCGGAAAGGCACCACGGTCTCGCCTAACCCACATATGTATTGACTCAATATTAGTATAGCGACCATGGAAGGCCTAGCCAAATGATCTCTAGAAGTATTTTTGACAACACTTGAATACTGAGCATATCCTGAATCTAGATGGGATATAAGACAAGAAATCCTCAAGAGATTCGAGCCGAAAAATGTGATCTAAATCTTTCTCTGAACGAAAGACAAACTTAAGGATTGCTATCTTCACTCGTTAAGGAGTGATGATGTTTAGATTATCATTAAATTCTTCAAACATTGGGTATAGTTCTATACTAATTGAACAAAACACCAGTCAATTTGTTCCCGTAAGGCACAAACCACTCCAAGAAGTCTAGAATTCACAGAATCGTCAATGTAGTACCTAATATTCCATAATTCGAATGGTTTCAGCGTCTTCTAGTCCTGTTCACCCAGATGTTTCAGGAACTGTCTCAGTTATACACTATAGAAGCCCATTGTTCACTCGGATTTCAAGAGATGCAGAAAATTGTAGACTGTTGGAACGAACATCGGTACCGGTATTAGCAACAACGGTACCATTATCACTCAGCCTCTACCATTATCTATACTATGCAGTCATGGACCTTTGAAATAAGGGTATCTGTATAATAAAGTAGATCAGTTAATTTTGCTATAAAAATCAAGAAAATCGACAAAGAATTTGCAAAAATGGTTTCTATAGATCAAAGAAAAATTCTACACAGTGATAATATGTCCCAAAAAGAAGTGTGAATATAGAAAAAAGCCTAATCTACTCTGAGCCATCTATAGAAAAAGAATCACTAGAATTTGATCCCTTCGGTCTCTCAGGCTCCTCCACTACTCCCTGCACAGTTGGATCACTCAGCCACTACAAGCAGAGAATCCTCAAATGCTCAGTCTCTGCCTTTGAAGCCCCAACCCTAGCAGTGGCACTCCTAGCCTCTCCCTTAGCTCTAGCTAATCACTTAGCCATATCCTTCAAAGCTGATTGCAAGTCTAAGCAAATCATGCATCATTCATTGTATAATTGGTCATGCATCATGCATGATATTATTTCCACAGGTCTGGGTACTTTACCTTAATGAGGTGTTGCTGAGTAGATAGAAGGTCATCAAGAGACTGATAACTCTTGCCCAACTGCTCCACTACAGCTTGGGGCAACTATAAATCAAAACCAAAAGTTGGAATTCAACACGAGCTCAAAACCAAATGAAATAAGTTTTCGAAAAGATTAAAATCTCACATGAGTAGTGCCGGCTGGCGCAAAATCCAACTAATGAGCTGATGGAGGGAGTCCTCGAGTCACCTGTCTACCAACTCCCATCATGGCGACAAAGGTAGTATCCAAGGCCATTTGGATGCGACCCTCAACTATCTGTGCCTGGCCAGCAAGTGGAGCCACTGGTACCTAGTCAGCAGCATGGCCCACCTGAGCGGTAGGAAAAGTCTCGATACTACTTGAAGCCCTGACTCTCTTAGGATAGGGAACCTATTGAAAAACAATATCAGGCCAAGAAAAGAAAGCAAGCAGAATAAGTCTGTAAAATCACAAGTTTGTACCTAAGATGCCGAGAGAGTGGCACGAAAGGGGATCAGGCTTTCCATGAAGTATGTGTAAGCCCCCTCAGCAATGTCCACTCGATATCCTCTGCCATCCTGTAGGGGAGCTTGATCCTCATCCTCCACCAAATGTGGGTAGAATAAACCAACCGATGGATCGGTAGGGACCTCCATCTCAGCAATGGAGGCCACAGTCTTGAAGCCCCTCACTCTCTCACCCAAGTACCACTCCAGGCACATGGGGCACTCCAACATGAAGCGCTCGTTCTCATATAGCTCTCGAGAAGCTATGACCAAATCCCAATGACTAGAGCCTCCTCGGTGAAGCTATAAAAAACGTCAAAAGTTAGGGTAAAATTCTTAAAAACCATTATGTCAATATAGTTTCTGCTAATCTTAATTTTAAATTTTACAGATACTTGGTCAAGGGTAAGGCCCCTCAGATAGGCCCGAAGAACGGCTGTGCCCCTCGGCACCTTCTTCCAAGACCGAGTCTAGGAGAAGAGAACAGTCGCCCTTGGGGCGATGTCTCCCGATAGCTTAGGTGGAGGAAGGACCTTGTACTAAGAGGCCCAAATTTGCAAAAGTCTAAGTGTTTCAATACCACAAGCATCATTAAAGAAATAAAAGTACAAAAGGTCAAGTCCAAAAGATTACCAAAAAGAAGAGATAAACACACTCAGTTCCGTCAGGTTTAATAGAGCAGTAGCATCGAGACCCAAATAGAGCTGACCTGGAGATACCCGACACCAGTTCCGCTTCGGGACCCGAGTAAGATCTGCTAAAGCTGAAAGGAGCCCGTAAAGTACATGGCTCGATCCCCATAAGAAGAGGACAATAGTAAGTAAACCAATGAGGAAAACCCCGATGTACTGCTCCCTCGAATCAGCAGTCAACTCTCATTATGCCAACCCGTGATCATGCAAGTTGGTATAGTCTAAGCGACAAGAAATGGGCATCACACCTAATAACACCTTTACATAATCCAAAACTGGCTCCTCTAGATAGAACCTATCACTATATACGTTGAAGTGAACTACAACACCTCGAAATGGCAACCCCATCATCGCTGGGATATGAGGTGATCGTCATCTCCCCTAATCGGTAGCTGAAAGCTACGAGTGGCGTTCAGCCATCCCTCCCCAAGTACTGTTAGAGCAACACAAGAAGTGTGGGTCCCCTTCAGTCAAAGGCTCTCCACTGAACCATCACAACCAGCATCTACCACTGCTTGGTGCACCTTAGCATCGGTGATCTTGTCCACCACTTCCGAGTAAAGGACAAGGATTTGAGGGTCTCTCTCAAATGCTCTCAGGATAAGTATTTCTATTTATCAATTTTATACGATTATACATGTTTACATGAGGCCCTGTTCCATTTAGATTTGCATTTAACAATAGAAATCAGAGAAATTTTATTTCTGGCATCGATACTAGTACGACTATTGCCAATACCAGTGTGTGCCTCATCGATGCCAGTACCATTATCCCATGATAATGGCATCGCTATCGATAGTGGTGGAAGATGAATAGATTCCTCAACCACAAAAAAAAACATAAAAAACGCAAAACATGACCAAATCGACTTCTTGAGGCCTAAAAGTTCATCTTTAAAGGTTCTCTAACTGCTCGAGAGTCTCAATCAATCCTAAATCTAACCACGCATGCATATTTCTTTCAAATCATGTTTATTTTAATGTTTCTAAACTGAACGCTTTGAATTTCGAATCTAATGTTGACTCGGTAAAAAAGTATACTTTGCATGCCATGAACACGCGGTCTGACACTTCCTATTGACAGAGCCAAATAGCCATCCGACCAGCCGAATGGAGCGATTCTAGCAACCATCTGTGTGCTAGAAGAAGAATCCATCTCAAACTCCTTTCCTATTCGGATAAATAGGAATATTATCACTTTCCCAATCAGATAAATAGGAAGAAGGCCACTATAAAGGAAACATTATCTAATTAGGGTCCTTAGTCATTAAGGAAACCTAACTTAAATGGAAACAAGGACTCTCATCCTAATCAAGAGATTCTATCTAAAATAAGAAGATAAGCTTGATAAGGAAACATCCTTATCAAGAAACCTAACTATATAGGAATCCTCTCCTAGCAAGAAAACAACGTCTCCCATTCTAAATCGGACTCTCATTTATCTCATTCTTAATCTCTAATCTCTCTTGCCTCCTCTTTACATCCCGGGCTGACTTAAGCATCGGAGAGGCTACGCCGGTCACCCGGCTAGTCGCTCTAACGCTCTTTTGTCTTGCAGGTACACCTTTCGGCCAAGACTATTTACAACTCGATCTCGAAGATTGGCGCGTGAAACACACTTTCATTTACCAATCTTTCAGTGGTGCGGTGAGCGTGGGCTGAATTTACTCGTTCAGGCGAGAACTTTGGTCCGAAACACAAAACTTCGACAGATATGCGAAATATCCAACTTTTATATTTTTCTATTTTAGTTGAAATCAAATTGCCATTGTTGTTTATTTATTCATCTCTAGTGAATTGAAATTGTTGGCATATATAACCTGCTTAATCAATTTCTATTCTTATAGAAATTCATCACCTACGACATTATTAAGGCATGGTTTGGTCCAAATCGACGGGATATCAAGATCTCGATAAATTTCAGGCTAATTGCGTGCTACATGGAAAGAGAGCACAACCGAATTTATCTGAAAATTCAATTTAGCAAAGCCTAACAAAGAAAAGATATCAACATCAACAGTGGTGGACTGAATTTAGTTCAGAACGTAACTTCAGCAAACTTGCAAACTCAGTTACAAGCTACTTATGAGATAAGTAAAACTTTCACTACTTATTCATTATTTCGGTAATTTGAGAGCTAAAAACCTGATTATGCATGTCGTTATATATCATTTATTTTACCCAATCAGGTGTAAATTCAAATTTGTATGTCCGCAAGAGTTAAGTCATGACCTTAAAATTGGAATTGTATAATCATATATCAGTGGCATATAATACTATGACAACTTATCTCAACAATTCGATATCTAATTCCTCTTTTTATATAAAACTCATGGATGCTATTCTTGATGCAATTTATTATTTTTGAACTAGTTTTACTCACTTAAGAGTAGTATCACCCCATGAGTGCAGGATATCACAATTCTGCTCTAAATTAGCGGCTTCTGCAAATATTCACTCAGCAATAAATTGGAGACATTCATTCTACATAAATTGATGAATTATAATTCATCTCTATGTGTCAAGATTGAGGAAAACTTATAACAAAAGAGATAAGTGCATCTCTGTTAATTACGGATCAGAAGCTGCGACATGTATATGAATTCGCTCCATACACCTCTCATATATTAGATTAATTATATATTAACTTATCAAATTGCTTTCTTTCTATCATGATTTCATTATGTGATTAGCGAATTTGCATGGTATGGATTCATAATTGAAATCTCTACTCAGAGGTATGTTATATGGTTCTTCACTCCACAATGGAGGGATCATTGCAAAACTCAATTTTATCACTCACCCAAGTTGAAACATATAAGTTTTTCTTTTCGGTCAATCAGAGATTACTTCTAGACCCTCAGGTGTATATTGAAATAATCATTTGTTTCTTTTATCACCATTAATTAGTGATTTCATACAATTTTAATAAAGACCTGCACGATCTTAACCATGGTTCGGTTTGGGGCGCACCAGAAGGCCAACCTCTAGCAAGTGATTATTGATTTCACTAATTATTTTCTATGCAGGATTCGTAATTGATTCCACTCTTTATCAAATAACAATCGTGTTGTTGACAATTCAGGTTGATGCAGAGCATTCCGTATCTTTAATTCGGGCTAAACAATTATTAGCACTATTTAACTTCACGAATTATTTGTATCATCTGCGAGCTTGATTAAAATTTCAGGTTTAGGCTCAGCATGGAGATAGCGCTAAAGATCAAGAATTATCCGAAGCAGAACGGGCATTAAAACTGTAAACTAATCGTCACTGTCAAGGGAAGCAAAAGTGCAAAAAACAGCGAGACTGATGCAATTATTTACCAACTGAAAACGCTACAACCCCAATAATTTTGGGGACCAAACTTACCAAGCATTCAACATTTAGATCAGATTGCTCGGTGAATTCAACATAGAAACAACGCAGATAAGTTCATGTATTTCTTGCATTCGGTTGCAACCTACGATGAGCAACCAGATCACAATTTTCTATTGCTCCTATGCTTGGTCTTATTTTTAAAGCTTCTTGAACGATCCTTATCTCCAGACATTATTTGGACTAATTATTTTCCTATGCGAGAAAAGTTGTTTTTTTTGGAAAATTACGCCTATTTCAATGAGATTTTAGGTGGATGCAAACTTAAACTGTTTCTACGTAGCGTCATAACTCTTAGTTTATCCAATTCAATAATACTCAGAACCATTGACATGGAGGTTATCTTCAGATGAAAGATAAGTATAGCTTTGTCATATTACTCGTAAATAGTTTATTCTACCATAAGTAATGACTCTCAGTTATATGCTCTTATATGTAAAATAGCTAGTTGGATTGTTTATTAAATGGTTTGCTTTCGACTCTATATAACTAACGAGATTTTATTCGGGCAAATTTTTTTCTTTGTCTAGATCGATAAAATTTCAGGTTGATAATGAAGCAGCAATTTCGACTTACTCTTGTCTTTGAACCGGCCAACAATGCTGCCTCTGCAGCCAGCATTGCAATGACACGAAAGCCAAAGCTTTTATCTTTTCCATGGTTGGTTTCTTTATATTAACCAAATGTCAAAGATGGTGAATGATAGAGAACACTTACAGATTCGGCTCCGGAAAAGAGATTGGACAACATATGAGATAAGTAAACCCTTCCCATGTAATTATTTATTAACAAACCTTAGAATAAGTCCATGAATCTATTATATCCAATAACATTGTCATACTTGATATATCCTTTGCACAAAACATTGGCAACATAGCAATGTTACCTTGAAACATTGATCAACAATGGCAGACATGTTTTAAGCATGAACTTTTGATCTTATCATGATAATAACGGTTTCTACAACAGTTAAGTATTTTACCAGTTTGGTAAAACTTACGTTCGGGGCAAGAGATGGATAAAACTCATCTTCGGTAGTATTGTCCTCTAATTATTCTCTGGGTTATTAATACGTTGGATTCTGTATATTATAAATTTCAGTCAAAGCCTTGAATCTAATTTCTTTGCAATCCAAGAATTGTTATCATTTTAAGTTATCTTATAAAATTAACTTACTTGTTCAGCTTGTTATTCCACACATATCATTAAAGTTGGCTTATTACACATATGTTCGTTTTGCATTTACTTTAAATTATTCTCAGTATGAGGAGTATATGCTTATTATATCCTCAATTAGCTGTCTAATTGCACATCATAGAAATTATTTATCTAAATGATATGTTTCAGAAGCATGGAAACTGATATCTTCATTGTAGAAATATTAATCGATTGATCTTTTGAATAATATGGAGCTAACTGTGATTAGCTGGATATATGGCCTTACTTTATACATGCCATAATATGCGACCCAATTTCACAATTTTAGATGCACCAAGTCTGCCGAGTGAAGCTAAATCAATCGTCTTAAATACAGGAATTCTCTAAGAGGTAATCCAGTAACGATGCCGAGTGGAGCACCTAACACATGTCGAAATGAAATATTTGAAGATGCTCAAGATGACCGAGTGTCGGACCAATGATCTACATTGAGCCCAACGACTGAGTCTAAGCAGAAAGATAAGTAAGAAAGACTTACTATAACAAGAAGACCGAGTGATCACGCGGATAAAGAAATTGTACCTTCAAAAGCTTACAATCAAACCCAAACACGCATACAAACTCATGCGTCATTGAAAAGACCCTCCGTATGGGCACTCCGTGAAAGACCGTCTCACCAATAGGTGTGCAAATCAAGCCCTGAGCCACGTAATGTCAGCTACAAACAAGTGAAGCATCCAGTAGAAACCCTTAGTTAAAACTAAGGAGCACATATAACATCGACGCACAACATAAGACCTCCGATATATTTGAAGACCTTAGTCAAAACTAAGGGATACATAAGACCAGGGCGCACCCACATACCAAATGTCATAACACTTGAATGGTTTGAAAAAGCGCAGAAAATGAGTCAACATCCTACTAGCCGCATACAAAGCCATCCAGATCAATCGAATGGACAAATCAAGAACTTACAAAGACATGGAGCATAGCTAACCCCAAACAACATTTTGTAGTAGAATGCCCAAAGGGACAAAGTGGGTACACTCTTTTCCCCCTCCCATAGATTTTTCCAGCTGGCCACTAATTTTTCCTATAGCAAGGTCTGTATGGAGTAAAACACTTCTCAGGCGGCTCTATTTCCGGCGTAACATTATAAGCCCGGATCTTGTAATCTTCTATTTTACAATAAATAAAGATTCACTTCATACCAAAACACTTATGCATCTTACAAGTTCTGATCAAACTCTCCAGCGCGTTACCCGACCACAGAGTCGGTGTTAGACCGGTTACGCGCACCCAGTTCTACAAAAAGTCCTAGGCCACTTAAACCCTGCGGCATATTAAAAAAGTCCTAGGCCACACTTGAGCCTCAGCCATATAAAAGTCCTAGGCTAAACTTGTAAGACCGCTGGCGTACCAAAAAGTCCTAGGCCCCAGAAGCCATCAGGTTAAAAGTCTTAGTCCATTCGAAAGCCCGCACGCATGACAAAAAGACCTGAGACCCATAAGTTTTCATGCGTATTTTGTAAGACTAGGTCACTGTGAGCCGACGACCCCCGATCTGCCTGCCCGCACAATAAGCTTTAATGCTCTTCGGCGTGGGGTGGAGAAACAACAAGCGTTGTCAAGCGTGCTAAGGGATGATCCTTATTTTAGCGTGATGAAAATGGATAATGGAAGCGATGTTGAAGTTAAAATTTAGTCTGATTAATGGGTTAAGGGATACGAGACTTAGAATCCCGTATTTTAAGATAGAGTCGCCACCCGATTAAGCTCCACCGGGAAATTGGGTATGATATTCCCACCGGATGGTTGGACCTTACCTTAAAATAGAGATTCTAGGTTCGGATGATGTTGCTTACTTTTCAATTTTTAAATCAAGCCGATTATATTTTAATAAATGTGACCTTAGTTCTTATACGATTTAATCCGATTATTGTTTGGTGTTTTCGGTTTTATATGCCATACATCACACGGAAAGCGATAAATAAACAAAGTAAGAAAATAAAATTATTACGAGGCTTTACAAATACCTATATATTTTTCTAATGCGAGACAATAAATAAAGCGATAAATAAATAAACGGGTGAAATAGGGTTTAACCGAGCTTACCGACTCGGACCCGGCTCCAAACGAGGCAAGAGATATACGGGAATAATAACAAATAAGGCATGAATAAATAAAATGCGGAAAATAAACACATAGCATGACAAAAAATGATATTTTTGGATTTTTCCGGACAAAAACGTAATTTTCGGGTATTTATTAATTGTCTAACAACCTAAGAACGGTGAAATAAGTTAACTAAACATCCTAAAATCAATTTAATATATTTAGAATATTTTTGGGATTTTTAGTTGGTAGAAAACGATTTATTTAGATTTATCTAGTCAAAAACGCTATTTTTAAGCTATTAAACTGCATATTAAATCAAATAAAATAAAAATAAAATCTAAAAATAGAATAAAATAATATAAAAATAATTTCAAATTATTCATAATTTTTAGGAAATTTTTCGAGTTGAAATCGGGGTAAAAAACACAAGAAAATGGCAAAAAAAGGCTAAAAACAGCTTTTGGCGGTAAAAGGCTTTGGTGACAACCTTAACCGCCTTTGCTATAGCCTTGGCTGCTATAGTGGCAGTAGTGAAAGCTATAGCGGCAGCGGTCAAGGCTGTCACTATAGCCTTTGCCGCGCCAAACCATTTTTAGGGGGGAAACCGGTGTTTTTCATCCACAAACTCGAAATCATTGAAGTTTTAAGTCGTAATCAACTATATTTCAATAGATATAGACTTAAAACACTCTAATAATGTTGAGATTATGAATTTAGGTAAGTAAACTCCCAAAAATTGTAAGAAATAACGGGACCTCTATAGGGGTGGAGTTCACCTCCATAGGTATAGCCTTCACCGCTATAACTGTAGCGGCCAAGGCTATAGGGATGGAGGTGAAGGCTATCCCTATAGAGGTCGGATTATTTTCCGACGGTTTTCGAAGAACAGCAAGGAAAAAACCAAGAAACAACACCAAAAGCAGCAAGAATAGCAACAATAGACAATAAATGAAGTAAAAGATCAAGGGAATTTAGTTTTGTTACCTCTAGGCCGTAAATCTAACTCGGGAGACTCAAATCGGATGTTTGGCAAGCTTTCGACGATTTTCCGACAGAATGGCGACGGAAATAACGACAAAAATAGTGATGGATTATTTAGGTGGTATTTGAGGAAAAGTCTTTAAAACCCTATTTAATTCGTTTTAACCTATGATTTCTAACTGATTTTAGTGTTTAAGCTACGAGATCAATCCTAAGAACAACTAAGAATCAAGATTAGAGGGGATTAAACTCGGATTCTTTGTTTTTCTTAAGCTTTCTCTCTCTAGTTCTTCTCTTTCTCTCTCTTGTTCTTGATTTTTCTCTCTAAAATGATTTCTAAATCCTAAAATCTGGAAAAAGTCCACCTCTCTCTCTCTCTTGGATTGGTTTAAATACTCTCGCACACAAAAATCCACCGACTTCGACAAATTTTCAGAAAAAATACGTGGCCAAATCACGAGAGGTGAGAAAAACAAAGTGGCACGGCTTGAAACAGGCCGTGCCAAGCCCACCGCCGCCGTCACGGCGGTGGCCACCCTGACAGCAACCGCCACCGCCATAGTAGTGGCAGTGGTGGTTGCCAAAATGGTGGGGGTGGCCACAAAGGGGGTGGCCACCCCAGTGGCATTCACAACCATAAAGGGTGGTGGTGAACGCTGCCACGGTGGCGGTGGCTGCCACAAGAGTGGCGGCCACCTTCACCGGAGGGCAGGCTGCCACCACGACCGCCACTGGCAGTGGTGGGAGCAAAATGGGGCTGCTAGGTTTAGGTAAACTAGGGTTAAGGTTTTGGTGATTAGGGTTTAGGTAGGGTTAGGGTTTTAGGTAGGGTTTTGTGTAATTAGGGCAGATTTAGGGTTTTGGCTTCTAACGCCTATATCTTTCACTATGGTTATCCGATTAAGGCAATTCTTGACATTACAAAAAGCTCGGGGAGTCAAGAAACCAAGTATAAACGAGACTCGATGAAAATGTTTGGATCTTATAGAAAATTGCAAAACAAATTACTGCACGTGAGTGAAAGGAAATGACTAATCCTAAATTCATGCGAATGAAATTTAAGCGCCGCCGAAGGTCCGAAATCGTAAAAAATGTATTTTCCAAATGTGATTTGATCTTCATAGAATAGAACAACTAGACCGTACAAGGTTAGAGCAACAAGTCATCATCGTTCCAAGGGTCACCGAAAAGCCCGTGCTCACAAGCTACCCCTCGGGAGATTACCACTTGGCGAGCCAAGTGTAATCTCATGAAAGAGCAAAGGATAGAGGGTTGTACCTGAGGCATGGATTCTTGAGCTAGTTATCTTCTGGGATTGCAATAAATAGACTTATCAAGACCAAGATTCTAACTTGGTTGATTTGATTCGGTATACCTGTTAAGAGAGACTTGAGGTTTGCCAAGCGCGAGCTTGGGCTTTCGATGGATTGCCAAGCACGGGCTTGGGTTTTAAGGCTTTGCCAAGCATGGGCTCAAGCTTTTGACTGATTGCCAAGCACGACTTGGGCTTTTGAGGTTTGCCAAGCATGGGCTTAGGCTTTTTAAGGTTTTGCCAAGCACGGGGCTTTGCCAAGCACGGGGCTTTGCCAAGCATGGGCTTAGGCTTTCAAGGTTTTGCCAAGCATGAGCCTGGGCTTTTGAGGTTTTGCAAGGATGGGCCTGGGCTTTTAAGGGTTTTTCCAAGCATGGTCTTGGGCTTTTTAGGGTTTTGCCAAGCATGGGCTTGGGCTTTTGAGGTTTTGCAAAGCATGAGCCTGGGCTTTTGAGGTTTTTCCAAGCATGGGCTTGGGATTTTAAGGGTTTTGCCAAGCATGGGCTTGGGGTTTTAACGGATTACGAACCACCGGCTTGGGCTTTTGACGGATTTCCAAGCATGAGCTTGGGCTTTTGTGGTTTGCTAAGCATGAGCTTAGGCTTTTGAGGTTTGCCAAGCACGGGCTTGGGCTTTTGAGGGATTGCCAAGCATGGGCTTCGGCCTTTGAGGCTTTATCGAGCATGGGCTTGCGCTTTTGAGGTTTGCCAAGCATGAGCTTGGGCTTTTGAGGTTTGCCAAGCACGGGCTTGGGCTTTTGACGGATTGCCAAGCATGCGCTTAGGCTTTTGACAGATTGCCAAGCATGAGCTTGCGCTTTTGAGGTTTGCCAAGCATGGGCTTAGGCTTTTTATGGATTGCCAAGCATGAGCTTGGGCTTTTGAGGTTTGCCAAGCATGGGCTTGGGCTTTTGATGGATTGCCAAGCATGAGCTTGGGCTTTTGAGGTTTGCCAAGCACGGGCTTGTGATTTTGATGGATTGCCAAGCATGGGCTTGGGCTTTTGAGGCTTTACCAAGCATGGGCTTGGGCTTTTGAGGTTTGCCAAGCATGATCTTGGGCTTCTGAGGTTTGCCAAGCACGAGCTTGGGCTTCTGAGGTTTGCCATGGCCGGGCTTGGGCTTTTGACGGATTGCCAAGCATGAGCTTGGGCTTTTGAGGTTTGCCAAGCATGGGCATGGGCTTTTGATGGATTGCCAAGCATGAGCTTGGGCTTTTGAGGTTTGCCAAGCATGAACTTGGGCTTTTAAGGGATTGCCAAGCACGAGCTTGGGCTTTTAAGGTTTGCCAAGTACGGGCTTTGGTTTTTGATGGACTACCAACCACAGGCTTTGGCTTTTGAGGGATTGTCAAGCATGAGCTTGGCTTTTGTGGTTTACATGCTCGGGCTTGGGCTTTTGATGGACTGCCAAGCGTAAGGTTGTGCTTTTGAAGTTTGCCAAGCATGATCTTGGGCTTTTGACAGATTACCAAGCACGGGCTAGGGCTTTTGACGGATTGCCAAGCATGAGCTTGGGCTTTTGAGGTTTGCCAAGCATGGGCTTGGGCTTTTGATGGATAGCCAAGAATGAGCTTGGGATTTTGAGTTTTTCCAAGCACGTGCTTGGGCTTTTGACGGATTGCCAAGCATGGGCTTGGGCTTTTGAGGCTTTGCCAAGCATGGGCTTGGGCTTTTGAGGTTTGCCAACCATGAGCTTGGGCTTTTAAGGTGAGCCAAGCACGGGCTTGGGCTTTTGATAGATTGCCAATCATGAACTTGGGCTTTTGAGGTTTGCCAAGCATGGGCTTAGGCTTTTGACGAATTGCCAAGTATGGGCTTGGGCTTTTAATGGATTGCCAAGCATGAGCTTGGGGTTTTGAGGTTTGCCAAGCAAGAGCTTAGGCTTTTGACGGATTACCAAGCATGAGCTTGGGCTTTTGAGGTTTGCCAAGCTCGGGCTTGGGCTTTTGACTGATTACCAAGCATGAGCTTGGGCTTTTGAGGTTTGCCAATCACGGGCTTGAGCTTTTGACGGATTGCCAAGCACGGGCTTGGGTTTTTAAGGCTTTGCGAAGCATAGGCTTGGGCTTTTGAGGTTTGCAAAGCATGAGCTTGGGCTTTTGAGGTTTGGCAAGCACGGGCTTGGGCTTTTGATGGATTACCATGCATGAGCTTGGGCTTTTGAGGTTTTCCAAGCACGGGCTTGGGCTTTTGACGGATTGCCATACATGGGGATGGGCTTTTGAGGCTTTGCCATACATGGGCTTGGGCTTTTGAGGATTGCCAAGCATGTGCTTGGGCTTTTAAGGTTTGCTAAGCATGTGCTTGGACTTTTGACGGATTGCCAAGCATGAGCTTTGGCTTTGAGGTTTGCCAAGCATGGGCTTGGGCTTTTGAGAGATTGCCAAGCACGGGCTTGGGCTTTTGACGGATTGCCAAGCATGCGCTTAGGCTTTTGAGGTTTGCCGAGCACGAGCTTAAGCTATTGATGGATTGCCAAGCATGGGCTTGGGCTTTTAATGTTTGCCAAGCATGGGCTTGGGCTTTTGACGGATTACCAAGCATGAGCCTCGGCTTTTAAGGTTTGCCAAGCATGGGCTTGAGCTTTTGACGGATTGCCAAGCATGGGCTTGGGCTTTTGAGGCTTTGCCAAGCATGGGCTTGGGCTTTTGAGGTTTGCCAAGAGCTTGGGCTTCTGAGGTATGCCAAGCCTGACCTTGGGCTTTTGACGGATTTCTAAGCATGAGCTTGGGCTTTTGAGGTTTGCCAAGCACGGGCTTGGGCTTTTGATGGATTGCCAAGCATGAGCTTGGGCTTTTGAGGTTTGCCAAGCATGAGCTTAGGCTTTTGAGGGATTGCAAAACATGAGCTTGGGCTTTTAAGGTTTGCCAAGCACGGGCTTAGGGTTTTGATGGATTGCCAAGCATGAGCTTGGGCTTTTGAGAGTTTGCCAAGCATGAGCTTTGGCTTTTGAGGCTTTGCCAAGCATGACCTTTGGCTTTTGAGGGTTAGCCAAGGATGGGCTTAGGCTTTTTAGGGTTTTGCCAAGGATGGGCTTGGGCTTTTGAGGGTTTGCCAAGCATGGGCTTGGCCTTTTGAGTGTTTGCCAAGCATGGGCTTGGGCTTTTAAGGGTTTTGCCAATCATGAGCCTAGGCTTTTGAGGGATACCGAGAACTTCTAATGAGACCAGACTGGGATTTTCTTGGCTTGAATCGCATGCTGGGAATATCAAATGAGATCCCTGGATTGAAATGCATACCAAGAACTTAACAGGAAGGTGCCAAGGGCTTCTATCATGGTTGGACTTGGATTTGCTGAAAAATGCCCGAGGAGACCGTTGGACTGAATGCATTATGCCTGCCACAGAAATTTTGTGATACTAGAGCAACAAAAATGGAAGAATGAAACCAAAATAAAGTTTAGATTTCCGGGAGTCCGGAGAGATTATCGAGGCCGAGCGTTGAGTCTGGTTGATATGCCCGTGGGTATTTGCATTAAAGTGCCCCTAGGTATTTGCATTGAGGTGCCCCTAGGAGAAACTTCTGAGTTCTGATTTTAGGACCCATCCGATCGGTCGTCCTCCTAAATTGCCCCATGGTGTGCCTGTCAAGAAGGCTTTAAAGCATTAGTAAGCCAAATAAATCCCATTTTTATTACTTAATTGATTTTATGGAACAAAAAATATTTTTGCCCCTTAAATTAAGCAGTAAAAACGGAAGAAAAAGACATAGGAGTTAAGATTTCCCTGAGGCCGGAGAAACTGCCAATGTTGAGCATTGAGACTAGCTGATATGCCCCTGGGAGAAATTCTGTCTTCAAATGAAGGACAGAAGACAATTCTGAGATGCCCCTTGATACAAGCTCTTGCTTGGAGGTCGAGCTCATAACCCGAGGATATTTTTCCTTACTTTGTTTCCTATGGAATTCAACATAGAATAATAGACACGAACAATATGCATGAATGTATGAATGCATGAGATACTTGGACTTGTCATCTTTAAGCTGACTGATTAACTTGCTTGATCGACTTTGCTTAATTCGAGGAAAGATTGACTTACTTGAAAAGGGAGGATACATGGAATTGCTTTTTGGTACGGACAAGACAAGAACGCCCCTGGAGGACAATTAGGGATGTTGCGCAGATTAGGTGAGAATGCCCCTGGTGTAGAACTAGGGAAGTCGCGGCGAATCTACTGCAAATTGATTACTGGATCAGGCATGACGGAGACAAGGGGGGCATGAAGTAAAGCTCAAGATTCTAGATAACGAACGACCGGGCGCTATCACTACCAATGAATTCTATCAAGGATGGCATCAGAAGGTTAGGATATTGTGGAATCAAGATGCTCAATCACGGTCAAGAATTGAGCGAACATGGGCGGAGGACAAATTTGAGTCCTTCAAATCTATTAGACCGGCGGACATATCCATGCATTCTAATGCTGATGACGATGATGCATATATCCCGATGTGATTGATGGCCATCAATCATCTTTGGTTTAGTTGTCTTAATTTTTGCATAGACCTGAACATGGTGTCAGGCCAATCAGACTTGCTTATTTTTACTCTTATGTTTTAATTTTTTCCTGGACCGCCCAGCGAACTATCCCGGCTTTTGTATAGACCTCGATTCTTTTCAGTCTGTCAGGATTTTTGCCTTTTATCTTTACTTTCATTTCTTTTGAGGTATTGGGTTGATTGCATAGAACCCTACATTTGATTCATCTGTTGCATTTCGCCTTTTGGGCCCAATATATTCATTCAAGCACAAACATAAAGGATTCAGTAAAGGTGGCATTTTCATTAGTTGAATTAAGTTTGAGTACATGATGATGATAATCATTTCTATTGACCCAAACTCTGGTGCTAACTAGCCTATGAAGGTTTTCTAGCCAACACACTCTCATAGCTCACTTTACCCTAACTTTTTCCTAGACTGCCCTTTTCAGGTTTTCGATCCGGTAGGTTATTCTTGTACCCTAACTTTTGCCTGACCAGTTTGTAGAATACCAATCAGCGGGGATACACCCTAATTTTTGCCCGAGTAATAGAGCACCACTTGTCAGGTGATGGATTTATATATGCTTTTTATATGCTGCTCTTCTGGATTTGATTCTTTCGGTTAGACATCATAACGCTTCAACCTGATTTGATTTATAGTGTTTACGAACTCGTACCACCCGAAATCTTCATGCCCCCAAAACCAGGTATCTTTCTGATTACATAAGCTCTTTCCCAATTCAGTCAAAACTTCCCCCTTAGGTCAGTGCTAGCATGCTTTGCTTGCTTTGGGATCAAATAGTTGGCCTTTGACGGATATTCAATGCTTGACACAGTTGTTGCTCAGCCTCACTATGCGCTTTTGATGTATCTGAAGACCGCTTAAGCTGCTCAGGCTGCACCTTGGTCCATGGGGTTCTCTTTGAAGCTAGGTTTAATACGGCTCTCGGTTTTGGTTGTCCCACTAGCTTGTGGGCAGTGCGGTGAAGATCTGTGGACCCAAATTTTTGATCGATTAGGGGGTACCCCTTGGGATTGAAACCCCAATTACTGGGATGATGTAATGGGGTAGGCTACACTAAGCAAGGATGCATTTCTCGAGGAACTTAGCCATCTTCTCAATGGTAATGTCGGTGAAAAGGGTCAACTTCCCCCTATACTGATGAGGGTCGAATCTTGCCGATCATATGCATCCCCCTCATTGAGAATGGCCAAGGAGGAGAGAAATGGGGAAGGTTTGAGGGTGTAAGGGAATGGATAGGGGGAAAAGGCAATGTTGTATTGGGGGTGGGAATGTTGAGAATGGGTGGACGAAGAAAAGATAAGCCCTAATTTTGTCGAAGATGATCCAACAATGCCCTTCATCCATAATTGGCTGACACTTCTTTGATAGTTTGCATATAGCTGCGAGGCCAGTGATGGACCGATTGACATATTGGATCTATCCAAGGAAGGGCTAAGCTTCTTTTGCTATTTCAGTTATGGAGATGAGATGCTTGGGAATCCGATGATGAACCTTGGGTGTCTAGGTATGACTAGGCAAAAGCGTTATCATGATCTTTAAGCACTCGTTATCTCTCATTTTCTTCCAAAAGGTAGGTCATTAGAAAGTGGTTACCATTCTCGATTATCAACTGTACTCAAACTTATTTTAGTTAAAGAAAAATGATGAATACTGATTGCATTATGCTTGTGACAAAAATGAATGCATGGAGCCATCGGGCGAGACATCAAACAGATAAGCAAAAAGAGAGAGTCTTTCATTAAATTAAAGTGCCTTAAAGGCATAATTTTTCACATCAAAATACTAGAAACATAAAGAAAGAAAATTACATCATAGAAGAAAAAACATCCTCCACAGGCAGAGGGTCTTGATTGGTAGAGCTGGTAGACTAATCATCCTCGGTAGCTTTCATTGGCACGTCATCGAAGATGAAGTCCAAAACCTTTGCTTGCTTGGCTGATAACTTTTCTCCTTCATCCGCTAGAGACCTCATAGGATTCTTGTCAGATTTGGTGGCAGAGTTGGTTTGCATAGGGGTATTGGCTGAACTAGATAAGAGACCATGGCCAATACAATACCTTTGGGGAGACCAAAATTGATCACACCTACTTCATTGCCTGGGCTTGGTGATGGCTTCTCCTCAGGGGAAGCTTCCATAGAGACATGAATGCTTTCTAACCAGGTGTTCGAGCAGGCACGGCTCACGAAAGCTTTTCCTTCACCTCGGCCCGTGATAGGACAACACAAGGTCCTTCACACCCATTGAGCTCTGCTTTTTGACTCACTTCGGAACGAAAGATTAGGAACTTATGCAGTAGATCCTCCATTTCGAGCATCATGCCCGGGGATTCCATAACCTGGTCACCGGATGAATGGGGCGCTAACTGATTCGTGAGAGCTTCAATTTCAGGCATCATGCCCAGCAATTGCATGGCGTAGTCGCTAGAGGAATGGGGTCCGCCAAACTGGAATGGTGAAGCAATCGTTGAGGGCTCGACTGGAGAGTTAACTTGCAAATTAGTATTGAAGGGCCTTTACGGGTAAGCAGCCCCTCTCAGAGCAATAATAAACTGAGGAGGAGTAGGAAGGGAGGACTATGGAGGCATTTGAGGTTGAGCTAAATTGATCCAGGGTTACTGGAGTTAACAAAAGCTGGTTCATACTAGTGAGAAAACTAGGCTTAAAGGTATGGTTTGAAGCTTGGGTTAGATGAGCAAATACGGGCGATAGAGATTGTGCGATATTCTGACCGAACTGAAATGGGATAGGCGGAGGTTGAGTAGGCTGCTGCACACACTGAATCGGTTGAATTGGTTGAACAAAAGACTGAGCCTGAAATGACGAAACTTGAACTGACCCACTTTGAGCGATCTCTGGTAGTCCCCGAGCTTGAATACAAATCATCAGAATCCTTTGGACACTTCTTCTTTCTTCCAAAACTGTGCAGACCAAATCTTGGATCTGTCCCTAAATCGCATCTCGGAATTGATCGGATTGGAGAAATGCTGTCAAAGCATTGGCAATCTCGGAATTCAATGGTGGTTGACCCTGATTAAGTGGGAGGAAAGGAGGAGAAGAAGAACCCTCGGATGGAACCCTATCCACTGATGGCAAATCAGACATAGCAGAAAGAAATAAATTTCGGAACTGAGCTTGAAACTGAAGTAGATGATGATCGAATCTGTCAGAGTGTTGCCTTGGCCTTACTCACTCTCTAAAACCGAAAGATGATCAGCCCGAATCGAACCATTAATGAAATGGATGATCACATAATAACCCAAATGATGAATGTTATACATACGGGTGGTTTACAGAGGTAGAGAGTAGAAGAGCTTATGATGCAAAGCTTAACCCCAAAATACGTGAGATGTATGAATTCCTCGCTATGCCTAGCGAACTAGCTATGGGTCATCGGGACTCAAACGACCTCAGGCATTTTGTTAAATTCCCCCTTCAAGCGAGGGGAGAATAGGGGTAAGCGAAAACCAAAAATAAAGGACGGCCACAAGCGGCCTATGCATGAAGTGCGTATGCATGAGCACAACACAAGTAGCACACGAAAGCAAATAAACTTCTTCCAACCTTATGACTCCCGCGATGAAAATAGTGATGCATAATTTGGGTGGTATTTGAGGATAAGTCTCTAAAATCCTATTTAATTCATTTTAACCTATGATTTCAAACTGATTTTAGTGTTTAAGCTCTAAGATCAAGCCTAAGAACAACTAAGAATCAAGATTAGAGGGGATTAAACCCGGATTCTATGCCTTTCTTGAGCTTTCTCTCTCTAGTTCTTCCCTTTCTCTCTCTTATTCTTGATTTTTCTCTCTAAAATGATTTCTTAATCCTAAAATCTGGAAAAAGTCCACATCTCTCTCTCTTGGATTGGTTTAAGTACTCTCACACGCAAAAATCCATCGACTTAGGCGAATTTTCAGAAAAAATACATGGCCAAATCATGAGAGGCGAGAGATATGAAGTGGTGTGGCCTGAAACAGGTAGTGCCAAGCCCACCGCCGCTGTCACGGTGGTGAACACTATAGTGGCGGTGGTCACCGCCATGACAGCAGTCGCCACTGCCATAACAGTGGCGGTGGTGGCTGATAAAATGGCGGGGGTGGCCACAATGGGGGTGGCCTCCTTGGTGGCATTTACCGCCACAAATGGTGGCAATGAACGCCACCACAGCAGCAGTGGCTACCACAAGAGTGGCAGCCACCGTCGTCGAAGGGTAGGCTGCCACCGCTGTTGCCGCCGGCGATGGTGGTAGCAAAATGGGGCTGCTAGGTTTAGATAAACTAGGGTTAGGGTTTTATTGATTAGGGTTTAGGTTGATTGGGGTTTAGGTGGGGTTAGGGTTATAGGTAGGGTTTTGTGTAATTAGGGCAGATTTAGGGTTTTAGCTTCCAACGCCTATATCTTTCACTACGGTCATCCGATTAAGGCGATTCTTAACATTCCAAAAAGCTTAGAGAGTCAAGAATCCAACGGTATAAATGAGACTTGCTAAAAATGTTTGGATCTTATAGAAAATTGTGAAACAAATTACTGCACAAGTGAAAGGAAACAGCTAATCCTAAACGCATGCGAATGATATTTAAGCCCCGCTGAAGGTCCGAAATCATTAAAAACATACTTACCAAACGCGATTCGATATTCTAACAATAGAACAACTAGACCGTACAAGGTCAGAGCAACAAGTCATCATCGTTCCAAGGGTCATCGAAAAGCCCGTGCTCATAGGCTTTCTCTCTCTTTTATTTGTTTAAATACTCTTACACACAAAAATTCACAGACTTAGGCAAATTTTTGGAAAAAATACATGGCCAAATTACAAGAGGCAAGAGAAATGAAGTGGCACGGCTTGAAATAGGCAGTGCCAAGCCCAACGCCACCGTCACTGTGATGACCGCCATAGGGACGGCTGTACCTACCATGATAGCGACCGCCACAGCCATAACAGTGGCAGTGGTGGCCGCCAAAATGGCGAGGGTGGCCACCCCGGTGGCATTCACCGCCATAAAGGGTGGTAGTGATTGCTACCACGGCGGCAGTGGCTACATTAAGAATGCGGCCACCATCGCCGGAGGGCAGGCTGCCACCGCCGCTACCGCCGCCGATGGTGGTAGCAAAAGGGGGCCACTAGGTTTAGGGTTTTATGATTAGGGTTTAGGTTGATTAGTGTTTAGGTAGTGTTAGGATTTTAGGAAGGGTTTTGTATAATTAGGGCAGATTTAGGGTTTTGGGTTCCAACGCCTGTATCTTTCACTACGGGTATCCGATTAAGGCAATTCTTGACATTTTGAAAAGCTCAAAGAGTCAAGAATCCAAGAGTATGAACAATACTTGCTGAGAATGTTTGTATATTATTGAAGATTGAGAAACAAATTACTGCATGCGAGCGAAAGGAAAGGGCTAATCCTAAATGCATGCGAATGGTATTTAAGCACCGTCGAAGGTCCGAAATCATAAAAAATGTACTTTCAAATGTGATTCAACCTCCAAAGAATAGAACAACTAGATCATACAAGGTTAGAGCAATAAGTCATCATCGTTCCAAGGGTCACCGAAAAGGCCGTGCTCACAGGCTGCCCCTTGGGAGATTATCACTTGGCGAGCCAAGTGTGATCTCAAGAAAGAGAAAGGGATAGAGGGTTGTACCTGAGGCATGGATTCTTGAGCTAGTTATCTTCTGGGATTGCCATAAATAGACTTATCAAGAACGGGATTCTGACTTGGTTGATTTGATTCGGTATACCTGTTAAGAGAGACTTGAGGTTTGCCAAGCGCGGGCTTGGGCTTTCAACAGATTGATAAGCATGGGCTTGGGCTTTTGAGACTTCACCAATCAAGGGCTTGGGCTTTTGATGGATTGCCAAGTATGGGCTTGGGCTTTTGAGGCTTTGCAAACCATGGGCTTGGGCTTTTGACGGATTACCGAGCACGGGCTTGGGCTTTTGCGGTTTGCCAAGCACGGGCTTAGGAATTTTAGGGTTTTGCCAAGCACAGGCTTACGGTTTTGGGGGCTTTACCAAGCATGGGCTTGGGCTTTTGAGGTTTTGCAAAGCATAAGCCTGGGCTTTTGAGGATTTGCCAAGCATGGGCTTGGGCTTTTGAGGGTTTTACCAAGCATGGGGTTGGGCTTCTTAGGGTTTTGCCATGCATGGGCTTGGGCTTTTGAGGTTTTTCCAAGCTTGAGCCTGGGCTTTTCAGGTTTTGCTAAGCATAGGCTTGGACTTCTGAGGGTTTTGCCAAGCAGGGGCTTGGGCTTTTGACGCATTGCCAATCACGGGCTTGGGCTTTAAATCGATTGCCAAGCTTGAGCTTGGGCTTTTGAGGTTTACCAAGCATGGGCTTAGGCTTTTGACAGATTGCCAAGCACGGGCTTAGGCTTTTGATGGATTGCTAAGCACGAGCTTGGCCTTTGACTGATTGCCAAGCAGGGCTTAGGCTTTTGAGGTTTGCCAAGCACGGGCTTGGGCTTTTGACAGACTACCAAGCATGAGCTTAAGCTTTTGTGGTTTGCCGAGCACGGGCTTAGGCTTTTGATGGACTACCAAGCACAGGCTTGGGCTTTCGATGGATTGCTAAGCATGAGCTTGGGCTTTTGAGGTTTGCCAATCATGAGCTTGGGCTTTTAATGGATTACTAAGCATAAGCTTGGGCTTTTGAGGTTTGCCCAGCACGGGCTTGGGCTTTTGACGGATTGCCAAGCATGGGCTTGGGCTTTTGAGGCTTTGCCAAGCATGGGCTTGGCCCTTTGAGGTTTGCCTAGCATAAGCTTGTGCTTTTAAGGTATGCCAAAGCACGAGCTTGGGCTTTTGATGGATTGTAAAGCATGAGCTTGGGCTTTTGAGGTTTGCCATGCACGGGCTTGGGCTTTTGACGGATTCCCAAGCATGAGCTTGGGCTTTTAAGGTTTGCTAAGCATGAGCTTGGGCTTTTGATAGATTGCCAAGCTTGAGCTTGGGCTTTTAAGGTTTGCCAAGCACGAGCTTGGGCTTTTGATAGATTGCCAAGCATGAGCTTGGGCTTTTGAGGTTTGCCAAGCATAGGCTTGGGCTTTTGACGGATTACCAAGCATGGGCTTGGGCTTTTGAGGCTTTGCCAAGCTTGGGCTTGGACTTTTGAGATTTTGCCAAGCATTAGCCTAGGCTTTCGAGGTTTTGCCAAGCATAGGCTTAGGCTTTTGAGGGTTTTACCAAGCAAAGGCTTGGGCTTTTGATGGATTACCAAGCCTAGGCTTGGGCTTTTTAGGGTTTTGCCAAGCATGGGCTTGGGCTTTTGAGATTTTGCCAAGCACGAGCCTGGGCTTTTGAGTTTTTCCCAAGCATAGACTTAGGCTTTAGAAGGTTTTGCCAAGTAGGGGCTTGGGCTTCTGAGGTTTACCAAGCACGAGCTGAGGCTTTTGACGGATTACTAAGCATAAGCTTGGGCCTTTGAGGTTTGCCATGCATGAGCTTAGGCTTTTGAGGTTTGCCAAGCACGGGCTTGGGCTTTTGATGGATTGCTAAGCATGGGCTTGGGCTTTTGAGGCTTTGCCAAGCATGGGCTTGGGCTTTTAAGGTTGTCCAAGAATGAGCTTAGGGTTTTGAGGTTTGCCATGCACGGGCTTATATTGTTGATGGACTACCAAGCATGTGCTTAGGCTTTTGAGGTTTGCCAAGCACGGGCTTGGGCTTTTGACGGATTGCCAAGCATGGGCTTGGGCTTTTGAGGTTTGCCATGCATGAGCTTGTGGATTTGTTAGAATGCCAAGCATGAGGTTGGGCTAATGAGATTTGCCAAGCATGGGCTTGGGCTTTTAACGGATTGCCAAGCATGGGATTGGGCTTTTGAGGTTTGCCAAGCACTAGATTAGGCTTTTGTCGGATTGCTAAGCATGGGCTTGGGCTTTTAAGGCTTTGCCAAGCATAGGCTTGGGCTTTTGAGGTTTACCAAGCATACGCTTCGGCTTCTGGGGTTTGCCAAGCCCGGGCCTGGGCTTTTGATGGATTGCCAAGCATGGGCTTGAGCTTTTAAGGTTTGCCAAGCACGGGCTTGGGCTTTTGCCAGATTGCCAAACATGAGCTTGGGCTTTTGAGGTTTGCTAACCATGAGCTTAGGCTTTTGATGGATTTCCAACCATGAGGTTGGGCTTTTGAGGTTTGCCAAGCATGGGCTTTTTCTCTTAAGGGATTGCCAAGCATGAGCTTGGGCTTTTGAGTGTTTGCCAAGCTTGAGCTTGGGCTTTTAGGCTTTGCCGAGCATGACCTTGGGCTTTTGAGGGTTTGCCAAGCTCGGGCTTGGGCTTTTTAGGGTTTTGCCAAGTATGGGCTTGGGCTTTTGAGGGTTTGCCAAGCATACGCCTGGGCTTTTGAGGGTTTACCAAGCATTTGCTTAGGCTTTTAAGGGTTTTGCCAAGCATGAGCCTAGGCTTTTGAGGGATGCCGAGAACTTCTAACGAGACCGGACTAGGATTTCCTTGGCTTGAATCGCATGCTAGGAATGTCAAACAAGATCCCTAGACTGGAATGCATACCAATAACTTAACAGGAAGGTGCCGAGGACTTCTAACGAGGTCGGACTGGGATTTGCTGAAAAACGTCCAAGAAGATCGTTGGACTAAACGCATTATGCCTGCCATAGAAATTTTGAGATATTAGAGAGAGACATGAGCTGCGCTTTTATTGCTTAATTGATTTTGTCGAGACAAAAAATTTTGCCCCTTCAATTAAGCAACAAAAATAGAAGAACGAAACCGAAATAAAGTTGAGATTTTCGGGAGTCCGAAGAGATTGTCGAGGCCGGGCGCTAAGTCTCGCTTATATGCCCATGGGTATTTGCATTAAGGTGCCCCTAGGTATTTGCATTGAGGTGCCCCGGGGAGAAACTTCTGAGTTCTAATTTTAGGATCCATCTGGTCAGTCGTCTTCCTGAATTGCCCCATGGTGTGCCTGTCAAGAAGGCTTTAAAGCATTAGTAAGCGAAATAAATCGCATTTTTATTGCTTAATTGATTTTGTGGAACAAAAAATATTTTTGCCCATTCAATTAAGCAATAAAAATAGTAGAAAAAGAAATAAGAGTTGAGATTTCCGGGAGGCCGAAGAAACTACCAATGTTGAGCATTGAGACTAGCTGATGTGCCCATGCGAGAAATTCTATCTTCGAATGTAGGATAGAAGACAATTCTAGGATGCCCCTTGATACGGGCTCTTGCTTAGAGGTCGAGCGCATAACCCAAGGATATGTTTCCTTACTTTGTTTCCTGTGGAATTCAGCATAGAATAATAGACGTGAACAATTTGCACAAATGTATGAATCCATGAGATACTCGGACTGATCATCTTCAAGCTGACTCATTAACTTCCTTGATCGACTTTGCTCAATTTGGGGAAATATTGACTTGCTTGAAAAGGGAGGATACATGGAATTGGTTTTTGGTATGGACAAGACAAGAATGCCCCAGGAGAAGGATTAGGGATGTTGCGCAGATTAGGTGAGAATGCCCTTAGTGGAGAACTAGGGAAGCCACAACAAATCAACTACAAATTGATTGCTGGATCAGGCATGACGGAGAAAAGGGGGGGCATGAAGAAAAGCTCAAGATTCTGGATAACAAACGACTGGATGCTATCACTACCAATGAATTCTACCAAGGATGGCTTCAGAAGATTAGGATATTGTGAAATCAAGATTCAAAAGAAGAACAACCTTTGAAAGAGACCAGTGGTAAAGAAATTAGAAGTCTTTGACATATATGTAATAGAGACTCGTAAAGAAAGAAGAAGGCAAGAGAATCATTGCAGATTTTATGGAAGAAACAGCCACACTACGAGTATCTACAGACTCAGAAATGGATACTATGATGAAAATCCATGGCCTGATCTGACTGCAAACAAAGAAAGACCCAATCGTAAGTTGGGTACTTAAACTTTTTATTTTGTGTTGAAGGTAGGCTGAGATCCATAGACAATAAGAAATTGTGGGACATTGATAGTGGATGCTCAAGGAACATGACTAGCGATGAAAGCTCATTCATTACATTAAAACTAAAGAGAGGAGGCAGTGTGAGCTTCGGAGACAGTAAAAGGGGAAAAATTCTTGGAAGCGGAACAATAGGTTCTAAAACCCCTTATAGAATGAGTCTCACTTATGGATGGACTAAAATTCAACCTTCTGATCATTGCAAAACTATGTCATCAAGGTAGGAAGGTATTTTTTATTCCAATGGTTGCTCAATCAATGACTGTAACTCCAACTTAACTCTCCTATATGCACCTAGAACAAATAATGTTTATAAAATTAATGTATCATGTAAAACAAAGAAAAATATATGTTTGGTGTCAAAGGAGGAGGAATCATGGCTCTGGCACAGAAGATCGGGACAAGTTAGTATAAATCTTCTATTCAAATTTGCCAAAAAAAACTTGTTGAGGGTCTTCCTAATATTGCTTTTGAAAATGATCATCTATGCACAACATGTGAACTGGGTAAACAAACTAGAAAGAGTTTTAAATTTAAAACTGACTTCTCATCTAAAAGACCTCTAGAATTATTGTAGATTGACTTATTTAGAGCTGTTCATCCAACAATTATAGGAGGAAGTAGGTTCACAATGGTTATTATAGATTATTTCTCTTGATATACATAGGTCATCCTAATCTATATCATAGATACAACATTTGGAAAATTTTCAAAATTATTAATTCATATTGAGGTAGAATAGGACGTCATCATCTCACACATTAGAAGTGACTATGGGTGAGAATTTGAGAATTTACAATTTGCTCAATTCTTTGAGGAAAGAGGAATTGAACACAATTTCTGTACCCCACATACCCCTCAACAAAATGGTGTTGTTGAGAGGAAAAATAGAATCATAGTGGAGATGGCTCTCATTATGCTTAGTGACAATAATCTACCCAAGTAATTTTTGGGGAGAAGCTGTCAACATCGCATGCTACATTCTTAACAAAGCTCTCATTAGACATGAGTTAGATAAAACTCCTTATGAGCTCTAGAAAGGTAGAATTCCCTAGATAGGATACTTTAGAGCATTTGGATGCAAATGCTTTATACTAAACACTACAGAGTATTTGAGTAAATTTGATCCTAAATCTAATGAAGATATATTTTTGGGGTATTGAATATATAGCAAGGCTTATATAGTCTTCAATAAAAGAATTAACGCATTAGAAGAATTTGTACATGTGGAGTTCGATGAGACTAACCATGAATGAAATCAAGTAAGTTCCTTAGAAGAGCATGAAGTCATACCTCAGAGGGAAAAGAGCTCAGAAGCAGCATCTGGAAATTGTGATCAAACAATCTCATTTGGACGTAAAAAAAAAAAGAATTCAAGCAGAACCAAGAACAAAATCCTGCTCACAACATCCAAAGAGAAATTAGAACTCTCAGAGCTCACACCCTAGATCATGTAATTGATAATGTTTAAATCCAGTGTTGACAATGGGACATCTTTTCAAGATGACCAGCCATCCAGCCTTTGTATAAATCATATAGCCAAAGAAGTTTGAAGATGCAGATCATGATGAAAACTGGATGATGGCGATGCAAGAAGAACTAGATCAATTCACTCAAAATAATGTGTGGGACTTAGTTCCACTCCCTAGAAGCAAGTCTGTTACTAGAAAAAATGGGTCTTCTAAAACAAACTTGATGAAGATGGCAACATCGTCAGAAATAAGGCTAGACTTATTGCTCATGGCTATAAACAACAAGAGGGAATTGACTATGATGATACGTTTGCCACTGTTGCTAGACTTGAAGCAATCAGAATCCTTTGTGCTTTTGCATCCTATATGAATTTCAAATTATTTCAAATGGATGTAAAAAGTGATTTTCTAAATGGAGTGATCTTAGAAGAGGTATATGTGAAGCAACCACTATGATTCGAAGATCCAAAACATCATACTCATGTATTCTAGTTACATAAGGAACTCTATGGTCTGAAGCAGGCTGCAAGGGCATGGTATGAAAGATTGACCAACTTCCTTATATCAAAAGGATACATTAGAGGAAAAGCTAACACCATATTATTTATCGAAAGAAGGGACAAAGATATAATTCTTGTCCAAATCTATGCGGATGATATCATCTTTGGGCAACCAATGAAGATCTATATAAGGAGTTCAACAACCAGATAAAGAATGAATTTCAAATGTCCATGATGGGAGAACTCACCTTCTTTCTTGGACTTCAGATCTAGCAGAGCACCGAAGGAATCTTCATAAGTAAAGCCAAGTATGGCAAGGAAGTTTTGAAGAAGTTTGACATGGATAACAAGAAGCATATGTCAACACCTATTGCATCCAATATCATTCTATGAAAAGATTCGAAAGGAAATCCTGTAGAATAAAAACTCTATAGGGGAATCATTGGCTCATTACTCTAACTCATTGCCAGTAGACTAGATATACACTATATTTTATACTACTACACTAGACATCAAGTTAATCCAAAGAAGCTCATCTTACTACTCTCAAAAGGATTCTGAGATACCTTATTGGAAGAGTTGATGTAGGGCTTTGGTATTAAAAAAATGGAGATTTCACACTCAGATGCAGACTATAGAAGAGACAAGCTTGAGAGGAAAAGAACTACTGGGGGATGTCACTTTCTTGGAGATTGTGTGGTTTCTTGGTACAGTAAGAAATAAACATCAGTATCTCTCTTAACAACTAAAGCTAAATATATAGCTGCTAGAAGTTGTGTAGCTTAAGTCCCATTGATTAAGCAACAACTTGAAGACTATGGAGTCAGAACTGGATGCATAGAAGTCATATGCCATAGCAAAAGTGCCATTGACTTATCAAAGAATCCATTCCAACATAGTAAAATGAAGCATGTCAACATCAGGCATCACTTAATGAGAGACCCTGTCTTGAAGAAGGATGTGAAGTAGTCTACATTCTGACAGAAGAACAACGTGTTGATATTTTAACCAAGCCTTTGAGTAAAGATAAATTCAGCAGCCTCTAAGGAGCTACTGGAATTTCAAATCCTATGTGAGTCATAGTCAAAGCCTTAAAAGGTGAGTCAGCATCTGGATTAATGACAAGTGTACAAAGATTCAAATAATCAACTGCCAAATGTATTTGAATTTCAAAAGGCGAAAAGACACTTCATGCGGGGTAAAATTTAAAAAATGGTTCACCTTTTATAGTGAATAACACCATGAGATTACTCACTAAAAACTAATGGTTTATTTGAAATCCATTGCAAAAATACTTCATTACCCCAGATCTGACCTAAAAGTCTTTTAAAACCCCCAATTCTAGAAGAAAAAGGATCAAAATCAAAAAAGTTCTCTCATCTCTTAATTCCTAAGAACCTTTCTAAGTGGCTCCTAAGAGATAAAACTCTGTTGTAGTGAAGACTGAGAAAAAGGACTCAACTCCTAATTTGAAGGTTGTGAAATACACCAGAGGATCAGCCAATATAGAAACTCAACCTATGTTTGGGATAATTATCTACTCACCACCTTGCCTCATGATAAGGTCATCAAAACACACAATATGACTACTTGGTTTGGTATGAATAAGCCAACATATCCTAGTTATGAGAATTGGATTTTAATGGCCATTCACAAGAAATGATGATGAGAGGTATATAATGAATTTATCTACAGGTGTTATCTACTCAAAAGTGGTTTCAATGTTGTTTGCTCAAGCTTTGACAAACCTAAACCTCAAAAAACTAGTGCTTAAGCCCTAAGAGGTCAATT
Organism: Euphorbia pulcherrima; assembly: GCA_947683365.1. Lineage (NCBI taxonomy): Eukaryota > Viridiplantae > Streptophyta > Magnoliopsida > Malpighiales > Euphorbiaceae > Euphorbia > Euphorbia pulcherrima. Next base: position 43,439,258 of record CANTUS010000015.1, read on the forward strand.
ATGGTCAGTTTCAGTCAAAATATGTCAAATCTAGTCAAAACTAGTACGGGTTAGCCGGACCCATATGGGTCTGACAAGGGCGTACGGGGTCAACTCAACTCGTATGGGTCTAACCGGACCCATACTGGTCATAATGATTCGATTTTTGTCAGTTTTAGTCTGTCTAGGACTGATACGAGTCCTACCCATCTGTATGGGTCCTTCCGACGACCAATGAGTCCCCTAATTTGTAGTAATAAAGCCATAAATGCATCAAATTAGTCATTAATGGCCATTAAATGACAGGAGCATTTTTTTACTATAAAAAGGCATTTCTTCACATTTGAGGGGGAGCAAAAATATTAGAAGGAAACACCACTATGGGAAAATAGTTCTAGCTAGTTTTTGAGAGTATAGTGAGGGTATAATTGGGGTATAGAAGGGATAATATATGGGGAAAACCTTTCTTTAAGCATTTTATCCATATTTTATACCATTCTTGCTTCATTTTAGGATTGGGGGGAGGTTTTGTCCACACCAAGCCAACCCAAATAGTCCCTAAAACCACCTTTATTCGTCCATCTACTTTGACAAAGTTTCCATTGAACATTGGGATCGCTCCAAAGTGGATTCACTATGTAGAGGTATGCTCCTGAGTTTCAATGAGACTCACTTTCTATTTATTTTTCTATCATTTTAATACCTTCTTCTTGATCTAACATTCAAATAGTTTTAGGTGTGGTCCTGACCCGTACGGGCCTTGTTGGCACCTGTATGCCTCCTTTGTGGGCTGTACGGATGTTCTATAGCCATATGGAAGGAAATCCTACCTTTTTACATGTTTTTATCTCAAATATGTTTCAATTAGGAAAAGGAGATTTTGTTTGAGTCCAAACAGGATTCGTACAGGTTCCCCATACCTGTACGGGGTCCTCCCCTATAGCCATATGGGTCCCCCACATTCGTACAGGTCCCATAACCCCAAACACAATCTCATTTTCATGCAAATATGTGAAATGGACCTAACATCACCATTTTTCATGCGATCGTTTATGCTAATAATCTTGTAAATCAACACACAAAAAGTTAAAATGTGTTTTTGCAACAAAATACATTAAAGACCTGTTATTTCTTTTCGATCCTAGAAGCTACATGGGCATAATCGATTACAAAACTGCCACACTAACACAATCATGTTTTTCCTAACAAACTACTGACTCATGATGTGCTGTAATTGTGCTAACATTTTCATGCAGACAAATTTATTTATTTTTGTTTTATAACTTAAACAAATGTATAGGTTCCCTTACAATTCCCTCATTTTCCCCCGGTTGTAATTTTTATTCCCCCTTTATTTCTTGTGCTTTATTATAAATTGTAAATGCATGAATTGTGTGTGAAAAAGTGTAGAAAAATAGGCTTTCCGCAATAATTCCCCAAATGATGAAAAGAAAATGGTTTTATGTAGTGAATGTAATATTTGAATTAACTAAATGAGAAATAAGTAACTCATCTGATACCTAAATCTCTGATCCAAAAGGAATGAGTCACCCACCAAATGGGAACCATACTAAAACTCTTTCCCAAGTAGACAACTTGGGTGTCGACTCTATCTTCTGTATCGAGATTTAGGTCTCAATTCTTTTATTTATAAAAATTGAATAACATGCAAACTGATCTAATTGGTTTTACCACGCCTAAATAATGAACAACCCTAAATGGACCCCATTGCAAGGCGCTAAGGGAAATCTAAATATTCACCTGTTCACACTGGTATTGTAAGGGAATATACTCCAACCTTGAATATCTAGGAGATATCCTTTAAACCAAGGTAAAAGGTACATCTATCACAATTACCCCACAGTTGATTGGGGAAATTCTCAAAATCCCAACAGAGCGATTGGTCCTCAGGAAAAAGTCTGATACGCTTCCCCAAGACATTGGATATAATAATAAGTTTAGACTACCTACCGAGTACAAGGGAGAGAAAATCTCCACCTACATGGGTGCTGACAACTGTTAGCACGGAATTTCGATGACCCGTTAGTCGATGATGAAAGGTTTATATTTTGCGTTAGATATTCTAACATTTTATGTTCATGACTTAATCCACAGAAATAGGCCTCAAAGAACCAAAATCCCGTTAGATATGATGTTTTCCCTTAAGGCAATTAGGGCGATATATCTTAATTATGTATTAGCACGAATAATCTTATTTAATTAATGAAGGCATTTAATCTTTTGTTTATATTGATGTGCTCATATATATATACATATATATATATATATATATATATATATATTGTGACTGGTTAAAATATATTTATTAATATCTGTGTATAAAAGTCCTTGATATATCACAACATGAAATAAGAGAAGTTATAGTTGGACTATACTTATGAAACTTACTTCATGTGCAATATGATTATGTCTAAAGTATCCCTAGTCATAGTTTCATCAGAAAAGGATATTGATGAAGTTGTAAGACTAGCACGTGGTCAACTTTCTTGGAATGGGTCCAAGTAGTTAATCTCCTATAACTGAAGGTGGTGTCTTGAGATTGACATATGGATATATCTGATGGATATATTGGAGACCGCAATAAGATAAACACTTGGTATATATATCAAGGTGTTAGTGTTTATCTTTATGTAGTAGCTTTGCAAATATCCTCATACTTAGGATACTAGTTTCCTTGTTGGTATAATCGCTTTACTTTGGGTCACTCCTATTCACTCATTAATTTAGGGTGCCACGGATGATTACGGGTATAGTGATGATAGCAAGTTGGTAAGCTATGTAGTTGGAAAGAATCCATCACTCCAGATACATTAAGGAGTTATACCTGACCTCTTGATGAAAGATGATTGCTATAAACCTCTGATCAGAGTATGTGTTTAATAGAAATAGTTTCTAGTCAAACACAATATGTTAAAGAGCAATATACTTCAGTAACAAGTAAATAAAAGGGATAGCTTGGAGTAACCTTACTATTAGTGGGGTAACACTTTAACCAAACCCAATAAACAAAATGGTACTAATATTAAACAATGGATGGAGTTCATTCCATTTAGAAACTATTGCATTAAATAAATTAGAAGAAAGGAGGATTAAAAGGGAATTTTTCCACATACCTATAAATTTATTCGGAAGGTCCATATATGAAAAATGGGCCAATCCATAGGGGCTTGCGGCAAAGGCAAGCCCATTAGGGCTTGCCTTGTGCCAAGCTCCAAGCTTGTGCTTGCCGCCCAAGCATTGGGGTGAAATGGGTATTTTACCCATCGCACACTAATGAGGAGAGCTCCTTCTCTCCCTATGAAAGGAGCTCTCATCCTCCACATTTCAATATACCAACTCTTCTCTCCTCTCTCTAGTTTTGATTTGAGATTCTTTAAATAGTTTTCTCAACTAACTAAGAGATATTTCTATGAGGAGCTTGAATTTATTCAAGCATCTATAGTTAATGTTTTTGGGTGGGCTTTTGGAGTTTTCTAGCAGCTACTCAAAGTTCTATAGTTCTTCCTCATTGGGACGTTTCGGTTGGTGGGGTTCGTGTGCATACTCATAAAGGCTATCTCTCACTTTGTGGGTTATGTAAGAGGGTTCAGCTAAAGAACGCTTCAACTGGGAATTTTCCTTCTTTCTCTTTCAATTATTAGGTCCTTTTCCTTAAACATTTTTGGATTTAATAATTATGATGTGTATGTTGTTTCGCATACTCATTTTTGGACTTAATAATTATGATGTGTATGTTGTTTTGCATACTTAGTTATTTTATGCTTAGGTTATAGCTTAGAGTTATAACGTGCATAGTATAAAATATTTATGCTATGATATAATTACGAATTATGGTATGCCTAGCCTATGCATGCTAACCTAGGTAGAGAATTAATTTAAGGCTTTAATTAATTTATATGCAACTGATAGGAGTTCCTAGTGACAAGGGACAAAATTTTGAATTTCCTCCATGCCGATTATGCATGTTCAAAGTGAGTCAATTCCCAACAGTGATATCAGAGCTTGCCTATTTAGTGCGTAATTAAGTTACATGCGAATTAAATTTTATTTTCTACATGAAATGATTTAATATTCATTAAATTTTTTGGAAAAATAGATGAACTCAGGCTTTCATTTCTAGGTTAGAAAATGGATATAGATAATTTCGAATACGCATGCTCAACTTACTCAAAAATTATCAAGGACTCAATAAATTATATTAGTTACAAGGGTTATAGATGCTTTCAATTTACATGAATTGAAAGAACAAAATTTATTTGGATCCATGGTCTTCGAGTTTGTGCCCGTGTTTGTTTTGGCAAGGATTGGACTTGGTGTCTACTTCTCATAGGACACCTCTCCTACTTGGGAGCCTATATCGGTGCAGCGTGAAATAACCAAGAGGGAATTAAATATGGATTGATTTATTTCTAGTATATATGATGGTTCTTATATATGTTTCTATAACAAAGTAAATATTAAATTGTTGAATAAAAGTTTAATGGAAATGCAGAATATAATAAATATAGAATGTTAATAATATTGCATATAATCTAGGTTGATGGAATAAGTATAATAAAGAGCTTGAACCCACCTAAGGTTAGACCTTATAAATTAATTCTAAGATTCCCCAAATTAATATAAATAATTATAAATATGTCCATCTGATAAAATCCTGATTGCGTGAGAAATTTAACACCAATAAAATTCCAAAGTAAATATATTAAGGCAAGTTATAAGTCTTCCTTACTCAAATTTATAATACGGTCTTTTTTGGCCATAAAGTGTTCTGCAAAGCATTCCTTTCGTCTATATTGGCCGGTTTTAAAAATTGAGATAGGGTCTGCCTTAGCAGGACTAGGGTAGTCCACCATAAAATTGGGGGTTAGCCACATGACTAAGACATATTCAATGAGATGGTAATATAAGAGCACACGTCCCTTGCAATTAGGGAACTTGAATAAATTAGCAAGTGCATACAATTCAAATGGAATGAGATTCCAACTATAGCTAGCTAATATGGCTTGACTCATAAAATTGGGGGTCGTATTAGAGTAGTTGTGGATGCTAACTACTTAGAAATTTAGCTAGGCTAAACTTCCCGAATTCAATAGAATGGGCTATTGTAAATTTTGAAAAATAGTAGGACAAATGTATTTAATTAAAAGTTCTTATATTAAATACATGCACTATATACTAAAGTCTAAACAGTTTTTCTTTTCTTACATCTTACTTAAAATCTTTATTTACATACAGCATTCGCATTGATGACAAATTTTGATTAGATCTAGCTTTAAGGGTTTGTTTAGAAATGTGAGGACAATCCACAAAGCATTTGGCTTGGCATGTACATTGTATAAGCCCGAATCTAAACAACATGATGCAAGCAATTCTGCTTAAAATAGATATGCATGCAATACATAAAGGAAACTAGGATACAACACCTTGGCGGTTGTAAACATCCCTGTTAACTTATGTAAGTGGCTGGCAGGAGACAAGGATAAACATCAAGTCAGATGTTAGGATCCATGTTACCTTAGTACAAGGGCATAATAAAATCAAGGAGTTGAAAGTTAGTGTCTTTATATCAAAGAGACGATTTCCTATGGTAGAAGATTTGAACCAAAATATTTTTGATGGAAAATTGGTGGACCAATTAATTAGAAATTTAAATGGTTCATATCTCAAAGAAGTAAAGGGACACATGGTGTCTTGTTTTGAAGCATCATAGAGAGAAGAATAAAGTAAAGAAGGCATCTAAGTATCTCTGCTTCCAGTGTAGGAAATCGGGACACTGGAAGAGGGATTGCAAAGCTCCTACTTCTAAACATTTGAAGAAGAAGTCTGCAGATGCATCTACTTCAGATATGTTTGAAATTGAAAACTATGCTACTATTCCTTGTAACTCAACTTGGGTATAGGATACTAGTTATGATTCTCACATCTGTAGCTCTATGTAGAGGTTAAGGAATGGTAGGAGGATTGCAAAAGGGGAGATAGACTTACATGTCGAAAATGGAGCTAGAGTTACTGCATTAGGCGTAGGGAGCTTCAATCTTATTTTGTCGAGTGGCCTAGTTTTAGGTTTGAATAATTGTTACTGTATTCTGAATGTTGCTAAGAATATTATCTCTGTAGCATGTTTAGCAGCAGAGGGATTTGAAATTTTATTTTTGAATAATAATTGTCAAATTTGTTTAAATAATGTTCTCTATGGCTGTGGAATGTTGAATGGTGGCATTTATATTCTTGATACTAAAACAAAAGTTTTTAATATGAACAATGTGAAGAAAGTTAAATTAGTTAATGAGAAATCTTTCTACTTATGGCATTGTCGTTTAAGCCATATAAACAAGGATCGCTTAACCAAGTTGCATAACCGTGGAGACTTGGGCCCAATAGATACAGAGTCTTATGGCGATTGCGAACCTTGTTTAAAATGATAAATTACAAAGTTATCCCTCAAAGGAAATGGTGAATGAGCCATGAGTACATTGGAGCTTATACATACAGATGTATGTGGTCCAATGAGTGTTCAGGCACTAGGAGGATACTCCTACTCCAAAAACTTCATTGATGATTATTCACGATATGGTTTTCTGTACTTCATAAAGTACAAGTCTGAAAGTTTTGAAAAGTTAAAAATATTCAAAAATGAAGTAGAGAAACAACTTGAGAAAAGTATTAAGACACTTCGATCAGATCGTGGTGGAGAATACTTAAGTCAAGAATTTCAGGATTATTTAAAAGAAAATGGGATAGTTCCCCAGTGGACCCCTCCTTATACACTCCAACACAATGGAGTGTCTGAAAGGAGAAATCAAACTTTATTAGATATGGTTCTGTCCATTATGAGTCAAGCTAATCTCATTAAATCCTTTTAGGAATATGCTCTAGAGAGTGCAGTTTATGTATTAAACAGAGTGCCCTCTAAATTAGTTGATTTTACACCTTATGAAAGATGGTGTAATAAAAGGCCATCTCTAAGTCACCTAAGACTATGGGGATGTTCTGTTATAGTAAAAAGCATAGCATCAAATAAGCTAGACGCTAAATTCGATAAGTTTCTATTCATTGGATATCTAGAGGAAACTATTGGATATTTGTTTCACCGACTCGAATCATAAAAGGTATTTATATCTCAGAGTGCTCAGTTTCTTGAAGTTAGTGGGAGCAATCTTGAAGTGCAAGTTCAAGCGGAATAAACAAATAATAAGCTGATTGACCCCATTCTACATATACAAGAAGGTGTGATCCAAGAACAACTTGTCGAAACATAATCATTATGAAGATCAAGTCTTGTTCATAAAGGTCTTGAAAGATATGGTTTTATCACCACGAGTGATAGGGAACTATATCTCATGGAGTATGATGAACAAAGAACCTATGAAGAAGTGATGAAGAGCTCAGATTTTGATAAATGGCTTAATGCCATGATATCAGAGATGGATTCCATATAGAAAAACCAAGTTTGGAACTTGGTCAATGCACCAGAAGAGGTTAGACCCATCGGGTGCAAATGGGTCTTCAATGAGAAGACTGACATGGATGATAATGTAATTACCTATAAGGCAAGGTTGGTGGCGAAAGGTTATAGTCAATGCGAATGTATTAACTATGATGAAACTTTTGTTAGATATGATGTATGCCCTTAAGGTGATATATCTTAATTATGTATTAGTACGAACAATTTGTTCAATTAATAAAGGCATTTAATCTTTTGTTTATATTGAGGTGTTCATATATATTGTGACTGGTTAAAATATATTCATTGATATCTTTGTACAAAGGTCCTTGACATAATACATCATACGAAGTGAGTGATATTATAGTGGGACTATGTGTAGTGAGACCTGCTTCATGTGCAAGTATGATTATGTCTAAACTATCCCTAGTCATAGTTTCATCAAGAAAGGGTATTGATGGAGCAATAAGACTAGCATGTGGTCAACTCTCTTAGAAAGGGTCCAAGCAGTTAAACTCCCAAGACTGAAGATGGTGCCTTGAGTTTGACACATGGATATAGCTAGAAGATATATTGGAGACCACAGTAAGATAATCACTTGGTATATATATATCTATGTGTTAGTGTTTATCTTCATGTAGTAGCTTTGGGAATATCCTGATACTTGAGATATTAGTTACCTTGTTCGGTACTATCGCTATACTTTAGGTCATACATATTCGCTTATTAATTTAGGGTGCCATGGGTGATTACGGATATAGTGATGACAACACTTTGGCAAGCCATGTAGTTGGAAAGAATCCATCACTCTAGATATATTAAGGAGTTTTTACCTAGCCGCTTATTGGAGTTATGATAGCTATAAATCTTTGATTAGAGTATGTGATTGATAGAAATAGTTTCTAGTGAAACACATTATAGTGATAAGTAGTATACTTCAATAACAAGAAAATATCTGGGATAGCTTTGAGCAACCTCGCTATTGGTGGGTTAACACTTTAATCAAACCCAACAAACAAGATGGTAATAGGAATAAAGAATGGAAGGAGTTCATCACATTGGAAAACTATTGCATAAACCAGGATTAAGTCATAAGCACAAATGACGTTCTGAGTAATGGGGGATGGTAGACCCTTGCAAGATGCATACTACAATTGTTTAAGGTAATCGAGTTCTATTCATGGTCTAGAACCTCGAGCCAATAGTTTCTATAGAACAAAGATTGGTCAAACCTTAATAGCTTAATACTACGGGATCCTATAATGTCACACACATTGAACTTTGATCGAACTGAGTAAAGAATTAATAGACTTGATCTACTACAAAAATATTAAAGGGATGGTTGAACTATTACCTGGTTAGACAAGAGATTTTATTCATTGACCAGTAACTAATTTTATTAGGGTCATAAATAAAATAAAGTATTGTTTAAAATGATTAGATCATTTTATGGTTAAGCCAATAATTTATTTTGACTAGTAACTAATTTAATTAGGGTCATAAATGAATTAAAGTGTTGATTAAAATGATTAGATCCTTTTATGGTTCAACCAGGAATTTATTTTGAACAATAACTAATTTTATTAGGGTCATAAATAAACTAAAGTGTTGATTAAAATAATTAAATCATTTTATGGTTAAGCCAAGAATTTATTTTGACCGGTAACTAATTTTATTAGGGTCATAAATAAACTAAAGTATTGATTAAAATAATTAAATCATTTTATGGTTAAGCCAAGAATTTATTTTGACCGGTAACTAATTTTATTAGGGTCATAAAAAAATTAAAGTGTTGATCAAAATAATTAAATCATTATATGGTTAAGCCAAGAATTTATTTTGACTGGTAACTAATTTTATTAGGGTCATGAAATAAATTAAAAGAAAGGAGGATTAAATTTAATCTCATATTAAATTCGCATTTAATCCCATATTTAATCCCACATTATATCTGTATTTAATCCAATTGAATCTGCATTTAAGCCCGCATTAAATTCCGGGAGCCTTTGCTTCCCCTATATAAAGCTAGTCCCTCTTCTTCATTTCTTACACCATATCTTTCTATGAGCTCTGACTTGAAATTCAAACACATTTTCTAAATGTCAACTTAAAAGATAAAATTAAGGAGTCCCTTTGGTTAATATTTCGGGTGGGTTTTGGAGTGGTCTACCAACTACTCAAAACTCTGCGGTTTTTCCTCATCGGGAGGTTTCGGTTGGTGGGGTTCGTGTGGATACTCATAGAGGTTATCCTATACTTGGAGGCATGTGTAAGAAGTTCTACTAAAGCACGCTTCAACTGGTAAGTCCTCTAATTCTTCTTTAATTATTAAGTCCGTTTATTAAGTGTTTTAAGACTTAATAATTATTATTCTTAGGTTATTTTGCATGCTTAGTTTATTTTACACTTTAACTATAACTTAGAGTTATAACATGTTTAAAATAAAATATATTTATGCTAGGATATAATTTAAAATTATGGTAAGCCTAGCCTATGCATGCTAACTTAAGTGGAGAATTAATTTAGTTATGGCTTTAATTAATTTATATGCTACTAATAGGAGTTCCCACGACAAGGGACAAAATTTTGAATTTCCGTTGTCCCTTTTTTGAATGTTCAAATTGACTGTAAGTTCCCCCAACAATTTTCTCACTAGTAGCCATCCTTAAATCCACAAGAATACTCCTTGCTATTGCTGCTCATTATGATTACGAGATCTGGCAGATGGATGTTAAAATAGCATTCCTGAATGGGGATTTCGATTGGGATGTGTATATGCCACATCCTAAGGGTTTTAGATCTCAGAATGGCTCAAAGGTATGCAAACTGCAAAAGTCTATTTATGGACTTAAGCAAGCATCCTGGAGTTGGAATATTAGGTTTGATCAGACAATCTGTGAACTGATTTCTGTCCAAACATTAATGAGCCTTGTGTTTACAAAAGGGTTAGTGGGAGTGCAATTATTTTCTTAGTATTGTATGTTGATGACATTAGTCTAATAGGAAACTACATTTCTCGTCATCAAAATATTAAAATATGGTTGTCAAGAAAATTTTCCATGAAAGACCTTGGAGAAGCAACATTTATACTAGGTATAAAGATCTATAGAGATAGATCCAAGAGGTTGTTAGGTCTTTCTCAAAGTGCATATATAGACAAGATACTGATAGGAGTTCCTAGGTAGAGAATTAATTTAGCCAAGGCTTTAATAATTTATATGCAACTGATAGGAGTTCCTAGGGACAAGGAACAAAAATTTGAATTTCTGCCATGCCTGTTATGCATGTTCAAAGTGACTGTCAGTTCCCAACAAATCCAATCCCTCTAAAGACTAAAAAGTTGAATTTTCACTTTACCCCAATCTATTGGGGTACCATGATCGATGCCTTCCCGATTTGATTCACCGGCTTAAATCCAAATTTCCTATTAGAAACCCAATCGAAAATGGCACCGTGTTCTCGATTGGCATACCGTGATCGATTTAATAGGAAAAATATTTTTTGAGTTAAATCCTTTTTCATCTTTTGTTGAGATTCATTTTTTAGGCATTTTTAGCGGTAAGAACTCTATAAATAGAACCCCCAAACACCAAAAAAAGAATTGAATATCTTTAAACACTCTCTAAAATTCTTTTGTGAATTAACAAAGTTCTACCAAATTCCCGACTTTTACTCATTTTCTAGTTTATAACAACGAGATGAATTGACTTGTTCAATTCACCTTTTTGTTATTTACATTTGTTTAAGACTTCTTTTTCATTTGTTATAGTTCTTCGAGGTACTTTTCTTCAAGATTGCTCCTACACCGCAAAACAAGAATTCTACTCTACAAGGTAATAACATAAGACTAAATATATTTCAATTTAATTTTGTCAATTTATTATATTTTGAGCTGGTAAGAGCTCTTTTGTGGTGATTGGAAAGCTTGCACTCAGGTATGCTTCCGAATAACTTCCCTTTTAATTTTACCGAAACCTGAAATTTGTTATCCTGCTAAAACTTGTTGTGATATGGTTTTGATCATAGTACCGTGATCGACAAATCACGGTACCATGATCCCTATGACGGTACCGCGATGTTCTCCTGGGCAGAATACCCAAAATCTAGTATTTTGTCCTAACATTTTACTTTGTAGGTGCGAAAGGGTATTCTGTCCATGGAATTGTTCGTAATATATTCTGTAAATATTTTTTCACCATGTTTAGCATGTTTAATTGTATTTTATAATGCCAGACCGTATTGAGGCGGTATGTTTTGCATTAAATAAACTCTCTTTCTCACCTCTTACTCAAAATCAATCATATGTAATGATTGTCATTAAATAAATTAATGTTTGTAGTGGAACATGTGTTTAATCGGCTAAGTAATGAATAGATGGTACGTCTGGACCCGAATCTCTGTATTATGGTTTAGTTTTGTCTTTTGATGTCGCTATTCCAAAATTTCCTAGAAAGAGCTAATACAAGTGGCAACTCTGAGTTATAATCCGAGGATTTAGGTTCTTAGATCTTTTTAATTTTTTTTTCATAAAATCATAAAACTCCTGTGGATTGTAATGCGTCGATTAATGACCCACAAGTAGCTTTGACCCAAAGTTGACCCGATCTACCCGACTCAGAAAGCCTTGCCTACTCACATTGGTGACTCTGCTAGGGAATTTTCTTTTAAAAATCTTGTTTTCAAAAGGTTTTAAAAAGATTCGATGAACATTGAAAGTGCTTAGCCATTTCCCAACAACAATTTATTTAATACAATTATTCATGTGCAGTAGTTAGATTATTTCGTATTTCAGGAAAGGATGACCTATTATCAGCCGGTTATTCATAAAAGTGTCTTCTAACATTCTCCATGGTACCTAAAGATACCTAGTGGGTACCACTCACAACCATATTGTATTTTTGTAATCCTCCAAGGGATCGGGATGCACCAAGTATTGTGAGAACCTTCTACATTAGCAAACTAGCCTACATGCTTCCATATAGTAAACCGTAGAAAATCTTTCCCTTAGGACTTACCCAACTTATATTTAATAAATTTAGGTCGCACCTTATTATCTCTTAGGGATCTCAAGGTTTAGAGCCAAGCCTAGATTTAGGAGCTTTACCCTTTGCATGGAGTCGTAAGGAGATGGGATGTATAAGGTTGAAAGAATTTGTTTGCCACCCATGTGTTAACTAACCCCTTATTTTGCCATGCTACGTGTTTCCATGCTACATGCTACTTGCCATATGATGCTAGTCTTTTTTTTATATCGAGTCTTTCAAGATTCCAATGAGACTTCCCTTAGTTATCCTTAGGAGTCACTACCCTTTGAGATGATATCCCACCGATGTTGTATCTACACCATTATTTCGTCCATCCTTATAGATGTCCTACTGATATCTCGACTATCTTTCACCCAATGTTACCATCAAGTGCTAGATATATCACATCGACGTCTCAACCTTTATCACCGTCAAACCCTAGAGATGTTACATCAATATCTCGACTACCTTTGACCCCATTACAAGAGTCACCTTGACGCATCATTATGATGTCTGTGTTTAGAGGTCAAGTATCCACTACCCAAACCATAGAGAGGTCACATTGATATCTCAGTCGACCCCTCGCTTGCCCGAGTCATGTTCAACCATGTCATGTATCAGCCAAGTTTGCCTTTTGTCTTGTCCTTACCCGAGTCATGTGTAACAGCTCCATGTCATAGGTTAGCTCAAACCTTAGCAAGTAGAAGAACCTACTAATGATATCTCATCGATGTCTCATATGTCATGTCCAACTAATGTCTCGCTCCCATTTTCCAAGGCAGAAGGGACACCGTGTCACCTTAACCATGTCAAAACCCACCTTAGCCGTGTCAATCCTACCCGCCTAGGTGTCCAGCCTTTGTAAAACCTTTAGTCTAGGTCATGCCTTAGGTCTAACCTACCGTCGTCTCTCATTGGAATCTTGGGAGATACTCTTGTTTTGTTTTGTGAAACTAACAAGTTTTCTTTGTAAGCACACCAGACTCATAAGTCCATGTTAAGCCATGCATATGCTCATTAACCCCATTGCTTGCATCCATATTCACATGCATACACCTTATAAGTATAAATCTTGTTGCTCACATCATCCCGCATCCATGCCTAAACCCATGAATGGACGAATCTGACCGTGGTACTATCTCAGCTTGGAAGAGGGGTAAAGATCATCTAATCTCCACTATCGAGTTCTCTTATCAAGGGGTTAAAATCATTGCAAGCTCAATTTTGAGTTTGGGGCCTGAGTATGCTCTGAGTAGTTCGAGCAACTCAGTTCCATTTTTAGTCCAAACTCCTCTAAGATGATCGAAATGGCTTCTCCTTCTAACACCAAGGCCCTTGGGCGAGAAATAAATGTTGCTTTTATTGACTTCCTTAAGTAAGATCTGTTTAAGAATACAATTACAAATCATGTTCGTTCGTCAATGAAAGATGTCTTGAAAGATCCAACTGATATGGGTTTGGGGAAGAATCCTGGGAAAGATATTGAGAAAGTGGTCGAGAAAGAGCGTGACAAAGATGATTAGAATGGTGGCCCTAAGACTAGTGGTGGTTCTACTAAAATCCTTGTCGTGCTTAAGCTATTGCTTTTGATGGGGGATGATACAAGCAAGACCCCAGTTGTAGATGGAGTTAAGCTATTACTGCCCATTTTTAGCATGCATTCCCTTCATCCTTATGAGGGAACCAGCCTACCATTAGTTCATGTGGAGAATTACACGAATGTAATGAGAATGAAGGGGGTTGTCTAACAATTAGCTAGCCAAGATGTTCTCTTGCCCTCTAACTGGGTCAGCAGCTAAGTGGTTTTCCACTAACTCGATGATGTCTGCTGAGATTTGGACAAGCTTTATAAGTCCTTCAAAGAGCACTATGAATTCAATTCCAAACTGAAAACCACCAGTCAGAACTTGGAACAAGTCAAGCAAAAAGAAGGAGAGACTTTCTGATCTTATTATGAGCATTGGATATCTACTCAGGCCTTGTTGGGTAGTAAGCCCAATTTGCCCGAGATGATTGTGAAGATGATAGATGGTTCTCTACCTTGGTACTAAGATCAAGTCGCCTTAGATGAATATGAGGACTATACCGATGTTTGCGAGAAGACCGAGATAATCAAAAGACAAGCCGATATGAGGAAATAAAGGGTCCCACTTGTAACCAACCACCCATGTTCAACTGGTTGTAGAAAGCCCAACAAAGTGTCTGCACCTACTCCCGCCGCCTCTAAGGCCATAATAACCCAATTCGCTGCCCCTGTTGAAGCCGATGTAGCTGCTATTCAGTCCCCTCAAGAAGATAGACATGATATCTCTCTATGGAAGGACAATCTATCTTTTCTCCTTAGCAAGTTGAGGAAACTTAACTTATGGAGTGGTTTGGTGCTTTTTGTTCCCCTTAAGCCCGAAGATGCTCGCAATTTCTACAATTACCATGTAGTTTTGGGTCATTATACTAATAATTGTAAGGCTATCCTAGCCGCAATCAAGACCCTCATCAAGGATAAGAAGGTTAAAGACTTGGCACCAAAGTATAGTGCCATGAGTAATCCGTTGCCCCAATTTACCTAGTCCATGAATATGGTGCAGTCTGGCCTAGCTGAGACTTATATCGTCCAACAATTGAAAAAAAAGTGGTGATTGTAGAGTTAATTTTTGTGGTTGAATCCGGGCTTACACCCGCTTTGTGCTTAGTTAGTTCGCTCAAGCCAATCAGTGAGTTAGGGCAGTGCAAGCCAAAGCTAACTTCATAAAGGCCATGGAAGAATCTTTATTAACCAGTTTCCTCAAGCCTATTGACATTGAGGCTCTTGATCTCCACTATAAACTGTGAGCGTGACTTTTTGGTGACCCGCGAAACAATGATGACATTTTTCTCTGGCCTTTTATAGGACTAGTTGTTTTGCCCTTTGGGTTTGAATCACATTTGGAAAGCTCCTTTTGGCGATTTTGTGACCTTTGACCGTGATTCAAGTCATTAAAAATAATTAAAATTGCATTTTAAAATGAGCATTTATCTTTCTCTCACGCATAGTAATTTGTTTCATGGTTTTTTGATAAAACCAAACATATTCAGAGAGTTTGGTTATTTTTACTATATTCTAGACTCTTTGGGGTTTACAAAATGTCAAGAATCGCTTGAATCGGATAACGGTAGTGAAAGTTATGATATTTTGAAGTTTAACGGCGTTTTTTTAGAAAATCTGCTCTTTCACCGGATTCAGGAGACGATCGCGGGAATCCGGCCGCCGGAGCGGCTAGTCCGCTTCAGTGAGGCAGCTAGCCACATCAGCAAAGCAGCCTACTACATCACTGAAGTAGCCTGGCTCCGGGGACTATACTTGCATGTTTCTGGACATTTCCTCTGTCTAAAATTTGAATTTTTACCCCTTTTTTCCCCAAATCCTTGATTTTAAGGGACTGAATGCATTATTTTTATTGATTCAAGTCTATATAAACCCCAAAATCACCAAAAATGAGTACTTTTGCCATTTTAAATATTTAAATCACCATTTTTAGGGTTTTTAGTTTCTAGAAAGAGAAAGCTTAATAATGTGGTGAAATCAAAATTAATATACATTATTTTGGGTTTCTAAACCTTATTAGGCTTGATCGTTTAGTCTAAAACACTAAAATGAAGTAGAAATCTTAAGTTAAAATCAATTTAAATAGGATTTAGGGACTTTTTCTCACAAAATCCCTAAATCCCTTGCTTTTTCTGTCACTAAATTCATCACTATTCGTCTGTGTTCATCACTAAATCATCAAAAGAGCTTGCCAAAGGTTGATTCGGGGTCTCAAGGTTAGATTCACGGCCTAAAGGTAACTTCTGAGTTCCAATCTATTTATTTAAGTTATTCCTTGCTTAATACTGCATTTTTGCTTGGTTTTGGGGCTTTTGCCCTTTGTTTTTGACTTTTTTGTGATTTTTCGGTGAGATTCCGGTTGCCCACTTCGGCGACCGATAGGCCCACTCAGTGAGTCGGCCAACCGCGTCGTTCAATCGCCCTACTTATCGCACAAGTGGCCAACCACCTTTTCGCTGGTATTTTTGGCTTTCTTCCCCCCAAGTTAAAAAATCAAAGTTATTTTGCTATTTTAAGTCCAAATCTACTAAAATAATGTGGGGAATGATTTAAAACGTCAATAATCTTGAGTTTTCGGGTGTAAAAATGTCGATTTTTGCCTGTTTGGGCATTTTTTTGGTTGGCCATTTCAGTGGGCACTAGGTCGCTTGAGTGGCACCTAGTCCAATTCAGTGAGTTGGGCTACCACCTCACTCAAGCGGTCTACCACCTCACTAAGTTATGCTACTGGCAAAAAATGCCCAAATGGTCCTCGACAAAGGGCTCAGTGATCATCATGACGAGTTCAAAGAAGAGGTGTTCTTTCGAGTTGAGACCAAAGGAGGATCTGTCTCCTACATAAAAAATGGCATAGTTATGAACATGATTCAAAGTGGAAGAGTCAATTAGCCCGGGTTTAGAAATGGGGTTCAAATCGAAGGGACGAAACATGCACAAGGCCTTTTGTCACCCGTGGAAGAGGACCTAGAAGAAGACCCCGTCATCATGCAGTTGAAGCAAACTTGCATAGAATGTACCATTTAGCAATTTATTATTGAATCCAAAGCTCATAGGAAGGCCCTCATGAAGAAGTTGATTGAAATGGATACCATCCCTACAACATCTCTCAAAGAAATGTGTACCATGATCAGTGGAGGGATTCCACGGAAGAATTATGTACCTATTGCTTTCACCCTCACTTATTTGCCTCAAGAGGGAATGAAACATAACAAGCATTGTTTATTAAAATAAAGATATTCAAACTTATGGTTCCTTGTGTAATGATTAATGAAGGGTCCCCCTTGAAACTATGTCCTCCTTAGATCTTGAAACAACTTGGCCTCTCCAAAGACATGTTTACAAAATCTGATACTATCATCAAGTCTTACGATGATTCCAAAGGACAGTCGAAGGAACATTCGAAGCTAAAGTGACTATGATCACTAGACTTTTACAGTCCTTCTCATGAAACGATGATTAGAGCTAGATAATGTAATCTTTTACAGCTGTTACCCATCAGAGGGTCTACCATCCCCCCTTACTCGGAACGTCATTTATGCTTATGAATTAATCCCGATTAGTGCAATAGTTATCGAGTGCATTAAATTCCTTCCATTCTTTAATATTAGTACCATCTAGTTTATAGGGTTCAGTTAAACTGTTAACCAACTAATAGTAAGGTTGCTCTAAGCTATCCCAGTAGTTTACTAGTTATCGAAGTATATTGCCTTTTACCATAGTGTGTTTGACTAGAAACCATTCCTATCAAACACATACTCTGATCAGAAGTTTATGGCAATCATCACTTCAACAAGTGGCCAGGTACAACTCCTTAATATATCCATAGCGATGGATTGTTTCTGACTACTCAACTTACCAATGTGTTGTCATCACTATACCTATAATCACCAGTAACACCCTAAAGTAATGAGTGCATAGTAATGACCTAAAGTATAACAATAGTACCACACAAGGTAACTAGCATCTTAAGTACGAGGACATTCATAAAACTTATTGCATGAAGATAAACACTAACACATTGATGTATATACCAAGTGTTTATCTTACTACGGTCTCCAATATATCTCCCAGATATACCCTTCTGTCAAACTTAAGGCTCCACCTTTAGTCCTTAGGAGATTGACTACTTAGACACTTTCCAAGAAAGTTGACCACATGCTAGTCTTTCCGCTTCATCAATATCCTTTCTTGATGAAACTATGACTAGGGATAGTTTAGACATAATCATAATTGCACATGAAGCAGGTTCCACCAGATATAGTCCAACTATAATTTCTCTGACTTCATGCTATGATATGTCAAGGACTTTTGTATCCATATATCAATGAATATATTTAACTAGCTATAATATATATACACAGAAACACATTGATATAAATAAAAGAATAAATACCTTTATGATTAAACAAATTATTCGTACTATTACATAATTAAGATATATCGCCCTAATTGCCTTAAGGGCATACATCATATCCATCAAACTCCCACTTACCCTAAGGCTAATTAGCCATATGTCTTAATCCATATGCTTTAACATACTGGTCATGCTTGACTTGAGTGAATAGCTTTGTCAGACTATCCGCGAGGTTCTGATCAGTGGGTACATATTCTAATCTTATTATCTTAGCATCAACAATCTCCCAGATTATATGATACTTTCTGGATACATGCCTATTTTTCTGATGAGACCATGGTTCCTTTTCTTAAGCTATGGCACCATTATTATCATAATATAAAGTAACTAGATCAACAGCCCTAGGCACCACACCGAGATCACCAATAAATCCCCTTAACCAGACAGCTTCTTTTGCTGCTTTGCATGCAATAATGTATTCAGATTCTGTGGTTAAATCAGCCATAGTTTCTTGCTTAGAACTCTTCCAGCATACCGCCCCTCCATTTAACACATACACAAAACCTGACTGAGACTTAAATTCATCCTTGTCAGATTGAAAACTCGCGTCAGTGTAACCTCCAATTGTGAGGTCACCTTCTCCATAAATCAAGAACTCATCCTTAGTCCTTCTTAAGTACTTAAGGATTGCCTTGATGGCCATCTAGTGCTTTTCATCTGGATATGACTAATATCTGCTCATAAAGCTTAAAGCCAGAGAGACATCCGACCTAGTACATATTAAAGCATCCATGATAGATCCTATCATGAATGCATAGGTTATATCCTTCATGTGCATTCTCTCCTGAACTGTCTTCAGACACTCAACCTTAGATTGGTTTATCCCCTTTGTCATATGGAGATAACCTTTCTTAGAATGCTCAAGGTTGAACCTATCCAATACCTTGTCTATATATGTACTTTAAGAAAGACCTAACAACCTCTTGGATCTATCCCTGTTGATCTTTATACCTAGCATAAATGCTGCTTCACCAAGGTCTTTCATGGAGAACTTTCTTGATAACCACACTTCAACATTTTGAAGAAAGGAAATGTCATTTCCTATTAGTAGAATGTCATCAACATACAATACTAGAAAAATGACTGCACTCCCACTAACCTTCTTGTAAACACAAGCTCATTAGCATTTGGGCAGAAATCTTACTCCTAAATTGTTTGATCAAACCTTATATTCCAATTCCTGGATGCTTGCTTAAGTCCATAAATGGATCTTTGTAGCTTGCATACCTTCGAGCCATTCTGAGATGTTAAACCCTCAGGTTGTGTCATATACACATCCTAGTCTAAATCCCCATTTAGGAATGCTGTTTTTACATCGATCTGGTAGATCTCATAATTATAATGAGCAGTAATGGCGAGGAGTACCCTTATGGATTTAAGTATGGCTACCGATGAGAAAGTTTCATCATAGTCAATACCTTCCCCTGTGACTATAACCTTTCACAACCAACCTTGCTTTATAGGTAATAAAATTACCGTCCATGTGTCTTCTTCTTAAAGACCCACTTGCACCCAATTGGTCTAACCTCTTGCGGTGCATTAACCAAATTCCAAACTTGGTTCTCGTACATGGAATCCATTTCTGATTTCATGGCTTTTAGACATTTATCAGAATTTGAGCTTTTCATTGCCTCATCATATGTCCTAGGTTCATCATCCTCCATAAGATATAGTTCCTTATCATTAGTTATGATAAACCCATATCTATTAGGACCCTTATGAACACGACCTAATCTTCACAATGATTGTGTTTTGACATGTTGTTCTTAGATCACACTCTCTTGTGTGTCTAGAACCAGGTTAATCAGTTGATTGTTTGTTTCTTCCTCTTAAACTTCCAGTTCAATATTTCTCCCATTGACTTTTGCAAGTAAGTGTTCCTTTTGCAAAAAGTGAGCATTCTGAGACACAAATACTTTTTGTGCTTTGGGTTCATAAAATAGATATACAATTGTTTCCTTTGGATATCCAATGAACAGACATTTGTCAGCCTTGGCATTCAGCTTATTTGACGCTATCCTCTTTACCATAGCAGGACAACCCTATACTCTTAAGTGACTTAGAGATGGCTTCTTGTTACACCATCTTTCATAAGGCATAAAATCAACTGATTAGGGGGCAATCTATTTAAAACATAAACCGTGCTCTCCAGTGCATATCCCCAGAAGGATTTACTAAGATCTGCATGACTCATCATGGACCTGACCATATCTAATAAAGTTTGATTCCTCCTTTCTGACACTCCATTATGTTGGGGTGTATAAGGAGGGGTCCACTGGGGAACTATCCCGTTTTGCTTTTGATAATCCTGAAACTCCTGACTTAAGTATTCTCCACCTTAATCTAATCGAAGTGTTTTAATACTTTTCTCAAGTTGTTTCTGTACTTCAGCTTTGAATAGTTTGAACTTTTCAAAACTTTTAGGCTTGTGCTTCATCAAGTACAAATAGCCATATTGTGAGTAATCATCAATAAAGGTTATGAAGTAGGAGTATCCTCCTAGTGCCTAAACACTCATTGGACCACACAGATCAGTATGTATAAGTTCCAATGTACTTATGGCCCGCTCACCCTTTCCTTGAAAGGGTAACTTTGTAATTTTTCCTTTTAAACAAGGTTCGCAATCACCATAAGACTCCAAGTCTATTGGGCCCAAGTCTCCATGCTTATGCAACTTGGTTAAGCATCTTTGTTTATGTGGCCTAAATGACAATGCCATAAGTAGAAGAAATTCTTATTATCGAATTTAACTTTCTTCACGTTCTTTATATTGAAAACTTCTATTTTAATACCAAGAACATAAATGCCAACTTTCAACATTCCATATCCATAAAGAATATTATTCAAACGAATCTAGCAATTATTATTTGAAAATAAAATTTCAAATCCCTCTGCTACTAAACATGCAACAGATACAATATTCTTAGTAACACTTGGCATGTAGTAACAATTATTCAAAACTAAAATAAGTCCACTTAGCAAAACAAGACTAAAACTCCCTATGGCTAATGCAGCAACTCTAGCTCCATTTCCCACACGTAGGTCCATCTCCCCTTTTGCAAGTTTTCTACACTTACTTAGTCCCTGCACAGAAGTACAGATATGAGAACCATAACCAGTATCTAATACCCAAGTGGATTCACGCGGAAAAGTAGCAAAATTTTCAATTACAAACATACCTGAAGTAGATGCCTCTGTAGGCTTCTTCTTGAAATGCTTAGAAGTAGGAGCTTTGTAATCCCTCTTCCAATGTCCCGATTTCCCACATTGGAAGTAGACATACTTAGATGCCTTCTTTTCTTTCTTCTTCTTACTGATTCTTTTCTTAGCACCTAGTGCTTGCTTCTTCTTCTTAGAAGCCTTGCCTTTTTGACCAATAGTTGAGGTTTCTGATCCTTCTTGATATGTGGTTCTACTATTTTCAGCATCTTGATTAATTTAGGGATAGTAGAATTAATCTTATTCATGTAATAGTTAGTCATGAAGCCTGAGTAACTATCTGTCAAGGACATCAATACAAGGTCAATGCTCAAGTCATGATTCATTTCGAATCCTAGTTGATTCTGCTTCTCAAGGTATCCCAAGAGTTTCAGTACATGCTAAGAGGCAGAGGTGCAAGCCTGCATCTTGGTCCCGAAAAGGAGCTTGGAGGTCTCATACCTCTCTATCCTTTCCCTCTCCGAAAAGATTTCTTCAAGATGGAGAACCATGTCCTCCAAGGGCATGTTCTCATGTTGTTTATGAAGCTCAGGATTCATGGACCCCAATATAATGCACATGGCAGTCTCACAATCTTTCCTGTGCTTCAACCAGGTATCATGTTCCACATGATCCTCAAATCAAGTTCTACAGGTAAAATTTCACTCAAAACATAGGCAATTCCCTCGGATCTGAGAACTATTCTCACAGCTCAGAACCAATCAGAAAAGTTCAAGCCATTCAATTCGGTGTCAAGTAACATACAAAGATTAACATTGGAAGTCATTTTCAACCTAAGATATAAGAAAAGAAAAAGTTTAGATATTAGTTTAAGTACATGCATTTAATATAAGGTATTTTAATTAAACACATTTGTCCTACTATTTTCTTCGATATTTATAATAGCCCATTCTATTGAATTCGGGAATTTTAGCCCAGCTAAATTTCTTAGTAGGTAGCATCTACAACTAGTCTATTACAACCCCCAATTTTGTGAGTCAAGTCGTAACAGTAGTTCATATTAATCCCCCGATTGGTCAATTCAAATTTCATAAATATAGGTTCCCAATCCTTAGTGAGAACAAATATGGGCACAAACCTGAAGACCAATGGATTCTTTGGAACTAATAAATTTCGTTCTTCCAATTCATGTAAATTGGAAGCATCTATCACCCATTTAATTTAAATAAATTATTGACACTTGTATAATTTAAGTAAGTTGAGCAAGCTTATTCAAAATTATTCATAACCATTTTCTAACCTTGAAATGAAAGGCACAAGTTCATATATATTGTTCCAAACAATTAAATAAACAAATCATTTCATATAGAAAATATTATTTAGTTCACTTCTAACTTAATTATGCACCAAATAGGCAGGCTCTGATACTATTATTGGGAACTGATACTTAGATTGAACTTGCATAACAGGCATGGCAGAAATTTAAAATTTTGTCCCTATGCCCAGGAACTCCTATTAGTTACATATAAATTAAATAAAGCCTTAACTAAACAATTCTCTACCTAGGGTAGCATGCAAAAGGGTTAGGCATACCATAATTCCAAATTATATCCTTGCAAATTTATTTTATACTAAGCATGTTATAACTCTAAGCTATAACCTAAGCATAAAATAAACTAAGCATGCAAAACAACCTAAGCATATTATTAAGTCTAAAAACACTTAAAGAAAAAGACCTAACAATAAAAGAGAAAGAAAAAGAACTTACTAGTTGAAGCGTGCTTTTGCAGAACCTTCTTACACAAGCCTCCAAGCATAGGATAGCCTCTATCAGTATCCACACGAACCCATGAACCAAAAACCTCACCAAGAGGTAAAACTGAGAAGCCTCGAGTAGTGGCTAGACCAATCCAGAAGCCTCACCCAAAAATATATATGAGAGGTGATTAAATAAATTTAAGCTCCTAAAAAACAACTTGCTCGATTACCCGAGAGATTAATCTTTGCGAATCTCAACTTCGAATTTATACTTAAGCTTGGTGCACTTAAAACAAGAGAAGGGGAAGCCTATATTTAGGCTTGGGGAGCAAAAAAGTACTCCCCAAAAGCAATGTGGCACGCAGATCCAAAGGATTCGCTTGTGACCTGCCCCACGTGTAGCATGCTACGCAAGCTGCATGTGGCAGCTTACAAGGCAAGCCCTTGTTCCCTGCGGGGCCCTACTCTTGATTGGTATCATACTTTGCTATAACATATTGTCACTGACTGGACACTTCCTTCTGAGGATCTAAAAGTGCATTATAGTTTTAATGCTATGATGGAAACAACCCTCCAACATCTTAAGGGAGTTTGCCAAATGCCTAATGAAACCTTTAAGCAGTATTTTAACTGGTGGATATCAACCTAGGTGCTGATGAAATCTAAGCTAAGCTTGGAGGAGATGATTGTGAAACTCCTGGAGGGATCTCTTCCCCCATTCCAAAAAGTGATGGCTACTGATTCATTCCTTTTTTATAAGGCTGTCCTCGAAAAGGCTAAGAAAATTGAGCAAAAGGCAGAGCGCGAAAAGGTAGAAAAGGCGGGAAAACCCTGGTTTAAAAAGAATAATGATGCTCAACCCTCAGCTCTGGCACCTGCTAAGCCTAAAGTCCCCGCTGGAGTTCAGATAGTTTCTCAAGACCCTGCTGCACCCCTGGCAATTGTTCCAGCTCCACCGACAATCGTCGTAGTTCAACCTCCTCGCCCTCCTTTTATTTTGGCCAATCCATACAAGTTGCCTCTTCAGGTTATCTTTCAGCATTTAAGGGAAGTAGGTTTCATCCAGTCCCTTCTAGAGTACAAACCGCCCAAACCCAAAGATAAAAGAATTTCTGCAATTACCACATTCAGGTGGGACACCAAACCAACAATTGCAAAGCCCTACTCTCAGCTATTCAGCGTCTGGTTAGTGAAGGAAAGATTGTTGAGCTTGATAAAACCCTAACCACCATGAATAACCCTTTGCCCAATTTCAGGAACAAGGTAGGAATGATCCAATCTGGCTTATCTGAAGCCACAGTCTTTGAGCTAATCACCTAGGATCCGGGTAACAGAAACTCTATTATGGTTATCGATTCTAGTCCCCCGTCCAGTTCAGTTTTTGATCTCATTAGTCAAGCTAATGTGGGAGTCAATTCAGTTTAGGGTATGGATGTCGACCTGAATCTGCCTAAGCAAGAAAGCCGCAGGTGTAAGCGGACGACATTTTGTGCTGCGGCAGTGGGGCTAGTGGGCCGGCCTCTTTAAATGATGGGGAGATGCGTATAATGTGTTTGAAAATGATTTTGCATATTTTAATGTTCAAAAGATACGAGATTGAAATCTTGTACTTAAAATAGAGTCGCCGCCCAGCTCAGCTCAACCGGGAAATTTTTGGTACGATTTTCCCACCGAGTAGTTGGACCATACCTTAAGTAGAGATTCCAAGTTTGGATGATGTTATCTATTTTTCATTATTCCGAGTTCAGATACATTATTCTTTATTAATTGGTTTAATCCATCCTATATATTTGTAGTTTCTATTATTTTGTTGTTTTCGCGTTTATCAAGCAATTGAAGCAATGAATAAAATATTTACAGCCATAAAAAAGCAATTGCGGAAAACAAAATTATTACAAGGTTTCCAAGTCCTATACATATTTTCTATGAAATAAATAAAATACCTGAATATCAGATATATGTCTGCCTGCAAAAGATTGTTAGCACAGGTATAGCATATTTTATTTACAGTATCATAAAACCCGATCGGATCGCTAAAATGAGATTCAAGCGGCATTTTTGAGGAAATTCCATTTTTAATCAAATTTTAGGCTCAATCTTTACTTTAACCGGATTATGAGTGAAAATACCCACACATTACAGGGTGGGGTCTATTTGCAAGAGATTTTGAACTTCCATCGTTACGTTATACATTCAAGCTTCGAAAAATAAGCTAATTTGGGAATAAATGAAAATAAAACTGCTGTCCAGAAAGTCATATCGCCGACGATACAACTGCTGCCGCCGGTGACATGACTCATGTCGCTGGCGATATAGCTGATGCCACCGGCGACATCAATTATGTCACCGGTGATATCAGCTTGTAGGTAGCAGTGGTGGTAGTAAAAAAAATGACCGAAAACCTAAAAATGAGTATAAATCGACGAAATTTAACATAAATCAGTAATGTTAATGCTAAAGAGCTAGGAGACTCAGGATTTTTACCTCGAGGCCATGAATCCACCTCTTTATAAACCGAAAGAAACACATCCGGGGAGCTTGTTACGATGATTTAGTAGTAAATTTAAGTGCTTTTGGCTTCTAAATCCAATTAAGTTTATTTTAACTTTAAGACTTACTGATTTCAAACTCACAATCAGAGAATTCAAAGAAGAAAAACTAGGAAAAATGGATCGAAATCCTTTTTTTCTATTTTATCTAGTTCTTATCTCACTAAAATCTATTTCCACATTAAAATCCTAACCTTCAATTCCCCCCTCTAAAATGCAGCCCAAGGTGTGCTTTTATAGGTGAAATGAGGTGTTTTTTGGGACCTTTTGGACCAATTCCGTCGAAAGTGGCCAAAAGGCTGTCTATATAGGGACCCATTTTAGTCCATACCGTCGGCGACATGGTGATGCTACCGACGGTATGGCTGATGTCGTTGGTGGTATGGTGTTGCCACTGTCGGCATGGATGATGCCGTTGGTGGCATCAGCCTCCAGCATACCGACAGCTAACGAGTCCAAAAGCCAAAAAGTCATGAAATGTAGTTTAATGGTGGGTGAAAAGGCATCTTTTTGACTTTTAATAATATTTTAATGGGTATTTATTATTTGGGTACAAATCATCGGTTCAAGCTCCTACCAGACGCGTTATCGGCCACACCGAACTAGATTCTACCAAGTATAAAATTCGCGAGGAATATTATTTTGGTAATAAAAATTCTAAAGAGAACCTTTCATTTTGAGGCATTAAAATCGGGTACACATCACCATCGTCTCACGAGAGGGACTATAAAATCCCATGCTCACAAGCTGCCCCTTGGGGGAACACTGCTGCCACAGGCTAGTATGATCTCATGAAAGAGTAAGGGATAGGAATGATACCTAATGGGTGACCGGTTTGACCCTTGGTCAGATCTTGTGCTTTGTAGAGAGGTTGCCCCTTCATCGGGCTTATGCTTTGTGAAGCAATTACCCCTTGGTCGGGCTTGAGCTTTATGGAATGGACACCCTTTGGTTGAACTTATGCTTTGTGGAGAGTTTATCATTTGGTCAGACTTATGCTTTGTTGAGAGATTATCCCTTTGTCGGACTTTTGTTTTGTAGATTGGTTGCCCCTTGGTTGGGCTTGTGCTTTGTGGGGAGTTTGTCCCTTGGTCGGGTTTTGTGTTTTGTATATTGGTTGCCCCTCGGTCGGGCTTATGCTTTGCGGAGAAATTGCCCTTTGGTCGAGGTTGAGCTTTGTGGAAAGGACGCTCTTTGGTCGGACTTATGCTTTGTGGAGTGTTTATCCCTTGGTCGGACTTATGCTTTGTGAAGTGTTTGTCCCTTGGTCAGACTTATGCTTTATGGCGAGATTGTCCCTTGGTCAGACTTTGTGTTTTTTAGATTGGTTGCCCTTGGTCGGGCTTATGCTTTGCGGAGAAATTATCCCTTGGTCGGGTTTTATGTTTTGTATATTGGTTGCCCCTTGGTCGGGCTTATGCTTTGCGGAGAAATTGTCCCTTGCTTGGGTCTTGTGTTTTGTATATTAGTTGCCCCTCAGTCGGGCTTGTGCAAAATCTGAATTGGAGGAGTGATGTCACCGGCGGCATGAATGATATCGCTAGCGATATGAATCGATGTCACCAGTAATATGAGTGCCACATGGCAGCTTTGATTGGTCAGGTATTTTCAAAATTTGAACCAAAAGGGGTGATGTCACTGACGACATGAGTGATGACGCTGGCAATATGGATTGATGCCGCCGGCGGCATGAATAGGCAGTTTCAGATAAATTAAAACTCCTCAAATTCCACACTGTAGTTTAAAAGGAATTGAAACTCCCTTCTTCCGTATTTATTTAGAAAACCGTACCTATTGCTTCACATCTCATTCTCCAAATCCTATGATTTTTTCTTTCGTTATTCAAATCATGAAGAGAATCACAAAGGCTTTTAGGGGAAAATCTACCAAGGCTAGGGAGAACCTACCTGATTCTTCTATCGAGGAATTGAAAATTCTCTCCGTTCCTATTGCTTATGGCCTAAAGGAGATGACCAAGATGGATGGCTATAGGATCAATTATCCCATCACCAATCTGACCCCAGAGAAGGAGAAGCACCTCTGCTATATTCAGGTAATTCTGCAAAACTCAAATCTCTTCTTTTTGGGTTCGATTTGATTTGGCTTTAGGCTTGAAATCATGCCATGGTAGGAGTCATAGACTGATTATAAACTGATATGGTATGTTTAGGTTCGATTTTTTAGGCTTATTGTTTGATTGATCACAATTTTTTAATGGATTTGGCATGATGGGTGTGATTTTAGGGAAAACATGTTCTGCCTGCAGTAGTGATGTCGCCGGCAACATGAGTGATGTCACTGGCGACATCAGTTTATGTCAATAGGCCTATGGAAGTCTGTTGTCCCTTCTGTTTAAAGTGATGCCGCCGGCGACATCGCTTTTAGTAGAAGCGACATCAGTAACTCTTATGATGAGAAAATAAGCAGGAGTAATCTGTTTTGTTTCTAATTTTGCAGCCATATGAACTTACCTATACAGGGAGGATAGGCACCATCTGCTAATGGTGGTATCATATTTCGGAGAATGACCCCGAGCTTGTGCTTGCAATGAATGAGATAGGATTCGGGGACTTGGCCCGGATAATGCCAATGCTGATGCCCAAGCTTTCTCACTCAGTGGTGACAGCCCTAATGGAGAGGTGGTCTGAGACCACCCATACTTTCCATTTCTCTTTCGAGGAAGCTACGATTACACCCTCCGACGTCGTAGCCATGATCGGCCTCCCTTGGACTGATGAGGTCATATACTTAGATGCTTACATGGACAAATACCATCTTGAGAGGCTCGTGGTGCGGCGGGTGAAGGAGTTGTTATGTCTGAAGCCCATTTTTGGGCGGCTTTCTTATGGTGAGTTGCACCAATACTGGACCCAGGTGGATGTAGTTCCCGAGGATGAGAGGGAGGCTTGTGTCCGGTCCTTCGTGATTTCTTTGCTTACTGTGTTGTTCTTGCCAATCTCAGGGAGCAAGATCAATTATATGCTGATAAATACTACGGATGACGTAGCGAGCATCAGGGGGAAGAATTGGCCAAGGGCCATCTTAGCACAAATATACCACGGGCTGGATGTGGGAGCCAGGAAGAGGGTGAAAGCCCTTCGCCTCTGCCATCTGCTACTCTAGGTATATCTCTTTGGAAGTATTTTACTTGATTGTACATGTTCTCATTTATTGTTTGATGCTTTCTGAATTGATTGGTCGTTATTTATGCAGGCTTGGGCCTTTGAGCATCAGATCCTCTCACTGGTGGAGTTTAAGAAGATTATGCCGCCGGGCTCCCACTTTCTCGCCCATAGGTGCGAGGGCATTGGCGGGAAGGTTAAGTACCCTAAGATATATAGGGAGGTCCTAAGGAGCACGCGGTTGAGTTCAGTATGTGACCTATTAATTTAGTCTTTGTTTTTACACTTAGACAAAACAAAAAGAGTTTATTAACTTATACTAGTTGTTTTGGCTGATTGTTGGTGTAGCTTGTCCTGGATCCATTCGAGGGGGTGGAGAACTTGGTAGAGGTTGCGAGGGTTAGGAGGGAGGTGGATGATCATCGATTCGTGATTGAGTGCCCTATGTCCTAGCAGTAGTACCTGGGTGAGCGTGTCTTGGCTAGAGGTTCATCCCGATTGCCGATAGACCAGTGCCTGGTGATCCTCCCAGGGGCTTATAGTAGCCCCATTCGGTGATCACCTCCGAGGCTGATAAGGCTGATTACATCGAGGGGAATGGCCGAGTGATCCCTAGCGTCCATGGCCTCTGTGAGCAGCACCAGCAGCGTCTGCTCCCCATGTGTCCCCGCATCCATAGAAATGATATGATTGAGTATCATAACGAACAACAGTTGGAGGAGGAGAAAAGGCATCTCAAAGGTATCTTGGATGTCAAGTCGGAAGAAGACAATGAAGATGAGGAGATTGAGGGGGATGTTGGGATCGAGCCCGAGGGGGAGCATGAGACGGGCGTGGATGTAGCCGGCGGAAGTGTGTCAATGTCCCAAGGGGAGTAGCGTTCTTTTAAGGTATGATTGTGTTTATATGCATGATTTTGAAATTGTTTAGGAATGCTATTGATGTGTGTCTTTCATGTTTTTTAGGAACCCGCGAGGAAGAAAGGCCGGGATAACTAGAATGGGACATGGTACTATGGTGTGCTGAAGGGCATAAACTTTATAGAGGGGCATCTAGTCAATTCGATGGAAACTACATTCCTGCTGATGAATTCCCGGGGTGAGCCTAGAAATATAGGCTCGAGCCAACAGGCTCCAATTTTCATGCCCGAAAATACTACTTACATAAGGCCTGGTAATTATATTCTTGTTTAGCCTTGGATGCGGGTGTCTAATGATTTGCCTTTTGGATTTTTTAGGTGGCGCGGAGCCATGTGGAGCAGCTCACAGAGAACAACTTTGTTCTCCGGGATACACTTATCGGGAAGTCGCTCCTTGCTCAGGTACCTTCCCTATTTATGCCTATGTTAAGATAAGATGCATGTATGGATGTTATGAATGATATGCATCGTTGATATTTTCTCTGGTTTGCAGGATTTCTTGGCCCTTTCCTTGTCAGATGCTGATGCAGCCCGGCGATAGTACGAGGTGGAGACTATAAACCTACGGTGGTCTGTGAGTCACCTTGAGGGTTAACTGGCAGCTACCATTCAGGAACAGAGAAGCAAGTAGAATCTGGACTGTGCGCACCCTGGTAGTACTAGTAGTAGGGGGGTCAAGCTGTCTGCCGGCCGACGCCAGCCTGCTGTGGTCGAGGAGTCTAGCAGTGTGCCTATAACAGAGGGAAGGGAAGAGGATGACATTAATGATTAGCTTGTGAGCCCTGAAGACATTTTATCTCGCCCTGCCGGTAGTGGCGGGCTTGCCTAGTTTTTCATTTTCATTTTGCTTTTTTTATTTCCTTGTTGGTACCCTTGATACATTGGGGTTGGAATAATTTGGTTTTATTGTTGGGCTTTTTTTTATGGTCTAGACATTCTGAATTTTTGGATTGTTTGTGCCTTCGGGCTTTTTAATTTGAATGAGAATGGATCGCTGTTTGCAAAGGCATTGGAAACATAGTATAGGATTGTTTACAGGTTTTGTACAGGTCTGAAATGAAAAAAAGCTTCTGATGTCGCCAAAAAGTTAACTCCATGCCACCGGCGGCATGGCCCATATCGCCTTAACTCATCAAGCTAAAATAATATATACAGGGCTGTCTAAAAGTCCATATCACCAGCGACATCACCTGATATTGCCTAATCTGATCAATATCACTGGCAACATCACTCGTATCACCGGCGGTATGAGTTTTCTAGTAATCTGATTTTGACTATTCTATCCATTCCTATCATGGCAACCCACAATCAAAAGCTACAGGGTTTTCTACAGAGTCTGGGGAATGTAGACTGTAAGAGGCTTGAAAAATTCAGGCTTTAGGGGTTTTGATATGTCACGGTGTGGCCCATAAGCTGCGAATTTCTTCGAGTGGCACTATCTTTTTTGGATTCAATGGACCACATTTTCCGATTTTCATCGTTCGAGCTTTGCCCCTTGCTCGAAGAATTCCATGCTATTTTAGGGACACCGTGTCCTAATTGCGTAATGCTGGCGCTACTGGACTTTCATTTTGGCATAGATGGAATTCCTCGAGGGTTATGGAATTTGGATTCTGTGGACCCATTTCTGTCTCGGTTGCCCGATAAACTTGGGTTTCAGCTCGGAGCAGTTCTAGAGTAGTGTTGTGGAGTGCCCCAATCCTATCCTGCTTGGCCATTCATGATGGCATTGCTACTCATGGCGGAGTTTATGTGTGGAGTGAGCCCAATTACTTCGCTCAGGATGATTTCGCTCATCAACCCTATGTCGATAGGGGCTTCTCCCGGGGCTGTGGGATTGGCCGATGTTTTGCTAAATGTGGATGCTCCTTCTCTTGATCCATCACTTATTGGAGATCAACTCATGTTATTATAGGTACCTTTTGTTCTTTCTGGTTCCGTACATTTCCTTCCCCAATCCTTACCTGAGTTTTGGATTGTAGGTATGGCTGATGGAGAAGCTGAACTTGAGGGAGGTGCCGTTAGGGAATCTGAAGAAGTATCTTCCCATCCATCAGAGAGAGAGAGAGGGCTTATACGGGCTGATTTTGACGAGTTGACATATGATGATTGGGTGCCTATTTTGAGGAGGTATACTGACACACAGGTTCAGTGGGTTAGTCCATGGTGGAGAATTCATGATGTGGTTGTAGAATTGTTGGGAGCATGTGTTCAACTGATAGGTCTGGAGAAATCTTCATTTTATACCCCTTATCGGCTGTTTCATTAGTATGGCAAGAGGAAAAGAGTCCCAATCAAACTACCCCATAACCAGATTGGAGTTTACAAAGCTAGGTGGGTCAACCATATTCGGGAGAAGTGGTCCAGGGAGGCTGTATTTAAGATTCTGGATTAAGATCCCATAGAAACCATTGAAACTGACACACACTACAGGGGATGGCTTGCTGAGATAAGAGACTTGCCGACCCGTTAGAAGCAGTCATGGGCCCATTTTGAAGGGGAACATACGGAGTGGGGAGAGGAGCCCTTTTCAACTAGCACACCGAGCTAGATCTCTAGGTACTGTAACGATGATGCGAGAAGTTTGATTAGAGTCTTGCTTTTGTCAGAACTATCAAAGCCTTTTTTTTAATCCAAAATGAAAATAAAACAAACTCTGTCCAAGGCTTTCTGAAGTTGTCTTAATCTTATGAATACAGGATCCACATAAGAATAAGCATTTAGATTTCAACAAAAGAGAACTTTTATTAATTGGGATAAAATAAAGTACATGATGTTTGGTTGACATTCCCATTGATTTAACTCCCGGTGCTAACTAGCCGAGATCGATTTTCTACAAGGCACTCGCTCTTTGCTCACATACCCTAACTTTTGCCTAGATTGCCCTTTTTGGGTTTTTGATCTTGCGAGTTTGGCTCATCCCCTAATTTTTACATGGCTGGTTTGCAGGATACCAATCATTGGGCATCACCCTTAGTTTTGCCCCGATTAGTAAAAGACTGAAAGGCGGGTAATTATTATGTATATATTTTTTGGTGTGCTTCTTTTCTGATTTGTTTCTTTTGAATTAAACATGATAATGCTTCAGCCTATCTTGGTTTACAGGATTTACGAACTCGTTCCTATCGATGTCCATAAGTTTAGCTGCCCCTTTGCTAAGCAGCTTCTCTATTATATATGCTCCTTCCCGGTTTGGCCTGAATTTACCCCTCGCATCAATGGTAGAATGTTTCAGTTGCTTGAGGACCAAACCACCAGCCTTTAGGGGGAGCTTTTGATGTCTTACCTGACTGTTATATGCTCGAGCTATACGTTGTTGGTGCATCTGGAGGTTGTCGAGCGCCTTCAACCTCTGCTCATCCATCATGTTCAACTGTTTAAATCTCGCCCGAGTCCATTCAGATTCTTCTAATTTAGCCTCTAGAGTGACTCTTGATGAGGTCACCTAAGTTTCAACTAGCAAGACTACTTCCATCCCGTAGACTAGGGAGAATGAAGTTTGGCCCGTCGAGGTGAGTATGCTAGTGCGATATCCCCAGATAGCAAAATGTAGCTTATCTGCCCAA
The DNA here is from genome assembly GCA_947683365.1 of Euphorbia pulcherrima. Taxonomy (NCBI): domain Eukaryota; kingdom Viridiplantae; phylum Streptophyta; class Magnoliopsida; order Malpighiales; family Euphorbiaceae; genus Euphorbia; species Euphorbia pulcherrima. Next base: position 43,472,795 of record CANTUS010000015.1, read on the forward strand.
TCCCTGTAACCAGCTATCATTTTAGAAAGAATCATCTTTACCGATTTGTTAGCTGCCTCAACAGCTCCATTGGCTGTTGGTCTGTATGGAGAAGATCTATGGTGCTCGATCCCATACTTCTCAATTAGAGAAGCAGTTGCTCCTTGAAATTGTACTCGATTGTCCGAGACAATATGGTGTGGGAGCCCATACCGAGCAAAGATGTACTTTTCTATGAACTTGGCCGTCTGCTTAGCGGTGACATTGGTGAAGGATTCAGCTTCCACTCATTTCGAGAAGTAATCTACTACTACAACAATGAATTTGTGGCCATTTGTTGAGGAAGTACGAATTTCACCAATTATATCTATCCCCTATTCCGAGAATGGCCAAGGGGTGGATAAGTGATGGAGCTTAATGGGTGGCAGATGCTGCATATCTCTGTAAACCTGGCATTGGTGGCATCAATTGACCTAGGCGATACAATCGGCTGTAATAGTGTGCCAAAAATACCCCAGTCGCTGGATTTTCTTTGCGAGAGCAAGACCGTTCATATAAAGGCCACAGTCACTGGCATGGACCTCAGTCATTATGTTCTAAGCCTCAAAATTAGTGAGGCAATAAAGAAGTAGGCTGTCGCTGGTGCGCTTGAATAGATCATTATCCACAATACGAAACTAGATAGTGAGCCGTCGTAGGGTGGCACGATCCGAGTCAGAAGAATCTGCGAGGTATTGGCCGGTCTGAAGAAATAGGACGAGGTCGGAATACCAACAGGGCTCAGATGAAATGGTGAGGACGGGAGGAGCCAATTGAACATGATATGGGATATTGGTGGACATTAAAACCAAAGGGCAGATAGGCTGCTGTTGGGGTCCTTCCCACATGGATGCAAGAGTGGCGAGCGCATCTTCCATTTGATTCCCATCTTAAGGAACATGGCGGTACAAGCATGAGGTAAATTTCTCAGACAATTTATGGACAGCCTCGATATAAGGATGCAGAGATTCTTCTTTAATTTCCCAATCTCAATGACCTAACGGACGACAAGAGCCGAATCTCCGATGATGGATAAGCCGCGGGTCCAAAACTAAAGAAGAGCCTCAAGGCCAAACAGGCAAGCTTCGTATTTAGCGCCGTAGTTGGTGATAGCGAATTCTAAACGTTTGGATAATGGGATTATCTCATTATCTGGTGTGACGATGATGACCCCGAGACTTGCTCCCTGATGGTTCATAGTGTTGTCAAAGTACATTGTCCAAATGTTGTCAAGGGTTATAACAGAGGTGAGTTGTTCATCAGGAAACTCCAAATTTTCCTTGTAGTCAGAGCTGAGGGGTTGATTAGCCAGGAATTCGGCTACGGCCTGCCCCTTCATGACCTTCTGGGTTATATATTCAATGTCAAACTTAGATAGAAGAAGTAGCCATCGGGGACAATTTGCCGGCCAGAGTAGGGGATTGACAAAGAAACTTCATTGGATCAATCTTGGCCACGGCTTGGACGCGATAAGATTAGAAATCGTGTCACAACTTCTTAGTGAGCCAAACCATGGTAGTACAGGTCTTTTCTACAATCGAATACCGAGTTTTATAATCTAATAGTTTCTTGCTCAAGTAGTAGATGGCATGTTCGTGCTTATCATCATGTTCCTGGACAAGCATGGCCCCGACGGAAGTTTCCTCAATGGCCAGATAAAGGATGACTGGTTTCCCTGGGATGGAGGGTGTCAAGATGGGTGGATTGACAAGATATGCCTTGATTCTGTCAAGTGCTACTTGGTAGTGATCGTTCCATACCACGGGTTGCTGTTTCTTTAATAGTTTAAAGATGGGTTCGCAAACAGCAGTGACGCGAGCAATGAACCGACTAACATACTGCGAGGACCCTAAGAACGATCGGACCTCCTTCTCTATCTTAGGGGGAGGCATGTCCCTGATGCCTTTGGCTTTGTCTGGATCCATTTCAATCCCAATCTGGATAACCACATATCCTAACAGCTTGCCGGAGGTAACTCCAAATACGCATTTCTTTGGATTTAGGCGAAGATTATACTTTTCAATGCGAGTCATGAACTTGTCAAGAATAGCGGGGTGCTCCTCTCGAGTGGCGCACTTCACAATCATATCATCCATATACACTTCCACTTCTTTATGGATCTTGTCATGTAGGAGGGCAGTCACAACTCGCTGATAAGTGGCCCTGACATTTTTCAACCCGAACGGCATTACCTTGTAGCAATACACCCCCTATTCAGTGATGAACGCTATTTTGACTTTATCGACAATATTAACCAGAATCTGATTGTACCCCGAGAACCCATCCATGAATGAATATATAGCCGCCCTGGCGGTGCTATCAATCAGGACATCAATGTGTGGGAGAGGGAAGTCATCTTTTGGCGTGCCTTTATTGAGGTCTCAGAAATCCACACAGACTCCCCTACCATCCTTCTTTAGCACTAGGACGATGTTGGACAACCAAGTCGAGTATTCTACCACTTCTATGAATCGAGCTTAGATCAACCTTGAAACCTCTATCTTAACTTGTTTTGCCCATTCAGGCCACAACCGGCGGAGTTTCTGCTTGACAGGTCAAAATTTGGGATCGGTAGGGATTCTGTGTTCGGCAACTTGTCGGTCAACCCCAGGCATGTCCTTGTACGACCAGGCAAAAGTGTTAACATGTTTTTAAGCACTTTTATGATCTCACTTCTTTCCTCGAGAGTTAAATCTTTGGAAATGGTTACCATTTTACGATTGTCATCTGTACTTAGGTTTATTTCACTTAATAATGTATCACTAATGCCAAAAACATTATGCGTATTGTTATGTGAATGCATGGATCCATCAGGAAAGACATCAAGCAAGTAAGTAGAATGAGAGTTATTCATTGCATTGAAAGCCTCATAAGCAGCATTGTTTGCATAAAAAAACATTAGAAATATTAAAAATTACATCACCCATTTTCTCCTCCACAGGCGGAGGGGCTTTAATAGCGATGTCGATGGGAGAATCGTTCTCTATATCATCTGTCAGAATGGCATTCAGGTCACGCTCTAAAGCGGTCTTTTGGGCAATGGTAAGTGATGGCCCTTCAGACAGGTTGACCTTTTTGGTGAGAGCCCTGGCGAGCTTCCCTACTATGGCTTTTATAGCATCTTCTTCCCCGGTACCCTTCCAGCCTTTCCTCATCAGTAGTGCCATAGCTTTTGCCATGGTTGCCACAGCATTCTCAATTTCTGGATCGATAGACTCTTTATTACTTCTTTTAGGATCATCCTCAGGATACATCTTACCTTTTCCTTTAGCCTTATCAAAAACAACATTGACAGGCGCATCAGGCTTAGTAGGCTTGGGTTCAGTTGAAACTATTATGTGACCAGTCTTGAAGTTATAGACATCTTTAAAGATCTCAAAGCCGGGCCACATTTTCTCGCCATACTCGATTGGCTCAGGCTCCCCCTTATAAGGCCACTTGGCTTGGATCTCACAAACGGTGAGCATACGATAGTAGCAAGAAGGGACACGGCGATAGGCTTTTCGAGGCTTATATCCCAATCCAGCTTCATGAATAAGGATTTTCGGCTTCAATGCCTCAATAATTCACTATTCGTGTATTCCTCCACCTCTGCTAGGCTTGTAACCATATTTATTCAGTAGTTTGCCCATACCCGTGTGAAGGTAGGTGTGCCAAAGGGGAGGGGGCTTTTGAACTTTACTAATCATGGCAATTTGAAGGCCTTTTTCTAAATTTGCTTCAGCTTCCATAATAGCCATAATAGAAGCGGGATCGACCTTTATAGTCACCATTCTATCTTCATGAATTTGCTTGATTTTCTGGTGTAGTGTGAAGCAAACTGTGCCTAAAGCATGGAGCTATGATCGGCCAAGCAATAGAGAGTAGGTAACGAGAATGTCAGGTATGGTGAAACGCACATTTCTTGCCACACCTTCGATAGTGACTTTTGCCTCAAAAGTCCCAATTACATTGCGCTTTGAATCATCATAAGCTCTAATGACCGTGCTGGACTTTTCAAGCATGTCCTCTGACAGTTCTAGATGAGGAAGGATTTTTAAAGGGCATAGGTTTAGAGCGGAGCCATCATCCACCATGACGCATGGGATGACCTTATAGAGAATTTGGATCAAATGAATAAGGCCCTATTGTGATCCCTACCCTCGAGCGTAAGATCAAAACTATCAAATAGAATCTGAGGCCCTTTTCTCAGCGGAATGCCTTCTCCTATCATAGCACACTTCTTAACAAATGAGGTGGTCAGATTAGCTTCTAGATCAAGGAGCTGTTTAATCAAACCCTTGCAATGCCTTTCAGAGTCAATTACTAATTGCCAGATGCTATATCGGGCTTACATGTTTTTCAGCTAGGTAATAAGGGGATCAACCTCAAGACTGGTAGGGACAGACAACGGTGGAGAAAGGGTCTTGCAGTAGTTCTAACTCTACCAGGAATCAGGTCATTGTTTAGGCGAAGATATCGGCCTTCCGGCAGATATACACGACCAGTCCGGGTAATATTAAGGACATCATCGAGCAAGATGCTCTTAGTGGCTCGTATTTCAAATAGGTACTGTTGCTCTTTGAAGTCTGAATCCCAGTCTCATAGCTCATACTTGTCCATGCTAAAAAGGTCATGATGATCAACTTGAATAACTTGGTGCTTATGGCCTTGGTCTCTCAAGCCATTTCCCCATCCTTATCAGAATAGTTCTCCTTCAAAACAAAGGAATCTATATTGAATAGTGTTTTCCCCTCTGCTTTCTTTCTTTTTACCAAAAATGGTTTAGACCTACGGCTCTCTTGCTTTGGTTGGTTTGGATTAATTTCCATTCCCTAAATGGAGTTGACTCCCGGGTTGGCTTGATTGATAAGGTCAAAAACAGAGCAAGACGGTAGACCCAAACTGATGACCAGGATAGAGTTACTACTATCCAGCCTCTGAGCAAGGAGATCAAAGACTGTGGCTTCGGATAAACCAGATTGGACCATGCCGACCTTACCCCCGAAGTTCGGCAAAGAATTATTCTTAGTGCTCGGAGCCTTGTCCGGTTCAGCAATCTTTGCTTTGCTAACTAACCGTTGAATTGCTGAGAGTAGGGCCTTCCAATTATTAGTTTGGTGTCCTACCTGAATGTGATAATTGTAGAAGTTATTCTTATCTTCAGGTCTAGGTGTCTTGTATTCCTGAAGGGACTGTATGAAACCTACTTCCCTCAAACGCTAGAAGATGACCCCCAAGGGCAATTTATAAGGGTTGGTTAAAATAAAAGGGGGGCAAGGAGGTTGGATTGTAGCAATCGCTGATGGAGCTGGAGTGACTATGAGGGGTGTATCAGGGGTGTAAGTAATGGCTTGAATTGCAGCCAGTGTTTTTGGCTTAGCCGGTGCTAGGGCTGAGGGTTAAGCTTCATTCTTCCTAAACCACGGTTTCCTCACTTTCTTGGCCTTCTCACTCTTTGCCTCATGCTCAATTTTCTCAGCTTTCTCAAACATAGCCTTGTAAGAAAGAAAGGAATCTCTAGCCATTTCCTTGTAGAATAGGGGGAGAGACCCTTGGAGGAGTTAGACAATCATTTCCTCCAGGCTGAGCTTGGACTTCATCTAGACCTGAGTCGACATCCACCTATTGAAGTATTGCTTAAAGGTTTCGTTGGGCATTTAACGGACCCTCTCAAGATGCTGGAGGGTTGTCTCCATCATAGTATTGAAACCATAATGCACTTTCAATGGCTTAGATAAGAGAGTCCAGTCGGCGATAATATGTTATGGCAAGGTGTGATACCATTGGAGGGCAGGACCCCGAAGGGAGCAGGGAAACATTTCAGTAAGCACCTTATCACTCAGCTTCTTAATACGCATTACTCTTTCATCCATTATAATGTGAGAGGCAGGTGCTCCTGAGCCATCATAATGAGCCATGTTTGGCATACTAAAATTGTCAGGGACCCAATCTTTGTCCCTCTCAGATCTCTTATCAGTGATGAGGTGGTTGATGTAACTTGGATCTCAGGTGTCATGTCCGGAGGCTGCGTGACTTGGTCGCTAACCTATTTGTGAGAAATAGTCGGGGCTTTAGGTGTCGCACCCAAAGAATGCACGAACTGGTCATTGACAGTTTGAGAAGCTATCATTTGCCGAACAAAAGCGGCTACCTCAGGTGTCACGCCCGGTGGTTGCATGACCTGGTCATTGAGTGTTGGAGGTAGCAGAGGGCGAATGGTCAGCTGGCTCGCAAAAGGATTTTGGGGGTAGGTGGTGCCTTTAGGAGTTACAATGAATTGCGTAGGCGTGAAGGAGGGTAGTGGCTAAGAAACTGGGCTTTGGTGACTGAATATTGGAGGAGTGTAGCTTTGAGCGAAGGGTCTTGGATTAAAAGGCACAATTGATGGGATGGTTGAAGTTGATAAGAAAGCTGAAGCCTGCCCAAACTGGAATGGACTCACCATGGGTCGGGTTGAATGAAACAGAGGTGTAATGGGTCTTGCCCCTACCAGACTAGTCATCATCTATGCCAAACCATTCAGGGCCTGAATATCAGATGCCGATACTCAATCAAAATTCCTATCTTTGAGAGCTCGCTTAACGGCTGCCTGAACCGTAGTTTGGATAGAAGCTTAGAAAGCATCCGAGTTTATGAACTGCATCGTATCACTAGTGAAGTTGAAACCAGGTGGTGGTTGGGATCCTATTCCCAAGCTGGAAGTAGGGCCAAAGGGCTCTTCTGGAGGGAGGTCCCTTCATTTCTTGGAAATGACATGGCTGGTCGAGAAGGATTTTGGCTTAACTGAAGTTATTTTGAATCTGACTCCCCACTCGAATCGGTGTGTGGAATTCCTTTGAATTCCATGGTGACAATCGGGGTTAGAGGATGACGTAGCAGGCTGTGTTCTATCCTTTTCCAAGCTGGCGTGTGATGATCAGTACGACTCCTCCTAGCAAAAATGGTAGGTAGTGGGTCAGCCCATTCATGGGTTAGTGAATGGTATGGATGGTATGCATGCCTTGTGTTCCTTAGGAGTCATGTCTGATGCGTATGGCTGCACATAGATATGGTTAGAGATGACGTGATGGCTTATCCCTCCAACATACGTGGGACGTTTGTACCTCATGTCATATATAGCAATATATGGTAACGCAATGGAGGTACAAGAGAAGTCCTTCGTGTATTGCTAAACTTCTTCCATGGGTAGAAGTGGAAAGGGTAAGTTGATTCATTTTCGGCTCTTAAAGCCAATGCATGGGGGTGCATGATCATAGAGTACATAGCTCGCAAATCATCCCTCTTCCAACCTTATGACTCCCACATAACGCCTCTCAGGATGGATGGAGTTTGGCCTCTTCACCGATAATGATAAAAGTAGCGCGTCCCAATTATTTTATTCATTTTGGGTAATCCTAAGGGGAATGATGTGCTAAGGCTTTTTCTAGCACGGCTTCGGTATAGGGTTGTTGATGTAGAAGGTTCTCGTTTACCTTGATTCCACATTACTCAACCACTACCCAGATAGGTGCAATCGTAGGAGTTTACTTGTTGGATAAAACGAGTGATCCACCCACTAGGCATCCTCAATTCCAACAGGGCATGAGTGATACTCCATGAGCTTCTTGGGTAAAGTAGGGCACCTAAAAATACCAAACTATCTACATGCGTGAGGATGAAACGTTAAAAAAAAGAATGAAGTTTTAATTTGGCCAATGATTTCAATACATCATCAAAATCTTTTAAACTTTATGAAAGAAAGTTCAAGTTTAGAGAGAAGATCCCCAGTAGAGTTGCCACTGTGAGCGGATGACGTTTCGTGCTGCGGCAGCGGGGCCAGGCCGGTGGGCCGGCCTCTTTAAATGACAGGGAGATGTGTATAATGTGATTGAAAATGATTTTGCATATTTTAATGTTCAAAAGATACGAGATCAAAATCTTGTACTGAAAATAGAGTCGCCACCCGGTTCAGATTAACCGGGAAATTTTTGGAACGATTTTCCCACCGGGTGGTTGGACCATACCTTAAGTAGAGATTCTGAGTTCGGATGATGTTATCTATTTTTCATTAGACCAAGTTAAGATACTTTATTCTTTCTTAATTGGTTTAATCCATCCTATTTATTTGTAGTTTCAGTTATTTTGTTGTTTTCACGTTTATCAAGCAATTGAAGCAATGAATAAAATATTTACAGCCATAAAAAAGTAAGTGCAGAAAATAAAATTATTACAAGGTTTCCAAGTCCTATACATTTTTTCTATGAAATAAATAAAATACCTGAATATCTGATATATGTCTGCCTACAGAAGATTGTTAGCACAAGTATAGCATATTTTATTTACAATATCATAAAACCCGATCGGACGGCTAAAATGAGATTCAAGCGGCATTTTCGAGGAAATTCCATTTTTAATCTGATTTTAGGCTCAATCGTCTCTTAAACCAGATTATAAGTGAAAATACCCACACATAATAGGGTAGGGTCTATTTGCAAGAGATTTTGAACTTCCATCATTATGTTATATGTTCAAGCTTTGGAAAATAAGCTAATCTGGGAATAAATGAAAAAAAAATGTTGTCTAGAAAGTCATATCGCCGATGATACAACTGATGCCGCCAGCGACATGACTGATGTCACTAGCGATATAGCTGACGCCGCCGGTGACATCAATTATGTCACCGGTGATATCAGCTTGTAGGCAGCAGTGGTGGCAGTAAAAAATGACAAAAAAAACCCAAAATGAGTATATATCGATGAAATTTAACACAAATCAGTAATGTTAATGCCAAAGAGCAATGAGACTCACGATTTTTACCTCAAGGCAGTGAATCCACCTCTTCCTGAACCGAAAGAAACACCTCCAAGGTGCTTGTTATGACAATTTAGCAGTAAATTGAAGTGCTTTTGGTTTTTAAATCCAATTAAGTTGATTTTAACTTAAAGACTTAGTGATTTCAAACACACAATCAGAGAATTCAAAGAAGAAAAACCAGGAAAAATGGATCGGAATCCTTTTTTTCTGTTTTATCTAGTTCTTATCTTACTAAAATCTATTTCCATATTAAAATCCTAACCTTCAATTCCCCCCTCTAAATTGCAGCTCAAGGTGTGCTTTTATAGGTGAAATGGGGTGTTTTTTGAGGCCTTTTTGACCAATTCCGCCAAAAGTGGACGAAAGGCTGTCTGTGTAGGGACCCATTTCAATCCATGCCGCCGGTGACAAGGTTATGCCACCAGTGGTATGGCTGATGTTGCCGATGGTATAGTGATGCTGCCGACGGTATGGTGATGCCACCGGCGGTATGGTGATGCTGCCGGTGGCATGGATGATGCCGCTAGTGGCATCAGGCTCCAGCATACCGACAGCTAACGGGTCTAAAAGCCAAAAAGTCATGAAAAGTGGTCCAATGGTGGGTGGAAAGCCATCTTTTTGACTTTTCATAATATTTTAATGGGTATTTATTATTTGGGTGCAAATCATAGGTTCAAGCTCCTATGGAATGTGTTATCGGCTACACCAAACTGGATTCTACCAAGTATAAAATTCGCGAGGAATATTATTTTGGTAATAAAAATTCTAAAGAGAACTTTTATTTTGAGGCATTAAAATTGGGTACACGTCATCGTCATCTCGCGAGAGGGACTGCAAAATCCCATGCTCATAGCAGGCCTCAGCCGTTAGTAGCTAAAAGAATAAAGGTTGAGAAAAGGCCGCTATTCAGTGTAGATTCCTTTACCTTGAAGGGCAACTATTTCGATGAAGATGAGGGAGTAGCCGCGGTAGCCAAGTCCATAAGTACTGAGCTATTCAGGGTTGATTCACCCATTAATGAGAAGCCGAAGGGATTATTCAAGGTTGATCAGAATGAGCCTTTCAATGTGGATGCATATGAGTTGCAGGACCAAAATTCAGACTCTAAGGAACAAAAGTATCTGTTTGAAACACGAGCCACTAAGAGTGTCTTGCTTGATAATGTTCTCTACATTACTCAAAGTGACCGTGTGTATGAGCCTAAAGACTGATATCTCCACTTGAGTAAGGATTTGGTCCCTAATAGGGTAGGAACTACTGCAAGGCCTCCTTCTCCACCTCTGCCTATTCCCACTAGTCTCAAGGTTGATCCTCTCATTACTTAGCTAAAAAACATGCAAGCCCATTATAGTATATGGTATTTGGTAATTGATTCTAACAGGCATTGCAAGGGGTTAATTAAGCAACTGCTCGATTTGGAAGATACCCAAACCACTTTGGCTGTGGAGATGTGTACTAGGGTTGGAGAGGGAATTCCTCTAAGGAAAGGACCTCAGATTGTATTCGACTATTATGATCTTCCACTTGAGGGTAGGGACCATAACATGGGTTTGTTCATCCATATTCAGATCCTCGACAAGGTTATCCCTTATGTCATGGTGGACAATGGTTCTGCCCTAAATTTATGTCCTCTAAAAGTCCTTCCTCACCTAGGACTATCAGAGGAAATGCTTGAGAAATCCAGTACCATTATCAAGGCTTATGATGATTTGAAATGCAGCGTAATTGAGGCCTTTGAGGCGGGAGTAACTGTGGAAGGTGTTACGAGCAATGTGCACTTCACTATCCTTAACATTCCTATTACTTATTCTCTATTGCTAGGTCGGCCTTGGCTTCACGCCTTGGGTTCAGTTCCCTCCACTCTCCACCAAAAAATCAAGCTCATTCATAAGGACAAACTGGTAACAATTGAGGCCGATCCTGCTTCTATTATGGCTGTTATGGAAGCCAAAGCTAAACTGGAGGACGGTCTTAGGATTACTGTGGTTAGTAAGCCTAAGAAATTTCCACCCCTTTGGCATAGTTATCTCCACTTCGGTAAGGGAAAACTAATGAAGAAATCTGGATATAAGCCTGTTAGAGGTGGCAGGATGTACGAGCAGGGAATTATCAAGGCCTTGGAGCCCAAGCTTATAGTCCACCAAGTTGGATTAGGGTAAAAGCCTAGAAAAGCCTATTGCCATGTTCCTTCCTGCTACTGCTGAATGGTAACTACCTATGAAATTGAAGGCAAGAGGCCTTATAGGGGGGAGCCTGAACCTATTGAGCATGAAGGGACAATGTGGCCAGGCTTTGAGATCTTCAAAGATGTCTATGACTTTGAAGCTAACTGCATGGTTGTCTCTGCTGAACCTGAACCCACTCAGCGTGTTGCACCTATCAACATTGTTTCAGATAAGGCTAAGGGAAAGGCTAAGATGTATCTTGAGAATGAGTCTGGGGGAAGCAATGAAGAATCTGTTGATCAAGAGATTGAAGATGATGTGGCTACCATGACCCGGTCCTATTGATGAAGAAAGGTTAGAGGGGTGAGAGAAGCGAAAAGAATATGACATGACGGAGACTATAAGGAAGCTTACCAGGGCCCTAGCAAAGAAAGCCAACCTATCTGGAGAACCATCCCTCATTGCCACCCAGAAAGCTGCTATAGAATATGACCTAGACACCATTCTAACAGAGACTATATAGGATGTTCCTTCTGTTGCTGCTACCGCTACTGAAGCCCCGCCGCCTACGTAGGAGGAAATGGATGATGTAATTTTTAACATTTTTGATTTGTTTGATGCGAACAATATTGCCTACAAGGCTTTTAATGCAATGAATGAATCTCATTTTGCCACATAACATTTTTGGCATTAGCGATACATCATTAAGTGAAATAAACCTAAGTACATATGATAATCCTAAAATGGTAACCATTTCCAACGACTTAACTCCCGAGGAAAAATGTGAGATAATAAAAGTGCTTAAAGATCACATTAATGCTTTTGCCTAGTCATATGAAGATATGCCTGAGGTTGATCGTCAGATTGTCGAGCAAAGAATTCCAACCGATCCAAGGTTCAGGCCTGTCAAGCATAAGCTCCGTCAGCTAAGACCAGAATGGGCTGATCTGGTTAAGGCAGAGGTTTTGAGGTTGGTTGAAGCTCGATTTGTCGAAGTGCTAGAATATCCAACTTGGTTGTCCAACATAGTCCTAGTCCCGAAGAAAGATGGTAGGGTCCAAGTTTGTGTTGACTTTAGGGATCTTAACAAGGTTTTGCCTAAGGATGATTTCTTGCTTCCTCACATAGATGTCCTGATTGACAGCACCGCCAGGGTAGCCATGTACTCATTTGTGGATGATTCTTGGGTTATAATCAAATCCTGGTGGATATCATCAATAAATTCAAAATGATGTTCATTACCAAATGGGGGGTCTATTACTACAAAGTAATGTCGTTTAGGTTAAAGAATGTCGGGGCCACTTATCAATGCACTATAAACGCTCTCCTGCATGATATGATCCATAAGGAAGTAGAAGTGTAGGTGGATGATATGATTGTGAAGTCTGCTACCCAAGAAGAGCACCCTGTTGTTCTCGATAGATTCATGACTTGTATCGAAATGTATAATCTCCGCCAAAATCTGAAGAAGTGTGTATTTGGGGTTACTTCAGGAAAGTTGCTGGGACATATGGTCAGTCAGAATGGAATCGAGATGTATCCCGATAAAGCAAAAGCCATCAAGGATATTTCTCCACCTAAGACAGAGAAAGAAGTTTGATCTTTTCTGGGGTCCTTGCAGTATGTCAGCCGGTTTATTGCCCGCCTCACTACCATGTGCAAACCCATCTTCAAGATGTTGAGAAATCAACAACCAGCGGCTTGTAATGATCAGTGCTAAGTGGCTTTTGAATAAATCAAGGCTTATCATGTTGACCCACTAGTTTTAAAACCCCCCATCCCAGGGAAACCTTTAATCCTATACCTGGCCATTGAAGAGTCTTCTGTAGGGGTGATGCTTATCCAAGAACATGATGGTAAGTGGGAGCACGTGATCTACTACTTGAGTAAAAAGTTATTAAATTACGAAACTCGATATTCAATTACAGAGAAGACTTGTACCACCATGGTTTGGCTCACTAAGAAGTTGCGCATCGAGTCCAAGCTGTGGCTAAGATTGACCCCATAAAGTATCTTTGTCAATCCCCCACTCTAGCCAAGAAGTTGTCTCGATGGTTGTTACTTCTCTCTGAGTTCAACATTGAGTATGTAATGAAGAAGGTTATTAAGGGTCGAGCAGTGGTAGAATTTCTAGCTAAGCAACCTCTTGTCTCTGAATATGTTGAGAACCTGGAGTTTCTCGATGAATAGCTAGCTTCCATCAAGATCCTCGAGCATGTATGGACTGTGTACTTCGTCGATGCTGTGAATGGATGGGGACCAGGCCTCGGAGTTATCATGGTCATATCGGATAACAAAATCATCCGTTGTCCAAACATTTGGAATCCCCTATTACCAACAATGGCGCTGAATATGAAGCCTATCTATTTGGTCCTGAAGCCCTTCTCCAGTCGGGGCCCGTGTGGTATCTATCATCGGGGATTCTACCCTTGTGATCCATCAGATCATCAAGGATGGGGAAATAAAAGAAGAATCTCTCTATCCTTATATTGGGGTGGTCTGTGACTTATCTGAGAAGTTCTCCTCATGCTTATATTGCCATGTTCCCTAGGATGAGAATCAAGTGGCTGACTCTCTAGCCACCCTGGCCTCCTTATGGGAAGGACCCAAACATCAGCCTTTCCGCCCTTTAGTTGTGTTGTCAACTAAGGCACCATACCATGCTTAGCTAGTTCAGCAAGTGACATTGTCCATTTCCTCCAAACTAGCCAATATCCTCCGAATTCCTCCGACTCAGACCGCACCACCCTATGGTGGCTCACTGTCCAGTTCCATATTGTTGATAATGATCTATTCAAGTTCACCAGTGACAGTTTTTTAGTTCATTGGTTAATTGAATCTGAGGCTTAGAAAGTCATTGATCGGGTCCGTGCCGGTGATTGTGGCCCTCATATGAATGGTCTTGCTCTCACAAAGAAAATTTAGCAATTAGAATATTTTTGGCTCACCCTAACTGTCGTTTGCATCTCCAAAGTCAAAAGGTGCCACCAATGCCAAATTTATGGGGATATGCAATATCTACCACCCATTAAGCTCCATCATTTATCTACTCCTTAGCCATTCTCGGTGTGGGGGACAGACATAATCAGTGAAATTCATCCCTCATCAATAAACTGGCACAAATTCATCGTGGCAGTAGTGGATTATTTCTCAAAATGGGTAGAGGCCGAATCCTTCACCAATGTCATCGCCAAAAATATGGCCAAGTTCATAAAAAGCATATCTTCGCTCGGTATGGACTTTCACATCATATAGTCTCAGATAACGGGGTAAAGTTTCAAGGAGCAACCACCGATCTCATTCAGAAATATGTGATTGAGCACTATAGATCTTCTCTGTACATACCGTAAGTGGATGTTGCTGTTAAGGCAGCCAATAAATCGGTAAAGAAGATCATTTCCAAGATGATAGTCGGTTACAAGGATTGGGTAGAGAAGCTATCTTTTGCTATTTTGGGATATTGCACAAGCATTTGTACCCTGACTAGTCAAAGCCCATTCTCCTTGGTCCACGGAATGGAAGCAGTTTTACTAGTTGAAACTCAGGTTACCTCACTGAGAGTCACTTTAGAAGCCAAGCTGAAAGAATCTGAATGGACTTAGGTGAGATTTGAATAGCTAAATATGATGGATGAACAGAGATTAAGGGCTCTAGATAATCTCTAGATGTACCAGCAGCGCATGGCTTGAGCTTAAAACAGTTGGGTAAGGCACCAGAAGTTCCCCTTGAAAGCTGGTGATTTTGTACTTAAACAGCTGAAACCTTCCGCCACCGATGTAAGGGGAAAATTTAGGCTAAACTGGGAAGGACTACATGAGATAAAGAAGACACTTAGCAAAGGGGTAGTTAAGCTTATGGATATGGACGAGAATGAGTTTGTGAACCCCGTAAACAAAGACAGGCTTAAGCATTACACATCTAATTCAAAAGAAATAAATAAAAAAAGTTGCATAAAAAATGGATGAAATAAATCAACCGTCTTTCGGTCTCTTACTGATCGGACAAAAATTAGAGTGACACCCAATGGTCGGTATTTCAAAAACTGGCCATGCAAAAATTAGGGGACTAGTTAAACCCGCTAGATTGAAAACCCGAAAAGGGTGATCTAGGTAAAAATTAGGGTAAGTGAGCAAAGAGAGAGTGCCTTCTAGAAAACCAATCTAGCCTAGTTGGCACCATGAGTTAAATCAATGGAAATGTTAACCAAACATCATGTACTTTGTTTTACTTCAATTAATGAAAGTATCTCTTTCATTAAATTCTAAGTGCTTATGTTTATGTGAATTTTGTATCCATACAGTCAAAACAGCTCAAGTAAGCCTAATGCAGAGTTCACGTTATTGTAAATGAAATGTGCAATAAATAAAAATCATTCTGAGAGACTGAAAAGAGCAAGGTCTATGCAAAAGTCAGAATAAGTGTATTGGATTGAAAACCCAAAAAGGGCAGTCCAGGCAAAAATTAGGACAAGGTTTGATAGATTAAAAACCCCAAGGGGCAGTCTATGCAAAAATTATAACCAAATAAAAGACATATAATAAATAAAGTTTGATCGGTCTGTCACCCTGACTAGCCTACACAAAAGATAGAACTAAAAGAGAGCACATCTCAGGCCAAACTCCTCACATCCTTGTCATAATATCGAGAAATCCTCCGCATGGTGGTAGTAGAAAAGGGCTCATGCCCCTACTCTGCTTGCTATCCCTTAAAGCGGCTCCATGATCACTCGGGCCAGGTCACCATACATCCAATCTCAGCAAGCCATCATCTGTAGTGTATATTGGTCTCAATGGTCTCCATGTGGTCGTATCTAGAGTCTCGAATATGGCCTCTCTAGTCCACTTTTCCCGGATATGGTTCACCCACCAGGCTTTGTAGACTCCGATTTAGTTATGAGGTAACTTAGCCGGGACTCTCTATCGCTTGATGAACTGACGACACAATCTATAGGGAGTGTTGAATAAAGATCTCCCTAGGCCTATCAGCTGAACACAGGATCCCTAGGACTCCACAACCATATCCTGGATCCTCTACCATGGGCTAACCCACTGAATCTATGAATCTGTATACCCCCTCAGAATAGGCATCCAGCTGTTGAATGTCAACTAATCAAAATCAGCTCGCATAAGCCCTTTCTCCCTCAAATGAATGGGTAGGTGCTTCTTCAGGTTCCCCCATGGTGCCTCCTTTAGCTTTAGTTTCTCCATCAGCAATACCTATAAGTCAATTTTAGACAAGAGCAGAAATAAGTGATTTATTTGTAAAATGGCAAAGTGAATACCTACAGTAGTATGAGATAATCATCGGTAAGAGGCGGATTAGTGGAACCAGCAACTGTATTTAGCAGACCCTCGGCTAGTCCCATAGATATCAGTGAAGCCCCTGTCAATATAGGAATAATAAGTGAAATCATCCTGAATGGGGCGACCAGGCCCGCTTCACACATAAACTCCGCCATAAGCAGTAGTGCCACCATGGACGGCCAAGCAAGATGAGATCTGGGTGCTCCGCAGAACCACTCCAAAACTGCATTGAGCTAAAATCCAGGTTTTTCAGGCAATCAGGATAGAAATAGGTCTATAGAATCCAATTTCCATAACCCTCGAGGTTCGCTGTGTGTGCCAAAGTGAAACTCTGGGAGTGCTAGGGGCACGCGCTTGGGGCATGGAACCCCTAATATGGCATGAAACTCTTCGAGTAAAGGGCATAGCTTAAAAGAAGAAAATTGGAATACCTGGTCAATTCAATCCCAAAAAGCCAATGTTGTGCAAAGAAATTATGGACTTATGGGCCACACCGCAACATATTGAAAGCCCCGTAGCCAAAGTTTTTTAGCTTCTTCTAGTTTGCATTTCCAAGGCTTTGCAGAAAGCCCCATAACTACTGGTTGTGGTTTTCTATAGCTAAATTAGAGAAAATGGCCAAATTTGAATTTCTGGCAAAGTGAGGCCGCCGGCGGTATGAGTGCTGTTGCCAGCGGTATAGCCCAAGTCACCGGCAGTATGGCTTTATGGATAATTTTGTCTTTATTAGTTAGCAAGTCAGTATTTTATGCAGGGCGCGATATCAATGATGCCGCCGGTGGTATGGCCATTTCAGTTCTATATTAACTAGTTCAGACCTGTAAATAGCCTATAAATAGCCTATAAATAACTTGTAAAAGATCTACAATCTGTTTCCAGAACACATCTGAACATAGAATCCACATTTTATTCAAACTAAAACCCCGAAGCCGCAAATCACCCAAATATCATGAATGCTAAGCCAAAATAAAACCAAAATCATCCGAAATCTGCAATCAAAGCAAAATAAAGAGCCCATTGTATCAAAGGCATACAAAATAAAAGTAAAGGCAAAAAGCAAAAGGAATCAGATCAGTAGAGGAGCCTAAGACTAGTTGCCATTATCAGGTGGACGGGGACGAAACATCCTCCTTGCTGAGAAGATAAGTGCCAGTAAGATCCTCTTCGGTCCCCGGGATGCTCCAAGAGCTCACAGGGGCCCCTCCATGGTGGTGCTAGGCTATCACCTTCCTTCCCCTTTGACCTGGCTCACTCGAGGTAGCATGATCCATGTTGTGTTTGCTCTGTCTCTCTTGTAATGTGGCATCCAACTGGTTCTCCTGCTCACTCACTCGGTGCTAGAGGGTACTCATCTCTTCTTGATATCTCTGCTGAGCCTCATTGCCATCCGACAACATGAGGGCCAGAAAATCCTGCAGATAAAGAAATGGTAAACAACCCATATCATTCATATCATTCATTCAAGCATTTTATTCTAATGTCATATTTCCACGGGGAATATACCTGAGCAAGCAGACTCTAGGAAACTAGTGTGGCCCTAAGGGGAAAAGCATTTCTCACCAATCACTCTACCTCGGCACTAGAAACCTGAGAAATCTAAAAAGCAATCAAAAGGAATTTATAAGGGGTCATTCATATATATTTGATTATACAAAGCTTCCATAAGTGGTGTTTTCTGGCATAAAATGCAGTGAGTGGCTGCTGGAGGGTATCTCCCTAGGCCAAAAGTTGCCTCTTGAATTCATCAGTAAGAACTGGGTCTCCAAGGTGGTCAAAAGTCACCCCTTGACAAAGTTGACACCCTTAGGTATGCCATAATATCCCACGTCACTTCCATCAGCTCGTCCTCTCTTCCTAAAGGGAACTTGAAAAATCCAAAAACCAAGCATAAGGAGCTATTTCGATCAAAGCATACAATATATATAAGCATAAAAAGGGGTACGATCTCACATCGAAAGAATGATGCTCATTGTGAGCCATCGGTGCATCCTATCAAATCTCTCCCTGCTCCTTCGGATGGCCCTCATCGTCGCCGCTCCCTTCCTCATTATCATCCTCAGCCACAATACCGCACCTTTGCCTTTTCAACTCCTCCTCTTTTTTCTTCCTATGGAAGGATATAGTATCATTCCTGTGAATGCGTGGACACATGGTGAGCAAGCGTGATATGTGATTGTTGAAAGGACCAGGAACACTCCGCACCACTTGGCCATTCTCCTCCAAGTAGTCAGCCTTATCAACCTCCCCAGTGATGGTTAAATAAGGCCATTAGAGGCCAGTACGAGGATCTGCAGGTATGGGCCTAGCGGCTGGCATAAACACTCTCCGGCCTCTAACTCTCTCCTCCAGGTAGCAGGGCAAGGCTAGAGGGCACTCCATGATAAATTGACGGTTGTCCACCTCTTGCTGAATAGTAAGAACATCAACTTGGTCGGACACCCCCTCAAAAGGGTCTTGCATAACCTGGCCAACCAATGAAGAACAAAATCAATGTAAGCAATTTAAATTCATAAATATGTTTTATTGACTAATGGCTTGTTGAATCTAAGACAGGGAAAAAGTCAAAGTAGCATACCGAGCTGATCTGTAGGCACCTTAAAGCCTCCCTATAAGCGGTGGAGTACTTGCCGAGTCCCCCGATGCTCCCACACCACCGGGTGAGGAAGTGGGAACCAAGCTCCACTATAGTACTAAACTAAATAGGAGGGAGAATATGGTGTTCAAAAGCCCATACCTGCACAATTGACAACCAACCAGTCCAAATGAACAACACCCCAAAAATAGAAAAGTAGCTAACAATGATAATGAAGTTCTATTCAAAAGGGCATACCTATAGTAGAAAGTGACTCAGGCGAACGACCTTCTCTGTCTTTCGGGTGCCTACATCCAGCACATAATACATTTGTGCCAAAATGGCATTGGGCCAATTCTTGTCTTTGATGGTCTTGACGTCCTCAACCACCAAACTCAAGCCACAATTAACCTTGCTACTCGAAACCGAGAAGAATAGGATGGTCAATAAAGAAATAACAATGGATCGGACAAAGGTCTCCCGATCATCCTTGAGGACCACTCCGACCCCCTTCCAGTATTTGTGCAGCTCTCTATAGTACAACCTCCCTAATTTGGCCTTTAGCCTGTATAAATCAGTGACTATCATCACCACCAGCCCCCTGAGGTGGTTCTTCTCTATATATACATCAAAATGTATCACTCCCTTATTCCATGGCAGCCCAGTCATTGCTACCATGTCAGAAGGAGTAATGGTGACCTCCCCAATCAAGAAGTGAAAAGTGTGCGTGGTCTCGAACCACTTCTCGACCAAGGCGATTAAGGCTAAATGGGAAAGCTTTGGCATTAAGAGGGGCATGGTTTAGGATAGAACCCAAACCCTGTATCATCGATCGCGGTCATAAGCATCAAGTCTTTCTCTGCTATATGTTGCCACCACTAGCCTATGGCCCCCATGCCCCCGGTGTAAGTGTAAGTATACGGCTGTAAAATCAGAAAGGATCAAATTAGTTAATTTTTTCCCATTCTATATCATTTTTCTGTTGGAAAGCTACTGATGCCGCTGCTGGGGCAGTGATGCCACCGGCAACATCACCCATACCACTGGCGGTATGGATGATGTTGTTGGTGACATCACTGAATCCAGCAGTGAGATGGGCATCTTCCCCTCTTTTCATGGCTTGAAGCCGCAGGTGACATCAGTGATGCCACTGACGGTATCACTTCTATGGGCAGAATGCAGATTTCTGCCCAAAATCGTACAAATCACCCAAAATCAAAATCAACCAATTTCAAGGCACAAATACAGTATAAATCACATAAAATTAAGCCTATAACATGCAGCCTAACATGTATTAATTATTTTTAACCCCTGTCATGGCAACATTTCAAGCCTAAGGCTGAAATAAAAACTTAACCTAAAGGTTCGAGTTTTGTAGGTTACCTGAATAAAGAGAGTTTTACTCTTTTATAATGCCTGCATGGAATTTGAGGAGTTTGAATTAATCTGAAACTGCCCATCCATGCCGTCGGCGGTATCACTCTAAACCGCCAACAACATCATCCATGCCGTCGGTGGCCTCAGCTCTCCCAATTTGAATTTTGAATTATTTTAACCACTCAATGATGCCATGTGGCATCCATATTGCCAGCAGTATCAATTTAGATCACCGGCAGCATCAGCTAGGCCATCGGCAACAACAAGACTTCCCCCTACCTTTTTCAGTAAATCCAATGAAATCCTGGCTCCAACCCCGACATCTCAAGACTTTTGAAACCCTTACACCATTAATTATTACTTTTTTACTGTTGATCAAAGGGGCAAAAATATTTTTCTTTCACAAAATCGATCAAGCAGTAAACATGTCATTTAAGAACCAGTCTAATCTTTTACTTATCACTTGTTATAGGGATAGCACTTTGCAATCTCAATGCCCAAGCTAGCTTGGCAAATCTCAAAGTCCAAGTCCGCTTGGCGAATCGTCAAAGTATAAGCCCAATAAAGGGGCAACCTCTCTATAAAGCATAAGCCCGACCGAGGGGCAAACCTCTCCATGAAGCATAAGCCCGACCAAGGGGCAAACCACTCTATAAAGCATAAGCCCTACCAAGGGGCAAACCTCTCTATGAAGCATAAGCCCGACTAAGGGGCAAACCTCTCCGCATAGCATAAGCCCGACCAAGGGGCAAACCTCTCTGCATAGCATAAGCCTGACCAAGGGGCAAACCTCTCTACAAAGCATAAGCCCGACCAAGAGGCAAACCTCTCCTCAAAGATCAAGTTCGACCAAGGGGCAACCAATCCACAAAGCATAAGTCTAAACAAGGGGAAAACCTCTTCGCGAAGCTCAAGCCTGACCAAGGGGCAACCAATCCACAAAGCGTAAGTCCGACCAAGGGGCAACCAATCCACAAAGCATAAGTCCGACCAAGGGGCAAACTGATCTGCAAAGCTCAAGCCCGACGAAGGGGCAAACTAACCATCCATCAGGTATCATTTCTATCCCTTGCTCTTTCATGGGATCATACTAACATGTTATAGTAGTGATCCCTTGAGGGGTAGCCTATGAGCATGGGATTTTACAGTCCCTCTCATGAGACGATGATGACATATACCCATTTTTATCCTCGTGATAAAAATTCTTTTTTAAATTTTTGTTATCGATATAAAATTCTCTACAAATTTTATTTTCAAAAAAAATTCAGATCAGCGTATCCGATAGGGCATCCGGTGGTAGCTCAGACTGGTGATTCCCACCCAAAAAATAATCTAGTCCAAAATACCCATTAAATATCAAAAAATACACCCAATATTTGAGTTTTTCTATCAATGTCAACCTTTTCCAGATTTCCTCTACTTTTCCCTGATTTCGAGCACAAATCTTGCTACTTTTAAGACCTGCCAGAGAAGCGAGGCCACCGACAGCCTCGCTAATACTGCTGGCGGTATCATCCATGCTGGCGGCAGCATCATTTCTTCTATAGACAGCTGTGTGCACTTTTCGCTCCATATCCGACGGATAATCAATCAAAGGCAATTTCAAACGGATTATAGCCTGTATAAGCAAGGTTTTCCAGCCATTTGAATGGTTCAAATCTTCCACCACTCAAGATTTCAAGCAAATCTTAAGCATTCTAGTTAGCTTTAGTGGGATAAAGTTTAAAGAAGGTAGGAAAAGAGGATTCAATTCATCTTTTCTTAGTTTTTATCTACTGAACTCTCTGATACTTAGGTGTGTTTTAAGTTTAGAAATCACCAAAATTAGGATTTAGTGACATAACCACCCCTTCCCAAAATCATCACTTGAGCTCCTTAGAGATGTCATACGGAACACAAAGAGGTGGATTCAAGGCCCCGAGGTAAATATTCTGAGTCTCATAGCTCTTTGTCTTCCATTTTGTTTATTTGTAGTGTTTTGGTTACTGTATGTGCTTAGTTTTGGGTTTTTGGTCGCTTTCCAGCCAAAAATAGTTGCTGCAAGAAACTAAAGCCGCTGGCGGTATCAACCATGCTGTCAATGGCATTATTGATACCACCAGTGGCCTCACTTGCCCCTAGTGGCCCTATTTTCTTATAGGACCCTTTCTTTATGGTATCCAGAAAGTCATACAGCCTGCCTGTGTGACTGATACCGCCAGCATCATCATTAATGCTGCCGGCGGCTTCAGTCATGCTGACGGCGGCATGAACTTCTGGATAGCAGTTTCTTTTTGTTTATTTTTCCGATCTAGTTTAAATTTCGGAAGCTAGGATGTACAGTGCAATGACGAGGGTCTTGAACCTTCTGAAAATAGACCCACCCCATACCATATGGCATTTTCACTAATAATCCATTTAAAAAAATAATCAAGTCCAAAATATGGATATAACGGAATTTTCCCGCAAACATCGATTGAATACCGTTTTTAGTCATCCAACCGGGCTCCATAAATTGTAAATGAAATATGCCATGTTCACACTAACTTGGGTCTTGTTTTGTCTACTAACTATGCATGTTATATGATATATCCCATATAAAGTGCTATATTTATGCTAACCATTTTATGTAGGTAGATTTAGGTTAGATGAATGCTAGGCCTTCGGGTATTTTATTTATTGTATAGAGAAATGTATATGATTTAGAAAGTCATGTAATTATTATTTTATTTTCTAGATTTACTTTTTGGATAATTGTAATAATTACTTATTTACCACTTTTGATTAGTTGATAACACGAAAATAATATATAAACCAAAAACACCAATAAATAGGGTGGACTAAAATCGATTATGAAAGAATGAAATATTTTAACTTGGCATAATGTAAAATAGATAACATCATCCGAACTCAAAATCTCTATGGTTTACCACCCGGTGGGAAAATCGTACCAAAATTTCTCAATTGAGTTAAACTGGGTGGCAACTATATTTTCAGTACGGGATTTTGATCTTGTATCCTTAACAGGCAAATTGGACTTAAATCCAACATCAACGAATCAATCTTTTCATCATGCTAAAATGAGGATGGATCCCTCGGCACGCTTCACAGCGCTCGTTATTTTTCCACCCCCCGTACTACGCATTGCATGTGGGAAAAAGGTCATCTACTCACACTAATGTTAGGCATACTACCAAGATTCTCCACATCAGAGAGAAGCTCGTAGTTGATGATGCTTGAATAAGACGGGAAGAAGACGGCCGACAGGAGGACCAAGAGAAAGGACCTAGCATACAGGAACCTCTTATCCTCAACAATTGGGCTCTTTTGCGCCCTCCAACATATATGAATCTCCCTGTACTTGAGCTTGTCTTCCCTACCAGGATGAAGCCGAAGAGGCCGCTCCACATAATCCTTCACCTCGCCCCTTGAATGCCAATGGTTGGCATAAATGTTGAAGTGGATGATCTCTCTAGCCTAGGCTAGCCTCATCAATGCGCACATGTCCGAGGGGGTGACGGTAACCTCCCGATCACAATATTGAATGTGTGGGTCATCTCTGACCATCACTTGGATAGACCTAAAATGGAAGTGGGGGCAATATCTTTGGATCCGGAGGGATGTCCCGATAGATATCAGAAAAGCCCAAGGCATCAATTTGAGTCAGCAACACAGCATCTCTGATAGTACGAATCTCCTCATACCACTTTCAGCAAAAAAACTCAAAGCCCGATGGTCTTGAAGTGAAACTGCAAGGACAAAATAGTGGCATAGCAGGTTTGGAATGCAGTAGGGTCTAAAATTAGAAAAGAATTGTAAAACTAGGAGTTTTGGACATTCTATCTTGGAAAGCAGTGCATGTACTGGTACCCCAGACCCATACGAGTGTCCCACTTACACCCGTATTAAAAATGGGTCCCGTATGGGTCCTTCCTACCCCGTGCGGGTCCCTGTAAATAGTGATCAACATGAATGATTCTAAAATAAGCCAAATTCATCCAAACTCAACCAAATCCTAGTATAACCAATCCTAAAAGATCCCTAGACTAAATTTGCATGCATTAGGCTCTATTTCAATCCCCAAAACACCATAAATCTTTATCGAATATAGGAAATTCAAAAATGGATAAAAACTCAAAAATGGAAAATTTGAATTCACTAACTCGAAGTTCGAAGGGATGAGAAGTGGGAGAAGGGGACCACTGGAACTTCCAAGGATGGGTAATATTTGAGAAAAGAGTCCATCTTATAAAATGAATACCTAAGTGAAACCGGGCATTTCCGGAGCTTTGATTTGTCGATTTAGGATAATTCCTCGCGTTTATGGTTGAAACGGTCAGCACCGGAAATATTCTTGTACATTTTTGGTTATGTTTAGAAGAAATTCAATAAAGGTTGAAAGAAAATTAGAAGTTTAGTGAAAAAATGAATGGAGGGACTCATGGGCTTTTAAAACTATCCCGACTCCACCTATACAAGTCCTTGGTGGCCTTAGGGGTCCTACAAAAGCATCAACCCATCCGTATGGGGTCCTTCCCACCCGTATGGGTCCCAACTCTTAGGGGCTAAATAGCTTTTCAAGAAATCAGATTTCCCCAATGGAATAGGGCACCTCAAATTCATAATATGGACCCATCCCCACCTCTTAAAGTCATCTTTTAAGTTACTTAGGGGAAAAACCCCTAAGCTCACCTTTATCCTTGATTGAAGGGGCAAAAATTTTTGTTTACCAAAAAGTCAATCAGGGATCAATGTAACCCTTTTCAAGATACTCACTAACACCAGTACTTTTTTATGCATAGGTATATTCGACATGAGTCAGTAGTGCCATCCATGTGGCAGCATTTCATTCTCAAGTTCATTTAAGGGGAAAAGTATTGGATGATGTAGCTAAAAGATGAGCATTTCCCCGATAAGTAAATCTACCGGTGGGGTATTGCCCCATTTTCCCCAGCAACCGGAATCATTCAAGAGAAACCCCCCACCTCTAATACTCTAGGAGCATCCATCCTAAGTGCACAGCAACTAGAGGCAGTTGGACAAAACCCAATATTTCTGAACCTAGTTTACAGTTCATTCAGGGACTAATACCTATCCACACATCTTCATTCTTGTTTGAAGGGGAAATTTTTTTTACCACAAAGTCAATCAAGAATTAATATCTATCATTTCAGATAGTAAGTAACGCAATGTTTTTATTATCTTTTTAGTAAGTAGCTCAAACTACCTAGCACAAGAGTCATCCGCCTTAGGAAAGGGATACACCAGCAGCAAGAAAGTCATCCTCCTTAGGAAAGGGATGCACCATTAGCAAGAATGTCATCAGCCTTAAGAAAGGGAAACACCATCTATTGGAAAGTCATCTACCTTAGGAAAAGGGATACACCATCAGCAAGAGAATCATCCACCATAAGAGAGGGATGCACTATCAACCATGAAAGTCAATCCGCCTTAAGAAAGGGATGCAAGGAGAATTCAACGGCCTTAGGAAAGTGATACACCAGAATCAGTCAAAGGAAAGTCATCCGCCTTAAGAAATGGACATGCGCAGCGAAGGAGAGTCGTCCATCTCAAGAAAGGGACACGAAGGAAAGGAGTTTGCCTCATGAAAGGAACTCATCCATATCATCACCTCAGTTATGATTCCTAAACCCTCTCTCGTATCGTGAGATCGTACAAATCTGTATCTATAGTGATCCCATGAGGGGCAATCTATGAGCACTATATTTTTATGGTCCTTTATACAAAATGATGATGAGAGCTAGATAATGCAATTTTTTATAGGTGTTATCCATCAAAGGTGTTCCTACTACAGCAGAGATGAGTTTAACCAAAGTTTGGAGACCTATACTACCTTTAAGGACCCGTACGGCTTACACCTAGGAGGTACAGGTCCACGGGTTGACTTGTAAGGCCCCATGCCTCTACACACATTGGAGGGACCCTTATCGGTCCCTCTAGGACCCATATGAGTCCTCCCCACCCATGCGCGTCCTCATCGTGAGCAATACAACAAGTTTGATTGCAATCATGCCATATCTTAAGCAAATCAGCAATAAATCGTATTTATTGTGGTCAGACATGATTCTTTCCTATAAATAGATGCATTTTGCCTCACTTTGAAACAGAGACAATTAGAAATCCAGTGAGAAATCGATGTAGGCAATTCCTATAGCAATTTTCCCGTCATTTTCATAGGTATAAAAAGGTATAGAAGTTATAAAATTGGGGGAAATCATTCTACATTGATTTTGCCCACATTTTATTCTATTCTAGCTTTATATTTAGGATTGGGGAAAGGTTTTTTCCACACAAACACTCATCTAAACAGTCCTAATTTTATCATTTAATCATCTACTTTGGCTAGACTCTCTCTTAGCATTGGGATCGCGTCAAAGTGAATTAATGGCATAAAGGTATGCTGCTGAGTTTCAAAGAGACTTACTTTTTATTTATTTCACTGTCATTTTTAGTTATTTTATTTTGATCTATCCTTTGATCTATTTTAGGTTTGGTCCTTACCCATATGGGCCTTGTTGGCACCCTTATATCGCCATAGCCAGATGGAAGGAAACCCCTTTTATTCAGTTCTTTTTCTATAAATCTGCTTTGTTTAAATCTGAATTGAGGTTCTATTTGGGGTCTAAAAAGGACCCGTACTGGTCACCCCATTCCCGTACGGGTCCCTCTAGTACCTGTATAGGTGTCAACCATCTGTACGGGTACCAGCCCTCCTAGGCAAAATGTCAGTTTCCATTAATCTGTAAAAATGAACCTTACTCCACCATTTGCCAAGCAATCATTTTCATTGATAATCTGGTAAATCAACCCACAAAAAGTTAAAATGTGTTTTCATAATAAAATACGTTGAATACCCATTATTTCTTTTTGATCTTAGAAGCCTCCTGGGAACTATTAATCATAAAATCGCAATGCTAACGTAATCACATTCTTTCTAACAAAATGCCGACTTATGATATGCCATAAACTATGTTAATCTTTGTTGATACAGGCGAATTTATTGATTTTATTTAATAACTTAGAGCAAATGTATCAGTTTCCTTGGAATTCCCCCATTTTTATCGATTGTAATTTTTATTCTCCATTTATTGTTTGCGCTTTATTATGAATTGTTGAACGCATGTATCAAGTGTGAAAGAGTGTAGAAAAATAGGATTTCCGAAATAATTCCCCAAATGGTGAAAATAAAATGGTTTTACACGATGAATGTAATTTTAAATTAACTAAATGAGAAATATGTGACTCAACCGATACTTGAATCTCTGATCTAAAAGCTATGAGTCTCCCACCCAATGGGAACCATACCAAAACTCTTTCTTAAGTAGACAACTTGGGTGGCGACTCTAACATTTGTATCAAAATTTGGGTCTCGATTCTTTCATTTATAAAATTGGTTAAAATGTGGAAACTTGAACTAAATGGTTCCATCTTGCTTAAACCAAACAAACCCCTAGTGGACCCCACCATAAGGTGCCAAAAGAAATCGACAAATTTTCAACCATGACCCATCATAGTGATGGTGGGGGAAGTCACAACTTTTGTTACACTCACTATCTTAGACATTCTAATCACTTCTTCTATACTATTGGATCATCCTTGGATTCATGCACTATGGGCAGTGCCATCCACTTTCCATCAAAAGATCAAGCTCGTACACAAGGGGAAGCCTATCACCAAATAAGCTGATGTAGAATTCGTTATGGCAGCCACTGTAATAGGGGGGAATGACATGACAATTTTTGTGTATCAGTTATTATCAACCCCGAAGAAGAAGAAGTGAAAAAGTATGCTCCATGGGTAGCCAAGTACATGGCTAGAAAGGGATACAAGCGCGACAAGGGTCTTGGAAGTAATCTTCAAGGGATCACATCTCTTCCTAAGATCCACTTTCAAAAAGGCAAAGATGGTCTAGGCTTCAGTTCCAAGAAAGCCACCAAGTGAATGTGTTGGAACTCAGTCCACATAGTTAGTTTGTAAAAGGGCCGAGGAACCGACCTATTAGGGAGAGGCCGAACCAATAGATGTTGAGGGAGAACTGATTTCCATCTTTGAGGTCTTTAATGATGTGTTTGATTTTGCCAAGCAATGTTGTATTAGTGAGATACAAGAAGAGAAATCTCCCCTAGTTCACGAACCAATTTTTAATGAGGGGGGAAAAGCCAACTCCTCCATTACCAATGCTTTTGCTAAACTCATAAAGAAGATGTTGGGTACTCATAATGCTACCAATGGTCTATTGGGTCTTCAATAATGTGTTTGATTTTGCCAAACAATTTTGTATCAGTGATAGAAGAAGAGAAATCTCCCCTAGTTCATGAACCAATTCTTAATGAGGGGGAAAAAGCCATCTCCTCCATTACCGATGCTTTTGCTAAACTCATAAAGAAGATGTTTGGAGCTTAGGTTAGTGCCACCGATGGTCCGTTGGGAGAAGCCTTTGCCAAGCTAGTGAAAGAACTTATTAAGGAAGCAGAAAAGCTCACCGAGGTCGGAAAAAGAAGCTCTATGAAGACTTGTCCAACATGCTCTTGGAAGATGCACCTACAACTGTTGTCGTATCCATAGTTCCTATAGAATAGGATGATGATGATGTTCTAGCTTCTATTCATAGTCTTTATGATGTGAACAACAAGGCTCATGAAGCCAATTTATTAATGAAATATAATAATTTTGCTTACTCATGTGATGTCTTGCCTGATGGAAACTTGCGTTCTTTTGATCGTATTCGTAATGTGTTTAGCTTACATGATGCTTTTATGATTGAAATTAACTTGAATAAAACTAAAAACCCTAAAAGGGAATATATTTCAAAATTATTTGCCTCTTGTCAAGAAAAATGAAATGATAAAAGTTCTAAAAAAGCACATGGCAGCATTCACTTGGTCCTATGAGGATATGCCAAGAGTCGACCATGAGATAACCGAACATTGAATTCCAACTTATCCTAAATTCAATCTCGTTAAGAAAAAACTCCACCGTTTGAGACCCGAGTGGGCTGAGCAAGTGAAATATAAGGTTTCCAAGTTAATCAAAGCCAAATTTGTAGAAGTGGTTGAGTAACCAACTTGGGTAGCCAATATCATTCTAGTAGCGAAGAAATATGGAAGGGCTTGAGTTTATGTAGATTACGGAGACCTCAATAAGGCCTCACCTAATGTTGATTTCCCACTACCTAACATCGATGTTCCAGTTGATAGCACAACCAAGGTAGCCATTTACTTGTTTATAATGGGTTTTCCAGTTACAATCAAATCATGATGGATGTTATTGATAAGGTCAAGATAGCTTTTACTACCGAATGAGGGGTCTACTGCTACAAAGTCATGTCATTTGGGTTGAAGAATGCAGGTGCCACTTACCAATAAGCAGTGAAGACATTAGTACATGTCGATGATATGCTAGTAAAATTAGCAACTCAAGAGGAAAGTCCTGCTATCTTGGATAGATTCCTCACTAGAATTGAGAAGTATAACTTATGGCTGAATCCGAAGAAGTGCATGTTTAGAATCACAAGAGGTAAACTACTGAGTCATATCATCAGTCAAAGTGGCATCAAAGTGGATCCCAACAAGATCAAAGCCATCTGCGACATGCTAGTGCCAAAAATTAAGAAGGAGGTCCAATCATTCCTAGGGTCATTATAGCACCCTAGTAGGTTAATCTCTCAAGTTACTACAATACATGAGCCCATTTTTAAATTCTTAAAGAAGAAGCAGCCGTTGGAATGGAATGAGAAATGCTAAATCTCTTTCGATAGAATCAAGGTTTATCTCACTAATCCGCTAGTCTTACAACTGCCAACTCCTGGTAAGCTTTTAATACTCTATGAAGTTATTGAAGAGACATCAGTAGGGGCAATGTTGGCCTAAGAAGATGAAGACAAGAAAGAGTGTGTGATTTACTACCTCATCAAGAAGTTGTTTGAATATGAAAGCCGTTACACGATAGTGGAGAAAACCTGCACCGACATGGTGCGGCTCACTAAGAAATTGAGATACTATTTCCAATCATATAAATCTAAGTAGTTTCAAAGATTGATCCTATGAAGTACCTACATGAGTCACTTACTCTAGCATGAAAGTTATCGAGATGGTTGCTCTTGCCCTTTGAGTTTGACATAGAGTACATTACCTGCATGGTGATTAAAGGAAGAGTGGTGGCTGAATTCATCGTAAGTCATCATTTAAAATTGGATTATGTGGAAGATTTGACGTTTCTCGAAGAGCATCTAGCCATAGTGGAAGAAGCAAAGCCCTCATGGACCATGTACTTTAATGGTGTAGTCAATAGACAAGGCGTTGTTGATAATGTTTGATAAATAATAAATCGTACTTGTTTCCTGCCTATTTCATTCATATATTTGAACGATTTGCTGCTGATTTTATAATACTTTTATGCTTATTTAGGTTATGAATGATATTTGGCCCGATTTAGCAAGTTGAGAGACTACAGAAGCATTTTTCAGGATTTTTGAGCAAATTGGAATTAAAGAGATTTTACTTTCTAACTGAAGATAAAGACTTCCAAATTTAATTTAGGCTTTATTCGCTTTTATCCTTTTCCTATTTTATCTTTA
Organism: Euphorbia pulcherrima; assembly: GCA_947683365.1. Lineage (NCBI taxonomy): Eukaryota > Viridiplantae > Streptophyta > Magnoliopsida > Malpighiales > Euphorbiaceae > Euphorbia > Euphorbia pulcherrima. Next base: position 43,503,581 of record CANTUS010000015.1, read on the forward strand.
CCTTTTTTAGCTATTTAGGAAAACTTTAATTTCTTATTTAGTCTTTTGTGTTTAATAAGGACATTTTCTTTCTATTTATCTTAGGATTTCTTTTTAGTATAAATAGGATAGAAATCTCATTTTTAGAATCATATTTTGGAACTTAGCCCTTGTGACCAACGTCTCCTTCTTCTCTTTCTTTAATGAATTACTTTTATTTTTGTTTCAATTTATGAGTAGCTAAGTTTTTATCTTTTGGTTGAGGAATAATCAATGCTAATTGCATGTTGTGAGACTTGTTCTTAATCTTCTTTCGAATTTCAGTTTTCGATTAAACTAGTAACATCTTTCTCATTATCTTTTTAATCTCTTCAATTTGGCCAATTGTTGTTTTTGGAACTATAGTGAATTGTTATTTTCATTGAATTTATTCTCGTTAAAGTTTAATGAAAAATTGTAACAAATGATTTCTTTTATAAAGTTTTCATGCTTTATTTGATTTAAATCAATCTTTATGCTTGATCACCATAATTTTGGTTTAACGTTGGTTCTTCAAAACTTATTGCTTTTTTATGATTAAATCTTGACAGCTTCTGCTGGTGCGTCCCATAATCAAGGTTTTTTGGTTTAGCTCATCTAAAATCAATCCCATATTTAAAAAAAGAATTTAACACATGCCCATCATGGTTATAACCAACCAATTGAAGTTTCAAAAATCTATCTTTTGTTCCTATGATCAATTGCAACGAAGCTGAGAATATCCTTAACCGAAAGAGTTTTTAACTATACATTTTTATTCCTTTAATTTTAGTATTTTTATTTTAAACAACAAACAATCTCAAAACCCATATTAATTATTTTAGTTTTTATTTCGTTGGTCATTAATTCAATTAGAATTTATTTTATTAGTCTCTATGGATTCAACCCTATTTACCTCAAACTACTAGTTTTTATCAAACCGGAATAATAGGAATTATATTTTGCGGATTCAACACCCGTCAGTCTCGACAACCCTCGGGCGATGATAGCTTAGAACTTTGAAATGAGTAGTTGCAACCCAATTTTCTACAAAAATGGTAGGCAAGTTAGATGGGTACATAGATGGCTCTATGACACAAAAAGAAGTAGGAATGTATTGGGTATCTCCCTACTATCTGCATAATTCAGTAGGCCAATAAGAGGTCACCATCCGTAACCCAAGTATTTGTACTCCACTCATCCATAGCTCAGTAATCACATCTAAAATCTTCCACCAGGGGCATACACAACGAATCTGATCCTCAAAATATGTTTGTAAAATCCTATTACACTCAGCCAAATCAAGATCTCAATGACCAGAAGTAGTAGTGGCACAAGTAGCAAAGTGACAAAGGTTGTACTTGCTAACATTGGCAGAAGGATCAATCAATGCCCATTTCTCCAAAATCCACACCTGAAATGACATGCCAGTACAATTTATTTGATCAAGGCGGTAAAATAATAGCTTAGACCATTACGTGAATAAGAGTGATTTAGTCCCCGAATGAGTCCGTATCCCAAGAAGCAGCATCTAAGTGCATGAGGAACTTAACTAGTGCAATGACAGCCACTGATGAGCCCCTAGCTAGCTTATCAATAATCGAGTGTAGGCAAAAAGGTGCAACATCCTGCTCTACCCTATAGATATACTGGCTCATCAAAAGTATAACTACCATCAAAGGCTAGGCCAAGTGAGTCCTAAGAGCACTTAGACACCGCACCAATACTCTCTTAAGATGAAATCCAGATGGCTCATAGGCATGAGTAATAAATCCATCGGCTGAATCCAAGTCAAAGAGTCCTTTACGATCCATAACAGGCACGAAGGTGAGAGTGGGTGTAGCTATCTCCACATTCCTCGTGGATGGCACTCCCAGAATAGCAATAAACTCCTCAAATAATGGGCACAACTCCATATTCCCAAAGCAGAACACTCAATCGACAGGATCCAAAAGATTATAAGAAGCTAAAAGTAATGGAATTTTCACCATATAATTGATGTAGAACCTCAAATTCCATAATCCGAAGGGTTTCAGCTTGTCCCAGTCTCATTTCCCCAAATGAATCAGGAAGTCTCAAAGTCTATCGCCAAATGAGGGCATAATGAGAAAAATAGTAGAAAAAACAAAGGAAAAGCTACAAACTTTATTGGATCATGGTACCATGATCCCTTAATGCGGTACCGTGATCGATTTCCCATCCCACTTCTCTATATCATTTATTAATGGCCAATCAATTGGGATACAATGATTAGTTCAAAGTTCAGTTGTTGGAGCCAAAAGATTAGTATAATTATCAACAAAATGTAAATCGAGGTAAATTTTGTGCTATGTATAAAAAAAATGTACATGTGCGAGTCAAAATTTGTCCAAATTTTTGAAAAGAGAAAAAAAATCCTAAATCCTAATCGAGGAAGTCGTTATTCCCCTCCACTTCATTACTCATCCCCGACCTACTAGAAGATGACTCCGACGCATTCGAGATCCCTTGATAACTCCTCCATTTGGAGCGGTACTCCCTCAACCTCATCACTTCAGCCTTAGCTCTCTTAGCTCGAGCAATAGCATTGTGAGCCTACAATTCTATCGACGTAGCTCTTGTAGTGGAAGCCCCAGCCCGATCCTCAGCAGCTATCTAACACTCATCAAGCTGGCCTAAAGTAGTTTGCATATCACATCATACATAACACATCAGTCCTATGAGTTTTCACTAGGGGCATTCACATAGCATGCATCATATATGTAATTATTTACAAAAATAAGTACATACATCTATAAGGATGCTCTGAGCCATCAGAAGGTCACCTAGAGACTGATAGCCCCTCATAATCTACTCCATGTTAGCTCGCGGGGTCTACAAATTCAAGTTTTGTTCAAAAAGGCAATTTCAAAGCTTTAAAAGACAAATTACAAAAAGAAGAAGGAAGAAAACTCATATGAGTGGCATCGATTAGAGCAAAGACCAGTTGGTGGACAGAAGGCTTCAAGTGTCGAGTCCCTCGCCTAACAACTCCCATTATAATGACAAAAATTGTATTCAGAGCGGCATGAAAATGACCCTCCACCATGCCTGCCGCTTGGACACGAGCCTACACTAGAGTTGCTGGAGCCATAACAACCTCCTCTACACTAGCCACACTACCACTCAAGACTAGGCATCTCCTCTTGTGAGAGAGGTCTTGTACATTCAAGATGAAGCTTAGAAACAAGCATAGGGTAATTTAAAATTTAAATCTAAAAGCAAAAATCAAAAGTTACCTAAAAAGACCTAACTGGAGGAGCATGATGGGAGGGATTAGCTGTCTCATGAACTACAAATTGGAGCCCTCGATAGAAGCAGCCACATGCTCAACCCTATTGACAACCGAAGGTCTCTCAACATCCGATGGAAAATGACGATAGAAGAGATTTGAAGGGAAAACCGACCTCAAAGATGTTGGGAACTGACATCCAATTTGAACACGCATAACATGCATTGTCGAATTTCAAAATTTTGTCCCTGTCCCCAAGAACTCCTATTAGTTGCATATTAAATAAAGCCTTAACTAAATAATTCTCTACCTAGGTTAGCATGCATAGGCTAGATATACCATAATTTTAAATTATATCCTACTATAAATATTTTATACTAAGCATGTTATAACTCTAAGCTATAACCTAAGCATAAAATAAACTGATCATGCAAAATAAGCTAAGCATAATTATTAAGTCTAAAAACGATTAAAGAAAAAGAACTAATAATTAACAGAGAAAGAAAGAAAACTTACTAGTTGAAGCGTGCTTTAGCAGAACCTCTTTACACAAGCCTGCAAGCATAGGATAGCATCTATGATTCTCCACACGAACCCCACCAACCAAAACCTCTCCGAGAGGAAGAACTGAGGAGCCTTAAGTAGTTGGTAGACCACTCCAAAAGCCCCACCCAAAAATATAAACTAGAGGTGCTCGAATAAAATCAAGATCCTCAAAAATAACTTATTCAAGTAACCTTTATTGTAGGAATTATTCTTGAACTTGGTGCAAATTGAAATGAAAGGGAGTGCCTATTTAAAGGCATGGAGAAGCAAAAAATGCTTCCCCATTTTCCAATGTGGGATGTGAAAAATGCACATCCCATAAAATGGGTTTGATCCATGGAGTATGAAGCCCGCGGGTCTGACCCGCGTGTAGCGTACAAAGCACGCTGCACATGGCCAGCATAAGGTAGGCCATAATGGCTTGCCTTGCACCCACAAGTCGGGCTTGTGGGCTTTTCCCACAAGCCCATCTTGTGGGTTGGACTATGCAGGGAACACCTAGCGCTGCCCAGCAGCGCTGGTGCGACCTAGTGTGTGGGCTCAAGTAGTGTCGAGCCTATAGCCCTTTAGCCTCTACATGGGGTCCCAAAATGTGTGCCCCATCGCCGTAGGGTCTGACCCCTTTACTCCGATTGGAAAATTCCCTTTCAAAATTAATTTATTTCACGACCCTAAAAAATTATTTACCGGTCAAAAATAAATTCCTTGGCTTATCCAAAATGATCCAATCATCTATTAACCAATTTAAATTATAATCCAATTATTGACATGTTATATTTTTGTAACAGAATAAATCTATTAATTCTTTACTTAGTCCGATGAAGGTCCAATGTGTGTGACCTTATAAGTTCCCGAAGTATTGAGCTGTTAAGGCTTAATCATTGTTCTAATGGAACCATTGGCTCGATGTTCTAAACCATGAATAGAACTCAATTACCTTAAATGACTGTAGTACACCTCTAGCAAGGGTCTAAAATCCCCCATTACTCGGAACGTCATTTGCATTTATGACTTAATCCAGGTTAATGCAATAGTTATCCAGTGCGATGAACTCCTTCCATTCTTTAATATTAGTACCATCTGGTTTATAGGGTTTGGTTAAAGTGTTAACCCCCTAATAGCAAGTTTGCTCTAAGCTATCCTAGTTATTAACTTCTTACAAAAGTATATTGCCTTTTAGCATAGTGTGTTTTACTAGAAACTATTTCTATCAATCACATACTCTCATCAGAGGTATATAGCAATCATCACTTTAACAAGCGGCTAGGTACAACTCCTTAATATATCCGGCGCGATGGATTCTTTCTGATTACATAGCTTACCAACATGTTGTCATTACTATACCCGTAGCCACTAGTGACACCCTGAATTAATGAGTGTACGAGAAAGGCCCAAAGTGTAATGATGGTACCACACAAGATAACCAGCATCCCAAGTATTAGGATATTCACAAATCTTATTACATGAAGATAAACACTAACACATTGATATATACACCAAGTGTTTACCTTACTGTAGTCTGAAATATAACTCCTAGATATATGCATGTGTCAAACTGAAGGCACCACTTTCCGTCCTTAGAAGATTGGCCGCTTGGACCCTTTCCAAGAAAGTTGACCACATGCTAGTCCATTCGCTTTATCAATATCCTTTCTTGATAAAACTATGACTAGGGATAGTTTAGACATAATCATAATTGCACATGAAGCAGGTCTCACTAAATATAGTCCAACTATAATTTCTCCGACTTCATGCTATGATACATCAATGACTTTTATATACATACATCGATGAATATATTTTAACCAACCATAATATATTTACGAGCACATCGATATAAATAAAGATTAAATGCCTTTATTAATTAAATAAATTATTTGTACTATTACATAATTAAGATATATCACCCTAATTGCTTTACGGCCATACATCATATCTAACAAACTTCCACTTGCACTAAGGCCAATTAGCGATATGTCTTAATCCATGTACTTTAACATGCTGGTCATGTTTGACTTGAGTTAATGGCTTCGTCAGACCATCCGCGAGGTTCTAATTAGTGGGTACATATTCTAGTCTTATTATCTTAGCATCAATAGTCTCCCTGATTATATGATACTTCTGGATGCATATCTATTTTTCTAGTGAGATCGTGGTTGCTTTGCCTGAGCTATAGCACCATTGTTATCATAATATAAAGCAATTGGATCAACAGTCTCAGGCACCATACCGAGATCACTAATAAATCCCTTTAACCAGAAAACTTCTTTTGCTACTTCAAATGCAACAATGTATTCAAATTTTGTGGTTGAATCAGCAGTAGTCTTGCTTGGAACTCTTCCAGCTTGTCGCCCCTCCATTAACGCAAACACAAAGCCCGACTGAGACTTAAAGTCATCCTTTTTAGATTGAAAACACACCTTAGTATAACCTCTAATTGTGAGGTCACCATCTCCATATATCAAGAACTCATCTTTAGTCCTTCGCAAGTTCTTACAAATTGCCTTGACGGCCATGTAGTACTTTTCACCTAGATTTGACTGATATTTTCTCATAAAGCTCAAAGCTAAGACACATCCGAACTAGTACATATCATAGCATATATTATGGATCCTATCATGGATTTATAGCGAATTTCCTTCATGCGCATTCTTTCTTGAGCTATCTTCGGACACTCAGCCTTAGATAGGTTAATTCCCTTTGTCATCAGGAGATAACCTTTCTTCGAATGCTCAAGGTTGAACCTATTCAATACCTTATCTATGTACGTGCTTTGAGAAAGACCTAACAGCCTTTTAGATCTATCCCTATAGATCTTTACACCTAGCATAAATGATGCTTCACGAAGATCTTTCATAGGGAACTTTCTTGACAACCATACTTTAACATTTTGAAGGAGAGAAATATTGTTTCCTATTAGCAGAAGGTCAACGACATATAATACTAAGAAAATGACTGCACTCCTACTAACCTTCTTATAAACACAAGGCCCATTAATGGATGGACAGAAATCTAGTTCACGGATTGTCTAATCAAACCTTATATTCCAACTTTTGGATGCTTGCTTAAGTTCATAAATGGATCTTTGCAGTTTGCATACCTTTGAGACATTCTAAGATGTAAAACCCTTAGGCTGTATAATATAGACATCCTGGTCTAGAACCCTATTCAGGAATGCTATTTTAACATCCATCTGCCAGATCTCATAATCGTAATAAGCAGCAATGGCGAGGAGTATCCCTATGGATTTAAGCATGGCCACTAGTTAGAAAGTCTCATCATAGTCAGTACCTTCACATTGATTATAGCCTTTCGTAACTATCCTTGCCTAATAGGTAATCACATTGCCATCAATGTCAGTCTTCTTCTTGAAGACTCATTTGCACCTGATCGGTCTAACCTCTTGTGTTGCATCAACCAAATTCTAAACTTGATTCTCATACGTGGAATCCATTTCTGACTTCGTGGCTTTAAGCCATTTATCAGAATCTAAGCTTTTTATTACTTAATCATAGGTTCTTGGTTCATTATCCTCCATAAGATATAGTTCCTTATCATCAGTGATGATAAAACCATATCTATTGGGACCTTTATAAACATGACATGATCTTTGTAATGCTTGTGTTTTAACAGGTTGTTCTTGGATCACACCTTCTTGAGTATCTAGAACAGGGTCAATCAGCTGATTATCTGCTTCTTCCTCTTGAACCTCCAATTTGATATTGCTCCCACTGACTTTTGCAAGTAAGTGTTCCTTTTCCAGAAAGTGAGCACTCCGAGACACAAATACCTTCTGTGCTTTAGGTTGGTAAAATAAATATCCAATAGTTTCCTTTGGATATCCAATGAACAAACACTTGTCAGATTTGGGGCTTAGCTTATTTGATGCTATCCTCTTTACCATGGCAGGAAAGCCCCATACTCTAAGGTGACTTAGAGGTGGCCTTTTATTACACCATCTTTCATAAGGTGTAAAATCAGCTAATTTAGAGGGCACTCTATTTAATACATAAGCTGCGCTCTCTAGTGCATATCCCCAAAAGGATTTACTCACTGCTCGGCTCATCATGGAGCAAACCATATCTAATAAAGTCTGATTCCTCCTTTTAGATGCTCCATTGTGTTGGGGCATATAAGGAGGGGTCCACTGGGGAACTATCCCATTTTCCTTTAGATAATCTTGATACTCCTGACTTAAGTACACTCCATCTCGATTAGATCGAAGTGCTTTAATACTTTTATCAAGTTGTTTCTCTACTTCATTTCTGAATATTTTGAACTTTTCAAAACTTTCAGACTTGTGCTTCATTAAGTACAAATAATCGTATCGTGAATAATCATCAAAAAAGGTTATAAACTAGGAGTATCCTCCTAGTGCCTGAACACTCATTGGACCACACACATCTGTATGTATATGTTCCAATATACTCGCGGCTCGTTCACCCTTTCCTTTAAAGGGCAACTTTGTCATTTTTCCTCTTAACCAAGGTTCGCAATCAACATAAGACTCCAAGTCTATTGGGCCCAAGTCACCTCACTTAAGCAATCTTTGTTTATGTGGCCTAAACAACAATGCCATAAGTAGAAGGAATTCTCATTATCTAATTTAACTTTCTTTACATTGTTTATATTAAAAACTTAGGTTTTAGTATCAAGAATATAAATGCCACCATTCAACATCCCATAACTATAAAGAATATTATTCAAGCGAATCTGACAATTATTATTCAAGAATAAAATTTCAAATCCTTCTACTGCTAAACACACAACAGATACAATATTATTAGTAACACTCAAAATTTAGTAACAATTATTCAAAACTAAAACAAGTCCACTTGGCAAAATAAGATTAAAGTTACCTATGGCTAATGCAGCAACTCGGGCTTTATTTCCCATATGTAGGTCCATCTCCCCTTTTGCAAGTCTTCTAATGTTCCTTAGTCCCTAAATAGAAGTACAGATATGAGAACCACAACCAGTATCTAATGCCCAAGTGGATTCATGCAGAAAAGTAGCATTGTTTTCAATTACAAACATACCTGAAGCAGATGCCTCCGTAGGCTTCTTCTGCAAATGCTCAGAAGCAGGAACTTTGCAATCCCTCTTCTAATGTCCTGGTTTCCCGCACTAGAAGCAGACATACTTAGATGTCTTCTTTTCTTTCTTCTTATTGATTCTTTTCTTGGCACCCAGTGCCTGCTTCTTTTTCTTAGAAGCCTTGCCTTTCTTGACCAACAGTAATGGTTTCTGATCTTTCTTGATCTGAGGTTCTACTGTCTTTATCATACTGATTAATGCTTGGATAGTAGAATTAATCTTGTTCATGTAATTGATAGTCACGAAGCCTAAGTAACTATCCGTTAAGGACATCAACACAAGGTCAATGCTTAAGACATTATTAATCTTGAATCCCAATTGATTCAACTTCTTAAGGTATCCTAAGAGTTTCAGTACATGCTGAGAGGCAGAGTTATCGACCAACATCTTAGTTCCATAAAGGAGTTTGGAGGTCTCATACCTCTATATCCTTTCTCGCTCAGCAAAGAGCTCCTTAAGATGGAGAACCGTGTCCTCTAAGGTCATGTTCTCATGTTATTTATGAAGCTCAGGATTCATGGACCCCAACAACATGCATATTGCAGTCTCACGATCTTTCATATGCTTTAACCAAGCATCATGTTCCCCATGATCCTCAACATCAGGTTCAACAGGGAAAATTTAATCCAAAATATAGAAGATTCTCTTGGATCTGAGAATTATTTTCAAAGCTCGGAACCAATCAGAAAAGTTTGAGCCATTTAGTTTCATGTCAAGTAACAGATGGATATTAAGGTTGGAAGTCATTTTCAACCTAAGATATAAGAAAATAAAAAATTGTTTAGATATTAGTTTTAGTACATTCATTTAATATAAGGTCTTTTAATTAAATACATTTGTCCTACTATTTTCTTCAAAATTTACAACAGCCCAATCTACTAAATTCGTGAATTTTAACCCAGCTAAATTTCCTAGTACGTAGCATTTATAACTACTCTATTATGCTTCCCAATTTTATGAGTCAGGTCATATTAGTAACTTATAGTTGGAATATCATTTCATTGGCATCATATGCAATTATTAATACACTGAAGTTCCCTAATCCCAAGGGATGTGTGCTCTTATTTTAGCATCTCCTTGAATATGTCTCAGTTCTGCGGCTAGCCCTCAATTTTATGGTGGACTACCCAATCCTATTAAGGTAGACCCTATTTCAATTTTTATAACCGATCAATGTAGACTAAAAGGATGCTTTACGCAACACTTTGATAGCCAAAAGAGACCGTATTATAAATTTTAGTGAGGAAGACTATAACTTGCCTTAATATATATACTTTAGGATTTTATTGGTGTTTAAACGTCTCACCCTATCTAGGATTTTATCAGATGGACATATTGATAATAATTTATATTACTTCAGGGAACTTTAGAATTAATTTATAAGGTCCAACCTTAGGTGGGTTCAAGCTCTTGATTATAATTATTCCATTAACCTAGATTATATGCAAAATAATTAACACTTTTATTTGTTATATTTATATTGCATTCCTTTAAGCTTTTATTCAATAAATTTTAGTACCATCTAGTTTATAGGGTTTAGTTAAAGTGTTAACCCACTAATAGCAAAGTTGCTCCAAGCTATCCCAGGTATTTAATTGTTACCAAAGTGTTGGAAACCATGATCTGAGAAAACAAAAAATTCGGATAATGCTAAGGTAAAACTTATCCTGGAACATATCAACACAAGCATTGTCGGGGCTAACTGATCTATAGATTAGGCTAATATAGTAGCCATAAATAACTGCACTACAATCATGGACAAAATCACTTCGTCATCCACTGATTTGTCCACAGAGCTCAAGGAGTATATAGATTCCCAGTTTGAAAGCTTGATAAAATTCATCACTGAAAAAGAGGAAAAATCATCTCTCCCCAGCCTATATGAGCAGCAGCAGACCGTATTTAAAAAGCTGACCAAATTCTTGGAAGAGGATTTGCCCGAGCTCTTTGCCATACAAATTGCAAATATTGCATAAGAGGTTGTTGGACAGTTCAATGGTCAGGATTCAGTCATTGAAAGATTAATGGATGATCTTCGCAAGGACCTGACCATAGCTAACTCAAGCATTCACAATATCCGCATGGATTTGGGCAAAGACCTTAAGAAACTTCAGTCCAGACTATCAAATTTTTCTATCTCCGGATCCTCTTCCTCTCCATCTATCCTAGAAAGCCAATTACTTCCTGTCTTCCAAGACCTTGTCCAGCACATTGGAGACACAAGATTCTTTGGCCATAAGGGCATAACTACTCTTCTGAAGGCACTTTTTCCATATTTTGATGAGAAGGATAGGGATTATGTACTGAAGATGCATCCCTACCTCACTGTCTCTTACACCCAGCTTCAGAACCTCTTATGCCCTCTGCATCTCTCTCCGGCCACTGTGAACCACATCTTAGGGCAAAAAAGGCAAGGAAACTTGGACTACTTAATCTACTCCAAGGCTTGGTAGGAAAAGTGGGATCAAAAAACATATACAGTGATCAACCCCCCAGCTAAAAATAAAAAGGGAGAGGAAAATAGAAAGATGGAGAAAGGCAAATAAAAGGAAGGAGGAGCATCTAGTGCATTCGGAAGGAATTAGACTAGCTATATCTTGTAAAAATTTAGTAGTAGATAGATTCACTTAAATATTTCTGTATCTTGCAATCCAAAAACTTTATTGATGTTAATGATTGTTAACAGTAGAAGTATATAGTGAAAATCTAATTCTCTTAAAAAAATTACTTCTGAAGTAGAATAAGCTATTATACTACAAAAATATTACAGCCTAGAATTAAAAAATGTTGGGGGAGTTAGAGGATGCTAGAATTATGGGGGAGTAAAAATTGTAAATGACTAAGTATCAAGAATCGTACTTAGCTCATATAAACTCCTTTCCTTATGCTTAGATGCCTTAGGTTTTTGTTTCCAACAAATGGGGGAGATTGTTGGAAACAATGATCCGAAATAACAAACAATTCGGATCTGGTTTGAAGTAAACAAAAAACCTAAGTATAAAAAGGCCTAAGCCATTGCATCCGGACATAAATCCAAGACATCCGAAGTCCAAGACAAATGAAAACAAGTTACCTAAGCATATATGGAAGCATCCGGTTAAAGTTTGGAAAGGAAAAAAACTTTGAACTACCCAAAATAGTATCTGAAAGAACCCATTGCGCAAGCATCCGGAAGAAGACAAATCTGGATATGTTAAGTCTGAAGACATTCGGAAGACTTAAATATCAAAACAAAGGGAATCATTCGAAAATTCCATTCCATCCATTATTTTAGTATATCAAGTCAAAGATCCTTTTCCCATAAGCAAGACAAAAGAATACAGCTAGCACTTTTCAGAAAAGGGCAGAAGGACATATAACGGATAGGGAAAAAGGTAACAACCTTTTTCATCTAGACCAATAAAAAGGCGCATGGAGCTCACACCAAAAAGCCATTGGCATAAAAGTTGGCAAGGTACTAAAATACAAGAAAACTATCACTGATAACTTTTTAGCCTCAATCCTAAGAATTCAAACGGGTCAAAATCTCTAACGGATTGAGCAACGGCTCCAGAAGCGCCACATATTACCTGATCAAGAGTGAAGATTAAATACAAGTTCAACAATCCACAATGTCTACATTCATGATCAAAGCCTATAAAAGGGAAGCTTCACAAGTTGAGAAGGTGTTGGTTGATTTGATAATGCAATTAACAAGAGAATTTGCTAAATCAATCAGAAAACACATCCCGCAAAGAATTAAATATTTCCAAATCAGTTGTAAGGATTCCTAAGTGAAATTATAAACTTAAGGAAGTCCAAAAACCAAAACCTTTGAGAAAACAAAGAGTAAAGAATCTCATACATGGGTGAGTAGTGAGATTGGGATATAGCTTGAAGTAGGTGCTTTGAGTGGGATCCCCCTATAGGACTCAGTTTAGGTTTGGGTAGAAATCTAAGTGGTGTATCCTTCTAAAAACCAAAGGCCTTAGCTATGAATTAGGATTTCTAGTGGTATATCCTACATCCAGAAGGGGTATCATCAAGAGATAAATTGTAAGGCTTGATTCCTTCTAGTTGGAATGGAATCCACTAGTGGAAAAGCTCGGTGGATGGAAACTCTAGGGACTGGAGTAGGCAGGGCTGAACCTAGATAAAATACTTGTGTTTAATTTTCTTACTCTTTCTTTTGTGCATATTTATTTATATACATTTGCATCATCCGGATCCATCCCCCATATCAGAATCAAACACGCTACACTAAAGACTTTTTAAAGTCTGTTAATTCCACAAAGAGGATCATTCACCCTCCCCCTCTAACCAAACTTGGACCCTCACAGGGACCAATATTTGATATTAGAGGAAGTGCTCAAACTAGAGATCTAACAATCTAGATCTAAATTTCAAAATGAGTTTCCAAAACTCATAGCTCCTTACGGACGGTTTGTCTATTACCCGACCTCCACTCTTCACCAGGGAACATTACATATTCTAGAAAAATTGGATGAAGAATATCATTTAGGCTCAAAGCATGATGGCATGGATGCCTATTAAAGATGGTCCATGTGAGCCTACTCATGAGGTAGATGGTTTAACCACCCACAAGCCCTCGAGCTTATGGGATGAGAACGATTATAAAAGATTGCATGAAAATGTAAATGCTATTAACATGCTACATTGTGCTCTTAGTCTAGCTAAATTTAACAGGATATCCAAATGCAAAACTGCACAAGAGATATGGCAGAAGCTGGAAGTGACCTATGAAGGAACAAACAAGGTCATAGAAGCCAAAATCGATCTACTACAACAGAACCTTGAATCCTTCAAGATGGAGCCCAAAGAATCCATCAGCAGCATGAATGCTAGATACACCAATCTATTAAATAAATTGAAGCGGCTAGAGAAGGAAATCTCTGAAGTTGACATGGTCAAGTCGATACTCTAGAGTCTCACCAAGGAATGGGATAATAAGAAGACTGCCATTGAGGAGGCTTATGACTTAAACTTCTATAGGGATGATGAGCTCTTTTGAAATATCTTGACTCAATAAATATCTCTAGAGAGATACAACCAACAAGAAAGAAGGCCAGAAGAAAAGAAGTAGACCATTGCTCTTAAGGCAGACTCTATCGGATCAGCCTCTTCTGGATCAGATAAGCAGCCAAAAGAGTCAAATTATAGTGAAGAAGATATGGCTATGCTAGCCAAGTACTTTGACAAATTCCTAAAGAAAAAGGATAGAAGAAGATCTAGAAGATTCAAGTCAAGAAGGCCTACGGAAGGCCCATGGAAGGCCCCTAAAGAAGGGATAAGCCAAGAAAGGCTTCAGAAGAAAAGAAAGATCCAAAGAAGGATGTTGCCTATGTTGAATACGGGGAAAAAGGGCACTTCAGAACCAAATGCACCAAGATAAGAAATTAAAAGAAGTGAAAGATATGGTGGCCACATGGAGCAATAGTGAAGAAATCAGCGGTTCATCTTGAATAGAAGAAGAAGAGACTACTCACTGTACATTTATGGCACTGACGGATCTGAAAGCAGAATAATCTGGAAGAAAGTCATCCAAACAAGACACTAAGCCAATTAGTGATTCAAAATCAGAATCAGCAAATAGTGAGGTACACTCTTATTCTAATTGTGTTTCTAACATTGATCTTGCTAGAGCTTTAAAGGTGGTGATCCACAATGTGTGAAAGAACACCAAAGCCATAAAATCCATACAATGACAAATTCTGGAATTGGCTAAAGATGCTGAAGCTATATCACAAGACATCAACTTGATGAAAACCACAAAGCACATGGACATTGTGGAGGAAAACTTCCTGAAAAGTCAAATTCAAATCTTGAGTGCTAACTTGAAAGGGTTAGATAAGGAGCTAACTCTGATGAAGGAAGCATCTGGAAGTAGATCCGGTCCTTTGTAACCAAGAAGGAATACAAGGCAAGCTATAAAGCCTTTCAACCAAAGAGAGAAGGAGGTCAGTAGGCAACCTCAAGCCCAACGATAGACTGCTGCACAAAAAGGAAAGGCTAAGGCACTTTACAATCAGCAACCTGCCAAACAAAGAAGGAATTATGCAGTAGAGGTTGCACCCCCAACCAGCTTCTGGATACACATCAAACCAACTACAAGTGTATAAAAAGCTGTATATAGAGGGAACTATAGGAAGGATGATCTCGAGAAGATTGAGAAAAAGCAAGAGCAGAATAGACCCATTTCAAGGTGCAAGTTTTGTGGGAAAAACAACCATATTACTAAATTATGTAGATTAAAAAATGGTTATTATGATATTTATCCTTGGCCTAAAATGGTTGATAACCCGAGAGGACCCAAATCTGATTGGGTACCCAAACCCACTTGATCTATTTTGTAGGTATGCCCTAGACCCACAGTAGATCAACAAACTTGGTACATTGATAGTGGATGCTTAAGGCACATGATAGGTGTTGAGAAGGCCTTCATCATATTAACCCGGAAGAAGGGAGGCAAAGTAAGCTTTGGAGACAATAAAAAAGGACAGATCATTGGACATGGAACCGTTGGAGCTGAATTAAAGATAGAAGATGTCTCACTGGTTGATGGACTGAAGTTCAACTGACTAAGTGTAGCCCAACTCTATGACAAAGGAAGAAAAGTGTCCTTTGAGTCCAGAGGCTGCTCAATCTTTGATAGTAAGTCTAATCAACTCATTAATTATGCACCTAGAGTAAATAATGTCTATTCTGTTAACATTAAAAATGAGAAAAACAATATCTGCTTGATTTATAAAGAAGAAGAATCCTGGCCATGGAACCGAAGGTTGGGACAGGTCAGCATGAACCTCCTATCCAAACTAGCCAAAAAGGAATTGGTAATGGGTTTGCCTAAGGTTGCTTTTGTTAAGGGTCATCTATGTACTACATGTCAATTAGGTAAATAGCATAAGAAAAGTTTCCCTTCCATCTCCTACATTCTTTCCAAAAGAGTACTTGAGCTCTTGCATATTGATCTCTTTAGTCCAATCAAACCATTGAGTTTAGGTAGAAGAGAATACACCATGGTCATTGTGGATGATTATTCTCCATATACCTAGGTTCTCTTACTAGTAAGCAAAGATGAAGCCTTTGACCCATTCTCAAAAACATTCATCTGGATAGAAGTAGAATAGGGCATAAGCATTGCACACATCTGGAGTGATAATGGTGTTAAAAAATAAGCACTTTGCTAAATTTTTTGACTCCAAGGGCATTGAACATAACTTTTCTGCCCCTCATACTCCTCAACAAAATGGAGTTGATGAGTGGAAAAATAGGACCATAGTTGAAATGGCTAGAACAATTCTAAGTGAGAATTGTTTGCCAAATATTTTTGGGGTGAGGCTGTAAACACAACTTGTTATATTTTGAATAGAGCTCTCATAAGAAAAACCTTAAAAAAGACCCCCTATGAAAGTTAGAAGGGAAGGAAACCCAAAATTGGGTATTTTAAAGCCTTTGGATGTAAATTCTACATCCTTAATGATAGAGGGCAATTAGGAAAATTTGATCCTAAGTCTGATAAAGCAATTTTCCTTAGCTACTCAACATATACCAAGGCTTACAGAGTCTTCAACAAATGAACCCAAACTATGGTAGAGTCTATACATGTATATTCCGATGAGACTAACCATGTAGGCAAAAGAAGTTCCATTCTAGAAGTTCCTATTCCGAAAGCTAAAAACTCTGGAGAAGAGAAGGAAGCCAAAGTTCCTGATTCCTTCCAATTCAAGAAGTACAAAGAAGAAGATGAAGGAATATCTCTAGATCTAGAAGTACCACCAGTTGATCTCAACCCACATAGGATAAACTTCAATGATGATAAAGAAGAGGAAGTTGAGGCTGAAGTGGAACAACCCCTAATCCAGTATGGAGATATTCCAAGAGCAGTCCGAACTCATAGGGATCATTCGATTGCAGCTATTTTCGATAATGTCCAAAATCCAGTTAGAACCAGAAGTCAACTCAATAGGATAATAAGCCATGCTACCTTTGTCTCTCTTATTACGCCAAAGAAATTCCAAGATGCAGAAGGAGACGAAATCTGGATGATGGCCATGCAAGAAGAGTTAGATCAATTCACCAGAAATGATGTATGGGATCTAGTGGCACCTCTAAGAGGAAAGTCAATCATTGGCACGAAATGGGTATTCTAAAATAAGCTAGATGAATCTGGAGTGGTGTTGAGAAACAAGGCATGATTGGTTGCCCAAGGCTACAATCAACAAGAAGGGATTGACTGTGAAGAAAAATTTGCCCCCTAGTAAGATTGGAGGCAATCCGGATTCTATGTGATTTTGCATCATTCATGGGATTACCATTTTTCAAAATGGATGTCAGAAGTGCCTTTGTCAATGAAGCTATCCAGGAAGAAGTCTATGTGAAAAAACCACCTGGATTTGAAGACTCAAAGCATCTGGATCATGTCTACAAACTGAAGAAAGCCCTCTATGGACTAAAGCAAGCTCCAAAAGTCGGCTATGAGAGACTCACTACATTTCTCATATCCAAAGATATATTTAGGCCAAAGCCGTCACAACTCTTTTCATCAAGAAGAAGAAGGATAATATTATCCTAGTTTAAATTTATGTAGATGACATCATCTTTGGAGCAACAGATGAAAAGTTGTGTGAGGAATTTAGCTTTCAAATGCAGAAGGAAATTGAGATATCCATGATGGGAGAACTAAACTTCTTCCTTAGTTAACAAATCAGGTAAAGTCCAGATGTGATTTTCATTAATCAATCCAAATACACTAAGGAGATCTTGAAGAAGTTTGAAATGGACAAGAGCAAGCCAATGTCCACTCCAATAGGTTCAGATATAGTCCTATCTAAGGATTGTGAAGGAGAAGAGGTTGTCTAAAGCTATATAGAGGGAGGATTGGATCACTTCTATACTTGACAGCTAGCAGCCTGACATACACTATGCAGTTTGCTACTGTGCAAGATATCAAGCCAATCCTAAGGATTCACATCTGAAAGCAATAAAGAGGATCCTTAGATATCCCTTAGGAACCACTGAAGTAGGGTTATGGTATCCTAGTAATGGAGACTTCACACTTCAAGGCTTCACTGATACAGATTATGGCAGCGATACTGTTGAAAGAAAGAGTACATCCGAAGGTTGCCATTTCCTTGGAGATTACTTAGTATCATGGTACAACTAGAAGAAAACTTCAGTTGCTTTATCTACTATAGAAGCAGAATATATGGCAGCTGGAAGTTATGTAGCTCAACTCCTATGGATCAACCAACAACTAGAAGATTATGGAGTTCAATCCGGATGTGTGGATGTAATGTGTGACAACAAAAGTGCCATTGATGAGTCAAAGAATCATGTACTCCATAGCAGGATGAAACATGTCAACATCATATGATGAAGAAGGATGTTGCATTGGTATACATTCCAATCAATGAACAAAGAGCAGATATCTTTACTAAACCACTTAGTAAAGATCAATTTGGCAAGCAGACGGAGTCAATTGGAATGTCGAATCCAATTTGAAGAAAATCGGAAGCAATACAAAGTGAACTTGGTTTTTGGTAAGACAAGGAATCTGAAAGAGAAAAAGAAATGATGTTATCTATGCCACATCAGCAGACAGTAAGGACACATGGCAGTAAAGGTGGTAAAAAGGAAGTATTCCTTTTTGAATTTCAAACGTCTATTAGGAGTTACATGCGAGCTAAATTCAACAGCTTTTTAAAAATAAACTATTCCCATTCTCTGATTAAATGGAACTTACCTCTCTCCTAAAAATTCACCTGTCATATCATCAATCTAGACAAAGTTAACGGTATCTGGATTACCAAAATACCCTTACTTTGGAAATCCTATAAAAAAACCCCCCAGAATCCCTATCTTCTTCACGTAAGCAACAATTCTCTACTGTTACCCGGCAATTTTCAAAACTCAAACCCTAATTTCTTTCAACCTCTAAAGTGGCCGCCATCATGACTAACAAAGGAATTAAAATGCTTCCTTAAAGAAATGTTGTTGAAGAATCTGGTCGTAATGATAAAGACTTTACCCCCATCAATTTTAAGCCCTCAGACTCTGTATACCCACAGACTACTTAGGAGATAACTTTTTGTTCGAAATAGATCCCTACTTAAAACTTATTGAAGATCAACACGTGGGCGAGTTTCTTAAGATCAAATGCCTAACCTATCCGGATTTAGTAAGGGAATTCTACTCCAATCTCAGTGTACACTCCTTCCATGATGCTCTGAGAACCAAGGTTCAGGGGAAGGTAATTACTATTACGCCGGAATTTTTTGAAACTGAATATGAAGAATGACAGAGTCCAACTCAGAATTGACGGGGATGAACAACAAGTAAAGTATGAACCCAAGATGTGGCTGCATTCGAACTACTTTAGGGATAAATTCTCAACTTACTTTTCAGAAGTGTCAAGATTCCCCTAACATGCACTTTCCAAGTTGGTTCTAATCTGGTAGGGCTCTCTCACCATAGTATCATCCTTCTAGCACTGTGTATTCCAACACTGAGTAGAGAGTAGGGTTGTTACCATATCGGTGTTGATCATCCACTACCTAAGGTAGCACAGAAACTCTCACAATGCCCTTATCACCCAAATTCTAATTGCAAATGAAGTGAATGTATCCTAGTAACAAGCTATAAATGGAAAGGAAATCGTTGAAAAGGATTTCAAGAAACTGAACTTTGGTGAGACTTGGAATGAAGAAAAGGCTAAGAAGCTTAGGCATGAGAAGAACACTAGAGCTCGAATGACTATGGATCCGATTGAGGAGGCTCCAATTCCTAAAGAGGCTAGAACCTCTAAGCCCAAAGCTCAAGAGCAACTGGCATTTGTTTCGATTTTGGAAATCAATGAGGATGCCTAAACCATCAGTCAATTGCTATAGGAAAGCCCGGAGAAGCCAAATCCAAAGAGGAGATTAATCAAAGCAGCAGATAAGAAGAGGAAATCTAATGAAACTCCAGTTGTGATAGAGGATGAGGAAATAGAAGATGAAGCTCCGGTACCCACAAAGTAGTTTACCAGAAAAGGTGCACCTTTGATGATGTAGTTAAAGCCCAGAAAGTTGAGAAAAAGAAAGCTAAGAAGCCTGCTGATATTGTGATAGATGATGAAGCTGCTAAATGGTCTCAAAAAGTTGAATTGGCTAAAGCAAAAAAAATCAACGGGAAAGCGTATGCCTGGATCCATTGAGGAAGTTTATCTAGATGACCCTAAGTATGGCATAATAAAAGAGGCCATGAACAATAATGATCGAATCAACAAGCAGACCATAGAAGGACCCAGAGGCTCTTTCGGTGCTCAACCAATCCTTATTGATCCAGTGGACATGGCTACTTTAGCCCAAGATCCGAAAGCTGATCTTTTTCCCTTGCTGGCTAGATTTGGACCACTTTCAGAGAATTTGCTTATTCCGAAAAATGAGATCCAAATCAAAGTAAGTCCTGTAAAGGCACCTAGAGAGGGCATTGAGGACACTACTAATGCGCCTGGGGGAGAAATTAAAAGTCCTAAAAAGGAATATGTAGGGTGATTGAGGACAATTCTAGTTCTACTAGGATTGTGGAGATTGATGAAGGAAGAAAAGAAGCTGATGATCAAAATCAAACGTAAATCAATGAGGTAATTCCTGACACTATTTCCTTTGATATAAATGCTAATGGCACTGCTAATGTTGGAACAATAGTTAATAATGAGGACAACTTAGATAAACAAACTTCACGTGTATCTGAGGCACAGGAGTCCAACCCAAAAGATGTGATTCCAAAGGAGGGACAAACTCTAAGTTCTCAAGGGCACACTCTTAGAGTGGACTCAAGGGATAAGGCTAGTCTAGGGAAACACTTGGAAGAGAAGAAAGGGGAAGAAGAAAAGGAATCCTTTGAAGCAGAATCCTCCGGATTTGATGAGACTAGAAGCAGCTCTAGATCAGAAACTCCACTTGCAGGCCAATAAAAATACTATCCTCTAACATTCCAGCTAGAGCCAAGAAGATCTGAACCGTGCTCAAAATCCTTCAAGAAGCTACTCATAAGGAACATGAGGAGAGCTATATTAAATAGAGCCTCCGGAACATTTGCAAGCATCTCAAATCCATTGAGAAGGTACTGATGGAATAATTTTCGCCTCTGGATTTGAAGGATGAAGTTGGGTAAATAAAGGGATGTGTGTAGAGAATAGAGTAGAAAGTGAAGGACTTCCCCACTATAGACTTAATAGCAGAGGTTTCCCTTGCTAAGCTAACACAAATCCTAGAACAGATCAATACAAGTATTGTCAAGGCTAACCGATCTGCAGATCAGGCTAATAGAGTAGCCACAAATAACTGCGCTACAATCATGGACCAAATCACTTCCTCATCCACTAATTTGTCTACAGAGCTTAAGGAGTGTACGGATTCCAAGTTTTAACGCTTGACAAAATTCATCACTAAAAAGAGGAAAAATAATCTCTCCCTAGCCTAAATGAGCAGTAGCAGACCATATTGAAAAAGCTAACCAAATTCATGGAAGAAGATTTGCCCAAGATCTTTGCCACACAAATTGCAAATATTGTACAAGAGCTTGTTGGGCAGTTCAATGGTCAGGATTCAGTCATTGAAAGAATAAGGGATGATTTTCTCAAAGACCTGGCAACAGTTAACTCAAGCATTCATAATATCCATAGGGATCTAGGCAAAGACCTTGAGAAACTTCAATCTGGACTGTCAAATTTATCAATCTCCGAATCCTCCTCCTCTCCATCTATCCTAGAAAGCCAATTACTTCCTATCTTCCAAGACCTTGTCCAGCACATTGGGGACACAAGATTCTTTGGTTGTATGGGCATAACTACTCTTCTCAAGTCACTCTTTCAATATTTTGAAGAGAAAGATAGGGATTATGTACTAAAGATGCATTCCTACATCACTGTCTCTTACACCTAGCTCCATAACCTCTTACGCCCTCTACATCTCTCTCCGGCCACTGTGAAACACATCTTAGAGTAGAGAAGGCAAGGAAACTTGGACTACTCAATCTACTCCAAGGCCTGGTAGGAAAAGTGGGACGAAAAAACATATATGGTGATCAAGCCCCCAGTTGAAAACAAAAGGGGGAGAAAAATATAAAGAGGGAAAAAGGCAAAGAAAAGGAAGGAGGAGCATCTAGCGTATCAATAGACTAGCTATATCTTGTAAAAAATTTGTAATAGCTAGATTCACTTATATATTTCTGTATCTTGTAATCCAAAAACTTCATTGATGTTAATGATTGTTAATAGCAGAAGTATATAGTGAAAATCTAGCTCTCTTAAAAAAATTGCTTATAAAGTACAATCTGCTATTGTAATACAAAAATATTAGAAGCTAGAATTAAAAACTGTTGGGGGAGTTAGAGGATACTAGAATTATGGGGGAGTAAAAATTGTAAATGACTAAGTATCAAGAATCATACCTAGATAAACTCCTTCCCTATGCTTAGATGCCTTAGGTTTTTGTTTCCATCAAATGGGGGAGAATTTTGGAAACAATGATCCAGAGCAACAAACAATTCGGATCAGGTTTGAATTAAACAAAAAACCTAAGTATAAAAAGACCTAAGCCATTGCATCCGGACATATATCCAAGACATAGAAAGTCCAAGACAAATGGAGAAAAGTTACCTAAGAATTTATGGAAGCATCCAGTTTAAGTTTAGAAAGGAAACAAACTTTGAACCGCCAAAAATAGCATCCAAAAGATCTGATTGCACAAGCATCCAGAACAGGACAAATTCGGATATGTTAATTCTGAAGACATCCGGAAGGCCTAAATATCCAAACAAAGGGAATAAATTGAAAATTTCATTCCCTTCATTCTTTTGGTCTATCAAGTCAAAGATCCTTTTCCCTTAAGCAGGACAAAAGAAGACAGCTAGCACTTTTTAAAAAGCACAGAAGGACTAACATCGGACAATGAAAAAGGTAACAACCTTTTTCACTTAGACCAATATGAAGGTGTGTGGAGCTCACACCGAAAAGCCACTGGCATAAAAGTTAGCAAGGTACTGAAATACAAAAAAATGATCACTGACAACGTTTTAGCCTCAATCGTAAGGATTCAAACATGTCAAAATCTCTATCTAACGGATTGATTAATGGCTCCGAAAGCACCACATATTAACTGATCAACGGTGAAGATTAAATACAAGTTCAACAACCCACAATGGCTACATTTATGATTAAAGCCTATAAAAGGGAAACTTCATAAGTTGAGAAGGTGCTGGTTGTTTTGAGAAAGCAATTAACAAGAGAATTCGTTAAAGCAATCAGAAAACACATCCCTCCAAGAATTAAATATTTCCAAATTAGTTATAAGGATTCTTAAGTGAAATTATAAACTTGAGGAAGTCCAATTAGAAAAAACATCCCTCATAGATTCCTTTGTGGGGTAGCATATATCACTCTTGGGAAGTAATCCAAAACTAGTTTAGAATGAAATAATCTTGATCATCAAATTTCTTTGTGGTGAAGCAGACACCACTCCTACAAGTCGAATCAATTTTAATGGCCATGCTATCTCTAGTAGAGTTACTAAGAAGACTTATTTATTATAATGAGGTGACCTAGATCACCCTAAGATGAATAAGTTTTCAACAATCCTCACAAGTCAAAGAAGTTCAAGCACATCCAACAGTTCTTCCTCACATAATCATTCTTAATAGAAGGGGAAAATTTTTTTGTTTGTGGCAGGTAAGTATTTCTATCTCTATTCTACACATTCTGGTCACATGAACATTTAAGACCTTTGTTTTTATATCCTATGAGGGGCAGTCTATTAGCACGTAATTTTGATGACCCGTTAGTCGATCATAAAAGGTTTATATTTTGCCTTGGATATTCTTACATTTTAGGTTCATGAGTTAATCTACAGAAGTGGCCTCGAAGAACGAAAATCCAATCCCTCTAAAGGCCAAAAAGTTAAATTTTCACTATAACCCCATCGATTGGGGTACCGTGATCAATTCCTTCCTAATTTGATTCATCACCTTAAATCTAAATTTCCTATTTTAATCCTAATCGAAAATGGTACTGTGATCCCGATTGGGGTACTATGATTGATTTAATAGGAAAAATATTTTCTAAATTAAATCCATTTTCCACTTCAGTTGAGACTCCTTTTCTACCCAGTTTTAGTGGTAAGAGATCAATAATAGAGCCCCCAAACACCAGAAAAAACACACTTGAATATCTTCAAACACTCTCTAAAATTCTTTGGTGAATTAATGAAGTTCTACTAAATTCCAGACTTTTATTCATTCTAGTTTATAAAAATGAGAGTAATCGACTTGTTTGATTTACCTTTTTTATATTTACATTCATTTGTGAGTTCTTTTTAATCTATTCTGGTTCTTTGAGGTTCTTTCCTTTAAGATTGCTCCTAGGCCAAAAAACAAGAATTCTACTCAACAAGATAATAACTTGGTACTAAATGTATTTCAATTTAATTTTTTCAATTCATTATATTTTGACCGGATAAGAGCTTTTTTGTGGTGATTGGAAAGCTTACACTCAAGTACACTTCCCAATAACTTCTTGTTTAATTTTACCAAAACATGAAATTTCTTATTCTGCTAAAACTTGATGCAATCTATTTTCAGTCATGGTACCATGATCCGTACGATGATACCATGATGCTGTCCTGTGTAGAGTACTCAAAATCTCATATTTTGTCCTAACGCTTTACTTTACAGGTCTGAAAGGGTATTATCTCCCCATAATTATTTGTAATATATTTTGTAAATATTTTTATACCATGTTTAACATGTTTAATAATATTTTATGACCCCATGATCGCATTGAGGTTGTATGTTTCGCATTAAATAAACTCTATTTCTCACCCCTTTCTTAAAATCAATCATAGGTAATAATTGTTATTAAATAAATTATTGTTGGTAGTGGAACATATGTTTAATTGGCTAACTAATGAATAGATGGTTCATTCGAGCCCGAATCTTCGTATTATGGATTAGTTTTTTCTTTTAGAGACAATACTATTCTAGAATTTCCTAGAAAGAGCTCATCTAGGTGGCGACTCTAAGTTATAATCCAAGGATTTAGGTCCTTTAATATTTTTAAAGTTTTTTTCAAAAAATCATAAAAACCCTAGTGGATTATAATGCCTCGATTTATGACCCACAATTAGCTTTGACCTGAACTCGACCCGATTAACCAGACTCGTAAAGCCTCAGCCACTCACAACAACAAAGGGTTCCAATATGCCATAGCTGCTTCATTACTCCACAAGTTCAACGCTCCCAACTCTGTTTCTAACATTGAGCATTGCATTGTGAAATATATGGTAGAAAAGAAGCCAATCAACTTCCTGTTGATCATCATTCACCATATTACAAGATATCGATGGAGAATGGGCGGACTTATTACCCTAATTCTGAAGAATCAAAATATCACTATTGGAGATGCAGAATAACTTGAGGACTCCAAGATCATAAGGAGCACCTTATAAAATCTCTAATTTGGGAGAACTTTCAATTTGGTAGTTATTGAGGCTGCAATTGCCAAGAAATGATCTAAGGAGTAAGAGAAAAGCAGTAAAGAAAGGAGAATTTGAAGCCATTGCAGTTGTTGATGTTGAGGCTAAAAAGTCCTCAAAGAAGAGGAAAAAGGCTTCTGAGGCACCAAAGTAGAAAACAAAAAGGCTCGGAATTGAGGAGTCAAGGGATGAAGCCTTTGAGGAAAGGGAAGAAGCCGCATTAGATCAAAATGCTTCTAAGGAAACAATAATTCCTCAACCACCTTAGAAGCAGAGGACTACAAAAGTCTAAGAAGAATATCAGCCTCTCAAACTCCGGAAGATCAATCCTTCCTATGAGGAGTTAATCTACGGAATTCCTCCACCCTCTAGTGAGATCCAATCGATTATACCAACCTCTACCACACAAATTCGTATTCCTTCCCTCTCACCCTCACCATTAAACTTTTCCTCACCATCCAAAACCAAGAACACCTCACCAACGAAATCACCTTCACCACCAAAATCCAAAACTCCCTCTTCTTCACCTACTAAAACACCACTCCCATCTCCTTCTAAATCTAACCCTTCTCAACAAAATTAAGCTATCATGCCACAAGCTGAGGATGAAAGTCCCCCATTCGATGATGCAACTGCTATCAGTAAGTAGGAAGCCAATGAAGCCCAATTGAAAGATGAGGTTTACCAATTTGAGAAGGTCAATGACGGCAATTTGGCAAAGACACCCAACTCTGATCATGATAATGACTCAACATCACCAAATGTTAATAAGGCAAAAAAGCAAAGTAACTTAGGGGGTGAGAAATTGCCAATTAAGGTAGTTGAAGGGAATGAAAAATAGTCATTTTCTCAAAATAACATTCAAATTGAGAAGGTTGAAGAGAATGTCGAAAATGACCTTGTGAAATCCAATGATGAGGGGTTGAAACAACTCTCTAAGGATGATAAGGTGCCATAGGTTAGCTTCGAGGAGGAAGAACCAAGGTCGAAAGAAGAAACATCTTTAGAATCTAATTTTTAAATCAAGCCCATGTTATGTCAGTTCGGTTAGCCCCTTAAAACCATAATGACAAATGATGCTTGGAAGCATGGGAAGTCTGTACGAATGTCATGTAGGAAGGCCTAACAGTTGCAAATGCTTCTGATGCTAGCAAAATGGGGGAGAAAGGGGACAAAGAGTACGATGAAGACAACACACCGCTATCAGCTCTAATAAAAGTTATTAGTGAAAAGAAGAATGGGTGAATTAGTGATAGCTAGCTATAGTATAGCTAGATGAATGCATTTTAAGTCTTTTGATGTTTTTACTATTATCTTCATGTAAATGTAATCCATGCTTCATAGATTTTAACACATTATTAACACTTGAAGATTAATAGTGAAAAACTTATTCATGATTTTGAGTACAATATTCATATTGTATAACTTATTTATTGCTCAGAATCGACATGAATTATGGGGGAGCTAACCTTTGTCTTGTAGATTTTTGTTATCATTAAAATGGGGGAGATTGTTGAACGTAGCCTAGAAGAACTGAAGAAGTCTCAAAAGCTAAAAGCTTAAAACCTAGAAAGCAAGTTTTGAAGATAACTAAAAATCAGTCAAAAGCTGCGCGCTAGGAAAATAAGTCAAGCTTGGAAGACAGTTTTAGCCCAAAAGACTAAGACGACATGTGATGCAAGACAAAGAGACAAAGAGTGTCAGAAGCCAACTACCTTGTTTTGGCTTACAAGAGAAGGATATCATCTCGATCTGCAAAAGCTCTAATTGCAATACAACAACTCATGTTAAGACAAATGCTAAAAATATGCCTCCAATTTTTATGACACAAAAAGAGAGTTGATCTACCTATTACTTAATGCAAGTTAACGGCAAGAAAAGAAGGACCACTTTGGCCATCTGACCGCTGTCACAAGTAAAAGCTATATAAGACTATTTCACATGAAAGCTAGTCAAATTGCAGAAAGTTGGTAGAGTTGACTCCCACCAATGTTTCCAATAGAAGATAAGATGAGTCTAACAAAAGATCCAATGGGTCTAATGGAAAAGACTAGTTGTTAGATAGCAACTAGGATTATGACACTGATCATGAGTCTCAATGGGAAGAATTTGAAGACTGTCTATAAAAAGGCCTCTACCAAGAGAGATAAAGAATCAAAGCATTCATAATCAATTGCAATCTCTCTTATACATCTGCAAATTATCTCGAAGAAAACAATCATCCAAATCTGTTTGAAATATAGAAAGCTTAGAACAAACATTTGAAATATGTTGTAAGTGATTCTTGACAACTCAAAGTACAAGATCATAAAACCTTTTTAATCCACTCTTGAACACTAAGCGAGGTGTTTGTTAAGGTCTTGGTATAACACTGAAAGCAACTTGGTGTAAGTAGTGTTTAAGAAGAGTTCCAGAGGAGGGTACTCTTGAACCAGGGAATTATAGACAGGAAGAGGAGGGTACTCTTGGTTATAAAGAATTCCATTATAAAGGCTTCTCTGCCTTAGAAGGAGTTGACATAGTGGATTAAAGCTTAAAACAGACACTCTGAGGACTGGATGTGGGTAGAGTCCGAACCAGTATAAAGTAATTGTGTAAAAATCTGTAACTTTGACTCATTTAATTATGAAGAGGAGTCAATCAACTGCCCCCCCTTTGACTCTAAATCACTCCTCTAGGACCAACAGTCTCTTTTCTAATGTTACAAATGGTACTTTAATTAATTCAGTATTCCTATAATTCAACAATATTCCTATAATTCAACCACATTATTTATGAATCATATATCGTCTTTTGAATAAATTTCAGAGATTCAACCAAGATTTGAATAAATTTCAGAGATTTTCCATTTTGTTATGATTTCTCAAAATTATTACTGTCTTTTAATTAAAAAAATACTTAAACTTCTAAAAAAATTCAACATTTATTACTAAAGTGTATTGTATTTTTAATAACCAACCTACAATTTTTCAGTTCAAAATGGATAAGATTACCTTTTTTGTGATATAATTTGAAATTGATGGTCTTTTTTTGTCATTTCTTTGCTAACTTTTGAAACCATAGTCCTCATTTCAAAATAAAAAATTTTGTGATCCTCTTTTTGAAAATGGTCGGAACCACATGGTACGTTATTGAATTTTACCCAAAATCGACCACATTAAATACCTGTGCAAGTCACCAACTCTACCTAGAAAGTTATCAAGGTGGTTGTTACTTCTATCTGAGTTTGACATTGAGAATGTTATAAGAAAATTCGTCAAAGGTTGTGTTGTGGCCGAGTTCTTAGCTGGTAAATTGATTGAATCCTATTATATGGAGAATTTGGAGTTCCCCAATGAGTAGTTAGTCGCATAGAAGAACCAAATCCCTTATGGACCGTGTATTTTGATGGTGCAGTCAACAGACGAGGCACCAGACTTGGTGTTAGCCGAAACGAAACTGCAGACAGGTCTGATCTGGTGGACTTGGGCTAAAATGGAAATAGATTAGTACATGCTGTTATGTATGATGCATTAGCCTACAAAAATTCTTAGCATAATCATGGGATGTATGCATGCATGTTGTTTATGATGCGTGGGTGCATTTTAGTTGTGCACTCTATGCGCTCTTGGAGTGGCTTTTCTATGGTCGTATTGCTTAATACCAGAGGTAAGTATGATGGTGTGCTTTAGGAGCGGCTTTTCCATGGTCATATCACTTAATACTAGGGGTATGAGCATTAGTGCACTCTAGGAACGGCTTTTCTAAGGTTGTTTTGCTTAATACTAGGGGTACGCATTATGGTGCACTCTAGGAGCGGCTTTTCTAAGGTTGTATCACTTAATACTATGGGTATGCAGGATGGTTCACTCTAGGAGCAGCTTTTCCAAGGTCGTATCGCTTAATACCAGGGGTATGCGCAATGGTGCGCTTTAGGAGTGGTTTTTCTATGATCGTACCTCTTAATACAATGGGTATGCGTACTCTAGAAGTGGCTTTTCTAAGGTAGTATCGCTTAATACCAAGGGTATGTGCGATGGTGAATTTGTGTGATATGGCTCATTCATGTTATGGCTGCACGTAAATCGTGGTTAGCGATGCATGGGATGTTTTGCAGGCAAACTATTAGAACATGTACTTTTTATCTCTCCCTTCTAACCTTACTACTCGATCATGGTGATTATCTTTCTTATGTGGGGGGTTTTCCTCTATTACCAACCTGAGGTAGGCGAGGACATACCCTCATTTCGTGCTTTTATGAAAATCATTGGGTATCCCTAGGGGAAGTTTCTAAGGTTTTCTAGCTATATGTTGGGCTAAGTCCGGCAGAGTTTAGATTGATGGTAAGTGTGCATTATGTACTTAAGCTCAAGAACCCTAGTTAATTTCAGGAGCCCATTTTCCACACTTAATATACTCAAATCTAGTGACCATAGTCAAGCCAGCTAGATAATATTGTACTACACACGTCTGGTGATGGGTTATATTTTCAGCATGTATTTGTGCTTATTTCTATATCATTAAGACCATGCTTTTAGTCTTTTTGTTCGCTATTACTTCCTTTCCTATCTTTTTAGGTTTTTAAGGCAATTTGGGGAAAAGATGCATTTCTGGCCAAAAAACGAGAAATTAAGGAGACTCCCAATGGACGGACCGAGACTAGTTTGGTCCTAGTGACCTAGAAGCCTTCTAGAACATAAGAAGAAATGAAAAGAGGAAGTCTCACTAAAAAGTTACCAGTCACCGAGATCATGGTGTGTTCACCATGACTGATGAGGTCCCGATGATATGGCAACATTTAGGAGCAGAAATCAAAAGTCAAATCTGATCAGATCCTAATTGAGAAAGTGGCGTGAATTATGTTTGTTAATTCCTTCCTCTATCTTAAAGAGGAAATATTTATCAATCAATGACTTCCTATGGAGCCTTTCGCCAAGGTCCTGATGCAGATAGCGGGAGCGATAGCTAGTTCCAGTTGCTCCAGAGCATTCCAAAATGACCAAGATAACATCAATACTAAGGCACACAAATTTCTAGATCTAGGAGACAGTTAATTTGGACAAAATCCTATTCAGGAAGAGCCCAATTTAAGGAAGAAGTTTAATCTCTTTCTGAATTCTATAAAGGAAGTGATTTTAATACCATCTGGAGATAAAGGCTAAAAGGAAGATAAAACCTATTCAAGAGATAATAGCAATGAGTCCTATTCAATTCGAAAGAGGAAGCAAGAGGCAAGACTCCCTATAAATACCAATGCCGGCGCATTCATCCACGGAATCCACAATCCACTACCTTAGCGTAGTTCATATTTAGTTCATTGTTCTTTAGATTTGTTTTATTTTCAAACACTCTCTTTTTAATTAATTGCAAGTTTACATTCAATTTTATTGTTCTTTAGTTTTATTGTTCTTCAAATTCAGTCATGGCTAGTTAATTTTGTTGTGGCTTGACCAGGTAAGGGTCAAGACTGAGTTTGAATGGCGTGAGGACCAAAAATGAATACAAAAGTTCACAAGGTGACCTATTTACCAATCGCAGTACTTCAAGGGTTCTAAGGTAAGAGTATCATTTAGTCTCATTGTGTGGTTTGGCTAACCATTTGGTAAGTATTTGTGACTATTGTAAATCTTAATTTTTGAATCGCAATTGTGCCTGAAGAGGGATAAAGTAACGATAGTCTCCATCGAGACTGGAGAAAGGTAATCTTATGCCTATTGGGATTGCTTCACTACCGTTCGGTAAGGGTTTAGGCTTTTCTTTGATGGTAACAAAAAATAGATCAGACTGTAAGAACATGGCCATGGTATTGGGTAACTTAAAACCCAACTGAGACTGACCCTGACCCTGACTCCGATGAGGCGGGGAGGGAGAAGGGAAAGGAGTACTCTCATGAGGTGCATCGCTCAAACACGGATTAGACATGGTAGAAAGAGCAGATTTTGACACTGAACTCACTGGCCATTGAACTAAAAGGCGATCAAGTCGAAGCCAAAGAAGACTATAGCAATGAGGACATCTTGACCAAGCTAAAGAAACCAAAAGATGAGCAGCTTGAATCGAAATACGAATGAAATGGATGATTACATAATAATCTTAGTGATGAATGCCAAATATACGAGGGTGGTTTACAGAGGTAGTGAGCCGAATGGCTTATGATGCGAACCTTAACCTTAAAATTCGGGAGACATGCGAATTCCTCGCCATGCCTAGCAAACTAGATACAAGTCGTCGGGACCGAAATGATCTCAGGTATTTTTGTAAATTCCCCCTTCAAGCGAGGGGAGAGTAGAGGTAAGCCAATATAGAAAATAAAAGTCGGCCACAGACAGCCTATGCATGAAGTGCATATGCATGACCACAACACAAGTAGCACACGAAAGCGAATAAATCCCTTCCAACCTTATGACTCCTGTGCAATGCCAATTTGGAATTTGGTGTTAACTCTAGCATCAGGGAATGGCAAGAGAGTCTGCAACCTAAATCTAAATTATTTTAGTGAGCCTAAGGGAAAGTTGCTATTGGTAGATTTATCATGGTTCATAGTCGCAACCTGCTGGTGTTGTCGAACAACACTGTAGAAGGGTCTCATTTACCTTGATTCTATGTAACTCAACCACTCCTCAAATGAGTGCGATCGTGGGAATTACAGGTTGGTTGAAACGAGTGATCCACCACAAATATCCCCTATTCCTGGCAGCCCTGAGGTATAAAAGTGAGCTTCACGAGGGTGAAATAATGACACCTTAAACTTAGAATCTAACTACGCGGTGGATTCAATAGACATAAGAAATAAATCGTTGATTCAAAAAACTATTTAAGAACATCATCAAAATCCTTTAACCAAATTTGAAAATGAAAACAAGTTTCCAAATTTTATGTTAAGAGGAAAACCCCAGCAGAGTCACCAATGTGAGCGGACGACCTTTTCCCAGCCCTTAAGAGCTGTGAAGCAAGCTGAAGGATTGATCCTTATTTTAGTGTGATAAAAGATGGATTGATAAAATTGATGTTGTTGTTGAATTTAAGTCCAATTTAGTTGTTAGAAGATATGAGACTTGAAATCCCGTATTTTAAAATAGAGACCTCACCCGGTTAAGTTCCATCAGGAATTTGGGTATGATATTCCCACTGAGTGGTTGGACCGTACTTTAAAATAGAGATTCCAAGTTCGGATGATGTTGCTTACTTTTCAATTTTTAAATCAAACCGTTTACATTTTAATAAATGCGACTTCAGTTCTTATTCGATTTAAATTCGGTTAATGTATGGAGTTTTTAGTTTATATGCATACATCACACAAAAGAGATAAATAAATTATTACAGATCTTTATAAATACCTAATACATTTTTGTAGTGTTGAAAAATAAATGAAGCAGATAAATAAATAAAAGGGCAAAGCCGGGTCTTAACCAAACTTACCAACTCGGACCCGGCTCCAAACAGGGCAAAATATATATGAGAATAATCACAAATAAAGCATAAATAAATAAATGGCAGAAAATAAACACCTAATCATGGAGAAAACATATTTTTGGATTTTTCGGGACTAAAACACAATTTTTGGGCTTTTAAATAAGCATCTAAAAAACCTAATAATCAATAAAATAAACTAAACAACCTAAAATAAATAAAGAGAATTACAGAAAATATTTTTGGAATTTTTAGTTGTTATAAAAAGATTTGTTTAGATTTATTAGGTGAAAACCCCATTTTAAGCCATTAAATGAAGATTTAACCAATTAAATAATCAATAAAAAACCAAAAAAATGTTAAAAATTAATTAAAATTAGTTTCCAGTTGTCTGAAAAATTTCAGACATTTTTTGGGTAGACATTGGGGTAAAAAATGCAAGAAAATGATTAAGCGGACCACAAATACAAAACAAGGGCTTTTTGGCATTTTTTTAGTCCAGATGTTGTAGTGGGACTTGAGATGCTACAGAGGTAGCTTGAGATGCTACCGTTGCAGCATCTCAAGCTACGATGGAGCATCTCAAAAGTCACCGAAGCATCTAGCCCGGAAAAACCTCAAGAAGTCTGAAATAACAAACAAGAACAGCCAAATAATAAACTATACTGAATAAGAAGTGGATTGGAACTCAATTTTGTTACCTAGAGCCCGTGAATTCACGTTTTGAGACTTGAACCGATCGTTTGGCAAGCTTTTGTGATGAATTTGTGACAAAATTCGACGAAACAACGACGAACTTAGCGACGGAATTTATTAAGTTTTGAGAAAAAGTCTCTAAATTCTATTTAAGCCCGTTTTAACTTAAGATTTCTGATTGTTTTTAATGATTAAGATAAAAGATTAAGCTAAATAGCCCTTAAGAATTCGGATTAATCAAATTTCTCAAGTTTTATATGGCTTTCTCTCTCGAAATCCTAAAATATTCTAAATGATGAATTAGGTGTTAAATTTGGCAAAAAGTCTTGAAATTAATTATTTAATGGGTTTATATAGGCCTAACTCACTCTAAATAACTCAATTAGTCCCTAGAAATCCAAAGATTCTCAAAAAAATCAAGTAAATCAAATTTAGAGAGAGAAAGACGGACTACCGTCGAAAGGCCAAAGCCCGCGCAACGTCTTAGGCTGAGACACTGCAGTGGTAGCCTTTTAATGCGCTCCAATGAGGTGAGACGTCGAGCGCTGCAGTGAGATGCTGCCAATGCAGCTTCTCATGGCACAACGCAGCGTCTAAGCGATGTGGCCGCTCCGTGGCAACGCGCACCGAGAATGTAGGGGTACGACGCGAGACACTCACGGGGCCGCATCTCACCATGCCCCTTAGCGCCTCTTCCCCCCCGGAGCATCTCAGAGCTCTAGCGGTGCCGGCGAGGGTAGGATATCCATTTTTATTATATTATATTTATTATTTATTTAAAGCACCTATTTAAATTAACTGGCTAAAGGGAAAGACGCAATTAAAACCCCAACTTCATCACGCGAATACTTGCTAAACATAGTTCGACTCCGAAATAATAGAATAACATGCCAAATATTAGGTCACAGCAAAACGTCATCATCATTCCGTCGGTCACCGAAAAGCCAATGTTCGTAGAAGCCAAAGCATTTCTGACTCTCTAACTCCGTCTTTGTTTTATTTGTGTCTTTTTTTTGTTATTACTTGAATCTAAACGAGGAACTATACATCTCTCTAACATTTATTGCAGGTACAGGTCTTTATACATATGTTAGGAGCTGAAATGTCACACGGTAAAGGACTGGAGTGAAGGGACAATGGATGGAAAACGACTCACGTGCCTTGATTCATGTATTAGTGGGTGATGTGGCAGTCATGATGGAGATTTTATAATGGTTATGTACTTAATTGAGGCCATGATTGCTACCAATCCTATTATTGCCCACACACTGCCTACAGCCACTTCAAGAGGTAGCGCTCCAAGCCCTGCGAGTCTGTTTGCAAGGAGACCATGACCACACTAGGAATCAACCAGGGGTCATTGATGCACTCAACATGATCTCATGGATTCCCCTTCTCTTCATCTATTTCCACTCCTATCAGGAGCTTGTTAGGGAGTTCCACATGACTCTCAACTCTAAGTAGGACCACACAAGCTACAAAGAAGAGGGGGTGATCAAGTTTCGTCTCCATGGAAAATATTTCAGTTGGAGTCGCAATGACTTCAATAAAGCTCTAAGGCTGAGTGACCCCTCTGATGATATGTGTGATACCCTCCTTCTGATTTTAATGCCGTAGAGACCTACTCCTCCCTCTGCAATAATGATCCTTGAGTCACCACCTAGAAGTCCGGTGACTCTCGCGCCTTCTACATCCATGAGCCCCACCTCAGTGCACATTCTATGGTGCATGTAAAACAACAAGATGCTCCACCTGGGAGCATGGCTAGGTAAGCAATTCTACTACATCCTTAATCACCCAAAGAGTCCTCTAATCTAGGGTGTCATGATCTTGATGATTGCAAATGGCATGGAGCCTTTCTATCTTGCCCTATGCACTGGAAGCCCTGAGACCCACTCTTAGACTTGGAGACACTTGGGACCATGTTGCTTGTGGAAACCGGCAACAGGTTCACAGTTATGCGTCCTTCTAGTCCTCTTAAGATCAAGACTATGCCTTCTCCCTTTGAGTCACAGCCAGACCAGCACGACCAGCTTGCTCATGGAGACACCACTCCTTCAGTCGCCTATACTTAGCACCTCCAGAAGTACAACAGTCTTAAAGACATGTACAAATACCTCTAGGAAACAATCATGGAGCTCGGTGCTGAGAACTAGATCATCTGCACTCACTATAATGCCCACAAGCTCAACATGGACTTCTTGATCAATCATCTAAGCATTGTCAGGCAAGGCCTGCAAGACCTTAAGATCTGAGTCTCTTTGCCTCTGTTCCTCCTCCACTAGGACAGTAATGTTCTTTTTGCCCTCTTTTTTATTTTTATTTTTATTTTTCTTGTTTTTCTTTCTTCTTTTGCATTGAGGGCAATGCAAATGTTAAGTGTGAGGGAGGACAATTATCATTTTTGCTTCTTTTTTTTGCTATTTCAAAAGGACTTGTGTTTTTATCTTTTCTTTCCCGTGATGACCTAGTTTGCACTCTAACCTATTATTGAGAAATGAGGTACATAAGATAGGAAATACTGTGTAAATGACTAATTAAATAACTAACAGGACTGCTTTGATTAACTTAAACTTATCATCGGGGCCTGAATCGAATATTGATATTCCAATCTAAGATTTTTTATAATCACTTTGTAATGTTCTTAGTCCCGAAGAGTACATAATAGTGTAACTTGATTTAATTGTTTAAAGTGCTTTAATCTAGACTTGATTTGATTTTAGTTAGTCCCTGTGTATCATGAGATCCTCCATTAAGACATTACAATCCTAGTATCAATCTTGGTGGTTATGTTCTGCTGTGAGTTCTGCAATCAATCAAAACAAGGCTTACTTGGCTCATAACATTGTTTGTCTCTTTCATAGGGCCGATAGAAGAATGGCTAAAAATTAGGTGAAGACTTTTTCATAAGGAGAGATAGAAGAAAGAGCTATCCATGGCTAAAAATCGGGTGAAGACTCTTTCATAAGGAGAGATAAATTAGGAAGAATTGATGGTTGGAAAATGTAGTGAGATAGCAAAGTACATAATGAGATGAAATGGGTTAGCAAATTTAAAAGGGGTCTAGCAAAGCTAGCAAAGTTCATAAAATTGCAAAGCAAAACCCAAATAATGGCTACATACATCTTAGGAACCCTATCAAGTAAAATTGTGCTTCAAATAAATAAAAGGTTTAGAAGGAGTCATCTCATGATGACCAGGATGAGCTAAAATTTAAATCAAGGTAATTATGAACAATAACAATATTTTATTTACTCATGTTTTAATTTGGTAAGTACTCTCGGGCAAAGTTCTGAACAAGGTCTTCTTAATGATATCTTACATTGGAATACTCAATAGTTAATGAAGAGCCTCAATATTAGTCTCGCTGTGTGGTTTGGCCAACCATTTGGTAAGTCTTTACGATTACTATTAATCTTAATTCTAGCATCCATAATTGTGCCTGAAGAGGGATAAAGTAACGATAGTCTCCACCGAGACTGGAGAAAGTTAATCTTACGCTTGTTGGGAGTGCTTCACTACCTATCGGTAAGGGTTTAGGCTTTTCTAATTGATATTGCTATTCATTAGCGAGCTCTCTGGCTCGAAGTCAAGAGACACGATGTGTAAGAGGGAGGTCATGGTGAGAAGTCTGATCTCCATACACAGTAAGGAAGAGTTGCTAGTACTGTACGGTAGTATAACTAAATCTAGATCCCGGTGTAATTAATTTCTTATCCTATGATCACCATGATATTCAACCTTGCTCTACTTTGGTTGAGTCATTGTCTTTCATTGATTTTATTCATGCTTAGCTTAGTTCTAATCTACAAATCCCTAAAGAGATCACTTCTAGGTCACACTACTGGTTGTCTAGTAAAAATAACATAGTTAAATACCGTTCCTTATAGAATCAACCTCTGCTCGCTACTAACTACTAGTTTGTTTTGTGCAGGGATTTATTTTTAGTGGATTCGATACCCATCCTCTGGTGTTCCAACTTTATGTCCCTTTATGAACTTTAGCAAGTTTAAATGACTCATCATTGAGAACACTTGGTTTCTTGGTGGGACATATGCAAATGTTATGCAATAAATCCTAATAATTCCAAATTAAAATAACTTTCATTATTTCATCTTTAATTGATTTTGAGAAAACCAATTATAAGAAGAATAAGTCCCTAGCAGAGTCTCCACTATGAGTGTGTTAGATATGATGTATGCCCTTAAGACGATTTGGGCAATGTATCTTAATTATAAATTAGTACGAATAATTTATTTAATTAATAAAGACATTTATTCTTTTGTTTATATCAATGTGTTCATATAAATTGTGACTAGTTAATATATATTCAAAAGCCCTTGACGTAAACATAGAATGAAGTAAGAGATACCATAGTAGGACTATTTTTTGTGAGACCTGATTCATGTGCGAATATGATTATATCTAAACTATCCCTAGTCATAGTTTCATCTAGAAAGAATATTGATGGAATAACAAGACTAGCATGGAGTCAACTCTCTTGGAAAGGGTCAAAGCAGTTAACCTCCTTAGACTGAACGTGGTGCCTTGAGTTTGACACATGGATATATCTGGTGGATATATTGGAGACCGCAATAAGATAAACACTTGGTATATATATCAAGGTGTTAGTGTTTATCTTTATTCATTAGCTTTGTGAATATCCTCATAATTGAGATGCTAGTTACCTTGTGTGGTACTGTCACTATTCTTAGGGTCTTACCTATTCACTGATTAATTTACAGGTGATTATAGGTATAGTGATGATAACACATTGGTAAGCTATGTAGTCGGAAAGAGTCCATCGCTCTTGATATATTAAGGAGTTGTACTTAACCGCTTGTTGAAGTGATGATTACTATAAACCTCTGATCAGAGTATCTGATTGATAGAAATTGTTTCTTGTTAAACACGTTATGGTAAAAAGTAATATACTTTTGTAAATAGTAAATAACTAGGATAGCTTAGAGCAACCTGGCTATTAGCGGGTTAACACTTTAACCAAACCCAATAAACTAGATGGTACTGATATTGAAGGAGTTCCTCGCATTGGGCAACTATTGCATACACAAGGATTAAGTCATAAGCACAAATGATGTTCCGAGTAATGGTAGATGGTGGACCCTTGCTAGAGACGTACTAGAGTCGTTTAAGTTAATTAAGTTTTATTTATGGTCTAGAACCTCGAGCAAATATTTCCTATAGAATAAGAATTGGTCAAACCTTAACAACTCAATACTTTGGGATCCTATAAGATCACACACATAGAACTTTCATCAACTTGAGTAAAGAATTAATAGATTTAGTCTATCACTAGAATACAAAATGTAGGATGGTTAGCCTATTACCTGGTTAGACTAGAGAATTTATTTTGACCGGCAACTAATTTTATTAGGGTCATAAATAAATTAAAGTGTTGATTAAAAAATGATTAGATCATTTTCTGGTTAAGCCAGATATTTATTTTGACCTGTAACTAATTTATTAGGGTCATAGATAAATATTGAACATAAAGAGGAACTGCAAATTGCCAAACTAAATACGGAGGGTGGGACCCCACCCATTTAGGCCACGCAGGAATTGGATGCCTACGTGGGCTGCCTAAGCCACACGCGCAATTGGTCTCGTGGCTATAGGCTGCGTGCATTACATGTGCAGCACACGCAGGCCTATACGGCCAGCCCAAACAACCACTACTCAAGGGTAGCACTTGTGGCCCACTTTCACTCTAGAGTTTGGCTCTCGAGAAGTCCCGTGAGGCAGGACACACAGGATAAGGCAAGATCACGAGAGCTTTCCTTATTCAACAATAACCCGACTTGTAGAGTAAGTTGGGTAAGCTTGGGCAGCACACGGATGCCTTGGGATCCATGTGTTTGTCCAAGGGAGGGATGGAAATTTTCCCATCCTAGATTAAATTCGGGGAGCCCTTGGTCCCCCTATTAATAGCATGCTCCTCGTCATTGTTTCAACTCACCACTTCTTCCTAAGAGCTCTGACTTGAGATTCTAATGCAGTTTGTCAAGTCAACTTAGAAGAATAATATTTAAGGAGTTCCTTTAGTTAATATTTTTGGGTGGGTTTTGAAGTTGTCTAGCTGCTACTATGCGGTTCTTCCTCGTGCGATCTTTCAGTTGGTGGGGTTTGTGTGGATACTCATAGAGGCTATCCTACTCTTGGTGGCTTGTGTAAGAAGGTTCTGCCAAAGCACGCTTCAACTTGTAAGTCTTCTACTTCTCTTTTAATTATTAGGTCTTTTTCTTTAAGAGTTTTTTGACTTAATAATTATTATGCTTGTGAGCACTGGATTTTAACGATCCTTCTTCCAAAATGATGATTATAGCTGTATGATGTATTCTCTTACAGGTGTTATCTATTAGAGGTGTTCTGACTGCTACAGAGTTGAGTTTGGCCAAAGTTTAGAGACCTAGTCTGCCCTTAGGGACCTATACGAGTGCTACCTGGTGGTACGGATCCACTGTCAGACCCGTACGGGTAATTTCCTTCCGTATAGGCCCCACCCATACCGGTCCTATTATTGCCTTATCAGGCTTTATGGAAGGAGATCCTTACCTATTTCGGGAAAAGGTAGGTCTTGAATGCGATTTATTGCATCCAGACCTCATTTCACCCTATATATAGTGGCCTTTCCTCACCTTTTTAACTGAACACATATATAATAGATATTATAGACAAATTCTAGTGGTTTTATATGTATAAAAAGGGTATAGTTGAGGTATAAAATAGGGGAAAAAAACCCATCCTCTGAGGTTTTGTCCACATTTTATTCATTCTTAGCTTCATTTGTTAGGATTTGGGGGAGGTTCTGTACACACAAAAACTCACCTAAATTGTCCTCCAATCTACATTTCATCATCCACTTTGGCTAGACTCTCTCAACAGCAAAGGATCGCCTCAAAGTGGATTCACGTCATAAAGGTAACACTCTTGAGTTTCAAAGAGACTCACATCTCAGTTAGTTTATCATTATTCTCTGCCTCTTTTATTATATCTATTCTTTTAGTCCTATTGTTTGTCCCTGTGAGGGTCTAAATATGGTTAGAGGGCCGAGAATGACCCTTTTTCACAGAATTGATAGACTTTAAAAAGTCTTTGTGTAGCATGTTTGATTATGTTCCAGATGTAATGGATCCGGATGATGCAGATATAAAATATAATCCAAGTAAAGATTTAGAAAATCAAACACAATGATTTTATCCTAGTTTTGCCACGCCTACACCTGTCCCCGGAGTTTCCTTACTCTGAGCTTCTCCACCAGTGGATTCCTTTTCAACTCGTAGGAATCAAGATTTATAATTTGCCTTCGGATGGTAACCCCTTCGGAATGTAGGACATACAACTAGGAGCACTAACTCCTAGCTGAGTCCTTTTGTCTTTAGTAGGATACACCACTTAGATTTCTACCCAAACCTAAGCTGAGTCCTACAAGGAGATCCCACTCAAAGCACCAACTTCAAGCTATATCCCAAGCTCACCACTCCTTAAGTGTGAGATCTTTACACTTTGTTTTCTCAAAGGTTTTGGTTTTGGACTTCCTCAAGTTTATAACTTCACTTGGGAATCTTTACAAACAGATTTGGAATGGCTCAATTTTTGGAGGGATTGTATTACTGATTGTTTATAGCAAATGTTCTTGTGAATGCTTTCTCAAAATCAACCAGCACCTTCTCAACTAATAAAGCTTCCCTTTTGTGGACTTCTATCACAAATGTAGCCATTGTGGGTTGTTTAACTTGAATTATATCTTCACCGTTGATAAGGTAATATGTGGCACTTCTAAAATGTTGATCAATCCATTAGACAGAGATTTAGACCTATTTGAATCCTTGGGATTTAGGCTAAAAAGTTGTCAGTGATTGTTTTCTTTATATTTTAGTGATTCACCAACTTTTACGCTAGTAGTTCAAAAAGTGTATCTCACACGCCTTTCTTATTAGTCTAGGAGAAAAAGGTTGTTCCCTTTTTTTCTTTCATGTGTCAGTCCTTTTGTCCTTTACTGAAAAGTATGCTAGGTATCTTTTGTCTTGCATATGGAGAAAGGATCTTTGACTTGTACACCAAAGAAGATGGAGGGAAAAGTTAATTTAAAAACTTTTCCCATTGTTTTTATAACTGTATCTTCCGGATGACTTATTCTCTTGATATCCGGATGCTATTCAATAAGTTTTTCCGTATGCTGTTTTGGGCAATTCAAAGTTTGTTTCCTTTCCAAATGTTAACTAGATTCTTTCCTTTCATGCTTAGGTAACTGTCTTTACTTTAATAATTGACTTAGACTTTGGATGTTTTTGTTTTATGTCCGAATAAGGTGACTTAGGTCTTTTTGTACTTAGGTGTTTTGTTTACTTCAAACCTGATCCAGATTATTTGTTGTTCTGTATCATTGTTTCCAACAATTTCCCCTATTTGATGGAAACTAAAATCTAAGTCATCTAAGAATAAGGAAGGGGGTTTTATGAACTAATTACAATTGTTGATACATAGTCATTTACAATTTTTACTACCCCATAATTTTTGCATCCCTAAGTCCCCCAACATTTTTCAATTCTGGCATCTAAGGTTTTTCTAGAACAATTTTAGATTGTACTTTAGAAGTAATTTTTTGAAGTTATTTTTCACTATATACTTCGAATGTTAACAGTAGTTAACATCAATGAAGTTTTGGATTACATGTTACAAAAATATATAAGTGAAAAATAATTCTAGCTACTACAGTTATTACATAGCTATTTTTATTACAACTTATATCGATCCGGATGCTTCACCTTTCTTTTCCTTGCCTTTGCTCCTCTCCCCCTTTTTAGCTTCAGCTTTATCCTCCCCCTTTTTATTCTCCCTTTTTTTGTTTGCATCAGCTTGGGGTTTATAACCACATAGGTCTTGCCATCCTAGCTTGCCTTCCATGCCTTTTAGTATATGGAATAATCCAGATTTCCATGTCTTCTGTGGTCGATGATAGTGTCAACTATGGCTAGAGTTGGATATAGAGGACGAAAGACTTTTCGGAGTTAGGTACAGGACTTTGTGAGGTAAGGATGCATGGTTAGAATGTGTTTGCAATCCTTTTCATCAAAGTAGGGGAAAAGTTCCTTCAGGAGTGTACATATCCCTTTATGTCCAAAGAAGCCTTTGTCCTTAATGTGTTGGACAAGATCCTGAAGTAGTGGGAGTAATTGGCTTCTCGGAATTGATGGTGAGGATGAAGATGAAGGTCTGGAAGAGGAGATGGATAGATTAGCCATACCTGACTTTAAAGATTCAATATCCAGATATCTCTTCGGACATTATGGATGTTGGAATTTGGTGTGGTGAGATCTTTGTGAAATGCATCCTTTAGATCATTGATGACTCTGTCTTGTCCATTCATTTGGCCTGCAAACTCAGTTCCAATATTTTCAATAGATTTGGAAAGGAGTTTGGGCATTCCTTCATCAATGAATTTGGTTAGCTTGTCCAAAGTAGCTTGTTACTTTTCATTGAGGCTTGTGATGTTGGAATTTACATCCTTCTCAGCCATGAATTTTGATAGGCTTGGAATTACAGTATCTAATTACCTTGATGTTCAAATTATGTGTCATTGACATTAACAGCATAGTCAATATTAACAACAAAAAGTGTTGAGTCGGGGATTACCTCATGGGTTTGATCCGAAATGTCTGCTTTTTCTCTTCCTTCATCTGCCTCCACAACCCTTAGAAGACTGGAAATGTCCTCAATCATCCCTTCAGATGTCTTTTCAGGACTTTTAACTACTTCTTCAAGTGTGTTGGTAGTGTCCTCTACACCTTCTTCACATGCCTTTTTAAGACTTTCTTCATTGATGATATCAACTTTTGGATTGAGCAGATATTTTAGAAGTGGTCCAGTTCTGGGGTTTAAGACAAATAGGTCTGCTTCTAGATTTTGGACAAGAAATTCCAGGTCCATTGGAGCCATGAGAATAGCCTAGGCACTAGAAGAGCCTCTGAGTCATTCTGTTGTAAGCTTATTTATCCAGTCATTATCTTTCATTGCATCGTTTATGACTTCATACTGAGGATCATTTGGAGTGACTTCCTCAGTAGATCCGGGCACATGTTTGCCCTTGGGTTTTCTAGCCTTAGCCAATTTAGCTTCCTCAGCCCTCTTTAGAGCTTCCTCATCTATAACAATTCCGGCTAGCTTCTTTTCTTTGCTTTTTTGGGCTACCACAACCTCATCAAAAGTACAGCCCTTTCTGGTAAACTGCCTCCTCTTGAGTTTCAGAGCTTCATCCCCAGTCTCCTCATCCTCTTCATTATCAGCCAGGATTTCATCTAAGGTCTTTCCTGCCTTTCTTTTTCCGGCTAAAATAGCCTCAACTGCAACTGGAGCTTGATCCTCTGCCATCACCCCTGGGGTTTCCACATTCCTCCCCTTCTTAGCTGCCTTTATCAGCTTCCCTCTAGTCTTTGGTTTCTTAGAACTTTTGTTCATGAGTTGAGTAAGGGTTTGAGTATCCTCATTAACCTCATGCACTAGAACCAAAGCTTGATGCTATTGTGCTTTGGGTTTGGTCGTTCTGAACTTCTTAGGGACAGTAGCTTCTTCAATCGGATTCACTGCCTTCCTGGCCCTACTCTTTTTCTCATCTCTCTATTTAATAACCTTTGCTTTATCCTAGGTTTCTCCATAGGTCAGCTTCTTGAAATTTTTCTCTAGAATCTCCTTCTTTTGGACTGACTTAAATTCGAAGAAATTTACTTCATTTGCTAATACAATTCTAGTGATCAGGGCACCGTGGGAGTTCCTATGCCGTCTAAGGAAATGGATGATTAACACTGCAAGTTCACCTCTCTACAGTCTGCCCAATGTTGTAACACACGGTATTAGAAGGAAGACACTGTGGTTAAGGATCCCTTCCAAATAAGGACTAATTTGGAAAGAACGTGTTGCAAGATCCTTGGAGCTTGTGACCAAGAGGTGGAGAACTTATCTCCAAAGTACCTGGCAAGGAGCCACATTAGAGGATGATATTTTACCTTTAATTTGTCTTCATCTATACTCATCTGAACTCCATCATTATTTATATTCAGATGCTTCTCAAAGAATTCCAGTGTAATAGTTATCTCCTTCCCTTGAATGTTGGTTCTGAGAACATCGTAGTAGGAGTGAGCTCTCAGATTGGTGTAGAATTCACGCACCTATTTTGGATAGGTTGGGCAATTGATCTTCAATAAATCCCCTAAGTTTTGATCCTCGATGAGTTTAGAGAATGGTTCTGTTTGAAAGAGGAAATGATCTCCCAAGTAGTCAATGGGAACTACTGAGTCATTGTTTTTGTGGTTTATGGGTATGAAATCTTTATCTTTGGGATAAGACTCTACAAAGATGTTTTAAGAAGGAAGGGTTTGGATTTGGTTGTTTGTCATTATGGGTGCCATTTGAGAATGTTTG
This sequence comes from Euphorbia pulcherrima, assembly GCA_947683365.1. Classification (NCBI taxonomy): domain Eukaryota; kingdom Viridiplantae; phylum Streptophyta; class Magnoliopsida; order Malpighiales; family Euphorbiaceae; genus Euphorbia; species Euphorbia pulcherrima. The sequence continues at coordinate 43,548,503 of CANTUS010000015.1, forward strand.
AAGGAATTACGGTTTGGAAATTGAATTTTGTAGAGTAACACTAGTAAGTTGCTCGGTGAGGAAGAAGGGGAAATTTGGGGGTTTTATATAGGATTTCAAAAGTGATGGTATAATGGTAATCCGGACGTAGTAAATGTTAGCTTGGCTGATGACATGGCAGATGGAATTTATGAGAGAGGTAAATGGTGTTAAAATTGGGGAGTGGCAGTGGTTTATATTTAAAATAGTCATTTAATTATATCGCGCGTGTAACACCCAATAGACGTTTTAAATTCAAAATTTGTACAGTCACTTTTCAGCACTTTTTCAGTCATTTGTCCTTTCTATCTGCTGAGCTGGAAATCTTTGTTCTGGATCCAGAGTCAATCATAATTTCTTCTTCTTTTCCTAATTTGTTGACTCATAGAGCTTCAAACTAATCCCAAATTGTGTTCCGGATTTGCCTTCAAATTGGATTGGACATTCCAATTGACTCCCTTAGCTTGTCGAGTTGATCTTTACTTAATGGCTCGATAAAGATATCTGCTCTTTGCTCATTGGTTGGAATGTATACCAATGCAACATCCTTCTTCATCATATGATCCCGGATGAAATGATGCCTGATGTTTACATGCCTCATCATGCTGTGAAGTACTGGATTCTTTGACACATCAATGGCACTTTTGTTGTCACACATCACTTCAACACTTCCGGATTGAACTCCATAGTCTTCTAATTATTGCTTGATCCATAGGAGCTGAGCCACACAACTTCCTGCTGCAATATGTTTTACTTTTGTGGCTGATAAGGCAATTGAAGTTTGCTTCTTGCTGTACCAAGATACTAAGCAATCTCTAAGAAAATGACAGCCTTTGGATTTACTCTTAATCTCAAGAGTATCTGTGCCATAATCTACATTAGTGAAGCCTTGGAGAAAGAAGTTTGCATTACTAGGATACCATAACCCAACTTCAATGGTTCCTAGGAGATATCTAAGAATTCTTTTTACTACTTTGAGATGTGAATCCTTAGGATTGGATTGATATCTTGCATAGTAGCAAACTGCATATTGTATGTTAGGTCTGCTAGCTATCAAGTACAATAGTGATCCAATCATTCCTCTATAGAGCCTATAATCTACTTCTTCTCCTTCACAATCCTTTGACAGGATTGTATCTGATCCCATAGGAGTGGACATTGATTTGCTTTTGTCCATCTCAAACTTCTTTAGAATCTCATTGGTATACTTGGATCGATTTATGAAGATCCCATCCGGACTTTGTTTGATCTGCAATCTAAAGAAAAAAATTAAGTTCTCCTATCATAGACATATTAAATACCTTCTGCATTTGAGTGCTAAATTCTTCACACATCTTTTCATATGTTGCTCTAAAGATGATGTCATCAACCTAAATTTGAACCAAAATCACATCATCATTCTTCTTCTTGATGAAAAGAGTTGTACTTGCCTTGCCCCGGATGTACCCCTTGGATATGAGAAATGTAGTGAGTCTCTCACACCAAGCACTTGGTGCTTGCTTTAATCTATAGAGGGCTTTCTTCAGCTTGTATACATGATCCGGATGGTTTAAGTCTTCAAACCCAGCTGGTTGTTTGACATAGACTTCTTCTTGAATGACTCCTTTTAGGACTGCACATTTGACATTCATTTAGAACAATGTGAATCTAATGAATGATGCAAAAGCACATAGAATTTGGATTGCCTCCAATCTTGCTGCAGGGGCAAATATTTCTTCAAAGTTAATCCCTTCCCGTTGATTATAGCATTGGGAAACCAATCTTGCCTTATTTCTCACCACTACTTCGTAATCATCTAGCTTATTCCAGAATACCCACTTGGTGCCAATGATTGACTTGTGTTTTGGTGGTGCTACTATATCCCAAACATCATTTCAGGTGAACTGATGTAGTTCTTCTTGCATTGCCATCATCCAGCTTTCATCTCCTTCAGTATCTTGAAATTTCTTTAGCTCAATAAGAGACAAAAGCAGCATGACTCATCATCCTATTAGTTGTCCTTTGATTCTGACTGGATTTTGGACATCATCCAAAATGGCTTCTACTAGATGATTTCTTTGAGTCCGAATTTCTCTTTGAAGATCTGCATGCTGGTTTGGAGCTTGTTTCTCAACTGGTTTAATTTCTTCTTGATTATCCATAAAGTTAATCTCTTCGTGATTGAGATAACCTTGTGGAACTTCTGAGTTGAGATTAATTCATTCATCTTCTTCCTTGTATTTCTTGATCTGGAAGGAATCAAGAATTTGCACTTGTTCCTTTTCTGTAGTATTTTCAGCTTCCGAAATTAAATATTTTGGATTTGAACTTCTTCTTCCTACATGGTTAGTCTCATCAAAATCTACATGTATTGACACTACCACAGTTTGGGTTTGTATGTTATAAACTCTGTAAGCTTTGCTATGTGTTGACTCGCTAAGGAAAAGGTTTAGGATCAAATTTTCCTAATTGCTCTCTATCATTTAGGATGTAGCATTTACATCCAAAGGCTTTGAAATACACAATTTTGGGTTTCCTTCCTTTCTAAATTTCATATGTGGTCTTTTCTAAGGTCTTTCCAATGAGAGCTCTATTTATGATGTAGCATGCTATATTTCTGGCCTCACCCTAAAAATACATGTGCAGATTATTTTCACTTAGTATTGTTCGGGCCATTTCAATTAAGGTTCTATTTTTTCTCTCAACAACCCCATTTTGTTTAGGTGTATGAGGGGCAGAGAAGTTATGCTCAATGCCCGTGGAGTCACAAAATTCAGCAAAGTGCTTATTTTTAGACTCACCACCACTATCACTCTGGATGCGTGCAATGCTTATGCCCTGTTCAACTTGTATCCGAATGAATATTTTTTATAATTGGTCAAAGGCTTCATCTTTGCTAGCTAGCAAAGCAACCTAGGTTTAGCGAGAATAGTCATCTACAATGACCATGGTGTATTCTCTTCTACCTAAACTCAATGTTTGATTAGACTAAAGAGATCAATATGCAAGAGTTCAATAACTCTTTTGGAAGGTATGTATGAGATGGAAGGGAAGCTCTTCTTATGTTGTTTACCTAATTGACATGTAGTGCATATGTGATCCTTATTAAAAGCTATCTTACCGAAACCCACAACCAATTCCTTTTTGGCTAATTTGGACAGGAGGTTCATGCTTACATGTCCCAACCTCCGGTTCCACAGCCATGATTCTTCTTCTTTAGACACCAAGCATATATTCTTTTTTTGTTTTTATCATTTTTAATGTTAACACAATAAATATTATTTACTCTAGGTGCATACAGAATGAGTTGATTTGACTTACTATCATAGATTGAGCATCCTCCAGAGTCAAAAGTGACTTTTCTTCTTTTATGATAGAGTTTTGCTACACTAAGCAAGTTGAACTTCAGTCCCTCAACTAGAGAGATATCTTTGATTATTATTTCAGATCCAATGGTTCCATGCCCAATGATCTGTCCTTTTTTATTGTCTCCAAAGCTTACTTTCCCACCTTTCTTTCAGATCAAAGTGATGAAGGCTTTCTCATCACCAGTCATCTGCCTTGAGCATCCACTATCAATGTACCATGTATGCTGATCTGCTATGGATCTAAGGCATACTTGCAAAACATATCAAGTGGGTTTGGGTACCCAATCAAATATGGGTCCTCTCGGGTTATCAACCATTTCAGGCCAAGGATAAACATCATAATAACCATTTTTAATCTATATAATTTACTAATATGGTTGTTTTTCCCACAAAAGATGCACCCTAAGATGGGCCTACTTTGCTCCCGCTTCTTCTGGATCTTCTTTAGATCCTCTTTTTAATAGTTTCCAACATATCCAACTTCTCGTATACTTGTCCATCCGGAATGTATCCAGAAGCTGGTTGGAGGTGCAACTTCTACTTTTAATTCTTTCTTTGCTTGGCATGTTGCTCATTTGATATAGCATTAGCTTTTCCCTTTTAACCAGTTATGAATCTCTGTGCTTGAGGTTGCTTGCTCACTTTTCATTCCTTTACATTTAGGAGCACCAGATTCTTTTGGTTAGGATTTCTTGGTCCTACTCTCCCTTGATTTCTCCTTCTTTGTGGAGGATTTGATTTCCTTCTAGATGCCTCCTAACTCAGAGTTAGCTCCCTATCTAGCCTTGTCAAATTAGCACTTAAAATCTGAACTTGACTTCTTTGGATATTCTCTTCCACCAAATCCATATGCTTTGTGGTTCTCATTAGGTTAATGTTTTGTGACATTGCTTCAGCATCTTCAACTACCTCCAAAACTTGTCATTGTAGGGATTTTATGGGTTTAGTACTCTTTCTCACATTGTCTATTTCCACCTTTAAGGCTTTAGCAAGATCAAGGTTAGAAATATAGTTATAATTAGAGTTTACCTCAGTATTAACTATCTCTGATTCTGAATCCCCAATTTGCTCAATATCTTGCTTGGATGAATTTCTTTTAGATTAGTTAGGGCCATGAATGTGCAATAAGCAGTCCCCTCTTCTTCTGTTAAAGATGAACTACCACTTTCTTCATTATTGCTCCATGTGGCCACCATAGCTTTCTTCTTATATTTCTTTTCCATTTTTATCTTGGGGCTTTTGGTTCTGAAGTGCCCTTTTTCCCCACAGTCAAAGTAGGCAGCATCTTTTTCCAGATCTTTCTTTTCTTCCAGAGCCTTTCTTGGCTTACCCCTTCTTGAGGTGCCTTCCTTAGGCCTTCTTGATTCAAATATTCTGGATCTCCCTCTGTCCTTTTTCTTTGAGAATTTATCAAAATACTTGGCTAGCATAGCCATATCTTCTTCACTATACTTTTTTTCTTTTGGTAACTTATCTGATCAAAAGGAGGCTGATCCAGCTGAATCTGCCATAAGTGCAATAGCCTTCTTTCTTTGTCCATGCTTTTTCTCCTATTGACTATATCTTTCCATGGATAATTTTTGAGTTAAAAGATTGCCAATTAGTTCATCATAACTATAAAAGTTTATATCATGAGCTTCCTCAATGGTAGTCTTTTGGTTGCCCCATTCCTTGGTCAGACTCTGAAGTATTTTCTTGACCATATCTACTTCTGAGATCTTCTTCTCAAGCTTTCTTCAACTCGTTTACTAGATTGGTGTGTCTAATAATCATGCTATTGATGGATTCTTTGGGCTCCATCTTGAAGGATTCTAGCTTTTATTATAGTAGATCGATTTTGGCTTCTTTGACCTCGTTTGTTCCTTTATAGGTCACTTCCAGCTTCTGCTAAATCTCTTGTGCAGTCTCACATCCAGATATCCTCCCAAATTCTGATGCACTAAGAGCACAATGAAGCATGTTAGTAGCATTTGTCTTTTCACATGATTTTTTATAATCATTCTCATCATATAAACTTGAGGGCTTTCTGGTAGTTACACCCTCTACTACGTGAGTAGGCTTATATGGGCCTTCTCCAATGGCCATCCATGCTTTCATGCTTTGTGCTTAAATGAAGTTCTTTATCCAGTTCTTCTAGAATGTGTAGTATTCACCGGTGAAGAGTGGGGGGCAGGTAGTAAACATACCCTCGGGAAGGAGTTGTGAGTTTTGGAAACTCATTTTGATACTTGGATCAAAATTTGGACCTTTAGCTCGAGATTGTTAGATCTCTAGTCTTATGCACTAGCTTTGATATTTCTTATTGGTCCCTGTAAGGGTCTAAATATGGTCAGAGGGGGGTGAATAACCCTTTTTCGTAGAATTAATAGACTTTAAAAAGTCTTTGTGTAGCATGTTTGATTATGTTCCGGATGTAATGGATCCAGATGATGTAGATATAAAATATAACGCAAGTAAGGAGTTAGAAAATCAAACACAAGGATTTTATTCTGGTTTTGCCCCGCCTACTCTAGTCCCCGGAGTTTCCTTTCTCCGAGCTTTTCCACTACTAGATTCCTTTCTAACTGGCAGGAATCAAGCCTTATAATTGGCCTCCAAATTGTAACCCCTTCCGGATGTAGGCTATACCACTAGAAGCACCAAGTCCTAGCTGAGTCCTTTTGTCTTTAGCAGGATATACCACTTAGATTTCTACCGAAACCTAAGCTGAGTCCTACAGGGAGATCCCACCTAAAGCACCAACTTTAAGGTATATCCCAATCTCACCACTCACCTAAGTTTGAGAACTTTACACTTTGTTTTCTCAAAGGTTTTGGTTTTGGACTTCCTTAAGTTTATAACTTCACTTGGGAATCCCACTTTTATTTCATTTTTCCTCCATTAATCCACCTACTAAATTGAATTGAGTTTCTATCTAGGACTACACAGGATCCGTAAAGGTCCCCCATACCCGTAGTGGTCCACCTAGGTAGCTGTATAGGTCCCACCCACCCCGTATGGGTACCAGCCCCCAGGCAGAACCCATAATTCATTTTTAATCAGTTAAAATCAATCTAACTCACCATTTGTAATGCGATCACTATCACTAATAATCTAGTAAATCAACCCACAAAAGTTAAAATGTGTTTTTACAACAAAATACGTTGAAGACTCATTATTTCTCTCCGATCTTAGAAGCCGTCTGGGCACTATCGATCATAAAACCACCATGCTAACATAATCACATTTTTCCTAATGAAATACTGACTTATGAGATGGTATAAATTGTGCTCATCTTTATGGATGTAGGGGAATTTATTTTATTTTCATGTTATAACTTAGAACAAATGTTTAAGTTCTCTTGTAATTCCCCCATTTTCCCCAGTTGTAATTTTTATTCCCATATTTATTTCATGTACTTTGATGTAATCTGTAAACGCATGTAATGAGTGTGATAGGGTGTAGAAAAATATGATTTTTATGGTAATTCCCTAAATGATGAAAACAAAACAGTTTTAAGCGGCGAATGTAATTTTGAATTAACTAAATTAGAAATAAGTGACTCATCCGATACCCGAATCTCTGATCCAAAAGGTATGAGTCTCCCGCCCATTGGGAACCATACCAAAGCTCTTTCCCAAGAAGACAACTTGGGTGGCAATTCTATCATTTGTATCAAGGTTTGGGTCACGATTCTTTCAATCATTAAAATTGGCTAATTGTGCAAACTAGAACTAAAAAGTTTTTATCACGCCTAAATCCAACCAATCCCTAGTGGGCCCCATCACTCACCCAGGCGCCAAGGGAGACCCACACGTCATTGACACCTCACAGTGGCAACTAATATAATCTTTTAAATTGCAAAATTTTGGTTTGTTCTAAAAGCTTAAAAGATTAAGATGAGCATCAAAACTCTTTTACTTAATTCAATCCATTTTCTTCTTCATCATTTAAGAAAATCATTACACTCTATCTTCTCACCTCCTTCTCTCTTTACCTAGATGTGCTCTTCTTTTAGCATTAGGTTAGGGTGCCCTATTTTTCTGCAAAACTTACGAAAGTTCCACCCACGCCCGCTGTGAGCATTGGATTTTAACGATCCTTCTCACGAAACTACAATGAGAGCTATATAATGCAATGTCTTTCAGGTGTTGTCCATTAGAGGTGTTCCTACTATTGCAGAGTTTAGTTTGACCAATGTCCAGAGACCTAGTCTGCCATTAGGGACCTGTACGGGTTCTTCTTAATGGTACGGATCCACTGGCAGACCCGTACAGGTTGATTCCTTCCATACGAGTGGAGGGGACCCGTACGGGCCCCCTTGTACCCGTACGGGTGGGGCCCTACCCGTACGGGTCCTCTAATTGCCTAATCAGCCTCTTTTGGAAGTATTCTCTTACCATTTTCGAAAAAAGGCATGCCTTGAATGTGGATTATTGCATTCAGACCTGACTTTCACCCTATAAATAGGGCCTTTCCCTTCATTTCATAACACACATACACATTAGAAGAAAAACTATAGAAAAATTATAGTAAAAGTTCTAGCATATAGGTATAGAAGAGGTATAGTGGGGGTATAGGAGGTATAAAATAGGGTGAAAACCTATTCTTTGAGGTTTTGTCCACATTTTATTCATTTCTAACTTCATTCATTAGGATTTAGGGGAGGTTCTATCCACATAAATACTCACCTAAATAGTCCTATTTCACCACCTACTATGGCCGGACTCTCACAATAGTAAAGGGATCACCTCAAAGTGGATTCACACTGCAAAGGTAATGCTCTTGAGTTTCAAAGAGACTCACATTTCAGTTGGTTATTGTTGTCACTTCTCTGCCTCTTCTATTATTGTGGGTCTTTCTATTTCTTGTTTTTGGTCTGGTGCCATCCCGTATGAGCCTTGTTGGCACCTTATATCGTCCATACATTAGATCGGTGCGCCATACTCCTACGGAATCCCTTTTTATTTTATATTTCTACCATGAATCCATTAATCTATAAATTAATCTATAATTTAATCTAAACAAAGTTTCTGTCCAGGCTAGATAGAACCCTTAGGGGTACACCATACCTGTACCGGTCCTCCCTGGTAGCCGTACGGGTACCAGCCCCAAGCAGATTCTATAACTCATTTTAAACTACTTAGAAATCAATCCAACTCACCATTTGTAATGCGATCATTTTCACTAATAATTCGGTAAATGAACCCACAAAAGTTAAAATGTGTTTCTATAACAAAAGACATTAAAGACCATTTATTTCTTTCCGATCCTAGAAGCCGTCTGGGCACTATCAATCGCAAAACTGTAATGCTAATATAATCACATTTTTCCCAATAAAATGCTGACTTATGACATGCTATAAAGTGTGCTAATCTTTGTGGATGCAGGGGAATTTATTTTTATTTTATTTTATAACTTAGAACAATTGTATAGGTTCTCTTGCAATTCCCCCATTTTTCCCCCAAGTGTAACTTTATTGTAATATGTAAACATATCTAATGACTGTGAAAGCGTGTAGAAATAGTATTTCTATGATAATTCCCTAAATGATGAAAACAAAAATGCTTTTACTCGGTGAATGTAATTTTGAATCAACTAAATGAGAAATAAATGTCTCATCCGATACCTTAATCTCAGATCCAATAGGTATGAGTCTCCCGCCCAAAGGGAACCATATCAAAACTCTTTTTCCAAGTAGACAACTTGGGTGGTGACTCTATCATTTGTATCGAGATTTAGGTCTCAACTCTTTTATTCATTGAAACTAGCTTATTGTGCAAACTTTAACTAAAAACGCTTTGTCACGCCTAAATCCAATCAACCCCCTAGTGGGACCCACCTCTTAAATAGGCACTGAGGAAGTCCCACACGTCATCGACACCTCACAGTGGTGACTCCGCTGGGGACTAGATATTTTAACTTGCAAAATTTTGGTTTGGTTTAAAAGTTTAAAAGATTAAGATGAGCACCGAAAATCATTTACTTAATTCAACCCATTTTCTTTTTCATTCTTTGGGAAAATTATCACACTCTATCTTCTCACCTCCTTCTCTCCTTAGTTAGATGCGCTCTTCTTCTAGCGCTAGTTTAGGGTGCCCTATTATTTCTGCGACAACCACAAAGGTGTTACGCATGCTCGCTAGGAATTGGGGACACCCTAGTGGGTGGAGCACTCATTGTCATCTACCTCCAAAAGAGGCTTGATGTGATGGGAACCTTCTACATCGATGTGTCCCTGCACCATTATTATCAAAAGCATTAGAATTTTACCTTATAGGTATCCTGATTTTTGTGTGAGATTAGATTAAGGAAGAATACCCTCAGACTTGGTAGGAGAAATAAGGATGGAATCAATCACCTCGCATGTGTTGTGTTACATACCCTTGTGTTTAACCCAGCCATGCATCATTGTAATTTTTGCATGCATAATGCATCCTATGCATGTACTGATCTTTTAGTTATCACCTCGGCCAAAACCAAACCTTAAAGTGAAAGAGCTTGTTGATGTTCTCAAGTCCGTTTGATTCATATTTTAGCTCCTCCATCGTCATCTCTTCATCTAGTTCAGTTAAGGGTTTCTCCGTCTTCGTCTATAGGTATTTCATCTAGCAATCGATTTAGTTCGGTTGATATTTCTGCCTACCATCTTGAGGAAATGTCTCATATCCTAACTCTATAGGGCCAAATTAACGTGGAGGTTGAGAATGTTACTACTAGCGAGGAGGCAAATGCATCGAGGGTCGAGGTTAGGTCGGAGATCGCAAATGCCATCCTAGAGTACTTAGGAAGTGATCAGTTCTTAGATCAAGTGAATGATAAGATGTTGGCCTCCATTAGGGCAATCAAGGCTGAAGAGAGAATGGCGAATTCTCCTCATAGCATGCCTATCATTGCTTTAGCAGTGAATGTAGTGATTAGTGAACAAGTATCAAGGGTCACTCATAATCCATTTACTTAATTTCAGTTGCCACCTATAAAGACTCGCAGGGATTTTTCCAATTAGTTTGGTCAGTGGGGTTCTTTGGGTCCATTTAGCTCAATTAGTTAGTCAATCAAGTCAGTGGGTACAGTGGTTCCGTCAGCCATTAGTCACTTTGCTTAGCCTAGTCAGGGATATATGCCGCCTTCATTTTAGTTTGGGGCATCTGGCCCCAATTTTGTGGTCACACCTAAGGGGATAGCCTTTCCTCAAACAATAGGTTCACCTTTGGGTGTGGTTACTCAATCAGAGGGGTAATCCTTATCCGTGGAATTGCGTGATATTCTTCAGAAGTTACTAGCTCCCAATCCCAGCTCTTAGCCGTCGTCACTATCAGTTCAAACCGCTAGAGAGGAGGACTGGGTCCATGAAAACTTTAGTATGCCTAGCATAGCAAAGTATAAGAGAACTGGACCACCTCAAATATTACATCACCACCTATCAGAGGGTTATGAGAATCAGAAAGTTAAGTGATAAAGTCCTAGCCAAAATGTTCCATGCACCGAGGAAGGTCCTGCTATTGAATGGTACAATACCCTATCGGATGAGGTGACTAAAATTGGAAAGCATTATTTAAAGCTTTCATTAAGCAATACGGTTTCAATATCACCATTATGTCTACTATACAGAATTTGAAGGCTATCAAGCAGGCTCCCATTGGAAAATTTAATCCCTATTTCAAAAGATGGATGGCCACTCAGGTTCTTTTAAAAGATAGGCTAAGTCTCCCCGAGATGATTGTAAAGATGATGAATGGTGCCCTGCCTGCTTATCATAAGGTTCTAGGTATTCATAAATTCTCTAGCCATATTGAGGTATTCAAAAAAACTAAAAAATGGGAAAGAATTGAGGAGTTAGAGAAGGCTAGTGTACCGACCAAACCTTGGTTAAAAAAGAGTGACCCTTCAGCCTCAGCCTAGGCTTCTAAATCAAAGTCTGGTTTTAATTAAAAAACAGTGGTACTGCAAGAAGAAGTGGCTGCAATCCATACTATTGAAGATGACATTTCCCCTTAGAAAGCATCTCTACCTGCTATCTTCACTAAGTTAAGAGCACTCGGCCTTCTTTAGAGTATCAATCCCTATGTCCCACCCAAACTTGAAAATAGGGATCAGTTTTGTGCTTACCTTGTCAGTAAAGGGCATCATAATGGTTCCTGCAGGGTTCTATTGGAGGCTATTCATGGTTTGATTAGGGAAAAGAAGATTTAGAAGCCCGAGCTTAAGCCCAGTACGATGAATAACCCCTGCTGAATTTTGAGAAATAGGTCGTAGCTGTCGAGTCGGGGTTGCCATCCTACCATGTCTTTAATATGATATTACAGGCTAATCTTATAGTTCACTCGGTAGTGGCTTTACCCCAATGAATCGGTCCCCGTTGACATCGATGCATTCAAGTTAGAAGGAATTCATGATGAGGAAGCTATGTTGGTTTAACTAGTGCCAATTGATATCGATGCTTATGTATTGGAAAGTGATGAGCTCAAAGGACTCGCCTTATTAGTAGAAACTTCTAAAGGGAGAAGTTATATGAAAAAAGGGTGCTGCATGTTACCCGAAGTGGAAGGATCCCTCCTAACCCTATCCTAAAAAGAAGAAGGGGCAGAGACATGGACATCTATGTCATTCCAAGTATCGATTGGGGTCCACTCTTTACGCCTACTACTAAGACTCACATTCTGGTCAGTACCGCAAAGAAAGTCAACCCTCTCATCCAGCAATTGCAAGTGACCCCTGCTAAGTACAACATTTGGCAGCTTCTCATTGACTCTGAAGACCATCACAAAGGTCTGATAGAAAAGTTATTGAGCATGGAGGCTACACCATCTACCACTCTGGTTGAAGTATTTTTAGTTAATGGGGGATTTTCTCCTAATCAAGTTGAACCCATTAAGTTTTATTCGTCGGACCTGCCAGCGGAGGGGAAGAAGTATAACAAGGCACTTTTCATTAAGGTGCAAATATTTGATCGTTCTATACCATGTGTTATGGTGGATGATGGTTTCGCCCTCAATCGTTGTCCTGCCAAAATCCTTCCTCACTTAGGGCTAGATGAATCCATGTTGGAAAAATCCAATACTATTGTAAGGGTATGTGATGATACAAAGAGGAGTGTCGTTGGGGTCTTTAAAGCTAAGGTTACAGTTGGGGGAGTGAAATCCAAAGTCTTAATCACTATTCTCGACATAGAGGCTATCCTATACTTGGAGGCTTGTGTAAGGAGGTTTTGCTAAAGCATGCTTCAACTGGTAAGTTTTCTTTTTTACCTTTTCCCCACTCGCAAGGACTACGTGAGATGCGTAGCATGGGGGGCAAAAAAATGACAAGGCGTTGTGAAGAGAGCCGAAGGATTGACCCTTATTTTGGCGTGATAAAAAGATGGTTTGATGTTAATGTTAATGTTGAATTTAAGTCCAATTTGCAATTTTGAGGGATACGAGACTTGAAATCCTGTATTTTAAAATAGAGTCGCCACCCGGTTAAGCTCCATAGGAATTTGGGTTTAATGTTCCCACTGGGTGGTTAGACTGTACCTTAAAATAGAGATTCCAAGTTCGGATGATGTTATCTATTTTACAATAGGCCAAGTTAAAAGATTTCATTCTATCTTACTTGGTTTTAATCCACCCTATTTATTGTGTTTTCGGTTTATATGTTGTTTTTGCGTGTTTATCAAGCAATCAAAGCAACGAGTAAATTATTACAGTCATCCAAAAGTAAATGCAGAAATTAAAATTATTGCAAGGCTTTCAAATCCTATACGTTTGTCTAAACCAAAAAATGAAATACCCAAAGGGCTAGCATACATCTAACCTAAATCTGCTTATACAGAAAGATTAGCACAGATACAACACATATATAGGGTATATCACATAAAGCAGCATCCAGGGCAGTAGGGTCCAAGGGGCAGTTCCCCTGGTGGGGTTTGGGGGTAGATCCCCAGGCTGGGGTTGAGCTACCAGGTTAGCTTTAAAATTTTTGATTTTTGAATATAAGTTCCCTTTGAAAAATTCATTTTCCGAACGAATTTTAGGGAAAAGTCCATTTCGGACATTATTATTATTTTAACCAAATTATTAGTGAAAATGTCACATGTTATGGGGTTTAGACCATTTTTGGAGAATTCTGTAAAATACGAAAAATGGGAAAACTAGGTCAAATGGGCAATAATGGGGTTGCTACCCTAAAACTCATGCTGCCAGTGGCATGGGTGGTGTCGCCGGCGGCCTTAGTGAGGCCGCCAGCGGCTTCACATGCCAGCAGTTATAGTGGAGCCACCAGCAGCATGGGTGATACCGCCGGCAGTTTTAAAATCTGCAGAAACAAATTTTGAAGGTCTAAAATGACCGAAAACTCCAAAATGAACCCGAAACACCAAATAGCACAACAAACAGCAAGAAATATTGCCAAAGAGCTCAAGAGACTCCGAAATTTACCTCAGGGTCGTGAATCCACCTCTTCGTGATCCAAATGACACCTCCGGGAAGCTCGAATGATATTTTGGTAGTGATTTAAAGATTGAACAGTGTTTATCTCTAAAAATCCTGTTAGATTGATTTTAACCTAGGATTTCTATAGATTTTAAGTTTAATTTAAGAGATATGGCAAAGAAAAACCAAGAAAAGATTATTTAGAATCCCTTTTCTCCACTTCCTCTCTCTAAAGTCTCACTCTTTCTCACTCTAAAGCCTCTCAAATTTTTACTGATGTTCTCCCCCTCTTTCTAACACTAAATCAGGTCTTTTATAGAGCTGGAAACGAATCTGGTCTAGTTGGACAAAGTTTTCACCAAAATGGCAAAAAACTCAGTCAATAGGGAAAAAGTGCAGACTGCCCAGTGGGGCTCATACCACCGGTGGCATGGCTAAGGCTGCCAGCTGCCTGAGTAAAGTCGCTGGCCACATGATGGTACCACCAGCGGCTTTAGGCCCCTACTAGCAGACTGCCAAACGGGGCCCACAACCTAAAAAGAGCAAAAAGCGGGTCAAAAGCACATTTTGAAAATTTTTAAAGCAACTTTAATATATTTTGAGATATTTTAGGGTATTTTGGTTAAGAACCATCAGTTTGAGATTCCACTGTATGCAGAGTCGGACACACCGAATTGAATACAAACATTAAAAAAAATTCAAAATTTTTTTTTAATGAGGATTGAAATTTGAATATGCATCATCATCGTCTCTTGAGAGAGACGGTAAAATCCCGTGTTAACAACTATTACAAGGGCATATAACGATACGAAGAGGAGTGTCATTGGGGTCTTTAAAGCTGCGGTTACAGTTGGGGGAGTGAAATCCAAAGTCTTAATCACTGCTCTCGACATAGAGGCTATCCTACGCTTTGAGGCTTGTGCAAGGAGGTTCTGCTAAACCACGCTTCTATTCGTAAGTTTTCTTTTTTTCTCTTTTAATTATTAGGTCTTTTTCTTTAAGTATTTCTAGACTTAATAATGATGCATAGGTTGTTTTGCATGCATAGTTTATTTTACGCTTAGGTTATAGCTTAGAGTTATAACATGCTTAGTATAAAATATATATGCTAGGATATAATTTAAAACTATGGTGTGCCTAGCCTATTCATGCTAACCTAGGTAGAGAATTATTTAGGCAAGGCTTTATTTAAGTTATATGCATCTAATAGGAGTTCCTGGGGACAAGGACAAAATTTTGAGTTTTTGTCATGCCTGTTATGCATGTTCAAATTGACTGTCAGTTCCCAGTAGTGGTATTAGAGTCTTGCCTATTTAGTGCATAATTAAGTTAGAAGCGAACTAAATACTATTTTCTATATGAAATGATTTATTTTTTATTTAATTATTTAGAACAATATATATGAACTTGTGTTTTCATTTCAAGGTTCAAAAATGGTTGTGAATAATTTTGAATAAGCCTACTTAACTTACTCAAATTATACAAGTTTCAATGATTTATTTAAATTACATGGGTTATAGATGCTTCCAATTTACGTGAATTGATGGAACAAAATTTATTAGCTCAAGAGAATCCATTGCTCTTCGAGTTTGTGCCTGTATTTGTTCTGGCTAAGTATTGGACTTGGTGTCTACTCACTTTAAGGGCACTCTCCTACCTGGGAACCTATATCAGTGCAGCTTGAATTGACCAACGAGGGGATTAAATATGGACTAATTTATTTCTAGTATATACAATGGTTCGTATATATGTTTCTATAACAAAGTAAAAATTAAATTTATTGAATAAAAGCTTAAAGGAAATGCAATATAAGTATACCAAATAAAAGTATTAATTATTTTGCATATAATGTAGGTTGATGGAATAATTATAATAAAGAACTTGAACCCACCCCTAAGGTTAGACCTTATAAATTAATTCTAAAATTCCCTAAATTAATATAAATTATTATAAATATGTCCATCTAATAAAATCCTTGACTGGGTGAGACGTTTAACACCAATAAAATCCCAAAGTAAATATATTAAGGCAACTTATAGTCTTCCTTACTCAAATTTATAATACGGTCTCTTTGGGCCATCAAAGGGTTGCTCAAAGGGTTCCTTCTAGTCTACATTGATTGGTTGTAAAGTTTGGGATAGCATCTGCCTTAACAAAACTAGTGTATTCCACCATAAAATTGGGGGCTTGGCCTAGATCTGAGATATATTCAAGGAGATGCGAATGTAAGAGCACATATCCCTTGGGATTAGGGAACTTGAATGTATTAGCAATTGCATACGATGCAAATGGAATGAGATTCGAACTATAACTTACTATTGTGACTTGACTCATAAAATTGGGTGTGATAATAAACTAGTTATAGATGCTACCTATTAGGAAATTTAACTGGGCTAAGATTCCCGAATTCAATAGAATGGGTTATTGTAAATTTTGAATAAAATAGTAGGACAAGTGTATTGATTTAAAAGACCTTATAATAAATACATGTACTTAAACTAATATTTGAACTCTTTTTCTTATCTTATATCTTAGGTTGAATATGAACTCCAATTTAAAAATTCGTCTTAAACACAACCAAGTTTTAATAACAATTAACTACCATGAATGGATCAATGATGTAAGGGACACCCTTAAGGATTATAAATTGGCATATGTTCTTGAAAATCCATTTACAGAAATTCCTATCACTGATGCACCGGCTGTAATTAAGCATGCATGGTTGAAGTATCTAAAAGATTCAGTTTATGTGTCACAATTGCTATTAGATACTATGAATCCTATGATACGTTCATAATACGATCACATCAGTCTGGAAAACCATGTTGATCCATCTGAAGGGTTTGCCTAAAAAGGCAAGGTATGAAAGGTTCCAGTTAACTAATGAACTTTCCAACTCTAAGATGAAGGAAGGGACAAGTGTTATAGTACACCTCAATAAGATTAGAGATTTCATAGTGAAATTGGAATCACTGGGATCTACAGTCAATTAACCCTTGGTAATGGATATCCTATTAGATTCTTTACCCATCAGCTATGCTGATTTTGTAAAAGAACATTGCTCCAAAGTATATGACTATATGTTTCCAAAATTGATTGATGTGTTCAGAAAATTCGATACCAAATGCAAAGAATTTTCAGCTAAGTTTACAAATGAATGTTCTACAGAAATTGGCCTGAAGAATATTGTCACCAAAGGAGTAGTTAAAGGGTTTAAAAAGAAGAAAGAAAAGAAGATATCGAAGTATGTCTCCTTCTAGTGTGGGAAACCGCGACATTAGAAGAGGGATTGTAAAGATCCTGATTCTGAACATTTAAAGAAGAAGCCTACAGAGGCATCTACTTCAGGTATGTTTGTTATTAAAAACTATGCTACTTTTCCTCTTGAATCCACATGGGTATTAGATACTAGTTGTGGTTTTCATATCTGTACTTCTGTGCAGGGACTAAGGAAAAGTAGAAGACTTGCAAAAGGCGAGATGGACCTGCGAGTAGGAAATAGAGCCCGAGTTGCTGCATTAGCCATAGGAAGCTTTAATCTTATTTTGCCAAGTGGACTTGTTTTAGTTTTGAATAATTGTTACTACATTCTGAGTGTTACTAAGAATATTGTATCTATTGCGTGTTTAGCAGTAGAAGGATTTGAAATTTTATTTTTGAATAATAATTGTCAAATTCACTTCAATAATGTTCTTTATGGTTATGGGATGTTGAATGGTGGCATTTGTATTCTTGACACTAAAACAGAAGTTTTTAATATAAACAATGTAAAGAAAGTTAAATTAGATAATGCGAATTCCTTCTACTTATGGCATTGGCGTTTAGGCCACATAAACAAAGATCACTTAACTAAGTTGCATAAGCGTTGAGACCTGATCCCAATAGACTTGGAGTCTTATGGTGATTGCAAACCTTGTTTGAGAGGAAAAATGAAAAAGTTACCCTTTCAAGGAAAGGGTGAACAGGCCACAAGTACATTCAAACTTATACATACTGATGTATGTGGTCCAATGAGTGTTTAAGCACTAGGAGGAGACTCCTACTTCATAACCCTTGTTGATGATTATCCACAATACGGTTATTTATACTTAATGAAGCACAAGTCTAAGAGTTTTGAAAAATTCAATCTATTCAGAACTGAAGTAGAGACATAACTTGAGAAAAGTATTAAAGCGCTTCAATCAGATCGAGGTGGAGAATACTTAAGTCAAGAGTTTCAGGATTATCTAAAGGAAAATGGGATAGTTCCCAATGGACCCCTCCTTATACGTCCCAACACAATGAAGTATCAAAAAGGAGGAATTGGACTTTATTAGATATAGTTTGGTCCATGATGAGCCATGAAGATCACAGTAAATTCTTTTGGGGATATGCAGTAGACAGCGTAGTTTATGTACTAAATAGAGTGCCCTCTAAATCAGTTGATTCTACACCTTACGAAAGATGGTATAATAAAAGGCCATCTCTAAGTCACTTAAGAATATGGGATTGTCTTGCTATGGTGAAGAGGATAGCATTAGATAAGCTGAACGCCAAATATGCTAAGTGTCTGTTCATTGGATATCCAAAGGAAACTATTGGATATCTATTTTACCAACCCGAAGCATAGAAGGTATTTTTGTCATGGAATGCACACTTTTTGGAAAAGGAACACTTACTTGCAATAGTCAGTAGGAGCAGTATTGAACTGGATGTTTAAGAGGAAGAAATAGACAATCAGCTAGTTGACCCCATTCTATATACACAAGAAAGTGTGATCCAAGAACAACCTGTCGAAACACAATCATTGCGAAGATAATGTCATGTTCATAAAGGTCCCAATAGATATGGTTTCAACAACACTAATGATAAGGAATTGTATCTCTTGGAGGATGATGAACCAAGAACATATGATGAGGTAATGAAAAGCTAAGATTCTTATAAATGGCTAAAAGCCATGAAATCAGAAATTGATTTCATGTATGAGAACCAAGTTTGAAATTTAGTTGATGCACCGCAAGAGGTTAGACCGATTGGGTGCAAATGGGTCTTCAAGAAAAAGACTATCTTGGACTGTAATGTAATTACCTATAAAGCAAGGTTGGTAGCGAAAGGTTATAGTCAACATGAAGGTATTGACTATGATGAAACTTTCTCACTGGTAGCCATGCTTAAATCCAGAAGGATACTCATCGCTAATGCTGCTCATTACGATTATGAGATCTGGCAGATGGATGTTAAAACAACATTCGTAAATGGGGATTTAGAACGGGATGTGTATATGACACAACTTAAGGGTTTAACATCTCAAAATGGCTCAAAGGCATGCAAGCTACAAAGATCCATTTATGGACTTAAGTAGGCATCCAGGAGTTGGAATATAAAGTTTGATCAAACAATACATGAACTGGATTTCTGTCCAAACATTAATGAGCCTTGTGTTTACAAAAAGGTTAGTGGAAGTGTAGTTGTTTTCTTAGTATCGTATGTCGATGACATTCTACTAATAGGAAACGATATTTCTGTTCTTCAACATGTTAAAGTATGGCTGTCAAGAAAATTCTCCACGAAAGACCTTGGTGAAGCAACATTTATACTATGTATGACGATCTATAGGGATAGATCCAAGATACTGTTAGGTCTTTCTCTAAGTACATATATAGACAAGGTATTGAATAGGTTCAACCTTGAGCATTCGAAGAAAGGGTATCCCCCGATGACAAAGGGGATTAACCTATCTAAGGCTGAGTGTTTGAAGATTGCTCAGGAGAGAATTCGCACGAAGGATATACCCTATGCATCCTTGATAGGATCGATCATGTTTGCTATGATATGTATTAGGCCAAATGTCTCTCCCATTTTGATCTTTACGAGCAGATATTAGTTAAATCAAGGTGAAAAGTACTGAATGGCAGTCAAGGCAATTCTTAAGTACGTGAGAAGGACTAAAGATGAGTTCTTGATTTATGTAAAAGGTGACCTTATAATTAGAGGTTACATTGACATGAGTTTTCAATCTAACATGGATGACTTCAAGTCTCAGTCGAGTTTTTTGTTTGTGTTAAATGGATGGGCGGTATGCTGGAAGAGTTCCAAGCAAGAAACTACTGCTGATTCAACCACAGAATCTGAATACATTGCTGCATCTAAAGTAACAAAAGAAGCTGTCTGGTTAAAGTGATTTATTGGTGATCTCGGTGTGGTGCCTGAGACTGTTGATCCAATTGCTTTGTATTGTGATCTAATTACTTTGTATTCGCCTTATTGCGAGTGGGAGTTTGTTGGATATGATGTATGCCCTTAAGGCAATTTGGGTGATATATCTTAATTATGTAATAGTATGAATATTTTGTTTAATTATAACTGGTTAAAATATATTAATTGATGTATATATACAAAAGTCCTTGGCTTATCATAGCATGAAGTCAGAGAAATTATAGTTGGACTATTTTTAGTGAGACCTGCTTCATGTGCAATTATGATTATGTCTAAACTATCCCTACTCATAGATTCATCAAGAAAGGATATTGATGAAGCAAAAAGACTAGCATGTGGTCAACTTTCTTGGAAAGGGTCCAAGTAGTCAATCTCCTAAGGACTGATGGTGGTGCCTTAAGTTTGACACATGGATATATCTAGAAGATATATTGGAGACCGCAGTAAGACAAATACTTGGTATATATATCAATGTGTTAGTGTTTATCTTCACACAATAAGCTTTGTGAATATCCTCATACTTAAGATACTATTTACCTTGTGTGGTACTATTGCTATACTTTGGGACATTCCCACACACTCATTAATTTAGAGTGTCACGGGTGATTATGGGTATAGTGATGATAGCATGTTGGTAAGCTAAGTAGTAAAAAAGGATCCATCGCTCCGAATATATTAAGGAGTTGTACTTGACCGCTTGTTGAAGTGATGATTACTATAAACCTCTGATCAAAGTATGTGTTTCATAGAAATAGTTTCTATTCAAACACACTATGGTAGAAGGCAATATACTCCAGCAACAAGTTTATAACTAGGATAGCTTGAAGCGACCTTGCTATTAGTGGGTTAACACTTTAACCAAACCCTATAAACTAGATGGTACTAATATTAAAGAATGGAAGGAGTTCAGTGCATTCGACAACTATTCCATTAACCAGGATTAAGTCATAAGCACAAATGACGTTCTGAGTAATGGGGGATGGTAGAACCTTGCTAGAGGAGTACTGTAGTTGTTTAAGGTAATCGAGTTCTATTCATAGTTTAGAACCTCGAGCCAATGGTTCCATTAGAATGAGGGCTGGTTAAGGCTTAATAGCTCAATACTTCGGGATCCTATAAAGTCACACACATTGGACCTTCATCGGACTAAGTAAAGAACTAACAGATTTATTTTGTTATAAAAATATAGTATAATAACAATTGAATTATTAATTAAATGGTTAAAAATGATTAGATCATTTTGGATAAACTAAGGAATTTATTTTTGATAGTAACTAATTTATTAGGGTCATGAAATAAATTAATTTTAAAAGAAGGATTAAAAGGGAATTTTCAAATCGGAGTAAAGGGGTCAGACCCTACGGAGATGGGGCCCATATTTTGGGACCCTATGTGGTAGCTTAAGGGCTATGGGCTCGGCACATCCGCGAGCCCACAAGCTAGGCCCTACAGAGCTGGGTGTGCCCATCGTGGCCCAACCCACAATCTAGGCTTATGGCAAAAAGACCACAAGCTCGGGTTGTGGGTTCAAAGTAGGTCATTATGGCCTACCTTGCAAGTGGTTGTCATGAAGTTTGCTAAGCAAGCTGCACGCGGGTCAACCAGCGGACCCATAGGGTCCACCTATTGACTCATGTGGGGATTGGACCTTTTTGCCCAATCCCATATTGGACAAAGGGGGAACAATTTTTCTCCCCTAAGCCTATAAATAGGCACTCAATTCCCCCTTTCAAGTTGCGCTAAGCTCAAGCATAAATCCCAAGTTGAGATTCACAAAGATAAATCTCTCGGGTATTTGAGCAAGTTCTTTTTGAGGAGCTTGATTTTATTTAAGTACCTCTAGTCTATATTTTTGGGTGGGGCTTCTAGAGTAGTCTAGCAACTACTTGAGGCTCCTTAGTTCTTCCTCTCAGGGAGGTTTTGGTTGGTGGGGTTCATGTGGATACTCATAGAGGCTATCCTACGCTTGGAGGCTTGTGGAAGGAGGTTCTATTAAAGCACGCTTCAACTAGTAAGTTTACTTTTTTTCTCCTTTAATTATTAGGTCTTTTTCTTTAAGCATTTTTAGACTTAATAATTTTGCTTAGGATGTTTTGCATGATTAGTTTATTTTATGCTTAGTTTATAGCTTAGAGTTATAACATGCTTAGGTTATAGCTTAGAGTTATAGCATGCTTAGGTTATAGCTTAGAGTTATAACATGCTTAGTATAAAATATATATGCTAGGATACAATTTAGAATTATGGTATGACTAGCCTATGCATGGTAACCTAGGTAGAGAATTATTTAGTTAAGGCTTTATTTAATTTATATGCATCTAATAGGAGTTCTTGGGGACAAGGATAAAATTTTGATTTTCCGTCGTGCCTGTTATGCATGTTTAAATTGACTGTCAGTTCCCAACACAAGTCCCAAGTGAACAAGTACAACCCCTGCTCAGTTGCCGGCATTAGATGCGATTAGAAGACTCCCTCTAGGATTGGAGGAGGGATCGGTCTCTCTACCACAACAGTAGTCCTCCACCGTCGGACCCGTTCGTCGAAATACCACTCAAAGGAAAGTGGTGACTCCAGGACAAAGGGTGGTCTTCTAAGCCACCCCACATCCGCTCCATGCCCCTATATGTATCTAACCTCTCCCACGTGTCTCGGATGAACTGCATAAAATAAATGCACTATAAGTATCACAACCTCATAAATACAGTTTTGAGTAATGGTTTGCTAAAATGTAAAATGCAGGTTTAGTAAAGAAGAAGTTCACTCAATCTAAGCGCAGCTGGCGAAGGAAATCCCTATACTGGGCCTAACCCTATCAAGTCCCCATGCACCTGGAAATGGTGTGAGGTATCTCTTGTTACCCAGGCAAACCTAGCTTGAGGAATGTCCCTGACAATATCAGTGAACCGAAATGGGCCAATATAGACTAGCAACTCTACATCCCTGGCAGCTCGAATATCCTCGTGCCATTTTCTATACAAGCTCCAAGCTCCAAGCTCCCATAGTCTTATACAAGAACTGCAAAGGTGAAACAACAATTTAACGGGGTTAGGATACAATAGACAAGTCAAAAATCAGAAAAAGCACGTAAAAAACAATGTTTTAGACATTTTGTCCCTGCAGAACGGACCCGTACAGGTCCATCCCACCCGTATGGGTCCCACCTCAGAAAAACCCCACCCGTACGGGTCCTAACCCACTGTATATGTCCCCTTGCAGCACTTTTTCAAATGGGAGCAAGATTCATCAAATAGCAGGCACAAGCATCCTGTCTAGTAGCTTCTTCAGCCACGTGGGTCAGTATCAGGTGTATAGCTCCTACCTAGCCATACAGGTCCTCTCTCCTATTTTAGAATAGTTTTTTTACCGAAACCAAAATTGCTCAATGGTAAGGGCTCATCAGATCCTAATTGGGGACCCCACTTCTCAATCCCATTTCTTTTAGCTAATTAGGGGCTAAACCCCTAGCTCACCTTGATCCTTGATTGAAAGGGCAAACCTTTTTGTCCACACAAAGTCAATCAAGAATCAAGGTAAGCCATGTCAAAGAAATTGCTAACGTGAATACCTATTAAGGTGTAGGTTCATTCAAGAGGAGGACCCCCAAGCTGTCAAAACATCAAGGGGCAAGGACCCCCATAAGACAAGAGATTCTAGCTCGAACCAAGGAAGTATTAACCTAGAAGAAATCCTCAATAGAAAAATCATCTAGGAAGGCACCTCCCCAGTAAAGAAGTCAATAGAGGGCATCCCTCCTTCCCCCAGCAGTGGATACAGTCAAGGGGCATTCCCTCGTCATCTAACACCTAAGGGGCACCCACCCTAGAAGCACTCCCCAAAGTGACACAATCGAGGGGTATCCCCCATCATCGAGCACCCTAAGGTCACAACCTAGAAGTGCCAGCAAATAGAAGGGGCACACTAGGGGCACCCCAGTTTAAGTCCCAAAATCACTAAACTCAGTCTTTTATTTTAATTAGGGTAAGTCCTGACCCATATATATCAAAGTTTTACTGACCAATTCCTTTATCCTGTGCTAGAACCCAAGGAGATGTATCTGTAGGAAAAGAAGGAATTTTCCCCCAGCCACACTACTACCCAAGGGGCATCATTCAAAGGACATATCCAACAAAGGTGTCGTCCAAGGGGCACTAGCCAAGAGGCATCTTCACGAGAAGCATTTCTAGCAACCGGACCATTAGAGGGACCATTTCCCCAACAAGTGAACGATCCGAGGGGCATCCCCCCAACCGATCAAGCCACCCAAGGTAATTTCTAGGGGAACCCCCCGATAGCTAAGTTTCTCTTTCTAGGGGCACCCCCTAGCAACCCAAGTCATCTAGGAGACCTTCTCCCAAGTAATTAAGCAACTCACATGCTATTTTCCCCCAATAGTCAAGCCACTCCAGGAGAATACCAAAGCAGAATTGGGACCAACCTAACATTTCTTTGCTTAATCTTTTCAGTTAATTAGGGGCAAAACCCTAGTACATCTTAGATCATATTTTGATAAAACTTGTTTTCCCCAGCAGGTTAGATAAGGCAAAACCTGAATGCCAACTAAAGGACACCATTTCTCCAATAGAGCATCCACATTAGGATAGTTCATTCCCTAGCAGACAAAACATTCAAGGGGCATCCCCCCTATCCCCACAAGAAGCCAATCTCTATCCTTGATTATCAGATGGTTAAAGGAACCATTCCTCTAGTTAGAGTAGTATCCAAGGGCACCCCCTAACTAGTCAAGCTTTCTCGAGATGCTTTCCAAGGATACTCCCCAACAACTAGGATATCCCAAGAACACCTTCCTCTAAACAAGTGAAATTACGCCGAGCAGTTTCTCCCCAGCAACCAAAATGGACTAGCCATTCAATGGTTATATCCTCAGTAGTCAGCTCCCCTAGGGGCACCCCCTGAGGACCATTCTAGCTAAAAATAGTTGGGCCAAACCCAACATTTCTAAACATCATTTACAGTTTATTCAGGGACCAATCCCAATCCACACATCTTCATTCTTGATTGAAGGGGCAAAAATATTTTTGTTTACCACAAAGTCAATCAAGAATTAAGATGTATGATTTCAGAAAGTAACTAATGCAATGTTTTTATAGGTAGCTCAAAATCAGTAGCAGGAGAGTCATCTGCCTTAGGAAAGGGATACTCCATCACTAGGAGAGTCATCTGCCTTAGGAAAGGGATACACCATCAGAAGGAGAATCATTCGCCTTAAGAAGGGGATGCAATATCAATTAGGAAATTCGATCCACCTTAAGAAAGGGATACGAGGAGAAGTCATCCGCCTTAGGAAAGGGATACACCAGCACTAGTTAAAGGAAAGCCATTCGCCTTAAGAAAGGGATGCGCAAAAGAAAGGAGAGATGTTTGCCTTAAGAAAAGAACATCAAGGAAAGGAGTTTGCCTCATGAAAGGAACCCACTAGTATCGTAACATCATAAAGACCTTTATAGGGGTAAACTAGTGAGACTCAAGCCCAACTCAAGCCCATCCCCACTAAGCATACAAGCACTCACTTCCATTTTCAAAGTAGGATTTCTTACCAAGAGGGAGGGCCAGTTAGTAGAAGGGGCATGCTAAGGGCACACCAAGTTAAGTTGGGACACACCCAACATCTCTTTACTCAATCAATTTAGTTATATTCGGGGCAAGCCCCCTAACTCACCTTGATCCTTTATTAAAGGGGAAAAATATTTTTGTTTTCACAAAAGTCAATCAAGAATCAAGTTAAGCCATTTTTGAATTGATCACTAACAAGGATGATTTTTATTTATAGGTCTATCCCGTGCACAGGAAATTCTCCCTAGCAAACAAAACTTACAAGAAGAGACTCCCTAGCAAAAAAGAATTCACCAAAAGAGCATTACTATACTCCACAGTTACGGAGGCAATCTAGGGGTATCCCCTTATTTTCGAGTACCAAAATCATTCAATCAAGGGGCTCCCCCCATTTCCCAGCAGCAGAATCAGGTCCCAAGGGCATTCCCCCTCATTTCACATTAGCAGAATCAGATCCCAGGGGTAATCCCCTAATTCCCTATTAATGGAACCAGTCAGTCTAGGGCTATATCCCCCATCATTGCCCTCTAAGGGGGCATTCTTTTAGAGGCGCCCTTCCAAGGGGCATTTCATTCCAAAGCGATTGGGCCAAACCCGATATTTCTTGTGCTTAGTTTTCAATTTATTTTAGGGACTAACCCCCTTCCACAAATCTTTATTCTTAATTAAAGGGGAAAAAATATTTTTGTTTCACAAAAGTCAATCAAGAATAAGGACATGTCTGCTTCGATAATGACTAATTCGGTGATTGATTGCAGTCTCTTTTGAGGTTATTCCAAAACATCAGTCAGGAATGTTGATCCACCTGAAGAAAGGGATACATGAGGTTGGAGAGCCATCCCCCGTAGGAAAGGGATACACCATTAGCCAGGAAAGTCATTTCGCCTTAGGAAAGGGATACATCACTAGTCAGGAAAGTCGATCTGCCTCAAGAAAGGGATACATCAGTCCGGAGAGCCATCCGCCTCAGGAAAGGGATGCACCATCAGTAGGAGAGTCAATCTGCCTTAAGAAGGAGATACACACATCTCACACAGATGAGTCACTAAGGATGTATAGTAGCAAAGGAAAGTCATTCGACTCAAGAAAGGGATATGCATCAAGAAAGGAAAGTCATTCGCCTCAAGAAAGGGATATGCATCGGCAAAGGAAAGTCATCTGCCTCCAGAAAGGGATATGCATCAGCAAAGGAAAGTCATCTACCTCAAGCAAGGGATACGCATTAGTAAAGGAAAGTCATCCTCCTCAAGAAATGCATACACATTGGCAAAGGAAAGTCATCCGCCTCAAGAAAGGGATATGCATCAGCAAAGGAAAGTCATCTGCCTTAGGAACGGGATACATATTGGCAAGGAAAGTTAGTCGCCTCAAGAAAGGTATATCATCAACAAAGGAAAGTTATCTGCCTCAAGCAAGGCACATCTAGGAAAGAAGTTCACCTCAAGAAAGGAACTCACCCATGACATCACCTCAGGTATAATTTCTAAACCATCGCTCACATCGTGAGATCATACAGATCCATATCTGCAGTGATCCCATGAGGGGCAGTCAGTGAGCATTGGATTTTAATGATCCTTCTCATACAACTATGTTGAGAGGTATATGGTGCAATGCCTTAAGGTGTTTTCCATTAAAGGTATTCCTAATACTGCAAAGTTGAGTTTGACCGAAGTTCAGAGACCTAGTATGCCCTTAGGGACCATAGGGGTTTTGCCTGGTGGTACGGATCCGCTAGCAGACACGTATGGGTTGATTCCTTCAATACAAGTACCCGTACTGGTGGGGCCCTACCCGCACGGGTCCTCTAATTGCCTAATCAGCCTCTTTTAGAAGTAATCTCTTACCATTTTTGGGAAAAGGTAGGTCTTGAATGCAGATTATTGCATTCAAACCTGATTTTCACCCTATAAATAGGGTCTTTCCCTTCATTTCATAACACACATTCCTATTATAAGAAAAACTATAGAAAATCATAGTAAAAGTTCTAGCAATTTATATAGGTATAGAAGAGGTATAGTAGGGGTATAGAAGGTATAAAATAGGGATAAAACCCATTCTTTGATTTTTTGTCCACATTTTATTCATTCCTAACATCATTCATTAGGATTTAGGGGAGGTTCTATCCACACAAATACTCACCTAAATACTCCTATTTCACCACCTACTTTGGACGGACTCTCTCAACAGCAAAGGGATCACCTCAAAGTGGATTCGTGCTACAAAGGTAACATTCCAGAGTTTCAAAGAGACTCACATTTCAGTTTATTATTATTGTTACTTTTCTGCCTCTTTTATTATTAATTCTCTTTCTATTTCTTGTTTTGGGTCTGGTCTGAACCCGTATGAGCCTTGTTGGCACCTTGTATCGTCCAGATATTAGATCGGTGAGCCATACTCATGCGGAGCGAAATCACTTTTTATTTTATATTTTGGCCATCAATACATTATTCTATATATTAATCTGAACAAAGTTTCTGCCTAGGCCAGACAGGACCCGTATAGGTACACAATACCCATACGAGTCTTCCCTGGTAGCCGTATAGAGTTCCTCCCACCAGTACGGGGTACCGGTCCTAGGCTGATTCCAGAACTCATTTTAAACTGGTTAGAAATCAAAGCAACTCACCATTTTCCTTGTGATCATTTTCAGTAATAATCCAATAAATCAACCTAGAAAAGTTAAAATGTGATTTCATAATAAAAGATATTGAAGACCTGTTATTTCTATCCGGTTCTAAAAGTCGTCCAGGCACAATCAATCACAAAATTGCTGGGCAAACATAATCACAATTTTCCAAATAAAATGTTGACTTATGATGTGCTATAAATTGTCCTAATCTTTGTGGATGCAGGGGAATTTATTTTTATTTTATTTTATAACTTAGAACAAATATATAGGTTCTTTTATAATTCCCCCATATTTCCACCGATCGTAAATTTTATCCCCCTATTTATTGCTTGTGCTGTATTGTAATATATAAACGCATGTAATGAGTGTGAAAGAGTGTAGAAATATGATTTCTGTGATAATTCCCTAAATGACAAAAACAAAAACAGTTTTTAGTGGTGAATGTAATTTTGAATCAAATAATGAGAAATAAGTGTCGCATCCGATACCCAAACATCTGATCCAATAGGTATGAGTCTCCCGTCTAGAGGGAACCATATCAAAACTCTTTTCCAAGAAGACAACTTGGGTGGAGACTCCATCATTTGTATCAAGATTTGAGTCTTAATTCTTTTATTCATCAAAATTGGCTTATTGTGTAAACTTTAACTAAAACTGTTTTGTCACGCTCAAATTCAATCAACCCCCGCAAGGAATTGGGGACCCACATAGGTGCCATAGGAGACCCACATATCATCGACACCTCACACCCGCAAGGAATTGGGGACACTCTAGTGTGTGGAGCACTCATTGCCATCTCCCTCTAAAAGAGGCTTGATGTGATGGGAACCTTCTACATCAAAATTTCGATATGTCCCTATGCCATTCTTATCAAAAGCCTTAGAATTTCACCTTCTAGATACCCATTTCTTTGTGGGATTAGACTGAGGAAGAATGCCCTTAGAACTGGCCGGAGAAATAAGGATGGAATCGATCGCTTTGCATTTGTTGTATTACATTCCCTTGTAATTAACCAAGCCATGCATTGTTGTAATTTGTGCATGCATAACGAATCCTATCCATGTACTAATCTTTTGGTTACCATATCAGTTTAAGACTCTGCTAATCTCCTCACTCCTAGCTCATCTTATGACTCAGTTTGGTCAGTCTATTCAGCTAGCAAACCCAACACTCCTCATAGCTAGTATTGGGTCCCATCTACTTTGTTAAGAGGCAATGTTGCAAGTTCACCGTAGCAAGGATCCAAGTTAGTTGCCCAATTTCGTGGTTATGCCGAAGGGGATAATCCTCCCTTATCTCAGGGGTTTACCCTATAGTATGACTAATGACCAGAAGGTTCATCCTATGACTCTCGATGATATCTCAACTTGGAGTACTCCTCTTTTGAGCCTCTTTAAGAAGTTGAAGAAGTACAAGTTGATTGATCATCTCCAACCATATGTTTAGCTAAAGCTTGAGGAGAGGGGCAATTTCTATGTGTTTCATATCAGTTCTAATCACCCAACTAAAGTATGTGAGGATCTCCTCAAAGCCATCGTGATACTCATTGGTAAAGGGAAAGTTTGTGAACCAAGGAGAAGGGGGGAGGAGGTAGATATGATCAACTTAGGACTAGAGGAAGATGAGGTGTGGAAGCGTATCATAGAAGCCAAGAAATCAGGGGAAGAACCATTCATATTTGATCTTAAAGCTATTAGGCAACGGAGTGGAGAACCTGTCTACAATTACTTCAAGAGATTTTTAACAGTCTTGGTAACTCTTAAAAGGAAACCCCATGAGAAAGTGTTAGCTATCTCCTCACCTCTGTAAAATAGCAATTGTGAAAGCTTGTAAGACCATTTCTGAGAGCTATGAAGTCACCTTAGAATCAAAAAAATGCTTCAAGAAAATGGAAGACTATAACACATAAAAGATTGAAGTGGAGAAAGATATAGATACCCTCACTTCTTTAATATACACCATATTATGCTTCGGGGATGAGAAGAAGACACCTATTTAGGAAGCCTTGAAGAACCTAGTGCAAGTTAGAAGAGAAACTATGGATGACTTATTAACAGAGAAACAGCTGCAAGATCTGGATTGTGACTTGACTCATATCCTGATGAGTGACCAAGAAGACCCTCCGCCTGAGGAGGATGATAATGCAATCATATGTAATGAAAATAATGTAGCCTTTAGGTACCCTAATAATAGTGATAGTAATATTGCTTACTTATTTGACGTTTCGCCCGATGACACCATGCATTCATCTGACCATACATATAACATTTTTAGCATTCATGACACTTCGTTACATGACATTAAATTGGTCACTGAGGAAAATAAAAAAATGGTGACTATAACCAGTGACTTCACTCCTATGAAAAAAGAGAGATGATAAAGTGCTTAGAAAACATTTTAACACTTTCGCCTGGTCCTATGAGGACATGCCTGGGGTAGATTGCCCAATCGCTGAGCATTATATCGTAACTGACCCCAGGTTCAAACCAGTCAAACAAAAGTTAAGAAGGTTTCATCTAGAATGGGTCAATAAAATCAAAGCTGAAGTTGCTAGGTTATTAGAAGCTAAATTCATCAAAGTAATCAAGTATCCAACATTGTTAGCAAATGTTGTCCCAGTCCCTAAGAAAGATGGAAGAGTTAGAATGTGTGTAGACTTCTTGATTTAAACATGGCTTCACCCAAAGATGACTTCCCATTGCCGCATATTGATGCACTAGTAGATAGTGCTGCCGGAGCCGCAATGTACTCGTTCTTAGATGGGTTTTCTTGGCACAATCGGATCTTAATGGACATCATCGTCAAAGTCAAGACAACCTTCATCACAGAATAAGGGGTGTATTGTTATAAGGTAACGCCTTTTCGGTTAAAGAATGCCGGGGTGACTTATCAAAGAGCCGTGATAGCCTTACTACATGACATGATCAACAGAGAGTTTAAGGTTTATGTAGATGATATGTTAGTAAAGTCAAGTACTAGGGAAGAGCACCCTGATATTTTGGAAAGGTTCTTGACCAGAATTGAGAAATACAACCTATGTTTGAATTCGAAGAAGTGTGTGTTTGGGGTGACTTCCGGGAAGCTTTTAGGCCATATCGTCATTCAACAGGGGATCAAGGTTGACCCCGATAAGGTTAAAGCTATTCAAAAAAGGCCTATTTCTAGGACCGAAAGGAAAGTTAGGTCGTTCCTTGGATCACTTTAGTTTGTGAGCCATTTCATCGCCAAATTAACAATAGTGAGTGAGCTAATCTTTAAGTTGTTGAGAAAGAAATAGCCAATAGAGTGGAATGAGTAGTGCCAGATAGCATTTGTTAAGATAAAGGCTTATCTCGTGAACCCTCCAGTTTTGAAACCTCTAATGCCCAATAAGCCGCTGATTCTCTATTTAGCCATGGAGGAGTCGTCTGTAAGGGCAATGTTAGTCCAAGAGCAAAGTGATAAAAGCGAGCATGCTATCTACTTTTTGAGTAAGAAGTTGTTAGAATATGAGACAAAATACACGGTAGTAGAGAAGACGTGTACAGCAATGGTATGGTTAACCAAGAAGTTAAGGCAGTACGTCTAGTCCTACAAAATCCAAGCACTCACTAAAGTGGATCCAATAAAGTATCTTTGTTAATACCCTACATTATCAGGGAAACTCTCTCATTGGCTCTTGTTATTGTCTGAATTTGATATCAAGTATGTCATGAAGAAGGTTATTAAGGGGAGAGCAATGGCCAAATTTTTGGCAAGTCAACCTATAGAGTCTAATTATATTGAAAATCTAGATTTTCCTGATGAGCAATTAGCAGCGGTAGAAATGGGGAAGACCGAATGGATCATGTATTTCGATAGGGCTATGAATCAAAAGGTTGTCGATCTTGGGGTAATCATCATCACACCACAAGGTGAGCTTAACTCGCTAAGGAAGAGGTTGGAATTCCTAGTCACCAATAATAGAGTCTAATATGAAGCTTGTCTCTTTGGTCTTGATTCTCTTTTAAAAGTTGGGGCAAAGGAAGTCAGGGTGATGGAAGATTCTGCACTAGTAATAAAGAATGTTGTATGGGAATGGGAAATCAAGGAAAAGTCACTCAGGCCATAGGTAGAAGCAGTTTAGGACTTGTGAGTAAAGTTCAGTCAATGCATCTTCCAATATATACCAAGTGATGAGTATCAAATGGCCGATTCTTTGGCTACCTTGGCCTTGATGTGGGAGGAAGAAGAGACTCAGCCCATTGGTCTACTCATAATAGGAAAAGCTCGTTTCCCATTTTATGAGAAATTTCAAGTTACGAGCATTGAGGAACAAAAGGTTTGTTGGTATGACGAGATCAAAAGGATTCTGAAAGAAGGAAAGTGTCCCGAAGGGTCAACAAGTTCATATCGCTGACTCTCAAAAGGTTAGCAACACGATTTAGAATGGTTGATGAGGATCTCTTCAAGAAGTTAACTGAAGGATTATTGTTAAGATGTTTAACAGAAGAGGAGGCAAAAAGGGTAATGACCCAGGTACATTCAGGGGATTACGGTCCGCATATGAATGTAATGGCTTTGGCTAGAAAAACTCAAAGAATGACAAGGTTAGGAAATGCCATGAATGCCAAATTCATGGGCACATACAGCATTTACCCCCGTCCGAACGTCACAATTTCTCTACTCCTTGGCCTTTCTTGGCGTGAGGGATATATATAATCGATGAAATTCGGCCATCATCAAACAATGGCTAGCGATTCATCATTGTTGTAGTTGATTATTTTTCAAAATGGGTAGAGGTCGAATCCAACACCAGTATCAGCGCTAAGAAAATTGCCAAATTCGTAGTGAAGCATGTTTTTGCTCGATATAGGGTTTCACACCATTTAGTATCCGATAAAGGGGTTCAGTTTCAAGGGGACACAACAGAATTATTTGAGAAGTTCAATGTCAACCATCACAAATCTTCTCCATATAGGCCATAAGCTAATGGGGCAGATGAGGCCACTAATAAGTCAATCAAGAAAATCTTGTTGAAGATAGTGGCTACCTATACGGATTGGGGTGATAAACTTCCACTTGAAATTAGGGGGTATAAAACCAGTATAAGAACCCCCACTAATCAAACCCCCTTCTTCTTGGTATATGGAA
The DNA here is from genome assembly GCA_947683365.1 of Euphorbia pulcherrima. NCBI lineage: Eukaryota > Viridiplantae > Streptophyta > Magnoliopsida > Malpighiales > Euphorbiaceae > Euphorbia > Euphorbia pulcherrima. The sequence continues at coordinate 43,581,766 of CANTUS010000015.1, forward strand.
TGGAAGCTATGTTACCAGTTGAAACAGAAGTAAGTTCTCTAAGCGTCGCACTCGAAGCCTACCTGAAAGAGTTAGATTAGGCAAGGGCTAGGTATGAACAGCTGAATGCAATAGATGTAAAGCAAATCAAAGCACTTGACCACCTACAGATGTACCAGTAGCATATGGCTCGAGCTTATAATAACATAGTGAGATACCTAAAGTAACCTCTCAAAGCCGGTGATCTAGTTCTCAAGTAGCTATGTGAAGTCAAAACTGATGCTAGGGGCAAATTAAGGCCTAATTAGGAAGGACCATTCATTGTTAAGAAAGTCCTTGGGAAAGGAAGAACCAAGCTTATGGATATGGATTGAAATGAGTTCATGAATCCAGTGAATCAACATAGGCTTAAGCATTATCGTGTCTAGGTCAAAAGAATTAAATCATAGAAAGTAGCACAAAGAATAAAAAAAGAAATAAAGAATAAATCACCCGAGGAGTGGTCCTCTATTGCAGGGGCTAAAATTAGGGTACAACATGCTGGTCGGTATTCCGTAAATTGGTTAGGCAAAAATTAGGGTACTCCAACGCAAATAAAGCCCGCTAAGTTGAAAACCCGAAAAGGGCAGCTTAGGCAAAAGTTAAGGCGTTGTGAGAAAAAAGTCAGTTGCCCTCTGGAAAATCTATAAAAGACCAGTAGGAAATAGGATTTAACCATTGGAAATTGCTACCATTGCCTATGTACTCAAATTAATCTTATCAATGAACATGTTATGATTTTGCTAAGAATCTTGGTCTTATGAATGCATGCATGTCTTTAGGTGAAATAATCGCAGGTGTTTGAACATCAATTTTTCTGTACATGTTATACATCATTGTTATTCTTTTCATTGTACATGTTATCTAACAGGAGATTAAAGTACCGATAAGCCACAAAAGAAATCAGGCATATGTAAAGTTCAGAAAAAGTATGCTGGATTGAGCCGCCAAGGACAATTGTGGCAAAAATTAAGACGGTCTGCTTGATTGAAAACCCGAAATGGCGGTCCATGCAAAAGTTAAGACGAAAGCAAAGGAAAAGAAAAAAAAGGGGCCTGCGGGATCGAAAACCCAAAAGGGCAGTCCGTGTAAAAGTTAAGGCATGGAAAAAGAAAGAAAAACCCTATTGGATTGAAAAGCCGAAAGGGCGATCCAAGAAAAATTTAAGGCAAAAAAAATGAATAAAAATCTTGCTAGATTGAAAACCCGGAAGGGCGATCTAGGAAAAATTTAAAGCTAGGAAAAAGTTAAAGCTAAGAAAAAAGGAAAAGTTTGGTAGACTGAGCCATCAAGGACAATTCAGGCACAAATTAGGAGAAAAAGAAAGGAAAATAAATGTTCAACAGGTCATCTCACATCGAATGGCCTATGCAAAAGTTAGAACATCACTTTATCTCCTCAATATGAAATCACAGGATGGCATGTATCCCCAATAGTGTTAGTTACAAAATAGCCATGCCAAGAAGTAATATGGGTCCACAAGTAGCAATATTCAATTATCTTAGTTCAGAAAAAGAACAATCCGCATGCATAAAAGTTAAATGTCAAAAGTACTAATCCAAGTTTTACAACAAAATAAGCCACGCAGGGCCCAAAAGTATCAAATGTTCAGAAAATAAAAGTGCATATCAATCTAAGCTACTGGAGGATCCTATCCCTGGTGGTCCTCTAAAGTCTGGTCCTACGTATCCTCTAGTAGGTCGTCCATGTTGATCATCACATGGTCCTTAGTCCCTGTGACATCCTCAGCAGCAGCATAAGCTCCCCCAGCATGCTTGTACACCTCCTGCTTAGCTCCGCCCCTTTGAGACATTATCGGCGCCACTCAATAGGTAGGAAGATCATCCTCGGACTTAGAATCAGATGGATCCGACGTCTGTCTATCCTTGATCATCCATGCTAGCTGGCCCTACAGCGCCTTTATCTTGGACCTTGCTCGGCCAGTCTCTACCCTAGCTTGGTCAGCCCCAGTAGTGGCTCCCTACAGTTGCTCCTCCAGAAACCTAGCCCTCTCTTTAGAATCATCCAAATCCCCGATAAGACTTACTATACTCCATGGCTAGCAGAGTCTGCAATTGAAATCATAAGATTAGAACAAATATATAAATGTCGTGGCATGCATCATACATAGTTTGTTAAATTTTTCAGGTGAAAGATACTTACCAAGGCTAGCACATCCTGGGCTAATAGCAGATCTCGAACAAAAAAATAACCCTTAGAAATCCTCTTAGCCTAAAAAATGGTCACCTAAAAGAGAAAATCACATCAAGGTGGGACATTCAAAGCAGTCACTATGAAGGATAAGATTAAAGCAGGAAATTCCTTACATGGGTAGAGTCGGAAGGAGTAAAATCGATGGGCTAAACTGACTCCTCAAGCTCCTTGATAGCTTGCTTCCCCGAATGATCGAGGAGCCGAAAGAAGGTATCTAGCTATGCTCGGAGGACTCCCTCTCTTATGGTCCCTAAAGTGCAGGACCACTTTGTCGGTGGCTTAGGAGTAGCAGCGGTAGGCCTCTTCTGCGTGGAAGCAAGAGGCTGCAAAAATAAAATATTATACTCAAGATCACAATAAATTTCAAGAAATAATAAGGTATTCACAAAGGCTAAGTTAGGAAGATACCTAAGAAGAATGGGTAGCGGATCTACCTGAACCTTCAAAGCCCCAAACTATTGCAGGACTCCCGCGGTCACCCCTCATCATTATCGTCATCATCATCATCACCATCGTTCTAGTGGAACTCGAAGTGGAGGTCGTCATGGTGGATCCTCTCGCTAGGATGAAGGAGTAAGGAGTCCACGAACCCAGCATAAGAGCCCTCCACTAATAACACTCAAGCTCCCTCACCTAGCAAGTACAACCCCTTATCTCTCCCTGGTGTCAAATGCGGCCTGAAGACACCTGTTAGGATTGGGGGAAGGACCGATCTCTATACTATAGCACTAGTCCTTCACCCTTGGACCTGCTCCCTAAAATATAACTCGAAGGAGATTGGTGACTCTAGGACAAAGCAGCTGTCATCCCCGCCAGCCCGCATCCTCTCAATATCCACATAGGTGTCCAACCTATCCTAATGGTCTGGGATGACCTCCACAAAATAAATGCACTATAACTATCAAAACCTCGTAAATACAGTTTCTGCCAATGGTTTGTTGAAATGTAAGACACAGGTTGAACATGAAAGAAGTTTACCCGATCAGAGAGTAGTTGGCGCAGGAACTCCCTATACTGAGCTATAGTCAAGGCCTGGGCCTACCAAGGCCCCATCCACCTGGATATAATGTGTAGCATCTCAGGTTGCATGGGCAAGCCCGGATTGGGGATAAACCGGTGCTGAAAAGGCAAAATCTGCAAGACAAAGTAAAGATTAGCTGTAGAACAATTTGAATAAAAGGGTAAAGCATGAAAGATCAGTCGAAGAATTACTAGTTGAATAAGGTACCATATCTTGAGCTTAGACTACTAGCATCAATTCAACTGTGCTAGGATGGGCAGGCATAATTCTTGCCTGGAACAGATGCAAGAACCTCTATAGCTGAGGGCAAACCATAGTTGAGGTTGCTCGAATAGACAAGGAAGAAAATGGTAGTGAGGAAGGTCAGTAAGAAAGACCAGGCGTACTGACCCCTCCTCTCCATAGCAATGGGGCGTGGCTGCCCGATCTAATAATCATGCAAGTCCCTGTACTTGAGCTTGTTCGTCCCCCTAGGATAAAGCCCAAGTATTCATACTATACAGGCCTTCACTACAGGCCAAGAATACCACCTATCAGTATAGACATCAAATTGGATGATGTCCCCTCTCCAGTTCAGCCCTGTTAGAGAGCATGTTTCCAAAGGAGTAATGGTGACCTCCCTAATCGGTAAATGGAAAGTTTGGGTCATCTCCAACTACCTCTCTGCTAGAGCCGAAATTGCACCCGGGGCCAACGTCGTAGAAGCTTGAGGGATGGCTCTGATAATATGCCTAAACCCAAAGGAATCAATGTAGGCCAGTAGCTTGGTATCCCCGACAATATGAATCTCCTTGTACCATTTCCTGCAGAAGCTTAGGGCTCCCATAGTCTTATATTGAAACTGTAAGGCCAATATTACAATTCAACATGGTTAGGATATAGTGGGAAAATTAAAAATATGAAAAGAATTTTGTCCTTGATGACAAGACCAGTACGTATAAGCCCTACCCATACAGGTCCCCAAAAGGCGTCCGTATCAAAATTGGACCCATTTCAAGGCCTAAAGAACCCTAAATCATGCCAAAAATCGAGAAATTCTCAAGAACTCAAAAATGGAAAAATGGAGAATTATAGGAAATACCTACAGTTTGGAGGCATGAGTATTAGGAGAAGGGATCAAAGGCACTTCAGAAGTGCCTTTGAGCTCTAGAAATGAGTGCCCCTCATGAAAGGCATACCCGATTAAAACCGGGCATTCTCGAAGCTCCGTATTGCCCACCTAGGGCAAATCCTCATGCCTAATGGAGAAACAGCTAGTGTTCGGGATACTTTACACATATTGATCTGTTTTAGGGTGAAAATCGCCGGAGATTACAAAATGGGAAAAATTGTGTGAGGCGGGATTTGAGGAGTCTGATCAGCTTTTGAATCCCCCGATAAGGACCCGTATGGGTCCTTTTCTTTGAGATTTCCACCAGTACGGGTCCTGGCCCACCTGTATGAGCCTCCTTTAGCCATCTAGGGGTAGATTTTGAACCGGTAATTCATAAAAGCACCAAACATGCAACCAGTCCAAGCTCGGGGCCAACCCCGCTTCTCTTAAACTCTATATTTCAGTTATATTTGGGTTAAATCCCATAGCTCACCTTGATCCTTCATTGAAGGTACAAAAATTTTGTCTTCACAAAAGTTAATCAAGAATCAGGGTAAGCCATCTTTTAATTTATTGCTAATAATAATAATTTTTGTGTACAAGTGCACCCTAGCGGAGGAATTTTTCGCCAGCAAACAAATCTTACAAGGAGAGACTTCCCCAGTAGACGAGGTTTTACCAAAGCATATTACTTTACTCCCCAGTAGCGGAGACAACCAAGGGACACCCCCACCAATCTAGGGGCAGCCCCCACCACCCAGGGGCATCTCCCCACCAATGCAAGGATGTTTTCCTATTCCTCAGCAGTGGAATTGATCGATTGAGTCCTCTAAGGGGCATTCTTCAAGGGGCACCCTTCCAAAGGGCATCCCATTCCAAAGCAATCAAGCCAAACCTGACATTTCTCGCACTCTATTTATAGTTTATTCAAGGGCTAACTCCTATCCGCACATCTTTATTCTTAATTGAAGGGGCAAAATTTTTTGTTCATCACAAAGTCAATCAAGAACAAAAATGTGTCTGCTTAGACAATGACTAACTCAGTGTTTGATTGTAATCTCTTATCAGGATTTATCGAAGGGACAACATTCATCATGAAAGGTTCTAGGTAGGAAATTCTTTCGTACCCCTAGAGAGGACCCGTACGGGTCCCCTAGAACCCGTACAGGTGGGGCCCCACCTCGTGCAGTTCCTATTGTTACTTTATTAGGCTTTATGTAAGGAGATCCTTACCTATTTCGGGAAAAGGCAGGTCTTGAATGCGATTTATTGCATTCAGACCTCATTTCACCCTATATAATAGATATACGATAGATATTATAGGCAAATTCTAGTAGTTTCTGTAAGTATAAAAAGGGTATAATTGATGTACAGGAAGTATAAAATAGGGAGAAAACCCAAACTTTGTGGTTTTGTCAACATTTTAATCATTCCGAGCTTCATTTATCAGGATTTGGGGGAGGTTCTGTCCACACAAAAACTCACCTAAATAGTCCTAAAATCTCCATTACAGCATCTACTTTGGCGAGACTCTCTCAACAATAAAGGGATCGCTTCAAAGTTGATTCACGCCATAAAGGTAACGCTCCTGAGTTTCAAAGAGACTCACATCTCAGTAATTTTATCGTTATACTCTACCTCTTTTATTGTATATGTTCTTTTATTCCTGTTTTGGGTTTGGTCCTAACCCATATGAGCGTTGTTGAGACCCTATGTCCTTAGGGACATTAAACAGGTGCGCCATAATATAGAAGGAAATCCCCTTTTTATTTCATTTTTCCTCCATTAATCTGCCAACTAAATCAAACTGAAATTCAGCCCAGGACCAGACAAGACCTATACGGGTCCCCCATACCTGTATTGGTCCTCCTTGGTAGGTGTGAGGGTCCCACCCACCCGTACGGGCACCAGCCCCCTAGTAAAACCCAGAATTCATTTTTTATTAGTTAAAATCAATCCAACTCACCATTTGCCATGCGATCACTTTCACTAATAATCCGGTAAATCAACCTATAAAAGTTAAAAGGTGTTTTTACAACAAAATATGTTGAAGACTCAATATTTCTCTCTGATCTTAGAAGCCGTCCGGGCACTGTTAATCGTAAAACCACCACGCTAACATAATCAATTTTTCCCAATGAAATGCTAACTTATGAGATGCTATAAACAGTTCTAATCTTTATGGATGCACGGGAATTTATTTTTATTTTGTTTTATAACTTAGAACAAATGTATAGGTTCTCTTGCAATTCCCCCATTTCCCCCCAGTTGTAATTTTTGTTCCCCCATTCATTGCTTGGGCTTTATTGTAATCTGTAAACGCATGTAACGAGCGTCAAAGAGTGTAGAAAAATAGGATTTCTGTGATAATTCCCCAAATGATGAAAACAAAAAAGTTTTACACGGCGAATGTAATTTTGAATTAACTAAATGAGAAATAAGTGACTCATCCAATACCCGAATCTCTAATCCAAAAGGTATGAGTCTCCCGTCCAATGGGAACTGTACCAAAACTCTTTCCTAAGTAGACAACTTGGGTGGCGACTCTATCATTTGTATTAGGATTTGGGTCTCATTTCTTTTATTCATTAAAATTGGCTAATTTTGCAAACTTGAACTAAAAAGGTTTTATCCGGCCTAAATCCAACCAATCCCCAGTAGGCCCCACCTCTCACCTAAGTGTTAAGGGAGACCCACACGTCATCGACACCTTACAATGCTTAGGTTGTTTTTCATGCTTAGTTTATTTTATGCTTAGATTATAACTTAGAGTTATAACATGCTTAGTATAAAATATTTTTATGTTAGGATATAATTTGGAATTATGATATGCCTATCCTATGAAAGCTAACCTAAGTAGAGAATTTATTTAGTTAAGGCTTTAATTAGTTTATATGCAACTGATAGGAGTTGCTACAGACAAGGGACAAAATTTTGAATTTTTGTCATGCTTGTTATGCATGTTCAAAGTGACTATCAGTTCTCAAAAGTGGTATTAGAGCCTGCCTATTTAGTGCATAATAAAGTTAAAAGTGAACCAAATTTTATTTTCTATATTAAATAATTTAATGTTTATTAAATTGTTTGGAATAATAGATAAACTTTCTATAAGTTACAAGGGTTATAGATGCTTTCAATTTACAGGAATTGAAAGAACAAAATTTATTACTTCCGGAGGCTCCATGGTCTTCGAGTTTCTGCCCATGTTTGTTCGGGTAAGGATTACACTTCATGTCTACTTCTCATAGGGCACCTCTCCTACTTGGGAACCTATATTGGTGCAGCTTGAATTCACCAAGAGGGGATTATATATGGAATGATTTATTTCTAGTATATAATATGGTGATTATATATGTTTCTATAACAAAGTAAAAAAAACTAATGATTGAATAAAAGCTCAAAGGAAATACAACATATATATATAACAAATAAATAATGTTAATATTTTGCATTTAATCTAAGTTGATGGAATATGTAATAAAGATCTTGATTCCACCTAAGGTTAGACCATACAAATTAATTCTAAAGTCCCGGAATTAATATAAATTATTATAAATATGTCAATCTAATAAATCCTTGATTGGGTGAGATGTCTAACACCAATAAAATCTGAAAGTAAATATATTAAGGCAAGTTATAGTCTTCCTTACTTAAATTTATAATATGGTCTTTTTCGGTAATAAAAGTTTTGTGCTAAGGATTCCTTTTCGTCTACATCGATCGGTTATAGATGTTGAGATAGGGTCTGCCTTAACAGGATTGGGTAGTGCACCTTAAAATTCGGGGCTAGCCGCAGAACTGAGACACATTTAATAAGATTCTAATATAAGAGTACACATCCCTTAGAGTTAGGGAACTTGAACAAATCAGCAATTGCATGCGATGCAAATGGAATGGGATTCCAACTACAACTTACTAATATGACTCATAAAATTGGGGGTCACACTAGACTAGTTATAGATGTTGCCTACTTGGAAATGCGGCTAGGTTAGACCTCCCAAATTCATTAGAATGGGCTATTGTAAAATAAAAAAGTGGTAGGATAAATGTATTTAATTGCAAGTCCTTATATTAAATACATGTACTATATACTAAAGTCCAAACAATTTGTCAAGTCTCCATCCATTACTTGACACCAAACTGAATGACTCAAACTTTTCTAATTAGTTTTGAGTTATGAGAATAGTTCTCAGATCTGAGGGAATTGTCCACACTATAGATGAGATTTTTCCCATAGAACCTGATGTTTGGGATCAAGTTGAACATGATGCCTAGTTGAAGCACACAAAAGATCATAAGACTACAACGTGCATAATGTTGTGGTCCATGAATCCTAAGCTTCATAAACAACATGAGAACATGAACTTGGAGACCATGGTTCTCCATCTTGAGGAGCTCTTTGCTGAGCAAGAAATGATAGAGAGGTATGAGACCTCAAGACTCCTTCTTGGAACTAAGATGCAGGACATCGCCTCTGCCTCTCAACATGTACTAAAACTCTTGGGATACCTTGAGAAGCTAAATTGATTGAGATTTGAAATGAATCATGAGTTAAGAATCGACCTTGTGTTGATGTCCTTAACAAATAGTTACTCAAATTTTGTGACTAACTATTACATGAACAGGATTGATTCTACGATTCTAGAATTAATCAACATGCTTAAGACAGTAGAACCTCATATCAAGAAAGATTAGAAGACTCTATTGTTGCTCTAGAAGGGCAAAACTTCTAAAAAGAAGAAGGCATTAGGAGCTAAGAAAAGAATTAGTGAGAAGAAGAAAGAAAAGAAGACATCTAAATACGTCTGCTTCCAATGCGGGAAACTGAGACACTGGAAGAGGGATTGGAAAGCTCCCACTTCTGCACATTTGAAGAAGATGCCTATAGAGCCATCAACTTTAGGTATGTTTGTAAAAAAAAACTATGCTACTTTTCCTTATGAATCAACTTGGGTATTGGATACTGGTTGTGGTCCTCACATTTTTACTTTTAAGTAGGGACTAAGGAATAGTAGGAGGCTTGCAAAATGGGAGATGGGCCTGTGTGTGGGAAATGAAGCACGAGTTGCTGCATTAGCCATAGGAAGCTTTAATCTTTTGTTGAGAGGCCTAGTTTTAGTTTCTAATAATTGTTACTATATTCTCAATGTTACTAAGAATATTACCTCTATTGCATGCTTAGTAGAAGAGGGATTTGAAGTTTTATTTTCGAATAGTAATTGTCAGATTTGTTTAAATAATGTTCTTTATGGCTATGGGATGTTGAATGGTGGCATTTATGTTCTTGATACTAAAATAGAAGTTTTTAATATAAACAATGTGAAGAAAGTTAAATTAGATAATAATAAATCTTTCCACTTATGGCATTGTCATTTAGGGCATATAAACAAAGATCGCTTAACCAATTTATACAAGCATGGAGACTTAGGCCCAATAGAATTTTAGTCTTATGGTGATTTTGAGCCTTGTTTAAAAGGAAAAAAGGATGATGTTACCCTTTAAATGAAAGGGTTAATGAGCCACGAGTGCATTGGAACTTATAAATACAGATGTATGTGGTCCAATGACTGTTAAATAGGAGGATACTCCTACTTTTATAACCTTTACTGATGATTATTCACGATACGGTTATCTGTACTTAATGAAGCACAAATCTAAAAGTTTTGAAAAGTTCAAGATATACAGAAATGAAGTAGAGAAACAACTTGAGAAAAGTATTAAAGAATTTGATCTGATTGAGGAGGGGAGTACTTAAGTCAAGTGTTTCAGGATTATCTAAATTAAAATGGGATAGTTCCCGAATGGACCCCTCCTTATACACCCAAATCCTTTTGGGGATATACACTAGAGAGCGTAGTTTATGTATTAAACATAGTGCCCTCTAAATCAATTGATTTTATGCCTTATCAAAGATGGTATAATAAACAGCCACCTCTAAGTCACCTAAGAGTATAGGGCTCTCCTGCTATGGTAAAGAGGATAGCATCAGATAAGCTAGACGCTAAATCTAATAAGTGTTTGTTCATTTGATATCCAAAGGAAACTATTGGATATTTATTTTACCAACCCAAACCACAAAAGATATTTGTGTCTCGAAGTGCTCACTTTCCTGAAAAGGAATAATTATATGCAAAAGTTAGTGGGAGCAATCTTGAACTAAAAATTCAAGTGGAAGAAATAGATAATCAACTGGTTGACCCCATTCTAGATACACAAAAAGGTGTGATCCAAGAATAGCCTGCCGAAACATAATCATTCCAAAGATCAGGTCATGTTCATAGAGGTCCCGAGAGATGGTTTTATCATCACGAATTGTAGGGAACTATATCTCATGGAGGATGATGAACCAGGAAACTTTGATGAAGCAATGAAAAGCTTAGATTATGATAAATGGCTTAAAGTCATGAAGTCAAAAAATGGATTCCATGTATGAAAACCAAGTTTGGAATTCGGTCAATGCACCAAAAGAGGTTAAACCTATCGGGTGCAAATGGGTCTTCAAGAAGAAGACTGACATGGATGGAAATGTGATTACCTATAAGGCAATGTTGGTTGCAAAAGGTTATAGTCAACGTGAAGGTATTGAATATGATGTAACTTTCTCATAAGTAGCCATGCTTAAATCCATCAGAATACTCCTTGCCATTGCTACTCATTGTAATTATGAGATCTGACAGATTGATGTTAAAACAACATTCCTAAATGGGGATTTGGACTGGGATGTGTATATTACATAACCTGAGGGTTTTACATCTCAGAATGGCTCAAAGGTATACAAACTGCAAAGTTCCATTTATAGACTTAAGCAAGCATCCAGGAGTTGGAATATTTGGTTTGATCAGATAATTCATGAACTTGATTTCTCTCCAAACAATAATGAGCCTCATATTTACAAGAAGGTTAGTAGGAGTGTAGTAGTTTTCTTATTATTATATGTTAATGACATTCTACTAATAGGAAACAACATTTCTCTTCTTTAAAGTATTAAAATATGGTTGTCAAGAAAGTTCTCCATGAAAGACCTTGGAGAAGTAGCATTTATACTAGGTATAAAGATCTATAGAGATAGATCCAAGAGAATGTTAGGTCTTTCTCGAAGCACATAAATAGACAAGGTACTGAATAGGTTTAGCCTTTTGCATTCGAAGAAAGGTTTGCATTCGAAGAAAGGTTATCTCCCGATGACAAAGGGGATAAACCTATCTAAGATTGAGTGCCCGAAGACAGCTCAAGATAGAATGCGCATGAAGGTTATACCCTATGCATCTGCAATAGGATCCATCATGTACACTATGATATGTACTAGGCTAGATGTCTCTCTAGCTTTGACCTTTATGAGTAGATATCAATCAGATCCAGGTGAAAAACATTGGATGGCCGTTAAGGCAATTTTGAAGTACTTGAGAAGTACTAAAGATGAGTTCTTAATATATGGAGATGGTGACCTCACAATTAGCGCTCACACTAATCCAAGTTTCTGATCTCACAAGGATGATTTTAAGTCTCAATTAGGTTTTATGTATGCATTTAATGGAGGAGTAGTATGCTAGAAATGTTCCAAGGAAGAAACTATTGTTGATTCAACCATGGAGTCTAAGTACATTACTACCTAGTTAAAGGGATTTATTGGTAATCTCGGTGTGGTGCTAGAGATTGTTAATCTAATTACTTTGTACTGTCATAACAATGGTCCTATAGCTCAGGCAAAGTAACCACAGTCTCATAAGAAAAACAGACATGTACTTAGAAAGTATCATATCATTAGGGAGATTGTTGATATTAAGATGATAAGATTAGAATATGTCCCCATGGATCAGAACCTCCTCGTATGATCTGACTAAGCCATTGATGCAAACCAAACATGACCAACATGTGAAAGCATATGGATGATGACATATGGCAAATTGGCCTTAGTGCAAGTTGGAGTTTGTTAGATATGATGGATGCCCTTAAGACAATTAGGACGATTTATCTTAATTATATATTGGTACTAATAATTTGTTTAATTAATAAAAACATATATTCTTTTATTTATATCAATGCGTTCATATATATTGTGACTAGTTAAAATATATTCATTGATATCTTTGTACAAAAGTCCTTGACGTAAACATAGCATGATGTTAGAGATATCATAGTAGGACTACGTTTGGTGAGACTTGCTTCATGTGCAATTATGATTATGTCTAAACTATCTCTAGTCATAGTTTCATCAAGAAAGGATATTAATGGAACAATAAGAGTAGCATGTGATCAACTCTCTTGGAAAGGGTTCAAGTAGTTAACCTCCTAAGACTGAAGGTGGTGCCTTGAATTTGACACATAGATATATCTGGTGGATATATTAGAGACCGTAATAAGATAAACACTTGGTATATATATCAAGGTGTTAGAGTTTATCTTTATGCAGTAGCTTTGCGAATATCCTCATGCTTGAGATGCTAGTTACCTATTGTGGTACTATCCCTATACTTTGTGTCACACATATTCTATTCACTCATTAATTTAGGGTGCCACTGGTGATTACGGGTATAATGATGACCACACGTTGGTAAGCTATGTAGTTGGAAAGAATCCAACACTCCGGATATATAAGGAGTTGTACCTGGCCACTTGTTGAAGTGATGATTATTATAAACTCTTATCAGAGTATGTGATTGACAGAAATAGTTTCTAGTCAAACACATTATGGTAAAAAGTAATATACTTTGGTAACAAGTAAATAACTAGGATAGCTTGGAGCTATTAGTGGGTTAACATTTTAATTGAACCCAATAAACCAGATGGTACTTATATTAGAGAACTGAAGAAGTTCATTGCATTGGAAAACTATTGCATAAACCAGGATTAAGTCATAATCACAAATGACAATCCAAGTAATGGGGGATTATGGACCCTTGCTAGAGGCGTACTACAGTCGTTTGAGGTAATCGAGTTCTATTCGTAGTCTACAACCTTGAGCCATTAGTTCCTATAGAACAAAGATTGGTCAAACCTTAACAGGTCAATACTTCGGGATCCTATAAGGTCACACACATAGAACTTTCATCTGACTGAGTAAAGAATTAATAGACTTAGTCTATCACTAGAATATTAAATGTGGGATGTTTAGACTATTACCTGGTTAGACCACAGAATTTATTTTGATTGGTAACTAATTTTATTAGGGTCATAAATAAATTAAAGTGTTGATTAAAAATGATTAGATCATTTTCTAGTTAAGCCAGATATTTATTTGCACCGGTAACTAATTTATTAGTGTCTTAAATAAATATTGAACATAAACAGGAACTGCAAATTATTGAAATAAATAGCGAGGGTGGGACCCTCCGCATTTGTGCCATGCAAGCATTGGATGCCTACGTGGGCTGCCTAAGCCATGCGAGCAATTGGGGGAGCCAGAATAAGCATTGTCCAAAGGCAGCACTTGTGGCCTATAGCCACCCGCGAGCTTGGCTCGCAGGAAGTCCCGGGAGGCCCAGCCCATGGGATAAGGCAGGCTTGCGAGAGCTTGCCTTGTATATCAATAACCCGGCTTTCGAAGCAAGCCGGGTTGGCTTAGGTAGCATGCGAATCCCTTGGGATCCGTGTGTTTGTCTAAGGGCGGGATGGGAATTTCCCCAACCCGCATTAAATTCAAGGAGCCCTTGCTCCCCCTATAAATAGCATGCTCCTCCTCATTGTTGAAATGCACCACTTCTTCCTATGAGCTCTGACTTTAGATTCGAATGTGTTTTCTCATGTCAACTAAGAAGAATAAAATTAAGGAGCCCCTTTAGTTAATATTTTTGGGTGGGTTTTGAAGTAGTCTATAAGCTACTCAAAACACTACGGTTCTTCCTCATGGGAGATTTTGGCTCGTGGAATTTATGTGGATACTCATAGAGGCTATCCTACACTAGGAGGCTTGTGTAAGAAGATTCTGCCAAAGCACGCTTCAACTGGTAAGTCTTCTACTTTTCTTTCAATTATTAGGTCTTTTTCTTTAAGCATTTATAGACTTAATAATTATTATGCTTAGGTTGTTTTGCATACTTAGTTCATTTTATGCTTAGATTATAACTTAAAGTTGTAACATGCTTAGTATAAAATATTTTTATGGTAGGATATAAATTAGAATTATGGTATGCCTAGCTTATGCATGCTTGCCTAAGTAGAGAATTAATTTAGTCTAGACTTTAATTAATTTTTATGCCACTGATAGGAGTTCCTAGGGACAAGGAAAAAATTTTGAATTTCAGCCATGCTTATTATGCATGTTCAAAGTGACTGTCAGTTCCAAATAGAGTGGGTGATACTTTTGTGCGATGGCCAACGCAGGGCTTCGGGGTTTTAATACGGGGAGTTATCGCTAGAGCGCAGGTCTTGTTGTACGTGTGAACATACTTGGCATTTCCTTTGGGGATTAGCCTTTTTTACTGTAGGAGTAGGGTCCCTATTTTATACAATATAAGAGTTACCACCCGGATCAGCTCTTCCGGAAAATTGGCGGTATAGCTGATCCGGGTAGGATTCGTACACCGTTAAAAGAGAGATTCTAGTTCCGGATGAGATAGTTACTTATTATTTGAATTTGGATAAAGCATATTTTTATTTATCGAAAACTTTTGTTATCATATTAGATTTATAATAAACAAAAAAAGATAAATTAGGAAAAACAACCTTTGCGGGCCTAGCCCAAGGAGCATGGGCACAGTGTAATCCGATTACTTCATGTTGACATAGATTAAAAATGCATGGTTCAAAATAATATTTGACCCTCGATTACCTTTTTTTTTGCTTTAGGGTGACTGGAAGGCCCAATACTTACTAGGACCGCGTTTGCTCTCAGGAATGCCTCAATATTATTGTGGAGATAACCTCGGGAGATTTTATAGTACGATTCTTTGAGTGTTTGCAAGTTTGTTTGCAGCTTCTTAGCTCTAGTTTAGGAAGGGGTATCTATTCTTGGGTATAGTTTCAAAATATTGTCCATATAGGCTCGATATTATGAGGCATTTGTAAATGAGGGAATTGCTAGAATGTTTTCTATTTTCATCGAATGCTGCTTGTTAAAATGGCTAGGGAACATTTCCTTTTATAGGAATTTTGGGAGCATTGATTGACACATATGGGTGTGTTGATTGACACAATTGAGTTAGAATAGGCTTGCATAATCATCAGGCCTAGATTCCATATGAGCGTCGATCGACACTTCCCCTATGTGTCGATTAACGCAACTTGGGTGGTGGTATCCTCGATGAGTAACATTTGTAGGTCTAATGAGTCGGTAGGAAAACTTATACGTGTCTTCATTGATTATCATGATAATAACAGTCGATCGAAGCATGTTGGGGACCAATAAGTGCTGATCGACACTTTTTTATCAAGGTGTCAGAATTCTATTTCCTTGGAGGGGTTTGTAGTTTAGGGTGAAGCATGATCTTCGTTAGTACTAGTTAACCATTTCCAAACAAAGTTCTTAGACATCATCAGGCCTGGGATAACCCGTGGTGACAGGCTTATATAGTCATTATTTTATGTTATGCTAATGTTATAAGTAGATTATTTTCTAAGTTGATATGCCTAAGAATTGAAAGATACTATGATTATTTTCAATAATGTTTTGAAGCATGGAAGAAAGATAGGATATGGAGGAAACCATAGCCGTAATACTTAAGGTATTGATCAATAAAGGATGTGGGTATTTTTTTTGGAGTTAAAAGATTGAGAGGATTGCAATGAGTTATGCAAAAGGTAAGGAATGGTACGGAGCGTAAAACACAACCATTCATTTGAGAGAAAAGACAATCCATAAGCACAAAAATGGGTGCACACATAAAATATAACGAGTGTAAAAAGGTCTATCTAAATATTGGCAATGCACAAAATTAGTGATGAAGAAATGATGAGCTTAGTGGCCCCTAATTACTCATGAGATCTCAATGCAAACCTTTGAGAAGGAGGAAAAATCCAAATCTAATGGAATGAAAGCCACATTCCTGAAAGCTGATTTATCAGAAGGAAACTGATCAGATGATGAAGAAATGGCCATGTTAACAAGGAACATCTGAAGATTGATGAGAAGAGGTAGCAAATATCCTTTAAAGAGATCAAAGAAATACTCCTTCCAAAAGAAGGATTATCAAAATAAAAGCTCCAAAAGGGATATAGCTTAGAAGCCCTCTAAAGACAAGGAGAAGTAGGAATTAGGAATAATATGGTCTTCTTCAAACGTAACCATCAAGGACATATCAAGGATCAATTTACAAGGTTGAGAAGAGTCAAGAAGAAAGCTTATCTGTCACATGGAATAATAGTGAAGCATAAAACTCCTTATAAGATGAAAAGAAGTAGAAAACTGCTCAGATTTGTTTCATGCCAATCAATACTCTAGACTTTGAAGTAGAATCTTCAAACAGCAACAAAGGACAAAGTGTAGAAGAAGAAATAGAGTCAGAATTTCAAGATGAGGTAAACTCTCACTCTATTTAACGTAATGAAGTTATGCTCATATTGGCTCCTATGTATAAGCTTGTTAAGAAAAACATGAAAACACTAAGAGAACTTTAGTAGAAGGTTACTCAACATGAAGAAGAAGATGACAAGCAATTTGCTAATCTTGAGACTCTCGGAATCAAGGATCATGAAAGAAGCTCGGCTGATAAAGTTACAAAGAAAAACATCACACAATTGGCTATAACTGCCAATGCACTTAAAGGGAAGTATCTTCACTTCAAGCTCATCTGAAGGAACTAGTACGTAATATAGCTTCAACTTCAAATCAATAAAAGCCTCTCAAGGCTCCGAAGACAACACAATAGCCTACAAAAGGACAGCCTTAGAAGAAGAGCAATCCTTAGAAAAGACCAATGATAATAAAATTAAAAGTCTTTGACATATGTCAAACAAAAACTCACAAAGAAAGAAGAAGGCAAGAGAATCATTGCAGATTCTATGGAAGAAACAACCACACTACTAGTATCTGCAAACTAAGAAATGGACACTATGATGAAAATCTGTGGCCTGATCTGATTGCTAACAAAGAAAGACCAAATCATAAATTGGGTACTTAAACTTTTTTTAATTTGTGTTGCATGTATACCTAAGATCCATAGACAACAAGGAAATGAAGTACTGTCAGCGGGAGAGGGTTTTGGGAGGATGCACATCGGGTGCGGTGTGCATCTGGTTCGATTTAAGAAAACCAGGTTCGCTTAAATGTGTATGCCTTTTTTAAAATAAAAATCTTGGTTTTATTAAAGAGAAAATCATTTTATTATTTTTCACATAAACTTATTGAGTGTGAAAAACATGGCTTTTTACGAGCCAAAAATGTGATTATATTGAGAAATGTATTTACACATTTTAATAAAAGAAAATATTTTTAAAATAAAGCTTTTTACTTTATTTAAAAATAAAATAGAGTCGCCACCAGGTGTAGCTCCATCGGGAATTGTGGTATACTGATCCAAAATGAGATTTTTATACCGAAAAGAAAACGAGATTCTAAGTTCGACATAATAGGTACTCATATTGTTAAAATTCTTTGGATAAATTTTGGAATTATGTTTTATATGGTAAAATAAATTTAGTAAATAAAATGGGCATTAGAACGGCATAATAAACTGATATTTTTTTAGTGAAATTTCAGCAGAGTAACAGCAGTGTTTGGGTATTGGCTCGAAAACTTGAATAGAGTTTCCTCACATTCTGGATGTTTTATCCATACCTGCAAGCTTGTTTACACATATTATAGATTAAGTGACTCAAGTGGCTCACTTAACGAGACAAATGAAAATTCCATATGCAATAATAAAGCAATAAAAAAATGAAGCTTAATGAATTTTAAATTTGGGCTTTGAGCCAATTACCCTCAGTTCACCTTTTCGTCTGTCCAGGATGACTTGAGAACCGGTGTGGGACCGAAGTTGTCAAAAATTGTTGTTTGATTGGAAAATAGGTTTAACCCAAGTTATGGTTATAATCTTGGATTATTCTTAATGAAAATGCAGGGATTTTAGACAAATTGGGTCATTTTTAGACCAAAGATCACTGTGAGATCTTGATCTAAAGAAACCAAAAAATGAGTTTATACAAGATACTAGTAGTAAGGCTCAATTTTTGAAGTGTTTTGGTATGGTTTCGGGGCTTTTAGGACTCCTGGAACCAAAGTTGCATAATGGATTAACGTTAGATTTCTTCTGATGCTTAAAATGAAAAGAATGGCCTCCTATTTATAGTAGGGAGGTAATGAGCAGGTGGGCTCATCGGCTACTTCAGTGCAAATCTGGCAAATCTGTCAGTAAATCTCAAATATCTTACCGAGATTTAATTTTTTTACTATAGATAGGCAATGAGCCTGCGGGCTCAGTCGACCAAATTTAACTTTTTGACTTTTCAGTATGAAATGCTAAATCGAAGCTTCCCTTGAATGTGAATTTTTTAATTTTGGATTTCGAACGACAATTCAGTCCTTTTTGCTCTCTTGTCTGATCACTGATTTAAATAGGTATTATTCTTCATCGGGTTGGAATGGACCTGTGCTAACTGTTTGCCCCTTGCATACATAAATTTTCTACTAGAAATTTAGTCATATGTGAAATAAACAAAATAGTGTGTGTGATTCAGAATGAGTTGAAATACGTTTAAATGACAAATTTGGAAACAAAAATATTTTTGGCCCCTTGATTAAAAATGTTTAAGCAAATGGAAAAATGATTAAATTGAATTTATCGGGGGTAAAAAATAATTTGGAATTACAAATGTGTTGAAATGTTGGAAATGATGTGTTGAAATAGCTATTAGGTCCGCTCGTTTTGAAAACAATGGAGAAAATGCATAAAGAATGCAAAAAGCTAAAAATAGGTAATGAGTCCACGGTCACATCGCCTATCCAACGGTAACTTTATAGCCGTTACACTTTAAAGGTCAAAATGTGGAATCAATGCATAAATACGTGCCTCGTGGATAGGTAATTAGCCGGTGGCCTAATTAACATATCCGATTCTTTATTTTTCTTCACACCAACAATTCTTTTCTTCTCTAATTCGTATTTCTTGCTCCTTACAATTTTTGGGATTTCCAAGATGTTTTCTTTACTTTTCTTCCCGATTTTTCCGCTCATGTTCCATTTTTCTGGAGTTTTGATGTGGTTCAAACTCTACAACGTTTGAGTCCCTCTCCTAGATATTCAAGTAAATACCCACTTTGTGAACATCAAGGGCAAACATGTGGAGTTTTCCAAGGTACCTATCGAAGCCTTATACAGATTGTCAGTGAACTAGAAATATCCCGGGATCATGCCTAGCGAGGAAATTCCTATTTCTTTGAGTCGTGATTCTCATCTATCCCAAAACCTTGTTAGTTCTCTTTTCTTCTCTTTTTTTGATAGTGCATGGTAGATTATTTTTTATATGATGCATGATAGGGTCAATGTTCCTAAAAAATTTTCATTACTAAGCTTTTAGATTTATTTTCTTAAAGAAAACTTATCTGAAACAAATGTGGTGACGCCTTTGTGCAATCAGGACAAATGCAAAAATAAATTGGGCTTATTATGCAATCCTATTCCAAATTAAATGCACATGTGATGATTTTTTTTTGGAAAATTATTTAATGCGCCATTATACAATTATCATGTTACTCATCATGACGGTGCCAGCATTACTCAGTTCAGGACATGGTATAAGGCACTTTCTTTGGGTGCCAAGGCTTTGGTCGAGGGGACATCTTTGAGTAGGATGATCTCCAACCTTAAGTATAAGAAATCGAGGGCTTATCCTCATATCCTTATGGGCATCTTGACATATTTTTTGAGCAGATGGTCAGATACTACCCATACCTTTTACTTCGGCTGCGGATAGTATACCATTACTCATATGGATTATTGTGACATCACTTGTTTATCGCTCGAGGGTTAGGTCCTCCATTTTAACATCTACTTCTCTCGCCATCACTTTAAGGATCACAATATTGAGGCGTTGATCGGGTATGATGGGGACCATATAGGGATTTCTTGCAAGAAGCTTATGAAGTTCTAGATGGCAAGCCAGAGCGCGGGTTTACCTGTTGAGTGCAAGGCCAGGTCTTCCGTAGTCATGACTCTCTCATGGTTGTGTTTTAACACAAGGGGTTCCGTAATGAACCTCAATATACTACCTAGTATGATTAACATCCACGAGTTTGATCATTATGCCTGGGGGTGGAGCTACTCTCGGCGACATGTATTTGGCTCTCGATTAGTGTGGCAGAAATCAGATTGGGAAATCAAATCTTGTCTCCAAGTGATTTTTGTAAGAATCTAAGATCTTTATGTTGTTTCATCCTTTTTTCTTTTTTCTATTCAGGTTTTGAATGCTTATGTTCTTTTGCACCTCTTATAGGTTTGGTTCTTAGAAACTCATATTATAGCGGGTCCGAGGCTTATAACAACTGGAAATCTCCCGTGTTTTCCAAGATTGCCTCACTATTAGCACTAGTGGGAGATTGATGTCCCTAGGGTTATTTCCACTCAGTTATGCAGATTGACTTTTGAGTCGGGAAGCAATGCAATTTTTCTTCTTTTCACGCTTCATTGTATAATTTGGTCCCTCCTAATTTATTTTGTCATTTCAGATTAGGACTTCACCTTGGGGTCACCAGGCTTAGTGGCCTGACTATATGCATTTTGTTGGGGAATTCACAAGATCTCACTTAATTTTGGAGACCCCCTTCACTCTTCAGTGGTATCTGAGGGAAAAAATTCAGGGTTGCCATCTCATACTCAAGACTTATTCTATTCTACCACCTATTCCATGATGGGTATTCTGGCCCAAGAGATCGGCTGACGTGACTCGTCTTTATAGTTTTGGGGCTGATGCTTCTTTCCCTCATCATCCTGGAGGCTGTGAGGAGCTCTGCCGTAAGGATCTTCTTGGTTGGTGGGATGTATATCCCATCCCCCCAGCTCCAACGCCAGATCTTCACAAAGTTATGATAAAGGATGACCCATCAGCACCTACTGATGCCTCTAGCATATAGACTAGCTCTGGTTCACAGGGAACAGTTTGAGCTATGGTAAATGCCCCTTGATTACTGTTTTTAACATTTTATTAGCATTGGTCTTAGTTTCTTTTTCTTTCATCTTTTTACAGGATCACCATGGTAGGAAGGTAGCCAAGCCTGTGAGTAGTTCTTCCCCTTCTTTGGCTCCTTCTCGTGGTTAGGTGATGATGGAGGGTCACCATGGATTCCAATACCAACAATCCATGTTTTCGATGTATCGTCCTAATCTGACCTCCTATACCCCAATGATCCATCCTTATATAGGCCCTGAGCATCCAATGACTTTTCATTTAGTTGGCACCACTCATATGAGATTTTTTTACTTACGCATCTTTCTTCTTTTTTAGATAACCAAGGCTCTGATTTGTTTCAATCTTTCAGGAGCCCATAGTAGACAGTGTCACTAACTAGAGCTTTAATTAGGGATAGCAGCTGTGAGCACTGGATTTTAACGATCCCTCTCTTGAAACAATGATGAGAGCTAGATAATGCAATCTCTTATAGGTATTATCGATTAGAGGTGTTCAAACTGCTGCAAAGTCGAGTGTGGCCAAAGTTTGGAGACCTAGTCTACCCTTAGAGACCCATACGAGTGCTACCTAGTAGTGCAGATCCACCAGGGGACCTATATGGGTCATTTCCTCCATACATCTGGAGGGGACTCGTATGGGTGGGACCCCACCCATACGAGTCTTGTTGTTTCCTGTTCAGGCTTTTATGGAAGGTGAACCTTTCCTAATTTGGGATAAATCAAGTCATGAATGCGATTTATTACATTCAAACCTCATTTCCCCTATAAATAGGGGCCTTTCCTCACCTCTTAACACACAACACAAACAATAGAGAGAAGATATTATATACAAATTTAGCAGTTTCTAAATGTATAGAAAGGGTATAGTTGAGGTATAGGAGGTATACAGTAGGGAGAAAATCCATCCCTTGAGGTTTTGTCCATATTTTATTCATTCCTAGCTTTGTTTATTAGGATTTGGGGGAGGTTCTGTCCATATAAATACTCGCCTGAATAGTCTTAAAAATCTCCATTTCATCATCTACTTCATCTAGACCCTCTCACAACAAAAGGGATTGCCTCAAAGTGGATTCACGCTGTAAAGGTATGCTTTTGAGTTTCAAAGAGACTTACAAATCAGTTATTTTATCATTATTCTTGCCTCCTCTATTACATCTGTTCTTTTATTCATGTTTTGGGTATGGTCCTAACCCATACGAGCCGTGTTGGCACCCTATGTCCTTAGGGAAATTAAACTGGTGTGCCATACTCATATGGAAGGAAATCCTATATTCATTTCATTTCTCCTCTATAAATCTGCTCGTTAAATTAAATAGAGTTTCTGCTCGAGACAAGATAAGACCCATATGGGTCCCCCATACCCGTACCAATCCTCCCCAGTAGCCGTACGGGTCCTACACCACCCGTATGGGTACTGGCCCCCAGGCAGAACCCAGAATTCACTTTTAACTTGTTAAAATCAATCCAACTCACCATTTGCCATGCGATCATTTTCACTAATAATCTTGTAAATCATCCCACAAAAGTTAAAATGTGTTTTTTAAATAAAATAGTTGAAGACTCGTTATCTCTCCGATCTTAGAAGCTGTCCGAGCACTATCTATCGGAAAACTGCCACACTAATATAATCATATTTTTCCTAATAAAATGTTGACTTATGAGATCCTATAAATTGCGCTAATCTTTGTGGATGTAGGGGAAGTTATTTTTATTTTGTTTTATAACTTAGAACAAGTGCATAGGTTCTCTTGCAATTCCCCCACTTTCCCCCGACTGTAATTTTTATTCCCCTATTTATTTCTTATGCTTTATTATAATCTATAAATGCATGTAACGAGTGTGAAATAGGGTAGAAAATTAGGATTTTTGTGATAATTCCCCAAATGATAAAAATAAAACGGTTTTAAGTAGTGAATGTAATTTTAAATTAACTAAATGAGAAATAAGTGACTCATCTGATACCTTAATCACTAATCCAAAAGGTTTGAGTCTCCCACCTAATAGGAACTGTACCAAACTCTTTCCTAAGTAGACAACTTGGGTGGTGACTCTATCATTTGTATTGCAATTTGGGTCTTGATTCTTTTCTTCATTAAAATTGGTTAATTGTGCAAACTTGAACTAAAGAGGTTTCATCACGCTAAAATCCAACCAACCCCTAGTAGGCCCCGCCTCTCACCCAAGTGCCAAGGGAGAACCACACATCATCGACACCTCACAGTGGTGACTCCACTGGGGATATAATCTTTTAACTTGCAAAATTTTGGTTTGTTGTAAAAGCTTAAAAGATTAAGATGAGCACCGAAAATCATTTACTTAATTCAACCTGTTTTCTTCTTCATCATTTGGGAAAATTATTACACTTTATCTTCTTATCTCCTTCTCTATTTAATGAGATGCGCTCTTCTTCTAGCACTAGGTTAGGGTGCCCTATTTTTCCATGAAACTTACATAAGTGTCAAGCATGCCTGATAGGAATTAGGGACACTCTAGTGGGTGGAGCACTCATTGCTATCTCCGTCCAAAAGAGGCTAGATGTGATGGGAACCTTCTACATCAACTTCTGTTATGTCACTACACCATTCTCATCAAAAGCCTTAGAATTTTACCTTCTAGGTACCCATTTCAGAGTGAGACTAGACTAAGGAAGAATACCCTCATAATTGATAGGAGAAATAAGGATAGAAACGATCTCTTTGTATGTGTTCTGTTACATTCCCTTGTAATTAACCTAGCCATGCATCGTAGTAATTTATGCATGTATAACGCATCACATACATGTACTAATCTTTTGGTTACCACCTCAAGTTCATTTAACTTAAATTTCGGCTCCAGCACTACCTCCTCTTCCTCCAGTTCGGTCAAGGGTTGCTTCACCTTTGTCTATGGGTATTTCATTTAGAAGTCGATTTAGTCCGATTGATACTAGTATTGCTTATTAACCCAAAGAAATGTCTGGCATTCTGACTCTAGAGGGTGGGATTGATGTTGAGGCTGAGGATGTTACTGCTAGTGAGGAGGCAAATGAATCAAGGACTGAGGTTAGGTCGGAGATTGCAAATGCCCCCTCACAGTACTTGGGAAGTGATCAGTTAGTTGACCGAATGAATGTTAGGGTGCTAGCTTCCATCAGGGTAATCTTGCCCAAGGAGGGAATGGTCAATATTTCTCATAGCACACCTGTTAGTGCTCCAGCAGTGAATGCAGTGATTAGTGAGTAGCTACCCCTTTCAAGAGTTACTCATAATCCATTCACTCAGTTCTAGTTATCGCCTGTTCAAATCTGCGAAGAGTCCCCCAGCCAGTTGGGTCAGTTAGGTTTACTTGGTCCATTTGGTTCAGTTAGCCAGCCCTTGTAGTCAGTGGGTATAGTGGTTCCACAAGCCATCAGTCAATTTGCTCAGCCTAGTCAAGGGTTTGTACCATCACCATATCAAATTGGGGCATCCGGCCCAACCCCTAATTTGATTGTCACACCTAAGGGGACGACCTTCCCTTAATCAATAGGTTTACCCTTGTGTATGATTACTCAATCAAACGGGTCACCCTTGTCCATAGAATTGTGTGATCTACTATAGAAATTTCTTGCTACCAATTGCAGTATTCAGCCATCGTCACTATCAGTTCAAACCATTAGGGAGGAAGATTGGGTCCCAAAAAACTTTAATTTGCCTTGCATAGCAAAGTATCAGGGAACTGTTCCACCTCAATCTCACATCACCACCTATCATAGGGTTATTATAATAAGGAAGCTAAGTGATAAAGTCCTCACTGAGATGTTCCCTTGCACCATAGAAGGTCCTGATATCGAATGGTATAACACTTTGTCTGATGAGGTGACTAGAAACTGGAAAGCTTTATCTGAGGCTTTCATTGAGTAGTATGGTTTTAATGCCACTATTAAGACTACCATATAGGATTTGGAGGCGATCAAGTAGGCCACGAATGAGAAATTTAAGCCCCATTTTAAAAGGTGGATGTCCACTCAAGTTTTATTCAAAGATAGACTAAGTCTCCCCGAGATGGTTGTAAAATTGATGGATGGTGCCCTGCCCACTTATTCTATCGTTCTCGATATGGATAAATTCTCTAGCTACGTGGAAGTCTTTGAAAAGGCGGAGAAATTAGAAAGGATCAAGGAATTGGAGAAGGTAAGTGTGCTAGCCAAACCTTGTTTCAAAAAGAATGACCCTTTAGCTTCGGCTCAGGCTTCTAAGCTGAGGTCTAGTTCCGATCCCAAAGCAGGGTTGATGCAAGAAAAAGTGGCCGCAGTCCGCACCATTGAGGATGGTATTTCCCTATGTAAGGCACCCTTCCCTACTATCTTTAGCAAGTTAAGAGCACTTGGTCTTCTTTAAAGTATCAAGCCCTATGTCCCATCCAAAACCTAAAGATTGGGATAATTTTTGTGCTTATCTTGTTAGCAAGGTTCATTGCACTAGTGCTTGGAGAGATTTACTAGAGGCTATTCGTGGTTTGATTAGGGAAAAGAAGATCCGAGAACCTACCCAGCACCATGAATAGCCCCCTGCTGAATTTTGAGAAACGGGTCGGATGTCGAGTCCAGGTTCCCTCCTACCATGTCTTCAATATGATTATGCAAGCTAACCCTATAGTTCACTCAGTAGTGCCTTTACCTCATGAACCGATACCCATTGACATTGATGCATATGAATTAGAAGGTACTTACAGTGAGGAGACTATGTTGGTTCAACCAGAACGAATTGTTATCAATGCTTATATATTGGAGAATGATGAACTCGAAGGGCCAACCTTGTTGGTGGAAACTTTTGAGGGGAGAAGTTATATGAAAGATTGGGTGTTGCGTATTACCCAAAGTGGAAGGGTTCCTCCTAATGCCCTCCTAAAAAGAAGAAAAGTTAGAGATATGGATATCCAGGTCATCCCGAGTGTTAATCAGGGTGTAACCTTTACACCCGCTATTGATACTCAAACCCCGATTGGTACTGAAAAGAAAGATTTAAAAGTCTCCCCTCTCATCCAGCAATTGCAAGTTACCCCTGCTAAGTACATCATTTGGCAGCTTCTCATGGACTCGAAAGATCATCGCAAGGGTTTGATAGAAAAGTTATTAATCATGAAGGCTACACCTTCCACCAACTTGGTTGTAGTGTTTTCAGTTATTGGGGGTCTTCTCCGAGTCAAGTTAAACCAATTATGTTTTATCCATTAGATCTCCTAGTTGAGGGAAACAAGCATAATAAGGCACTCTTCATCAAAGTGCAAATCTTTGATTGTTCTATCCCGTGTGTTATGGTGGATGATGATTCTGCCCTTAATCTCTGCCCTATCAAGACGTTGCCTCACTTAGGGCTAGTTGAATCCATGTTGGAGAAATCCAATACTATTATAAGGGTGTATGATGATACAAAGAGTAGTGTCATTGGGGTCTTTGAAGCTGAGGTTACTATTAGGGGAGTGAAGTCTAAAGTCTTATTCACTATCCTTGACATTCCCGTCGCTTACTCGTTACTGTTGGGCATCCTTGGCTCTATGAATTAGGGACCATCCCTTCCATAATCCACCAGAAAGGCAAGCTCATCAATAATTGAAGCCGACGAACCATCTATTATAGCAGCTATGGAACCTAAGAAAAAGGAATCTTGGGTGGACGTACCTCACCAGGGTACAAAGTTTTCAGTTAAGGGATACATATCCCTTAAAATTAAAAAGTTTATGATGAAGCAAGGTCATGTGAAAGGGAAGGGGCTTGAAAAGAATCTTTAGGGTACGCTGGAACCCATTTTGCCTCTTTTGTGGCCATTCAGACTTGGATTGGGGAATCGACCAGGTGCTAAGAAGTCCAAACCCTAGTCAAGCCTTATAATAGTGGCTAAGGTCAAACAAAAGATATTCATGGGTGAAGATGAACCTTTCAAGGAAAGGGGAAAAAAGGTCCCCGGTTTGGAGATCTTCAATGATGTATATGATTTTAAGAAAGGCTACATGATTGAAACCTTACTTTCTATGGAAGTGTGTGGGAATGCGGAAGAAGATAAAATGAATGAAGCAATTGAGTCCATCACCAAGGCCTTAGCCATACTTATGAGGAAGAATCTGAAGGGAAGTGAGAAATGAAATCCCATCAACAAGGCTATCAAAAACTTAGCAAGAGCAGTGGCCGAAGAAATACATGCAAACTTGCGCACCAAAACCACCAATTTAGCTGTCAGTATTGCCAAAGTTGATCAATAAGGCCCTCTGCATGTGGATGATGATTCAAATGACGTAATTTTTAATGTTGCAAATATTTTTTATGCAAGCAATGCCTCTTCTGAGGCATATCATAGATACGTTTTAACATCAATAACTTTTAAAACATATCATGAATAAATTGATGCATCTCTCATTCATATTTCATTCTAATGACATCATACACTCATAACAACATTCTTAAAATATCATCATATTTATTAATGAAGTTGACTTTGAATATATCGCAATGGTATAAATATCCAATGGTTAAAACTCATCACTAAATAAAAGAGAGATAATAAAAGTGCTCAGCAATAATGATTACAATAAGTCTTAGTCCAACTTTCTTCATGAAGGGGGAAAAGGGTACAAGAGTACACATCATCAATAAAGAAGACCAAAAGACTCATGAGAACATCAACAACTGGCTGGCTCTAGTTATAAAGGATGAAAAGAGCACTTTGGGTTACAAGACGATAACCAAGTCCCTCAGAAACTCTGAAAGGAAGCTGATCATTAATGTCAATGAGTCCATAAAAAAAAATTTGTCCAAGACAGTGGCCACCTACAAGGATTGGGATGATAAACTTCCATTTGTGATTTGGGGGTATGGAACAAGTATAAGAACCCTCACTAATCAAACCCATTTCTCCTAGGTATATAGAATGGAAGTTGTTACCGATCGAAATAGAAGTAAGATCTCTAAGAGTGGCACTTGAAGCCTGGTTAAAAGAGTGAGATTGGGCAAGGGCTAAGTATGAGCAGTTGAACGCAATAGATGAAAAGTGACTTAAAGCACTTAACCACCTATAGATGTACCAGCAACGTATGGCTCGAGCTTAAAATATAAGAGTTAGATACTTGAAACAACCTCTCAAAGTGGGTGATCTTGTTCTTAAATAGCTACGCGAAGTCAACACAACTACTAGGGGAAAATTCATGGCTAATTGGAAAGGACTGTTCATTGTGAAGAAAGTCTTTGACAAAGGAGGAATCAAGCTTATGGATATGGACAAAAATGAGTTTGTGAATCTAGATAGACTTAGCATTATCATATCTAGGTCAAAAGAATTAAATCACAAAAAAGCAGCATAAAGAATAAAAAGAAATAAAGAATAAATCACCCGACAAGTGGTCCTCTACTGCTTGGGGAAAAATTAGGGTGCAACCCGCTAATTAGTATTCTGCAAACTAGTCAGGTAAAAGTTAGAGTACTCCAATGCAAATAAAGCCAAATAAGTTGAAAACCTGAAAAGGGCGACTTAGGCAAAAGTTAGGGCATTGAGAGAAAAATGCCAGTTGCTTTCTGGAAAATCTATGATAGACTAGTAGGCAGTAGGAGTTAACCATTGAAATTTTTTACCATTGCCTATATACTCAAATTAATCTCATCAATGAACATGTTATGATTTTGCTAAGAATCTTGGCCTTATGAATGCATGCATGTCTTTAGGTGAAATAATCGCGGGTGTGTCAACATCAATTGTTCTCTATGTGTTATGCATCTTTGTTATCATCCTTACTACACATGTGCAAAATTTGGAAATTGTCTGCTAGATTAAAAACCCAAAAGGGCGGTCCAAGCAAAATTTAAGACAAAAGAAAAAGAAAGAAAAAGTCTACTGGATTGAGCTGCCTATTGAAAGAAAGAAAAAAGGACAATTTTGGAAAAACTTAAGACAATGAAAGAAAAAGCATGATGGATTGAAAACTCAAAAAGGGTGGTCCAAGTCAAAGTTAAGACAAAAAGAAAAATAAAGAAAAAGCTTGCTAGATTGAAAACCCGAAAGGGTAGTGTAGCCAAAAATTAAAGCTAAGAGTGAAAGAAAAAGTCTGCTGGATTAAGCCATCAGGGACAGTCAAGGCAAAAATTAGGACGAAAAGAGGTGACAATAAATGTTTGAGGGTAATCTCACATCGAATGGCCTATGCAAAAGTTAGAACATCACTAAGTCCCCTCACTATGAAATCACTTCATGGCATGTATCCTCAAGAGTGTTAATTATAAAATAGCCAAACATAGTCTAACTGTTAGCTATGCCAAGAAGTAATATAAGTCTACAAGTGGCAATATTCAATGATCTCAGAGAAAAACTAGCATGCATAAAAAGTTAATTGTCAAAAGTACCAATCCAAATTTATACCAAAGTATGCCACGTAGGGCCTAAAAGTATCAAACGTTTAGAAAATGAAAGTGCATATCAGTCTAAGCTACTAGAGGATCCTGTACCTAGCGATCCTCTAAAGCCTAGTCCTCTGTATCTGGTAGCAGGTCATCCATGTTGATCATCACATGGTCCTCAGTCCCTGTAACACCCTCAGCGACAACATCGGCTTCCCCAGTATGCTAATCCACCTCTTGCTCAGCTCTGCCACTCTAAGTCGCTACTAGCGCCACTCGGTAGGTAGAAAGATCACCCTCAAACACAAAATCAGATGGATCTGGTGTCTTTCTATCCTCAACTATCCTTGCTAGCTAGCCCTGCAACATCTCTATCTCAGCCCTCGCTTAAGCGATCTCAGCCCTAGCCTGATCAGCCTCAACGGTGGCTGCTCGCAGCTGCCCCTCCAAGAACCTAGTTCTCTCCTCAAAAGCATCCAAGTCCTGAGTCGACTTACTACACTCCATGGCTAATAGACTCTACAATAGAAATAATAAGATTAGTACACATACATAAATGTCATAGCATGCATCATGCATAGTTTGTATAATTTTACAGGTAAAAGAAACTTACCGAGGCTAGCACATCCTGGGCTAATAGTAGATCCCAAATGGAGAAATAACTCCTGGCAATCCTCTCAACCACAGAAATGGTCACCTGAAAGAGAAAGTCACATTACGATTGGACATTCTAAGCAAAGGATAAGATTAAACCAGGAAGTTCCTTACATGGGTGGAGCTGAAAGGGGCAAAGCTGATGGGCTGGACTGACTCCTCAAGATCCTTGATAACTCGCTTCCCTGAATGTTTGAGGAGCCAAAAGAAGGTATCCAGCTGTGCTCGAAGAACTCCCTCTCTCATGGTCCCCAAAAGCGTGGGACCACTTTATCGGTGACTTAGGGTCAACAGGGGCAGCAACTACAGACCCTTCCACATGGAAGCAGGAGGCTGTAACAATAAAAGATTACACTCAAGGTCAAAATCAATTTCAAGAAATAACAAGGTATTCACAAAGGCTGAGAAGAAGGGGTAGCTGACCTGGTTAGGCCCTCAGTACTCCAGACTATGGAGGGACCCCAGCGGTCACCCCTCGGTCCACCCTTATCATCATCATCATCATCGCCATCACTGTTGCTCTAGTGAAACTTGAAGGGGACTTCCTTGTAATGGATCCTCTTGCAAGGAGGAAGGAGCAAAGAATCAATAAATTCAGCATAGGAGCCCTTTACTGATAGCACTCAGGCTTCCTTGCCCAGCAGGTACAGCCCCTAGTCCATCCTTAGCATTATATGCATCCAGAAGACTCCCGCTAGGATTGGGCTGGGATTGGTCTCTCTACCATAGCATTTATCCTCTACCCTCGGACCTGCTTGCCAAAATACCACTCAAGGGAGAGTGGCGACTCTAAGACAAAGCGGTGGTCATCCACTCCAGCCCCCATCCACTCAATGTCCCTATATGTATCCAACCAATCCAACGGGGTCTCGGATGACCTGCACAAATTAAATGCATTGTAAGTATCAAAACCTGGTTAATATAGTTTCTACTAATGGTTTGTAAAATTGTAAGATACAGGTTCAGCATGAAAGAAGTTTACCCAATCAGAGCACAGCTGGCGAACGAATGCCCTGTACTGCACTATAGCCTAGGCCTGGCCCTGCCAAGGTCCCATCCACCTAGATATGATGTGTGGTGTCTCAGGCTATATGGGCAAGCCTAGCCTAGGGATAAACTAGTGCTCAATGGCCTAAATCTGCAAGACAATGTGAAATTAGTTCTAAAGTAGTTCGAACAAGAGGTTAAAGTCCTAAAGATTAAGTTCAAGAATTACCAATAGAATCAGATGGCAAATATTGAGCTCAGATTGATGGCCCCAGACCCTAACATCTAGGCTATAGTGCAACCATGCCAGGTTGGCCCGACACCAATTCTTGCTTGGCATAATGACAAGATCCTTGACAATAGAGACCAATAGGACACGGTTGCTCGATCTAATAGTCATTCAAGTCCCCGTACTTGAGCTTATCCATCCCTTTAGGATGGAGCCTAAGTAATCTCTCTATATAGGCCTTTACCTTAGGCGGAGAATGCCATCTCTTAGCGTATACATTGAAATGGATGATGCCCCCACTCCAAGCTAATCCCATCAAAGCGCACATGTTCGAGGGAGTGACAATGACCCCCCCCCCCCCCCCGAGCGGTAAATGAAAAGTATAGGTCATCTCCAACTACCTCTTTGTAAAAGCTGAAATGGCACTCGGGGACAATGTCTTCGGAGCCTAGGGATGGCCCTAATAATGTCACTAAACCTGAGAGAATCTATGCGGGCTAGTAGCTCGATATCCCCCGCGATACAGATCTTCTTGTACCTATTCCCGTAGCAGCTCAGGGCTCCTATAGTCTCGTACTAAAACTGCAAAGCCAAAAATACTACTAAACACTACTAGAATACAATGGACAAATTAGAAATTAGAAAAGAATTGCAAAAAGCAGAGATTTAAGCATTATGTCCCTGAGGACAGGACCCGTAGGGATCCACCCTACTCATACGGGTCTATATGAGGCTCATGTACCAAAATGGGACCCATATTGGTCCCCCCTCACCCGTACGGGTCCCCTGCAATAGTAACATTGTGCAAAACTTCCCAAAAATCAATAATCCATCCAAATTCAACCAAAGCTCATCAAAATTAGTCCCTAAAGCATTCCAGGATAAAGTTACATGCATCAGGCTCTATTTTAAGGTCTAAGGCACCCTAAATCAAGCCAAACTCAAGAAATTCCCAAAAAACTCAAAAATGAAAAATGGAGAAGTAAGAGAAATGCCTAGAGTTTGGAGGCATGAGTGTCGGGGGAAAGGATCAAAGGCACTTTTGAAGTGGGAGTGGATGAGTCTCCCTCGAGAAAAGCATACCCGACTGAAACTAGGCTTTCTTGAAGCTCTAAATCACCCACCTGGGGAAAATCCAACGTCGAACAGAGAAACAACCAGTCTTTGGGATCTTTTCATACAATTTGATCAAATTTAGGGAGAAAATCGCCAGAGATTGCAATATAGGAAATTTTTGTGTAATTCGAGATATGAGGGGTCTAATCCATTCTTGAACCACCCCTAGATAAGGACCCGCACGAGGCCTACCCCGCCCGTATGGGTCCTATTCTTCAAGCTTACCACCCGTACGGGTCCTATCCCACCCATACGGGTCTCCTTTGGCCATCCAGGGCCAGATTTTGAACCAACATTTCATGAAAGCACTAGAGATGCATCTAGTCAAAATTCGGGGCCAATCCCACTTCTCCTAAACTCTATATTTCAGTTAAATTTGGGGGAAAAGCCCCTAGCTCACCTTGATCCTTGATTGAAGGGGAAAAATTTTATTTTCACAAAAGTCAATCAAGAATCAAGGTAAGCAATTTTTGAATTAATTGCTAACAAGGATAATTTTTGGTATACAGGTCCACTCGGGTATAGGAAATTTTCCCCAACAAGTGAGTCTTGCAAGGAAATCATTCCCCAGCAAAAATGAGTTGACCAAAAAACAATACTCTATTCCCCAGTAGCAGAGTCAACCAAGGGGCATCCCCCAATAATCCAGGGGCATCCTCTTATTCCCTAGTAGCAGAATCAGCCAATCCAGGGGCATCCCCCTTTTTCGAGCCCTCTAAGGGGCATTCTTTGAGAGGCACCCTTCTAAGGGGCATTCCATTCCAAAGTGATCGGGCCAAACCCAACATTTCTCGCATTTAATTTACAGTTTATTTAGGGGCTAAGCCCCAACCATACATCTTTATTCTTAATTGAAGGGGCCAAAACTTTGGTTCATCATAAATTCAATCAAGAATAAAGATGTGTCTACTTAGACAATGAATAACTCGACATTTGATTGTTACCTTTTTTTAGGTCATTCAAAACACCCAAAGTTTGAGACTATGAACCGCGATAAATCTAACCATAGCAATTTCCCTTTAAGCTCACCAAAATAATTTAGAACTAGGTCGCATACTCTCTTACCGTTTCCTAGCGCTAGAGTCAACCCTGGATTCCAAATTGGCATTACACGGGAGTCATGAGGTCAGAAGAGATTTATTTACTTTTGTGTGCTACTTGTGTTATGCTCATACATCTACACTTCATGCATAGGCCACTTGTGGCCGACTTTTAATTTCGATTTTCACTTACCTCTACCCTCCCCTCGCTTGAAGGGGGAATTTAACAAAATGCCTGAGAACGTTAGAGTCTCAATAACCTATATCTAGTTCGATATACGACTCATGTATTTTGGGGTTAAGCTTCGAATCATTAGCTATTCTGCTCTCTACCTCTATAAACCACCCCGGTATATATGGCATTCATCACTTGGATTATTATATAATCATTCATTTCATTCATGGTTCGATTCGGGCTGATCATCTTCTGATTTCTCTAGTTAGGTCGAGATGTTGCCGCAGTCCTCTTTGGTTAAGACTAGATCATCGTTTGGTTCCCTGGTTAGTGAGTTCAATGCCAGTATCTGTTCTTTCAACCATGTATAATATTCCTCCGATTAGTGGGGTTCCATCTGAAGTTTCTCCTCCTCCGATTTCTTCGCCTCCGACTGATCAAGGGCAACCCCAATTGGTTTCTAAATTGGCTAATGTGATGGCCATGTTCTTGCAATTAGATCTATTTTAGTTCACTATTCAAGAGTAAGTCTGATCGGCTCTTAGGGAGGAAAGAGAAATTCTGAGCCCAACTGGGCTTGTTATTCAAGCTTAGGGAGAGATCGCTCAAAATATGTCTAGTTAGTCTCCACCGGTTCAGAATCAGTTTTTAGTTCTGCTGCTCCCGCCTGTTTGGCCGGTTTAGTTTGGTCAAACCTCCTCAGTTCAACCTACCCCGACTATTACTCTGCTAGTGTTTACCTTTCCTCCTCTTGTACCTTCGAAGCCTATCAGCAAGGCTCTTATGTTCCTCGTTTTCTTAAGGGATTTCACTCTGTTTATGGTTGTTCCTTCCAGCGGTTTCGTCATCTCTTCGATGCCACCCACAACTTTTGCTCTGTGACCTTCTAATTTCGTGGTTACTCTACACGGGACCTCTGACCACTAGAATCCATTTGCTCACCCTTAAATCAAGATCCCTCCTCCTCTACCATTCCTGTTTGAAACATCCTCAGTGTATAACAACAAGGTCACGGAGCCTCTAGGCGTGACACCTGAAATGGTGGCATTCTTTAAGCAACTTTTGGGTAAGGATGAAGATAAGAAAGAGGTGAGAGATAAAGATTGGGTGCCTAAGAATTTTCAATGCCCCAAATGGAAGCTTACTCTGATGAGGGACCTCCCAAATCCCACATAATGATGTATGAGTGGATTATGCATGTCCAGAAGACTGGGGACAAAGTTCTGGCTAAGTTATTCCCATGTACCCTGTCAGGACCTGCTCTTGAGTGGTACAATACACTCCTGGAGTAAACAATCCTAGATTAGGAACACCTGTCTGAAGCCTTGATCGCCCACTATGGTTTTAATTCCATAATGCAAAGCACCATTCAGCATCTTGAGGCACTCAAGAAAAAGCAAGGTGAATCCTATAAGTCGTATTTCAATAGGTGGATGGCCACGCAGGTTCTATTAAAGCAAAAGCACAGGTTGAAAGAAATGATCCCATACTTGCTCGACGGGGCTCTCCCGATGCTCCAGAAAGAAATGAAAATCGACTCTTTTGAATGCTATCAGAAAGTTTTTGAGAAACCCGAGAAAATCATGGGTCGGGAGGAGAAAGAGAAGGCAAGCAAGCCGAGTAGGAACAGGCCGTGCTTTAAGCAGAATGAATCAAGTGGAATTGAACCAGCTCCTGCTAAAGGTAAATCACCTATGGTGCAAATCGTAGCTCAGGAGGAAGTATCCGTAGTTCAAGCTGCTTCTCCTGATCCTTCTTAGCAACCGTTTGTATCCCAATGGAAATTTCCCCTTGGAGTCATATTCGCTAAGATGTATGAAGTAGGCTAGAAAGTTGAGTACTATAGAAAGCCCTTTGTAAATTCCATGTTCAAATGGGGCATCAAATCGATCAGTGTAGGACTTTAGCTTCCACTATCGCTCATATGGTCAAAGGAGGGAAGATGACTGAGCTAGCTAGAAAGCCGAGTACTATGGAAAACCCTTTGCCTAATTTTGGTGGCACGATCTCTATGATCAGTTCTGGAATTAAGGAAGAATATATTCTAGAAATGATATCCGAGGAGTTCATGATGGTTATCAGCTCTGGTATCCCTTAGAGCTTTGTATTTCATACGATCTCACAGTTTCATCCTATGGTAAGCTCCATGTAAATTGAAGAAATGGGGGAAGAAGATGGGACTAAGACCGAAGATGTGGAAATGGTTAAAACAACACCTTTCATTGTCAACGACTATGTTTTGAAGGGAGAATATTTCGATCAAGAGTTTCAAGCTTTCAATATGGATGATTATGAACTTAAGCACTTGTCATTGGTTTATGAGGAACCACCCTATCCGTTTAAAACCCTAGCCACCAAAAGCGTGTTAATCAATGGGATTCTGAATATCACCTGTAGTGGCCTGGTGTACCAGCCTAAGGACAACCATCTCCACATTCAGAATGACCCAATCCCAAACCCTATTAAAGTCATAGGTAAGCCATCGATGTCATCTTCTCAGGTTGAAATAAGTCCAATATTGATCCTCTGATTACTTAGTTGAAGATGACTCAAGCCCGTTTCAGCATTTGACAGTTAGTATTGGGTTTAGATGATTACCATAAGGCTTTGATTAAGAGGCTCCTGGAACTTGAATCAAAGCCTATGACTTCTATTGTTGAGATGTGCAACATGGTAGGGAAAGGAATACTACTCCTAAGAGAGGATGATCAGATAATGTTCTCCAATCAAGACCTTCTAC
Source organism: Euphorbia pulcherrima (assembly GCA_947683365.1). NCBI lineage: Eukaryota > Viridiplantae > Streptophyta > Magnoliopsida > Malpighiales > Euphorbiaceae > Euphorbia > Euphorbia pulcherrima. The sequence goes on from CANTUS010000015.1 coordinate 43,618,447, forward strand.
CTGAGGGGCATGGTCATAACCAAGCATTATTCATTTGTGCCTAAGTCCTCAATAGAATTATCCCATGTGTTATGGTTGATGATGGTTCTTCCTTGTATCCTTGCCCTCTGAAAGTTCTTTCTCATTTGGGCCTATTCGAGGAGATGCTTCTGAAATCTAACGTTGTTATTCACTGGGGGAAATTTCTACCAAGGTCTCGTTCACTATTATTGATATTCCTATCACTTACTCTTTGCTCCTAGGTCGACCCTAGCTTTATTATGTAGGATCGATCTAATCGACACTCCATCAAAAGATCAAAGTCATGGGGAAAGATGGAAAGGTTAAGGTTATTGAAGCTGATCAATCCTCGGTCATGGCCATTATGAATGCCGAGGAGGAATCTGGGTTTCGAATGGCTATTGCCAGTGGTGGGAAGCCTGAAGCCCCTTACTATAAGCAATAGTCATATGTGGTAAGAAAGATGACGAAGAAGCATGGCCATGTACCAAGTCAGTGTCTGGGCAAGCGATTTGGTGGAATAGTTGATCCAATCCGAATCAAGAAGCATCCAAAGCAAGCTGGCTTCGGATACACCCCAAGGAAGGTTTACAGGTGCATTCACCCGACATACTACAATATGGTGACTATTTATGAGGTTCAAGGGAAAAGTGTCTACAAAGGGGAAATCGAGCCTATTGAGCATGATGGTGAGTTTTGGTCAGGTTTTAAGATCTTCAAGGATGTGTATGACTTCGAGAAGAGCTGCTTTATTGAGAAGGGGGAGAACTCGATCAAGCCAATATCTATTGTTGCATCCAATGAGAAAGGAAAAGGGCAATTATTTTCTAATTTTGATGAAGAGAAGCCTGCGGACCTAGAAATTGAAGATGCTATAGCCGCTATATCGAAAGCTTTGTCTATTATGATTAAGAAGAAGTGGAAGAAGAATGACAAAGCCAATCCTCTGGTAAAATCCGTGAAGAAGCTTACTCAATCTCTTTCTACTGAAGAAGGTATGCTATTTGCTGATCAAGTGAAAGCCTAGATCTTGATCTAGATGACGTACTCATAGAATCTACTGAGGGTGTCAACTCTGTTGTTGTAGTTGTTCAAGACCCTCCTCCTGTGGAGGATGACTCTATCTATGATGATGTAACTTTTAATATTTCCAGTGTTTTTTATGAGAACAATGTAGCCTATAAGGCCTTTAATTCAATGAAAGATTTTAATTTTACTTATTTGCTTGATATTTCACCCGGCCGGGCCATGCATTCATTTAATTATAAGCATAATGTGTCTAGTATTTAAGACATTTCTTTAACTGAAATAAACTTGAGTACAAATGATAACCCTAAAATGGTAGCCCTTTCTAATGACTTAACCCTGAGATAAAAAGTGAGATAATTAAGTGCTAAAAGATCATGTTAATGCTTTTGCTTGGTCACCTATGGACATGCCTGGTGTCGATCGCCATATCGCCAAGCATTACATTCCAACCCATCCTATATTCCATCCTGTCAAGCAGAAATTCTGAAGAATGAGACCAAAGTGGGCCGACAAGGTTAGGGGGGAAGTTACTAACATTATTGAGGCTAAGCACATCGAAGTCGTTGAGTATCCAACCTGGTTATCCAATATTGTCCCAGTTCGAAAGAAAGATGGAAGAGTAACTTGTGTAGATTATCGGGATCTGAACAAGGCTTCGCCGAAAGATGACTTCCCTTTGCCTAACATCGATGTAATGACTAACAGCATTGCTAGGGCCGCAATGTACTCATTCATAGATGGATTCTCAGGGTACAACCAGATTCTATTAGACATAATCGATAAAGTTAAGATGGCTTTCATCACAGAATGGGGAGTCTACTATTATCGAGTTATGCCTTTTGGTCTGAAGAATGTCGGGGCAACCTATCAGCTTGTTGTTACCACTCTCTTGAATGACATGATCCACAAAGAAGTAAGGTCTATGTGGATAACATGTTGGTTAAGTCTGCTTCCAGAGAAGAGCACCCTGCGGTTTTGGATAAGTTTATGACTCGCATTGACAAATATAACTTATGCCTTAGCCCAAAGAAGTGCATATTTGGAGTTACATCATGGAAGCTTTTGGGTCACATAGTTAGTGAAAGAGGGAAAGATATAGATCCAGACAAAATTAAAGCGATCAAGGATATGCCCGCTCTGAGCAAAGAAAAAGAAGTCTGATCTTTCCTTGATTCTATTCAGTATGTCAGCAGGTTCATTTCTAGCCTCACCACCATTTTTAAGCCAATTTTTAAGCTATTAAGGAAGTGCCATCTGATTGTGTGGGATAAGCATTATCAGATTGTCTTCGACAAGATCAAGACCTACCTTTCTCACCCACCCGTCCTTTAACCCCCCAACTTCAGGCAAGCCGATGATCTTGTACTTAGTAATCGATGACTCCACCATAGGGGTAATGTTGGTCTAGGAAGATGACAGTAAGCGTGAGCATGCAGTGTACTGCTTGAGTAAGAAACTTTTGGATTACAAAACTCGGTATTTAATTGTTGAAAAGATGTGTGCTGCCATGGTTTGGTTAACAAAGAAATTGCGCCACTACTTCCAATCTTGTAAAGTTCAGGCCATTGCTAAGGTTGATACAATGAAATATCTTTGTCAGTCGCCATCATTAGCTGGGAAGTTGTCAAGATGGTTACTATAGCTTTCCGAGTTTGATATTGAGTATGTCATAAAGAAGGTTATCAAAGGTAGAGCGGCTGCAGAATTTTGGCAAATGAAGCTCTTGATTCTGATTATATCGAGAACTTGGACTTCCCGATGAGCAATTAGCTATGATTAATATCATTAAATCCCTATGGACTATGCATTTTGACAGTGCCGTAAACAGATTTGGCGCGGGCCTCGGGGTTATCTTGTTTACCCCCGACAATGAAGTCATCCCTCTATCTAAGTGATTGTAGTTTCCCACTACTAATAATGGGGCAGAATACGAAGCTTGTCTATTTGGTCTTGAAGCCCTATTGCTTGTACGGGCAACTCATGTTTCTATGATTAGGGATTCAGTTTTAGTATCAGGTTGTAGGGTATTGGATATCAAGGAAGAGTCTGTTCATCCTTATGTCAATGCGATTTGGGTTTTATCAGCTCAGTTTGAGACGTGTCTATATCAGCATGTCCCTTAAGATAAAAATCAGATGGTCGATTCGTTAGCAATTAAAACAAAAGAGTGAAGTAATAGTTGAGATAAGATTTCTGAGATTCTAGAGAAGTAGCTGAGGTTGAGGGCATAGCTCAAGGACATTATTTGGCATGCCCTTTAGGCGCGGCCTACAAAATAGGATCGAAAATAATTCTTAGATGCTCCTTGATATGGGTTCTTGTTTGGAGGTCGAGTGTATGGCTCGATGATACCTTTTTGTGCTTCGTTTCCTGTTGAATTCAACATAGAATAATAGACATGACATTTATGAACATTATGCATGAATGTTTGAATGTATGAGATGCTCGGGTTGATCATCTTCAAGATGACCGATTGACTTGCTTGATTGACTTTGATGGGAGAGAGATTGACTTACTTGAAGAGAGAACATACAAAATTGCATTGCTGCACAAATCCAATTCAGATGCCCTTGATGTGAAATTAGGGATGTCGCATAGATTAGGTGGGAATGCCCTTGGTGGAGAGTTAGGGAAGCTGCGGTGAGTCGACTTCAAATTGATTACTGGATCGGGCATATCGAAGTCAGGGGGGGTGCACAAAGCAAAGTTTAAGATTCTGGATAACGAACGATTCGACGCTATCACTACCAATGAATTCCATTAAGGATGGCCACGGAGGATTCAGACCTTGTGGACTCAAGATGCTCGGTCACGGCCGAGAATGGAGTGGACATGTATAGAGGATAGATTTGAACCATTCGAATCCCCCGGACCGGAGAATGTAGTCAGGCACTCTGATGATAATGATGATAATGCAGTTCTCTTGATGACATTGATTGCAGTCATTTATCTTTATTTTGAGTGTCCTAATTTTTGCATAGACCTAAACATTGTGTTGGGCCTATTGGACTTTGTTTACCATTAAGTTTTTATGTCCTAATTTTTGCTTGGACCGCCCTTTTTGGGTTTCCAGTCTAGCAAACTTTTCTTGGCTTTTGCATAGACCTAGATATTTTTAGTCTACCGGATTTTTTTCTTGTAACTTTTGCTTTTCTTTTCTTTTGTAGAATTGGGTTGACTGCATGGAACCCTATATTCGACTTATTTGCAACATTTCACCTTTTGGGCCCAATATATCTATTCAAGCACAAACATAAAGGATTTAGTAAAATGACATTTCTATTAAATGGATTAAGTTTGAGTACATAATGATGATAACCATCCTATGAAGGTTTTTAAGCCAATACACTCTCTTAGCTCATTTTGCCCCAACTTCTGCCTAGACCGCCCTTTTTGAGTTTTCAGTCTAGAGGGCTATTCTTGTACCCTAACATTTGCTTGACTGGTTTGTAAGATACCGATTAGCAGGATATACCCTAGTTTTTACCCGAGCAGTAGAGGACCACTCACTGGGTGATTGATTCATATATATTTTTTTATATGCCACTTTTCTGGATTTGGTTCTTTTGGTTAGACATGATAATGCTTCAATTTGTTCTGATTGATAGGATTTATGGACTCGCTACCATCGATAATCATGCCCCTTATGCTAAGTGCCTTTTTAGTTGCTTGAGGTATTTCCTATTTGGGCAGAATTTCCCCCTTGGGTCGGGGTTAGAAGGTTCCACTTGCTTCAGAACTGGATTGTTGGCTTTTTACGGCTACTCTTGATGTTGGGATCGGTTGTTGTATGGCCTCATTATGTGCTTTTGATACTTTTGAAAACTGTTCAAGCCGTTTGAACCGTGCTTTCATCCATGGGGGTCTCTTAGATTATGACTCTGAAGGACTTCATCTAGGTTTTGGTTGGTAGCACGGTTTCCAATTCGTAGGCAAAGGAAAAAAGGTGTTCAGATTGGGGGAATTTTGGCATTTGCTTGCCATCTTAGGAGGTTGAATGGCGGCTCATCAACTCAATCTTTGATCTTTACTATGGACTTGGAGATGAACTTCTTGCTAAGCTGGCTTGCAGCTTTGGTTGCCCCATTACCTCATGGTTGGTGCGGTGAGGATCCCCGATGTCTAAACCTATATTTTTTATCAATCAGGTGGTTGCCCCTCGGAACCAAAACTGATTTTCTGAGACCAAGTGATGAAGGGAACTTAGCTTTGTTACCTCAAGGCCATGAATCTAACTTTCGAGACTCAAACCGGATGTCTGGCAAGCTTTTGATGATTTTCAGATGAAGTAGTGACGGAAATGGTGATGAAAATAGTGACAAATTATTTAGGTCGTATTTGAGAAAAAGTCTCTACAACCCTATTTAATCCATTTTAACCTATGATTTCTAATTGATTTTAGTGTTTAAGCTATGAGGTTAAGCCTAAGAACAACTAAGAATCGAGATTAGAAGGATAAAACCCAGATTCTATGCTTTTCTTAAGCTTTCTCTCTCTAGTTCTTCACTTTCTCTCTCTTGTTCTTCCTTTTCTCTCAAAAATCTTATTCTAATTCTAAATTCTGGAAAAAAAGTCCTTTAATGTCTCCCTTCTCACACTTAAAAATCCATCAACTTAGGCAAATTTTCGGGAAAAATACGTGGCAAAATCACAAGGAGAGAGAAAGGAGCGAAGTGGCATGGCCAAAAAAAGGCCAGGCTACAACCACCGCAGTCGTCACTGCAGTCGCCGCCATAGGGGTGGCGATGGGCGCCACTCCAATGGCGGTCACCGTCGCTAGAGGGCACACCTTTCTCCGGCAAAAAGGGGAAAGGGAGCTAGGGTTTATGCTGGGGGTTTAATTAGGTTTTTGATTAGGGTTTCATTATGGCTTTGATTAGGGTTTCTTGGGACAGGTTTACGATTTAGACTTCCAACGCTCTTAAATTTCGCTACAGTTTTCCGATTAAAGTGACTCTTGACATTCCGGAAAGCTCAAATTTTATAGAAAATCACGAAATAAGTTACTGCGCATGAGTGAAAGAAAGATAGTTAATTCTAAACACATATGAATGATATTTAAGTGCGGCCAAAGGTCCAAAATCATCAAAAAGGTACTTGCCAATCGTGATTCGACCTTCAAAGGATAGAACAGCTAGACCATACGAAGTCAGACCAACAAGTAATCATTGTTCAAAAGTTAACCGAAAAGCCCGTGCTCACAATATGTTTACCCGAAAAACCTTGAGTGCACGCGAGTAGACTCTGCTAAATGGAGTTAAAAGGGCGATAGGCACGATCTAACCGTTTGCTACCTATGCAGGTTTATTAAGTATAAATAAACTAAAAATAGACATAACAAACATCATGACTGTGTGAAAACTAATCACGTCTTTGTTTGACCATGACATTGATGTATGCCATACCATTTTATTTCCTTAATTTAAAGGAACCTAAAATTAATCGAGACCGGTGAGTCAACCTAGGCTCAACCCGTGAGCTAAAATAACAAAGACTAGTAAGTCCACCTAGGCTCAACCCACGAGCCAAAAGACATAAACCCTTTTTGAGTTACTAGCGAGTCAGCTCACCCTCGGACTATGAGTCAACCCTTTTCAAGTGACCATCGAGTCAGCTCACCCTTGGACCAATGAGTCAACCCTTTTCGAGTGACTAGCAAGTCAGTTAACCCTCGAACCAATGAGTTAAATTGTTTCGAGTGACCAGTGAGTCAGCTCACCCTTGGACCAATGAGTCAACCCTTTTCAAGTGACCAGCGAGTCAGGACACCCTTGGACCATTGAGTTAATCCATTTTGAGTGACCAGCGAGTCAGCTCACCCTTGGACCAAAGAGTCAACCCTTTTCGAGTGACCAGCGAGTAAGCTCACCCTTGGACTAATGAGTCAACCCTTTTTGAATGACCAGCGAGTCAGCTCACCTTGGACCAATGAGTCAACCCTTTTTGAGTGACCAGAGATTCAGCTCACCTCCAACCAACGAGTCAACCCTTTGAGTGACTAGTGAGTCAACTCAACCTTGACCACTGAGTTAACCATTTGAGTGACCATCGAGTCATCTCCCCTTGGACCAATGAGTCAAACATCAAGTGGCCATCGAGTCATCTTACCTTGGGCCAATGAGTCAACCATCGAATGGAAATAGAGTCATCTCACCTTAGACCAATGAGTCATCCTTTGAGTGACCTTCGGGTCAACCATTCAATTGACCATAGAGTCGACTCATCTTTGACCAGCAAATCACCTAACTATAAAAGTCATTCTAAAACCTGACCAGTGAGTCACCCGACTATTAAAGTCATTTTATAAAGTCACCCGACTATTAAAGTCATTGCAAAACTTGACCAGCAAGTCAATTAAACTAGTGAGTCACCTAACTAATAAAGTGACCTTCAATCCCCGAGTCAACTCAAAGTGGACTAATGAGTTGACAAATATTGGACTAGTAAGTCATCAAGCCCATACCAGCGAGTCATCTAATCCCGACCAGCGAGTCAACTATTCCCGACCAGCGAGTCATCTAATCCCGACCATTAAGTAGTCTTAAACCCAACTGTGAGGCCCAAACATTTTGGCATTCCCTGAATGGGTAAATCCAAGGCAGCCCCATGATTGTTGAATTAAATCTCACAGACTTCTTTGGCATTCCCTAAATGACAAAAGCTTTTCCAATAATTAAGACGACATAGTGATTACCAGATTAATGTCGAATAAGACACAATAGCTAAGCCATTCCTACAATGACATGGCTGAAATACCTAAGGGGATTCTACATGACCCTGACTTTTATGTGTTCCTAGAATGACACAATTTTGAGTTATGCTTTCCATGAAAGAAAACTCAACCAAACCTTGACACTTAAAGTTATCCCTTGACCAAGCTTGATATTCCACTAGTACCAAACACTTACCCTTTTGTTACGCATTTCTCGAATGCTTAACTTTCATCAAATATTCCACGAATATTTGACCCCTAGGTAACATAGTGATTGCCAAAATGATACCCATCGAGGTACAAACCTTCCAAGAATTCCCAGAATGACCAAATCTTACCCAAACCAAGGCGACATAGCAATTGTCGAATCGATGTCCAATGGGACACAACCTTTTTTGCATCCCTTGAATGACCAAAACAAGTCCTACCCTAGGGGCATTCTAGATGATCCCAATCTTAGCGCATTCCTTAAATGACACTTCCATGAGTTGTACTTTCCCTAAAAGACACTCAAATTTACACATTCCATGAATGTGGCAAATAACCTAATTAAACCCCATCACTATATATGACCACCTAATCTCATTTGATATTCCTTGGATATTGAGATTCATAACCCTATTTGGTGTCCCCGAATACCCGACCTTTGTCAAATATTCCCTGAATGTTTGACCAAAACCTATTCAATGTTCCACGAATATTGAATTTCAGACATATACATTCATTCATGTACGTACATATCATTCATACATTTATAACATCCATTCATACATTAGAAAAACCATTAGGATCCTTGTAACATGGGAAGCCCTAAATTTATTTTTTATGAAAAGGTTGGAAACACGAAGAAGCAAGTTGACACGTATCTCAAGCACTCCAAAGGTTAGACCTACATCACCTGTTGTGTCATTCATCGGATTTTTCTCCAATTCTGAACAAGAGAAGAAGATGGCGGATGATGATGCTATTATCTGCTCCCTCAAGAGAGTCTTTGATACTCCAGAATTCCATAGTATCTTGGAGAACTTGAACTCTCAAAAGTTGCAAGAAAAAGAGGCCGAATTGGCAACATTGTAGGCAAAGATTAGTTACCTGGAGAACTCTGCCCCGAAGACAGGGAAATCCACTACTTCCTCCATTGAGCAATATGTGGATAATGACAAGTTCGCACCTAGTAAGTCCAAAGCACTCCCAACTAACTTCGTAATGCCATATGTAGCTCCATACAATGGCACAAGATCCCCACATGCACATGGCTAGGGATATCTCTGAATCATGACCAGTATGGCGATTGCCAAAGTTCACATTGTCAATCTATTCTAAGCCACTCTCCGTGGTCTGGCTTCTAAATGGTAAATGAGAATGCTGATAGATGTAAAGTTTGATTGGAAGAAGTTATCTTCTAACTTCATAGAGAACTATGCCTTCAATCTAAAGGTAAAGACTACTCTATAAGACCTCGAAAGGATAAATCAACGTCCGAATGAGTCCTTTAAGGATTACTATTTAAGATGGATGGCAGTCCGAGTGCTAGTAAGTAGGGCACCTAACCAGGAAGCCTTGATTGTGAAACTAGTGAAGGGTTGTGGTCAAAGGTAGAAAGATGAGATGAAGATGGAAAGGTTCAACACCTTCAATGATGTGGTAGATTATTTCAAGAAGCTGGAGAAGTAGGATGAAGAAGATCAGTTGAAGGAACATGAGCCCCATGAAATAATGCAAAATGATAGCCCATAATATGAATAACTTGATCTTGAGGACCCAGATTTTGAATATCATTCAGATGAAGAAAATGTGGAAGACCAAGATGAAAGCCCAAGTTGGGAATAGTATGGCAGGCAGCAGCTACTTAGAAGAAGTGGGAGCTATGCTAAATGATGAAGGTTGCTCATATGTTTTTATCTCTAGTGCTTTTGAAATAAACAATGTAATAAACAATATTATGAATAAATCTGCTTACATATGCAATGTTTCTGATAATGATTCCATGTATCAATTCCTGCATGCAGTTGACATATTCAACAATTATGATGCTCCAATTAAAGAAATAAATTTAGGCACATTCGACAAACCCAAAAATGGTATCTATTTCAAATAACTTAACCCCTGAAAAAGAGAGAGAAACAAAATAAGAAAAAAAAACATGTGCTGCCTTTGCCTAGTTCAATCAAGCATGTCCATTCAATAAAATGTCCTTACTACTCCTTGGGGCACATGAAGAAAAGATCATCAGATAATCTACTCAAGTCAACAGACAATTCAACAAACCTAATTAAGAAAGAAAATCACTCAAATCATGCCTCAAAGCAATCTAAGACAAAATCTACTCTATGCCACAGAAGAAAGAATCAGATGGCAGAATTCCATGCAACTCTACCATGATATAGAAAGGATCTCATCAACAACACAATCATAGTGAAAAAAAAACCAACAAATCCGATGAGACTAATCTCTAAAGATTCGCTTTTCCTGATGGCATGCTACTCGACAAGAAGTTTGAAGGTCGATAAGGATCTTGTAGAACACACGTGAACAATGCTAGAAATATCTACCAAATGGAGTATCTCTGAACAAATGTACAAAAATGTCTCAACCTGAGCATGGAATCATTGAAATGACATATCCTTCCATCACCAAAGAGAATCCTCATGAACCAAACAAATAGGTCAAAGTTGATTCTCTCAAAGGTGTGTGAACAAAGGACAACAGGACAACAAGAATAAATGGCAAAGTAAAAATCAAGGGAATTGATACTAAATCGAATGAAAGTAGTGCATGTTGATGCAAGGGGCAAATTCCACCCAAGGAGACCTCAAACGGTGAAACAGATTCTCATAGAAGGAATGCTACACATCAGGGACATCAGAGGAGATGAGTTCATGAACCCCTCGAACAAAAATAGGCTCAAGCAATACCATACAAACAAAAAAAATGTGTCTATTGAAAGCTAGTGAGGGCTTTTAGGAAAAAATAAAGATGAAAGAAAGAGAGGAATCAACTGGTAAAACCTGAAAAGGATAGTTGATAATAGGAAAATGTTCTTGGGAATAGATACCAAACTTTTATGCCTAAAAATATTTCTTTGATTGATTTATCATTTTGCTGAATTGTTAATTATTTGTGCTTAATGAATACACATAATTGTTAAAAGAAGCATTCATGTAAGCACTATTGTTCATGATAGTGCACGCATACAAAAAAAATCAAAAAAAAGAGAACCTGTTGGATTGAAAACTAAAAAGGGTAGTCCAGGCAAAAGTAAAGGCTACCCGATAAATCGAAATCCTGAAAAGGCAGTTTATGCAAAAGTCAGGGTTAAAAAAAGGACAAAGAAAAATAAAAAGCCCGCTGTGCTTCGGTTCGGGCAAAAATTAGGACATAACCTGTACATGCAAGCACAATCATAGTCACTTATCACTATGACTCATAAAATGACATCAAGCATAGTCACTCAATCCAAAGCCTTCACAAAGGAGCAATATTATTCATCAACACGACCGTATGAATCTCCTACATCTCCAAAATGTGAGAATACAATCTTCTTTCACTCAGCCACATAGAGATTCTGGGAACTACTGATGCATGCCATACTATCTACATGATCGATCAAAAGAATAAAAGCTAATCTTCATCAGTCCAAGCAACTGGACTTTACCTGCTGAGGCTCATGCTATATACCACCAAGGGAAAAACTTTTGTAACTCGGGAATTCATTGGAACTGAGAAGGACCCGAAAGAATGCCTTTTTCAAAAAGTCAAGTGCATGGCCAGCCCAACAATAAGAGTGTAATGGATGCATAGCGCACACAGCTGCAATGAAAATGACAAAGCTCATCCCTTAAAGCTATAAAGCCTACATGTAGGGCTCCAACCCAAAATTAAATTTTCATCATCATTGAGAATGGTAGAAACCAAGAAGCTAATAGTACAGAAGAATGCTATTGAAAACCAAGCAAGCAGATGTCATCTAGTAGCTGCACAATTTTATCTTGCAAGAATAAGCTACATTGCATAAACATAGCATGCATTATGCATTACATGCATATTACAATATTAGAAGTGCAAAGGCTGCAAGTCACCATGTAGACATTGTTAGTCACCAACAAATGCAACACAATGTAAAATCAGCTCAGACACTTTCTAAGATCAAGAGGCATATGAGAAAATGCTTCAACGTCAAAACACAATAGTACTAGACTCAAAAGTCACCAGAAAATTGACTACTCAATGACATAGACAACAAATCAATCATTTAAGACAAATCCAACAAAAGAGAGAATTGATCATCAAATTCTACAGTTCTCCTCACAGTAGAGAGAAATGATCACAGATTCAACAGTTCTCCTCCTAATAGAGAGAACTGATCGCAAAATTTGATAGTTCTCCTCTAGAAAGAGAGAACTGATCACCAAATTTGACAGTTCCCTACCCAGTAGAGAGAATTGATCACCAAATTCAACAGTCCTCCTCCTTATAAAGAAAATTGATCACCCAATTCGATGGTTCTTCTCCTAGTAGAAAAAACTGATCACGACATTCAACATTTCCTCAGTAGGGGAAAGCTACTGAGTGTTGCATCCTCCCAATTTGACTAGGGGAATATGCCAACTCAATGCATCATACACTTGTATAACTCATCATACATTAGTAAATGTACTACATCACATGTATCATTAAACAAGAATGCATAAAACTCTTTCGAAAGACTAAGCTTCATCATCTTGATCCAGTGAGTTCTTGACCCCGGCACATCATAGCCAATCCTTAGATCCAGTGAGATTTTTACCTCGACACATCATAGCCGAACCTTAGATCCAGTGAGATCTCTACCCCGATACATCATAGCCGATCCTTAGATCAGCTGAGATCTTTACCCTAGCACATCATGGTCGAACCTTAGATCTAGTGAGATCTTTACCAAGGCACATCATAGCCAAACCTTAGATCCTATGAGATCTTTACCCCGGAACATTATAGTCAAACCTTAGATCCAGTGAGATCTTTACCTAGGCACATCATAGCTGAACCTTAGATCTAATGAGATGTTCATAATTTACATTATAGCCAGACCTTAGATCGATGACATGCAGTGTCATGTTGAGTTACGTTGATGACGTACATTATCATGAGATGCAGTGTCATGTCGATTTATTTCAGTAACATGCAGCGCCTTGACAAGTCGAGTAGTAGCAAATTTTATAGTGTCATGTATTATGCTTGCAACATGCAGCGCCATGTAAGCTTGTATGTTACAGGAAATCTCAATATCAAGTCAAGATGGCAGATAGTGCCTAACTCGATGGTGAGAGAAAATACTCAATGGTGTCAGGCAGTGCCCAACTCTATGGTGAGATAAACTGCTCAATGGTGGCATACAGTGCCTAACTCCATGGTGGGATAAACTACTCAATTATGGTAGATAGTGCCTAACTTCATGGTAAGACAAACTTCTCAATGGAGGAAGATAGTGCCGAACTCGATGATGAGATAAACTGCTCAATAGCGGCAGGCAGTGCCCATTTTGATGGTGACAAAAACTACACAATGGCAGCAGACAGTGCCCACTCCTTGATGAGGCAAACTGCTCAATTGTGGCTAATAATGCCACACTCCCTAATGAGAAAACTGCTCAGTAGTGCCTGACAATGCCACACTCCCTGAAGAGAAAATTGCTCGGTGTTAGCCGATAATTGTCCTCCAAGATGAGAGATTAATCACCAAATCTTACAATAGTTCCTCCAGATAAGAAGGATGTTCACCATATCTGACATTTCCTCAGTAGAAAAAACTAATCAAGATGTGGCTGGCAGTGTCATCTTCCCAAAAGAGGAAACTGATCAACAAATGAAACACTGTAGGTAAGTATGATCCTTCACTTATCTTCTGCATTATGCAAAACCCTGTTTTAAAATGGGTGGACTAAAATTTTTTGTGCACCGTTAAGGACATGAAATTTTTCCAAACCTACATCTTCTTTTATCCCCAACATCTTTTCTTATTACATTTACTCCCTAACGAATTTTTGTTTAAAGATTTTCGTCAACATTCTTAATCAAAGGGGAGAAAATTTTTGTTTTTCAAAATTATCGATTAAGACATGTTGATTCTTTCTAAAAGGTTTTTCATGTAGTTATCACACAAGAACACTAGTTTTGATAGTAGCTCTTTCATCCGCGTATGTGCAATTTTACCTCCACGGTAAAAACTATATAGGCGAGGGGCAAACTATTAGCACAGTCTACTCGGCCTGATGAGGAATAATGCCTATTTCGTTTAGTGATCAAACAAAAAGAGCCAAAAAGGACTGAATTGTCATCCAAAATCCGAAATTCAAAAATCAACATTCCACGGAAGCTTCGATTTAGCATTTTCTACTGAAAAATCAAAAAGTCAAAATTTGGTCAAATATAGGTAATCCTCCCACCGGGTAATTACCTATCTACAGTAAAAAAAATCAAATCTTACCGAGATCTAGCAAGATTTTACGTGATTGATGTAAAATCTTATCAGATAGGTAATTAGCTCGCCAACTAATTACCTATGTAATTAGCTCGCCGGCTAATTACCTCCCTATTGTGAATATGGGGTAACCCCCCCTCATTTCAAGGAGACACAAATTTTCAGAAAATCACAAAATTACCCTTGTGTCCTTTTTCAGTTTCGGGAGTCCTAAAAGCCCCGAAACTATGCCAAAACGCTTCAAATTTTAGCTTAATCACCTATACTAGGTATAAACTCGATTTACTATCTTTTTATATTAAGATCTCACAGTGATCTTTGGTCTAGGAATGACTCAATTTATCTCAAAATCTCCCATTTCTCTTAGGAATAATCCAAGATTACAGCTATAACTTGGGTTAAACCTATTTTCCTCCAAAATCACAATCCTTGACAAATTTGGTCTTGCACCGGCTCTCAAGTCATACTGGATAGATGAAAAGGTAAATTCAGGGTAATTGGCTCTAAGCCCAACTTTAAAATCCCTTAAAATTCACTTTCATTATTCTATTATTGCACATTGTATTTTCATTTATCTGGTTAAGTGAGCCATTAGAGTATAATTGGTGTAAATAAGCTTGCAGGTACAGGCAAAACACCCAGAATGTGGGGAAACTCTACTTGAGTTTCCAGGCCAAAACTTAAGTACTGTCGTTACTTAGTCAAAAATTTGACTGAAAATATCAATTTATTATGCCATTATAATGTCTGTTTTATTTCTTAAATTCATTTCTTAAATAAAGCCGTTGTAATGTAGAAATTACCACAAATTCCAAAATTCCAAAATTAACCCAAACAATTTGAACAACATGAGTAACTACTATGTCTGAACTCAGAATCTCATTTTCTTCTCGGTATAAAATCCTATTTTGGATCAGTATACCACAATTCTCGGTGGATCTGAGCCGGGTGGCGACTCTATTATATTTTCAAATAAAGTAAAAATGCTTTATTTAAAAAATACTTTCCTAAATAAAATGTGTAAATAGATTTCTCAATATAATCACATTTTGGCTTGCACAAAGTGACTACATTTAAGCAAATTGGATTTTCTCGAACCAAACCCAAAACGCGTACCGCACTCCGCGTGCACAGACCTGTAAAGTGTCCGCCCACACACATGTGAGCCATACCATTGCATTTCCTTAGTTATAGGAACCTAAAAATAAACCAAGACTAGTGACTCCACCTAGGCTCAACCCGTGAGCTGAAATAATAGAGACTAGTGAGTCCACCTAGGCTCAACCCATGAGCCAAAATAATCGAGAGTAGTGAGTCCACCTAGTCTTGGTCCATGTGCAAAAATAACTGAGACTAGTGAGTCCACCTAGGTTTAACCCATGAGCCAAAATAATCGAGACTAGTGAGTCCACCTAGGCTCAACCCATGAGCTGAAATAATCGAGACCAGTGAGTCCACCAAGGCTTAACCCATGAGCCGAAAAAATTGAGACCAGTGAGTCCACCTAGGCTCAACCCATGAGCCAAATAACCTAGACTAGTGAGTCCACCTATACTCAACCTAAGAGCCAAAATAATTGAGACCAATGAGTCTACCTAGGCTCAACCCATGAGCTAAATTAAACCAAGACCAATGAGACTACCTAGGCTTATCCCCGTGTGCTAAATTACATAAAACTCTGAGTGACTAGTGAGTCAACTCACCTTTGACCATCGAGTCAACCCTCGAGTGACCAGCGAGTTAACTCACCCTTGACCATCAAGTTATGCCTGACTAGTGAGTCAACTTACCTTTAACCATCGAGTCAACCTCTGAGTGACTAGTGAGTTAGCTCACCTTGGACTATAGACCCAATCTCCTAGTGTTGAAGGAGTCAACTCACCCCTGACCATAGAGTCAAACCTGATTCAAAACCTGGTATTTGAGCTGCATGCTTGTGGTATTCCATGAATATTATAGACTCCCCTTGCCAATTGTTCCATGAATAGTTGGCATACACCCAACTCCCTACTATTCGTATATGTTCATGCATTAATTCATTCACCCATTCATTCATTCTATTCATTCACTCATTCATTCCGATAAAAAAGCTAAGTAAGGCTCGAAGGCACACCCAATGCACTTACTAACACTTGATCTTTTGTATTTTCATGTTGGAAGAGAGAGAAAAGGAGGCTAAGATGTATTATGTGTAGTCCAAAAGTCAGACCCCCACCACCAGTTGAATCTCTGGCCAAATTTTTCTCCGACCACAATCCAAAATTGCATTGGGAGACGATGATGTAGTTAGACAATCCCTTACAAGGATTCTGAAGAATCCGTAATGCTGCAATGTTTGGGAAAGGCTGAGCGCCTCTAATGCTCAGAAAGCTCAAGAATAAGAGGATAAAATAGCTTTAAGCACTGGATTTTAATGATCCTTCTCACAAAATGAGTGCTAGTTTAGCAAAAGTTTGGAGACCTAGTCTGCCCTGAGGGACCCGTTCGGGTGCTTCCTGGTGGTACGGATCCAATGGCGGACTCGTATGGGTCATTCCTTCTGTACGCTTGGGGGGACCCGTATGGGTCCCCCAGCACTCGTACGGGTGGGGAACCACCCATACGGGTCCTCTTGTTGCCTAAATAGTCTCTTTTAGAAGGGAATCCTTTCCTATTTTGGGAAAAGGCAGGTAATGAACTCAATTTATTGCAATTAGACCTCCTTTCCCCAATAAGTAGGGCCTTTTTCTTCACATTTTGACACACAACAATATACAATATAGTAAGTGTACTATACACAAATCCTAGTGATTCCTATAGGGATCGAAAGGTTATAGATGAGGTATAGGAGGTATAAAATAGGGAGAAAACCCATCTTTTGAGGTTTTCTCGATATTTTATTCTATTTATTAGGATTTAGGGGAGGTTCTATCCATACAAACAC
The DNA here is from genome assembly GCA_947683365.1 of Euphorbia pulcherrima. Taxonomy (NCBI): domain Eukaryota; kingdom Viridiplantae; phylum Streptophyta; class Magnoliopsida; order Malpighiales; family Euphorbiaceae; genus Euphorbia; species Euphorbia pulcherrima. The sequence goes on from CANTUS010000015.1 coordinate 43,635,570, forward strand.
TTGCCTAAATAGTCCTATTTCATCTACTTTGGCTAGACTCTCTCACAGGAAAAGGGATTGCCTTAAAGTGGATTCACACCGCAAAGGTAACTCTCCTAATATCAAAGAGACTCATATTTTAGTTATTTAATTGTTATTATTCTCTGCCTCCTCTATCATTTCTACTCTATTTATTTCCTATTTTGGGTCTGGCCCTAACCTGTATGAGCCTTGTTGGCACTTTGTGTCCTTGGGGATATTAAATTGGTGTGGCATACTTATACGGAAGCAAATCCCATTTTTAATTTATTTTTCATCTAGTAATCTGCGCATTAAACCAAACAAAACTTCTGCCTAGACTAGGCAGGACCCGTTCGGGTATGCCATACTTGTACCGGTCCTTCCTAGTAGCCATACGGGTACCACCCACCAGTATGGGTACTAGCCCCAGGCAGAATCAAAAATTCATTTTTAATTCCGTTAAAATCAACCCAACTCACCATTTGCCATGCGATCACTTTCACTAATAATTTGGTAAATCAACCTACGAAAGTTAAAATGTGTTTTCATAACAAAATATGTTGAAGATTCGTTATTTCTCTCCGATCCTAGAAGCTGTCTGAGTACTATCGATCCCAAAACTGCCATGCTGACATAATCACACTTTTCCTAATGAAATGTTGACTTATGATGTGCTATAAACTATGCTAATCTTTATGGATGTAGGGGAATTTATATTTATTTTGTTTTATAACTTAGAACAAATGTATGGGTTCTCTTGGAATTCCCTCATTTTTCTCCGGTTATAATTATTATTCCCCTATTTATTACTTATGCTTTTTTGTAATCTGTAAATGCATGTAACGAGTGTAAAGAGTGTAGAAAAATTGGATTTCTGTGATAATTCACCAAATGATGAAAACAAAAGGTTTTATGTTGTGAATGTAATTTTAAATCAACTAAATGAAAAATAAGTGACTCATCCAATACCCGAATCTCTGATCCAATAGGTATGAGTCTCCCACCCTATAGGAACCATACCAAATCTCTTTGCTAAGTACATAACTTGGGTGGTGACTTTATCATTTGTATCGAGATTTGGGTTTCGATTCTTGTATTCATTAAATTTGGCTATTTGTGCAAACTTGAATTAAAAAGGTTATTTCACGCCTAAATTGAACCCACTTCCAGTGGGCCCTACCTCTCACATAGGCGCCAAAGGAGACCCGTACGCCATCGATACCTCACAGTGGCGACTCTGCTAGGTAATTAATGTTTTAATTCGCAATTTTTTTTGGTTTATTTTAAAAGTTAAAAGGATTAAGATGAGCACCAAAAATCATTTACTAGATTCAACCCATTTTCTTTTTCATCATTTGGGAAATTTATTACACTCTATCTTCTCAACTCCTTCTCTCTTTAGTTAGATGCACTCTTCTTCTAGCACTAGGATAGGGTGCCCTATTATTTTCATAGAACTTACGAAAGTGTCACCCATGCCCGCCAGGAATTGGGGACACTCTTGTGGGTGGAGCACTCATTGCTATCTCCCTCCAAAAGAGGCCCGATGCGATGAGAACCTTCTATATAAAACTTTTGATATGTCCCTATGGCATTCTTATTAAAAGCCTTAGAATTTTACATTCTAGTTACCCATTTCTATGTGAGATTAGACTAAGAAAGAATACCCTCAAAACTAGAGGCAGAAATAAGGACGGAATCGAACGCTTCGTATGTGTTATGTTACATTTCCCTGTAATTAACCTAGCCATGCATATTGTAATTTGTGCATGCATAACGCATCCCATGCACGTACAGATCTTTTGGTTACCTCCTCAGTTCAAGATTCGACAAGTTTCCTCCCTCTCGAGTTCATCCATGGTTCAACTCAGTTGACCTATTCAACCAGCAAACCCAAGGCTCCTTATAGTTAGTAATGGGTCCCATCTATTTTGTTAAGAGGTCATGTTGTAAGTCAATCGTAGCAAGGATCTGAGTCAGTTACCCAACTCTGTGGTTATGCTAAAGGGGACAATCCTCCATTATTTGATGGGTTTACCCTATGGTTTGACTGACGATTAGAAGGTTTATCCAATGACTCTCAATGATATCTCACCTTGGGGTATTCTTTTGAGCCTTTTAAGAAGCTAAAGAAGTACAAGTTCATTAATCATCCCCAACCATATGTTTCAGCCAAAGCTTGAGGAGAGGGGTAATTTTACATGTATCATGTTAGTTCTTATCACCCGACTAGAGCATGTGAGGATCTCCTCAAAGCCATCAAGGTACTCATTGACATAGGCAAAGTTTGTGAACCATGGAGAAGGGGGGAGCAAGTAGACATTATCAATTCAGGATTAGAAGAAGAGGGGGTCAGAAAGTGCATCATGAAAATCAAGAAAGCGAAGAACCTGTCCATGACTACTTTATGAGATGGTTGACAGTCTTGATATCTATTAAAAGGAAACCTCATGGAAATGAATTAGCTGATCGATTCAACTTAGGGTTATGTCCTCGCCTTTGTAAGATGGCATTTGTGGAATCTTACAAGACCATTGCTGAGAGTTATGAAGTTGCTATAGAAGCAAAAAAAATGTTTCAAGAAAATGGAAGGCAATGACCTATCAAAGATTGAAGTAGACAAAGCTATAGATACCCTTACTACTTCGATATACACCATATTATTCTTGGGGGATGAAAAAAGATACCTATTCAGAAAGCCTTGAAGAATCTGGCCCAAGTCATAAGAGAAATCATGGATGATATATCGACAGAGAAGTAGTTACAAGATCTAGATCGTGAACTGGCTCATATCTCAAAGAGCGACCAAGAAGACCCTCTACCTATGGAGGATGATAATGCAATAATATTGAATGAAAGTGATGTAGCCTTTGGGCATCCTGATAATAATGATAATGATTTTACTTACTTATTTGATGTTTCGGCTGACGGCACCATGCATTCATCTGACCATACATATAACTGTGAGGGGGGAAGGTCTTATGGGAGGAATACATGCGGGGTGCGGGGCACGGGGCGTGCTTTAGTTTGATGCAGTTTGATGAAACTGCGGCGTTGCATCTAATATGCATGTACCTCTTTTGTAATAAAATACTAGATTTTATTAAAGAGAAAATAATTTAATATTTTTCACATAAACTTATTGAGTGTGAAAAACATGGCTTTTAGTAAGCCAAAAATGTGATTACATTGAGAAATATATTTACACATTTTATTAGGAAAAGATATTTTTAAAATAAAGCACTTTTACTTTATTTAAAAATAAAGTAGAGTCACCACCCGATTCAGCACTACCGGGAATTGTTGTAAACTGATCAAAAATGGGATTTTTGTGCCAAAAAGAAAGTGAGATTATGAGTTCGGACATAGTAGGTACTCATATTATTCAAATTATTTGGGCAAATTTTGGAATTTTTGAATTTGTGGTAATTTCTGCATTATAACGGCTTTATTTAAGAAATAAATTAAAGAAATAAAAAGGCATTATAACACCTTCAAAAATTTATATTTTCTACCCAATTTTTGGCAGAGTAACGACAGCATTTGGGTCTTAGCTCGGAAACTCGGATAGAGTTTCCTTATATTCTAGATGTTCCATCCGTACCTGCGAGCTTATTTACACATGTTATAGTTTAAGTGGCTCCAGTGGCTCACTTGACCAAAGAAATGAGAATGCAATGTGCAATAATAAACAAACAAAAGATGAAATTAATGAATTTTAAAGTTGGGCTTAAAGCCAATTACCCTCAGTTACCTTTTCATCTGTTTAGGATGACTTGAGAGCCGGTGCGGGACCAAAGTTGTCAAAGATTGTTGTTGATGTGGAAAATAGATTTAATCCATGTTATAGCTATAATCTTCAATAATTTGGAAGAGGAGATGTGGGGTTTTTAAGAAATTGAGTCAATTTTAGACCGAAGATCACTGTCAGATCTTGATATAAAAAGACTAGAAAATGAGTTTATACCAGATGTTAATAATAAAGATCGAATTTGAAAGTGTTTTGGCAGAGTTACGGGCCTTTTAAGACTTCCGGAATGATTTTTAGGCGTAACAAGCTTTTTTATGTTTTGGATCCGTGAAAATGAGGGGTGGAGCTCCTTTATCTATAGAAGGTAGGAAATTACATAGGTAATTAGCCGGGCTAATTACCTATTTGACAAAATCTTATCAAAATCTCCATAAATTCTAGCAAATCATGGTAAGATTTTATTTTTTTACTGTACATAGGTAATTATTCGGCCGACTAATTACCCATTTGACCTTTTTTTGACAGAAATGGCCGATTGAGAAAAACTAGTGGCCTAAGGCCTTTAGCCCAACCTTATTTTGGCCAAATTTGATCGTTTAAACCCTCAAAATGGCATTTTTTTGTGTTTTCAGGACAATTTTACTATTTGACAGTTTGACTGTTTTAATTATTTGGAAATGGATTTCAAGCATTTCAAGGATGCAACTTGGAATATTATGATGAATTGGAATTTTAGGGTTTTTTAGATTTTTTTATGACAATTCGGTCCTTCTTGGTGCCTTGTCTAATTGTTGATTGAAATACGTATAAATCCTCATCGGGCCGAGCGAACCGTGCTAACGGTTTGCCCCTCGTGTACAAAATTTTTACCGTGGAGGTAAAATTGTACGTACATGGATGAAAGAGAGATTGCTAAAATCAGTGTTCTTGTGTGATAAGGACATGAAATTTTTTACAAAGAATCAACATTTTGTAATCCATAATTTTGAGAAACAAAAATTTTTGCCCCTTTGATTAAGAATGTTGACAAAAATCTTTAAACACAAATCCGTTGGGGAGTAAATGTAAAAAGAAAATATGTTGGGGATAAAAGAAAAGACAGGTTGGAAAAACTTCATGTCCTTGACGGTGCATAGAAAATTTTGGTCCACCCATTTTAAAACATGGTTTCGCATGATTCAGAAGATAAGTGAAAGGTGATACTTACCTGTCTAATTTTGTGAACAATCTCTCATATGGGAGAATTATTGTCTGCTATCATTGAGTAGTTTTCTCTTTAGGGAGTGTGGCACTTTCAACCACTGCTGAGCAGTTTTGTCATCGGGAGTGTGACACTGTCTGCCATCATCGACAAGTTTTTCTCTTTAGAGAGTTAGGCACTATCTACCACCATTGAGTAGTTTGTCTCACCATTGAGTTGCGCACTATTTTCCACCATTGACTAGTTTGTCTTACCATCGTATTAGGCACTATCTTGCCACCGTTGACCAATTTGTCTCACCATTGAGTTGGGCACTATCTACCGCTATTGAATAGTTTATCTCACCATCGAGTTAGGCACTATCTGCCGCTGTTAAGCAGTTTTTCTCATCAAAGAGTTGGGCCCTGTCTACCGCCATTGAGTAGTTTGTCTCACTAGGGAGTTGGGCACTATCTTCCACCATTGAGTAGTTTGTCTCAATAAGGAGTTGGGCACTGTCTTCCACCATTGAGCAGTTTATCTCACCATTGAGTTGGGCACTATCTGCACCATTGAGTAGTTTCCACACCAGGGACTTGGGAACTGTCTGCCGCCGTTGAGCAGTTTGTCTCATAGGGAGTCGAGCACTATCTACCACTATTGAGCAGTTTCTTTCATGATCGAGATGGGCACTGTCTGCCATCATTAAGTAGTTTGTCTCACCATCGAGTAGGGCACTGTCCGTCACCATTACGCAGTTTGTCTCACCAACGAGTTGGGCAATGTCTATAACATACAAGCTGATATGGTAGTACATGTCGCAAGCATAATACATGACACTATAAAACTTAATTCACTTGACTTGACATGGCACTTTATGTCATTGAAAGAAATCGACATGACACTACATGTCATCAACATAACTCGACAAGACACTGCATGTCATCAAATATAATTTTGACATGACACTACATGCCATGGATATAATGTCTAACTATAATGTAAATTGCAAAGATCTCACTGGATCTATGGTTTGGCTATGATATGCCGAGGTGAAGATCTCACTGGATCTAAGGTTTGGCTATGATATGTTGGGACAAAGATCTCACTGGATCTAAGGTTTGGCTATAATGTGTCCGGGTAAAGATCTCACTAGATCTAAGATTTGGCTATGATGGGTCGGGGTAAAGATCTCGTTAGATCTAAGGTTTGGCTATGATGTGCCGGGGTAAATATCTCACTGGATCTAAGGTTTGGCTATGATGTGTTGGGGTAAAGATCTCGATGGATCTAAGGTTTTTTTGTGCCCTATAGTTTAATTTTGGATTAGGATGATGAAGCTTAGTCTTTTGGAAGATTTTTATGAATTCTTGTTTAATGATGCATGTGATGTAGTACATTTACTGATGTATGATGAGTTATACAAGTGCATGATGCTTTAAGTTAGCATTTCCCCTAGTCAAATTGGGAGGATGTATCACTCAGTAGCTTTTCCCTACTGAGGAAATGTCGAATGTGGTGATGAGCATTCTCATCTGGGAGGAAGTATTGTCAAATAAGGTGATCAATTCTTTCTATTGGGAGGAGAACTGTTGAATTTGGCAAATGATTCTCTCTACTGGTAGGAGAATTGATGGATTTGGTGATCAGTTCTTTCTACTGGTAGAAGAACTATTAAATTTGGTGATCAATTCTCTCTTTTGAGAACTATCAGATTTGTCTTGAATGATAGATTTGTTGTCTATACCATTGGGTAGCCAATATTTTGGTTACTTTGGAGTCTAGCACTATTGTGTTTCGATTGTTGAAGTATTTTCTCAAATGCCTCCTAATCTTAGAAAGCGTCTGAGCTGATTTTACATTATGTTGCATTTGTTGGTGATAACGATGTCTACTTGGCAACTTGTTGCCTTTGCATCTTTGAATATGAATGTGATGCATAATGCATGATATGTGATGTTTATGCAATGCATTTTATCATAATAGCATAGAATCATGCAACTGTAAGATGAGGCTTGCTTGGTTATCAATAGTATTATATAGTATCATTGGCTTCTTGGTTTCTGTCATTCTTAGTGATGATGAAAATTTAATTGTAGGCTTCATAGCTTCAAGGGATGAGCTTGTCATTTTCATTGTAGTTGTGTGCACTTTGAATCAATTTCCCTATAGTTGTTGGGCTGGCCATGCACTTGACTATTTGAACAAGGCAAGCTTTTGGGTCCTTCTCATCCCCAATGAATTCCCCAACTTGCAAAAGTGTTGCCCCTAGTGGCATATACCATGAGCCTGGGCAGGTAAACTCCAATTGCTTGGACTGATGAAGATTAGCTTTTATTCTTTTGACCGATCATACAGATAGTATGGCATGCATCAGCAGTTCCCAGAATCTCTATGTAGCTGAGTGCAAGAACATTATCTTCTCACATTTTAAAGATGTGGGAGATTCATATGCTCATGTTGATGAATAGTATTGCTCCTTTGTGAAGGCTTTGGATTGAGTGAGTATGCTTGATGTCATTTGGTGAGTCATCGCGATGAGTGACTTTGATTCTACTTGAATGCAGAGGTTATGCCCAAATTTTGCCTGAACTGAAGCATAGCGGGCTTTTTATTTTTCTTTCTCTTGTTATTTTTTAACCCTGACTTTTGCATAAACCTCCTTTTCAAGTTTTTGATTTATCGGGTTGCCTTTACTTTTTCCTAGGCCACCCTTTTGGGTTTTCAACCCAGCAGGTTCTTTTATTCTTTTTGAAATTTTTTTATGCATGCACTACATGAACAAGAGCACTTACATGAATGTTTCTTTTAACAATTATATGTATTCATTCAGTGCAGACATTTAAAAATTCATCAACATGACACATCAATCAAAGAAATATTTTTAGGCACAAAAGTTTGGTATCTATTCCCAAGAACTTTAACCTGTTAGCAACGGTTCTTTTTCAGGTTTTATCGATTGATTTTTCTCTTTCTTTCATCTTTATTCTTGCCTAAAAGCCCTCACTCACTTTTAGCAGACAAATTTGTTAGTTTATGTGGTATTGCCTGAGCATGTTCTTGTTCGAGGGGTTCATGAACTTGTTTCCTTTGATGTCCCTGATGTCTAGCATTCCCTTGATAAGAATCAGTTTCACCATGTTGGCCAGACGACTGCTTTCTCTCAAAGGGTGAGGCAGAATGTCTCGTGTCAATGGGCAAAATGAATGTACCCACCATTCATCATGTACACAAATCCACAGATTTGAGGGCATAGCCTTGTGTTTCCATTGTAAAATATCTGATAAGCTTCTCTCAAGTTCAGACTTTAGATCTGATAACTGGCTTAAGCTAATTCATTTTCTGCATGAATCATCTACATGATGTACTCTTAAGAAGGTTCTTCCCGCTTATCTTGGATCATATTAATGATGTGTTCACTGCCTGAGTCAAAGTCTGTAAAGTCTCCTGAATCATCACTTGTTGCAAACCATAAGGAGCTCAAGGAGTCATGTTCCAAAGATGAAACATAACTCTCAGCACCATCATAGTTAACTTTCATGCCATTAGGGAAAGGAGCCTCATATTTGAAATCCCCTGGAAAGTGGTTAAGCTCGTCATCTAAAAAGATCTCAGGTTTATACCCCCAGATTATCCATTTCGCTTTCCTCTTGATGATATGACTTGTCGGAGTCCTCAAATTCTTCTACTTCTTCATCTGAATAGTTAAAAGGTTGCGGTTTGAAGACCTAATTTGGCGCGTGTTGAATTGGCTCATTCTTATCACAATCTTCCCCCTAATCTTCCTTAGGGCCTTCTTCAAGATCTTCCTCAGTATCTTCTTCAGGATCTTCCTCGGGGCCTTCTTCGGGATCTTCCTCAAGATCTTTTTTGGGATCTCCCTCGAGATCTTCCTCTGGGTCTTCTTCTATTGCATTTACTCCGGCCTTAACTCCTATGATGGTCATGCAAAGGTCAGAGATCATGCCTTGTATACTAGCTAATATCTCCTCTACACGGGCACCATATTCTGTATTGTTTGCACGGACCCCTTCAAACGGGTCATGCAGCTTAATGTTCACTTGGTTTCTATTGTTCATTTCTAATGCAACATTTAAACTAGGTTCGGCAAAGGGTTTTTGTGCTACCTTGTCCAAGTTAATGCCAATGTACCTTTTCTAGTCTCTGTGATAATCCTAAGCTTGTTTAGCATCATATAACTCCCGATTTTCTTGGAGCCATCCCGGATGAGCTCCCAAACTCAAACAAACTTGTTTCAAATTAATTTGGACTCAAGTAATCTGGGGGAGTATACATGGGGGGTTATGGAGGAGGAAGATCCTACCAACTAGTATTGTGTTTATGTACTTAAAGCACCAACCACTAGCAAAGCATATCCAGGTATGGTTGAGAAGCCGCGAAGTAGTGGAGGAAATATCTCTCCATAAAGTACTAGCTCCAACGTCCTTCAAGTGGCATTGTGTTATACCAGTCCATGGCCGGTCCTTCCAAGAAATAGGGCAATTGAGGTGCAAATCCCATCATAGCAATCTCTTATTCATGCATGAATCAGGCGAATTCTTCTACATGCTCATTTGGGTCAAAATCCCCTCAAAACATGAGATGCAGAGGCACTCTATACTGGTCTAATCCTTCTCCCCTCATTCTCAAGACATTGATTGACAATATAGATGATGTTCATATTGTCGATCAACACAAGTTTCCGCCCAACTTGCATCTATTGATAATCACCACCCACCCTACAAAAAGAAGCCCAACCTCAGCATTTCAGGGGGCAACAATTGATCGGAATTCGATATCATACAAATTCAAGCAATTCCCTCCTTGTAGTATTGAGCCTATACCAAAATTTCCTTCCTTTGTCCCTAAACTATACTCAGGTATAGAACCCTTCCCTTAGCGGGTTTTAGCTATAAACTGGCCTAGCCTTATTTCCAAAACACTATCATGATGCTATAGTTTAATATCACCGATGGGTTTGATGGGTTTTAGCCACAAACCTTCCTTATATTGTCCTTCAAACACCAATTATACCAAGGTATAGTCCATTATTGCTGATAGGCTTCAGTTATAAACTGTCTCCAGAAATCCCAAGGTTCTCAACCCTAATCTTCCAATCATTCGGTTCTAGCATGTAGCGGCCTTCAGGACACTCGAATGGTAACTGAAGGTAATTGGATTCTATCCCACTTTTAATTGGATTCATTTTCATTTCATTAATATATGCATTTGTATTTATGAAATTGTCTAGAGCATCAAGGACAGTGGAATTACTCACCCAGGTATAAACCTTATCCCTTTTGCTCTACTTTATTTTATTATTATTATTTATTCCCAAGTTTTATAAACAAAACAACGTAGGGAAAGCTATTTTCAATAAACTAATTAAACATACATATCTCAAGTCAAATTTACAAGTAACGATTTTATCCGACTCAGAATCTCTATTCTATAGGTATAGTAATCCAAACCGGATTGGCTATACCATGATTTCCCAAAAAAGTTGATCCGGGTGACGACTATTATACTTCATAAAATAGGGCTTTCGACCCTGCTTTAATCTCTTAGGTTTTCATTAAAACAATTCTCTAAATACCAGTGTTCTAAAGGGTACCACGGTCCCTACTGCTAAGCGCATCTAAAAGAAATGTAGACGAGCCCCGCGCTCGAACTGCAACGGCTCCTTGCTTTAAAACCCAGGAGCCCCCGCATGCCCGTCGCAAGTAAAAGTTTGCCTACTCACAGTGGCGACTTTGTTGGGGAATGGTCTTACAAGAATTTGTTTTTATAAAATTTTAAACCAATTTCAGATAAAATAATGAAAGTATATTTTATTCGAGGATTTATGTTTAAAAAGTTTATCCACAAACTTTATTAGGATCTACTGCATAGAATTTGCATATATCACCACCCAGAACCTCGGTGTTCTCAATGACGTGTCTCTAGAACTTGGCTCGAGTTCGCATAGGGGCACATAGTTGAGGCAGACCAGCCATGTGTAGCACAACACAATCTAGTCGGATTGATTAAGGCCACTAGGTTTGAGTATATTAAACGTGGAAAATGGGCTCCTGAACTCGATTAGGGTTATTGCACTTAAGTACATAATGCACTGTTACCATCAACTACAACCCTATCAGACTTAGCCCAGCTTGTAGCAATGTAGCCCTGGAAAGTTCCCTTAGGAATACCCAACAAATTTCTCAAAATCACAAAAGAGATTACATCCTCGCTTACCCTAGGATGGTAATAGAGGAAAAAGCCCCCCACCTACGATAGATGCTCGCCATGATGGAGTAACAAGGTCAGAAGGGAGAGTTCAAAAAGTACATGTTTGCCTGCTCAAACATTGCGTCACACATAAACTGCCAACCATGATTTGCATGCAACTATAACATGAAATAATCATACCATAAACCATCACGCGTACCCCTGGTACAAAGCGAAATGACCATAGAAAAGATGCTCCTAGAGCGCACCATAGCACATACCCCTGGTATTAAGCAATACAAAAGCCACTTCTAGAGCTCATCACAGCATGTACCCCCGGTACAAAGTGAAATGACCATAGAAAAGCCGCTCCTAAAGCGCACTATCATGGATACCCCTAGTGTTAAGTGATACAAAAGCCACTCCTAAAGGGCACCATCACGCATAACCACCCTTGTATTAAGCAATACGACCTTAGAAAAGATGCTCCTAGAGTGCACCATCATGTATACCCTTAGTAGTAGGCGATACAACTTTAGCAAAGCCATTCCTAGAGTGCACCATCGCACACACCCCTAGTGTTTAGAAATACGAAAGCTGCACCTAGAGTGCACCATCGCGCATACCCCTGGTATTAAGCAATATGACTTTAGCAAAGCTGGTCCCCGAGCACAACATCACACATACCCTTGTTATTGAGCAATATAAAATTTCTCCTTGAGCATAATGCAAATAAGAAAATTCACACGAACCCCTGGTGCTAAGTGATAAAATCTTGAACCTCTCCTTGAGCGTAACTTGAATTAGAAATGTCACGCGTACTCCTATTACTATGCTATAAAATCCTTTCGTAATCACTCCTTGAGTGAACAACCAAAATCGCCCTACACTCTATAAAAGCCATAAGGGGCAAATAATAAGGATATCGCGTGTACCCTTGGTACTAAGTGATAAAGACCTTTAGTAGTCACTCGTTGAGTGAACGACCAAAATCTCCCCATGCTCCGTAAAAGCCATAAAGGGACTACCTTAGGAACTTCATATGTACCCCTGGTACAAAGCAATAGAACCCTTAGAAATCACTCCACAAGTGACCGAATTGCCCTACGCTACACAAGGCCATAAGGGCAAATAATAGGAATATCGCGCATACCCCTGGTACTAAGCTATAAAGACCTCTAGTTACCACTCCCTCAGTGTCCAAATAGCCCCGTGCTATGTGAAAGCCATAAGGGGACTAACCTTAGGAACTTTGCCCGTACCCCTGCTACAAAGTGATAAAATCCTCTAGTGACCACTCACTGATTAACCAAATTGCTCTGTGTTCCATAAAAGCCATAAGGGGACAAAACAATAGAAACATTGCACGTACCCTAGGTACCAAGTGATAAAATCTTTTAGCAATCACTCCCTGAGTGATAAACTAATTGCCCCGCAAGGGGAAATCATTATGAACTTCATGCATACCCTTGGTACTAGGCGATAAAATCCCTTAGCAGTCACTCCTAGAATTACAAAAGATCCTCCCTGAGTATACTCTATGCATGTGCCAACAATACTCCATGTGGAATTTTTTTTGTGCATCTCATGTGTGAATTACTGACCACATCTTCTGCAGCAATAACATTTTAACCATACATGCAACATGTTTCGTGACTTTTCTATTACCACATCATTATTATAATATGTCTATCCATGTGCATACCATGATTATATCCTACTGATGATATTGTATTCTCATACAACATATATTATGCCTAAGACAGTAAGCCTTGCTTGTCTCTAATGCTCTATTTTGTTTTTTATATGGATAACATGACATATCGTGTGACACCATGTTTAAAACATACAAAGACCATGCAAATTACATGAGTAGACCATGTTTTGTGATGGATTTCATATGTATAAAATGATATTACATCCAAGGTTATGTTCATATCATGTATATGCCATATAAATGACTTATTCTGTCAATCTACCATGTCATATCATGTGTTTCACATATGTAACATGTGTGATGTTGTACCATACAAATACCATGCAAGATACATGAGTGTAAGATGATATGCCATGCCATACCGTTTTATACCATATTCCATGTGAATGGCACATATTCTATACCATGCTCTATGACAAGTTTCAAATATATAACTTGATAAGCCATGCGATATTCTGTTTATCCCATGTATTTCCATGCAGCGCCATGCTTTTCACATAAAGTGCCATGTAATCTTATTCTTACAACATGTAGTGCAATGTCGTCTCATTCTTATAACATATAGTGCCATGTGATTCCGTTGGTTTCATGTAATTTTGTGCCTATATCATGTAGGACCATGTATTACCATATAGTGTCATGTAATTTCTTCCTAGATCATGCAGTGCCATGCAATTTTGTTAGGACCATATAATTCTGTTTCTATATTAAGCAGTGCCATATAGTTCCTTTCTTTTAACATTCGATGCCATGAAAATTTATATAAACGAGATACAATGCCCTGATCTTATGATATCCAATGCCATGTCATATTTTGATTTTCCATGCCGTGTTTTGACATGCAGTGTCATGTCATCTTGATATATGCTTAATACATGCAGCATCATGTCATCTTATGATATTCTTACGACTTGTAGCATCATGTCATCCTGTTATATGCTTACAACATGCAATGTCATATCGCCCTATGATATTCTTACAACATGTAGAGTCATGTCAACTTGTGATATGCTTACGACATGTCGCGTTATGTCATCTCATGTTATACTTTCGACATGCACTGTCATTTGTTATGCCATGCTTTGACATGTAGTGTCATGTCATGTTACATTTATGTTAGGACATGCAGCATCATGTCAAGCTTTGTTATGCTTTTGACATGCGGTGTCATGTCATATTTTGGTTTACTATGCCATGCTTTGACATGCAGTGTCATGTCATGCTACATTTTTATTACGACACGCAGCGTCATGTCAGGTTGTGCTATGCTTTTGACATGTAGTGTCATGTCACGCTACATTTTTGTTAATGACATGCAGTGTCATGTCAGGTTGTGTTATTCTTTCGACATGCAGTTTCATGTCATGTTTTGATTTATTATGCCATGATTTGACACACAGCTTCATGTTATCTTGTGTTTTCCTTGTGACATGCAGCGTCATGTCATCTTGTGTTTTCCTTTCGACATGCAGTGTCATGTCATCTTGTGTTTTGCTTATGACATGCAACGTCATGTCATCTTATGTTGTACTTATATTATGGTATGCTTATTAGGATGCTAACCCCGATCCTGCATGTACCCAAAATACACACGACGTTAACATCTCTAGGATGTTAACCATAATCTTATGTTTACCCTGATTAGGCTTGGCCCAAAAAAATAAAAAAGAGAGAAAGATACTGAGAGAGAGAGAGAGACCAGCCTCGAATATCTTACTTCTCTTCAATTCACCATACGCAAATGCATGCATGTATTACATTCATTCATCGAAAGTTAATTCTTGTGAACTCGTTCATCATATCCTACCAATCGCTTCACCTCATAATATAAATACTTCCCCCTTATATCACTAATCTCATAGCAATGAACGTGGTTTATACCATCAGTTAAATCATCCTGCATCATATGTGCCTAATGTTCATCATTCTAAAAATATTTATAATAAAAGATCACTCCACAATGTCTAAAGACGTTAGCTGAAGCACTTTATTCTGGGCATTATAGCATTGTGTTGCATGGTTCATTAGGGATCACTTTGGTCGACTTCTATGCAAAGAACAGTCCAGTTGATCATAAGATTCTACATGAATAGGATGGATAATTTTAACCAAGATGAGATCATTGCAGCAACAATATCCAATGCTATATTAGACTTTTTAAAATCAGATGCATTCTAAAAAATGGTCAATGATACAGTAGCAAAAAGACTTTCTGCAATATCGAAAGTCCATACTCCAATAAGAGAACGCATCCAATCTCGCCATGCCGACCAGATGAACGGTCAAAATGTTGGACGATCAACCATCTACAGCATACCTCTATCCAATCAAAGCCAAAACAAAAATGATTTACCCATTGGGGATGATGTTCCAAAAAAATTGAAGCTATTCCAAATCAACCAGTCATATGTAGCATATCCCTGTGGGAAGAATCACTGGCAATATTATTTTAAAAATGTAGAGCTGCTGGTCTACTTCAAAGCTTGAAACCTTATAAAAAGCCAAATGAAATGTATAAGGATAATTTCTGCACCTATCATGTCATCGCGCGGCACCGAACTAATGAATGTAATCGCCTACTATATGATATCAAACAATTGATAGGTGAAGGAAAGATGAAAGAGCCTTGTAGACTCAACTCTTCACCCCATCCAGGATAAGCTCCACTTTCAACAGGACTCTCTATGAGAGGAAGGTCTTTAACTAAGGGGAAAGCAATTCAAACCTCAAATCAAGATTCCCAAGCTGGTCCAATCACGATCAATGGTCAAGAGACATAAGGTATTTTGTGGCTCCAGAGTCAAAAAGAGAGTATACCTGAGGACTACGACATCTAGAAAGGACTACAAGAGGAACATGACGCAATTGACAAACTGATGTTTGGACTCTAAGTCCCACATTTTAACTTATCAGTCATATGCATTTTTTGTGTTGTAAACAATCATGTCATAGTTGGCTTTGAATGAATAAACTTATTTTGCTTGTTTATACTATATTTTCCACATGAATACGTACATACATTTAAGCATTCATCAACAATTTGATGTCTTGAATGATAGCTATCTAAAGTGACACTGCTTCTGTAGAAAAAGAGAGAATGAAAAAATGTGCTTGATGACATTTTCCCGGTTCATATAATTCTAAGGCTTCATCCTAAGAGGGTTCCTCTAAGCAAAAGATTCTCAACTAACTAGGGAAGCATTACTCCATGAACGACATACAAGATATAACAATGGAGCTCTGAAAACCTAGAAAATAATACAAAGCTAGAGCCTTTCCAGGATTTCCAACATAAAAGGCACCTATCATCAATTTGAATGATGAATTCCTCAAAATAAAGGATGGAAATAAATTTGAATCCTTACCTGATATTATCCCGAAGAAATAATCGATCCTGAAGAATTACAAAGGCTCAATGAAATCAATCACATGTAATATAATACATCCATATCCATAGGTGAAATGAAAGGGGCATGATTGATCTAAATCTATAAACTTCATTAATAAAGCTAGGGTAGTAACCAATATCCTTAAAAGACATTCCCTTGGAAGGAGACTTTATTTGTGGTGTACAAACATCACGCTACCTTGTGAATCCAAGACCCATGTGGCACCATACCAACTTCTAAACTACGTGGGAGAGTCTACTGTCCCCATATTCGACTAAACTCAGCTTTCGCAGTTCCACCACTGCCGGATGTGCCGGCTCGACCTAAAGGAATAGAGGCACCTATAATCGAACAATTGCAATAGATGGGCCGTGGTGTTTGATGGAAGTTAATGCATTGCCATTAGGTTCCTCTGGAGAGATATGCGCGGTAGTAGGAATCAATTTCCATTAAAATCAATATTCCTACACATTATGTTCACACCTATGACATTCCGGTGACATTCTCCTTATTGCTAGGCGTCCTTGGTTCCACGTACTTGAAGGAGTACCCTCCACTTTACACCAGAAAATGAAAAATACCTTACAATGGGAAAACTATCACCCTAAAGGCTTATGAGGGATTCACTGTCGCTACAATTCATGCTAGTCCTAAACAAATGGGAGTATTCCTCACAACTGCAATAAATGGAGGACAAAAAAGATGAACATGTATAATGGTCAAACTGGATACAGAAATATATGAGCCAATGCCCCACACTTGGAGCTGGTTTAAGGACTTAAGAATTAGGACCTCCTGAACTCCTTTCTCAAATAATAGTCAAAATTATCCCCAAATCCATAGGTTCATAGAATCTATGCTAAAAAAAATTCCCTTCTCTTTGCCCAAAACTATACTTGGGTATAGACACCCCTCCTCAATCGGTGTTAGCCATAAACCTTCAATACCCACACTTCCACTACCTCACTATATGATCCTTCAAGGTTATCTCCATAGAAATCTTTAAGATCTTCAATCTCTACCCGAAAAGCAACGTGGTTCTGATCAGTACCAGACCTCCTGAAAATTTTGTAGTAGGATCTTATAACCCAACTAGACTGGGATACAAAGGCAAGAGCAACCCTCATTTCAAAAGACTTTAGATGACCGAAGCCTTCACTCATCCAGGAGAAATCCTTTTTGAAGGGGAACTAGAACCTATCCATGTCAAGGAAAGCATCAGTCAACATGAATCACTTCGACTATTAAAAGAAAAAGAAGAAGAAAAAGCCTATCAGATGGAAAACCTAAAAAGCCATCATCACAAAAGAAAACTTAAGATGGTCTGCTTAGTCGAAAACCAAAATGATAACTTAGGAAAAAGTTAAGACCGTAAGGCGAGAGATATCAGCTAGAAAACCTATCTCGTCTAGCTAGTTGCAGGAGTGAATCATTTGAGATAACTTTCCACTTTAAATTTTATTAGTTGAAATGTTTGCATGTTAGACAATTTCATAAATACTCAAATGCATGTGCTAATTTGTTTGTAAAATGGCTAAACAAGCATATCATTCAAACCATCATATTCATGAACCATTACGATGATGTCCAGTCAAAGACCAATTCACAATAGAGAAGGATTAGAGAAATCAAGCTTGCGGATAAACAAATGGATCCTTAATATTCAATCTTCTCTTCTAAATCGAGGCAAGGTGAGAAAGGCAAAAGTCAACGCCAAGTCTCTCATCCAAAAGAAAAAGAAGAAAATAAAAAAATGATAGAAGAAAGAAGAAGCCTGCTGGATTGAAAACCTGAAAGGGCGGTCTAGGAAAAAATTAGGGCAATCCGATAGATCGAAAACCTGAAAGGGTGGCCTATGCAAAAGTTAGGATCAAGCAAACAAATCCCTCAATCTGCGGCAGATATCTAATTTGTGATATAATGCGGACCCTACCGCCACAACCTAGTGCTACTTGAATTACAACTCAGAACAAAGTAACTATGAGGGAGGCTCAAACAAGGAAATCCACTAAAAGATGCACTCACTCCAATTGAACAAGGGGCAAGTGCCAACTTAATGCATCATGCATTTACACAACTCATCATACGACAATGACAATAAATCTATTACATCACATGCATCATGATACAAGAGTCCATTAACCTCTTTCAAACAAATTCTACCTCAATCTAGAATAAAAATATAGGACAAAAAAACCTTAGATCCTGCACCTAGGCACTTCAAAGCCAAACCTTAGATCCAGCGAGATCATCACCTTGGCACATCATAGCCTATCCTTCGATCTAGCAAGATCTTCACCTAGGCACACTATAGCCAAACATAGATCTATTAAATTCCTCTCCTCAACACATCATATCCAAACATAGATCCAGCAAGATATTCACCTCGACACATCATAAACAAACCCTAGATCTAGTAAGATCTTCACCTAGGCACATCATAGCCAAACTTAGATCCCTTGAGATCTTTATAAGGCACATAATAGCCTAACCTTAGATCCATCGAGATCTTCACCTAGGCACACTATAGCTAAACATAGATCTAGTGAGATCCTCTCCTCGGTACATCATAGCCAAACATAGATCCAATGAGATATTCACCTCGACACATCACAACCAAACCCTAGATCTAGCAAGATCTTCACCTAGGCATATCATAGGGAAACTTAGATCCCTTAAGATCTTCAGAAGGCACATAATAGCCTAACCTTATATCTAGCAAGATCTTCACTTAGGCACATAATAGCCTGACCTCATATCTAGCTCGATCTTTACCTCCTTACACCATATCAAAACTTAGAACCAACAAAATCTTCATGAGATCTATTCACCCTAGCAATTCACAAATTAGACTTTAGATCTAAGGAGATCTTCACCCAACTCATAATACCCAGAACTTAGATCTAGTAAGGCACATCATGGCCAAACCTTAGATCTAATGAGATCTATACCTCGACACATCATAACCAAACTTAGATTTAGCAAGATCCTTACCTCCAACACATCATGGTAAAACCCTAGATCCAGCGAGATCTTGACATTATAGCCAAACTTTAGTTCCAATGCGATCTTCACCTTGGCACATCACAATAAGACTTTAGATCATGCTAGAATTTTACAATGACATATTATAGTCAGACCTTAAATTGATAACATGCAGTGTAATGTTGAGTTATTCTCATGACATGTAGTATCATATATTGCCATATTGTGTTTCATAGTATCATATTATGTTTGCGACATGTAGTGACATGTCAGGTTATATTTTGCAGGAAACCACAATAACATATCAACGATGGCTGATAGTGCTACGCTCCCTTATGAGAAAACAAATCGACGGAGGCTGATAGTGCCATACTCCCTGATGAGAAAACTGGACAACGGTGGCTAACAGTGCCACGCTCCCTAGTGAGAAAAACTAGTCAACAGTGGCAGACATTGCCCAACTCCCTGATGAGAAAAACTACTCAATGATGGCAGATAGGGCCCAACTCCCTGGTGAGAAAAACTAGCCAATGTCGGTAGATAGTGCCCAACTCCCTGGTGAGAAAAACTGGTCAATGGTGGCAGATAGTGCCCAACTCCCTAGTGAGAAAAACTGGACAATGGTGGCAGATAGTGCCCAACTCAATGGTGAGTTAAACTGGTCAATGGTGGTAGATAATGCCCAACTCAATGGTGGGACAAACTGGCCAATGGTGGCAGATAGTGCCCAACTCGATGGTGAGATAAACTGCTAAATGGTGGCAGAATATTCCTAACTCCTTGGTGAGACAAATTGCTGAACAGTGGTCGACAGTGACCAACTCCCCAATGAGACAAACTACTCAAGGGTGGCCGATAGTACTTCTTCAAAGGTAAGAAAGATGATTAATGTATGCAATGTCTTGTCTTTGACCGACACCAGAAGCAAGTATAACCCTTTACTCGCTCTTTGCATCATCTCAAAACCATTTTGAAATTGGCAGACCAAAATTTGGTAAAACTATGACACGTCACTAGGGGCACAAAACCTTTTGAAATGCTCTTAATTTTCATTTTCCCCAATGATTTTTTCCTTTCATTACCTTCTTTGATTTCCTTTTTCATCCCCAACAGGATTTTCAAGTAAAAACATTTTCGTCAACATTCTTGATCAAATGGTCAAAAATTTTTGTTTTTAAAATTATCGGTCAAGTAATGTCGACTCTTTTTAAACCCTTGTGTCCTTGTGACTTACCACACACGAAAGCACCAGTTTTGTTAACCACGCTCACTTCACATATGCAAAATTTCCCTTATGGTTAAAATTTTTAAATGGAACGGCGGCCTGTGAGCAAAGTCCACCCGGCCTGATGATGATTAATGCCTTTGCACAAGGATGTCCAAGTGTCGAAAGTGCTACGAGCCGAATGCTTCGAAAAAGCGCAAATTCCCCATAACTCCAAATATCACTTCTACTTCATTTCTATCGATCAATTCCTCAAAATTCAATCACTTACAATGATGCACGCATCATCTAATTTCAATAGGAAATGAATTTCTCTAAATATCAAAATGCTTGAAATAGTGCATGAACCTAAAATATAAAATGCATGAGATAATTAAACTGAGAATCAATTCATGCATGAATGTATATTACATGGCCACATTTCAGAAAATATATTACATATTTGATTGTTTTCTCAGTCGATCAATGGTTTGGACATGCGTTGATCGACGGTTGTTGCAAGCATTGATTGATGCTCATTGTTACTGACACGTATCAAGTCTAGCGATGACTCACCAAACCTGCACATATGCGATGATCGAAGGTCATATGCAATAATTACTCATTGAAGCTACAAAAACCTAAGAAGTGTCAATCGACACAAGTTGCAGCCCAACTTGCATCGATCGACGGTCACCGCCAAAGAAGTGTCGATCGACACAAGTTGCCGCCCAACTTTCGTCGATCGACGGTTCTATAATTCCTATAAAAAGAAGCCAAACCTTGGCATTTTAGGGACAACAATCGATTGAAATTCGATATCAAATGAATTCAAGCAATCCCCTCCTCGTAGTATCAAGCCTATACCAAAATTTCCTTCCTTTATCCTAAAACTATACTTAGGTATAGAACCCTTCCCTCGGCAGGTTTTAGCTATAAATTGGCCTAGCCTTATTTCCTAAACACTATCCCGATACTATAGTTCAATATCATCGACGGGTTTTAGCAATAAAACTTCCTCATATTGTCCTTAAAACACCAACTATACCAAGGTATAGTCCATTATTGTGGATGGGATTTAGTTATAAACCGTCTCCGCAAATCCTAAGCTTCTCGACCCTAATCTTCCAATCATTCAGTTCTACCACATATCGGCCTTCAGGACACTTGAAAGGTAACTAAGGGTAATTGGATTCTATCCCACTTTTAATTGGATTCATTTTTATTTCATTAATATAAGCATTTATATTTATTAAATTGTCTGGAGCATCAAAGGCAGAGGAATTACTCACCCAGGTATAAACCTTATCCCTTTTGCTCCACTTTATTTTATTATTATTTATTCCTAAGTTTTATAAACAAAATGACATAGGGAAAGTTGTTTTCAATAAACTAATTAAACATACATATCTCGAATCAAATATACAAGAAACTATTTTATCTGACTCAGAATCTCTATTCTATAGGTATAGGAATCCAACCCGAATTGGCTATAACATTATTTCCCGGAAGAGTTGATCTGGGTGGCAACTCTTATACTTTATAAAATAGGGCTTTCGACCCTACTTTAATCTCTAAGGTTTTCATTAAAATAATTCTCTAAAGACCAGTCTTCTAAAGGGTCCCATGGTCCTTGCTACTAAGTGCATCTAAAAGAAATGTAGACCAGCCCTGCACTTAAACCGCAATGACTCCCTGTATAAAAACCCAGGAGCCCGCACACGCCCGTGGCAAGTAAAAGTTTGCCTGCTCATAGCAGGGTTAGCCCCTGACCAGAGCGCAGTATCGAGAGTTCCTATTCAAGCTACACTTAGATCGGGTAAACTTCTTCCCTATTAAACCTACATTTTTCATTTTAATAAACCATTAGTAGAAACTGTATTTACAAGGTTGTGATACTTACTGTGCATTTGTTTTGTCCATGTCATCCGAGACCCGTGAGAGTGATTGTATGCAAGGGGCTATTGAGGGAATGTGGGTTGGCGTTGATGACTGTCGCTTTGTCCCGGAGTCACCACTCTCCTTCAAGTTGTATTTCGGTGAGGCGGTTCGAGGGTGGAGTACCAATTTTATGGTAGAGAGATCGATCCCTCCCCTGATCATAGCGAGCATCTTCTCGCCTCACCTCATGCCGAGGATAGACCAGGGGTTGTACTAACTAGGCAAGGGAGCTCGAGTACTATCTGCAGAGGGCTCTGACATAGAATTCATTGATTCCTTGCTTCTGCCTTCTTTTGAGTGGATCCACCATAAGGATGTCCCGCTCAAGTTCCACTAGAGCGACAGTGAGGATGATGATGATGATGACGACGATGAGGATGGATCGAGGGGCGATTGCGGGGGTCCTTCCATAGTCTAGAGGAGCGAGGGTTTGGCTAGGTCTGCTACCCCTTCTTCTCAGGTATTTTCTTAACTTAACCCTTTGTGACTACCTTGTTGTTCCCTAAAATTGCTTGTGATCCGGAGTCTGATCCTTTATTTCTACAGCCTTCCGCTTAGATTAGATTATGATTACTTTTTGAACTATTAATACTTATTTTAAGTGTAAACTTGGATTGATACTCTTGACATTTAACTTTTATGCATGCGGATTTTTTCTTTTTTTCTGAACTAAGATTATAGAGTATTGCTGCTTTGCAAACCCTCAGTAGTGATTTCGTAGCAAGGGGACCGAGTGATGTTCTAACTTTTTCATAAACCATTCGATGTGAGATAACTTATAGAACATTTACTTTTCTTTCTTTTTGTCCTAATTTTTGCCTGAACTATCCTTGACGACTCAGTCCAATGGACTTTTTCTTCTTAGCTTTAACTTTTGCCTAGACCGCCCTTTCAGGTTTTCAATCTAGCAAGCTTTCCCTTCACTTTTCACCTTAATTTTTGCCTGGACTGCCCTTTTCGGTTTTCAATCTAGCATGCTTTTTTTTCTTTGCCTTAATTTTTGTCGAGACAGCCCTTTTAGGTTTTCAATCCCGCAGGCGTTTTTTCTCCTTTTGTTTCATCTTAACTTTTTCCTAGACTGCCCTTTTGGGTTTTTAATCTAGCAGACTATCTTAATTTTTCCATGAATTGTCCTTAATGGCTCAATCCAACAGACTTTTTATGAATTTACATATGCCTGATTTCTTTGGTACTTTTATCCCTGTTGGATTACATGTATAATGAGAGGAATAACAATGATGTATAACGTGCAGAGAAAAGTTGTTGTTCACACGCATGCGATTATTTCACCTAAAGACATGCATGCATTCATAGTACCAAGATTCTTAGTAAAATCATAACATGTTCATTGATGAGATTAATTTGAGTACATAGAATGGTTAACCCCTACTGGCTACTGGTCTTTTACAGATTTTCTAGAAAGCAACTGACATTTTTCTCTCAATGCCCCAACTTTTGCCTAAGCCGCCCTTTTCAGGTTTTCAGCTTGGTGAGCTTTTATTTCTTTTTGAGTGCCCTAATTTTTGCCTAACCGGTTCGTAGAATATCGATCAGCGGGCTGCACCCTAATTTTTGCCCCAGCAGTAGAGGACCACTCGTTAGGTGATTAATTCTTTATTTCTTTTATTCTTTGTGCTGCTTTTTTATGATTTAATTCTTTTGACCTAGACATGATAATGCTCGAGCCTATCTTGATTTACCAGATTCACGAACTCCATTCCATCCATATCCATAAGCTTGATCCCTCCTTTGCCAAGGACTTTCTCAACCATAAATGGTCCTTCCTAATTAGGCCTGAACTTGCCCCTAGTGTCAGTGTTAACCTCGCATAGCTGCTTGAGAACCAGATCACCCGCATTGGGAGGTTGTTTTGGGTATCTGACTCTATTGTTGTAAGATCGAGCCATACGCTGCTGGTACATCTATAGATGGTCAAGCGCTTTGAGTCACTTTTCATCTATTGAATTTAACTACTTATACCTAGCCCTTGCCCAATTTGACTCTTTAAACTGAGCTTTGAGTGCTACTCTTAAAGATCTCACTTCTGTTTCAACTAGTAACACAGCTTCCATTCCATATACTAAGGAAAAAGGTGTCTGATCAGTGGGGGTTATTATGTTGGTTCCATACCCCTAAATCACAAAAGGGAGTTTATCAGCCTAGTCCCTATAAGTAGCCATAAGATCTTTTTGATTGACTTATTGACATTGATGATCAGCTTCCCTTTAGAGCTTCTGAAGGATTTTGGCAATCCTTTTGCGACCTAAGATGTACTTTCTGTTTTTGCATAACTAGAGCCAGTCTGTTGTTGATGATCTCATGAGTCTTTTTGGTCTTCTTTCTTAACGATACATACCCTTGTACCCTTTTACCCTTTCGAGAAGAAAGATGGACTAAGATTTGTTGTTGTCATGTTTGGAAAGAACTTTTATTATCTCTCTTTTATTTGGTAGGAGTTAAGTAGTTCGATATTGTTACCATTTTTGGATTTTCCTTAGTTCCCAAATTAATGTCATGCAATGAAGTATTATGAATGTTAAAAATGTGCTTGTTAGCATGGTCCGCTCGGCCCAATGACGATTTATACCTATTTCAATCAGTGATTAGACAATCAGCCATGATGGACCGAATTGTCATAAAAAAATCAAAAAATCCCAAAAAATTCCCATTCTTCATAATATTCCAAGTTGAATCCTTGAAATGCTTGAAATCCATTCCCGAATAATCAAAACAGTCAAACAATCAAATAGTAAAACTGTCTTGAAAACACAAAAAAAGCCATTTTGAGGGCTTAAATGATCGAATTTGGCAAAACTTAGGTGGGGCTAAAGGCTAAAGGCTAAAGGCTAAAGGCAATTAGTTTTGCTCATTGGGTCGTTTCAGTCAAAAAATGGTCAAATAGGTAATTAGTTAGCCAGCTAATTACCTATGTACAGTAAAGAAATCAAATCTTAATGAGATTCACCAAGATTTGCAGAGATTTTGATAAGATTTTGTCAAATAGGTAATTAGCTCGCCGGCTGATTACCTATGTAATTAGCCCACGGGCTAATTACCTACCTACTATAAATAAAGGAGCTCCTCCCTCATTTTCACGGATCCAAAATGTAAAAAAAGCTTATTACTCCCAAAAATCATTCCGAGAGTCCTAAAAGCCCCAAAACTCTGCCAAAACACTTTTAAATCCGAGCTTTATCACCGACATCCGGTATAAACTAATTTTCTGGTCTTTTTAGATCAAGATCTCATAGTGATCTTCGGTCGAAAAATGACTCAATTTCTTAAAACCCCCTGCATTTCCTCTGTCGAATAAATCAAGATTATAGTCATAACTTAGATTAAATCTATTTTCCACATCAACAACAATCTTTGATAACTTCAATCCCGTACCGGCTCTCAAGTCGTGCTGAATAGACGAAAAGGTAACTAAGGGTAATTGGCTCAAAGTCCGACTTTAAAATTCATTAAATTCATCTTTTATTTGTTTATTATTGTACATTGCATTCTCATTTCTCTGGTCAAGTGTGCCACTAGAGCCACTTAAACTATAACATGTGTAAAGAAGCTCGCAGGTACGGATGGAAGATCTAGAAAGTGAGGTAACTCTATCCGAGTTTCCAGACCAAGACCCAAATGCTGCCGTTACTCTACCAAAAATTCGGTAGAAAATATCAATTTATTAAGGCGTTATAATACCTATTTTATTTCTTGAATTTATTTCTTAAATAAAGCCGTTATAATGCAAAAATTACAACAAATTCCAAAATTTCAAAATTAACCAAAACAATTTGAATAATATGAGTACCTATTATGTCCAAACTCAAAATCTCACTTTCTTTTCGGCATAAAAATCCCATTTTTGATCACTATGATTCAATTCCCGGTGGAGCTGAACCGGGTAGCGACTCTATTTTATTTTTAAATAAAGTAAAAATGCTTTCTTTTAAATTCTTCTTATAAAATGTGCAAATATATTTCTTAACGTAATCGCATTTTTGGCATATAAAAAGCCACGTTTTTCACACTCAATAAGTTTATGTGAAAAATAATAAAATTATTTTCTCTTTAATAAAATTTAGTATTTTATTACAAAAGAGGCACACACATATTAGATGCAACGCCGCGGTTTCCTCAAACTGAATCAAACAAAATCGCGCCCCGTGCACTGCACCCTGCGTGAATTCCTTCCATAAAACCTCACCCACTCACAGTGGCGACTCTGTTGGGGAAAAATTTATTTTTATAAAAACCCGATTTTTATAAAAATTCTTTCTTGACATAATAATTAAAATATTGTTCAAATTAAATTTTGGAATTACGGAATATATGGTAATTTCGACATTACACAAATTTTTAGGATTCCATAGCATCTGCATTCTCTACCCCTTAACCAATTTAGGAGTCTTTTGGTGAAGTATCTCCAAGTTTGTTTAGGGCTTGAATCCAATCATACCCCTTGCATAACGTACGAGGACCTTTCTCGCTTAAGGGCAAGACTACCCGAGTATATTATATGTGGAAAAGTTTCCTTTGGTTCGCCTAGGGCCACTAGGACTCGAAAAACAAAGGCACAGGGTACCCAAATAGCACCTAATCCTTAGACCGAAACCCACATATAGATGAACCATAGACACTTCCCCACAGGTTTACCCAAAAACCATGAATGCACACAAGCAGACTCTGCTATGTCCCCCGTTGACTTTAAAGTGAAGTAACCAAATGGAGTTAAAAGGGCGGTAGGCGCGATCTAATTGTTTGCTACATGTGCAGGTTTATTAAATATAAATAAACTAAAACGGACATCGTAAACATCATGATTGTGTGAAAACTAACCACATCTTTTTACAGCCATGAGATTGATGTGCGCCATACCATTTTATTTTCTTAGTTATAGGAACCTAAAATTAACCAAGACTAGTGTGTCCACCTAGGCTTAGCCCATGAGCTAAAATTTATTAAGACCAGTGAGTCTACCTAGGCTCAATCCATGAGCCAAAATTAACTAAGACTAGTGAGTCCATAGAGGCTCAACCCATGAACCGAAATTAACCGAGACCAGTGAGTCCTCCTACCCTGAGCTAAAATAACCGAGACCAGTGAGTCCATCTAGGCTCAGTCCATGAGCCAAAATAATCGAGACCAGTGAGTCCATCTAGGCTCAACCCCCAAGCCAAAATAATAAAGACCAGCGAGTCCATTTAGGGTCAGCCCATGAGCAAAAATAATCGAGACCAGTGAGTCAATTTAGGCTCAGTCCATGAACCAAAACAAACCAAGACTAGTAAATCTACCTAGGCTCAGCACATGAGCCAAGATATGCAAACCATCGAGTGACCATCCAGTCAACTCACCTTTGACCATAAAGTTAGCCAGGAAGTAAATAGTGAGTCAACTCACCTTTGACCATTAAGTCAGCCTGTAAGTGACCAGTGAGTCAACTCACCTTTGACAATAGAGTTAGCCTCTGAGTGACCATCGAGTCAACTCACTCAGTTATCTAGATTGGCAAAACCCGGCTAGTGAGCCACCCGACTATTAAAGTCAACTTAAATCCAACCCCGAGTAACCATCGAGTTTTCTCACCTTCAAACACCGAGTCAACCTTTTGAGTGACCATCGAGTTAGCTCACCCTTGGACCAAGGAGTCAAACCCTTTCGAGTGACCAGCGAGTCAGCTCACATTTGGACCAATGAGTCATCCCCTTTTAAGTGACCAGCTAGTCATCTCACCCTTGGACAAATGAGTCAACCTCATTTGAGTGACCAGCGAGTCAGCTCACCCTTGGACCAATGAGTCAACCCCTTCGAGTGACCAGCGAGTCAGCTCACCCTTGGACCAGTAAGTCAACCCCTTTCGAGTGACCAGTGAGTTAGCTCACCCTTGGACCAATGAGTCAACCCCTTTCGAGTGACCAACACATCAAATCACCCTTTGACCAATGAGTCAACCCCTTTCGAGTGACCAGCAAGTCAACTCGGCATGTTAGCTCACCCTTGGACCAATGAATCAACCCCTTTCGAGTCACTAGCGAGTCAGCTCACCCTTGGACCAATGAGTCAACCCATTTCGAGTCACCAATGCATCAGCTCACCCTTGGACCAATGAGTCAACCCCTTTCAAGTGATGAGCAAGTCCACTCACCCTTGGACCAATGACTCAACCCCTTTTCGAGTGACCAACGAGTCAGCTCATCCTTGGACCAATGAGTCAACCTCATTCGAGTTGCCATCGAGTCATCTCTCCTTGGACTAAATTAGTCAACCATCGAGTGGTCATCGTGTCATCTCACCTTGGACTAATGTGTCAACCTTTAAGTGACCATCGAGTCAACTCACCTTTGACCAACAAGTCGACCATTCGAGTGACCATCGAGTCGACTCACCTTTGACGAGCGAATCAGCTGACTATTAAAGTCATTCTAAAACCTAACCAATAAATCACCCGACTATCGGAGTTATCTCAAAAACCTAACCAGTGAGTCTCTTGACTATTAAAGTCATTCTAAAACCTGACTAGTGTGTCGCCGGACTATTAAAGCCATTCTAAAACCTGACTAGTCAGTCACTCGGGTATCAAAGTCATTCTAGAACCTGACCAGTGAGTCACCTGACTATTGGAGTCAACTCAAAAACCTGACCAGTGAGTCGCTTTACAATTAAAGTCATTCTAAAACCTGACTAGTAAGTCACATGATTATTAAAGCCATTCTAAAAGCTAACCAGTGAGTCAACCATCTATTAAAGTCATTCTAAAACTTGACCAGTGAGTCACCCGACTATTTGAGCCGTCTAAAAAACCTGACCAGTGAGTCACCTGAGTATTAAAGTCATTCTAAAACCTAACTAATAAGTCACATGACTACTAGAGTCACCCAGACTAGTGAGTTACCTGACTACCTAAATCATCATCGACCAAAGAGTCAATTCGACTAGTGAGTCACCCGACTAATATAGTCACCTTCGATCCCCGAGTCAATTCAAACTCTACCAACGAATGGCCAAAATTTTGACTTGTAAGTCATCAAGCCCTGACTAGTAAGTCAAAAATTTGAGTCATCTAATCTCGACCACTGAGTCATCTAATCCTGACCGCCGAGTTGTTTTGAACCTGACTGCAAGGCTTAGACCTTTTAGCATTCCTTAGATTGATAAAACTAAGAAAACCTCATAATTATCGAATTAAATCCCATGGACTTCTTTGGCATTCCCCCAAATGACCAAAGTTTTTCTGAGAATTAAGGCGATACAATTATTGCTAAGTTAATGTCCAATGAGACATAATAGGTAAGCCATTCTTGCAATGACTTGGCCGAAATACCTAGGGGCATTCTACATGACCCTGAGTTTTGTGCATTCCTACAATGACACACTTTTTGAGTTATGCTTTCCATGAAAGACAACTTAACCAAACCTTGACATTTAAAGTGATCGCTCGACCAAGCTTGATATTTCATGAGTATCAAAGACTTTCCCTTTTATTACGCATTTCTCGAATGCTTAACTTTTATCAAAAATTCCACAAATATTTGTCCCCTAGGTAACCCGATGATTACTGAAATGATACCCATCGAGGTATAAACCTTTTTGGCATTCCTCGAATGACCAAATCAAACCCAAACAAAGACAACATAGCAATTTCCAAATCAATGTCCAATGAGACACACCCTTTTTGGCATTCCCCGAATTACCAAAACTTTACCAACTCCAAGGCAACATAGCGATTGCCGACTCAATGTCTAGTGAGACACAAAATTTTTGGCATTCCTTGAATGACCAAAACAATCCTACCCTAGGGGCATCCTAGATGATCCCAATCTTGGTGCATTCCTTAAATGACACTTCCCTGAGTTGCACTTTCCCTGAAAGACACTCAAATTTGCACATTCCATGAATGTGGCAAATAACCCAATTAAACCCTATTATTATATGTGACCACCCAATAAAATTTGATATTCCTTGAATATCGAGACTCATAACCCTATTCGGTATCCCCGAATACATAACCTTTGTCAAATATTCCCTAAATGTTTGACTAAAACCTATTCAATGTTCTATGAATAGTGAATTTAACATATACAATCATTCATGTATGTACATATCATTCATACATTAATAACATCCATTCATTCAATCATTAGAAAAACCATTAGGATCCTTGTAACCGTGGGAGGACTTAATTTTATTTTTTATGAAAAGAAGTAGGCTGAGACGTATCTCAAGCACTCTAAAGGTTAGACCCCCATCACTAGTTGAGTCACTAATTGGATTTTTCCCCAATTCTAGACCTGAGAAGAAGATGGCGGATGATGATGCTATTATCTGCTCCTTCAAAAGAATCTTGGATACTCCAACATTTTGTAGCATCTTAGAGAACTTGAATTCTCAAAAGCTGCAAGAACAAGAGGCCAAATTGGCAGCATTAAAGGCAAAGATTAGTGACCTAGAGAACTCTTCCCCGAATTCAGGGAAATATAGTAAATCCTCCATGGAGCAATATGTGAATATTACCAAATTCACGCCTAGTTAATCTGAAGCACTCCCAACAAAATTTTGATGCCATACGTAGCTCCATACAATGGTACATGATCACCACATGCACAAGTTGAGGGATATCTCCAAATTATGACCAGTATGGCATTTCCCAAAGTTCACATCATCAATCTATTTCAAGCCACTCTCCATGGTTTGGCTTCTAAATGGTATATAAGGATGCCAACAGATGTAAAGTCTGACTCGAAGAAGTTATATTCTGCCTTCATAGAGAACTACACCTTCAATCTGAAGGTAAAGACCACTCTGTAGGACCTCAAAAGGATAAAGCAACATTCAAACGAGTCCTTTAAGGATTACTATTTTAGATGGATGGCAGTTCGAGTGCGAGTAAGTGGGGCACCTGACCAGGAAGCCTTGATTTTGAAACTAGTGGAGGGTTCCAGTCAATGGTGCAAAGATGAGATGAAGATGGAAAGGTTCAACACCTTCAATGTTGTGGTAGATTGTGCCAAGAAGCTGGAGAAGAATGATGAAGAAGATCAGCTGAAAGAAGATGAGATCCATGGGATGATGCAAAATGAAAACCCAGATTATGAACAACTTGATCTTGAGGACCTAGAGTTCGAATATCATTCAGATAAAGAAACTCTGGAAGGCTAAAATGATATACCAAATTAGGAATAGTATGGCTAGTAGCATCTACTCAGAAGAAGTGGGAGCTAAGCTAAATAATGAAGATTGCTCTTTTGCTTTTATCTCGAGTGCTTTCGAACTAACCAATGTAATAACTAATATTATGAATAAATCTGCTTGCATATGCAATGTTTCTGCTAATGATTCCATGTACTCATTCCAGCATACATTTGACATATTTAACATTCATGACGCTTCAATTAAGGAAATAAATTTTTGGCACATTTGACAAACCCAGAAATGGTATCTATTTCAAATAACTTGACTCCTAAAAAAGAGAGAAAAAAAGAAAATAATAAAATCATGTGGCTTCCTTTGTCTGGTTCAATCAAGCATGTCCAATCAATAAAATGTCCTCACTATACGTAGGGGCAAGTAAAGAAAAGATCATCAGAGAATCTGCTCAAGTCAACAGACAAGTCCCCAGACGGAATCAAGAGAAGAATCACCTAAACCATGCCTAAAAAAATCTAGGCGAAACTTACTCTGTGCTACACAAGAAAAATCAGATGCCAAACTCCCAAGCAACTCTAGCATGTTGAAGAAAGGACCTCATCGATAACACAATCATAGTGAAAACCAAACTAACAAATCCGATGAGACTAATCTCTAAATATTTGCTTTTCCTAATGGCATGCTCTCAAACAAAAAGCATGAAAGTTGATAAGGATCTTGTAGAACACACATGAATAAAGTTAAATTAGCCAGAAATATCTCGCAAATAGAATGTCTCTGAATAATTGTATGAAAATGTCTAAACTTAGAGCATGACATCTTCAAAATGACATATCCTTCCTTTACCAAAGAGAACCAACATGAACCAAGCAATTGGATTAAAGTCAAAAATTGCACCAATGAAAGAGGACCAGGACATTAAAAATAATTGACAAGGTCTACATCAAGAGAATTGATCCAAAGTCATATGAAATCAGTGCATGTTGATGCTAGGGGCAAATTCCACCTAAGAGAGTATGAAGGATTGACATTCTACCAAAAGTCATTGGCTAGACAATTCATTGACTACTTCACATGGATAGACCCACCAGAGGATACAACTCCTAAGCTAGATAAACACAGAAACCCACTTTTATATTGCGAATGGAAAGCAACTAACGCAGTTTGCCCAAATCGATGAAATCTGCCAAAGAATATCCTCAGTATACGAATAAGCACTCTGATGATCCAGAAGAATCGGTCATATACAATGACGGTAAGGATCCAACTGATGGAGCCTTCTCATCTATTCATATGATTGTGCAAGACTCCAACCCTATTCTATGCCAAATCCTACAAGAGAACCCTATAGTTCCTAAAAGATAGCCTGAAAAGGCTCCTTTTATGCAATGGCCCTTTGGCACCAAAGCACCATCCTCTGTAAACAAGCTAATTGACTTGGGAGAAATACCACTAGATGAAGATTTTGATGAGTTCAAATTCTTCAAAACGACAAACTCACCTATCTCGGTCATCAGTCCTGTCACTAGAGAGAGAAAATCATTGGGTTAGTGGTCCCTACTATGCTATGAATGGAGCCTCCGGCATCTCCTACTTCTGTCAAGTCCTTAGAATAGATAGAAAGTCGGACTGTGGACAGTTAAAGGCCACCACTACCAAGACGAGCATTTGGGACCTTCTCCTCGACTCTGAAGATCATAGGCTTACTATTATGAAAAAGCTGATGGAAATCAAAACATCTCCCCTAGCGTTACTAGAACAAGTTTGTGTGCTTCTTAATGCCGAAACCAACACTATTATCCATGATATTGTTTTCTTGAGCTCTTTACCTGATAAAGTCCTTTGCCACCATAAGGCTCTCTACTTGAATGCATATGTTTTTGGGTGCATCAGGTCATGTATAAGGATTGACGATGGCTCAATGCTGAATGTTTGTCCTAAGGATATTCTGCCAATCCTGGGACTAACCGAGAGGGATTTGAAGAGATCCACAATAGTCATCTAGGCCTACGACAATTTTAAGAGAACTGTCATCGACACATTTAAAGTAATAGTCACTATCGGAGAAATCTCATCTATCATACTATTTACAGTCATAGACATCTTGATGACTTTCTCCATGCTGCTCGAACAACCATGGCTTCATGCTCTGGGAGTGGTCCCATGCACTCTTCACCAGAAAATCAAAATCCCATTCCACGAAAAGATCGTTACTTTAGAGGCTAATGAAGCATCAGTTGTGGCAACACTAAAAATAGAAGAAATCCATATGAAATGGTTTATCACAGCCACCATCAGTCAAGGGTCAAGCAAGTAACCAGAAGTACAGTGGGGCCCTTGCATTCAGGGTTACATGCAGAAGCTTTATACTCCAGGAAGAGGATTAGGTGCCCATGAGCAAGGAATGCCACCTTTCAATATAGGGGCAAGAGAATGGAAACCTATAGGACTAGGCTATTAAGGCACCAGAGGAGTCACCAATAAGACAGTCTTTCAAAAGAGATTAGAGAAACCCTACAATGGAACCCCCAAACCTATTACTCACTAGGGATGGGCAGTTCCATGATTTGAGATTTTCTCTGATATAGCCGACCATGGCAAGCATGGTAAAAGCTCTATTGCTTGTGTGATAAAGAAAGTTGATCATCAGCCAGATGCTAGCACAATTCCCCGATAGGATCAAGCTCGATTAATAGGTGCACCCAAAGAAAGTCAAGAATCTAAGCAAAGAAAAGGAAGTCCTTGATACTCTGACAAAACACCTCTAAGCATAACTCAAGATAGTAGAGGAAGCACGGAGTAAGGGAGGTTGCTTAAGCTAGGTCGTCATGGACATGGTCCAAACCATGAACGGCAAGGCAAAGGCAGAAGAGGAAGATGATGAGGACATCCTACTGAAGTCGGCTGCCATGGAAGAATCACTTGCTGCAAATTCGGACCTTATTGATCAGGACATGTCTTTCATTTCAATTTCCAATGTGTTTGAAATGAATAATGTACTTCATAATGATAATAAGATGAAGAACTTTGCTCATTTGGATTGTGTTTCCTATTATGATTCAATGCATCCATTCCAGCATTCATCTAGCATCTTTAACATTAATAATGATATAACAAAAGAAATTAACTTAGATCTGGAGGATGATTCCAAATTAGTATACATTTTCAATCAATTGCCCATTGTATAAGAAAGAGAATTGATGAAAGTACTAAAAAATCAAGTCTTAGCCTTCGCTTGGTGTCAAGAAGAAATGCCAAGACTTGATCAGTACATCGCCAAACAAAAGATCCCCACAGACCCGAAGATACATCCGGTAAAGCAAAACATGAGAAGAATGCATCTAGAATGGGCAGAAAAGGTCAAAGCAAAAGTAGCCAAGAAAATCAAGGCTAACTTTGTAGAGGTCGTCGAGTATCCCACTTGGCTATCCAATGTAGTTCCTATGCCTAAGAAAAATGGCGATGTCAGAGTGTGTATCGACTTCAAGGATTTAAATAAGGCTACCCCTAAGGATGATTTTCTATTGCCATGCATTGATGTTTTGGTTGATAGTGCGAAAAGAGCATCCATGTATTCCTTCATAGATGGATTCTCTGGGTACTACCAGATCCTCATGAATGTAACAGACAAGTTCAAGAATGCATTTATCTCAAAATAGGGAACATATTGTTTCAGAGTGATGCCTTTGGAACTCAAGAACGTAGGGGCAACCTACCAGCAAGCGGCCATATAGCTACTACATGACTCGATCTATAAAGAAGTGGAAGTCAATGTGGACGACATACTTGTAAAGTCCGCCATGCCAGAGGAACACCCAACAGTGTTAGAATGATTCCTTATAGGAATTGAGAAGTACAATCTCCATCTCAACCCGAAGAAGTGTATACTCAGCGTCACATCAGGCAAATTGTTAGGAGACATGGTTAGTAAGAAAGGCATAGAGATGGATACTAATAAAGCTAACGCCATCAGGGAAATAACCATACCAAAGACCGAGAAAGAAGTGAGGAGCTTCTTAGGGTCCATACAATATGTCAGCCACTTTATAGCATGATTGACCACCATATACAAGCCTATCTTCAAGCTCTTAAGAAAGCAACAACCAATAGAATTGAATGACCAATGTCAGGAAGCCTTTAATGGGATCAAGACCTACCTAATGAACCCACGTGTTCTAAAACCACCAATCCTCAGAAAGCCACTCATTCTCTACTTGGCAGTAGAAGAAACATCTATAGGTGCCATGCTGGTTTAGGAACACGAAGATAAGAAGGAACATGCAGTCTATTATCTCAGTAAGAAACTACTAGAGTACGAGACTCAATATACCATAATGGATAAAACTTGTGTTGCTATGGTCTGGCTCACCAAGAAACTCAGGCACTACTTCCAATCTTATAGAATCTAAGCAGTCACCAAGGCGAATCTGATGAAGTAATTATGCCAGGATCCCTTACTAATCGGAAAGCTAGCAAGATGGCTCTTATTGCTATCAGAATTTAATATTGAGTATATCACTAAGAAGACCATCAAAGGAAAAGTGGTGGCTGAATTCCTAGCGAATCAACCACACGAGGAAAGAGAACCGGAAAACTTGGAATTTCTTGATGAATGTTTTATAGTGACTAAAGAAAACCTTTGAAAGTGGACCATGTTCTTTGATGGTGCTGTTAATAAGTTAGGAGCTAGCTTGGGAGTTATTATCATCACACCGGATGGAGCACTCATACCTCTTTCAAAGCGATTGGAATATCTCACCATGAATAATGGGGTAGAATATGAAGCATATATATTTAGAATATCTGCCCTGGTCACTCTTAGAGCAGACAAAGTAAAAATTATTTGTGATTTGGCTTTGGTCATCAAGCAAGTCATAGGAGACTAGGAACTGAAAGAGGAATCCCTCAGACCTTACCTAGAGGCCATACGAAGGAAAGCCACAATATTCTACAAATGTGAATTTTGTCATATGCCCCGAGAGGAGAACCAGATGGCAGATGCATTGGCCACTCTAGCCTCCAAGTGGGAAGGGCCTTAGAGACAGCTAATCAAACCCCTTGTTATAGAGACAACCCAATCCTCGTACTATGTCCGTGTGATAGAAGGCATCATTGATAAGGAAGAACCCTAGTACTTGGATATCATTAAGTTCCTTGAAAAGCTGTGAATTCTTGGCCAAAGCTACAGATTCTGATAGAAATATGCTAAGGAAGCTCACTGTGCAATTCTTCCTAATCAAGGGAGATCTGTTTAGGAGATCATCTAACAGTTTGCTGTTAAAGTGCCTGACCTGACAAGAAGTAGAAAAGGTGATAAAGGAGGTACATTCAGGAGACTGCGGTATATACATGATCGACATCATGATGGCCAAGAAAATTCAGAGAATAGGATACTTTTGGCTAACCATGCTAGTTGAATGTATTCAAGAAGTAAAGACTTGACATGCCTATCAAATATATAGAGATGTGAGCCACTTAACCCCAACGACCTTGCAAAATTTGACGATGCCTTGGCCATTCTCGGCTTGGGGCATTGATATCATTGGCGAGATAAGAGCATCTTCGACCAATGACCATCACTTCATAATAGTGGCAGTTGACTACTTTTCCAAATGGGTTGAAGTAGTATCATATACAAGCATCACTACCAAGAAAATGGCTCGATTTATTCAGCGGCATGTCTTGCCAGATATGACATTCCTCATCATATAATGAGTGACAATGGTGTACAGTTCTAAGGGGAAACAATCGATCTTATTGAGAAGCATGGAATCAAGCATCATTGCTCTTCACCCTATTGCCCTCAAGCCAATGGATCCATAGAAATAGCTAATAAGGCCATTAAAAAGATCATCTCTAAGGTGATCACCAATTACCGAAATTAGGCGACCATTTACCTTATGCATTGTCATGATATAGAACTAACCTAAAAAATCCTATAGGTTAGATACCTTTATCTCTGGTCCACGAGATGGAGGCAGTATTGCTGTCAAAATAAAGATCAAGTCCTTATGCATAGCCCTCAAAGGAAGACTTCCTAAAGCTGAATGGGCAAAGGTGAGGCAAGAAGCATTGACTTTGATCGATGAGAAACGATTGACCGTGTTGGAGAATCTATAGCTATACCAATAGCACATGGACATAACTTACAATTATAAAGTCAGAAGGCAAGAACGACCCTTAAGAATAGCTGATCTGGTCTTAAAACAATCTTGTAAGATGCACATGGATGCTCGAGGAAAATCCCAACCAATCTGGGAAGGACCATACATAGTAAAGAAGACTCTTAGTAAAGGGGAAGTCAAGATCTCAGAATTGGATGGCAATAAATTTATGAATTCAGTAAATCGTGCTGAAGTGTTATTTCGGGTAAAAAAAGAAAAAGAAAAAAGAAAGAAAAAAGAAAATATAAAGGTCTACCAAGAGCTAGTGTGGGCTCTTGAGCAAAAATAAAGACCCCAAAATAAAAAGAGTGAGGCCTTAGGAACTTTAGGCAACGATGGGCATTTCTTGGGAATAAGTACCATTTGTCCTTCCTATTTAAGTAATATCTTTTATAATAACGTATTCATGTTAAAAATACTGCATGAGTACATTAGATGGAAACTGTGAATTGTTTAATAAAACATGCATTCAAATAGCATCTTTTTATCTTTATTACACATAAAATGCATTACAAATAGGAAATGGAAACGGCAAAGGCAAACAACTAGGCCAAAAGCCTTTATTCTCATATGTATATGAAGACACATAATGGCGAGCTCAATGATCTCCAAGGAAACTGCAAAGCCTCCTAGTCTCGATAAGCCTCTCCTCAATAGTGTAAAGGTCGTGAGTACTCGCAACCCAGATGTGATAAGCCCCAGAAGGATGGATGTCAAAAGGCTCGGAATAGTTCACTTCCACACTAGAGTGATTGATCCAAGATCACATCATGATGGTAAACCTGAGTGTAAAAAACTTAGAGCCGATAAGGGTGCACAAGGATGCTTGGAACCCCTGAGAGCGACCATACTGCCTGCATAAATAGCCAGGAGAGTAGGTAATAACCTTGGAAAGATCAATGAGGACCACGCTATCTCTAGCAACATTAGTAGTCACACGCATGATTTTCCACCAAGGGCAAGCCCAACAGATATCCTCAGTGGCCCGACTCCTTATGAATTCAACCCACTTCTCGATGGTGAAGTCTCTATGAGGACATTTACCGATGTGAATTATGAAACCCCGTACTCGGTAGGCCTTTGGATAGTAATCCATGCTCATAGGAATAGAGAATACAGAAAGGTTGTCCCAAAGCCAAAGCTACAAAAGCAACACAAGAGAACAAATAAGAAAAAAAAGAAAAAAACAAAGAGAGAAAAACAAAAAAAGAGAAAAGAAAAAAGAGAGAAGTCTGCTGGATTGAAAACCTGAAAAGACAATCCAAGCAAAAATTAAGGCAAGCCTAAGGGATTGAAAACCCAAAAGGGTGGCTCATGTAAAAAGAAAGGCTAAATTAAAATTTACCTAAGGGAGAAGCCTGCAACCCCTAGTAGTAGCTTCAGTCCTATTCTAGGAAGAGCGCATGGAGATTAGTGTCTCGACTGAGATCACTACAATGGGAGATTTCCCCTCTAACATCTGATCAACGATGGTCAAGAAGGCAAAACTGCAAACCAAAGTTAGGGCCGCACAAAGAAAGACCCCCATCAAAAGTAAGAAAATTAGCGGGAAGCCAACTCCCATCATCAGGAGAAAGGATCCTAACAATGTCGAATGCCACATCCGTAGTTGAAAATGATTCATCAACAGATAAAAAAACTCAGGGTGATGTGTCGGAATAGTTGGGGGCATATCAGCCATAGATCTCAGAAGCCTGCTGAATTCCTCATACAAAGGGCATAACTTGTGATCTCCAAATCGGAACACGTTATCAATACAATCCCAGAACCTGACAGCAGCCTAGATCACATTGTCCTTGACAAAGATGTGATAATATTCCTTTATATGTGACAAATTGCAAACCCCGAGATGGTCCCAACCATCAGAGTTCTTCAGATAAATGTTCAGATCTGCACAAAAACGGATGCATCCCTCCATGGCAAAATTTCAAAGAGTAGTAGTTTGTTATACGTAATTTTTGGGGCAATCTGCCAATATCTGGCAGATTACCTTGATAAACTTGATTATCAATAAAAGAAAGGAAGCAAGAAGGACAAGAATGATGAAAAATTCTTTCATGAATAAATAAAAAAATGAGTTCATACAAAAAAGGGCTCTGCAAATTGCCCAAAAGAAAAGCAAACAACAAAAAAAGAAATGGCCTATCTACTATCCACTGTTGGAACTCGGATGACAAGGATCAAGAGATGATAAAGGATGAGGATAGCTACCCCATGAAAAGAACCATGAAGGATCACCCAGGCCGTGCTGAGGCTGCTGCTGCTAGTTGTCCACCTGAAGCATCCCCGATTGAGCCCGAAGCCGCCGGATCTCCAACTGACACATTTTAACATAAATCATTCATATGCATTTCAAGACATATCATGCATCATCACTAAAACCATAAAATAATAAACATACTGCCATCTTAGAATTTTGGTTCATCATGAACCGCTACTATCGTTGGATGTATCCTAGTTGGAGATGCTATCAGCAATGGGCATCTTCAAAGAAAGATAAGGGATTAGGATGAGTCAAAACTAGCATGATCTAACGAGAGGAAAAAGTAAGAAGAACTCACATGCGTGGCATAGGTAGGGTGGAAAGTCACTGGATGCTCAGGATCCAAGTAAGGCTAAATCACCTGCGTATATGTACTTAGGTCAGGACGGTACATTAGGAACATATGATACTAAAACCCTCAATGTCCCTCCATCATCACTGGACTCTGAGGTAGGACCGATGAAGCTTAGGAACTCCCAACATAGGTTGAAGTGGACGTAAGCCTCTTCCTACCTTGATATCCTGTTGAAATACCAAAGCAAAGGAAAATTATGCCAACTAAGCATTATAATTGGAAGACAAGGAAGAAATTTGAGTCAAGGAAGAAGAAGATACTGTCATCCGAACAACCCCGGGCGAACCTGATCCAGCTTGCCCGCTAGGGGTAGAATTTGAAGGGGCATCACCCTTAGAAGTGTTGTGAATGTCTAGTTGAGGCACGATAGGAATATGGTCAATCTCTGGCCTTCCAAGAAGCTGCAAATCACAAAATTCCTCGTACCCGCCAATCCGCTCTAGGAAGGCACTAGGTAAGCCATCAGACGCTAGTCGCGCAAAGTCAAGCGAGCTGCGAGGCTAGAAGATCCCTCGGGGTACATCGGGAGGGATAGAACACAACCAGGGAGGAAGATGCCAACCTTGGATACACTCCCCGAGCTACTACTCTAAGGAGAAGGGAGTCTCTAAAATCAACTGAGTATGCACTGTCTCCCCAGCTAATCTCATAACCTCTGGCCAATGAAGCTCGTGCCCCCAAGGCTTCATCTTGATCTAAAAGAGAAAAAGAAACCAAGAATGGATACAACAATTGTAGTTGATATAGCTATTGAAGTAAGCCAAAAACACTAAAAAATTTACCTACTCTGAAGATAGAGTGCGAAGGTGGGTGGAAAGAGCAGAATGGGACTCGATCTCCCAAACGTGCTAGTAATGAGGCAAACAGGGACAGAATGGATAGCAGTTATTCCACACCATCTTGGTCCTGGGAAGGATCCCAATCTCAAAAAAAACAAGATCTACAAAAAGTCAAAAAGATGAGAACAACCAAAGACAACTGAAAACGCACATAAAAAGAGAAGAGAGAGTTAAGTCCTCATATAGACAATCTGAAGACAAGACTTGAACTTATTAATCTTGTTCCTCACACACTGATCAAGGGCCTAATACAAATCACCTAGTGTGGCTCGACCCTGAGCATACTCATCAAAATAGGTCAGATTAATCAAAGTGGGTAAAATGTGGGGGTTCACGATCGAACCCCTGATAGGAAAGCATAGCTAGGACAAGGTAGCAGCCATAAAGGCTCTAGCCTTAGAGGCAGAAGTCAAATGTCTTCTATCCCTAGCAGTCCAAAAATTCATGAGTTTCTTACAATAAATTCGCCCGGGCTTATCCTAAGAATAACTAATCAAAGCCTCTATGGTCTCCACATCAAAGTGATCATAAATAAAGCAAGCATTGAAATGGATCACATTACCACGAAAAGCAAGACATGTGATGGCACAATAATCCCGCAGAGTAATGGTATACTCCCCACAATGAAATTGAAAAGTGTGGGTGGTCTCAGACCATCTGCTCAAGAGATGGGTAAAAGTACCGAGTAGGATGTATGGATACTTATGGGACCTCACGTACTTGCAATTCCCCACCATCCTCCTCAAGGACATCCCATAAATGATGGTCCTGGCACCAAGAGATAGTGTCTTATACCACTTGTGAAAGTGGGAAATGTTGCCACCCTCATGGCTAGTGACCTGCAAAAATAATGCATGCACACCAATTACACACCAGTTTTTGACAAATCATATGATTATAGAAAAGTCATTGCATTTAATAAATTCATGCCATGATTAAAAAGAAATAGAATAAAAAATGGCAATAAATGAAGAAATGACAAAAAAAGCATGATAAAAAAATAAAAAATAATAATAAAAAAAATGGCAATAAGGCTTATGAAGATCCGAGAAAGGTGATCAGAAGGCTTTAAAGCGGGCAGAATAAAATTCCCCAGAGCAACCCCGTGATACATCCAATTTGGCAGAAGCCCATATAAAGCCTCGGCAGGTGCCTTAGAAAGTTCCACTTGTTGGCTGTCAATGACCAAGTTATGAGTAGTCACCTAAACAGTAGATAAATCTAAATGGATATTGTAAAGCTTGAACCAC
The DNA here is from genome assembly GCA_947683365.1 of Euphorbia pulcherrima. Classification (NCBI taxonomy): domain Eukaryota; kingdom Viridiplantae; phylum Streptophyta; class Magnoliopsida; order Malpighiales; family Euphorbiaceae; genus Euphorbia; species Euphorbia pulcherrima. The sequence goes on from CANTUS010000015.1 coordinate 43,677,959, forward strand.
ATGGAGACCCCACATAATTTAAGAAGAAGGGGCAGAAAAGGGGAGAAGATGAGAGAAATCATCATAAAAAATAGCTACGAGCTGAAAAATTCCAAAACAAGGGAGCAAAACTCATAAAGAGAAGAAGAGAAGAAATGGCTGGTGTGAAGAAAATGGGAGCCAAGCTGCTATTTTTATAGCCAGCAGGTAATTAGCCGCCAGCTAATTACCAATCCAGCTGTCACGCATTTACGAAAAATCAAAAAGTCAAAATTTGGTCAAACATAGGTAATTAGCTCGCAGGCTAATTACCTATCTACAGTAAAAAAAATCAAACCTTACAGAGATCTGGTAAGGATTTATGAGATTTAAAGTAAAATCTTGTCAGATAGGTAATCAGCCCGCCATCTAATTACCTCCCTTCTATAAATAAGGGCTCACCCCCCCTCATTTCAATAGAGACGGCGGAAATAAAAAATTCCCATTTTTTCCCTTTTGTTTTGGGAGTCCCCAAAGCCCCGAAACTTTGTCAAAACCCCCAAATCTGAGCTTTATCACCGACATTCGGTATAAGCTCATTTTTCTATCTTTTTGGATCAAGATCTCACTATGATCTTTGGTCAAAAAACTAGTCAATTTCTAAAAAACCTAGCATTTTCTTTAGGAATAATCCAAGATTATAGCCATAACTTAGGTGAAACCTGTTTTCCGTGCAAATCACAATCTCTAACAACTTTGGTCTAGCACCGGCTCTCAAGTCATCCTGAACAGACGAAAAGAGAAATTAAGGGTAATTGGCTCTAAGCCCAACTTTAAAATCCAATTTTATTACTTTTATTATTCCACATTGCATTCCATTTGTCTGGTTAAGTGAGCCACTGGTGCCACTTAAGCTATAGTATGTATAAACAAGCTCGCCGGTACGGACAAACATCTAGAATGTGTGGAAACTCTATCCGAGTTTCCAGGTCAAAACCTAAGTGTTGTCATTACTCTACTGAAATTTTGGTAGAAAATATCTATTTATTATGCCGTTATAATGCCCATTTTATTTCTTGAATTTATTTCTTAAATAAAATCATTGCAATGCCAAAATTAGCACAAATTCTAAAATCCCAAAATCAATCAAAACAATTTGAACAATATAAGTAACTATCATGTTCGAACTCAGAATCTCATTTTCTTTTTGGTATAAAAATCCCATTTCGGATCGTTATACCATAATTCTCGGTGGAGCTAGACCGGGTGGTGACTCCATTTTACTTTTACGTAAAGTAAAATGATTTATTTTAAAAATATCTTTTCTTAATAAAATGTGTAAATATATTTCTCAAAATAATCACATTTTTGGCTTATAGAAATCCATGTTTTTCATACTCAATAAGTTTATGTGAAAAATAATAAAATCATTTTTCTGTTTAACAAAATCCAGCGTTTTATTACAAAAGAGACATACGAATATTAAATACAATGCCGCAGTTTCCTCAAACTACATTAAACCAAATCGCGCCCCGCGCCCCACGTGCATTCCTACCACTAAAACCCCTCACCCACTCACAGACTCATTCAGGCATTGTTTAACCCTTTTGAGATCTTGCAGAGTAGTTTTGACCTTCAGGTTAAAGGCATAGTTCTCTAGGAATGCATAGCATAGCTTTTTCCAATCAAACTTTACATTAGTAAGCATTCACATATACCATTCCAAACCTATACCACGGAGTTTGGCTTGAAACAGATTGATTATGTGGACTTTAGGCATTGCCATACTAGTCATAATTTGAAGATAACTCTCCACGTGTGCATAAGGAGACCTAGTGCTAGTATACGGTGCTATGTATGGCATCATAAAGTTAGCCAGGAGGGCTTCAAGCTCCTTAGGTGAGAATTTATCAATATCCACATATTACTCGATAGAGGGAGCAATTGATTTATCCTTCATCGGGGATAGCTTTTCCATATCCTCCATCTTTTCCTTCAGTGACACTATCTCAACCCTATGCTCTTAGACTCTAAGTGAGCTAGGAGCGCTCAACCTTTCCTAAACATCACCAAATTCCATGACATCCAAGATTCTTCTAAGGGATCGACCGACTACATCATCGTCTGCCATCGCCGTTTTGGGTTCTGGGTCAGAGAAAACTTTGGCTACTGATTCAATAAGTGGAGGGGGCCCAACTCTCAGCCTACCCATGATACGTCTCAACCTTCTTTTCTCTCCCAATTTGAAGTACAAAAGATCAAGTGTAAGTACACATTTAGAGGTGTGGCTCTCAACCTTACCTAACTTTGTTTATCAAAATGAATGCATGAATGAATGGGTGGATGGGCATATATACAAGCTTTTACGGGTGTGGAGTGCATTCCAATCATTGAGGGAACAATCAGCTAAGGTTTGTTCACCACATTCATAGAATGTTACTCACAGGTGGTTCGAAGACCGGGGTTTTGAATCAAATTAGGGTTTGACTTGATGGATGGCTGAATATGGAATGACTTTAATAGTCGGGTGGCTCACTTACCGAGTTGGTCACTCGAAGGTTGTTGACTGGGTGGTCTAAGGTGAGTTGACTCGCTGGTCCCTCAAAGGGTGTTGACTTAATGATCAAAGGTGAGTTGACTCGTTGGACACTTGAAGGGTGTTGACTCAGTGGTCAAAGGTTAGTTGACTCATTGGTCACTCAGAGGGTGCTCACTCGGTGGTCAAAGGTGAGTTTACTAGCTAGTCACTCGAAGGGAATTAACTCAATGGTTAAAGGTGAGTTGACTCGCTTGTCACTCAAAGGGTGTTGACTCGGTGGTTAATGGTGAGTTGACTTGCTGGTCACTTAAAGGGGTTATTAATTTCGGCCTAAGGGTTTAGCCCAGGTGGACTAAACAATCTATTTAATTTTATCTTATAAACTGGGCCTAGGTGGACTCATTGGTCTATTTCATTTCAGCTCACAAACTGAATAGGTGGACTCATTGGTCTATTTCATTTCGGCTCAAAAACTGAGCCTAGGTTGGCTCACTAGTCTTGGTTCCTATGCCTAAGGAAATAATGTCACACATTTATGTCATGGATGCATAAGGATGTAGTTAGCTTCCACACAATCGTGAAGTTCATGATGTTTTCTAGTTTTTTTACAGTTAATAAACCTGCACATGTAGCAAACGATTAGATAATGCCTACTGCCCTTTTAACCCTAATGTGTTATTTCACTTTAAAGTTAATGGGGGACTTAGCGGAGTCTGCTCGCTTGCACTCATGGTTTTCTGATAAACCTATGGGGAATCATTTATGGTTCGACTATGTGTAGGTTTCAGTCTCAGGTTTAGGTGTGATTGGGTACCCTATGCCTTTGTGTACCAAGTTCCACTGGCCCTAAGTAAACCAAGAGAACCTTTTCCATATATAATCGGGTAGTCTTGCCCTAACCGAGCAAGGCCCTCGCACATTACCCAAGGTGTGTGATCATATCCGCACCCCCAAAGCCCTAAAGTGAACTTGGACATACTTCACTGAAAGACACCAAAATTGGCTATTGGGTAAAGAACACATATGCTATGCAATCCTAAAATTCGTTTAATGATGAATTTTACCACGTATTCCATAATTCCAAAATTTAATTTGAACAATATTTTAATTGTTATGTCATAAAAAAGAATTTTTAAAAAATCAGGTTTTTATAAAAATAATTTTAGATCCCCAGCAGAGTCGCCACTGTGAGCGGGTGAGGCTTTTGGGAGGATGCACGTGGGGTGCGGTGTGCGGGGCGCATCTAGTTCAGTTTAAGAAAATTCAATGAGGGGAATAAAATGCATGTGCCTCTTTTATAATAAAATATTTTATTTTATTAAGGAGAAAATCATTTTATTATTTTTCACATAAACTTATTGAGTGTGAAAAACGTTGCTTTTTATGTGCTAAAAATGTGATTATATTGAGAAATATATTTACAAATTTTAATAAAATAAAATATTTTTAAATAAAGCTTTTTATTTAATTTAAAAATAGAATAGAGTCGCCACACAGTTCAGCTCCCACGGAATTGTGGTATACTGATCTAAAATGGGATTTTTAAACCAAAAAGAAAATGAGATTCTGAGTTCGGAAATAATAGGTACTAATATTGTTCAAATTGTTTGAATAAATTTTGGAATTATGTTTTATGTGGTAAATTCAGTATCACAATGGTTTTATTTAGAATATAAATTCTATAAATAAAATGGGCATTCTAACGGCATAATAAATTGATATTTTCTATGAAATTTCGGTAGAGTAACAACAGCGTTCGAGTTTCAGGCCGAAAACTCGGATAGAGTTTCCTCATATTTTAGATGTTTTATCCATACCTGCAAACTTATTTACACATATTATAGTTTAAGTGGCTCTAGTGGCTTACTTAACGAGACAAATGGAAATTCCATGTATAATAATAAAGTAATAAAAATGAAGCTTAATGAATTTTAAATTTGGGCTTACAGCCAATTACCCTCAGTTTACCTTTTCGTCTATCCAGGATGGCTTGAGAGCCGATGCGGGACTGAAGTTGTCAAAAATTGTTGTTTGATTGGAAAATAGGTTTAACCCAAGTTATGGCTATAATATTATATTATTTGTATAGAAAATACGAGGATTTTAGAGAAATTGGGTCCATTTTAGACCAAAGAGCACTATGAGATCTTGATCTAAAAGACCAAAAAATGAGTTTTTACTAAATACTTTTAGTAATGCTCAGGTTTGGAAGTGTTTTGGTAGATTTTAGGGGCTTTTAGGACTCCTTGAACCAAAGTGGCATAATGGGTTTTACGTTAGATTTTGTCTGCTGCTTAAAATGGAAAGAATGGCCTCCTATTTATAATAGGAACGTAATGAGCCAGCGGGCTCATTATATAGGCAACGAGCTAGCGGGCTCGTCGCCTACTTGAGTGCAAATCTGGAAAATCTGACAGTAAATCTCATGAATCTTATCGAGATTTTATTTTTTTTACTATAGATAGGTAATGAGCCAGCAGGGTCATCGCGCATTTGTTTGCCAAATTTGACTTATTGATTTTTTGGTAGGAAATGTTAAATCGAAGCTTCCCTGGAATGTGAATTTTTGAATTTTGGAAATTTGAATGACAATTTTGTCCTTTTGGCTTTCTTGTTTGATCACTAATTGAAATAGGCATTATTCCTCATCGGGTCGAAAAGGACCTATGCCAATAGGTACATTGATAGTGGATGCTCAGGGCATAAGACTAGTTATGAAAGCTCATTCATCACATTGAACCTTAAAAGAGGAGGAAGTGTGAGCTTTAGAGATAATAAGAAGGGAAAAAACCTCATAAGCGGAACAATAGGCTCTGAGATCCATATAGAAGAAGTCTTACTTATGGATGGACTAAATTTCAACCTTCTGGGCGTTGCACAACTCTGTCATCAAGACAGAAAGGTAGTTTTTAATTCTAATGGGCTCTCAATCATTGACTGTAAGTCCAACTCAACTCTCCTATATGCACCATGAATAAATAATGTTTATAAAATTGATGTATCATGTAAAACAAACAAAAATATTTGTTTGGTGTCAAAGGAGGAGAAATCATGGCTCTAGCACCGAATATTGGGACATGTTAGTATGAATCTTTTATCCAAAATGGTTAAACAAAAACAGGTTGAGGGACTGCCTAATATTGCTTTCAAAAAGGATCATCTTTGCACAACATGTCTGTTAGGTAGACAAACTAGGAAAAGTTTTAAATCTAAAACTGATTTCTCATCCACAAGACCTTTAGAACTGTTGCATATTTACTTGCTTGGACCTGTTAATCCAACAAGTATAGCGAGAGTAGATTTGCAATGGTTATTGCAGATTATTTCTCCCGATACACACGGGTCATCCTACTCAATAGCAAGAATGAAGCCTTTGGATAGTTGTCAAAATTATTCATTCACATAGAGGTAAAACATGACATCATCATCTCACGCGTTAGAAGTTACCATGAGTGAGAATTTGACTCAGCATGTGAGTCATAGTCAAATCCTTAGAGGTGACTCATCATCTGAATGAATGACCAGTGTATGAAGATTCAAACAAATAATTCCAAATGTATTCGAATTTGAAAATGCAAAAAGACACCTCATACGCGGTAAAACTCTAAAAACAGTTTGTCTTTTACCATCAATAACACTATGAGTTTACTCATTGAAAACTAATGGTTTATGTGCAAACCATTACAAAAAGACTTTATTACCCTCAGATCTGATCCAAAGTCTTTAAAAACCACTAACTCTTCATCTTTAACCTTACGCTCTCAAAACTTTCAGAAGCAAACCTCTACAAAAATACGCTCATCTCCTAATTCAAAAAACCTTGAAAAATGGATCCCAAGAGATCAAACCTTGCTACCATCAAGGCAGAGAAAAAGGATTCCACTCCCAAATACAAGCCTATTTGTAGACAATTATGTACTCACTACTCAACTGCATGATGACATTATTAAGGCACACAAAATGACCTCCTAAATGACTAACCATACCCTGAAGTTGTGAGGGAGTTCAATGCCAACCTCAAATATTTTGGGGATAACCTTCAAATCGAGGTAAAAGGCACCTCCATCACAATTACCCCACATCTCATTGTGGAAATTCTCACAATCCCAACTGAGGGATTAGTTCTCAGAAAAAAGTCTAATGGGCTTTAAAGAGACATCAGATACAATGATAAGTTAGGGCTATTGTGATTGGATGACATTTTAGACATGGCAAACTTCATGATGTGAGCCAAGGGACAATCTTTTTAGTTTAAAGGTGATAAAAATATTTAAATAATCTTGAAGTTGAGTTTAAGCCAATGTTATATTAAAGGAGATGAGATCCAAATCTCATCCTTAAGATAGAGTCGCCATCCAGTTCGCTCAACTGGGAAATTTGGAGTACGATTATCCCACTGGGCGGTAGACCGCACCTTAAATAGAGATTCGGAACTCGGCTAATGTTTGTGAACTCTTGGTGGTATAAGATATATAGATCTCCCTTGTTGCCTTGCTGCGGGGTCTACTAGGAGTTGGTTGATTTAGGCCTGATGGAACCATTTAGTTCAAGTTTGTACATTTTAATGAATAAAAGAATTGAGACCCAAATCTCGATACAAAGGATAGAGTTGCCACCCAAGTTGTCCACTTGGAAAAGAGTTTTGGCATGGTTCCCATTGGGTGGAAGACTCATACCTTTTAGATTAGAGATTCGAGTATCGAAAGAGTCACTTAATTCTCATTTAGTTAATTCAAAATTACATTCACCGCATAAAACCATTTTCTTTTCATAATTTGGGGAGTTATTACAGAAATCCTTTTTTTCTACACTCTTTTACACTTGATTCATGCATTCAACAATTCATAATAAAGCCCAAGCAATAAAAGGGGGATAAAAATTACAAGCAGGGGAAAAATGGGGGAATTGCAAGGGAACTTATATATTTGCTCTAAGTTATAAAAGAAAATAAATGAATTTATCTGCATCCACAAAGATTAGCACAGTTTACAGCACATCATAAGTCTACATTTTGTTAGGAAATAATGTGATTATGTTAGCATGGGAGTTTTACAATCAGTAGTGCCCAAGCTACTTCTAGGAACGAAAAGAAATAAAGGGTCTTCAATGTATTTTGTTATGAAAACACATTTTGACTTTTTGTGGGTTGATTTACCAGATTATTTGTGAAACTGATTGTGTGGAAAAGGGTGGTGTTGATTCATTTTACAAGATTAAAAAGGGAACTTTGGATTTTACCTAGGGACCAGTATCCATACGGGTGGGGTGGGACCCATGCGGCTCCTGGTGGGACCTATACGGGTGTGGGGGACCCGTATGGGTCCTGGTCCCTAACAGAACCTCAGTTCAGTGGAAATAGATTTATAGAGAAAGGATAGGACAAAAAAGGGATTTCCTTCCATATAGGTATGATGCACCAATTTAATATCCCTAAGGATATAATAGTCCCAACAAGGCCCATGCAGGACCAGACTCAAAATAGAGATAAAAGGGGAGATGGAATAAAATAGATGTGAAATGACAATAAAATAAATGAGTTGTGAGTCTCTTTGAAACACTGGAGAGTACCTTTATATAGTGAATCCACTTTAGAGCAATCTCCATACCGAATGGAAGCTTTATCTAAGTAGAAGGATGAATGAAGGATTTACAACTATTTTAGGTGAGCATTTGTGTGGACAGAACCTCTCCTCAATCCTAAAATGAAGCTAGAGAAAAATAAAATGTGGACAAAATCCTTGTAGAAAAGTTTTCTCCCTACTTTAACTCTTCTATACCCCCAACTATACCCTTGCAATAACCTAAAAAAATTCCTAGAATTATTTCCCTATGGTAGTATTTTATTCTCTTATTTTTCACTCTTCCTTAAATGTGAAGAAATGCCTACTTTTATAGGTATAAAACATGTGTGAACGCATTAAATGCCATTTATTGCTAATTTTACATATTTATGGCTTATTTTGTGCATTAAAACAGACTGTTTGGGCATCGAGAGGAACCGTACAGGTGGCCTAGGACCCATATAGATCCTAGTAGGACCAGTATGGACAATTCTAGGGGATTTGGGACCGGTATGGATGGGTTAGACCTATACTAGTCGGGCAAACACATACAGGTCTGATTGATCGACCCATATAGATCCGTGCAGATGGGTCTGATCGTTTTTTTTATCAAAAATGGCTGAAATCGATCGATTTTAACCAATTTTGACTAGTATTGATTGCTTTTGGCTAAAACTAACTTTTTTAGGGACCTAGGCATCGGTTTTCTATGATTTAGGTTTGACAAATCTTGACCAAACAACATTGAAACCACTCCGAGTAAACAATACATGTAGAAGATTGCATTATATAACTCTCATCATCGTTTCGTGAGAAGAACCATTAAAATCTTGTGCTCACAGACTACCCCTTATGAGATCACTATAGATACAGATCTATATGATCTTATAATGTGAGCGAAGGTTTAGAAATCATACCTGATGTGATGATATGGGTGGGTTCTTTTCTTGAGTCAAACACCTTTCCTTAGAGTCTCTTTCCTGAGGTGGACAACTTTCCTTCATATTCCTTTCCTGAGGTAAACATCGTTCCATTTTTTCTGCTTTCCTATGGCTAACATCCTTCTTTTAGAGTGCGTATCCCTTTCCTAAGGCAAATGACTTTCCTTCGACTAATGCTGGTGTATCCCTTTCCCAAGGCAGATGACTTTTCCTTGTAACCCTTTATTAAGGTGAATTACTTTCATGTTGATGATGTAACCTTTTGCTAAGGTGGATGACTTTCCTACTGATGGTGTTCCCTTTCCTAAGGCGGATGACTTTCCTAATGATGGTGTATACCTTTCCTAAGATAGATGACTCTTCTATTGGGGATTTATGAGTTACATGTCAAAAGATAATAAAAACACAGTGTTAGTTACTGCCTTAAATGACACGTCTTGATTCTTAATTGACTTGTAGTGAACAAAAATTGTTTTGCCCCTTCAATCAAGAATGAAGATGTGAGGATAGGGATTGGTCCTTGAATAAACTGTAAACTGAGTTTGCAAATGTTGGGTTTCGCCCAACAGTTTTATGTTGGAATGCCCCTAGGGTGGTGCCCCTAGGATGGATGCCTCTAGAGCATCGAAAGTAGAGCGATGCCCCTTGACTGATTCTGGTATTGGGGAATGAGATAATGCCCCTCGGTTAATTCTGCTGCTAGGGAATGGGGGATGCCCTCTAGATAAACTTCTTTGCTTGGGAAGTGCCTTTTTGGATTAATTGTTTGATAGGGAAATCTTTCATGCTTGGGTGAACGTGGGGTTTGCCTTAATCTGGATCTGATGCTGGTGTTCCTTACTCGAGGTTGAAGGCTTTCCTTTGTGCTCTTTTCTTAAGGTAAGCATCCTTACTTTGCGTTCCTTTGTTTAGACTAACCGCTTTCATTTGTTGTGTGCGTCCCTTTCTTAAGGCGGACGACTTTCCTTTGCTTTGCATATCCCTTTCTTAAGGTGGCTTGGCTATCCTCTGCTTTGTATATCCCTTTCTTTAGGCGAATTGACTTTCCTTTGATTGATGCTGGTGCATCCCTTTCCAAAGGCAGATGAATTCTCTCGTATCCTTTTATTAAGGCGGATCAACTTTCTTGGATGATGGTGTATCCCTTTCTTAAGGTGGATGACTCTCCTGTTGGCGTATCCTTTTCTTAAGGTGGATCAACTTTCCTAGCTGATGATGATGTAACCCTTTCCTAACGCAGATGACTTTCCTGCTGGGGAATTTGAATAACTTGTTAAGAAACAATAAAAAAAATGTTGAGTTAGCTATTGGCTGAGATGACACTTCTTGATTCCTGATTGACTTTATGGTGAACAAAAATTTTGTCCTTTCAATCAAGAATGAAGAAGTGTAGGTTGGGATTGGTCCCTAAATAAAATGTAAACTAAGTTTAGATATGTTGGGTTTGGCCCAACTGCTTTGAGCTGAAATGCCCCTCGGTGGTGCCCTTAGGGTGTGCCCCTATGATGGGTGCCCATAGGGTGTTTGAAAATGGGGTGTATGACCCTTGATTGATTCCACTATTGGGGAATGGGGGGATGCCCCTCAATTGACTTCTTTGAGTTGCTCAACTGGTGGGGGGATTCCCCTTGAAATTGCCCTTGAGTGGCTTGACTTATGGTGGGATGCACCTTGAAATTGCTCTTGAGAGGCGTGAATGGTGGGGGGATACCCCTTGAAATTGCTCTTGAGAGGCTTGAGAGGTGGGGGATTCTCTTGAATGATTTGACCACTAGGGAAAATGTTCCTTGGTTCAATTGGGCTTTTGGGGATACTTCTTGAAGTGATGCCCCTAGAATGGTATTGTTGTCACTTACACTCTCTTTCTTAATAAGCTTGGTGTGCCCCTCTATTGCCTGGCACCCCCTCTTGGTAAGAAACCTAGCTTGATATTGGGCTTGAGTTGAGCCTGAGCTTAACTGGTTTTCGCCTGTAAAGGCCTTTATAAAGTTGTGATACGGGGTGGGTTCCTTAATTGAGGCAAACTCCTTTCCTTGGTGTTCTTTTCTTAAGGCGAACATCTCTCCTTTGCTGAGCGTATCCCTTTCTTATGAATGACTTTCCTTTAACTAATGATGGTGTATCCTTTTCCTAAGGCAGATAACTGCTCCTCATATCCCTTTCTTAAGGCAGATCAAATTTCCTGGTTGATATTGCATCCCCTTCCTAAGGCCGGTGATTCTCATGTTGATGGTGTATCCCTTTCTTAAGGCAGATGACTCTCCTACTGCTGATGTATCCCTTTCCTAAGGCAAATGACTCTCCTACTACTGGTGTATCCCTTTCCTAAGGTGTATGACTCTCCTACTGATGGTGTACCCCTTTCCTAAGGCGGATAACTCTCCCTATGATGGTGTATCCCTTTCTTAAGGCGGATGACTCCCCTGCTAAGGATTTTGAGCTACCTGCTCGAGGGCAATTTTAGTTGTTTAGAGGAAAGTGTCCTCAGGACATCCAAGCTCCTAGGGTGTATCCTTAGAAACCATCTCGAGAAAGCTTAACTAGTTGGGGGTGCCCCTAGAAATTTTCCCTTGGGATGATTTGGGGTCGATGCCCCTTAGGTATTCTTCTGACCAGGGGAATGGTTTCTCTAACCGCTAAGCCATCAGGGTTAAGGATCGACTTTTTTTAGGGATAGGGGGAATGCCCTTAAAATGTTTCATTTGTTGGGGAACGAACTATCCTGATGTGATTACTCTGCTGAAGAAAAGTGCCCCTTCGATTGGCATTCAGGTTTTTCTTGTATAACCTGCAGGGAATAAAGAAGTTTTATCAGAATATGACCTGAAATGGTGCATCTTAATTCTTGATTGACTTTATGATGAACAAAAATTTTTGCCCCTTCATTAAGACGTATTGGGGTTTTGCGCCTAATTAATTGAAAGATTGGATGAAGAGATGTTGGGTTGGTCCCAATTGTATTTTGGTATGCCCCTGAAGTGGCCTGACTACTAGGAAAAAATAGCCTATGAGTGGCTTAACTGCTTGGGATGAAGTCTCCTGGATGACTTAGATTGTTAGGGGGTGCCCCTTGAAAGAGAAACTTAGCTGCTAGGGGGATGCCCCTGGAATTGCTTTTGGGTGGCTTGACTAGTCAAGGGGATGCCCTTTGAATAGTTTTCTTGTAGGGGAAATGATCCCTCTAACAGTCTAATTGCCAAGGATGCTTCTTGGGAAGATGTCACTCGAATGGCCCCTTTATTGCGTAGGTCATTTGGTTGGTGCCCTTTAGGGGAGTTCCCTTAGGGAATTTGATTATGGGGGGATTCCCCTAATTAATTGAAAAAATTGAGTTGAAGAGATGTGGGATTGGCCCCAATTTTTATTTGATGTGCCCATGCTACTGAGGAGTTCTAGTTTTGCTTAGAAAACTATTCTAAAATAGGAGGGAGAACTTGTACGTGTAGATAGGACCCGTACAGCTGATACTCACCCGTATGGATGAGGTAGCTGTTGGATGCGATGCATACGCCTGTTGGGGACCCATATGAGAACCTTGTCTTAAATCTTAAAAGAGGATATGTATGCCTCTCACGGACTCTTACAAGTGTGGACAAACAGTGTATGCCCAAATCAGACTTATGATTTTTCTTGGTGTTGGATTTGTAGCTAGTGAAGGATACCCTCGTGGTAAGTTCAAACCTGCAAAACTTAAAACCTAAACTATGCATGTTGAATGATGTATCAACATTTAGTGCTTGTATTGATGCTTGGTCTTATTTGTAGAATCTGTTGCCATGGAGCATGAGCGATCGAACTATGATCTGGACGTTCTTGAAGAAAAAAGTCCAATTCATTGAGATGTTTCCCTTGCTTGTATGAGACTGACACCTTGACCTTTATACAGAAACAACTCCTTGAACACATGTCATACTACTAAGCTTCATCTGTATTGACTTTCTAGACCTGGATTGTCTCTCTAGACTCGTACGGCTCTCCTTTGACTTGTGCCCCACATTAAAAGGATTCCATATTCTACTTGGGACCCTTTGCCTCAAGGATATTCACATTGTTGCCTTGTCCATCTTTAGTTGGGACAAAGACTTGACTTGCTAGTAAATTGACTAGTGACCCAACTTTTGAAGTTCTAGATCACAAAGAGACTCACTCGGCCCATATTGATGAGTACTACCGAGATTTGTTAGCTTAGATGCACACTAGGGGAGTTTGTCTTTGAGGTGTCCAAACTGTAACTTGTTGCCAGCTGGATGAAGCTATTGGAAGCACTTTACGCTTTTAATTTGAGTTCTAACTTTCGCACAGACCTCTTCATGTGATGCGATCTATCGAACTAATTTTTGTATTTTATTTCTTTCTTATTTTTCTTTCTCTCTTTTTTGTCTTAAATTTTGCCTGAACTGTCCTTGATGGCTCAGTTCATCAGACTTCCTTTCTTTTCTTTTTTTTCTTCTTGTCCTAATTTTGGCCTGAATCGCCCTTTCAGGTTTTCAATCCAGTAGACTTTTTCTGGCTTTTGGATGAACCTTATTTCTTTTGTTTATTATCAGTGCTTTTGTCTTTTGTTGAATAATACATGAATAGTAAAGATAACAACATCGAATACAAAATGTAGAAAACAGATGTTCACATACTTACGATCATTTCATCTAAAGACATGCATGCATTCATAAGACCAGGATTCTTACCAAATCATAACATTTTCATCGATGAAACTAAGTTTGAGTGAATAGGCAATTGTAATAGTTTCAAATCTTTAATCCTTACCTTCTTTGTGGTTCTTTTACAGATTTTCCAGAAAGCAATTGACGTTTTTCTCTCGATGCCCTAACTTTTGCGTAAGCTGTGCTTTTGGGTTTTCAACTTAGTAGGCTTTATTTTTACGTTGGGGTACCGTAATTTTTTCCCGGCTGACATAAGCAGCGCTAACCGATGGGTATTTTATTTATTTATTTGGGCATGCTACTATTTTGTTATTTATTTCTTTTAACCTAGACATGATAGTGCTTAAGCCTATCTTGATTCACTAGATTCACGAACACATTTCCATCTATGTCAATGAGTTTAATTCCTCCCTTGCCAAGGACTTTCTTAACCATAACTGTCCTTCCCAATTAGGCCTAACTTGCCCCTAGCATTAGTGTTGACTTAGCATAGCTGTTTGAGAACCCGATCACCTGCCTTAAGGGGTTACTTTAGGTAAGCTTGGATTCTTCTCTTTTGTGAAAGTAGGAGGTCGTGTTATTATGGGGAAGGTTCTCCTTCATGTGAAAGAAGGAGATCAAGTTATTACGGATGCTTGGGATCATTAAGTAGGGTGAGGGGTATTCTTTCTTTTGAACAAATGGAGAACACATTTTTGGAGGGACATTTTGATGGAAATATACGTCCATAGGAGGTACCTACATTGATAAGAGATGCCCATTTGTTGGATGTGATGATTTATCCTTTTGAAGGTTTTGGAAGAGCTTTGGATTTAGGCTTGCATTCATTTTTTATTTGTGTTGTAAGATCTTTTCCTTCAATAGTGCTTTTGATGTAGAGTATATCTTCCTTTTTGCTCTTGGGCTCTTGGTTTACTTTCTTAGTGATGTGTATCTTCATCCCCCCTCATGGAAGAAGATGAGCAAAGACCTAAGCCTATCATGATTGCTAAGCACTTTTCATCTCTCTTTTCTTTTTTTGGTGGTAAGTTTTAACCATTGGAACCTTATGCATTGCGATGTACTCGAATTCAAATTCTTTAATAAACATGATGAAATTTTTAAGAATGTTGATTTTATTAGTGATATGCATTATAAGTGGTATTGTTTGCATCAAAACACTAGCAACGTTAAAAAGTTACCTCATCCCCAAAATCATCCTCCACATGGGGAGGGTCTTCATCTTTAATCTCGGTATGATCCATTGGTGAATCGATAGTCTCCCAATCCGAAGCTTGTACTTGTATTGACATTAGTCCTCTTTGTGCTTCAGCAAGGTCTTCCAGTTCCTCAATTCTTTCCCACTTTTCAGCCCATTGATAAGTGGTACATGTAATTAAGGAGGACTGATTACCTTATACTTCTCTATGCTAGGCATACTAATGTCCTTGGGGACCCAACCCTCTTCCTTTGAGACTTGAATAGGATTAGAAGGTTGTTAAGCAATCATGATGGTTGCAAGCAACTTTTGAAGCTACTCTTTCAGTTCTAAGGACAAAGATGATGCTCCTTAGTGGGTAGTCGCACCAAAGGGTAAACATATTGATTGAGGAAAGGTCATCTCCTTAGGTGTGTGTATGAAATTGGGACCTTGGCTAGAACATACAAACTAAAATACTAGTGGTACAAACCCTTGCTTAGGCTGACCAAACTGACTATCGGTTGGTGGAACTGTCGGACCCACTGAATGAAACGGCTAGCTAAACTGACCAAACGGACAAACTGAACCCAACTGACCAAACTAACTGAATCATTCTACATGAACTTGAACAAGTGGTATGTAAAACTGAGTGAACTAAGCTTGGAACACATCTCTAGATGGAGTAGGCTACCACTAATCACTGCTTCAACTGATGGAACAAGAGTAGTCTCAACTTGAGAAGTATTGGGCACCCTCTCTTCAGCCAAGATTTCCCTTATCTAAGCCAACATCTTGTCATTCATGAAGTTTAGAAACTAATCACTTCCCAAGAACTATCAGATGGAATTTGCACTCTGGCCTAATATTGGCCATCGATGCATTTGCCTCCTCCTCAAAACTAGTATCCTTAACCTCGACACCAACGAGTCTATCACGGGTCAAAATATTAGACATCTCCTTTAGCTAATCAGTAGTATCAGGATCAAACTAACCAAATTGACTGCTAGCAGAACTGCTCGAAGGTGGGACCTCAACCTTTAACTGAACCGGAGAAGGTGGAGGGAGGGTTGGAATGCAAACTAAATGGACTTGAGAATGTTGCCAAGCTCTAACTCTCTCTCATTGTAGTAGGGACCTAAATATCAGTACATGAATGGGTTTGGTTTTGCATGAGCAATATAAAAAAAACGCATGGAGAGGTCAATTACAAAGGAATACAACATAAAGCATGTGAAGCATATTCTTCCAACCTTATTCCTCCCGCTGATTCTGAAAGTATGCTCCTTTGATTACCATGAGGTTAACAAAGGTTAAGCTATTCTAATCTTACAGGAAAAAGGTACCTAGAGGATAAAATTCTATGGCTTTCGATTCGAATGGTGTAGGGACATATCAGAATTTTATGTAGTAGGTTCCCATCACATCAGGCCTCTTTTGGAGTGAGATGACAATGAGTGTTCCACCCTTTAGAGTGTCCCTAATTCTTGGCCGGCATGAGTGACACTTTTGCAAATTTCGTAGAAAAATAGGGCACCCTAACCTAGTACCACAAGAAGAGCGCATTTAATTCTAGATAGAAGGAGGTGAGAAGATAGAGTGTAATAATTTTCCCAAATGATGAAGGAGAAATAGGGTTGAATAATGTAAATGATTTTTGGTGCCCATCTTAATCTTTTAAACTTATAAAACCAACCAAAATTTTTCAGGTTAAAAGATTGTTTCCCCTAGCATAGTCGCAACTGTGAACTCTCGGTGGTCGAAGATATGTTGATCTCCCTTGGCGCCTTGCGGAGAGGTCCACTAGGGGTTGGTTGATTTAGGCATGATGGAACAATTTAGTTCAAGTTTGCACATTTTAACCAATTTTAATGAATAAAAGAATCAAGACCCAAATCTCGATACAAATGCTAAAGTTGGATCAGAGATTTGGGTATCAGATGAGTCACTTATTTCTCATTTAGTTAATTCAAAATTACATTCTCCCCATAAAATCGTTTTCTTTTCATGATTTGGGGAATTGTTACATAAATCCAACTTTTCTACACTCTTTCACACTAGATTCACGCATTCAACACTTCATAATAAAATACAAGCAATAAAAGGGGGTTGAAATTATAACCGGACAAAAAATGGGGGAATTACAAGAGAACCTATACATTTGTACTAAGTTACAAAACAAAATAAATGAATTCGCCTGCATCCATAAAGATTAGCACAGTTACGACACATTATAAGTCAGCATTTTGCTAGGAAAAAATGTGATTATATTACCATGGTAGTTTTTCAATCGATAGTGCCCGAGCTGCTTTTAGGATGGAAAAGAAAAAATGGGTCTTCAATGTATTTTGTTATGAAAACACAAGTTAACTTTTTGTGGGTTCATTTACTAGATTATTAGTGAAATGGATCGCATGGAAAAGGGTGGTGTGGATTCATTTTACAGGATTAAAAAGGGAACTTTGAATTCTACCTGGGGCCAGTATCTGTACGGGTAGGGTGGAACTCATACGGCTTTTGGTGGGACCAATATGGGTGTAGGGGCACCCGTAAGGGTCCTGTCTAGTCCTAGACAGAATCTCAATTTAGTAAAAGCATATTTATGGAGAAATGACAGAACAAAAATTGGATTTTCTTCCATATGGGTATGGCGCACCCATTTAATATCAACAAGGACATAAAAGTACTAACAAGGCCCAAACAAGTCAGGACCAGACCCAAAACAAAGATAAAAGAGAAGATGGAATTAAATAGATGGAAAACGACAATAAAATAAATCAGATGTGAGTCTCTTTGAAACATATGAAAGTACCTTTACGTAATGAATTCACTTTAGAATGATCCCAATACCGAATGGAAGCTTTGTCAAAGTAGAGGGATGAATGAAGGATTTAGAACTATTTTAGGTGAATGTTTGTGATGACAGAACATCCCCTTAATCCTTAAATGGAGCTAGAGTGAAACTAGAGAGAAATAGAATGTGGACAAAATCCTTGTAGAACGGTTTTCTCCCTATTTTATCTCCTCTATACCCCAACTATATTCTTTAATAACCTCAATAACTTGATATAATTATTTCCCTATAGTAGTATTTTATTCTCATATGTTTCTCTTATTTTTCCCTCTTCCTAAAATGTGAAGAAATGCCTCCTTTTATAGGCATAAAACATGTGTGAACGAATTAAATGCATTAATTGCTGATTTTATGTATTTATGGCTGATTTTGTGCATTAAAACAGACTATTTAGGCATCAGAAGGACTCGTACGAGTGGCCTAGGACACGTACGGGTCCCGGTAGGACCAGTATGGATAATTTTAGGGGATTTGGGACTACCATAGATAGGTTGGACCCGTATAGGTCAAGTGGACCCGTATGGGCCTGAGCAGTCAACCCATACGGACCTATAAGGATTCGAGTGGACCTGTAGGGATCCGTACAGATTGGTCTGACCGGTTTTGACTAAAAATGGCCAAAATCGATCGATTTTGACAACTTTTGACCAATTTTTACTAGATTTGTCTGGTTTTGATTGCTTTTGATTAAAGCTGACTTTTTTAGGGACCTAGGCATTGGTTTCCTAAGGTTTAAGTTTGACAAATCTTGACCAAATAACATTGAAACAACTCCGAGTAGACCATTCATGTAGAAGATTGCATTATATAGCTCTCATCATCATTTCATGAGAATGACCATTAAAATCCAGTGGTCACAATGTTATCTACTCTTCGCTAAGCTAAATCAAATCATTTATTTTAGACAAAAGTGTCATTCTTCTTATGTGATTTATATCCTCCTAATTAGAATTTTCGATTTATAAAGCAATTCTCATGCAAGGATCATGCAAAAGCGGTAAAGTAAAATAATATTACAATCATCCAAAAAATAATAAAATGCAAGAAATGAAAATAATATTTACAAAGCTTTTCAAATCCTATACATTTTTCTATATGAGAAAGTAAAATACCCTAAGGCCTAATCATACATCTAACCTAATCTACCTATAACCACAAGGATTAGCATAGATACGACACATGATGAGACATAATCACTCATTAACATGCTTGCTTAGTGTCCAAAATAAGAATCGATTAGCATGGAATTTTTATCTCGAATAAAACGCTTAAAAATAAATTTTTCTTTGAAAAATCCATTTTCAGACCCATTTTCTTGATTTTAATTAATGAAAATGCCACATGAAAAATGTTGGGACTGATTTCATAAGGTATTACACCTTCATCCTGTGGGTACAATCCTAAAAACCTAAAAAATAACGAACTAAGGTCGAAAAAGACAAAATAGGTGCATTTTTGTAATTTTTACCAAGCACCGCTAGAGGTTGTTGGCGCTGCCACGACTACTCTGGCGGCGTTGTTGAACGTATGTCAGCGGCACCATAGCGGCGGTGATGACCACCTATAGGAGTGTCGGAAAAAATTTTGATAATGGGAGGAAATGGGTATTTTTGCACCCGTAAAGTAAAAACCACTAGGATTTTAAGCTGATTTCAACATTATTTTTGTGAATCTGGGTTTAAAACAACAAAATGGTACTAATTTTATAGATTGGGAGAGAAAAATACCCAAAAATGCACAAAAATCGCCCCGGGGCAGCTGAAGCTACTTTGGCACTGCCGCTGGAATGGCGATGCTGGCTTCCATGGCGGCTCTAGCGATTTTCTTGCATTTTGCAAGAATATCCAATAAAAATCGGGCCAAATTCCCCAAAACAATAAAATAAAAAAACAAAACAGCAAGAAGAGTACGAGAATTACAAAAAGAGCTCAGAAATTATACCTTTAGGTCGTGAATCCACTATCTGAGACTTGAATCGACCCTTAGAAAGCCCCTTTTTATGATTTTAAGGATTTGGTTAGTGTTTGGCAAGAAATGTCTCTAAATCCTATATAGATCCATTTTAACCTACAATTTCTACTTAATTTTAGTTATTGGCCTATGAGATTAAGGCAAAGAACAATTAAGAATCAAGATTAAATTCAGATTCTATGCTTTTCTTAAGCTTTCTCTCTCTGGTTCATCATTTTCTCACTCTAAAACTCTAAATCTGATTTTCATCTCTGAAATGAGAGAAACGATCCCCACAAACCCTATTTTTTGCCCTTTAAACATCTCACGAGCTATCTATGATTGACTTAGTAGAAATTTCATCCAAAAATAAGTGCATGTGACTTAGAGAGAGAAAATGCTAGAAACTTCATATTTGTAGAACCCGTGCCAACTGCACCACTGCAGTGGTAGTGGAGCCATTAGAGCCATGGTGGCAGTGGCGTCTCCTCTAGGACAGGGCAGATGAGGTTGTCTAGCAATTTTTAGGTTCTTCGGTGATTTTTTAAGTGCGGTTTAAGGTTTGAAATCATAAAAAGGTTGTTTCCACGCGAGTTTTGATGCCAAAAGGTAGGAAAACTAGCTAAGGTAAGTCTCAAACAATTTCCATCATCGTTTGGTGAGAAAGACCAAAAGTACTGTGCTTATAGGCTACCCCTCGGGAGATTACCATTTGATGGGTCAAATGTGATCTCACGAAAGAGTAATGGATAGAAGTCCATACCTGAGGGTTATCTGGCTGGGCTTCGAGTCGGGGTGTACTAAGGTTATCACCAATGCAACATCAAAGCACCTACTAGGAGTAATGGTTCGACTTGTAGATTTGGAACATTCTTTAAGTCGGTTGTCTACTGGCAGTTTGCGAATGCACCATCAATGCACCTATCAAGAAGAATGATTTGACATGTAGATTTGGGACGTTCTCCAATTCGGTTGTCTACTGGCATTTTGCGAACGCACCATCAACCCACCTATCAAGAAAACTAATTTGACTTGTAGATTTAGGAGATTCTCTGAGTTGGTCTTCTACGGGCGGTTTGTGAATCCACCATCAATGCACCTATCAAGAAATTTTTTTACATATTAGTGATTGACATGAATTGCATTTTTATTACTTAATTGATTTTGTCAAGACAAAAAATTTGTGCCCCTTCAATTAACAATAAAAATGGAATATTGATGAAAAACTGAGTGTAGAAATGTCCGGGAGTTTGGAAAAATTGTTGCATGGTTGATTTTACCCCTTTAGTTGGAAAACATGGCTGAGAAACATGATTTATTGAAAATCATGGGCGGCGGCGCCGGAGTTGGGCATCATCACCGAAGCTACGGTGGCACCATTATAGTGCGGGGGAGGGGCACAATTAAGTGCCCCAAATCTTCATTTTTTTTGCATTTCTTCCTCTTCTTTTGGTTCCTTGGCTGAAAATTTCCCACCAAACCCCCAAAAGTTCAATTTCTTCCTGATTTCTTGGATTCTCGGCTTGAAATGTTATACATGATCCAAGAAAGATGTCATCAAGGCATTAATCATGCTTCATTACCCGAAGGGGAGGATAGATTACAGATTTGTTCCATCCCTAATGCGTATTGTCTTCAAGAATGAGATGAGTACTCGGAGTGTTCTCTGAGTTCTCGAGTTCCTCTTTACACGGAGATGGAGAATCATGCCTCCAAACACCAATTCAATCGACTAAACTGACTTCCCCTTAAATTTGAGACTTTATGGAAAGAACCTAATTTTGAATTTTAAGGTGTTTAGGCTTGAAATTAATTATGGAATCATGCTTAGAATTATGGTATACTAATCTAAAATGGTATTTTTATATCAAAAAGAAAATGAGATGCTGAGTTTAGATATAATAGGTACTCATATTGTTCAAATTGTTTGGAAAAATTTTGGAATTATGTTTTATGTGGTAAATTTAGCATCAAAATGGTTTTATTCAGAATATAAATTCAATAAATAAACAGCATAATAAATTGATATTTTGTACTGAAATTTTGGCAGAGTAACGGTAGTGTTCAGTTTTGGCCCGGAAACTCGCATAGATTTTCCTCACATTTTACATGTTTTATCCATACGTGCAAGCTTATTTACACATATTATAGTTTAAGTGGCTCCAGTGGCTCACTTAACCAAACAAATGTAAATTCCATGTGCAATAATAAAGTAATACAAAATGAAGATTAATGAACTTTAAATTTGGGCTTAGACCCAATTACCCTCAGTTTACATTTTCGTCTGTCAAGGATGGCTTGAGATCCGGTGTGGGACTGAAGTTCTCAAAAATTGTTGTTTGATTGGAAAATAGGTTTAACCCAAGTTATTGCTATAACCTTGGATTGTTCCTAAAGAAAATGTGGGGATTTTAGAGAAATTGGGTCGATTTTAGACCGAAGAGCACCGTGAGATCTTGATAACCAAAAAATGAGTTTGTATTGAATACTTGTAGTAAAGCTCAGTTTTGGAAAGTTTTTTGGCAGAGTTTCAGGGCTTTTAGGACTCCCAAAACCAAAGTGGTATATTGGATTCACATTAGATTTTGCATGCTTCTTAAAATGGAAAGAATGGTCTCCTATTTATAGTAGGGAGGTAATTAGCCGGCGGGCTCATCGCCTACTTGGGTGCAAATCTAGAAAATCTATCAGTAAATCTCATGAATCTTACGGAGATTTGATTTTTTTTTACTGTAGATAGGTAATGAGCCTGCGGGCTCATTGTGCATTTGTTTACCAAAATTTTACTTTTTGATTTTTCGGTAGGAAATGCTAAATCGAGGCTTCCCTAGAATGTGAATTTTTGAATTTTTGAAATTTGAATGACAATTCGGTCCTTTTGGCTCTCTTGCTCGATCACTGATTGAAATAAGCATTATTCCTCATCGGGCTAGAATGGACATGTACTAACAAGTATATTGATAGTGGATGCTCAAGGGACATGACTAGTGCTGAAAGCTCATTCATCACATTGAACCTAAAAAGAGGAGGAAGTGTGAGCTTCAGAGAGAATAAGAAGGGAAAAAACCTCGAAAGCGGAACAATAGGCTCTGAGATCTGTGGATGGACTAAATTTCAACCTTCTAAGCATTGCACAACTTAGTGATTAAGGTAGAAATGTAGTTTTTAATTCCAGTGGTTCCTCAATCATTGACTGTAAGTCCAACTCAACTCTCCTATATGCACTATGAACAAATATTGTTTATAAAATTGATGTATCAAATAAAACAAAAAATATTTGTTTGGTGTCAAAGGCGGAGGAATCTTGGCTCTAGCACCGAATATTGGGACATGTTAGTATGAATCGTTTGTCCAAATTGGCCAAACTAAACCTTGTTGAGGGACTGCACAATATTGCTTTTGAAAAGGATCATCTTTACATAGCATGTCAAATAGGTAAACAAACTAGGAAAAGCTTTAAATCTAAAACTGATTTCTCATCCAAAAGACCTTTAGAACTGTTGCATATTGACTTGTTTGGACATGCTCATCCAACAAGTATAGTAGGAGTAGATTTACAATTGTTATTGTAGATTATTTCTCCCAATACACAAGGGTCATCCTACTCAACACCAAGGATGAAGCCTTTGGATAGTTCTCAAAATTTTTCATTCGCATAGAGGTAGAATAGGACATCATCATCTCACGCATTAGAAGTGATTATGAGTGAGAATTTGAGAATTGGCAATTTGCTCAACTCTGTAAGGGAAGCGGAATTGAACACAATTTATCTAGCCCACATACTTTTCAACAAAATGGTGTTATTGAGAGGAAAAATAGAACCATAGTGGAGATGGCTCACACTATGCATAGTGACAACAGTCTACCCAAGTATTTTTGAGGAGAAGCTGTCGATATAGGATGCTACATTCTTGGTAGAGCACTCATCATACCTGAGTTAGAAAACTCTTTATGAGCTTTGGAAAGGTAGAAAGCCCAAGATAGGATATTTTAGAGCATTTGGATGCAAATGCCTCATAATAAATGCTAAAGAATATCTTAGTAAATTTGATCGTAAATATGATGAAGCTATATTTCTGGGCTACTCAATAGCAAGGCTTACAGGGTCTTCAATAAAAAGGACTAACACACTAGAAATATATGTACATGTAGACTTCGATAAGACTAACCATGCAGGAAATCAAAGAAGTTTCTTGAAAGAGGATGAAGTCTTACCTTAGAGGGAAAATGGCTCAAAAGCAGTAATTACAAATTGTGATCAAACAATTTCATTTGGACATCCTAAAGAAGAATTTAAGTAGAACCAAGAACAAGACCATGCTCACAACATCCAAATAGAAATTGGAACTCATAGAGCTTACACTCTGGATCATGTAATTGAAAATGTTCAAAATCTAGTATTGACAAAGGGACAACTTTAGTGGATGACCAGCCATCTAGCCTTTGTATCAATCATAGAGCCAAAGAAGTTTGAAGATGTAGAGCATGATGAGAACTAGATGATGGCAATGTAAGAAGAATTTGATCAATTTGCTTGGAATGATGAGTGGGACTTAGTTCCACTCCCCATAAGCAAGTCTATTATTGGAACCAAATGGGTTTTCGGAAAAAAACTTGATGAAGAAGGAAACGTCATCGGAAACAAGTGAAGACTTATTGCTCAAGGCTACAATCAATAGGAGGGAATTAACTATGATGAGACCTTTACCCCTGTTACCAGACTTGAAGCAATCAGAATCCTGTGTGCTTTTGTAACCCATATGAATTTCAAATGGATGAAAAAAGTGCTTTTTCTAAATGGAGTGATCTCATAAGAGGTATATGTGAAGCAGTAAATGGGATTGGACGATCCAAAACATCATCCTCATGTATTCAAATTGAAGAAGGCACTCTATGGTCTGTAGCAAGCTCTTAGGGCATGGTATGAATGATTGACAAAATTCCTCATATCAAAAGGATACATCAGAGGCAAAGCTAACACCACACTATTTATCAAAAGGAGAGACAAGGATATCATTCTTTTTAAAATCTATATGGTTGACATCACCTTTGGGGCAACAAATGAAGATCTATGCAAGGAATTTAGCAACTAAATGAAGAATGAATTTGAAATGTCCGTGATGGGAGAACTCACCTTCTTTCTTGGACTTCAGATCAAGCAGGGCTCAGAAGGAATCTTTATAAGTTAAGCCAAGTATGCCAAGGAAGTTCTAAAGAAGTTTGATATAGACAATAACAAGTCTATATCAACTCCTATGGAATCCAACAACATTCTATGCAAGGATTCAGAAGGAAAGCTTGTAGAAAAAAATCTCTATAGATGGATTATTGGCTCACTACTCTATCTCACTACTAGTAGACCAGATATACAGTATGTTGGATGCTATTATGCTAGATATCAAGCTAATCCAAGGAAATCTCATCTCTTTGCTCTCAAAAGAATTCTGAGATACCTTATTAGAACAGTTGATGTAGGACTCTGGTATCCAAATAATGAGGATTTCATGTTTAGAGGATACACAGATGCAGACTAGGGTAGAGACAAGCTAGAGAGAAAAAGCACTACTTGAGGATGTAACTTTCTTAGAGATTGTGTAGTTTCTTGGTAAAGCAAGAAACAAACATCAGTAGCTCTATCAATAATTGAAGTAGAATATATGGTTATCCGAAGCTGTGTAGGTAAGATCTTATGGATTAAGTAACACCTTGAATACTATGGAGTCATAACTGCAAGATAGAAGTCATGTGTGATAATAAAAGTGCTACTAACCTATCAAAGAATCTAGTTCAATATAGTAGAATGAAGCATGTCAACATCAGACATCACTTCATCAGAGGCCTTGTTCGGAAGAAGGATGTGAAGCTAGTCTACATTCCTATAGAAGAATAGCGTGTTGATATCTTTACCAAGCCTCTGAGCAAAGATCAATTCAGTAGCCTCCGAGGAGCTATTGGAATGACAAATCCTGTGTGAGTCATAATCAAAGCCTTAGAAGATGACTTAGAATCTGAATGAATGACAAGTGTACGAAGATTTAAATAATTAACTACCAAATGTATTTGAATTGGAAAAGGCAAAAAGACACCTCATATGCGGTAAAACTCTAAAAACGGTTGATCTTTTACCATGAATAATACCATGAGTTTACTTAATAAAAACTAACGGTTTATTTGCAAACCATTACAAAAAGACTTTATTGCCCTCAATTTTTGGTAAAAAAGTCTTCAAAAACCACCAGATCTTCATCATTAACCTTACGCTCTCAAAACTTTCAGAAGCAAATCTCTGCAAAAATTCTCTCATCTCCTAATTCAAAAAACCTTGCAAAATGGATCCTAAGAGATCAAACCCTGCTACCATCATGGCTGAGAAAAAGGATTCCACTCCCAAATACAAGCCTGTGTAATATACCAGAGGACCTACTAACATAGAAGCTCAACCTTTGTTTGGATACAATTATGTACTCACTACTCTACCTCATGATGAGATTATCAAGGCACACAAAATGACCTTCGGGATGAGCATGAATGTGCAACCATACCCTGGTGGTTTGAGGGAGTTCTACACTAACCTCAAATATTTGGGAGATAACCTTGAAATTGAGGTAAAAGGCACTCACAATTACCCCACATCTCATTAGGGAAATTCTCACAATCCTAACTGAGGGATTGGTTCACAGAAAGAAGTCTAATGTGCTTTAAAGAGACATTAGATATAATGATAAGTTAGGGTTGTTGTGAGTGGACGACATTTTAGACAAGGCAGATGTGGTGATGTAAGCCAAGGGAAAGTCTTCTTAGTTTAGAGGTGATAAAAATATTTAAATAATCTTGAAGTTGAGTTTAAGTCTATATTATATTAAAGGAGACGAGATCCAAATCTTGTCCTTAAGATAGAGTCGCCTTCCAGTTCAGCTCAACTAGGGAATTTGGGGTACGATTTTCCCACTGGGTGGTAGACCGTACCTAAAATAGAGATTCAGAACTCGGATAAAGTTTGAGAACTCTTAGTGGTATAAGATATATGGATCTCCCTTAGCGCCTTGCTGCAGGGTCCACTGGGGTTGGTTGATTTAGGCGTGATGAAACCATTAAGTTCAAGTTTGCATATTTTAACTAATTTTGATGAATAAAAGAATCGAGACCCAAATCTCGATACAAACGATAGAGTCGCCACCCAAGTTGTCCACTTGGAAAAGAGTTTTGGCACGGTTCGTATTGGGTGGGAGAATCATACCTTTTGGATCAAAGATTTGGGTATCGAATGAGTCACTTATTTCTCATTTAGTTAATTCAAAATTACATCCACCGCATAAAACTGTTTTCTTTTTATAATTTGGGGATTTATTACAGAAATCCTAATTTTCTACGCTCTTTTACACTTCATTCATGCATTCAACAACTCATAATAAAGAGCAAGCAATAAAAGGGGGATAAAAATTACAACCGAGGGAAAATGAGGCAATTGCAAGGGAACCTATACATTTGTTCTAAGTTATAAAACAAAATAAATAAATTCACCTGCATCCACAAAGATTAGAACTGTTTATAGCACATCATAAGTCTATATTTTGTTAGGAAAAAATGTGATTATGTTAGCATGGCAGTTTTGCGATCGATAGTGCCCAATGTATTTTGTTGTGAAAACACATTTTTACTTTTTGTGGGTTGATTTGCCAGATTATTAGTGAAACTGATCGAGTGGAAAAGGGCGGTGTTGATTTATTTTACAAGATTAAAAAGGGAACTTTGGATTCTACCCGGGGGCCAATACCCATATGGGTGGGGTGGAACCCGTATGGCTCTTGGTGGGACCTATACGAGTGTGGGGGATCTGTATGGGTCCTGTCTAGTCCTGGACAGAACCTCAGTTCAGTAAAAATAGATTTATAGAGAAATGAAAGAACAAAAATGGGATTTCCTTCCATATAGGTATGATGCACAAATTTAATATCCCAAAGAGCATAATAGCACCAACAAGGCCCAAACAAGTCAAGACGAGACCCAAAACAAAGATAAAAGGGCAGATGGAATTAAATAGATGTAAAATGACCATAAAATAAATGAGTTGTGAGTCTCTTTGGAACTCAGGAGCGTACCTTTACACAATGAATCCACTTTGGAGCGATCTCAATACCGAATGGACGATTTGTCAAAGTAGAAGGATGAATGAAGGATTTACAACTGTTTTAGGTGAGTGTTTTTATGGACGGAATCTCCCCTTAATCCTAAAATGAAGCTAGAGAGAAATAAAAACAAAATCCTTGTAGAAAAGTTTTCTCCCTATTTTATCTCTTCTATACCCCCAATTATACCCTTACGATAACCTAAAAAATTTGCTAGAATTATTTCCCTATGGTAGTATTTTATTCTCATTTGTTTCTCTTATTTTTCACTCTTCCTAAAAATGTGAAGAAATGCCTACTTTTTTAGGCATAAAATGTGTGTGAATGCATTAAATGCCATTTATTGCTAATTTTAAGTATTTATGGCTTATTTTGTGCATTAAAATAGATTGTTTGGGCATTAGGAGGACCCGTATAGGTGGCCTAGGGCCCATAGGGGTCCCAGTAGGACTGGTATGGACAATTCTGGGGGATTTGGGACCAGTATGGATCGGTTGGACCCATATGGGTTAAGTGAACTTAAACGAGTCTGATCGGTCAACCCATATAGATCCGTGCAGACCGCTCTGACCGTTTTTTTATCGAAATTGGCCAAAATCGATCGATTTTGACTGGTTTTAATTGTTTTTGACTAAAACTTACTTTTTTAGGGACATGGCATTGGTTTTCTACCATTTAGGTTTGACAAAGCTTGACCAAACAACATTGAAACCACTCCGAGTAGACAATATATGTAGAAGATTGCATTATATTGCTCTCATCATCATTTCCCGAGAAGGACCATTAAAATCTAGCGCTCACAGACTGCCCCTTGTGAGATCGCTATAGATATAAATCTATATGATCTCACAATTATGAGCAAGGGTTTAGAAATCATACCTGACTTGATGATATGGGTGGGTTCTTTTCTTGAGGCAAACTCCTTTCCTTAGGGTCTTTTTCCTGAAGTGGACAACTTTCCTTCATATTCCTTTCCTAAGGTGAACATCCTTCCTTTTTTGTTCCTTTCCTATGGCTAACATCCTTCTTTTAGTGTACGTATCCCTTTCCTAAGCCAGATGACTTTCCTTCGATTGATGCTAGTGTATCCCCTTCCCAAGGTAGATGACTTTTTCTTGTATCCCTTTCTTTAGGTAGATGACTTCCATCTGAGGATGTATCCCTTTCCTAAGGCGGATGACTTTCCAGCCAATGGTGTATCCCTTTCCTAAGGCAGATGACTTTCTTGATGATGGTGTATCCCTTTCCTAAGATAGATGACTCTCCTGTTAGGGATTTTGGAGTTACCTGTCAAAAGATAATAAAAACACTATGTTAGTTACTGCCTTAAATGACACATCTTGATTCTTGATTCACTTTGTTGTTAACAAAAAATGTTTTACCCCTTCAATCAAGAATGAAGATGTGAGGATAGGGATTGGTCCCTGAATAAACTATAAACTGAGTTTAGAAATGTTGGGTTTGGCTCAACTATTTTATGCTGGAATGCCCCTAGAGTGGTTCCTCTAGGATGGATGGCTCTAGAGTGTCGAAAGATGGGGTGATGCCTCTTGACTAATTATATTACTAGGGAATGATATAATGCCCCTCAATTAATTTTGATGCTGGGGAATGGGGGGTGCCCTCTTGATAGACTTCACTACTAGGGAAGTGTCTTTTTAGATGACTTATTTGCTAGGGAAATCTTCCATGCTTGGGTGAATGTGGGGTTTGGCCCAATCTAGATCTGATGTTGGTGCCCCTTCCTCGATGTAGACGGCTTTCCTTTGTGCTCTTTTCTTAAGGTGAGCATCCTTCCTTTGCATTCCTTTGTCTAGGCGAACCGCTTTCATTCACTATGTGCATCCCTTTCTTAAGGCGAATGACTTTGCTTTGCTTTTCGTATCCCTTTCTTAAGGCAGCTCGACTTTCCTCTGCTTTGCATATACCTTTCTTGAGGTGGATTGACTTTCCATTGATTGACGCTGGTGCATCCCTTTCCTTAAGGTAGATGACTTCTCCCCTTATCCCTTTCTTAAGGTGGATCGACCTTCTTGGCCGATGGTGTATCCCTTTGTTAAGGTGAATCAACTTTCCTTGCTGATGATGATGTATCCCTTTCCTAAGGTGGATGACTTTCCTGCTGGGGAATTGGAAAACCTATTAAGAGATAATAAAAAAATGTTGATTTAGTTACTGCCTGAGATGACACATCTTAATTCCTGATTGACTTTATGGTGAACAAAAATTTTTGCCCCTTCAATCAAGAATGAAGATGTGTAGGTTGGGATTAGTCCCTAAATAAAATGTAAACTGAGTTTAGATATGTTGGTTTTAGCAACTTCTTTGAGCTAAAATGCCCCTCGGTGGTGCCCTTTAGGGAGTGCCCCTAGGGTGTTTGAAAATGGGGGTATGACCCCTGACTAATTCCACTACTGGGGAATGGGGGGATGCCCCTCGGTTGACTTGTTAGAGTTGCTCAACTGGTGGGGGGATTCCCCTTGAAATTTCCCTTGAGTGGCTTGACTTGTGAAGGGATGCCCCTTAAAATGGCTCTTGAGAGACTTGACTAGTGGGGGGATACCCCTTGAAATTGCTCTTGAGAGGCTTGTTTTGTGGGGGATGCCCCTTGGATGGTTTGACTATTAGGGAAAATGTTCCTCTTTTCGATTAGGCTTCTGGGGTTACTCCTCGAAGTGATGCCCCTAGAATGGTATTGTTGTCACGTACACTCTCTTTCTTGATAAGCTTGATGTTCCCCTAGTGTGCCGCTTCTATTGGTTAGCACTCCCTCTTTGCGAGAAACCCTGCCTGAAAATGGGCTTGAGTTGAGCCTAAGTTTGAGTTGTTTGCCCATGTAAAGGCCTTTATAATGTTATGATACAGGTGGGTTCCTCTCTTGAGGCAAACTCCTTTCCTTTGTGTTCTTTTCTTATGGTGAACATCTCCCCTTTGCTGAGCATATCCCTTTCTTAAGGTGGATCACTTTCCTTTAACTGATGCTGGTGTATGCCTTTCCTAAGGCGGATGACTGCTCCTCATATATCTTTCTTAAGGTGGACCGACTTTCCTAGTTGATATTTCATCACTTTCCTAAGGAGGAGGATTCTTCTACTAATGGTGTAACCCTTTCTTAAGGTGAATGACTGTCCTACTACTGGTGTATTCCTTTCCTAAGGTGGAAGACTCTCTTGCTATTAGTGTATCCCTTTCCTAAGATGGATGACTCCCCTACTGATTTTGTATCCCTTTCCTTAGGCGAATGGCTCCACTGAAGATTGTGTATCCCTTTCTTATGGCGGATGACTCTCTTGCTGGGGATTTTGAGCTACCTATTAAAAATACAATAAAAATGTTGCAATATTTCCTGTTTGAAATGATACATCTTAACTCTTGATTGACTTTGTGGCAAACAAAAACTTTTTCACCTTCAATCAAGAATGAAGATGTGTGGATGGGGGTTAGCCATTGAATAAATTGTAAATTGTGTTTTAGAAATGTTGGGTTTGGCCTAACATAAATCGGGGTGCCCCTTGGGAACTGACTGTTGAGGAGATGGCTTTTGAATGGCTAGTCCATTTCGAATGCTAGGGAGAAACTGCTCAAGGGCAATTTCAATTTTTTGGAGCAAAGTGTCCCCAGAACATCCTACCTGTTGGTCCCAATCCTATTTTGGTATGGCACTTGAGTGTCCTGAATTCTTGGAAAAAATAGCCTATGAGTGGCTTAACTGCTTGGGATCAAGTCTCCTAGATGACTTGGATTGCTAGAGGGTGACCCTTCAAAGAGAAACTTAGATACTGGTGGGATGCCCCTAGATATTGCCTTAGGGTGGCTTGACTGGTTAGGGGGATGCCCCTTGAATAGTTTGCTTGTGGAGGAAATGATCCCTCTAATAGTCTAATTGCCAGGAATGCTTCCTGAGAAGATGTCCCTCTGATGGCCCCTAGTTGCGTACGTCCTTTGGTTGGTGCCCTTTACGGGAGTGCCCTTACAGAATTTGATGATGGGGGGATTCCCCTAATTAATTGAAATAATCGAGTTTAAGAGATGTGGAGTTGGCCCCAATTTTTTATTTGATGTGCCTCTACTGTTGCGGAGTTCTGGTTTTGCTTGGAAAACTATTCTAAATTAGAAGGGAGGACCTGTACACCTAGGTAGGACCCATACACCTGATACTCACCTGTATGGCTAAGGTAGTTGTTGGATGGGATGCATACACCTGCTGGGGACACACGTGAGAACCTTGCCTTGAATCTCAAAAGAGGATATGTATGCCTCTCGCAGACTCATACAAGTTTGGACGGACAATGTATGCCCAAATGAGACTTATGATTTTTCTTGGTGTTGGATTTGAAGCTGGTGTAGGATACCATCATGGTAAGTTCAAACCGGCAAAACATAAAACTTAAACTATGCATGTTGCATGATGTATAAACATTTAGTGTTTGTGCTAATGCATGGTCCCATTTGCAGAATATGTTGCCATGGAGCGTGTGTGATCGGACTGTGATCTAGACGTTCCTAAAGAAGAAAGTCCAATTCTTTGAGATGTTTCCTTTTCTTGAATGTGACTGACACCTTGACCTTTATATAGAAATAGCTCCTTGAGGACCTATCATACTACTAAGCTTCATCTGTATTGAATTTCTAGACCTGGATTGTCTCTCTAAACTCGTACGGTTCTACTTTGACTTATGCCCCACCATAGTCTACTTGGTACCCTTTGCCTCAAGGACATTCACATTGTTTCCTTGTCCATCTTTAGTTGGGACAAACACTTGAATTGCTAGTAAATTGACTAGTAACCAAACTTTTAAAGTTCGAGATCACAAATAGACTGACTCAAACCAAATTAATGAGTACTACCGAGATTTGTTAGCTGAGATGCACACTAGGGGAGTGTGTCTTTGAGGTGTCCAAACCGTAACATGGTGCAAGTTGGATGAAGCTATTGGAAGCACTTTATTCTTTTAATTTTAGTTCTAAGTTTTACATAGACCGCTTGATGTGATGCGATCTATCGAACTAATTTTTGTATTTTCTTTCTCTCTTCTTTTTATTTCTCTTTTTTTGTGTTAACTTTTGCTCGAAATGTTCTTGGCGGCTCAGTTCTGCGGACTTCCTTTCTTTTCTTTTTTGTCTTCTTGTCCTAATTTTTGCCCGAATTACCCTTTTAGGTTTTCAATCTAGTAGAGTTTTCTGACTTTTGCATAAACCTTATTTCTTTTGTAGCTTATCAGTGCTTTTGTCTTTTGTTGAATAATACATGCGTAGTAAAGATAACAACAACAAGCACAAAACGTGGAAAAAACTGATGTTCACATACTTGCGATCATTTCATCTAAAGACATGCATGCATTCATAAGACCAGGATTCTTACCAAATTATAACATATTCATCGATGAAATTAAATTTCAGTGCATAGGCAAAGGTAATAGTTTCCAATGGTTAATCCTTACCTAATTTATGGTCCTTTTCTAGATTTTCTAGAAAGCAGTTGAAATTTTTCTCACGATGCCCTAACTTTTGCCTAAGCTACCCTTTTCAGGTTTTCAACTTATTAGGATTTAATTTTGCATTAGGGTACCCTAATTTTTGCCCGATTGACACAAGGATCACCAACCGTTGGGTATTTTGTTTATTTTTCTGTGGTGTGCTGCGTTTTTGTGATTTATTTCTTTTAACCAGGACATGATAGTGCTTAAGCCTATCTTGATTCATTGGATTCATGAACTCATTTCCATCCATGTCAATAGGCTTAATTCTTCCCTTGCCAAAGACTTTCTTAAACATTAACGGTCCTTCC
The DNA here is from genome assembly GCA_947683365.1 of Euphorbia pulcherrima. Classification (NCBI taxonomy): domain Eukaryota; kingdom Viridiplantae; phylum Streptophyta; class Magnoliopsida; order Malpighiales; family Euphorbiaceae; genus Euphorbia; species Euphorbia pulcherrima. Next base: position 43,711,514 of record CANTUS010000015.1, read on the forward strand.
CAGCTAGGCCTAACTTGCCCCTATCATTAGTGTTGACTTTGCGTAGCTGTTTGAGAACCAGATCACCCTCTTTAAGGGGTTGGTTTGGGTAAGCTTGGGCCATTTAGTGTTAGAACGAACAAGTTCTTCTCTTTTATGAAAGAAGGGGGTCATGTTATTGTGGGGAAGGTTCTCCTTCTTGTGAAAGAAGGAGATCATGTTATTATGGAGTCTTGGGATCATTATGTAGGGTGAGGGGTATTCTTTCTTTTGAACAAATGGAGAAAGCATTTTTGGAGGGCTTTTTGATGGGAATATAGGTCCGAGGGAGGTACCTACATTGATAAAAAAAATACTCATTTGTTGGATGTGATTATTTGTCCTTTTAAACATTTTGGAAGAGGTTTGGATTTAAGCTTGCATTGATTTTGGATTTGTGTTGTAAGATCTTTTCCTTCAATGTGCTTTGATGTGGAGTTTGTCTTCCTTATTTTCCTCTTGGGCTCTTAGATTGCTTTCTTAGTGATGTGTATCTTCCTCCCCCCTCATGGGAAAAGATGAGCAAAGACCTAAGACTATCATATTTGCTAAGCACTTTTCGTCTCCCTTCTCTTTTCTTGGTGGTAAGTTTTAATCATTGGAAGCTTATGCCATTGCAATGTACTCAAATTCAATTTCTTTAATCAACATGATGAAATTTGTAAGAATGTTGATTTTTGTGAGTTCATAATACCTTTAAGAATGAAATACTTAAACATAATGTGAATGCAACAATTGAATCGTGATATGCTTTATAAGTGGCATTGTTTGCATCAAAACACTAGCAACGTTAAAAGGTTACCTCATCCTCGAAATCATCCTCCACATGGGGAGGGTCTTCATCTTCAATCTTGGTATGATCCATTGGTGAATTGATAGTCTCCCAATCTTGAGCTTTTACTTGCACTGAATCTAGTCATCTTCGTTCTTCATCAAGGTCTTCCAGTTCGGCAATTCTTTCCCACTTTTCATCCCTTTAAGAAGTGGTAAATGTGATAGAGGAGGACTGGTTCCCTTATACATATCTATGCTAGGCATACTAAAGTCGTTGGTGACCTAACCCTCTTCCTTTGAGACTTGAATGGGATGGGAAGGTTGTTGAGCAATCATGATGTTAGCAAGCAACATTTGAAGCAACTCTTACAGTTCTAAGGATGAAGATGATGCTCCTTGGTGGGTAATCGCACCAAAGGGTAAACCTATTGATTGAGGAAAGGTCATCCCCCTAGGTGTGTCTAAAAAATTGGGACCTTGGATAGATCCCCCAAACTAAAATACTGGCAGTACAAACCCTAGGCTAGGCTAACCAAACTAACCATCGGTTGGTGGAACTATTAGACCCATGAATGAAATGGCTGGCTGAACTGACCAAATGGACTAACTAAACCCAACTGACCAAATTGATTGAACCATCCTCCTTGAACTTGAATAGGTGATGAGTGAAACTGAGTGAACTTAGCTTGGAACAATGGGTTATAAGCAACCCTAGATGGGGAAGGCTTCCACTAACCACTACTTGAACTAATAGAACCAGAGTAGTCATAACTTGAGAATTATTGGCCACCCTCTCTTTGGCCAAGATTGCCCTTATTTAAGCCAACATCTTATCATTCATGAGGTCGAGAAACTATTCACTTCCCAAGAATTGTGAGACGACATTTGTAATCTCTGGCCTAATATCGGCCCTCGAGATAATTGCCTCCTCCTCAAAACTAGAATACTCATCCTTGACACCCACGAGTCTATCACGGGTCAAAACATGAGACATCTTCTAAAGCTGATGAGTACTATCATGGTCAAATTGACTGCTAGCTGAACCGCTCAGAGGTGGGACCTCAACCCTTGACTAAATCAAAGAATGTGGAGGGAGCGCAGGAATGCAGACCAAATGGACTTGAGAATGTTTCCAAGCTTTGACTCTCTCTCATTGGAGTAAGGACCAAAATATCAGTACATGCATGGGTTTTGTTGTGCATGATCAATATACAATAATGCATGGTAAGGTTAAATACAAAGGAATACAACACAACACATGTGAAGTATATTCTTCCAACCTTATTACTCCCGCCGATTTTGAAAGTATTTTCCTTTGATTACCATGAGGCTAACAAAGGTCGGCCTATTCTAATCTCACAGGAAAAAGGTACATAGAGGATAAAATTCTATGGCTTTCGATAAGAATGGTGTAGGGACATATTGAAATTTAATGTAGTAGGTTCCCATCGCATCAGGCCTCTTTTAGAGGGAGATGACAATGAGTGCTCCACAAACTAGAATGTCCCTATTTCCTGGAGGGCATGAGTGACACTTTTGTGAGTTTCGTAGAATAATAAGGCACCCTAACTTAGCGCTAGAAGAAGACCATATTTAATTCTAGAGAGAAGAGCACATTTAATTCTAGAGAGAAGGAGGTGAGAAGATAGAGTGTAATAATTTTCCCAAATGATGAAGGAGAAACTGGGTTGAGTTATGTAAATGATTTTCAATGCTCATCTTAATCTTTTAAGCTTTTAAAACAAACAAAAAATTTGCAAGTTAAAAGATTATTTTCTATAGCAGAGTCACCACTGTAAACTCTCAGTGGTCGAAGATATGTGGATCTACCATGGCGCCTTTTGAGGGGGTCCATTAGGGGTTGGCTGAGGCGTGATGGAACCCATCTAGTTCAAGTTTGCACATTTTGACCAATTTTAATGAATAAAAGAATTGAGACCCAAATCTCAATACAAATTCTAGAGTCGCCACCCAAGTTATCTACTTGGGAAAGAGTTTTCGTATGATTCCCATTGGGCGGGAGACTCATACCTTTTGGATAAGAGATTCAGGTATCGGATGAGTCACTTATTTCTAATTTAGTTAATTCAAAACTACATACGCCGTATAAATCGTTTTCTTTTCATCATTTGGGGAATTATTACAGAAATCCAATTTTTCTAAACTCTTTCACACTCGATTCATGCATTCAATAATTCATAACAAAGTGCATGCAATAAAAGGGGGATCAAAATTACAACCGGGGGAAAATGGGGGAATTTCAAGGGAACCTATACATTTGTTCTAAGTTATAAAACAAAATAAATAGATTTGCCTATATCCACAAAGATTAGCACAGTTTATGGCACATCATAAGTCAGCATTTTGTTAGGAAAAGATGTGATTATGTTAGCATGGCAATTTTGCAATCGATAGTGCCCGGGCGGCTTCTAGGATGGAAAAGAAATAATGGGTCTTCAACTTGTTTTGTTACGAAAACACATTTTAACTTTTTATGGGTTGATTTATCGGATTATTAGTGAAACTGATCACATGGCAAAGGGTTGTGTTAATTCATTTTACAGGATTAAAAAGACAACTTTGGATTCTACCTAGGGGCTAGTATTCGTGTGGGTGGAGTGGGACATGTACAGCTACTGGTGTGACCCATACGTGTGTGGGGGGATCCGTATAGGTCCTGTATGCTCTCGGACAGAACCTCAATTCAGTAAAAATAGATTTTTAAGGAAAGGACATAACAAAAATGGGATTTCCTTCCATATGGGTATGGCACACTAGTTTAATATCCCTAAGGACATAATAGTATCGACAAGGCCCATACAGATCAGGACTAGACCCAAAACAAAGATATAAGAGCAGATGGAATAAAATAGATGGAAAATGACAAAAAAAATAAATGAGATGTGAGTCTCTTTAAAACTCAGGAGCGTACCTTTACATAGTGAATCCACTTTGGAGTGATCCCAATACCGAATTGAAGCTTTGTCAAAGTACAGGGATGAATGAAGGATGTAGAACTGTTTTAGGTAAATGTTTGTGTGGACAGATCTCCCCTCAATCCTAAAATGAAGCTAGAAAGAAATAAAATGTGGACAAAATCCTTGTAGAAAGGTTTTCTCCCTATTTTATCTCTTATGTACCCCAAATATACCCTTTCTATAACCTCAAAAACTTTATATAATTATTTCCCTATAGTTGTATTTTATTCTCATGTATCTTACTTATCTCTCTTCCTCAAATGTGAAGAAATGCCTTCTTTTATAGGCATAAAATGTGTGTGAATGCATTAAATGCCATTTATTGCTGATTTTATGTATTTATGGCAGGTTTTGTGCATTAAAACAGACTTTTTGGGCATCAAAAGGACCCTCACGGGTGGCCTAGGACCGATACAGGTCCCAATAGGACCAGTATGGGGGGATTTGGGACTGGTACAGATGGGTCCTATCAGTCAACTCGTACGGACCTATACGGATCTAAGTCAACCTATACGGATCCATACAGACCGGTCTGATTGGTTTTGAACAAAAATGGCCAAAATTTACCGATTGTGACCAGTTTTGACTAGATTTGACTGGTTTTGATTGCTTTTGACTAAAATTGACTTTTCTGGGGACGTAGGCATCAGTTTTCTAACAAAGCTTCACCAAACAACATTAAAACCACTTCAAGTAGACAATACCTGTAGAAGATTGCATTATATAGCTCTCACTATCGTTTCATGAGAAGGATTGTTAAAATCCAGTGCTCACAATGTTATCTACTCTTCGTTAAGCTAAATCAAATCATTTATTCTAAACAAAAGTATCTTTCTTCTTATGCCATTTATGTCCTCCTAATTAGAATTTTCGATTTATAAAGGCATTCATCACGCGTGGATCATGCAAAAGTGGTAAAGTAAAATAATATTACAGTCATCCAACAAATAATAAAATGCAAGAAATGAAAATAATAATTACAAGGGTTTTCAAATCCTATACATTTTTCTATGCGATAAAGTAAAATACCCGAAGCCATAATCATACATCTAACTTAATCTACCTATAACCACAAGGATTACAATAGATATAACACATAACAAGATATAATCACTCATTAACATGCTTGGTTAGTGTACAAAACAAGACTCGGTTAGCATGGAATTTTTATCTCAAACAAAACGCTTAAAATGATTTTTTCTAGGAAAAATAAGTATTTTACACCCGTTTTCTTGATTTTAATTAATGAAAATGCCACATGAATAATTTTTGGACTGATTTTAGAAGGTATTGGATCTTCATCGTGTAGGTACAATCCTAAAAACTAGAAAAATAGTGAACTAATGTCGAAGAAGACAAAATAAGGGCATTTTTGTAATTTTTACCCAGCACTGCTAGAGGTTGCTAGCGCCACCACGGCTGCTTCAACGACGTTGTTGGAAGTATGGCAGTGGCACCAAAGTGGTGGTGGTTGCCACCTATAGCGGTGTCGGAAAAAAATTTTAAAATTGGAGAAAATGGGTTTTTTTGCAACTGGAAAGTCAAAACCACTAAGATTTAAACCGATTTCAACATTATTTTAGTCAATCTGGGTATTAAACATCAAATTGGTACTAATTTTGCAGACAGGGGAAGAAAAAGACCCAAAAATGCAAAGAAATTGCCAGGGCCTCTACGGTGATCCGGGGCCGCCGAAGCTGCTCCAGCAGTGTCGTTGAAATGGCGATGCTTGCTTCCATGGTGGCTCTGGCGATTTTCTTACATTTTACAAGTATACCCAATATAAAATTGAGCCAAATTCCCCGAAACACCAAAATAAACAGTAAAACAGCAAGAATAGTAAGAAAATTACTAAAGGAGCTTAGAAATTATACCTTTAGGTCGTGAATCCACTCTATAAGCGGGCAAAACTTTTTCCTGATGGACCCTTCCAGGTAGTCAATTAGATTGGCATAGCCAACGCGGGACTCCCGGGTTTTACCGTAGGGAGTCGTCGCTAGAGCGCGGGGCTCGTTATATGTATGAACATGCTTGCCATTTCCAACTGGACAAAGGGGTCGAGAACTCCTTTGGGGATTAGCCTTTTTATTGTGTGAGCAGGGCCCCTATTTTATACGTTATTAAAGTCACCACCCGGATCAGCTCTTCTAGAAAATTTGTGGTATATGAGATCCGAGTAGGATTCCTATACAGATAAAAGAGAGATTCTGGTCCCGGATGAAATAGTTACTTGTCATTTGAATTTTGATAAGTCATTTTTTAAAATCCTTTTATTGTCTTAATAAACAAAAGGGATAAGTTAGAGAGATACAACCTTTATGGGTCTAGCCCTTGAAGCATGGGCATAGCATGACCGGATTACTTCGCATTATTAAGAGTGCATGGTGGAAAATAATGGTTGATCCTCAGTTACCTTTTGTTTGCTTCAAGATGACTGGTAGGCCTAGTACTGACTAGAACCGTGTTTCTACGAGAGATTTCTCAGGGTTTCTATTGGGATAACCTCGGGAAATTTTTATAGTGGGCTTGTTTGAGTGTTTGGGGGTGTGTAGGTAGCTTTTTAGCAAAAAGCTATTTTAAGGAGGGGTGTCTATACCTTGGTATAGTTTTGGGATATTTTGGTTATAGGCTTGATACTATGAGGATTTCTTTAGAGAGGAAGCTTTGAATTTGTATATCTTTGAATTTCGATTGATCATCATTCTTGTTGGAAATGGCCAGAGCATGCTTTCCTTTTATAGAAACTTTAGGAGCATCGATCGATGCAATTAGGAGTGTCAATCGATGCAATAGGTGTCAGAATAGGCTTGCTGTGTCATTGGCTCAGATTCCTATATGAGAGTGGATCGACACAATGGGGAAGCCTCAATCAACGTAGTTGGGGCGGTGATAGCCTTGTGGAAGCACTTTCGTAGGTTTGATGAGTCATTAGAGAAATTGAGATGTGGCAGCGTCGATCATCATAATGGGGATAGCGTCGATCGATGCAATATAAGGGATGACATGCATCGATTGATACTGATTCTTAGGATGTCAAAATCTTGTTTCCCTGGAGAGGTTTGAGGTGGAACATGGTCTTTGTCAGTTTTGGTTTGTCATCTCCTGAAAAGGTTTTGGACATCATTAGGCCTGGGGCGGACCATGCTCACAGGCTGCCCCTCGCGTACAACAACTTATGCCGTGGAGGTAAAGTTTTTGCATACGCGAAGTGAGCACAGTGAGTAAAAAAAGTACACATGGTTTTACGAGAATATAGTCAACATTATTTGATCCACTAAATTTTTGAAAAAATATGTTTGCCCCTTCCATCATTTAATGTTTGACTAGTTTTGAAAATATTTTTAGGAAAATCATTTGGGATTCTCGCAGTGTTGTTTATTTGAAGATATTTGGGTCTGCCAGTATTTTTAGAAAACGATTTTCCTGATGGAAAATGCAGTTTTCAAAAATCCTTCGGATTTAATTGGCACTGCAATTTATTTTTGAAATGGCAGGAAATGGTCATTTTTTCATATGCGTCGATCGATACATAGGGCTTGTGTCGATTGATGCAACCCTTTGAATTTCGAACATTTAAATTCTAGCGAGTACTGCTATTAAAAGGCATGTCAAGCATAGCGTTGATCAATACATATGGATTATGTCGATCGACGCTATCAGGAATTCTATAAATTCCATAATTTTCTTGCAAACAGAACACATCTCATATTACAACCCCTTCTTCCTACATTTTCTTTCGACAACAGAAACTATGTTAGGGCTTTTTGCGCTTTCTTTTCTCCCGATCTTCATCCGTTTCTCGTCCATTATGATGTGGACGAAGATAGTAACGTCTATCGACCGGACTCGTGCTCCTATTTGAATTCTAGAGGTAACCATCAACGGGGAGTTGGTTCAAATTCTGTACGTTACCACGGAGGATAGTTATGGGCTTCCTTTGAGGAAAATTTTCCATGTTGTGGGTCGAGGCAACGCTATTCCTCTTATCCTTGAACCCGAGTGCCATCTTTGTCGCATTCCAGTAAGCCCCTAACCTCCTTTAATTTTTCTTAGAATTAGCTTGTTTTTAGGAGTTTTGGTGAGAATACATGTTTTGTTGATTCTGCTGTTGAACCTATATCGCCAAGAATTGCCTTGTAAAACATTTTGTAATCCCAAAATTTAAGGCCTAACATCAATCGACGCTTCTGCTTCTATAGGGTGCGTCAATTGATGCTCCTTAGTATCGATCGACACTCACCTTCAAAAAGCCTATTTTTGCATTTTTGAGTATTTTAGACCTTTATGTAATTCTAGAAAAAGGATCTGCGATGTTCTACTTATGCATGTGCTACTGTTTTGTGGGAAATTCGGGAACTTTTTAGGGTAACTTAATGACTATAAGCCTTGTGATGCCTTGTAATTCCCGTATTTGATCATAACTTAGTAATTGTAAATTTATCTGGGTCATTTGTGCTTAATGGATATAAGCGTGATTTTATTGATGATTTTATCCTTAATAGCTATAAGGTATGACTTTTAGGTAGCTTGATGGATTTTTGCTCAGTAACTACAAGCGGGTATTTTTGTGATTTCGGTCATTTGTGCTTAATGACTTTAAGCTTTGTAAACTTTTGGGTGCTTAATTGCTATAAGTGGTCTTCTGATATGGTATTGTGTTCTTATAGAGGCTTGAGCATTGGGGTGCGGGTAACTTTTTGGATCTCATCAATTAGTGGGGTGTTCTTTCTCCTGACATGAAGATGATCCTGGTGGATGTGGGTTTTATCACGTTCATTGAGAGGTTTATTCCAGTGAAGCTTATTTGGTATTCCTACGAAGTTTTATCGTCGATTTTAAGGAGATGGTCAGACTCGACCCACACTTTCCATTTGCCGTACGTGGAGATTACTATCACACCACTAGACTTTGCCATTATCACGAGCTTGTATTTCGATGGACAAATCATGCATTTAAACTGCACCGTGAATATGGGCAATTATGATCCCATGCTTGTGTGGAAATTATTGGGGTTCACTAGAGTTAATAAGGAGATTCTCGCTAACAATTTGTATACTTTTTGGTCAGCCCCGGAAAATAGGTCCCTTGTTAATGATGAGGCTTGAGAGCAATGCGTCCATTCTTTCATGCTATATGCTTTGACCAACACTTTATTTCCTGTTAGCAACTCGTCCCTTAATTTGAACCTTTTGGGGGCCTTGGTTCGACAAGAGAAGTTCCAAGAAATGACATGGGGTAGAGCAGCACCGGGGAAAATGTACTTGGCCCTAGACCTTTGCGCGAGGAAGCATACCACTGAGCTAAAATCCTCGAAACTGGTTCTCGAGGTAATCACTAAAGGATTTTATTTTTGTATGTCTATTCCTATCAAGTGCTGACTTTTTTTTTGCCTTTTACAGATCTGGGGTTTTGAGAAGGGGATTCTCCCTTGGCCAAAGAGAGTCAAGACTTGAAATGATATTCCTTATCTCCAGTGCCTCCCCGCCTGGTTGGTTGCCTGGGGAAATTTTGATTCCAAGGAGGCCGATAAGAGGATTAAGAATCTCAATTTTAACCAGGTGAACCTTTGTAATTTGTTGGTTTCCTTACTTCCCTTATGTTTCTACTAACGATATATATGTTGATAGGTAATTCAAAATTCGTAGGGGGATGCTTCTACCTAGAGCAGAGCTATAATGGCTGCCGGGGAAATGGTACCGAGAAGGTTGATACTAGAGAGCCCTTCGTCCCTTAAGTGGTACCTAGGAGAGCGAGTAGCGCAGTGTGATAATCTCTGGGGGAAAGGTTGGTGCCGCCAGAGTTACCGAGGTGGCTATTTTGGATGAAATTGGCCGAGGAAGATTGAAGCATTAAAGGGGAATGCCGTTATAGTGGAGGTTTTTAGCGAGGCTGGCTATTATCCCAAATTTGTGACCAAGTGTTTGCTTGGCTTTCAACTAGAGGAGCAAGTTGTGTCCTAGGGGGTACGTATCCTTTCCTTCTAGCAATCGTCCTTCTTGTTTCCTAGGTATTGATTTCTTTTTATTTTTGATTTGGTGAGGCTACTTCTCATGTTATGGAGCACCGAGATTATTAGGTCCCTGTGGGGTGGCACATCTATCAGCCTAATTTATCAGTATATTTCCCTCCCTTTAGCGCGGATGACTTGACCAGGGTGGACATGGCCTTCATGCCTCCTCATGTGACTCATGTAAGTTTTGATTTTGGGTCATGCGAATTATCCCTATCATTTGGCTTGTGCTTAATGTGATTTGTCTGACAGGTGCTGAGAGAGGATAGTGAGAGGGATGGATGCTTGCTCTTCGAATTTCAGAACATCATGTTAGGGAACAACTTGGCGATGGTGGTAAGGCTTAATAAACCTATTCTTTTTCAATAAATATGATGGATGAGTGCTTATGCATGAAATGTTTGTAGGGGAGGATTCGGGCGCAGAATGTAGAGTTGGAGTAGCTCAGAGCTGGTTACAGGGTGCCTCCATCAATGGGATCTTTAAGCTATGACCAATATGGGCAGGCTCACCCCTCAGCATATGCACCACACCCATCTGGTTATGGAGCATAGAGTTATATGCCCGGTTATTCGAGCCAGGCTGGTTTTACAGGGATGGGCTCCCAGTTCCCGCCAACTCCACAGTTTGCGACTGCTCCGCTTGTGCAGCCTCTTTAGCTTTTGCAGAGTCAAGGGGAGCAAGAAGGGACAAGAGATAGTGCCGAGGCACCACAGGTGAATTTTGATGCCCCTATCTACTCAACCAGATATGATAGTTAGATTTTAGCTTATATATATATTCTTTGGTGTGGGCCCTGCATGGCAATTTTATCTAGCACATTCGATGGTTGGATTGGGCGTGTCTTTGCTCTTTTTTTGATTTTATTGATTGGTGTGTCTCCCAAGGCCCTGTTTGCTTTTTGGATGGATGGTTTCTTTTACAGTCTTAATTATGCTAGCTTCACTATCCTTGTTGTTTATTCAGAAAATGAGCTTTGTAATGTGCAGCTGGTGCTGATCTTGTGATCTATTTTTGCCTTTATGGAGTGAGGATAAAGTCGTCATGGATAGAATCAAGGTACAGCTAGTGGGCTATTTCTACACTTTGAATCTGGCTGATTGGAATCAGCTTCAGGTCGGGTGCCTTTTCAACATGTGGTACTATTACAACACTATCCTAAATGATGCGCTTCTGCATAGTGTAATAAGTTTCTGGGATCCACTGGATCACATGTTCTGCTTCAATAACCAAGAGTTGTGTCCCATTTATGAATAATTCTGTGCCACAATGGACATTATGATCGGAACATCATGGTGCCCGACTATGATGTTTCCATAGAGCCACATGGTCTGAGCTTCCTTAGACTTTCTGATTGCCGGAGGAATAGAATGGTGTCTACCAATCCTATGCAACCTGGGTTGACCTTATGAGTGGCTTTTGAGATATGTTCTTCCATTCCTACCAGTCATTGGTGTTGGGTACCTCTCATGGTCGTATTGCTATTTCGAGGCTTTTTGTGCGAATCAGACAACGGGGTCTGTAGCCTTAGGTTAGTTTTTGTGATTCAAAAAACCCTAAAAGGATCCTTTCCCATGGCTGTGATCCTAGTCGAGACCTTTATCTACATGGACTCTATTCATTTCGGTGAAGATGCAGTAGTAGGAGGAAGCAGGCTTCTCCTTCAGGAATACTTAATTATTTCTCTTGTTAGGGACTTTTGTGATTGATGGCATACTAATCTTGGCTTGTTGTAGATATGGCTAATGGAACATCTAAAGGTTATTAGTGCACCAACTGGACCACTAGATTCTTATGCCCCTAAAGACTTTTCGAGTTAGGGAACACAACCTGGGTACCATAGGAACCAGTCTTCGCGTGAATGGTTGCATTTTCTACAACAGTTAACTAAAAGAGACATCAGGTTCATCTACCCCTGGTGGAAGATCGACGAGGTGACTACTCATACTATAGCCCAACGCGTTTAGTTGTTGGGCCTAGAATGGATATTGTTTTATTTTCTAGAAAGTGTAAGGCGGTAATATGGCCATCCTCAATACATGCCCGAATATGCTCACACTTCGCTTGCGAGACTTTGGGGACCTTTGTGGCCGACCCACATTCGAGCTAAATAGGAAAGTCGCACATTAACTGTCATGAATTATGAACTTCCTTTTAATGAGTTGCTTGATTAGATTTATTTAGGGTGGCTCTCTACCATCAAGGTAGCGCCTACTAGAGCAGATAGGCTGGCAATCACTTGCCGCTACAGTAATCACACGGCAGGTCCTAGCCACTAGGTTGCTCTTTATGAGTTTTTATAATGAAGCCTCGACTTCATTCCAGGCATGAATATAATGTATGCCTATTTTTCTTAATGCATTTCATTTGATCTTACAACATGCACTTTTAACATTCATGTTTTTACAAAGATACAAATTATGGGATAATGTCGACTTTTCAACGTGATTCTTCTCAATCCCACATTGGCCTTCAAACATAATATAACTTTAGCTTGTCCTGATTAATTGGGTTTATGAACTCATTTCCGTCCATTACCATGATTGTCACAGTTCCTTTGCTAAGGACTCGGTTTATTACATATGGATCTTCCCAATTGGGACAAACTTTCCTCTAGGGTTGGTATGAGTAGCTTTGACCTATTTTAACATGAGGTCGCCAGCCTTGAGGGGCATGTTCGTTCTTTTTATCCAGTTATTATAGGCTCAGGCCATCTTTTGTTTGTAGATTCTCAGGCTATCAAGGGCTTCTAAATGCTTTTCATCGATGGCGTTAAGTGCATTGTGGAGAGATTTAGTCCATTCATCCTCGTGCAACCTTGGTTTGAGTGCCACAAGAAGCGATTGAACTTTGATCTCTATGGGGAGAATTGCTTCCATTTTGTATACTAATAAGAATGTTGCCTATCCTTTCGGGGTTTTGATGCCGGTTTGATAGCCCCAAAGAGCGTAATGAAGATGATTAGCCCAATCTCGATGGGTAACTACCATCTTGGACAAGATTTTCTTTATGGCTTTATTGGCTACCTCCACTACCCCATTGGCTTGAGGGCGATATGGTGATGAGCGGTGATATTCGATGTTGTGTCATTTCAGGAGGTGGGTGGTCTCTCCCTAGAATTGCACTCGATTGTCAGATACTACGTGGTAAGGTATGTCGTATTGTGCAAAGATGTGCTTTTGAATGAACTTTGCCGTTTTCTTGGCAGCAATTCCTGTGTAGGATTCAACTTCTACCCATTTTGAGAGGTAATCAACGGCTACTATGATAAACTTACGGCCATTGGTCAAAGGTGGTCTGATTTCTCCAATGGTGTTGATGCCCCGGCCCGAGAAAGGCCAATGGTGCAGCTAGGTGTTAGAGCTCGATCGGTGGCAAGTGACTGATGTTACCATGGATTTGGCACTCGTGGCATTTCTTGACAAGGTGCATAAAATCAGCTACCATGGTTAGCCAAAAGTAACCCATCCATTGTATCTTTTTAGCTAGCATTACCCCATTCATATGGGGACCACATGTTCCTGCGTGTATCTTCTGCATGAATTTGTTGGCTTTTGCTTGCCCTAAGCACTTGATAAGGATCCCGTCCGAGAATATTCAAAACAGATGCCCCTTAATGAGCCTGAAATGAACCACCAACTTTCATTTAGTGTTCTTGTCGGCTTTAGTAGCCTCCGTAGGGAAGGTTCCATTCTTGAGGTATTGAGATATATCGCTGTACTATGGTGCTTGCTCGGTGGTTATTTGTGCCACTGAAGCAAGGTAGTATGGAGTGTTTGCGACTTTAACTATTATCAGTTTCAGAGGTTGTCATTTAGGGTTTTCCCACATAGAAGCTAGAGTGGATAGCGAGTCTGTCATCTAGTTTTCTTCCCTTAACACATGACGGAATTCACATTTTCCAAAGAGAGATGCTCTGGTCCATACGGACTCTAAATATGGGCAAAGTGATTCCTCCTTTATTTCCCAGTCGTCTACTACTTGTCTGATGACAAGAGTAGAGTCCTCAATGACTTTAACTTCTTCCGCCCCTAGTTTGAGCATTGAGTATAGGCCAAATAGACATGCTTCGTATTCAGTGCCATTACTAGTTACTAAGAATTCTAATCTCTTGGAAAGTGCGATTAGCCCTCCCTCGGGGGATATAATTATGATTCCTAAACCGGCTCCATTACGGTTCACTGCCACATCAAAGTACACGGTCCATCTCTGAGGTCTTTTCAATATCGTGGCTAGCTGTTCATCTAGGAATTTAAGGTTTTCGACGTAACTGGATTCTAAGGGTTGGTTGGCTAGAAATTCTGCCATGACCCATCCCTTGATCACTTTATAGGTAACATACTCAATATCGAATTCTAAAAGGTGTAATAACCAGCAAGATAATTTCCTGGCCAAGGAGGGCGCTTGACAAAGGTACTTCGTAGGATCTACCTTTGCAACGGATTGGATTTTGTAGGACTGGAAGTAATGTCGAAGCTTCTTTGTTAACCAGACCATAGTGGCACAAGTCTTTTTGACTATGGTGTACTGGGTTTTATATTCTAAAAGTTTCTTCCTTGACTTTGTTTTGAGCTTCGGATCAAGGTTACTGGAAATCGATATCATTTTAGGGTCATCGTCTATTCCCAAATTTGTTTCTTTCGTAAGAGCATCATGAATACTAAAAATGTTTGATGTATGATGAGATGGATGCATGTAATCAAAAGCACCACTCAAATAAGCAAAGTCGTTCATCTTTTTATCAGTCTTGTAATACAAGCTAATTAGTTCAAAGACATCAGAAATGGAAATGTCGTAACTAGCTTCGTGGGTTTCTTCATTTGGAATTCCAGCGCTACTACTGGTAGCTGTCTCTTCAACCTTGGACTTCCTTTTGATCATGAATTAAGCTAGCTCAGAGATTATCTTGCCCATCCTTTCTTCTACAGGTTCTTCTTCTTGTGACTCTGACTCGACCTTCTTACCCTTGAGATGAGCTTCCATTGGGTTAGCCAGCCTTACCGCCGGCTCTTCTATGCTTGAATGGCTTGCCATGTTTTGCCTCTTGGGTGAATCCTCCTTAAAGGTGGTCTTCCTTTTCTCAATCTGCTTTCCAAAATTGCCTGAATGAGAGGAACCTTTGAAGTCCACAACATCAAAAAATGTCTTAAGACTAGGTACTTTTCGTTCCTCAGTGTCGACTGGCTCAGGTTCACCCTAATACAGGGCTTCTTTGGACCGAACAAATATTTCTAACTTTTGACGTCTCCAGGCCATGTCCTTTGCTGCCTGTACTTCGGTAGCCAAGCCCAGAGGGATTGTAAGATCCTATTTCAAACTTAAATTCTTAGAGCCCCTGTACTCGTGCCCTAAGGCCAGCCCCTGGGGTATGGTGTTGATCCATGTAGCCTTTTACCCTTTCAGACCACTGAGTTGGTTTCTCATCTTCCCCTATAGTGGCCGTAAGAAATCCTCCTACGTATTTCGAGGTGGCACGAATAGTAGCCATGGTGGATTCTTTATCTACTTCGAGAGTCACTATTTTTCCTTTGTATGGGATCTTCACTTTCTGGTGTAGAGTGGAAGGAAAGCCTCCTAATGCGTGAAAACCAGGGTAGGCTAAGTAACAAGGAAAATGTGATGGGAATGTCTATCACACTGAAAGTTGTAAGGGACTCTACTTCTCCCACTTTCAATATTGTCTCAAAGGTTCCTAGGATGGACCTTTTAGAGTTATCGTATGCTTTGATAACCATCCTCAACCTTTTGAGCATTCCTTCATTTAGTCCTAGGATTGGTAGGATTTTGCGAGGGCAGACGTTGAGGGCGGAGCCATCATCCACCATGACGCAAGGCATTACTCGGTCTAATATTTTGATTTTTAGATATAGGGCTCGATTGTGACATAGCCTCTCATTCGGCAAGTCCACTTTGGAGAAGATAATGTCCAGATGTACAATAGGTATTTCTTTCCCAATCGGGGTGCACACTTCTATAGGCGAAGCCGACGATGGTGCCTCCATTTCCATCAATTTTCATATAATAGCCCTTCTGTGTGCCTAGGATCCTCGTAAGACATCCTAAACACTCATTTTTACGGGCGTGTTTGTCTATTATTCGAACACGGGAGTGCTGACCTCCTTCGTTGGGTTATCTACTAGTGGGACATTAGGGTTAACTTGGACCTGAGGTTGGTAAATTCTTCCACTCCTGGTGACATGGTTGACGTGCCCAAGCTGGCTCTTGAAGGTATCCTCAGGTTCGAACACTATGAACTCATCAAAATCTTCTTCTAGGGGAATGTCTCCCAGCCGTATAGGCTTAGCGTCATATAGAGTTGTAGCTTGTGCTCCCTTTGGTTCATAGCGCACATTCATTAGCAATGCTATAGCGGGATTTGCATGAATGATCACATCTATCACATATGCTTGGGGGTTAATTCCCCTGATCATGTTGACAATGTCGGAATGAGCTAGGACTAGTTCATCTAGTATTTCTATTATATTTGGGTGAGGCACCATTGTGAAGAAAGGATAGGCCCAAGCTGTCGGTCCATCCCTCGGGTATGGTTCCATTCTGGGCAGATTGTCCCTTGGTCCTTCATCTGATTCTTCTATAGTAAATTGATACAGGAAAGCTTGGCTCAAGATGCCCCAGAAGAAGCAATAACAGTGCATGGTCGGGTTGTTCTAGGTTCTGTTGTACCATTCTAGTACTCTCCCACTAAGGGTGGTGCCGAAGATTTTGGGCCATCCCTTGAATTCATTACTTCAATGAATATGGTGAGGTAGATCCGAGGGTGTCCACTCCCATCATATCCGAGTTCTGGAGATAACTCGGGGATGAGCATGGTCCTATGGGTATCTTTCCAAGTAATTGCAGATTCATAAGCTACATTGAGCCTTCTGTAGAATCTTTGGTTATCTTGGACACTTGTGAATGCCATTGGATTGATTGTAGTCTCAGAATGATGTCTTCTCTGCCGCAGCGGTCTCCAGTTCTCTTGCTGGATTCTTTGGAGAACTGGTCTTTCGATAAGGCATCCAGCTCTGATCATGTTGATTTCTGTAGGTGATCCATCCATGATTCCTTGTAGCTCTTTCCATATAGATCGAGAATGCAAGGATTTAGGGTCTAGCGATGGTTATATGCCTATAATCCCTTCTAGCGGTGGATCCCATAAACATTTACCCATACTAAAAGTTGCTTGGACAGTCACTATCTTGTCTTGGTTCCCTAGAAAATATAGGGTATGGCATCGGCCTTCTTGGTATTATGTCAGGGTAAGCTGTGCTTCTGAGGATACTTTCCGGTAGCAACCAAGCAAACCTAGTGGCGTAGGGTGGTGCAAGTCTTTCATTTGAAGAACCACCCCTGTTGGATTGGCTTCCTTCCCCTATTTCAAAACAAGGGTTCCAATAGGATACATGTTCCCTAATTTTGTGAGGATCGGGCATCTCCTCGTATCTCGTGAGTGTGGTGTTGGTGGTGTAATGGATTACATGCGTCATCCCATCTCCAGGCATCTTTATGTATCTTTCGTAAATAGGCCAGAAGTGTATGCTTCTAGGGGAAGGTGGAAGGATCCAAGAGTATCACCCATGGTCATTCCTAAAGAATGGCATGTGCAGGGCAAACGCCTGAATGAACTTTTGGCTCATTAATGGCCAATCCCATCGTCGGTAGGGCAAAATCCGAAAGTACCAAACTTAGGCTTAACTGATCAGGAATATCGGAAATAGAGTCGGTGCCCCCAAGATATTAATATCGTGTAGTTCAAGGGTTTGGAGGAACCATTTCAGGAATCTGATTGGATTGGAGTCTCCAGAAAATCTAATTTCATTTCCTTCCTAACTAGCTATATTGAGGAGTTTGTGTGCCCTGAGTTACTCCTTATAAGCCCATACCCTTTCGATCAGATGCATTTCATGGAATATGGGGTTGTCGTCAAAGCAAGGGTCTTCGTCCTGATTACCTAATTCCCATTCTTCCTCATCCTCATTTTTGTCAAGCGCGATGGCATTGATGAACACTGAGTCATAAAATTTTGATTCAGCCTCATGTCATGGGGTTGGGATGTACCTATGCTCTTAATGGCTAATTCTCAACTCAGTATTGCATTATAAGAATTGGGTCTTGCAAAGGTACATGCTAGGCTAGCATTTACATCAGAAAGATCCTAATACAGTTTGATAGGCAAACCATAGTACCAATTACGGACTTGGTCGTCTAGGAAACTAGGTAGTGAAATGGAGGTCATAGAATTACCGAGTTACCTAAATGAATTGAGGAGACCAACCAGGTCAGGCCCTACCTTGATCTCATTTTCCTTGATGTCTATAAGGCCAATGGCCCTCAAGTCAGCCAGGTGGACTTGATCATCATTCGATTGCCACCATTTAGGAGATGGAGCTTCTTCATGCTCAATAAGGTATATTGTCTTATTGGTTGCATCGAGGGATTCTTGGAAGATCCTAATCCTGTCGCTAGGGAAATCTTCCAATAATTGATGTTCCAGCTCAACCCAGTCCTATAATTGACGAGGTGATAGGGTATGGTACCAATCCATCACATCTCCCCTGAGAAGTATAGGGAATGAGGTGACCATGCCATGTGGCGGTATATCGTATTCTACCAGGAGATCATAGAAGTGGGCCAACAATGTTACCGCATCTGTATCCCCTCTGTATCTAATTTCTTCCATTGCTAAAGCTGAGAGTTTCCTTGACCTCCATTATTCTCTTGCGCAGGCATCCACCTGGCCTATTTCTGTGAGTGTCCATCCAATATCATTTTCTCAGAATCCTGGGTTGGACTGGGTATTATCTTTTCCTCTGTTATCATCCTCGTGGAGAAGGATAGCATTTACTGGGGACTCGAATGTCAGAAGCGAGTTATTTAGGGTACTCAGTTTCTATTTCGGCTCTTCTAAGTTCCCTTATTGGATCATCTTTTATAGATCCTATAGTAATCAGACACATTCGTTAGTTCTATGACCTTTCACTATGTGATACACACAAAAGTTGTCTCCATCAGCCGAGGATGGTGGCAAAAAGGGCTTTATGCTTTGTATGCCCCCGGACATTCTTTGCTTGGTGAATATTTGAGATAGTGACTTAGTCCATGGTGAAATTGGTTGAGTTGGCACAACGATTATAGTCGTGATAGCCTCTGTCCTCTTCTCTTCCCTCCTGGTATAGGAAGGCTTTGGCTGGTCGGATTATGGGGGAGCCACCCTATCATACGGTTTGTTTTTGCATAATAGGCTGCCTCCCGTCTGATGCGCTCTTCCTCATCATATTTCTCGATTCTCTTATCATACTCCACAATGTCTCTGAAAGTGTGGAAATTCTTCATTTTCATTTCTTCTCAGAACTTGGGATTAAAACCTTCCACTATCTTGATAACAAGGGCATCCATTTTTGGGGCCCCGTTAACTAACGACTGGACTACGACCCATCTACTGTAGTAGGTCTCGAAGGGCTCATTGATGCCCTGGTGGATTCTTTTTAGATCCTGTAGGGTCATTTACACCATGACATTGTAGGCATAATTTTCAATGAAGGTAGTACTGAGTAATTTCCAATTTGATTTTACTTGGCTGGACATCCTCATGTACCAATTGGTGGCTGGGCTGTGCAACATTGTCTGGATAGATTCACTAGTTGAGGATGCCCATACTCATCATGATGTGTAGGTATCCCTTGATGTGTACTCGAGGGATCCTGTGTAATCAAATGACAAAATATAAGGCATGATGAAGTTCGTAGGTAGCGGCTCTAGTATTGTGAGTTTTAACTTCTTTAGACCCATTTATTTGGTATTGGAGGGCCCTGTGATACGATTTAGTTTGAGGAGCATCTCCTGAAAGTCTGAGAATTTCTTCTCAATTTTTTTGACCTTGTCATCTAAGTCTAGACCTAAAATTCTGGCGGCCCTCATGTTACCGATGACGGCTTCAAATCTTTTGACAAAATCCTTAGAAAGGATCATGTCTTGTACTACTTCAAGTGTCGCCTTGTGGTTTTCAGCCATTTTGTCGCTTTGTACTTGGAGTGTGAGGTCGTTAGAGTCTATTTCCTTTAGAACTCTTCTCTAAGGTTGCTTGTTCTTAAGTACTAGTGGGATTACCCTGGGTGATCTTTGTTCTTATAAGCTGAGAATGGGAATGGATTAGCACATGCCCTTATGTATGATGCATGGGCGTATGGACTTTTATCATGATTTATAAGATGCATGTTATTTGTGATGCATAAATGCCGAATGATGGTGTTTTGCTTAATAAGGGTGAACCCTTGGAGGGGCTTTTTATGAGGTTGTTCCCCTAAGTACTAGAGTTATGTGCGATGGTGCACTCTAGGAGTGGCTTTTCAAGGTCTGTTTCTCTTTGTACCAGGGATACATGCAAGGGTGCACTCTAGGAGCAGCTTTTCTAGGTCGGTTTTGCTTTGTACAAGGGGTATGTGTGAGGTTGCACTCTAAGAGTGGCTTTTCTAGGTTTATTTTGCCTTGTACCAAGGGTATGAGTGTTGGTGTGCTCTAAGAGCGGCTTTTCTATTGTTTTACCACTTAATACTAGAGGTATGCATTATGGTGCGCTCTAGGAGCAGCTTTTCTAGCACGATGGTACTCTCCAAGAGCGGCTTTTCTAGGGTCGTATTACTTAATACCAGGGCTATTTGCGATGGTCTATTTGTATGGTATGATTGTTTCATGTTCTGGCTGTACGTAAATTATGGTTATCGGTGCATGTGTGATGAAATGTTTGGATAGGCAAACATGTACTTTTTACTTTCCCTTCCGACCTTGTTGCTTCATCGTGGTGAGTATCTTCCATAAGTGGGGGGCTTTTCCACTATTACCAACCTGGGATAGGCGAGGACGTACTCTCTTTTATAATTTTGAGAAATTTGTTGGGTATCCCTAGGGGAAATTTCTAGGGCTATTTTGCTATACGTTGGGTTCAGTCTGACGGGGTTACAGTTGATAGGAACCATGCATTATGTACTTGGACCCAAGAAACCTAATCAAGTTCAAGAGCTCATTTTTCGCATTTAATATACTCAAACCAGTAGCCTTAATCAAATCAACTAGGTTATATTGTACTACGAATGGCTGGTGTAGCCCAGCCTCGTGCCCCTATACGAACTTGAGTCAAGTTCTACAGACACGCTATTGAGAACCCCGGGGTTCTGGGTGTGAAAATTTGTAGATGCTATGCAGTAAACCCTAATAATTTCAAATTCAAATGACTTTCATTATTTCATCTTTAATTGATTTTGGGCAAAAAACCAATTATAGAAAGAGTGAATCCCTAGTAGAGTCGCCACTATGAGCTGGCGAAACGTTTTCGTGAAAGACCCTTCCGGGTCGTTGATTGGATTGGCATGGCCAAAGCGGGACTACTAGGTTTTAATGTGGGGAGTCGCCGCTAGAGTGCGAGGCTCGTTGTATGTGTGAACATACTTAGCATTTCCAACTGGACAAAGGGGTTGAGGACTTCTTTAGGATTAGCCTTTTTATTACAGGAGCATGGCCCTATTTTATACTATATTAGAGTCACCACCCAGATTAGCTCATCTGAGAAATTGGTGGTATAGGAGATCCATATAGGATTCCTATACCGATGAAAGAGAGATTCTGGTTCTGCATGAAATAGTTACTTGTCATTTGAATTTGGATAAGTCATTTTTGAAAATCCTGTTATTGTCTTAATAAACAAAACGGATGAGTTAGAGAGATACGACCTTTATGGGCCTAGCCCTTGAAGCGTAGGCTTGGCATGACTAGATACTTTGCATAATTAAGAATGCATGGTGGAAAATAATGTTTGACCCTCAGTTACCTTTTGTTTGCTTCAGGATGACTGCAAGGTCCGGTACTGACTAGAAATGTGTTTATGCTGGAGACTTCTCTGGGTTTCTGTAAGGATAACCTCGGGAAATTTTTATAGTGGGCTTGTTTGAGTGTTTGGGGGTATGTAGGTAGCTTTTTAGCAAAAAAGCTATTTTAAGGAGGGGTGTCTATACCTTAGTATAGTTTTGGGATATTTCGGGTATAGGCTCGATACTATGTGGATTTCTTTATAGAGGAAGCTTTGAATTCATATATCTTTGAATTCCGATTGAACAACAATGTTTGTTGTCGTTCATTCTTATTGGAAATGGTCGGAGTGCGCTATCCTTTTATAGAAATTTTGGGAGCTTCGATCGACACAATTGGGAGTGTCGATCGATTCAATAGGTGTCAGAATAGGCTTGCTGTGTCATAGGCCTAGATTCCCCTATAAGCTTCAATCGACATAATGGGGAAGCGTCGATCAATGCAATTGTAGCGATGTTAGCCTTATTGAGTCACTTTTGCAAGTGTGATGAGTCATCAAAGAAATCAACACATGGCAGCTTCGATCATCACAATGGGGATAGCATCAATCAACACAATGCAAGCAATGACATGCATCGATCAACATTGATTCTCAGGATGTCAGAATCTTATTTCCCTGGAGAGGTCTGAGGAGGAACATGGTCTTTGTTAGTACTGGTTTATAATCTCCTGAAAAGGTTTTGAACATCATCAGGCCTGGGATGGACCGTGCTCACACACTCTCTGAGACTTGAATCAACCCTTAGAAAGCCCCTTTTTATGATTTTGAAGATTTGCGTAGTGTTTGGAAAGAAATGTCTCTAAATCCTATTTGTATCCATTTTAACCTACTATTTCTACTTGATTTTAGTATTAGCCTATGAGATTAAGCCAAAGAACAGCTAAGAATCAAGATTAAACTCATATTCTATGCTTTTCTTAAGCTTTCTCTCTCTAGTTCATCATTTTCTCACTCTAACACTCTAAATCTGATTTTCAGCTCTAAAATGAGGGAAAAGATTCCACAAACCCTATTTTTTGCCCCTTTAAGCATCTCACCAAAAATCAGTGCATGTGGAATTTCCATCCATACATCAGTGCCTGTGACTTGGATAGAGTAAATGCCAAAAACTTTAGATTAGCATAACCCATTCTAGCGGCACCGCTACAATGGTAGCGGCACCGTTAGAGCCTCGGCGGAGGCGGTGTCTCCGATGGGACATGGCTGATCACGTTTTCTAACAATTTTTAGGTTCTTTAGTGATTTTTTAAGTGTAGTTTAAGGTTTGAAATCATAAAAAAGGTCATGTCCAAGCGAGTTTCGATGCCAAAAGGTAGGAAAACTAGCCAAGGTAAGGCTCAAAAAATTTCCATCATCGTTTGGTGAGGGAGACCAAAAAATCCCATCCTCACAGGCTACGCCTCGGGAGATTACCATTTGACGTGTCAAATGCAATCTCACAAAAGAGCAATGGATAGAAGTCCATACCTGAGGGTTATCCCACTGGGCTTTGACCTAGGGTCTACTGAGGTTGTCACCAATGCTACATCAACGCACGTAGTTGGGGTTCAAAGTTTTCTCGAGTCGGGGTCTACTAAGGTTGTCACCAATGCAATATCAATGCACCTACTAGGAGAAATGATTCGACTTGTAGATTTGGAACATTCTTTGAGTCGGTTGTCTACTTGTAGTTTGTGAACGCACCATCAATGAACCTATCAAGAAGAATGATTTGACTTGCAGATTTGGAAGGTTCTATGATTCGGTTGTCTACTGGCGGTTTGCGAACGCACCATCAACGTACCTATCAAGAAAACTAATTTGACTTGTAGATTTGGGAGATTCTCTGAGTTAGTCGTCTACGGGTGGTTTGTGAACGCACCTATCGAGAAATTTCTTTACATATTAGTGATTGAGATGAATTGCATTTTTATTGCTTAATTGATTTTGTCAAGATGAAATTTTTTCCCCTTCAATTAACAATAAATGGAATATTGACAAAACTGAGTTTAGAAATGTCTGGGAGTCTAGAAAAATTATTGCACGATTGATTTTTCCCCTTTAGTTTGAAAACATGGCTGAGAAATGCAATTTGTAGAAAATCTGGGCGGCAGTACCGAAGATGGGCGTCGTCGCCGGAGCTACCATGGCGCCATAATAGCGCAGGGGAGGGGCATATTTAAGTGCCCCATATCTTCATTTTTTTTGCATTTCTTCTTCTTCTTTTGGTTCCTTGGCCGACAATTACCCACCAAACCCCCAAAAGTTCAATTTCTTCTTGATTTATTGGATTTGAGGCTCGAAATGTTATACAAGATTCGAGAAAGATGTCATCAAGGCATTAATCATGCTTCATTACTTGAAAGGGAGGATGGATTATGGATTTATTTCATCACTATAGAGTATTGTCTTCGAGAATGAGGCAAGTACTCGGAGTGTTCTCTGACCTGCCGAGTTCACCTTTGCACGGAGATGGAGAATCATGCCTCCGAACACCAGGTCAATCGACTTAAACCTGACTTTCCCTTAAATTTGAGACTTTATGGAAAGAACCTTATTTTGAGTTTTAAGGTGTTTAGGCTAGAAATTGATTATTGAATCACGCTTAGAATGAGTTTAGGATTGTTTTAGGATCAATTTGGATGAATTTTGGTCAAATTTAGGCGATATTTAGATTGTTCGCTAAATCAGGGAATAGTGCCCCTGATGAATATTTGGCGCCGCTGCCGCTGCTGGGAAACCTAGACAAAAATCTGATTTTTACTTCCTGTCTCATTTTTTTAACCTAAACTTGATTTTGATGCTGAAATTTGTTTCTAAGTCGATCCTAATGCTAAAACTCTGATTTTTTCACTGATTTTCTGAACTTTGAACTTCTGATTGTGCTTTTCTTATATTGATTTTGGTTTGAAAATTATTGCAGCCTAAGCATTGCAAGACTATGGACTCCTTAAGGGTGTGCCAATTGGTGGGCCTACATTAAGCCAAAGGCCGAAGAGAGCAAGGACTTCTCATCTGTTAACTCTATTGGGGCCACGAGTTTTGAGCCGTTGATTGAGACATTATTGACGGGACTGCAGCTAATAAGCCAGGTTTTTATGGATTGTCTGATAGAGCACTATAGAGAGATGACTCACACATCCCACTTATTTGTTGGGGAGATGACCGTTGCCCTTTCCAACATCGTGGTGACGACAAATTTTCCATGGGAGGGTCGAGTGATACACTTTGACATATACCTCGACTGATTCTATAATAGACTAGCCTCTTTGCACACTTGGGTGGAGGCGCTACTAGGTGTTCGGCTATGGCAAAGGACAGGCTAAAATATGCTAGTCTTGACACTTACTGGACCCATGCGACAGATATCAGCAGGGACTGACTCATTCAGTATACTCGGACTTTCATCCTTACCTTACTAACTTGCCTTTTCTTCTAGCCTTTTCTTCTCAACTTCCTATAGCAATGCCAGTTTAAGGTTGCTATACTTGCTTGAGGATATAAGCACCATCTAGGAGTGGAACTAGTCGAGGGCCATTCTTGGCCGGATATATTTTGCTCTTGACTACTCATCACGTAGGGAAGAGTGTTGTACCATTCTAGAATGGGCCAACCAAAAGTACACGGGAAAAACATAGCCAAAACCTTATTGCTGAGCTTTTAAACACAAATGATCCTTTCGTACATGGAGATATGCAACTTTGGCAGACCTGTTCTAGTGTAAGCCTCTATCCTTGGTATAGTAAAATCCTTGGGAACCCAATCTTCATCCTTTTCTTCTTTTTTCTTCTCATTAATGGCCAAAAGTTATCATAGGAGCCCCTCCACTTTTAGTGTCAAACCAGTAGATCGTGTGACCAGGTTGATAGGTGTCACAATGAAAGATTGTTTGACCTGGTCAATGTATACAAAAGTCCTTGACATATCATAGCATGAAGTCAGAGAAATTATAGTTGGACTATATTGAGTAAGACCTGCTTCATGTGCAATTATGATTATGTCTAAAATATCCTTAGTCGTAGTTTCATCAAGAAAGGATATTGATGAAGCGGAAAGACTAGCATGTGGTCAACTTTCTTGGAAAGGGTTAGGGCAGTCAATCTCCTAAGGACTAAAGGTGGTGCCTTAAGTTTGACACATGGATATATCTGGGAGATATGTTGGAGACCGCAGTAAGATAAACACTTGGTATATATATATCAATGTGTTAGTGTTTATCTTCATGCAATAAGCTTTGTGAATATCCTCATACTTAAGATATTGGTTACCGTGTGTGATGCTATTTCTATACTTTAGATAATTCCTATACACTCATTAGTTTAGGGCATCACGGGTGATTACGGGGATAGTGATGATATCACGTTGGTAACCTAGGTAGTAAGAAAGAGTCCATCGCTCTGGATATATTAAGGACTTCCACCTGGCTACTTGTTGAAGTGATGATTACTGTAAACCTCTGATCAGAGTATGTGTTTGATAGAAATAGTTTCTAGTCAAACACACAATGGTAAAAGGCAATATACTTCAGTAACAAGTTAATAACTGGGATAGCTTGGAGCAACCTTGCTATTAGTGGGTTAACACTTTAACCATAAGTCATATGGTACTAATATTAAAGAATGGAAGGAGTTCATCGCATTAGACAACTATTGCATTAGCCGGGATCAAGTCATAAGCACAAATTACATTCCGAGTAATGGGGGATGGTAGACCCCTGCTAGAGACTCATTTAAGGTAATCGAGTTCTATTCACGGTGTAGAACCTCAAGCCAATGGTTCCATTAGAACAAGGGTTGGTTAAGCCTTAAAAGCTCAACACTTTGGGATCCTATAAGGTCACACGCATTGGACCTTCACTGGACTAAGTAAAGAACTAATAGATTTATTCTATTACAAAAATATAATATATTAATAATTGGATTATTATTTAATTGGTTAAATGATTAGTTCATTTTGGCTAGACCAAGGAATTTATTTTTAACCGATAACTAATTTATTAGGGTCAAAACATAATTATTTATTTGAAAAGGATTACAAGGGGAATTTCACCTTAGTGAGTTGAATTGAACTGGGAGAACGAAATATATTTTATACAGGCTCAGGTGAGCGAGAGTGTACTGAAAGGTGCGCGAGCATTGCTGGTTAGTGCTCACAACAGCCAATGAAAATGGGCTGCACATGCGCAGCCTATAGGGCATGCTACGAGCTGGGCTCGCGGCATGGGCCGCGAGGCCCAGGTTGCATGCAAGGCAAGCTGGCAAAGGCTTGCCTTGCAGCACACAGCGTGTACTGCAAACTGTTTGTAGGAGGGTCTATACACGGATCCTTTAGAACCGTGTGCATGACCCACGTGGGATGGGGTGTTTTCACCCGATCCCACGTTGAAATACGGGGAGCAATATTTTACTGCCCGAGCCTATAAATAGGCTTTGCCCTCACCCCTTTTCAATTGCGCCAAAAGCTCAAGCATAAATCCCAAGTTGAGATTCGGAAAGATAAATCTCTCGTGTATTTGAGCAAGTTCTTTTTTAGGAGCCTGAATATATTTGGGCACCTCTAGTTTATATTTTCAGGTGGGGCTTCTGGAGTGGTCTAGCAATTACTCGAGGCTCCTTAGTTCTTCCTCTCGAGGAGGTTTTGGTCGGTGGGGTTCATGTGGATACTCACAGAGGCTATCCTACGCTTCGAGGCTTATGCAAGGAGGTTCTACTAAAGAACGCTTCAACTGCTAAAATTTATTTCTTTCTCTTTTAATTATTAGGTCTTTTTCTTTAAGAGTTTTTAGACTTAATAATTATGCTTAGGTTGTTTTGCATGCTTAGTTTATTTTATGCTTAGGTTATAGATTATAGTTATAACGTGCTTAGGTTATAGCTTAGAGTTATAACATGCTTAGTATAATATATATATATGCTACGATATAATTTAGAATTATCGTATGCCTAGCCTATGCATGCTAACCTACATGGAGAACTATTTAGTTATGGCATTATTTAATTTATATGCATCTAATAGGAGTTCCTGGGGCCAAGGACAAAATTTTGAATATCCACTGTGCGAATTATGCCTGTTCAATTTGACTATCAGTTTCCAACAGATCGTACCTCAAATAGAGATTCTGAGCTCGAATGATGTTATATACTCTTCGTTAAGCTAAATTAAATCATTTATTTTAAATAAAAGTATATCTCTTTCTTATGCAATGTAAATCATCCTAATTAGTTTCGGTTTATAAAGTCATTCATCATGCAACAATCATGCAAAAGCTGTAAAGTAAAATAATATTACAGTCATCAACCAACTAATAAAATACAAGAAATTAAAATAATAAATACAAGGCTTTACAAATCCTATACATTTTTCTTTGCGAGAAAGTAAAATACCTGAAGGCCTAATCATACATCTAACCTAATCTACTGACAACAACAAGGATTAGGATAGATACAACACCGAACGAGATATAATCACCCATTAACATGCATGGTTAGTGAACAAAACAAGACTCGGTTAGCGGGGAATTTTTATCTCGAATAAAATGCTTAGAAACAAATTTTTCTTGGAAAAATCAGTATTTTTGACCCGGTTTCTCAACTTTAATTAGTGAAAATGCCACATGAATAATGTTGGGACTGATTTCATAAGGTATTGGACCTTCATCATTTGGGTACAATCATAAAAACCCGAAAAATAACAAACTAAGGTCAAAAAAAGACAAAATAGGGGCATTTTTTAAATTTGTACCCAACACCGCTAGAGGTGGCTGGCGCCGCCATGTCGTCCATAGCGGCAGCAGCCGCCACCTATAGCAGTTTCAGGAAAAATTTCAAAAATGGGATGAAATGGGTATTTTTGCACCTGTAAAGTCAAAACCACTAAGATTTTAAGCCGAATTCAACATTGTTTCAGTGAATCTAGGTTTAAAATGTCAAAATGGTACTGATTTTATAGATCCAGGGACAAAAAAACCAAAAACGCAAAGAAATCACCAGGGCCACTGTGGCGACCGGGGCCGCCGAGACTGCTCTCATGGTGCCACCAAAGGTTTTGCTGCAGAGCTAGAATGGTGGCGGCGTTGGCGGCTACCACTGCGGGTCTTGTGATTTTCTTGCATTTTGCAAGAACACCAAAGGGAAAACAGGGCCAAATGCCCCAAAACACTAAAACAAAAGGCAAAACAGCAAGAAGTGTGAGAAAGTCACAAAAGGAACTCAGAAATTATACCTTTAGGTCGTGAATCCGCTCTTTGAGACTCGAATCAACCCTTGGAAAGCCCCTTTTTGATGATTTTAAAGATTTGGGTAGTGTTTGGAAAGAAATGTATCTAAATCCTATTTAGATACATTTGAACCTATGATTTCTACTTGATTTTAGTTATTAGCCTATGAGATTAAGCCACAGAAAAACTAAGACTCAAGATTAAACTCAGATTCAATGCTTTTATTAAGATTTCGCTCTCTAGTTCATCATTTTCTCACTCTAAAACTCTAAATCTGACTTTAAGCTCTAAAATGAGAGACATGATTCCTACAAACCCTAAATTTTCGCCTTTTAAACATCTCACCGGCTGTCTGTGACCGACTTAGTGGAAATTTCATCCAAAAATTAGCTCGTGTGACTTGGAGAGAGAAAATGCCAAAAACTTTGGATTTGTAGAACCCGTGCTAGTGGTGGCCACTGGAGAAAGGGGCAGTGCCACCAGCGGCATTGGCTCTGCAGGGATGAGGAAGATTTGGTTTTCTAGCAATTTTTAGGTTCTTCATTAATTTTGTAAGTGTGGTTTAAGGTTTGAAATCATCAAAAAGGCCGTTTCCAGGCGAGTTACGATGCTAAAAGGTAGGAAAACAAGCTGAGGTGAAGCTTAAACAATTTCCATCATTCGTTCCTTTAGATAAATCAAAAGTCCCATGCTCATAGCCTCCTACAGAGTACAAGGGAGATAAGATCTCCATGTATATGGGTGATGAAAACAAAAGGCATCATTATACAGTAGTTGCTTCACTGCTTCACAAATTCAACACTCCAAACTCAGTCTCTGGCATTGAGCATTGTATAATTCGGTATGTGGCGGAAAAGAAACCAATCAACTTCCCATCAATCATTATTCACCATATGATTGGGCACCAATGGAGTATGGGTGCACTCATTACCCTAATTCTGAAGAATCAGAACATCAGTATTGGAGAAGTAGAACAACTAGAGCACTACAAAATCACTAGAAGGACCTTCCAAAATCTCTAACTTGGGAGAACATTTGACTTAAAAGCTATTGAGGATGAAATTGCCAAGAAATGAGCTAAGGTGCAAGAAAGCAGAGCAGAAAAGAAAGGAGAATCAGCATCTATGGTAGTTGTTGATGTTGAAGCAGAAAAGCCCTTAAAGAAGAGGAAAATGGCTTCTAAGGCACCAAAGAAAAAAACCAAGAAGCTCAAGGTTGATGTGTTAGAGGATGAAGCCTCTGAGGAAGGGGAAGAGCATGCGACTGAACAAGATGCTTCTAAGGAAATAATAATTCCTCAACTACCCTGGAAGCAAAGGACCAAAAAAGCCAGAGAAGAGGAATTGGCACTAGTTAGGCCACTCAAACTTCGAAAGGTCAAGCCCTTCTATGAGGAGTTAATATCAGGTATTCCTCCAACTTCATATGCGACTCAATCTATCGTACCTTCCACCACCACTACACAAATCCAACTTCCCACCATCTCACCCTCACCATCAAGCTCTTCCTCATCATCTAAAACCAAACATACCTCACCAACCAAATCTCCCTCACCACCAAAGTCCAAGACTCCTTACTCTTCATCCATTAAAACACCTCTCCCATCTCCTTCTAAATCTAACCCTTCTCTACTAAATTCACCTATCATGCGAAATGTTGAGGATGAAATTTCCTCATCCAATGATGCAGCTACTATCAATAAGCAGGAAGCCAATGAAGCCTAAGAGGGAGTTAAGGCTGACCAATCTGAGAAGGTCAACGATGCTAATTTGGCAAAGACATCCAATGCTGATCATGTTGGTCACTCAACATTGCCAAATGTTGATGAGGCAAAATAGCAAGCCAACTTAGCTAGTGAGAAATCACCAACTATGGTACTTCATGAAGTTGAACGGTAGTCAACTTCTCAAAATATCAATCAATCTGTAAAGGTTGAAGAGACTGCTACAAAAGACCTTATGAATTCCAATAATGAAAGTTTGAAATAGCTTTATAAGGATGATGAGATGTTAGAAAGTAGCTCGAAAGAAATGGAATATATCTCCGAGGAAGTCACCTCTTCATTAGAATCGGGCTATAAAATTAAGTCCAAGCAGAGTCAGAACCTTGAACTAACAACTTAACAACAACCATAAGACTCTGAGCCTCAAGCAAATACTTCTAAAGCATTGAATAAAGTGGTCAAGCAATAGGATGAGCTAATGAAAATGCTCAAAACACTTGAAAGATTAGTCTCTCTTGCCTCTAAGTTCCCAATCACCACTCAACTAGCTCAGAATTGCATGAGTCTAACAACTCAAGCAGC
The DNA here is from genome assembly GCA_947683365.1 of Euphorbia pulcherrima. Taxonomy (NCBI): domain Eukaryota; kingdom Viridiplantae; phylum Streptophyta; class Magnoliopsida; order Malpighiales; family Euphorbiaceae; genus Euphorbia; species Euphorbia pulcherrima. Next base: position 43,742,657 of record CANTUS010000015.1, read on the forward strand.
ATCTATTGAGGCCTCAACTCGCTATCTTCCAAGCTCACCAGCATCGATCTAGAATTAAAGAATGCCATCATGCCTCTCATGGATGATAGGTTGATTAAGCACAAGGAGATTGTTACCAAGTTCATGGAGATCAATTCCAAGGTTATTAAGAATGAAGAATAGTTGGTGAATAGTTAGAAGGCCATTCGTGAGAACCTAGAGAATCTATTTGCTCAATAAGGAGATATGATCGAATTCCTCACTGATTCATCTGATAAACAGTTGTAGTGCTAAAAACATAGCTCATAGGGGAGATCCAGAAGGTAGCCATAGCTGTAACTACAAGTGCTTCTATTGAGGAAGAGGAGAGAAAGAAGAATACTAAGAGTATTAAGACTATGGACTTTGACCATCAGACCTCTTTCAAGGACATCTTAGATTCTCTGAACAAACTTCAGGAGCTGATGAAGACAGAGTTTACAGAAATAAGTGAGGGTAGCTCTACTGATGTCTCTGCTTATGCTAAAAAGGAAATAAAAACAACAGAGGAAGTACTCGCAAAACTGATCTATGACTCAGAAGCTGTTATCAGGTTTGAAGTAAGGGCAAGCACTCAAAGCCTATCCAAGCAATTGGAAGATTTTCCATTCAAACTTTAGAACCTCACTCTAGAGTTATCTTCGGGATAACGTGGAGTTGCACTTCTCCATAAATGCTTATGTGACTACATTAAGCCAGAGTATCTCTCGCTCATTACATCCATTGTGCCCCGATTTGAAACATCCATAGCTGAGCTTGAAAAGTTCATTGAACCTTTTGCTCAACCCCTAGAAATACTTGTGACTAACGCTGAAGCACGGAAGCATGGGAAGACTGCGCTGATTTCTTACATAGAGGCCTAGAAAATGTAGATGCTTCAGCAACCAGTGCCTACGGATATTGACCCCACTTCTGGTGATAAGAAAAATGGGGGAGAAAGGGGACAAAGGGGATGATGAAGACAACAAACCACTATTATCTTTGATGAAACCAGTTAGCAAAAAGAAGAATGAGGGATTTAAGTGAGAGCTAGTTGTAATTTTCTATTCTAACTAGTTATATCTATCTTCTATAATTTTTACTATTATCTTCATGTAAATGTAATTCATGTTTCACAGAAGTTAACACATTGTTAACACTTGAAGATTAATAGTGAAAAATTTGTTCATGATTCCAAGTACAATATTCATATTGTACAACTTATATATTCATCAAAATTGGCATATATTATGGGGGAGCTAACCTTTGTCTTGTATATTTTTGTTATCAGCAAAATGGGGAAGATTTTTGAACTTAGCTCAGCAGAACTAAAAAATTCTAAGAAGCTAAAATCTCAGAATCAAGAAGCCAATTTTTAGAGATGACTAAAAATCAGTCAGAAGTTGCATTCTCGGAAGACAAGTCAAACTCAGAACATAGTCTTAGCTCAGAAGATAGTTTTAGCTTAGAAGACTAAGTAGGCGTTAAAAGCAAGACAAAGAAAGTGGAGAGTCAGAACCCAACTACCTTGGAAGACTATTTTGGCTTACAACAGAAGGAAAGCATCTCCAACTGCCCAAGCTCTAATCCTAATACAACAACTCATCTGAAGACAAATGCTAAAAATAGGCATCTACTTTTTATGGCATAAAACGAGAGATGATTTGCCTAATACTAAATGCGAGTTGACAATAGGGAAGGAAGGACAACTTTTGGCCTCCTGAAAGCTGGCACAAGCAAAAGCTATACAAGACTAATTTGTGTAAAAGCTGGTTAAATTGCCAAAAGTTGGTAGAGTTGACTCCCGCCAAACTTCCCAACAGAATAGAAGATGAGTCTAACGGAAGATCCAACGGCTCTAATAAAAAGAGCAGCTGTGAAACAATGGCTATGATTATGACTCTAAGGATGAGTCACAACGGGAAGATTTTGAAGACTACCTATAAAAAGGACTCTAGCAAGCATAGATAAAATAGTGAAGTTTTCATAATCAATTGCATTCTCTCAATACATCTACAAATACTCTCAAGCAAACAATCATTCAAATCTGTTTGTCACTTAGAAAGCCTAGAACAAACATTTCAAACCTGTTGTAAGTATTTCTTGATAACTCAAAGTACAAGATCACAAAATCATTTCAATCCGCTCTTAAGACTAAGTAAGGTGTTTGTTGAGGTCTTAGTTATAACTCTGAAAGAATCTTGGTGTAAGTTGTGTTTTAGAAGAGTTCAAGAGAAGGGTACTCTAGAACTAGGGAATTAAAGACAGGAAGAGGTGGGTACTCTTGGCTATAGAAAATTCCAATTATAAAGACTTCTCCACCTCAGAAGGAGTTGACACAGTGGATTAAATCTCAAAAGCAAATGCTCTAGGGACTAGAGGTAGGTAGGGTACAAACCATTATACAATCATTATGTAAAATTCTCTAACTCTAACTCATTTATTTTTATACTTGTTGCATCAGACGCATATTCATTATTTACTTACTTTACTTGCAAAAAGGAGTCAATCACCCCCCCTTTGACTCCCAACCACCCCTATACGACAAACAAATAGTTCTTCTAAGTTGGCTCAAGAAAATTCATTAGAATCTCAAGTAAGAGCTCAAAGGAAAAACTGGTGCACCAAGAAGAGGAGGGGAAGAAGTCTATATAAGGGCTAAGGGAAGCAAAACTGCTCCCTAATTTTTGATGTGGGATCAGGGAAAAATCCCTAATACCCATGGGTCAAACACATGGATCCCATTGGATCCTGGGTCTGACCCATGTTGTGCAGCTTGCCCCATAGGACAGGCTCTTGCGAGCCTGCCTTGGCCCCATGAGCTAGGCCTCGTGGGTCTTCCCACGAGCCTAGCTTGCATGTGGTTGGATGGGCCACCAGCACTACCTTATGGTAGCATTTGTTTGGGCCTGTCGCACAGGCCAGTGTGCGCTGACTATGCAGTTAACTCGACCTACAGCCCGTGAGCTCAAGTGCTCATGTGGCTTAGGCAAAACTTGCAGGCTTCCAATGCCTACGTGGACCAATAGCACAGGGTCCAACCCTCTCTACAGAGTTCAGCATTTTCAGTTATCTCCTTTTCAGTACAATTCTATTTATGACCCAATCTAATTTATTGGTCAAAATAAAATTCCTGGTCTAACCAGTAATTTATATTCTTATAACAGAATTAATTTATTAATTCTTTACTTAGTTTGATGAAGGTCCTATGTGTGTGGCCTCATAGGTCCCGAAGTATTGAGCTATCAAAGATTAACCAATCTTAGTTTTAAGTTAAGAACTTATTGGCTCGAGGTTCTAGATTATGATTAGAACTCGATGACCTTGAATGACTGCAGTATGCCTCTAGAAATGGTCTACCATCCCCCATTACTCGAAACAGCATTAGGCTTATGTCTTAATCCTAGTTAATGCAATAGTCAACCAATGCGATAAACTCCTTCAATTCTTTAATATTTATACCATTTGGTTTATTGGGTTTGGTTAAAGTGTTAACCCACTAATAACGAGGTTGTTCTAAGCTATACCAGTTATTAACTTGTTACCAAAGTACATTACTTTACCATGATGTGTTGACTAGAAACCATTTCTATCAACACAAACTCTGATCAGAGGTTTCAAGCAATTGTCACTTCAATAAGTGGCCAGGTACAACTCCTAAATATATTGGGAGTGATGGATTCTATTTGACTACTTAGCTTACCAACGTGTTGTCATCACTATACCAGTAATCACCTATGGCATCCTAAATTAATGAATGCATAGGAATGACCCAAAGCATAGTGACAGTACCACATAAGCAATAAGTATCTAAAGTATGAGGATATTCGCAAAGGTAGTGCCCTAAGATAAACACCAACACTATGATATATTTACCAAGTGTTTATCTTATAGCAGTCTCCAATGTATCTTTCAGATACATCCATATGTTAACTCAAGGCACCACCTTTAGTCTGGAAGATTAACTACTTGGATCTCATCCAGGAGAGTATGAAAACACATGCTAGTGTATCTGCTTCATCAATGTCCTATCTTGATGAAACTATGACTAGGGATAGTTAGACATGATCATAACTACACATGAAGCATATATACTCAACATAGTCCCACTATGCACTGCACTCCATGCTATGATATGTCAAGGACTTTCGTACGCAGATATCAATGAACATATTTTAACCAATTACAATATATATATATGAACACAATGATGTAAACAAAAGATAAATGCCTTTATTGATTAGTAAATTAGTTCATACAAAAGATAAATGCCTTTATTGATTAGTAAATTAGTTCATACACATACATAGTTAAGATATATCGCCCAAATTGCCTTAAGGGCACACATCTTATCTAACAACTATACTTGTGATCACCCATATCACCCAATCTATAGAATGCTTAGGTATGATCCAAAGTATAGAAACGCCTGAATAAGGTAACTATTATCTCTGGTCTGAGGATACACATATTGTTATTGCAATAAGACAAAGCACCAACACATAATATAGATTACTGAGTGTTGTATTTCCCTAAATACATTCATGTGTCAACTAAAGGCACCACCCTTCAGTACGAGAGATGTGCTGCTTGAATCTAATTTGAGGAGTACGGCGGTACATGCTAGTTTATCCGTATTCATCAATGTCCAATATTGATGATAAGGACTAGGAATATTTAGACAAATCATAATTGCACACGAACCAGTTCTCACACTACATAGTCCTACTATGCTCTTGCAATATGTGCTATGATTTTGTTAAGGACTTTTGCCAACATATCAATGAATATATTCTTAACCAATTATTAGCACAGGTCTATTTCAGCCCGATGTGGAAAAATGCCTATTTCAATCAGCGATCAGACAAAAGAGTCAAAAAGGACCGAATTATCATCCAAAATTTGAAATTCAATAAACCACATTCCAAGGAAGCTCCGATTTAGCATTTCCTACTGAAAAATAAAAAAGTCAAAGTTTGGTTAAACATAGGTAATCCTCTCGCCGAGTAATTACCTATCTATAGTAAAAAAAATCAAATCTTACTGAGATCTAACAAGATTTTATGGGATCTGATGTAATATCTTGTCAGATAGGTAATTAGCTCGCTGGCTAATTACCACCCTATTACAAATACGGGGTCACCCCCTCATTTCAATAGAGACGAAAAACTTTTAGAAATCTCAAAATTACCTTTGTGTCCTTTTTTAAGTTTTAGGAGTCCCAAAAGCCCCGAAACTCTGTAAAAACACTTCCAGATTGAAGCTTCATCATCGACATTTGGTATAAGCTCAATCTCCTGTCTTTTTAGATCAAGATCCCACAGTGATCTTCGATCTAAAAACGACTTAAAATTTATATTTCCTATCGAAATAATACAAGATTATAGTCATAACTTGGGTTAAATCTATTTTCCAACCAAATCATAACTCTCAACAACTTCAGTCCCGCAACGACTCTCAAATCATCCTGAACAAATGAAAAGGTAACTGAGGGTAATTGGCTCTAAGCCCAACTTTAAAATTCATTTTAATCCATTTGATTATATTATTATTGCATATTGCATTTCATTTCTCTGGTTAAGTCAGCCACTGGAGCCACTTAAACAATAATAGGTGTAAATAAGCTTGCAGGTTCGGATGAAACATCCAGAATGTAAGGAAACTCTATCCGAGTTTCCGGGCCAAGACCCAGACGCTGTCGTTACTCTATCAAAATCTCGGTGGAAAATATCAATTTATTATGCCGTTATAATGTCTGTTTTATTTCTTGATTTTAATTATTAAATAAAGCAGTTGTAATGCAAAAATCACCACAAATTCCAAAGTTCCAAAATTTATCCAAACAATTTGAACAATATGAGTAACTATCATGTCCGAACACAGAATCTCACTTTCTTTTCGGTATAAAAATCTCATTTTAGATCAGTATACTACAATTCCTGGTGGAGCTGAACCGGGTAGCGACTCTATTTTATTTCTAAATAAAGTAAATATGCTTTATTTTAAAAATATATTTTTTTATTAAAATGTGAAAACATATTTCTTAATATAATCACATTTTTGGCCTACAAAGCCATCGCATTGAGGCAAATTGGATTTTCTCAAACCGAACTAAGTGCCGCGGTTTCCTCAAAACTGCACCAAAACCAAACCGCACCCCGCGTGCACAACCAGAGCCAAAAACGTCCGCCCGCTCATAGTGGCGACTCTGCTGGGGATCTTTATTTTTATAAAATCCCAATTTTTATAAAAATTCTTTTTGACATGATAATTAAAATATTGTTCAAATTAAATTTTGGAACTAAGGAATTTGTTATAACTTCTGCATTACACATAATTTAGGACTGCATAGCATCTGCATTTTTTACCCTTAAACCAATTTAGGTGTCTTTTTGTGAAGTGTCTCCAGGTTCGCTAAGGACTTGAGGTATGGATCCAATCACACCCCTTAGGTAACTTACGAGGACCTTGTTCACTTAAGGGGAAGGCTACCTACGTATATTATATGTGGAAAAGCTTCCTTTGGTTCGCTTAGGGCCTTAGGGACTCGGTACACAAAGGAGCAGGGTACCCCAATCGCACCTAATCCTAAGACTGAAACCCACATATAGAGGAACCATAGACACTTCCTCATAGGTTTACCTAAAAAACCTTGAGTGCATGCGAGCAGACTTCCCTAAGTCCCACGTTGGCTTTAAAGTGAAGTACCTAATGGAGTTAAAAGGGCGGTAGGCACGATCTAACCGTTTGCTACCTATGCAGGTTTATTAAATATAAATAAACTAAAATATACATCATAAACATCATGATTGTGTGAAATCTAACCACATCTTTATACAGCCATAACAATAATGTGTTCCATGCTATTTTGTTCCCTTAGCCATAGGAACCTAGGCTCATCCCATGAGCCAAAATTCACCGAGACAAGTGAGTCCACCTAGGCTTAGCCCATGAGCCAAAATAAACCGAGACTAGTGAGTCCACCTAGGCTCAACCCATGAGCCAAAATTTATCAAGACTAGCGAGTCCACATAGGCTCAGCCCACGAGCTGAAAGACGCAAAAACTTTAGAGTGACCCTAATATCAGCTCACCCATTGGACTAATGAGTCAAAACCCTTCGAGTGACCATAGTGTCAGCTCATCCCTTGGACCAATGAGTCAAAAACCTTTGAATGACCCTAGTGTCAGCCCAACCCTTGGACCAATGAGTCAAAACCCTTTGAGTGACCCTAGTGTTAGCTCACCCCTTGGACCAATGAGTCAAAACCCTTCGAGTGATCCTAGTGTCCGATAACCCCTTGTACCAATGAGTTAAAACCCTTCGAGTGACCCTAGTGTCAGCTCACCCCTTGGACTAATGAGTCAAAACCCTTTGAGTGACACTAGTGTTAGCTCACCCCTTGGACCAATGAGTTAAAACCTTTAGTGACCCTAGTGTCAGCTCACCCCTTAGACCAATCCCTAGGCTATCGAGTCTAACCTGACTCAAGCCCTTGGTCTTTGCACCATGCATTTGTGACATTCCACGAATATCACAGACTACCTTCACCAATTGCTCCTTGAATAGTTGGCACATATCCGACTCCTTTATTATTTATACATATTTACTCATTCATTTGCTCACTCACGCATGCATCCATTCATGCATCCCGACGAGCCGAGATAAGGAAAGCATATAGCTAGCCCTGGTGCACTTACTGACACTTGGTCTCTTGCATTTTCAGGTTGGAAATGAGAAAAAAGGAGGCTAAGACGTATTATGAGAAGCCTGAAAGTCATACTCCCACCACCAATTGAATCTCTGGCAGGATTCTTCTCTGATCCGAAACCTAAAACTATAATGGCAGACGATGATGCAGTTGGACAGTCCCTTACAAGGATTCTTGATGCTCCAGAATTCTATGATATATGGGAAAGGCTGAGTGCTGCTAATGCTCAGAAAACCCAAGAGCAAGAGAGAAAAATAGCAGCATTAAAGGCAAAAATGGCAGACATGGAGAAGCTGTCAGTGGCTAAAGACAAATTTGTTGCTCCCTCCATCGAGCAGTATATGGATATTGACCGATTCTTGCCAAAGGAGTCAGAAGCCCTTTCGCCTAACTTTGTGATGCTCTACATGTCCCCTTATACTAGTACTAGCCCTCTTCATGCACATATGGAAAGTTATCTTTGAATTATGACTAGCATGAACATACCCAAAGTTCATATAGTCAATCTATTCCAACCTACTTTACGAGGCCCCTCCTCTAAGTGGTACATGAGGATACTAACAAACTTAAAATCTGATTGGCGGAAGTTATGGTCGGCATTCCTGGAGAACTATGCCTTCAATCTGTAGGTCAAGACTACCTTGCAAGTCCTTGAAAGAATCAAACAACGGCCAAACGAGTCCTTCAAGGAATTTTACGTGAGGTGGATGGTTGTTCGTGCACTTGTAACTGGGGCACCGGACCAAGATATCCTGATCGTGAAGCTTGTCGAGGCTTCAGCCCAAAATACTGTAATGAAATGAAAATGAAAAGGTTCGACACTTTCAATGACGTGGTAGACTATACTAAGAGACTTGAGAAGTATGAGGAAGATGATCAAGCAAAGAAGCGAGAACAACAAGCTTATACTAAACCTCGATACTGCAAGCAAGGCCATTATAAGTCCCCAAATGCTCTAGCCAAGGTTATAGTGACCACTCAAGTGCAGACTCACCAATCTATCTCCCCATGGGTAGAATCACTGTCACATATATTCACCAAACTAAGAAAATCTGATCAACTCCAAAGCATCAAGCCATTTACTCCGCCTACCATGGCAGACAGAGACAATTTATATGCTTATCATATAACCAAAGGGCACCGCACTAACGAATGCGCCTGGCTACTAAAAGATCTACAGTAGATGGTAGTCGACGAGAGAATGAAAGAGATTGAGAGGAAACCAAGCACTCAGACTAATCCCTTGCCAAACTTCCAAGCTACGGTAAATGCCATAGGTATTCATGTGGAAACTAACGAATATGGTATCAACGTAATTGACAACTTCCAAAATGACCCAAGATGGGGGGATAATATGATCTTTGACAACATGGACATCATCTACATGGTAGACCTATATGTCCTAAGAATGAGGAGAGAAGGGCTAGATCAATACCAAGTGCCACCATACCTCATGTACTAAGGAGACTCTGACCCGAATGAACATGTAGAGGAATTCGTTTAGTTTATGCATGAACGGGGAATAGCTATGATAGGTTTTGCATCTCAATTCCCCAGATTCTTAGAAGGCCTAACCATGCACTAGTACGATGCAATGCTATTGGAAGGACGTTAGAATTGGTAATTTATAGAGAGATCTTTCCTCTACTACTTCAGGGCATCTCAGCCATACCCGGATGAACTTTGCTGGTGGTTGGCACCATAGGGAGACCAGCATAATATCGGCTAGCAGAACATCCCTCCACCACAACCTCCTATCTACACTCCCCTGGATTACATGAGTCCAAACTACATTGAAACAAGCTTGTTTGAATTTGGGAGCTCCTCTAGGGCAGCACATTCAGAAACCCAGGAACTATATGATCCTGAACAGGCATGAACAGCCATGAAGACCAGCTAAGGTATTATGGCCTAAACCTAGATGAAGGAGTGCGAGACCCATTTAGAGAGATCCGTACCAACATTATGGAGGAAACATTCACAAGCATACAAAACATGGTGTCCGAATTCCATGTAGCCATAGAAGGAGTCAAGGCCAGAATGAATCCCGAGGAAGATCTCAAAGAAGATCCTGAGGAAGATATTGAGGAAGATCCTGAGAAAGATTTCAAGGAGCCTGAGGAATATCCCAAGGAAGACCCCGAATAGGTTCCAGGAGAAAATTCTGATGATGATGTCCCAGCTCAACATGCGCTAAACTGGATCTTTGAGCCATAGCCTTTCAAAGATTCAGATGAGGAAGTGGATGAATTTGTGGACTCCAGCGAATCGGATCACAAAGATGAAAGCGAAATAGATAACTTGGGGTATGAATCAGAAACCTTTTTGAACGATGAGCTAAATCACTTGCTGGGAGATTTCAAATACGAGGCTGCCTTCCCCAAAGGCATTATGGTCGATTATGATGGTGCCAAGAGCTACGCCTCTATTAGCACAGGTCTGTTCAAGCCCGATGAGGAATATTGCCTATTTCATTCAGCGATAAGACAAATGAGCTAAAAGGGACCTAATTGTCATCCAAAATCTGAAATTCAAAAATCCACATTCCAGGGAAGCTCTGATTTAGCATTTCCTACTAAAAATCAAAAAGTCAAAGTATGGTCAAACATGGGTAATCATCCTGTCGGCTATTTACCAATCTACAGTAAAAAAAATCTCACCGAGATTGCGCCCAGGATTTACGGGATCTAGGTAAAATCTTTTTAGGATAGTAAATAGCCCGCGACTATTTACCCAGGTAAATGGCCCGCCGGCTATTTACCAACCCTCTATATAAAGTGGTGCACCCCCTTATTTTGAAGAGACGGAAAAAATTGAAAAAATGCAAAATTACTTTTATGTCTTTTTTCAGTTCTAGGAACCCTAAAAGCCTCGAAACTCTGTCAAAATAATCCAGATCCGAGTTCTACCACGGACATTCGGTATAAACTCACGTCACGTTCTTTTTAGATCAAGATCTCATAGTGAACTTCGGTCTAAGAACGACCAAATCTCACATTTTCCTTTAGAAATAATCCAAATTATAGCCATAACTTGGGTTAAATCTATTTTCCAAAGAAATCACAATATTCTTCTAGCAACTTCTGTCTCGCACCGGCTCTCAAGTCATCTTGGACAAACAAAAAGGTAAACTGAGGGTAATTGGCTCTAAGCCCAACTTTAAAATCCATTTTCATTATTTTATAATTGCACATTGCATTCCATTTCTTTGGTTAAGTGAGCCACTGGTGCACTTAAATTATAATGTGTAAATAAGCTCGCAGGTACGGACAAACATCCAGAATATGAGGAAACTCTATCCGAGTTTTTGGTCCCAGACCCAAGCGCTGCCGTCACTCTGCCAAAAATTTGGTAGAAAATATCAATTTATTATGCTGTTATAATATCTGTTTTATTTCTTGAGTTTTATTCTGAAATAAAGCTATTGTACGCAGAAATCCCTACAAATTCCAAAATTCCAAAATTAATCCAAACAATTTGAACAATATGAGTAACTATTATGTCCGAACTCAGAATCTCACTTTTGTTTCGGTATAAAAATCCCATCATGGATCAATATACCATGACACCAGGTGGAGCTGAACTGGGTGGCGATTCTATTTCATTTTTAAATAAAGTAAAAAATGCTTTATTTTAAAAATATCTTTTCTCGATATATTGTGCAAATATGTTCCTTAATATAATCACATTTTTGGCCTACAGAGCCACACACATCTAAGCGAACTGGATTTTCTCAAACTATACCAAACATCACAGTTTCCTCAAACCACACCAAATCAAATCACGCCCCGTGCACCGCACCCCACGTGCATGCCCAACAAAAATGTTCGCCCGCTCACAGTGGCGACTCTGCTGGGGAAATTTTTTTTTATAAAAACCTGATTTTTATAAAAATTCTTTTTTTTGACATAATAATTAAAAAATTGTTTAAATTAAATTTTGGAACTAAGGAATTTGTAGTAACTTCTGCATTACACAAATTTCAGGACTGTATAGCATCTACATTCTTTACCCCTAAAACAATTTTGGTGTCTTTTGGTGAAATATCTCCAAGTTCGCTTTGGGCTTGAGGGATATGGATCTGATCACACCCTTGCTTAACGTACGAGGACCTTGTTCGCTTAAGGGCAAGACTACCTACGTATATTATTTGTGAAAAAGCTTCCTTTGGTTCAGTTAGGGCCATTGGGAATCAGTACACAAAGGTGCAGGGTACCCCAAATCTCACCAATCCTAAGACCAAAACCCATAAATAGATAAACCGTAGACACTTTCTCATAGGTCTACCCAGAAACATTGATTGCACACGAGCAGACTTCTCTAAGTCCCCCAATGGCTTCAAAGTGAAGTAACCTAATGGAGTTAAAAGGGCGGTAGGCGTGATCTAACCGTTTGCTGCATCTGTAGGTTTATTAAATATAAATAAACTAAAAACAAACATCATAAACATCATGATTGTGTGAAAACTAACCACATCTTTGTGCAGCCACGACATTGATGTGTGCCATCCCATTTTATTTCCTTAGTTATAGGAACATGAAATGAACTGAGACCAGTTAGTCCACCTAGGCTCAGTCCATAAGCCAAAATTAGTCGAGACCAGTGAGTCCACCTAGGCTCAGCCAATAAGCATAACTAAACCAAAACCAGTGAGTCCACCTAGGCTTAGACAATGAGCTAAAATTAGTCGAGACTAGTGAGTCCACCTAGGCTCAGTCCATGAGCTGAAATGAACCGAGACCAGTGAGTCCACCTAGGCTCAGCCCATGAGCCAAAATCAGTTGAGACTAGTGAGTCCACCTAGGCTTAACTTGTGATCTAAAATGAACCAAGACCATTGAATCAACCCAGGCTCAACCCAAGAGTCGAAAGACATAAACCTTTTGACTGACCCTAGTGTCAACTCACCCCTTAGACCAATGAGTCAAAACCCTTTGAGAGATGATAGTGTCAACTCACCCCTTGGACTAGTGAGTCAAAACCCCTCTGAATGACCCTAGTGTCAGCTCACTCCTTGGACCAGTGAGTCAAAACCTTTTGAGTGACCCTAGTGTCAGCTCACCCCTTGGACGAGTGAGTCAAAACCCCTCTGAGTGACCCTAGTGTCAGCTCGCCCCTTGGTCCAATGAGTCAAAACCTTTTGAGTGACCCTAGTGTCAACTCAGCCCTTGGACCAATGAGTCAAAACCCTTTGAGTGACCCTAGTGTCAGCTCACCCCTTGGACTGGTGAGTCAAAACCCATTGAGTGACCCTAGTGTCATCTCACCTGTAGGACCAATGGGTTAAAAACCCTTCGAGTGACCCCATATCGCCTCAACCCTTGGGCTAATGAGTCAAAACCTTTTGAGTGACCCTAGTGTCACCTGAACCCTTGGACCAATAAAGATGGGCAGAAATAGTAGACCCGGATTCCATATCCCAACAACGAAAGTAGTGGGGCAATCGGTGGCAGAATAGGAAACCACCGCCTGGTACGAGCTTGGGACATGGGAAGATCCCCATCTCAAAAATTCAGATATGCAAATAGTCAATAAAAGATCAGGACATCGAAAAGGAGCAAAATACTCATAATGAAAAGAGATAAGGATCAAATTCTTACATAAACAATCTACAGACAGGACTTGAAATTGTAAATCCTGTTCCTCACGCACTAATCAATGGCCCAATAAAAGTGACCCAACATAACTCGACCCCAGGCATACTTGTCAAAATGAGTTAGATCTATCAAAGCTGGCAAAATATAGAGGTTCACAATCGAACCCCTAGTAAGGAAGCATAACCACGATAAGGTATCAACCATGAAGGCCCTCGTCTCACAAGCAGAAGTCAAATACGTCCTATCCTCGGTAGTCCAGAAGGCCATGAGCTTCTCACACAAAATTTGCATCAGCCTATCTCCAGAATATCCAATAAGAGCCTCGATGGTGTCCACATCAAAATGGTCATAAGAGAAGCAGGCATTGAAATGGATCATGTTGCCATGGAAGGGTATGCCCGTGATAGCACAATAATCCATTGAAGTGATGGTATATTCCCCATAACCAAAGTGGAAGGTGTCGGTAGTATCAGACCACCTACTTAAGATATAAGTGGAGGTACCAGCTAGGATGTATGGGTATTTGCAATGCCTGACATACTTGCAATCCTTGACCATCCTCCCCAAAGACGTCCTGTCGATGATAGCCTTAGCACGGAGGATAGCACCTTGTACCACTTATGGAAGTGGGTAACGCTGACACCATTATGCTTGGTGACCTAAATGATGCATATGCATATGTCACATGATAGTTTTTGACAAATCATATGAAAAATAATAATGATAATGTAATAAAAATGACGATAATAACAAATTATCGCATCAAGTAAAAATGGATAGGTCTTCGCACAAATAAAAATAGCAGTAAGGCTTACCAAAATCTAAGAAAGATGGTCGAAAGGTTTCAAAGAAGTTAGAATAAAATCTCCGGGATGTATTTTGTGATATTTCCAATTCGAGGGGAGCCCGTACAGAGCTGTGGCCGAAACCTCAGAAAGTTCCACTTCTTCACCGTCGATGACAACATTGGAAGTAGTCACTTGCACGGCTGGTAGATTTAAGTGGACATTATAAAGCTTAAACCACATCAAGTCCCGTAGGATCTAAAAAGAAGGGGCAGAAAAGGGAAGAAGATGAAAGAAATCATCGTTCGAAATAGCTTGGAGGCAGAAAATTATGAAAGATAGAAGTAGAAAATGCAAAGAGGAATAAGAGAGAATTGTTGGTGTGAAGAAAATGGGAGCCAAGCTGCTGTTTTTACAGCCCATTGGTAACTAGCCCACCGGCTATTTACCCATGTAATTAGCCCTCTGGCTAGTTACCTATCCAGCTGTCACGCGTTTATGCGTCCCACGCATTAAAAAGTAATGGCTATAAAAGTTACCGTTACATGGGTAATTAGCCCGCCGGCTAATTACGTGTGTTTGCAAAATTTTTGCAATTTTGCATTTTTTCATCCATCTGTTGCATTGTTTCTAAAATGAACGGACCTAAAATCTGTTTCTACACAGTCACGCATGCATTAATTATCCAAAATATTTATTTCGACCCCCTGTCAATTTTTAACCTCATGCAACTCATTAATAAATTTTTAATCGAAGGGGCAAAATATATTTTGTTTCAAAATTAGTAGATTAAAAATATTTTAACTCATTGCAATCCACACACAACATTTTGTTTGTTTCGCATACGACAAAATTTCTAGCTCAAAATTTATGTATGTGAGGGGCAAACTGTTAGCACAGGTCCTTCCGGCCCAATGAGGAATAATGCCTATTTCGATCAGCGATCGGACAAATGAGCCAAAAGGGACAAAATTGTCATCCAAAATCTAAAATTCAAAAATTCACATTCTAGGGAAGCTCTGATTTAGCATTTCCTACTCAAAAATCAAAAAGTCAAAGTTTGGTCAAACATCGGTAATCATCTCACCGGCTATTCATCAATCTATAGTAAAAAAATCAAATCTTATCGAGATTGCACCCAGGATTTATGGGATCCGAGTAAAATCTTGTCAGAGTGGTAAATAGCCCGCCGGCTATTTACCCATGTAAATGGCACGCCGGCTTTTTACCAACCCTCTATATAAAGGGGTGCACCACCCTCATTTTGAAGAGACGGAAAAAATTGGAAAAATCCAAAATTACTTTTATGTCCTTTTTCAGTTCTAGGAATCTCAAAAGCCCCGAAACTCTATCAAAATAATCCCAGATTCGAGTTCTATCACCGACATTAAGTATAAACTCACTTAACGGTCTTTTTAGATCAAGATCTCACTGTGATCTTTGGTCTAAAATGACCAAATCTCACATTTTCCTTTAGAAATAATCCAAGATTATAGCCATAACTTGGGTTAAATCTATTTTCCAAACAAATCACAATCTTCTTCAAGCAACTTCGGTCCCTCACCGGCTCTCAAGTCATCCTGGACAAACAAAAAGGTAAACTGAGGGTAATTGGCTCTAAGCCCAACCTTAAAATCCATTTCCATTATTTTATTATTGCACATTGCATTCCATTTGTCTGGTTAAGTGAGCCACTTGTGCCACTTAAATTATAACAAATGTTAAAAAGCTCGCATGTACGGACAAACATCTAGAATGTGAGCAAACTCTATCTAAGTTTCCGGGCCCAGACCCAAGCGCTGTCGTCACTCTGCCAAAAATTCGATGGAAAATATCAATTTATTATGCAATTATAATGTCCATTTTATTTCTTGAATTTTTTTCTTCAATAAAGCTAGTGTAATGCAGAAATCACCACAAATTCCAAATTTCCAAATTTAATCCAAATAATTTGAACAATATGAGTAACTATTATGTCCGAACTCAGAATCTCACTTACTTTTTGGTATAAAAATCTCATCATGGATCAGTATACCACAATTACCGGTGGAGCTGAACCGGGTGGCGACTCTATTTCATTTTTAAATAAAGTAAAAAATGCTTTATTTTAAAATATCTTTTCTTGATATAATGTGCAAATTTATTCCTTAATATAATCACATTTTTTGCCTATAGAGCCACACGTATCTAAGCGAACTGGATTTTCTCAAACCAGACCAAACATCTTGGTTTCCTCAAATCGCACCAAACCAAATCGCGCCTCGTGCACCGCACCCCGCATGCACGCCCGACAAAAATGTCCGCCCGCTCAGAGCCTCCTCTCTAGAGCATGACTCCCCATGCACTTTATGGTCTGCAGTTAGTGATAATTTCAGAGACTTTACAGACTTCAACTCAAATAGTGAACATATCGTTAATATGATTTGAGATGAGGGGTAAAAACCTTCTCGGGAGTACATTAAGGAGATATTCCTCGCCAAAAATGAATTGGGCTGGGCTAGTTATCACATTCAAAACCTAGATCTAGGTGAAGTTTACCCTATATTCTATGACTGAAGTATAAGGCAACGCCTTCACATCCGTGAATTTGGCAAATGATGAACGATAGATACATTCACAATGCCCAGAGTCCCGAAAGGTTCCCTTGAACTCTCTGAGAAAGGAAGTCATTTGGTACGAAGGACTGATGTTTCACCAGAAATCACTCTGGAATGTTTTGACTAAGCAATTCATAGACTACTTCACATAGGTCGATCCGTCAGAAAACTCAACTCCTGAGTTAGACATATACAGGAACCCCTTACGATATTGCGAATGGGAAGCAACTAACACTGTTTATCCAGCATCAGTGGGATCAGCTAAAGAATACCCATGGTACATGAATAAGTATAAGGACAAGCAAATTGCCCACGCCGATATGCCAAGTATGTTCGATGAAGGAAAACCATTTGACGGAGCCTCTTCGTCCGTCAATATGATTAAATAGGAATCCAACCTTTCCTATGCTAAATCCTACAAGAGAACCCTATCATTCTAAAAAAATTAGCCTAAAAAGGTTCCCTTTATACAATGGCCTTTTGCTACCAAAGCACCAGTTCCCATGAACGAGCCTATTGACTTAGGGGAGATACTACTTGATGAAGATTTTGATGAGTTCAAGGTCTTTACAACAACAAACTCACCAACCTGAGTAGTCAGTCCTATCACCAGAGGAGGGAAAGTTACTGAATTAGTAGCCCCAACTGCACCAATAGCTGAGCCCCCGGTACCTCTTACTTTTGTTAAGACCTCAGAGAAGATAGAAAGCACGATTATGGATCAACTAAAAGCCACTACAACTAAGATGAGTATCCGAGACCTGCTTATGGGTTCCCAAGATCATAGGCTTACTATCGTCAAGAAGTTGATGGAAATTGAAACATCTTCCCTGGCATCACCAGATTAGGTCCGGGCACTACTCAATAGCGAGACTAGCACTATTATCCCCGATATTGTCTTCTTGAGCTTGGATTTACCCAATGAAGGCATTCGCCATAACAAGGCTCTCTACTTAAAGGCTACTATTTTTGGGTGCATCATGTCCTATATAATGGTTGATGATGGCCCATCATTGATTGTTTATCCTAAGGATATCCTGCCAATCCTAAGACTAATAGAGAGGGACTTGAAGAAATCCACCATAGTCATCAAGGCTTACGACAACTCTAAGAGGACCGTCATTGGCACATTCAAAGCAGAAGTTACTATTGATGAAGTCTCCTCCATAGTACTTTTCACAGTTATAGATATCTTAGTAACCTTCTCTATGCTGCTTAGATGGCCATGGTTCCAAGCCGTGGAAGGAGTTCCATCCACTCTTCACTAGAAGATCAAGATCCCGATTTGCGGAAAGATCGTCACTCTAGAGGCTGATGAGGCATCAGTGGTGGTAGAACTAAAAATGGGTGAAAGCCACATGAAAGGATTTACCATGGCCACGGGCAAGACTCAAACAAGCATTCAAAGGTGCACTAGGGCCCATGGATTCAGGGATACATGTAAAAGCACCACACTCCTGGAAAGGGACTAGGTGCCCATAATCAGGGAATGCCGACCTTAAATATAGGGGCAGGGGAGTGGAAGCCTATAGGACTTGGCTACGCAGGCCCTAGAAGAATCGCCCACAAGATAGTCTTTCAGAAGAAAAAGTAACAGCCCTACCATGGGGCACCTAAGCTTGTCACTCACCAGGGAAACACAGTTCTAGGTTTGATATTTTCTCAGATGTGGTCAGCTACCACAAGCATGCAAGGGGTCCTGTAACCTGTGTGTTGAAAGGAGCAAATCATCAGCCGGAAGCAGGGGCAATCCTAGGTCAGATCAAGTTTGATGAACAGATGTACCCAAAAAAGGTTAGGAAGCTAAGCAAAGAAGAGGAGATCCTCGACTCCCTAGCCAAACACCTTCAAGCGCAACTCAAGATAGTGGAAGAAGTAAAGAGCTAGGGAGGTAACTTGAGCTAAACCATCATGGACATGGTTATAACCATGAAAGGCAAGGCAAAGATACAAGAGGAAGATGACGAGGACATCTTGTTAAAGCCAAATCCCATAGGAGAATCATCCGCCGTGGAGCCAAACCCTATCGATTAGGACAAGTCTTTCATTTCTGTTTCCAGTTTGTTTGAAATGAATAATGTACTTTATGATGATAATAAGATGAAGAACTTTGCTTATTTGGATTGTGTTTCTGACTATGATTCCATGCATCCATTCAAGCATTCATCTAGCATCTTTAACATCAATAATGATATTACATAAGAAATTAACTTAAATACGGAAGATGATCCATAAATGGTATATATTTCCAATCAATTGCCTATCGAACAGGAGAGAGAATTGATAAAAGTATTTGTAAGCATGGGATTTTATGGACCCTCTCGCGAGATGATGATGATGTATTCCCAATTTTTATTCCTTGTAATAAAGGTTCTTTTTAGAATTGTTGTTATCGATATAAAATTCTCTACAAATTTCATTTTTGGAAGAATTTTTTTCGGCGTGTCCGATAACACGTCCGGTGGGAGCTCAAATTGATGATTCTAAGTACCCATAAAAATATCATTAAAATTAAAAAAAAAGATTACCTTTGACCCGCTTTAGACCCCCTTTTGGCAGCTTTTTGGGCTTCTAGGAATGCTGAGAGTCAGCTTGCAGGAAGTTGATGCCGCCGGCGGTATCGCTCATGCCGCCGGCGGTATCATCATGTCGCCGATGCCATGGCCCAAAATGGGCTTCTTCACAGACATCTTCTTCTTCTTTCTTTGACTGGCTCTTTTTTGTCATGTCGGTGAAACTAGCCTAAAGGTCTTGAAGACCACCCTTTTTTGCCTATATAAAAATGCATTAGGGTTTCTAAAAGACAACAACAATTGAAATTTTGAATTTGAGAATTTTTAGAGTGAGAAAGTCCATTTTAGTGAGATAAGGAGTAGAAAAGGTAAGAAAAAGGATTCCATTTCTTGTTTGATTCTCTTAGTTAAAGCATAAAATCAGTAGACTTTAGGTTAAAATCAACTTAATAGGAATTTAGAGACATAAACGCTTAAATTAACTACCCAGATCATCATTTTTAGCTCCCCGGAGGTTTCCATTGGATCACGAAGAGGTGGATTCACAGCCCCGAGGTAAGAAATTTGAGTCTCATAGGTCTTTGGCTTCATTCTTACTTGCTTGTGTTGTTCTTTGCTGCTTTATACTCGATTTCAAGTTTTTGGTCATTTTTTTCACTGTAAACTGTTGCTGCTGCAAGAAGCTGAAGTCGCCGGAGGCATGTAAAGCCACCGGATATATCAACTATGCCGCCAAAGGCATCATTGATACCGCCAGTGGCTTCACTTGCCCTCAGTGACCCCATTTACTTCTACGACCCCTTCTTTATGGTATCTAAAAAGCCATACAGTCTGTCTGTGTAATCGATACCGCCAACAGCATCATTGATGTAGCCGGCAGCCTCAGTCATGCCATCGGTGGCATGATCTTTTAGACAACACTTTCGCTTTCGTTTGTTTTTTGACCTAGTTTAAATTTCTGAAGCTAGGGTGTACATCACACGACGGGTATCCAGTTTACCCCGAAAATAGACCTCACCCATACTATGTGGCATTTTCACTAATTATCCAGTTAAAATAACTATGGACTCTAAAATTTGGTTAAAATGGGGCTTTCTCACAAACGCCGTTCAAATCTTATTTTTAGCCATCCAACCGGGCTCTATGACATCATAAATAACTATGCCATGTTCACACTAACTCGAGTCTTATTATGTCCACTAACTATGCATGCTACGTGATATATCCCGTATGGCATGCCACATTTGTGTTATTTGGTAGTTTTATTTCTTGTACAGATCATACTTATAGGATTTGGAAAGCCATGTAATTATTATTTTTATTTTCCGCATTTACTTTTTGGATAACTATAATAATCATCTATTTACCGCTATGACTGCTTGATAAACGCGAAAATAACATATACATATAAACCAAAAACATAATAAATAGGGCGGATTAAAACAAATTAAGAAAGAATGAAACCTTTTAACTTAGCCCAATGTAAAATAGATAACATCATCCAAACTCAGAATATCTACTTAAGGTATAGTCTACCACCCGATGGGAAAATCAAACCAAAATTTCCCAATTGAGTTGAACCGGGGTGGCAACTCTATTTTCAGTACGAGATTTCAATCTTTTATCCTTTAACATACAAATTGAACTTAAATTCAAGATCAAAATTAGTTCTTTTATCACGTTAAAATGAGGATCGATCCCTCAACATACTTCACATTGCCTGTTATTTTTCTCCCACATGCTATGCATCTCACATGGTCTATCGCGGGCAGGAAAAAGGTCATCCGCTCACAATGGTGACTCTGTTAGGGATTTGTCTCTTTGAACTTGAACTTAGTATTTTCAATAAGCTTAAAGGATTTTGATGATGTATTGAAATCATTGGCCAAATTAAAACTTCATTCTTTTTGTAACATTTTATCCTTACGCGTGTAGATAGTTCTGTAATTTTAGGTGCCCCATTTTACCCGAGAAGCTTGTGAAAGTATCACTCATCCCCTGTTTGGAATTGAGGATGCCTAGCGGGTGGATCACTTGTTTTAACCAACACGTAAACTCCTGCGTTCGCACCTATTTGGGGAGTGGTTGAGTAACGTGGAATTAAGGTAAACGAGAACCTTCTACATCGACAACCCTACACTAAAGCCGCACTAAAAAAAGCCTTAGCTCTACATTCCTTTATGGCTACCAGAATAAATAAACATTTGGGATGCACTTCTCTAGCCATTAACTGATGAAGGGGCCAAAATTCCATCCTTCCAAAGAGGCATTCTGCAGGAGTCATAAGGTTGTAAGTGGGACGTTTCATGTGCAAAATACTACGTGCTCATGCATCAATCATACATCGGCCCCAAGGGCCAAAAAATAAATCAACTTACCCTTACCACTTCCAATTGTGGAAAAAGTTTAGCAACATGTGAAGGACTTCTTTTGTACCTCTGTTGCGTAACCATATATTATTATATGTGGCGCCAGATATAAGCATCCTACATATGTTGGAGGGATAAGTCACTGCATCATCTCTAACCACATCTACGTGCATCCATGCATACCACGCATTAGTTATTAAATAAAGACCATTCACCCATCCATAATATCACACAATTATGCATGGTCGGATCTGCTACCTACCATTTCAGCTAGGAGGAGACAGAATTATCATTGCACCCCGGTTTGGAAAACGCCAAAGCACCATCTGATTCATCGCTCTCTCACCCCGGTTGTCACCACAAATATTGAGGGGGTTCCGTATATTGATTCTAGTGGGGAGCAAGATTTAGAACAAGTTTAGTTGGGTCAGAATTCCTCTCAGCCAGCCATGTCTTTTTCGAGCAATGAAGGGACCCCTCCTCTTGAGGAACCAGTCGGCCCTACTCCTACGTCGATGTTAGGATCCCGGCCACCTCTCGGGTTTGACTTATGCTATAGTACAATTCCTAAACTCGGATGCTTTTCAGGCTTCTATCCAGACCACTATTCAGGCAGTTGTTAAGCAAGCTCTCAAGGATAGAAATTTTGATCGAGTATTGGAGTTTGATATGCAAGCCTAAAATGGTTCAGCATGGATGTTGGCCAGTCCGATAGGGACAAGACCCGTTGCACCGGTCTTTCAGTTAACCCAGCCTATGGAAAGCCCATTCTAGTTTGGGCAAACTTCTACTTTTTTGTCAACTTTGACTACTCTGTCAATTATGCCTTTCAATTCGAGACCTTTTGCTCAAAGCTCGGTTCCTCTGGTATTTGCTCATCAGTGCCCAGCTTCTCAGCCATTGCCATCTTTTACTCCTTCGCAATTTATTGTAACTCTTAAGGGCACCGCCTTCCCCTAGAATCCTTTTGCTAGCCAGCTAACCATTCATCCTCCACCATCTCCACCAGTCAATGACCAGATCACGCAACCGTCGGGCATGACACTTGAAGTAGTTGCTTTTGTCCTATAGATGATGGCTTCTCAGACTATCAATGACCAGGTCACGCATTATCCGAGCGCAATACGTAAAGCCATAGCGCTTTCTTGCAAGCCGGTCAACAACCAATTCAAGAAGCCTCCAAGCATGACTCCCGAGATCCAAGCCTACATTAACCACCTCATTACCGCCAAAGAATCTGAAAGGGATGAAGACTAGGTCCCTGACAATTTCACCATGCTGAATATGGCTCATTATGATAGTTCTAGTGCGCCTGCTTCCCATATTATTATGTACGAAAGAATTATACTTGTAAAGAAATTTAATTGATAAAGTGCTTGCTGAAATGTTTCCTTGTTCCCTTTAGGGCCCCACTCTTGAATGGTATCATACCTTACCGCAGCACATTGTAACAGACTGGAAATTTCTTTCAGAAGCTTTGAAAGTGCAATATGCCTTTAACACTATGATGGAGACCACCATCCAACATCTTGAGGTAGTCCACCAAATGCCCAATGAAACCTTCAAGTAGTACTTTAACCGGTGGATGTCGACCCAAGTCTTTATGAAATCCAAGCTAAGCCTTGAGAAGATGAGTGAAGGGTCTCTTCCTCTATTTTGTAAGGAAATGGCTACTAATTATTTTATTTCCTACAAGGCTATATTCGAGAAAGCTGAGAAAATCGAGCATAAGGTAGAGCGCGAAAAGGTCAAAAAGTAGGAAAGCCATGGTTTAGAAAGAATAATGAAGCCCAGCCCTCAGCTCCAGTACCTATTAAGCCTAAAGCCCCAACCGCAGTTCAAGATATTTCTCAAGCCCCTGTTGCACTCCCGATAATTACTCTAGCTCCACCGGTAGTTGCCGCAATCCAACATCCTCGCTGTTCTTTTGTTTTGGGTAATCCTTACAAGTTGCCTCTTTAGGTCATCTTTAAGCATTCGAGGGAAGTAGGTTTCATCCAGTCCCTTCAGGAATACAAACTACCTAGACCCGAGGATAAGAACAACTTCTGTAACTACCATGTTCAGGTAGGACACCAACCCAACAATTGCAAAGCCCTACTCTCGGCTATTTAGTGTCTGGTTAGTGATGGAAAGATTGCTAAACCTGATAAAGTTCTGAGCACTATGAGTAATCCTTTGCCAAATTTCAGGAACAAGGTGGGCATGATTCAGTCTGGCTTATCAGAAGCCACAATCTTTGATCTCCTTGCTCGAGGACTAGAAAGCAGTAACTTTATTCTAGTCATCGGTTCGGGTCTCTTATCTAACTCAGTTTTTGATCTAATCAATCAAGCCAATGGGGGAGTCAATTCGGTCTAGGGGATGGAAGTTGATCTGAATCCACTAAAGAAAGAAAGCCATAGGTCTCAGCCATTCATGGCAAAAAGAATGAAAGTTAAGAAAAAACCATTGTTCAGCTTAGATTCCTTTGTTTTCAAGGATTACTACTCCGATGATGGTAAGGGAGTAGCCTAAGAGGCCAAGGCCATAAGCAACAAGTTATTTAGGGTCGATTCACCTGCTAATGAGAAACCAAGTGAATTGTTCAAGGTTGATCAGAATGAACTTTTTAGCATAGATGGGTATGAGTTGCAGAACCCAGATTCAGACTCTGAGGAACAACATTATCTATTCAAAACACGAGGCACTATGAGTGTTTTGCTCAATGATGTTCTCAACATTACTTGAAGTGGTCATGTGTATCAGCTTGAAGACCAGTATCTCTGCTTGAAAGAAGACCCAATCCCTAATAGGGTAGGAACTACTGCGAGACCCCCTTCTCCACCTTTGGCTACTCCAACTAGTCTCAAGGTTGACCCTCTCATTACTAAGCTAAAAAACAGCCAAGCCAAGTATAGTATCTGGCAACTGGTAATTGACTCTGAAAGGCATCGCAAGGGGTTGATTAAGCAACTCCTCCATTTAGAAGCCAATCCAACCACTTTAGTTGTAGAAATGTGTGTTATGGTCGGAGAAGGCATTCCCCCAAGGAAGGGGCCTCAGATTGTGTTTGATAGTTTTGATCTTCCGCTTAAAGGTAAGGATCAAAATAGGGTCTTGTTCATCCATATCTAGATCCTTGATAAGGTTATCCCCTATGTCATCATGGACAATGGCTCTGCCCTGATTCTATGCCCTCTAAAAGCCCTTCCCTACCTAGGACTGTTGGAGGAAATGCCTGAGAAATCCAATACTATTATTAGAGCTTATGATGAATCAAAGTGTAGTATAATTGGGACCTTTGAGGCAGAAGTCACTGTGGAAGGTGTTACAAGCAATGTATGCTTCATTGTACTTGACATCCTATTACTTATTCTCTATTGCTCGACTGACCATGGCTCCATGCCTTGGGAATAGTTCCCTCCACTCTACACTAGAAAATCAAGCTCATTCATAGGGACAAATTAATGACTATCATGGCTGACCCTTCTTCCATCGTGGCTATTATAGAAGCTGAAGCTAGATTGGAAGGAGGTCTTCAGATTATCATGGTTACTAAGGCTGAGAAATCTCCTCCCCTTTGGCACAGTTATCTCCACATTGGTATGGGTAAATTGATGAATAAATTTGGTTACAAGCCTGGCAGAGGTGGCAGGATGTATGAATAGGGAATTATTAAAGCCTTAGAGCCAAAAGTGTTAGCCCGCCGAGCTAGATTGGGGTATAAGCCTAGAAGAGCCTATCATCATGTTCCCTCCTGCTACTGCTGCAAGGTCACTATTTGTGAAGTTTAGGGTAAGAGGCCCTATAAGGGAGAACCTGAGCCAATCGAGCATAATGGAAAAATGTGGCCCGACTTTGAGGTCTTTAAGGATTCTATGACTTTGAGGTTAGCTGCATGATGGTTTCTACTGAACCTGAACCCACTTAGCATATTACACCTATCAATGTTGTTTCTGATAAGGCTAAGGTAAAAGGTAAGATGTATCCTGAGGATGAGTCTAGGGGGAGTAATGAAGGGTCTATTGATCAGGAAATCGAAGATGTTGTGACCTCCATGACCAAAGCTATAGCACTACTAATGAAGAAAGGTTGGAGGGGTGAGAGAACCGGGGAAGGTGATACCATGATAGAGATAGTGAGGAAGCTTGCCAAGGCCCTCACCAAGAAAGCCAACCTATCCGGGGAACCATCGCTCACTGTCGACCAAAAGGCGTCTTTGGAACATAACCTGGATGCGATTCTAACAGAAGCTACAAAGGATGCTCCTTATATTGTTGTTGCTGCTCAAGCCCCTCTACCTGTGGAGGAGGATATGGATGATCTAATTTTTAACATTTCTGATGTGTTTGATGCAAACAATGTTGCCTACAAGGCTTTTAATGTAATGAATGACTCTCGTTTTACTTACTTGTTTGATGTCTTTCATGATGGATCCATGCATTCACATAACAATACCTATAATGTTTTTGGCATTGGTGATACATCTTTACGAGAAATAAACCTAAGTACAGATGAAAATCCTAAAATGGTAACCATTTCCAAAGATTTAACTCCCGAGGAAAAATGTGAGATCAAAAAAGTGCTTAAACATCATGTTAACACTTTTGCTTGGTCATACGAAGATATGCCTAGGGTTGATCATCAGATTGCCAAACACAGAATTCCAATCGATCCTAAGTTTAGGCCTCTAGAGCAGAAGCTCCGCCGTTTGAGACCAAAATTGGCAGATCAAGTTAAGGTAGAGGTTTCAATGGTGATTGAAGCTTGATTCATTCAAGTTGTGGAGTATCTGACTTGGTTGTCCAACATAATTTCGATTTCGAAGAAAGATGGTAGGGTCTAGGTTTGTGTTGATTTTTGAGATCTCAATAAAGCTTCACCAAAAGATGATTTCCCACTTCCTCACATCGACGTTCTAATTGGCAGTGCTGCCAAGGCAGCCATGTACTTGTTCATGGACAGATTCTTAGGATACAATCAGATTCTAGTAAACATCATTGACAAAGTCAAAATGACATTCATTACTGAATGGGGGGTGTATTGCTATAAGGTAATGCCATTTGGGTTAAAGAATGTCGGGGCCACTTATCAGGACGCCATAACCGCCCTCTTGCATGATATGATCCATAAAGAAGTGGAGGTATATGTGGATGATAAGATTGTAAAGTCTACTACTCGAGAAGAGCACCCTACTATTCTTGACAGATTCATGACGCGTATTGAAAAGTACAACCTCCACCTAAATCCGAAGAAGTGAGTGTTTAGGGTAACTCCAGGTAAATTATTAGGGCATATGATAAGTCAGAAGGGGATTAAAATGGATCCAGAAAAAGCCAAAGCCATCAAGGACATGCCTCTACCCAAGATAGAGAAAGAAGTTCGATCATTTCTGGGGTCCTTATAGTATGTTACTCGGTTCATTGCCCGCCTCACTACCGTATGCGAACCCATCTTTAAGCTATTGAGAAAGCAACAACCTGTGGTATGGAATGATCAGTGCCAAGTGGCTTTTGATAGATTCAAGGCGTATCTTATTGACCCACCCATTTTAAAACCTCCCATCCCAGGGAAATCGCTGATCCTTTACCTAGCTATTGAGGAATCTTCCGTAGGGGCAATGCTTGTCCAAGAGCATGATGATAAAAGGGAGCACGTGATCTAGTACTTGAGTAAGAAGTTGTTGGATTACAAAACCCGATATTTGATTATGGAGAAGACTTGCACCACCATGGTTTGGGTTACCAAGAAGTTGCACTATTATTTCCAATCTTATCGAGTCCAAGCAGTAGCTAAGATTGACCCATGAAGTATCTTTGTCAATCCCCCACCCTAGCCTATAAATTTTCCCAACGGTTGCTTCTCCTATTCGAGTTCGACATTAAGTATGTGACCCAAAAGGTCATCAAGGGGCGGGCAGTAGCTAAATTCCTAGCTACTCAACACCTTGACTCTGATTATGTAGAAAACTTGCAACTTGCCTCTGTTACAATCCTCGAGCCTTTATGGACTATGTACTTTGATGGTGTTGTGAACCGATGAGGAGCAGGCCTTGGAGTCATTATAGTCACCCCAGATAATGAAATCATCCTATTCTCCAAATGCTTGGAGTTCGCTATCATAAATAATAGGGTTGAATATAAAGCATGTCTATTCGGTCTTGAAGCCCTCCTCCAGGTCGGGGCCCGTAGGGTATCTATCATCGGCAATTCGGCTCTAGTCATCCATTAGGTTATGGGGGATTGGGAAATTAAAGAAGAATCTACCCATCCTTATGTCAAGGCTGTCCGCAAATTATCTAAGAAATTCACCTCGTGCTTGTACGGCCATATCCCTCCGGATGAGAATCAAATGGCTGACTCTCTCGCCACTCTCACATCCTTAGAGGAAGGACCCCAATAGCAGCCTATCCATACTTTAGCTCTATTATCCACCAAGACCCCCTGTCATGATTAATCGATCCATTAGGTCCTCGCCATCTCATCCAAACCTTGTTAATATTCTGACATTGTCTGATTCCTCCAAACCAACCAATATCCTCCGGATTCTTCTAACTCGGACTGTGCAACTCTAAGGCGGCTCGTTGCCCAAATTGTTTATTATGGATAGTGACCTATTCAAGCACACTAGTAACGGTCTACTACTTCATTGCTTATCTAAATCCGAGGCCCAAAAGGTGATTGATCAGGTCCATGCCGGTTATTGTGGTCCTTATATGAACAGACTTACTCTCGCAAAGAAAATTCAATGGTTGGGATACTTTTAGCTCACCCTCAAGGCCGATTACATCACCTAGGTTAAAAGGTGCCACCAATGCTAGATTTATGGGGATATGCAGCATCTACTGTCCACCGAGCTTCACCTTTATCTACTCCTTGGCCATTCTCGGTGTGGGTAATAGACATAATTAGTGAGATTCATCCTTCTTCAATAAATGGGCACAGATTCATTGTGGTAACAGTGGATTACTTCTCAAAATGGGTAGAGGCCGAATCCTACACCAATGCCACCGCCAAGAAAATGGCCAAGTTTATAGAGAAGCATATTTTTGCTCGATACGGACTTCTGCATCATATAGTCTTAGACAATGGGGTACAGTTTTAAGGAGAAACTGTCGATCTAATCGAGAAATATGGGATTGAACACCATAGATCTTCCCTATACAGATCATAAGCTAATAGAGCTATTAAAGCAGCTAACATATTGGTAAAAAAGATTCTTTCTAAGATGATAGCCAGTTACAGGGATTGGGCGGATAAGCTATGTTTTGCTATTTGGGGATATCGCACCAGCATTCGTACCCTGACCGGTCAAACTCCATTCTCCCTGGTCTACGGAATGAAAGCAATTTTTCCAATTGGAGTCGCCCTAGAGGCTAAGTTAAAAGAATCTGAATGGAATCAGGCGAGGTTTAAACAGCTAAACATGATGGATGAACAAAGGTTAAAGGCTCTAGACAACCTCCAAATGTACCAACAACGTATGGCTCGAGCATATAACAGTTGGGTAAGACACCAGAAGTTCTCCCTAAAAGCTGGTGATCTTGTCCTTAAATAGCTGAAACCTTCTAACACTGATGCGAGGGGTAAATTCTGGCCAAAATGGGAAGGACCCTATGTAATAAAGAAGATGCTTAGTAAAGGGGCGGTTAAGCTTATGGACATGGATGGGAATGAGTTTGTGAACCCCATAAACTAGGACAGTTTTAAGCATTATTATACCTAATCCAAAAGAAATATATCAGGAAAAGCAGCATGTAAAAAATAGATAAAACAAATCACCCACCTTTTAGTCTTTTACTGATCGGAAAATATTAGGGTGACACCCGACGGTCAGTATTCTGTAAACTGGCCATGCAAAAGTTAGGGGATAAGTCAAACCCACTAGATCAAAAACCTAAAAAGGGCAATCTAGGCAAAAATTAGGGTATATGAGCAAAGAGAGAGTGCCTTCTAGAAAATCGATCTAGGCTAGTTGGCACCGGGAGTTAAATCAATGGAAATGTTAACCAAACATCATGTACTTTGTTTTACTTTAATTAATGAAAGTATCCCTTTCCCGAATTCTGAATGCTTATGCTTATTTAAATATCGTTTCCATATGGTTAAAATAGCTCAAGTAAGCCTAATGCAGAGTTCATGTTATTCCAAATCAAATGGGCAATAAATAAAAATAATTCTGATAGATTGAAAAGAGCAAGGACTATACAAAAGTTAGAATAAGTCTACTAGATTTAAAACCCGAAAAGGGCGGTCCAGGCAAAAATTAAGACAAGGTTTGATAGATTGAAAACCCCATAGGGCAGCCTATGAAAAAGTTAGAACCAAATAAAAGACATAAAATAAAATAAAGTTTGATAGGTCTGTCACCCTGACTAGCCTATGCAAAAGATAGAACTAAAAGAAAGTGCATCTCAAGCCGAACTCCCCGAATCACCATAATAATATTGGGAAATCCTCCTCAAGGTGGTAGTGGAAGAGGGATCATGCCACTGCTCTGCTTGCTCTCACTCAAAGCGGGTCCACGATTACTTGGATTAAGTCATCATGCGTCTAATCTCGGTGAGCCATCCTCTGTAGTGTATATCTATCTCAAGGGTCTTCACATGATCGTAGTGTAGAGTCTCAAATATGGCCTCCCTAGCCCACCTCTCTCGGATATGGTTCACCCATCTGGCCTTATAGACTCCGATTTGGTTATGAGGTAGCTTGATCGGGACTCTCTGACACTTGCCTTACTGATGACGCAACCGATAAGGAGTGTAGAATGAAGATCTCTCTAGACCTATCAGCTGAACACAGGATCCCCAGGACTCCACAACCACATCTCGGATCCGCCACCACGGGCGAACCCAATGAATTTGTGCATCTATGTATCCCCTCAAAATGGGCTTCCAGTTATCAAAGTTAGCTAGTCAAAATTAGCTCACATAAGCCCCCCTTGTCTCAGATAGATGGGTAGGTACTTCTTTAAGTTCCTCCATAGTGCCTTCTTCATCTTCAGATTCTCCATCAGCCATACCTGCAAACCAATTTCAGATGAGGGCAAGAAGAAGTGTGTGTTTTGCAAAATTCGAGGATAATGAATACTTGTAGTAGTATGATGTGATCACCGATAAGGGTTGGATCTATAAGAGCAGCACTCATATTTAGCAAGACTTCTGCTAATCCAAAAGCTATAGGAGAAGCCCCTATCGACATGGACCTGATAAGGGAAATCAGCCTGAGTGGAGCAACTGGGCCCACTCAGCACATGAACTCCAGCATAAGTAATAATGCTACCATGGAAGGCCAACTGAGATGAGATCTAGGCGCCCATGGCACCACTCTAGAACTACACTAAGCTAGAAGCTGGGTTTATCAGGTAGTCGGGATCAAACCAGATCTATAGAGCCAAATTCCACAGTCCTCGGGGGATGCCGTCTGTATCGAAATGAAACTCCGGAAGTGCCAAGGGTACGCGCTTAGGATATGGTACTCCCAAAATAGAATGGAACTCTTCGAGCAAGGGGTATAGCTCGAACGAAGAAAATCGGAATACATGGTCCATTTGATCCTAAAAAGATAGTGCTGCGTGAAGGAATTCAGGGTTTACAGGCCACACCGCAACATATCAAAAATTCCAAAGTCCAAATTTTTCCAGCTTCTTCCAATCTGCATTTCCCAAGCTTTGTAAAAACCCCCTTAGTTGTTAATTGTGGCTTGCCACAATAGAGTTTGATGAAATCGCCAGATGTGAATTTCTGGGCAGTTGATGCCGTCGGCGATATTGGTGATGCCGCCGGCGGTATGAATTGAAATGGAGTGATATTAGGTGATGTCACCAGCGATATGGATTGGGGGTGACTTTTTCTATATTATTTAATAGAGTGATGTGGCTGGCAACATCAGTGATACCGCCGGTGGCATAAGATTATTCCCCAATGACATTAGAACAATTTTTATCAGTTCAGACCTATGTAAAAACCTATAAATAGACCCGTAATCTATTTTCAAAAACTTGTTCAATCGCGAACCTGCATTTTATTCAAAATAAAAGCCCGAAGGCGTAAACCATCCAAATATCCCAAAGCGAAGCCTAAATAAGACCAAAATCACACGAAATATGTAATCCCAAACCAATCAAACCCCAATGTATCAAGGGCATACAAACCAAAGCAAAATTCACGAAAACAAAACTAAAAGCTATCTAAAGCAGCCCGCCACCGCCGGAAGGATGAGATGACATGTCTCGGTCATCCACGAGCCAACAGTTAGCTGCATCTTCATCTTCTTCCCTATCCTCCATAATCGAAATGCTATTTGACTCCATAGGTGCACTAGATGGGTGTTAGCTGGTTGACATCTTCACCCATCTACGGCTTGTCCCACCAGGGTGAGTGCGGTCCATTTTGTGCTTGCTCCTCCTCTTACAAACCGTAGTGTCCAATTGGTTCTCTAGCTCGTTCACGCAGCGCCGAAGTGTTGCATTCTCTTCCTTATACCTTTCCTGGGCTGTATCAGCATCCGATAAGGAGAGGGCTAGGAAGTCCTATAGACAAGGGAAATAACAATAATCCATATCATTCATAGCATCCATACATGCATTTCATCTCATTTTAACATGTCATAGTAGGGAATATACCTAAGCAAGCAATGATAGACCAATGAGGGTGTCCCTAAGAGCGAAGGCATTCCCGGCCAACCGCTCTGCCTTGCTCCGAGCAACCTAAAAAATCCAAAGGGCAATCAATAGAAGTCCAGAAAAGGGTAATCGCAGGAATATTTTCGGATTCATACAATCCTTACATAGGTGGTATTTTCTGGTATGAAGAGTAGCGGGTAGCAGCTCGGGCCTAATCTCTAGGCCGAAACTTGCCTCTCAAGTTCATTAGCATGAATTGGGTCTCTAGAGGGTTTGAAAGATACCCCTCCATGAACTCAACACCCTCAGGCATGCCATAGTATCGTGTCCCGCTGTTGTAATCTTGGCCTCTCTTCCTAGGGGGCTCCTGAAAAGCACAAAAGGCAAACATAAGCCACCATTTTCAACCCGAACAATTGCCACACATGTACATAAACACAATCATACCTCAAAAGAGTGGTACACCCTATGAGACATTGGTACACTCTTGCCAGCCGCTCCTTCACCTACCTCACCCTCTCCCTTGGGTTCTCCCTCACCTTCTTCATCTCCTTCCTCCTCTTCCTCCTCTTCCTCCTCAATGTCGCTCACTATGCCCTTAAGCCGCCTCTTCACCTCCTCCCTTAGCTTCTCATTATGATACTCTATTATGTCATCCTTATTGATATGAGGACATATAGGAAGTAAGCGCGCTACTCTTACAAACCCAGAATGCTTAGAATGACCTGACCATTCCCCTCCAAGTAGTCTGCTTTATTAGCCATAGAAGTGATCACTAAGTGAGGCCACCATAAGCCCAAACACTGACCTGACAGAAGTAGCAACAAACCTCTAGTCCCGAACGGGCTCCCCTAAATACCACTCCATAGATAGGGGACATTCCATCGCAAACCGACGATCGTCTACCTCCTTTCAAACTCTGGCCACCTCCACCAAGTTCTCCACTGAGTAAAAAAGATCTCGATTAGGCTCGCCAAACAACTAAGCAAACAATCAGTGTAAGCATAATGTAATTCATGCATTTTGTCTACTAATGCTTTGTTTAAGTGTGGAATTGGAATTAAGGTTGAAAGATCACATATCGAACTCAATTGCACACTCCTTAAAGACTCCCGGTAGCTTGTGGGATACTTGCAATTCCCCCCGATGCCACCACACCATCGGGCAAAGAAGTGAGAACCCGATGGAATGGTGACTTTGGACTCGACTGGTGGGAGGATCTGGTGTTCAAAAGCCCAAGCCTACTCAAGTAAGCAATTAATAAGTCCAAAACATCCAAAATAGGTAAAGCATGCAAATCAAGCAAAGGGAATCAATTAAGTGCTTTTGAGAAGGGTATATTTATAAGAGCAAATGGTTGTGCCAAAGGGCTTTCCCTTTCTTCCTTGCACCCGCATCCAGTCCATGATATGGCTATGCTAAGATGGCTGTTGGCCAGTTCTTCTCATTGATACTGGCCACAACCTTAATAGTAGATATCAGCCCATACTTAATTTTGCTGCCTGACACCCGAAAGAACAGCACGATAAGCAGAGAAATCATAAAAGAATGGATATAAGCATCCCGATCGTCCTCTAGAACCACTCCCACTCCCGTCCTATGCTTATACAGCTCCCTATATGATAATCGCCCTGAGAGGGGCCTCAAGCCGATAACTCTATCACATGCCTCACCACGGAACTCTCAGTATGATACTTATCCATATATACTTCAAAATGGATGACCTCTTTCTTCCACGGGAGCCCGGTCATAGCCACCAAGTCATAAGGTGTGATGGTTACCTCCCCAAATAATAAGTGAAGGTGTGAGTGGTTTTGGACCATTTTTGCGTCAAAGCCGTCATGGCCAAATGGGAGAGCTTCGGCATTAGAAGGGGCATAATAAGGGCTAGATTACAAAAGCCCCGTATCATCGACAGCGACCGTGATCTCAGGATCCTTCTCCACAATGTGATACCACCATTCTCCAATTATCCCCATACCCCCGGTATAGGTCAGTCCGTGCAGCTGCAAAAATCAAAAGCAAAATAAGCCCAGATTTATTTTCCCATGTCTGTCATCTACTAGAAGGTTGTTGATGTTGCTTTTGTAAGCAGCGATGCCGCCGGCAACATCAGTCATACCGCCGGCGGTATGGTTGATATCGCTAGTGACATCACTGTAAATAGCAGAGGCATCATGACTTCCCAGGCCTTTTTGCAAGGCCTAATGTTTCTAGTAGCATCACTTATGTCGTCGGCAATATCAAAACCTACGGGCAGAACCCAGTTTTGCCCTAAAATCAAACCCAATGCGCCAAAGTCATAAAAAATACAATTAATCAAATTCAAAGCATAAAAGTAGTAAAAATCAAGCCTAAAACATGCAATATCATTTTATAATTGATCAATTTCATGTTTATAACCCTATCATGGCAAAGTTTTGAGCCTAAGGCCAAAATCAATCCTTAACCTAAACAAAGAAATTCAAGTTTTATAGGTTTACATGAATGTAGCAGAGGTGTTTCTTCTTCTCAGGAATCAAATCAGTGATGGGAGGATTAATTTTGTATCCATACATCTTATCAATCGCCTTCAAACCATTCGAGCAAAGTGTTAGCCCTATGGTGGATGAATCAGGTAAGCCTTCCCTAGCAGCCGATTTTCCCTTAAGAGCCCTAGAAATCCTCTTCTTAGTTAGAGTTGAAAGAAAGGCGAAAGATTTGGTTTGCTAGAGAGAAAGTAGAGAGAAAAAGGGAGGTTTTCAGTTTTTGTATGTGCCAAAAATAGGAAGAGGAAGAGTTTTACTCCTTTAAAAACCCCCACATGGAATTTGAGGAGTTTTAATTTATCCGAAACTACTTGTCCATGTCGCCGCCGGCATCAGCTCAAACAACCAGCGACATTAGTTATGCCGCAGACGACATCATCTTCACCAGTTTGAATTTTGAATTCTTTTGATCGGTCAAAGATGCCATATGGCACCCATACCCCTAGCGATCTCGATTCTTGCCGCCAGGGGCATCAGCCAGGCCACTGATGATATCAAAACGGCTCCAGCCCTGACATCCCAAGACTTCCTAAACTCTTATACTTTAAATTATTATGTTTTTACTGTTGGTCGAAGGGGAAAACATATTTTTTGTTTCGCAAAATTGATCAAGCAGTAAAAATGTTATTTGAGAATCGATCTAATCTCGTAATTATCAATTATTGCAGTCTGCTTCGTAATCCACAAAGCATAAGTTCGACCAAGGGACATCCAATCCATAAAGCACAAGTCTGACAAAGGGGCATTCATTCCACAAAGTATAAGTGAGACCAAGGTGCATTCATTCCATAAAGCACAAGTCCGACCAAGAGGCATCCAATCCATGAAGCACAAGTCCAACCAAGGGGCATCCAATCCATATAGCACAAGTCCGACCAGGGGGCATCCAATCCACAAAGCACAAGTCCGACCAAGGGGCATCCAATCCACATAGCACAAGTTCGACCAAGGGGCAACCATTCTATGAAGCACAGGTCCAACCAAGGGGCATCCAATCCACAAAGCACATGTTCGACTAAGGGGCATTCATTCCACAAATCACAAGTCCAACAAAGGGGCAAGCCAGCCATCCATTAGGCATCATTCCTATCCCTTGCTCTTTCGTGCAATCACACTGACATGTGGCAGTAGTGATCCCCTGAGGGGCAGCCTATGAGCTCGAGATTTTAAGGTCCCTCTCGCAAGACGATGATGATGTATTCCCAATTTTTATTCCTCATAATAAAGGTTCTTTTTAGAATTTTTATTATCAATATAAAATTCTCTATGAAATTTATTTTTGGAAGAATTCAGTTCGGCGTATCCGATAACGCATCTGGTGGGAGCTAGAACCGATGATTTACATCCAAAATTAAATTAATCTCCAAGTACCCATTAAAATGTTAATAAAATTCAAAAAGATTCCCTTTGACCCCCTTTGGTAGCTTTTTGGGCTTGTGGGCCCGCTGGTAGTCAGCTTACAGGAAGTTGATGCTGTTGGAGGTATCGCTCATGCTGCCGGCGGTATCAACTTATCACCGGCACCATGGCCCAAAATGGGCTTCTGCACAGACAGCTTCTTCTTCTTTCTTTGACTGGCTCTTTTTTGCCATTTTGGTGAAACTGGCCTAGAGGTCTCAAAGACCACCCTTTTTCCCTATATAAACATTCATTAGGGTTTTTAAAAGACAACAACAACAGAGATTTTGAATTTGGAAATTTTTAGAGTGAGAAAGTCCGTTTTAGTGAGATAAGGAGTAGAAAAGGTAAGAAAAAGGATTCCAATCCACTTTTCTTGGTTTTTCTTCTTTGATCCTCTTAGTTAAAGTTTAAAATCAGTAGACTTTAGGTTAAAATCAATTTAATAGGAATTTAAAACATAAATCCTTAAATTTACTACCCAAATCATCACTTCAAGCTCCCCAGAGGTGTCCATTGGATCATGAAGAGGTGGATTCACGCTCCCAAGGTAAAATTTCTGAGTCTCATAGCTCTTTGGCTTCATTGTTACTTGCTTGTGCTATTATTTTTTGTGCTTGATTTTGGGTTTTCAGTCATTTTTTTTACCATTAACTGCTGCTGCTGCAGGAAGCTAAAGTTGCCGGAGGCATGTAAAGCCACTGGCGATATCAACCATACCGCCAGAGGTATCGTTGATACCGCTAGTGGCCTCACTTACCCTCAGTGACCCCATTTTCTTACAGGACCCCTTCTTTGCGGTATCCAGAAAGCCATACAGGCTGCGTGTATAACTGATACCATCAATGGCATCATTGATGTCGCCGGCGGCATGGTCTTCTTGACAGCTTTTTCGCTTTCGTTTGTTTTTTGACCTAATTTAAATTTGCAAAGCTAGGGTGTACATCACACAACAGGTATCTAGTTTACCCCGAAAATAGACCTCACCCATACCATGCGGCATTTTCACTAATAATCCTATTAAAATAACTATCGAGTCTAAAATTTTGTTAAAACGGGGCTTTCTCACAAACGCCATTCAAATCTTATTTTTAGCCATCCAACTGGGCTCTATGACATCGTAAATAAATATGCCATGTTCACGCTAACTCGAGTCTTGTTTTGTCCACTAACTATGCATGCTATGTGATATATCCCGTATAGCATGCCGCATTTGTGTTATTTGGTAGTTTTATTTCTTATATAGATCAAATGTGTAGGATTGGAAAGCCATGTAATTATTATTTTTATTTTCCGCATTTACTTTTTGGATAACTATAATAATCATCTATTTACCGCTTTGAATGCTTGATAAGCACGAAAACAACATATAAACCAAAAACACAATAAATAGGGCGGATTAAAACTGATTAAGAAAGAATGAAACCTTTAAACTTGGCCCAATGTAAAATATATAACATCATCCAAACTTGGAATCTCTACTTAAGGTATGGTATACTACCCAGTGGGAAAATCGTACCAAAATTTCTCGATTGAGATGAATCGGGTGGCGACTATAATTTCATTATGGGATTTCGATATCGTATCCTTTAACATATAAATTAAACTTAAATTCAACATCAACATCAGTTCTTTTATCATGCTAAAATGAGGATCAGTCCCTCGGCACGCTTCACAGCGCCTGTTATTTTTCTCCCACGTGCTACATATCTCACACGGTCTGTCGTGGGTGGTAAAAAGGTCGCTACTCACACTATTGAAAAATAACATTTTAGCCTTCGCTTGGTCTCACAAAGATATACTAGGCCTTGATCGGCACATCACCGAGTATAAGATCCCCACGGACCCAAAAATTTGGCCGGTGAAGCAAAAGATGCGAAGAATGAGCCCAGAATAGGCAAAAAAGGTTGAAGTGGAAGTAGCCAAGAAGATCAAGGCTAATTTCATTGAGGTTATCGAATATCCTATTTGGCTATCCAACGTAGTTCCAGTGCCCAAAGAGAATGGCGACGTCCGAGTTTGCATTGACTTCAAAGACTTGAATAAGGCCACTCCTAAAGACAATTTCCTGCTACCACACATCGATGTTCTAGTAGATAGCGCAGCTAGAGTAGCCATGTATTCCTTTATGGATGGGTTCTTAGGATATCACCAAATCCTTATGAACGTAATGGACAAGTTCAAAATTGCATTCATCTTATAATGGGGAACCTATTATTTTAGGGTACTATCTTTCGGACTAAAAAACGTAGGGGCAACTTACCAATGAGAAGTCATAACATAACTGGATGACTTGATCCTAAAGAGGTCCAAGTATACATAGATGACATGCTTGTAAAATCTGCCATGCCAGAAGAGCATCCAGCAGTGTTAAAGCGATTCCTTAGGAGAATTGGGAAATACAATCTCTGTCTCAACCTAAAAAAATGCATATTCAGCGTCACATCAGGCAAGTTACTGGGGCTCGTGGTTTGTAAGAGAGGCATAGAGATGGATCCTGATAAGGCTAATGCCATCAAGGAAATGTCTGTGCCAAAAACCAAGAAAGAAGTAAGAATTTTCTTGGGGTCTATTTAATACATCAATCACTTTATAGCATGATTGACTACCACATGCCAGCCTATCTTTAGGCTCTCGAGGAAACAACAGCTAGTAGAGTGGAATGACCAATGTCAGGAGTCCTTTAATAGGATTAAAGCTTACCTAATGAACCCTCCAGTGTTGAAGCCGCCAATTCTTGGCAAGCCACTCATTCTCTACTTAGCGATAGAAGAGACGTCAGTAGGAGCTATGCTGGTTCAAGAACACAAAGATAAGAAGGAACATACAGTTTATTACCTCAGTAAGAAATTACTAGAATATGAAACCCGATACACCATCATGGAGAAAACTTGTTCTGCCATAGTCTGGCTCACCAAGAAGCTTAGACACTACTTCCAATCATACAGAATCCAAGCAATTATAAAAGTGGATCCAATTAAGTATTTATACCAGGCTCCCTCATTAACTGGAAAACTAGCCAGGTGGCTCATGTTACTATCAGAATTCAATATAAAGTATATAACAAAGAAGACCATAAAGGTTAGAGCAGTGGCTGAATTTCTAGCAAATCAACCACTTGAGGGAGGAGAACAAGAAAACCTAGAGTTTCCTGATGAATGTTTCGCAACCACTACGGAGAATCCCAGAAAATGGACCATGTTCTTCGATGGCGTCGTTAATAAGCGAGTAGCTAGTTTAGGGGTCATTATCATAACGCTTGACAAGGCACTTATACCTCTGTCAAAGCGACTATAGTTTCTCACCATAAATAATAGGGTAGAGTACAAAGCATGTATATTTGGGATGTCCACCCTAATCACTCTAAGAGCGGACAAGGTAAGAATCATTAGCAATTCAGCTCTGGTCATCAAGCATGTCATTGGCGACTGGGAATTAAAGAAGGAGTCCCTCAGACCTTACATAGAGGCTATATGGAGAAAATCCACAATGTTCAGTGAATGTGAATTTTGCCACATGCCCCGTGAGGAAAATTAGATGGCAGATGCATTGACCACTCTAGCCTCTATATGGGAAGGGCCCCAAAAGCAGCCAATCAAGCCTCTTATTGTGGAGATAACCCAAGCTTTGTATTACATCCATATGATAAATGATGCCATAAGTGAGGAAGAACCCTGGTACTCTGGCATTGTCAAGTTCCTCAAAAATTGTGAATTTCCATATGAGTCTACGGATTCCAATAGAAATATACTGAGAAAGCTCGATGTGCAATTCTGTCTGGTTAAAGGAGATCTATTCAAGTGGTCCTCCGATGGCCTATTGTTAAAATGTCTAGGCCAACAGGAAGCTAAAAGGGTAATGAAAGAGGTACATTTTGGAGACTGCAGCCCACACATGAACGGTGTTATGATGGCAAAGAAGATCCAAAGAATGGGATACTTTTGGCTGACCATGCTAGCTTATTGTATTCAAGAAGCAAAGACTTGCCATGCTTGTCAGATATACGGGGATGTGAGCCACTTACCTCTGACAACATTGTAAAGCTTAACAATGCCTTGACCATTCTCAGCCTGGCGCATCGACATCATCGGTGAAATAAGACCATCTTTGACCAATGGCCATCGCTTCATTATAGTGGTCGTCGATTACTTTTCCAAACGGGTTGAAGTATAATCATACATGAACATAATGGCCAAGAAGATGGCTCAATTCATTCAGCGACATATCTTGGCCAGGTATGGCATTACTCCTCACACAATAAGCAATAATGATGTACAGTTCCAAGGAGAAATAGTCGACCTTATTAAGAAGCACGAGATTGAGCACCATTGCTCTTCACCCTATTGCCCTCAAGACAACGGAGCTATAGAACCAGCTAATAAGGCAATCAAGAAAATCCTCTCCTAGATGATTTCCAAGTACCGAGATTGGGCAGATCATTTGCCCTATGCCTTATAGGGATACAGAAGTAGTGTCAAAACGCCTACGGGTCCAACTCCTTTTTCTCTCATCTATAGGATGGAGGAGGTATTACTTGTTCAAATGGAAATCAAATCCTTACAAGTAGCTCTCGAAGCCAGACTTCCTGAAGATGAATGTGCAAAAGCGAGACACAAGGAATTGACTCTGATTGATGAAAACCGGCTGACTACACTAGAAAATCTACAATTATACCAACAGCGTATTGCCAGGGCTTACAACCAAAAAGGCAAGGGGTAAGACTGACCTCTAAGAATGGGTGATCTAGTCTTAAAGTAGTCTCATATAATGCATACGGATGCTTGACACAAGTTCCAACTAAATTGGGAAGGTCCGTGCGTAGTAAGAAAGACTCTTAGTAAAGGGGTCGTAAAAATCTTAGACCTAGATGGCAACAAGTTCGTGAATCCAGTAAATCATGACAAGCTAAAGCACTATCTCGTGTAAGAAAAAGTAACACAAAGGTCTGTTAAGAGCTGGTGGGAGCTCTTGGGCAAAAACAAAGACCCCCAAATAAAAGAGCAAAGCCTTAGGTAAAAGTTATTCAGAACCTTCAGCAACGATGGGCATTTCTTGGGAATAAATATCATTTACCCTTCCTATTTAAATAATATCTTTAGTAGTAACATATTCATGTTAAGAGTACTAAATGAGTACATTAAATGGAAACTGCAAATTTTTTAATGAAACACGCATCCAAACAACATTATTTCATCTTTATTGCACATAAAAATACATTGCAAATGACAAACAGAAGAGACAAAGATGAACGACGAGGCCTAAAGAATTATTCTCCCATGGGAACAAAAGACACCTAACAATAAGCTCAAAGACCCTCAAGGAAGATGTAGAGTCTCTGCGTCTCAATGAGCCTCTCTCCAAGGGTAGGAAGCTAGCGAGTACTCGCAACCCAGATACGATAAGCCTCAGAAGGATGAATGTCAAAAGGCACAGAGTAGTTCACCTCCAACCAAGTGCGACTAGTCCACCTTATATCATGACGATAGACTCGATTAGCGGAAAGCTCTAAGCTAATCAGGGTGTACAAGGATGTAGGAAACCTCTGAGAATGGTCGCACAACATGCACAAGCGAATAGGAGAGTAGGTGATGATCTAGGAGAGGCCAATAAGGACCACGCTGCCTTTAGTCACATCAGTAGTCACATGCATAATACCCCACCAACGGCAAACCCAATAAATATCCCTTACAGCTTGACTACCCATAAAATCAACCCACTCTTCGATAGTGAAGTCTCTATATGGACGATTGCTAATACAAACTATGGAGCCCCGCGCCTAGTAGGCCTTTGAATGATAATCCAATGCTTGTGGGAATAGAAAACACGGAAAGCTTGTTCCAGAGCCAAAGCTACAAGAGCAACAAATAAAAATAAATAGTAAAAATAATAAAAAAAAAGAAGAAAAAGAAGAAACCTACTGGATTGAAAACTTGAAAAGGCTGTCCAGGCAAAAATTAGGGCAAGCCTGATGAATCAAAAACCTGAAAGGGCAGTTCATGCAAAAAGAAAGGCTCAAATAAAATTTACCTAAAGGAGATGTCTGTTTCCCCTGATTGTCACTTCAGTTCCATTCTAGGAAGCGCACACGAAGATCAATGTCTCAACCAAACTCATTGTGATAGGAGACTTCCCCTCTAGCATCTGGTCAATAATAGTCAAGAAGGCAAAACTGCAAACCATATTAGGAACCTTGCAAAGGAAAACCCCTAACAGAAGTAGACAAATGAGCGGGGGCTAACTCGTATCATTAGGGGAAAGTCCCCTGACTATGTCAAAGGCTACATCCAGCCTCAAGCCCTTGTTGTAAATCAATCAATGCCTATCAAATTGTTGTAATTAAAAATGATTCATCAGTGGATCAGAGAACTCAGGATGGTGCATTAGAATGACTAGAGGCATGTCGGCTAAATACCTCAGAAGCCCATAGAAATCTTCATACAAGGGGCATAACTCATGCTCTCTGAAATGAAACACATTATGGATAGGGTCCCAAAACCTGATGGCAGCTTGAATTACATTATCCTTGACAAAGATGCCATAATATTCCTTCATATGCACCAAACCGTAGACTCTAAGATGGTCCCAACCATCAAAATTCTTCAGATAAACATTCAAGTCCGCACGGAAATGGATGTAGCCCTCCATGGCAAAATTTTGTAAGAGTAGTAGTTAGCTATACGTAGTTTATGGGGCAATCTACCAATATCTGGCAGATTACCCCAATAAACTCAATCAAGAACGAAAGAAAGTGCAAAGTGAAGAAATAAAGGGAGAAACTCTTATTCATAAATGAAAATGTGTTCATACAAGAAAAAAAGGAGATGCAAATGGCCCAAAAGAAAGAAAGCAACAAAAAAAGAAAAGCCTATCTACTACTGAGGAAAGAATCAAGGAGGATTACCTTGTCCCTGCTGCAATGGCTACTACGGGTCGTCCACCTGGAGCATCCCTAATAGACCCCAAGTCGATGGATCTCTAGCTGCAACATTTTAACATAGAGCATTCATATGCATTTCATGACATACCATGCATAATCATCAAAGTAATAAAATAATAAACATACCGCCATATCGGAGTTTTGGTTCATCACGAACCATTGCTGCTCCTGAATGTATCCCCAATCGGAGATGCTATTATCGATGGGCACCTACAAGAATGAAAGATTGCAGATAAGTCAAGAATTGTCACGATTGGAGGTTCTAAGGAAAATAGAGGAAAAGGCAGAAGAAGCTTACATGAGTGGTATCGGCTGGATGGAAGGCCATCGGATGCTCAGAATCTAGATAGGGTGGAATCACCGGAGTATAAGTACTCAGGTCAGGACGATACATTAGAGACATGGGTGGCCGATACTAAAACCCTAGATGTCCCTCTACCATAGCCAGGCCTTGAGATTAGATAGATGACATGGAAGAGCTACCCACATGAGCTAAAGTAGTTACATGTCTCTTCCTACCTTGGTGATCCTACAAAGGCAACTAAGCAAAATCAGCACAACAATAAAAAGACAAAAAAAATTTAAGCCAGCAAAGAGGGTGTACAATCATCCGAATAGCCTCAGATGACCTTGCTTATCGACTAGAGGCAGAAGTCAAAGGGCCACCACCCTCGGAAGGGTTATAAAAGTCCGGCTCGGGCTTGATAGGAATGGGATCCATCTCCAGTCATCTAAGCCACTACGAGTGGGAGAACTCCTCATACCCGACCCACTCTAGGAAGGAGCTAGGTAAACTGCCAGAGGCCAAATGCGCAAAGTTAGGCAAGCTATGTGGCCAAAAAATCCATCAGGACACCTTTGGAGGGATGAAACGTGACTTGGGAGGGAGATGCCAACACTGAATGTGCTCTTCCAAGTACCACTCCATCAGTCAGGTGTTCACAAACTCCCAGCTTGTCTTATGACCTTTGGCCAGTCAAGATCATGACCCCAGGGCTGCATCTTAATCTTCAAGAAAGAAAATATCAAACAATGATACAACGATTGTAGGAGATATAGCAATCAAAGCAAGTTAAAGAATTGTAAAGCATACCCTCTCCGAAGACAAACTGCGAAGGTGAGCGGAAAGCACGGATCGAGACTCCATCTCCAAACCTCGTCAATAATGTGGCAACTGAGGACAAAACTGGAAGCTACCTCATACAAGCTTGGTCCCTGGGAGGATCCCCATCTCAAAAAACTAGATTTGGAAAGAGACAAAAGAAATTAGAGCACCAAAATATAAGCCAAGAATGCTCATAAAGATGAGAAGGAGCTAAATACTTACATAGACAATCTGGAGGCAAGACTTGAACTTGCCAATAATGTTCCTCTTACACTGGTTAAGGGCCTAATGTAGATGACCCAGTGCGACTCAACCCTAGGCATAATCGTTAAATGGGTTGGATCAATTACGGCTGGCAGGATATGGAGATTTACGATCGAACCCCCAATGGGAAAACACTGCCATGATAGAGTGGTGGCCATAAAAGCCCTAGCCTCGTAGGCGGAAGTCAAATGCCCTCCACCCCTAGTAGTCAAGAAGTTCATGAGTTTCTCGCAAGAAATTTGCCTAGGCTTATCCCCAGAGTAGCCAATCAAAGCCTCGATGGTTTCCACATTGAAGCTGTGGTAGCTAAAGCAAGCATTGAAGTGGATCACATTACCGTGAAAAGGGAGACCTGTGATGGCACAGTAATCCAGTGGAGTGATGGTATACTCCCCACAACGGAAGTGGAAAGTATGAGTGGTGTCGGACCACCTGCTCAGAAT
Source organism: Euphorbia pulcherrima (assembly GCA_947683365.1). Taxonomy (NCBI): domain Eukaryota; kingdom Viridiplantae; phylum Streptophyta; class Magnoliopsida; order Malpighiales; family Euphorbiaceae; genus Euphorbia; species Euphorbia pulcherrima. The sequence goes on from CANTUS010000015.1 coordinate 43,787,506, forward strand.
GTAGATAGAAGTACCAAGAGGGATGGATGGATACTTGCGATGCCTCACATACTTGTAGTTCCTCACCATCCTCCCCAAGGACATCTCATCAACAATGGCCTTAGCACTAGGAGATAGCACTTTATACCACTTGTGGAAGTGGCTAATGCTAGCACCCTCATAACTGGTTACCTGAGACCATGCACATATACATATATCATACATCAATTCCCGATAAATCATACGATTATCGAAAATAATAAATCATTGCATTGAATAAATCATTACAAAAAATAAACAAGCAATAAAATGGATAAGTCATTGCGCAAAATAAAAGTAGTAGCTAAGGCTTACTAGAATCCGAGAAAGATGACTGGAAGGCTTCAAGGCAGGTAGAATAGGATTCTGCGAACAGATCCCGCGATACATCTAGTTTAGTAGGAGCGCATACAAAGCATTAGTAGGAACCTCAGATAATTCCACTTGCTGACCGTCGATAAGCACGTTTCGAGTAGTTACTTGAATAGTCCGTAGGTCCAACTGGATATTATAAAGCTTGAACCACATGGACACCCCACAAAATATGAAAAGAAGGGGCAAAAAGGGAAAAATATGAAGGAAATCATCGTCGGAAATGGCTAGAAAGCAAAAAATTTCGAAGAAAGGTAGTAAAACCCGCAAGAGAGAAGAAGAAGAAATTTTTGTGTCGAAACAATGGGAGCCAAGTAGCTGTCAAACATAGGTAATCCTCCCGCCGGGTAATTACCTATCTATAGTAAAAAAATCAAATCTTACCGAGATCTGCCAAGATTTTGTGGGATCTAATGTAAAATCTTGTCAGATAGGTAATTAGCCCGCCGGCTAATTACCCATATAATTAGCCCATGTAATTAGCCCGCTGGCTAATTACCAACCTATTATAAATACTGGGTCACCTCGTCATTTTAATAGAGACGAAAAAATTTTAAAAATCTCAAAATTACCTTTGTATCCTTTTTCGGTCCCGGGAGTCCCAAAAGCGCCGAAACTCTTTCAAAACACTACTAGATTCGAGCTTCATCACCGACATTTGGTATAAGCTCAATCTTTAGTCTTTTTAGATCAAGATCCTACAGCGATCTTAGGTCTAAAAATGACTTAAACTTTATATTTCATGTCGAAATAATCAAAGATTATATGCATTTCATTTCTCTGGTTAAGTGAGCCACTAGAGCCACTTAAACTATAATGTGTGTAAATAACCTTGCAGGTATGAATGAAACATCCAGAATGTGAGGAACTCTTTCCAAATTTCTGGGCCAAGACCCAGATGCTGCCGTTAATCTACTGAAATCTCGGTAGAAAATATCAATTTATTATGCTGTTATAATGTCCGTTTTATTTCATGAATTTAATTCTTAAATAAACTTGTTCTAATTCAGAAAGTACCATAAATTCTAAAGTTCCAAAATTTATCCAAACAATTTGAACAATATGAGTAACTATCATGTCCAAACTCAGAATCTCACTTTCTTTTCGGTATAAAAATCTCATTTTGGATCAGTATACCACAATTCCTGGTGGAACTGAACCGGGTGGCGACTCTATTTTATTTTTAAATAAAGTAAAAATGCTTTATTTTAAAAATATCTTTTCTTATTAAAATGTGAAAATATGTTTCTTAATATAATCACATTTTTGGCCTACAATTGCATTTAGACAAAGTGGATTTTCTCAAACCAGACTAAGCGCTTGGTTTCCTCAAAACTGCATCAAAACCAAACCGCACCCCGCGTGCACAACCAGACCCAAAATCGTCCACTCACTCACACCAGTCATAATATATTTTTCCAGTCATTGATATAACAAAAGAATGCCTTTACTTTTTGTAACTTATTTGTACAAAATAAAACTAACTAAGACATATCGCCCTAATTACCCGTAGGGCGTACATCATATCTAACAGAATTTGCCAACAACAAATGCAAAGATCTTTTTCAATAAAATGGCATCGTTTACCAAAGAACATGTCTATATACTCCTCGATAAATGGGAGAGCAGAGAGAAAACACAAGCAAATCCTTAACATTTCCAGAGCAATGTTATTTCAAGCTAACTTGAGCAGTGATTTTTGGGGGAAGCAATCTTATTGGCTGCAGTAGTAATAAATGTGTTGCTAACCAAAGTTCTTAAATGGAAGTCACCCCATGCATTATTCTGTGGAAAAAATTGCAGAGTATAGTAAATTCCACCCCTTTGGGTGCTTGTGTTACTATACCAACAAACACTCCTTCAAAGATAAGTTTGATGCTAGAGGAAATGCGGCAGTGTTTTTTGGGTTTTTAGATAGACAAAAAGGATATAAATTACTTGATCTAAAATCACAGTCTCATGTTATATCCAGAGATGTTATATTTCATGATAAAGTATTTCCCTTCTCTAACAAGCTACAACAGCCCAATAAGTGTCCAAACATAATACAAATAGAGGTCTCAGATAATGAGGAAGTTAGTGTATGAGGATACAAGAGGAATAGAAGGCAGCCAACATGGTTGTAGGATTATGTATGCCTATCTCAGGCTCACACATACAAGTTGCCTATTGTGAAGCAATTCTCTAGTGATTATTAAGCTTTCATAGTAAATATAGCACTAGAGAAAGAACCAAAGAAAAAGCAAGCAAACATAGACACTGGTAGCTGGCCATGAAAAATGAGTTAGAGGCACTTGTAGCAAATAATAGATGGAGCATGCTATTTTTCGAGTTGGGAAAAAGGCCATAGATTCAAAATGGGTGTACAAAATAAAGTACAAATCCAATGGAGAGGTGGAGACTAATGATTGGAAATCAATGTTATTATTGTTTGACATGGTACTAAAAAGAGAATTTTTAGGAGAAAGATGGCTAGTAGCTAGAGAAACTGTGTTTACAGAAATAAAATTTGAAATAATAATGAATTTAAGTAACATGAAATGTTGTAGGATTAATAAAGTACCAGATATACTGTAAGTTTTACGAAATACTTTTATAAAGCTAGATTTTTACCACAAGAAAGTTTAATATATCAACAATTATATTATGATCATCTACCTAGTCCATATAATACAGAAATATCAAAAGAATATAGTCAATTAGAACCAAAAGAAAATACATTAGGAGAAAGAATAAGAGTTTTAATAGCTTATCTAATGTGAAAATGTGAAGAATATAGAATTCAACAAAAAGTTAGAAAAGATAAGATTTAGGATTAAGAGAAATATGTGTTGAAAATATCAACAAAAGATAAATTGAGAAATTGTATATTGTATATTGTATTTCTAAGTTGTTAATAATCAACTATACGCACAAGTATTTATAGTATACAAAACCACCTATGAGAAAAGGAAATAAATAAATCAACATAAATACAATTAATTGTAAACAATCTTCCTAATCAACATTAATCCTAATTATTGATATTATTCCTAATTTAGACTAGTTAGGAATAATCCCATATAAGAATATATTAATATAGCATTCTTAATACTACCCCTCAAGTTTGTGAGTGAATATTCTGAACTCCCAACTTGTGTGACAGCGTTAAGAACCAATCCTTCCACAGTGGCTTTATAAAAATGTTTGCAAGTTGGTGACAAGTTGGTACATATGAAGGACTGATTATTCCTGCCTGCAGCTTCTCTCACACAATATGGAAATTGATCTCAATGTCCTTTGTACACTCATGAAACACGGGATTTGTGACAATGTGTAGTGCTGCCTGATTATAATAAAATAGTGGTGTAGGAACATCACACAAGACTTTCAAATCTTGCAATATATAACATAGCCATACTAGCTCCAAATATGAATTGGCCGTTGCACGATATTCTGCTTCTACTGATGATCTTGATACATTGTTCTATTTCTTTGTCTTCCATAAAATAAGAGAAGAACCGAGGAAGATCCAATAACCTGAAATTGATCTTTGAGTTGTTCGACATCCTGCCCAATCTGAATCACAATATGCCTTAAGTGTGAGATCAATTTTGGATGGCAATAATAAGTCTTGTCATGGAGATCCTTTGATGTATTTAAGGATATGAATTGCAGTAGCCCAATGTGGTTGACATGGAGATTGCATAAATCGAATTAATGTTCAAACTGCAAATACTATGTCAGGTCTAGTGATTTTGAGGTATATTAACCTTCCTACAAGTCATTTTATACTTGGATGGATCTTTCAATAATTCTCCATCATCTATAGTTAACTTTGAGTGCTACTCCATTTGAAATTTTTCTGGACTAGCACATGTGAGTCATGTATCCTGCAAAATATCAAGTGTATATATTCTTTGGGACATTATATTCCAGTTTTGGAATGAGAAAACTCAATCCCTAGTAAATATTTCAAATCTCCAAGATCTTTAATGTGGAAACACCAAAGTAAGCAATCTTTGAGGCATTGCATTTCTTCTAGATCATTTCTAGTCAAAAGGATATCATCTACATAGACTAGAATGGAAGTGAATGAGGACCCTTCATGCTTTGTTAATAAAGAATAGTCTGCTTTGGACTGTTGGTAACCCGCTGATTGAATCACAATAAAAAATGTAGAGAACCAATTCTAAGAGGCTTGTGTGAGGCCGTATAATGATTTGTTGAGCTGACACACTTGATTCTCCCCTAGTTGATGAAGACCATGAGGAAGATCCGTATAAACAACCTCATGTAAATCACCATGTACAAATGCATTTTGTACATCTAATTGGTATGTGAACCAATTACGAGCTGCAGCAACGATTAAAAGACACCGTAATATGGTAAGTCTGGCAGTTGGAGAGAATATTTCATTATAATCAATACCTTCAATTTGTGTATATCCTTTAGCAACCAGTTGCGCCTGGTAGCGCTCAATACTCCCATTAGAATTGTATTTGATTTTATAGACCCATCGACATCCAATAGGTTTATGACTGGTAGGAAGTGACACAATGCTCCAAGTATTATTCTCTTCTAATTCATTTAATTTTGCAGCCATGGCTTTTTTCTAGTGAGCATCTAGGTTGGCTTATTCATAAGAAGTAGGTTCTTTTAGAATTGTGATGTTAGCAAGGAAAGTACATTTTGCGGGTGAAAATTTTGAATATGATAAAAAAATTAGAAAGAGGATATTTTGTACCTTTAGAGGACATTGGAACATTGATGGACTGATTGGCTTGAGTAGTAACAAAGTAGTCGTTATGCCACACCGGAGCTTGGCAATTTCAAAAAGATTGTCGAATCAAAGGTGGAGAAGGAAATATATTGACAGGATGCTACTGATCAATATGTTACGACTGATCGATATGGTTTGAAAAATCGATATTATCTGATTGATCGATGGGATGTGACTCAGTTGAGGGCAAATTTTCTAAGGGCTCATTATTGAGATTCGGTGAAGGAGAAAGATCAAGAGCCAAATTTGGTAAAATGGGTGAAGGAGAAAGATCAGGATCTAAATTTGGCAAAAGTGGAGATGTAGGTAAAGGATGGTGATGTTGATATGGAAATGTAGTTTCATGAAAAATAACATCTCGACTAATGATGAAAGTGGAAGAAGCAAGGTCATATAACTTATAACCTTTATGATTAGATGGATAACCAACAAAAATGCATTGACGAGCTCTAGGGTCAAACTTTTTTTTGGGTTGTACAGTAGTGGAATAACATAGGCACCTAAATACTTGAAGATGGTCGTATGAGGGAAGCTTATTATGCAAACGTTCATAAGGAGTTTTGCCATAAAGAAGAAGTATGCGAAATCTATTTATGAGGTGTACAGCAGTGAGAACACTTTCGCCCCAAAACTAAAGTGGAAGTCCTGATTGAAATAATAAGGAACGAGCAACAGTACTGATATGATGGTGTTTTCGTTCAACAACATCATTTTGTTGGGGTGTGTAAACACACGAAAACTGGCACTCGATACCTTTTTCTTCAAAAAATTGGCGCATGGAAATGAATTTGGGACCATTATCAAATCGAATCTTTTTAACAAATTTATGAAATTGTGTAGATACATAGGCAATAAATGATTTCACAAAATGTTGTGTTTCTGATTTATGTTTCATAAGAAAAATCCATGTACACAGAGAAAAATTGTCGACAATTGTTAAAAAATAATTGGCATTGTAATGGGTTGCAATTTTGTGTGGCCCCCAAATATCGCAATGTATAAGATCAAAAGGAGAGTTAGGTTTTATTGAACTGGATGAAAAAGGAAGTCTAGATTGTTTAGCGATCGGACAAATGTTACAATTATTATGAAATGACATTTTATTATTGGATGAAAGTAATGAAGAAGTTATTTTTAAGCATTTTAAAGATGGATGTCCAAGGCGTATGTGCCATAAATCGAAAGAATTAAAAGTTTGTAAGGAGTTTAGTATCGAAATGGGAGGGGACATGTAATATAGACCACCTCGTTGCTCACCCGAATCAATTTCCTCCCCGTAACCAAGTCCTGCAAGATACAACTGTCAGGTAAGAGAATAATATGAAAATTGAGAGATTTAGTAAATTTATTAGGGGAAATATGGTTTGAATTGAAGGATAGAATGCATAGTACATGTTCTAAAATGAATATCATGATTAAATTCAATAGTGCATGTGAATGTGATAGGAGCAGTAGAACCATTGGGTAAATTTACTAAGTTAACTGAAGGTGTACCCTTTTGTGTGAAATATTTCTGATAAAAAATGATATGAGTGGCACCACTGTCAAGAATCCATGGTTTTGCAAAAACTGAATTAATTATTGCACTATGAGAGAAAAAACCTAATGCATTAGAATATATGTCATTGTTACCAGTTGGACATGGCTGAGTCAAATAAGCTATGATGTTGATATAGATAGTCGATGATCTTCAAAAGTAATAGGAACACTGCTCTGATACCATGTTAAAAATATGAACAAAAGATAAATTGAGAAATTGTATATTGTATATTGTATTTTTGAGTTATTAATAATCAGCTATATGTACATGTATTTATGTATACAAAACCACCTATGAGAAAAGGAAATAAATAAATCAACATAAATATAATTAATTGTAAATAATCTTCCTAATCAACATTAATCCTAATTATTGATATTATTCCTAATTTGGACTGATTAGGAATAATCTCATGTAGGAATATATTAATATAGGATTCTTAATAATACGCGGATTTACCAAAAAAAAGGCTAGTATTTGGTTGTGATGATAAAATTAGAAGAAAACCTAGAAAATATAGATATAATCCAAGAAATAAGAATGATTGTAATAGAAATTATAATGAAACTTATTATTTGGAAAAATTTAGTAGAAGAAGATTTAGATGATATAAAAATAATCCTGAAAATAGAAAAAGATTTAAATAGAAAAGAAAATTTAGAAAGAGACATATAAGACCTCAAAGAGATAAGAATTTTAAGCCTACAGAATGTAAATGTTGGAATTGTAATGAAAAAGGACACTATGCTAATAAGTGTCCAAAATTAAAACAAAAGGCAGTAAAGTATATAGAACAGAAGAACTTATAATGAGTCTAGAACAAATAAAAGAAACTAATAATAGATGGTATGAATATGAAGAATTCTATATAACTGAAACTGAAGAAGATAATTCTGAAATCGAATCAACTGAATAATATGAAAGTAATAGTGAAAATGGTAAGTAAATGGTAGCAATATATATAGAAGCACCAATAGACTATTCACCCAATAAGATAATAGGAAGAAAAATATTTATTGATAGTGGAGCTGATGTTTGCTTAGCTAAAAAAGATATACTAGTTCCTCATAAATGAAAAAGAACTAAAGATTATAAAATAAGAGTAATTGGATTTAATGAACAAAATAAAGAATTAGATATTATAGCAGAAAATATGAGAGTAATACTTAATAAGACAATATTTAAATTACTAATAATTTATTAACAAAATAATATGAAACAAGATATATTATAAGGATATAACTTCTAAGATTTTTTTAGAGTACAAATTATAAAACCTGAAACAATAAGTCTTTGAACACCTTGTAATAAGTGGATTATACTTGAAAGAATTTAACCTTTACATCCACTAACAATTAATAATATAAAAATAATAAGATATAATAATTTAGAAATTTTAAAACAAAAATATCTGGAACTATTAAAAATAAACTTTGGAGAAAGCCCAATAACTTTATGGGAAAAAGAAAAAATATATTCAAAAATATAACTTATAAATCCTAATGGTATTGTTAGAAGTAGACCTATAAGATATAGTTCAGATGATCAGAAGGAATTTGAAATACAAATAAAGGAATTGTTAGGGTTAAAATTGATTCAAGAAAGTAAAAGTCCTCATAGTAGTCTAGCTTTCTTAGTTTGAAAACATAGTGAACAAAAAAGAGGAAAAGCTAGGATGGTAATAGACTATAGAGAACTTAATAATTGATGGATACTTTTTACCTTACAAGAAAAATTTACTTAATAGATTATCAGGAAAGAAATGGTTTAGTAAATTTGATTGTAAAAGTGGATTTTGGGAAATTAAACTTACTAAAGAATCTAGACCTTTAACATCATTTAGTGCCCCACAAGGACAATATGAATGGATTAATTTACCTTTTCGATTAAAAAATGCATCTTAAATATTTCAAAGGAGAAAGGATAGAGTATTTAGAAAATTAAATGAATTTTTTCTAGTTTATATGTAAATGATATATTAATATATAGTGATAATTTAACTGAGCATCTTCGACATCTAGATGAATTCATAAGAACGGTAAGACAACATGGAATACTTTTATCAGAAAAGAAATCATAAATCTTCAAAAATAAGGTAGAATATTTAAGATACATAATACATGGTGAAGGATTACAACTACAGAACCATATAGTGACAAAAATAGAAAATTTTAAACAAAAAGTAGAAAACAAGAAAGAAGTTCAACAATTTTTAGTAATTATAAATTATGCATCTGCTTCCATAAGAGATTTACCTAAATTGAGACAACCTCTACAAGAGTTAATTAAAAAACAAAAAACATTTGAATGGATTGAAAACCACACTAATACAATAAGAAAAAGTAAAAGTTTCACCAAAATTAAGACTACCAAAAGATGATGATCAATTAGAACTTTATATTGATGCAGGTTATATAGGATGGGGAGCAATCCTAATAGCATATAGAAAGGAAGATATAGATAAATGAGCACCTTTAATATGTGGATATAAATTAGGACCATGGAACCCATCATAGAAAAATTATCATATTAATGAGAAAGAATTATTAGCTCCTAAAAATAGAATAAAAGGAATTAGATTTCATTTATTACCTACAGAATTTGTAATAAGAACAGATAATTACTCAAGTAGGAGCATTTATTAGAAATATAATTGATCTTATACCATAACTTAATAAAAGAAGGCATTGGCAAAGTTTTTATTGTTGGTCCCTTATGAGTGTTAACTAGGGTCAGAGGGGGGTGAATGTTATAGACTTTTCAAAAAGTCTTTGTGTAGCATGTAATATATGATCCGGAGTTATGGAATCCAGATGATGCAAATATTAAATAAAATACACTTAAAGTAAAAGTTTATAGTAAAGGGAAATCAAATACAATGATTTTTATACTAGTTTGGCCCTGCCTACGTCCAGTCCCCAGAGTTTCCTCCTCCAAGCTTAAATCCACTAGTGAGATTTCTTTCATGGGCAGAAATCAAGCCTTTACAGTTATCTTTGGAGATTTATTCTCCTCCAAATGTAGGATATACCACCAACGCTAACCCCTAGCTTGGCTGAGTCCTTTACAAGTTGTCTCTATAGAATTGCTCTTCTTTCGGAATTAGGATATACCACCAAACTAACTGTAAGCTTGGTTGCGTCCTTTTCTCTTAGGGATATACCAGTCAAACTCTCCCTAGTTTAAGCTAAGTCCCCAATCTTAATACTTACCCAAGTATGAGATTTTCCAATGGTTATGTTTAAAAAGATTAGTTTTGAATTCTTCAAGTTTACAATTTGACTTTAGAATTCTTATAATTAGATTTTCAGGTTTAGGTTCTTAGAGGGATCTGTTCAATAATTGAGTAGCAAATTTCTCAAAGTAATAGCTTTCACAAAATCAACCAGCATCTTCTCAACTTGTGAAGCTTCCCTTTTATAGCCTTAGATCATAAATGTAGTCGTTGGGTAGATTTGAATCTTCACCATTGATTAGATAATTATTAGTGCAATCGAAGCCATTGATCTATCTGTTTGAACCAATAAATGTCCCATTTGAATTTGTTGGGATTGGAGCAATAAAGTTGTCAGACATTATTTCTTTGGCTTTTTGTGCTCTGCAAAATTTTATGCATCTTTTTCTTTGTTTGGACTCCACGCGCCTTGCTATTGGTCTAAGTTAAAAAGGTTGTTACCTTTTTCTCTCACTGTGTATGTCCTTTTTGTCCTTTGTAGAATTCGTGCAAGCTGTCACTTTTTCGTTCTCTAAGGCAAAAAGGCAAGTTTGACTTCAGACTAGTTTGGAGGGAAAATTGATTTTAAAAATTTCCCTTTGTCTTGTGAAATCTGTCTTCCGGATGTCTTCAGGCTGCAACTTTGTCGGGTGATATTCTTGATGTGGTCTTATTCGGATGCTATCATCTTGGGCTCAGGGATTTGATTTCTTCCAGACATTAACCAGATGCTTCTCCTTGGACTTAGAGATTTGTTTTCTTCAAGACTTAATCTAGATGCATTCTTCTTCAACATAAGATTTGTTTTCTTCAAAACCTTCTCTTGATGCTTTCTTAGGAATTGTCTTCCAAATCATTGTTTTCCAACAATCACCCCCATTTTGATGGAAACAAAAACCTAAGGACAGAAGCATCTATATTTGGAAATATTAACTAAGTATGATTTTTGATACTTAGTCATTTACAAAGTTCTCCCCCACAATTCCGGCATCTTAACTCCCCTAAGATTTTTGCATATGAGCTTCTAAGTTTTTGCAGTACAATTGATAGTTATACTTAAAAGAAATTTTTAAATAATTTGTTTTCACTATACAACTTCTGATGTTAACAAGTGTTAACATTAATGAAGCACGGTTACAATTATAGAAGATTATAAGTGAAAATATTATATAGCTATCTCTTACATATTGCAAAATAAAATGCTAGCTATGCTAATGCTCTACTTCTTTTATTTACCCTTTCCCTCCTTCCTATAGTCCTTCTACTCTTTCTCCCCCTTTTTGTTTTCAACGGATGGAGGGTTTATTTCAAAGTACCTTCACTAATTCTAGGTTTTCTCCTATGCTTCGGATAGAATTATATAATACTCTTTTTCTAAGATCCTTTTCTCAATAATTTTGTCCATGGTAGAGGGCACAACATGAAGTGGCTTGAGTAGCTTCTAGAGCTGAGAATAGGATTCGATTAGATTAGGGTGCTTGGTTAAGGCATAATCCTGACCTTCTTTCTCAAAATAAGGGAACATGCCCCGGATCAATGTGAGTAAGCACTTGTAGCCATAGAATCAAATATCACCAATGTGTTGGATTAACTATTAGATTTAGGGAAGTAGTAGGCTTTTTGGGATAGATGGGGTTGAAGTTGATGTTACAGGAGTAATGAGGCTTAGGTTGGACATTAACGAACCAAGTTGATGGATTTCTTCGTTGATGGTTGTGGTGTTGTTATGGACGCTTTAATTTAAGTGGAGCAAATCAATATGGAAGATGTCTTGCCAATTTTTAATGGTCTTGTCCACAGTTTGGAGAACTGTCTAAAAACCTGCAACCATGTCCTTAGCAGTTTTGGATAAGAGCTCAGGCAAGTCATCCTTGATGAACTTGGTTAGCTGCTCCTTAGTGGCTTGTTGCTCAGTGGTTAGATTATTGATTTCGGAGGATTTGGCACTTGAGCCTTGAGTAACATCATTGGGAATGGACTTCAGCATATCTTCAAATTTTGAACAATAAATTCTTTAATCTCCATTTTTAGCTCATTGGAAGTAGAAGTAACATGCCCAAGTATATTTGCATTGCTCGAGTCAACTCTTGTTTTAGATTTGGTAGCAGCATGTTTTGCTTCATTAACCTCTTTTAATTATCTGCTCCAAGACCGGAGTAACTTAAGAGAGAGCAGTTGGTGCTACCTACTCATCACTAGAAAGATTATTTATTCTTTTTTCTAAGGTAGATAGCCTATTCTGAATCTCCTCCAACTTAGTTTTCATTTCTTAGGGAATTGATAGATTTTGAGTTATGGACTCAATTGCTCCTAGTCTGGCACATATTTCCCGGAGAATGGGCTTAAGGTCTTAATTATTGCTTATTTTATCCTCGGCAGCCGCTTCCTCTAATAACTTCCAGGCCAATTTGATTTTCTCCTCCTTGGTAGATGGTTTGGTTTGAGAACTAGCTCTAGCTCTCAATTCAGAGTTTACAAGGGAATAGTTGGGACTTGATGTGTTCTCATCATCATCCCCTACCTGATCATCATCTTCCTCCTCATCATCAATATTAGCATCAACATCCCTCTTTTTTTCTTCTTTTTCTTCCTCCCAATAATCCTCCTTTTCATCTGGATCCTCCGAAGTGACCTCTCCCTTTGAGTATGCCAAAGTAGCATCCTCATTGGATCTCAGATCCACTCCCTCCTTAGGTGCTTGAATTGCACCAGAACTAAGTACTTGTTCTGATGTTGGCTCCCTCAACTCCTCATCTACCTTAGATGCAATTTTGGGCTCGTTTGCATATAAGTTGCCATGTTTTTCCTTAACTACAGCATCTTCTATAGCATGCATTATAGGTTCATTGATATCAATTGGTACCCCTCAATTTATGGCCTTTTTAGAATTCTCAGCTTCTACTGCATTTGCCTTTTTAGGACTTTCAACACCTTCTCCCTTATTTGTTTCACCGGCCTTCTCCAGAACTAGAAGTGATTCTAGAATAGGGTTTTTGAGTGGCTAGATTCATCCTTCTGACCTCTACCTCACCATAGTCTTCTCTAACATAATCAATATCTATTTAGGGCATAAGAATAGTGAAGTAGGTCCTACCGGATGAGCAGCTGGTTGACTTACTCTGGAAGAGCCTATAGGCCCTTCTATTATAAGAATGGACTTGTTCATTTTCGGATTCTCCTCTATACTAGCCATCATCTCATTATATTCCAGATCCTTTGAATGCAAGGTTTTTACAGTAATCTCCACATGCTTCCCCTTATCTCTTTAGGCTCTAGCAATTTCTTCTATTTAGGATAGCTTAGGAGCTAGTTCTTTTATGGTGATTCCAGCCTTTGGTTTCTTTGGAGCAGTTTTTGCTTTCTTTGTCTTCACGGCCTGAGTGAGAATTGGTCCCCCTTTGACCAATTTCTTCTTATGAGCATGTTCTTCCTCTTCACTACTACTCTAAGAAGCAGTATCCCCTTCTGTGATCTCTTCTAGTGTTTTTTCAGCCCCTCTCTTTCTTCTGGCCTCGATGGAGGGGTGTACTTCTTGCACCACTTCTGGTACTACTTCTCTTCCTCTCTTAGTAGTAACTTTTAAAGCCTTCACTAGAGTTTTCTTGAGGATTTTAGTGAGGATGAGAGAGCCCTTATTTACTTCCTCTACTTCTTCCTCTGTAGGCTTTAGATCAATCTTTTTTAAGCTTTTGGCCTTGTGGTTCTAGCCTTTTTTACCTCTGGAGCCTTTTCAACAGTTCCTCCAGCTTTTCTTGCCTTACTCTTTTCTTGCTTAATCCTCTTCTACTCCAGGGCCTTAGCTTCATCCCAAACCTCATCAATGGTTTTAGTTAGGATGGCTTTCCCTTCAAGCTAATCTTCTCTTGTCATATCTACTTCTTTTGCTGTGAGGATTTTGGTGATCAGGGCTCCATGGGAGTATTTATGCTACTTCATTAGTGGATTAACAAAACTTTTGTGTTGAGTTCCCTACTCTCAAACCAGTGTTGGAGCACACAGTGCTGGAATGAGGAAATGGTGTTGAGAGATCCCTTTCGGATTAGAATTAGCATGGCCAACATGAATTGAAGTACTATGGGTGTCTCTGGCCAGTACGTGGAGAATTTATCACCAAAGTATCTCTTCGGTAGCCACATCTTAGGGTTGTACTTTACAATTTGCTCATCCCCATCATTTATTAGTATTACCCCACTATTTTTCATATTGAAGTGGGTAACGAAAAATTGTAAGGATATAGTGATTTCTTTCCCCTAGACAGTGGCCCTCAATGCATCAGTATAGTTTTAAATCCTCAGGTTATCATAGAATTCCTTCACCAATAAATTGTAAGTTGGGTTCTTTATCTAGAGGAACGCCTCCATATGTTGATCTTTTATGAGCAGTTATGTATCGGGCCTTGTTGTAAATATGTACTCATCGCCTAGAAAGTCAGAAGGAATGATGGTATCCACGTTTTTGAACTTTATAGGGATAAAGTCTCCATCCTTGAGGTTTCCTTCTGATACTAGATTCTTTGGGGGAAGTGCTGCTTGATTTTTTGTTCTTACCATTTATGAGTTTTTGATAGAAGAGTTTGAAGGATTTTAGGGTTCCGAAGGTATTTTTGAAGAGTAACAATAATGAGTTGCTCGCATAAGGAAGACAATGGAATTTGGGACCTTTTATAGAGTTTTGAAGGTGAGGGTATTTTGGTAATCCAAAAGCGGTTAATGCTAACTGGATTGATAAGGTGGCCGTTAACTTTGAAGAGAGTGGTTAATGGCATGAAAACTAGAGAATGAGAATAATTTATTCCATTTCTAACTATTACATTTTATTGTGCCTGGTGTGTATAATAAACTTTTGAAATTCAAAAGTGTAAAGTTGCTTTTAGTGCTTTTACTTCCATTTGTCATTCTTGTCTACTAAGCTAGCAATCTTCTCTTTCGGAACTAGAATTAATCCAACTTAATTTTATTCCTTGCTTCTTTTTCTTTTAAATTGGATTTGACATTCCAATTGCCTCCCCGAGCTTGTTGAATTGATCTTTATTTAGTAGTTTAGTAAAGATGTCGTCCCTTTTATCATTAGTTAGAATGCAAACCAGGACCACATCCTTTTTCATTACATGATCCCGAATGAAATGATGTCTGATGTTGACATGCTTCATCCTGCTACATAGCACTAGACTTTTGGACACATAATTGCACTTTTATTGTCACACATCACATTAACACATCCTTCTTGAACTCCATAATCTTCCAAATGTTGTTTGATCCATATGAGCAGAGCAATACAGCTTTCGGTAGCCATATATTCAGCTTCTGTAGTTGATAATGCCATTGATGTTTACTTCTTGTTGTACCATGACACTAAGCAATCTCCAAGAAAATGATAGCCTCTAGATGTGCTTTTTATCTCAAGCATATATCTACCATAATTAACTTTGCAATGTCATATTTCCATTATCGGGATACCATAAACCAACTTCAGTTGTTCCCAGCAAATATCTTAGTACCCTTTTGACTTCTTTTAGATGTGATTCCATGGGATTTTCTTGATATCTTGCACAATAGTGCACAATGAAGTGTATGTCTGGTCTACTTATAGTTAGATATAGAAGTGATCCAATAATCTATCTAAATAGCTTATGGTCTACCTCTTCTCCATCACAATCCTTTGAAAGAACTGTATCTGATCCCATGGGTGTGGACATTGGCTTGCTCTTATCCATATCAAACTTCTTTAGAATCTCCTTAGTGTGATTGGATTGGTTAATGAAAAACCCATTCGGACTCTACTTGATTTGAAGACCGAGGAAGAAGCCGAGTTCTCCCATCATTGACATCTCAAATTCCCTCTTCATTTGAGTGATGAATTCTTTAAACATTTTTTCATTAGCTACTCCAAAGATGATATCATCCACATATATTTGGGCAAGAATGACATCACCATTTTTCTTCTTCATTAAGAGTGTTGTGTCTGCCTTTCCTATAATGTATCCCTTGGATAGGAGAAATGAGGTGAGCCTCTAATACCAATCTCTTGGAGCTTGCTTCAATCCATAGAGAGCCTTTTTCATCTTGTAGACATGCTCTAGATGCTTTGAATCTTCAAACCCTAGTGGCTGCTTAACATAGACTTCTTCTTGAATTACTCTCTTGACATCCATTTGGAATAAGGTGAATCCCATATAGGATGAAAAAGCACATAAGATCCTTTTTGCCTCCAATCTTGGTACTGGAGCAAAGGTTTCCTCAAATTCAATGCCCTCTTATTGACTGTAGCCCTGGGTAACCAATCTTATTTTATTTCTTACCACCACTTTTGATTCATCTAGCTTATTCTTGAATACCCATTTTGTGCCAATGATTGATTTTCCTTTAGGAGGTGGAATTAGATCCCAAACATCATTTTTGGCAAATTGATCTAGTTCTTCTTGCATGGCCATTATCTAGCTCTCAGCTCCTTCTAACTCTTGGAACTTCTTTAGAACAATGAGTGATACAAATGTAGTATGGCTCATCCTTCCATTGAGTTGTCCTCTGCATCTGAATGAATTCTGGACATTGTCCAAAATGGCTTCTATTGGATGATTCTTATGGATCTGAATTTCCCTTTGAAGATCTTCAGGTTGTTGTGAAGCTTCTTCTCCATCAGCTTCAACTCCTTCATTTGCTTATGGTTCATCATTAAAATTAATTCCAGCATTATAAGGATTGTCTGGAGATTGATCTAAGTTGAAGTTGATTTATTAATCTTCCTCTTTGTATTTCTTTACTTGGAAGATTTCCTAAATCTTTTATGTTTTTGATTCATCAGGAACTATGTTATCCAGATCTTGACTTCTCTTTCTTGCATGGTTAGTCTCATCGAAATCTATATGTATTAACTCTACCACAGTTTGAGTTCTTTTGTTAAATACCATGTAGGCTTTACTATGTATTGAGTAGCCAAGGAAAATTGCTTCATCAAACTTTGGATCAAACTTTCCTAGTTGCTCTCTATCATTCAAGATGTAGCCTCTACATCCAAAGGCTCTAAAGTACCCGATGTTAGGTTTCTTTCCCTTCCAGATTTCATGTGGTTTTGTCCATGTTCTTTCTAATGAGAGCTCTATTTAAACTATAAGATGCATTATTAACAGCTTCTCCCCAAAAGTATTTAGGCAGGTTATGCTCACTTAGCATTGATCAAGCCATTTCAACTATGGTTTTGTTCTTTGTTCTTACAACCCCATTTTGTTTAGGTGTATGTGGAGCAAAAAAATTTTGCTTAATGACCTAGGATTCACAGAATTCAGCAAATTGCTTATTTTTAAATTCCCCTACATTATCGCTCCTGATACGTGCATTGTTTATGCCTTGTTCTACTTCTATTCTAATGAATATTCTAGAAAAATGTTCAAATGTAGCATCCTTACTAGCTAGCAAAGCTACCTAGGTATAGCATGAATAGTCATCCACAATAACCATGGTGTATTCTCTTCTACCTAAGCTCATGGGTTTGATTGGTCCAAATAGGTCAATATACAAGGACTCTTCCGATAGGTATGCAAGGGATGGAAGGGAAACTTTTTCTGGTTTGTTTTCCTAGTTGACATGCAATGCATATTTGATCCTTATTAAAAGCAACCTTACGAAAACCCTTAACTAGTTCCTTTTTGGCTAGTTTAGACAGGAGGTTCATGCTAACATGTACTAACCTCCGTTGACATAGCCATGATTCCTCTTCTTTAGACGCCAAGCAGATATTATTCTTTTTCTCATTTTTAATGTTATTAGAATAAATATTATTTACTCTAGGTGCATGAAGAATAAGTTGATTGGACTAACTATCAATGATTGAGCAACCAGTGGAATCAAACATCACATTTCTCCCTTTGTCACACAATTGGGAAACACTTAGTAAGTTGAATTTCAGTCCATCAACTAGGGGGACATCTTCTATCTTTAATTCAGATCCAATGGTTCTATGTCCAATGATCTGTCCTTTTTTATTATCTCCAAAGCTTACTTTTCCACCATTCTTCTAGATTAATATGATGAAGGCTCTTTCATCACCGATCATATACCTTGAACATCCACTATCAATGTTCCATGTTTGTTGATCTTCTATGGACTTCAGTCATACCTATAAAATAGATCAAGTGG
The DNA here is from genome assembly GCA_947683365.1 of Euphorbia pulcherrima. Lineage (NCBI taxonomy): Eukaryota > Viridiplantae > Streptophyta > Magnoliopsida > Malpighiales > Euphorbiaceae > Euphorbia > Euphorbia pulcherrima. Next base: position 43,805,544 of record CANTUS010000015.1, read on the forward strand.
GTTTAGGTACCTAATCAGATTTGGTTCCTCTTGGGCTAATAACCATCTATGGCCATGGATTAACATCATAATAACCATTTTTAAATCTACACATTTTAGTTATATGGTTATTTCTACCACAAAACCTGCACCTTGAGATGGGTTTGCTCTACTCAAGGTTCTTTTCAATCTTCTTAAGGTTTTCTTTTCCATAATCTCCGGAGTATCCAGCTTCGGATAATTCCAAGTTTGATTGTCCGATTTGTATCTAATAGCTAGCTAGAGAAGCTATTACTATTTTGTGATTCTTCATTTGCTTGGCTAGTTGTTGATCATGGTTACCATAGCTTTTCCTTTTTGATTAGCTGTTTATCTTTGTGCTTGGGGTTGCCTACTAGCTTTGTCCCTTCTTGGATTTGAAGGATCTGGTTTCCCTCTGGTAGCATGCTTGGGTTCCTTCTGCTCCATCAAAGATATTTCCCTCTCAAGTCTAAACAGATTTGCACTGAGTATTTGAATGTGGGATCTTATGGAGTTTTCTTCAATATTCTCACAGTGCTTTGTAGCCCTTATGAGATTGATATCTTGTCCCATTGCCTCAGCATCTTCTATTAGCTACATTACGTCTCTTTGAAGGATTTTGATGGCTTTGGTATTCTTCTTTAGATTATTGATCACAATCCCTAAAGTTCTTACAAGATCATTGTTAGAGATAAAGTTAGAGTGAGAGGTTACCTCAGTACTGGATGATTCAGACTCTAATTCTCTAATTTGGTCAGTGATTTGCTAACTTGTTCCTCTTCCGGAATGTTCTACCTCCGGCTCAGTTAGTGCTATAAATGCATAGTTGGCAGTATCTTCTTCTTCTAAAGATGATGAACTATTACTTTCCTTGCTATTGCTCCATGTGGCCACCATTGCCTTCTTCTTGTGCTTCTTTTCCTTCTTGAGCTTAGGACATTTTGCTTTAAAATATCCTTTCTCTCCACATTTGAAGAAGGCTATCTCCTTTTCTTGATCCTTCTTATCATCTAGATCTCATCTATATTTATCCTTCCTGGAGCTGCTTTCTCTTCTCTTCTTGGAGTCAAACCTTTTGGAGCTTCTCCTTGACCCTCTTTCCTCCTTCCTTAGGAATCTCTTGAAATGTCTGGTTAGCTTAGCCATTTCTTCCTTATTATAGAGAGATTCCCCTAACTATTTCTCTGATTTGGAGGAGTCTGCCTTGAGAGCAATCCCTTTCTTCTTCTCTTCAGGCTTCTTTTCATGTTGGCTATATCTTTCCGATGATAGCTCTTGGGTCAGCAAGTTTCCAATGAGTTCATCATAACTGTAAAATTTTAGGTGATGAGCTTCCTCAATGGCTGTCTTTTTGTTATCCCATTCCTTTGTGAGACTCTGGAGGATTTTCTTCACCATCTCTTCTTTAGTGATCTCCTTTCTTAGTCTCTTCATCTCATTTACTAGATTGGTATATCTAGTATTCAATTTGCCGATGAACCCCTTTGGTTCCATCTTGAAGTTTTCCAGCTTTTCCTGGAGGAGATCAATGTTGGCTTCACAGACCTTGTTGGTTCCTTTATAGGTCACCTCAAGTTTTTGCTAAATTTCTTGAGCTGTTTCACAGCCTAAAATCCTATTAAATTCAGCTACACTCAAAGCACAATGAAGTATGTTAATAGCATTCGCGTTTTCATGCAACTTTTTATAATCATTATCATCTCATTGATTAGAGGGTTTTCTAGTTGTAATACTCTCAATCTCATAGGTAGGGATATATGGGTCATCCTTGATGGCCATCCATGCTAGCATGCTTTGAGCTTGAATGAAATTCTTAATTTGATTTTTCTAGAACGTATAGTGTTCACTGGTGAAGAGTGGAGGATGGATTATAGATATACCCTCCGGAAGGATTTGTGAGTTATTATTCTGATAACTCATTTTGATTTATGAAATGAAAAATATGGACCTTTAGCTTGAGATTGTTAAGTCTCTAGTCATGAGCACTTGCTCTAATACCACTTGTTGGTACCTTAGGACTATTAACGACGGTCATAGGGGGTGAATGACCCTTTTTATGGAATTATAGACTTTTCAAAAAGTCTTTATATAGCGTGTAATATATGATCCGAAGTTATGGAATCTAGATGGTGCAGATATTAAATAAAATGCAATTAAAGTAAAAGCTTAAAGTAATAGGAAATCAAACACAGTGATTTTTATACTGGTGCGGCCCTGCCTACATCCAGTCCCTGGAGTTTCCTCCTTATAGCTTAAATCCACTAGTGAAATTTCTTTTACGGGGCAGAAATCAAGCCTTTACAGTTGTTTCCGGAGATTTCTTCTCCTTCGGATGTATGATATACCACCAACCCTAAACCCTAGCTTGGCTGAGTTCTTTACAAGTTGTCTCCTCTGAATTGCTCTTTTTTTAAGCAGGATAGACCACCAAACTAACTCAAGCTTGGCTGAGTTCTTTTCTCTTACGGATATACCACTCAAACTCTCCCTGGTTTAAGCTAAGTCCCCAATCTCAATACTCACCCAAGTATGAGATTTTACAATGGTTATCTTTCAAAAGATTAGTTTTGAATTCTTCAAGTTTATAACTTGACTTGAGAATTCTTACAAACAGATTTTCAGGTTTAGGTTCTTGAAGGGATCTTGATCATTGATTAAGTAGCAAATTTCTCAAAGTAATAGCTTTCACAAAATCAACCAGCATCTTCTCAAATTGTGAAGCTTCCCTTTTGTAGGCTTGGATCATAAATGTAGCTGTTGGGTAGATTTGAATCTTCTCCGTTGATCAGATAATTGATGGCGCAATCGGAGCCATTGATCTGTCCATTAGACCCAATAAATGTCTTGTTTAAATTTGTTGGAATTGGAGCAACAAAGTTCTCATATGTGGTTTCTCTTGCTTTTTATGCTCTGCCAAATTCTATGCAACTTTGTCTTTGTTTGGACTCCACGCGCCTTGCTAGTGGTCTAGGTTAAAAAGGTTGTTACCTTTTTCTCTCTCTATGTCAGTCCTTTTTGTCCTTTGTTGAATTCGTGTAAGCTATCACTTTTTCATTCTCCAAGGCAAAAAGGCAAGTTTGACTTCAGACCAATTTTGAGGGAAAATTGATTTTAAATATTTCCCTTTGTCTTGTGAAATTTTTCTTTCGGATTTCTTCATACTATTACTTTACTGGATGCTATTCCTGATCTGGTCTTCTCCATATGCTATCATCTTGGGCTTAGGGAATTGCTTTCTTCCAAACTTTAACCAGATGCTTCTCCTTGGACTTAGAGATTTGTTTTCTTCAAGACTTAATCCGGATGCATTCTTCTTAGACTTAGGATTTGTTTTCTTCAAAACCTTCTTTGGATGCTTTCTTAGGAATTGTCTTTCAGATCATTGTTTTCCAACATTTTTATTTGTTATAATTTTATTGTTAAACCTATATCTAGAAAAAAAAATCTTAGTTAATTTCTTGAGCATGAATGGAGAATATCATGCAGAAAATATCAAAAATCATAAATCGTCAAATGATGGCAATGAGAGCTTTCTTGATAATCTTGGGGAAGAACTCTAGAAAGCACAAAATGAGAATAATGAGAAAATAAGAACCCTTGAAGAAGAAGTCCAGAAGCTCCGAAATCAGAATATAAGAACAACCACTTCTAAGTCATCTTTTGAGCTTTTGGGAGATATGTATAAGAATGAAATTGATATTCCAACTTCTTCACTTGGAATCTCAAGAGAAACGATATTGAATCATTCCACATTAATCAATCCAAGATCTGAAATTACTACTTCTCAGGTAATACAATATCCTCCTGAGGTGATAGAGACTTATCAGACAATATCAAAATTTTCACATATAACAAAAATGAGAAAATACATAAAAAAGCCAAAATGATTAGATATCCAAGGTACAAATGTACTTACAATGCTAGTTATGATATGGTCTATAAACTATTTAAATATGGATATTGTGATACAGTAATAACTGATGACACTATGGCAAATGTATCTAAATTACAGTCAATAATTTCCAGATCAATTGAAAAACTTGCATTAAAATATAGAAAAAGAATTTATGCTGCTCAGATTTTTATGCCTCTATGGATTTATTGGCTAAACCAATAATAATAGCACAAATTTTTAAATGTGGAAGAAGGACAAAAGTTTATAGAGGAGAAGAAGAAAATTATTCTTGGGAATGTAAATGTAAATTAGAAGATTTTAGATCATGGTTAGGAGGTAAAAGAGCATTTGGAATTAATGTAGTAAAAAAAGTTCAAGTAATTGGATTATCAAATAATGGAGAAACTAAAGAATTAATCACCATGTACTATCTAAAGGAAAAAAGCTGATGATGAGAGCAACTAAGTTTTGATTGGTATGCATGAGAGGATCATGGATAAAAAACATAAATATAGTCCAGAGACTTTGACCCACTATGAGAGAATTTTTTAACCAAGATCAATGGGAATGATAATAGATGAAGGGCCCAGTGAATTACACCTCCCAACAATAAGAATCCAAAAGAACAAGACCTATTTGGCTAGCATTTAAGACAAATACGATAAATATTGATAAGAAAATGAGAAGATAAGATCAAATGTAACATAAATGAGACTAATCACATTCCATGAGGAGGCAATAAGCATGGCACTTCAAGACTCTAAGACAAGACAAAGAGAATATGAATGATGAGATTGAAACTCGTGTATTTTGAAGTTTGTAAAAGTTTAGCTTGGAAATGATGTAAATTGTTTTTGCTTTCTTTTTTGTTGTTTTCTCTTAACTTTTGTAATATATATGGATGTAATATCATATGTAAAGGATACACATTCCCTACCTTGAATAAAATCTTTTTGCTATAATCCTCCTTTTCTTTACATTATGCTTAACTAAACACCCTCTTTAGCATTCATAATAGTATTAGCCAAAGTTTAACCAAATTTTATCATATGAATTTAAGAAGAACAAACACCATAAAATATTCAAATATAGCTTTGAAGAATCCAAGATATGTGTTTAGGTTATGCTGGAGCAGAGCCATCACCCGACAGAATGAAGGAAGAGTACATGGGCAAAGTTCGCAATCTCTACTGAGGAAATTTTCTGAAGGTATACTTGAAAATAGTTATGGTATTTTTTCTAATTAAATTTATACAATAAGATGAAGTTAAGCTTAAAGGTTTAATATATTATGAATGCTAAACAAAAAATTAAAAATGTTTTCAAACCTTATTTGTTTTCCTACCCTATTCAGGGTTTTTGATCTTGCTTGTCATAAGAAATATGTTCGAATTGAAAATTGAGTCTATGAATAATTTTGATTCGAATATGATTAATGTAAGTTTAAGAAATAAAAATCTAGCTTCACCACATAAGATGGTATATAGATTTAAAATGGGAGTACAAAATAAAGTACAAACCCAATGGAGTGGAGGAGAGATTCAAAGCAAGACTAGTTGCAAAGGGCTATAGCCAACTGCCAAGGGTGGATTATCATGACTCTTTTAGCCCTGTGGCTAAATTTATGATTATCAGATTACTACTAGAAATTTCTATAGCTAGAGGATGGCCACTAAATCAAGTGGATATCAACAATGCATATCTACATGGCCACCTAGATGAAGAGATTTATTTGAAGCCACGACCTAGTTATAACAAATGTCCAAGTAATAAAGTGTGTCAACTGGTTAAATCATTTTATGGTCTCAAATAGGCTGGAAGGTTGTGGCATAGAGAAATATCAAACAAATTATTGGACTATGGCTTCCACAGGTCAATTAATGCTCATTACCTATTTGTGAAACAAAATACACATGGTACATCAACTTATCTTGTGATCTATGTGTTGAACCCATCACAAGTTGGACTAACTCAATGGATGACTCAGTAGTGCTTAAAGTTTTGATCATAACCATTAAGTTTAGTTTAAGTCTATTAAATCAATAATAATGTTAAATTAGTTAGACTTTGGTTCTGGCTGAGTATTTTAATCCAAGGGTAGAATTAGAAATCTCCCCTGACCTAGTTCTATGATTTAACTCTGAGTTGTTTTGAACAGCTGTGCTCTTAGTCCGTTGACTTAGCACTACTCACTTAGCTCTTGATATTTAGATTGTGCTTCAGCTGTACTTCTTCGTTTTTACCTTTCACTAAGATTCTTTCATTATTCAATTGTGCTGACCTTTCCATTTGAGGAAAAATGGAATCTTGCTTTTTGGTCTTACACTTTTACAGACATTAATGAAATACATCTTACAAAAGACAAAAGGAATTAATGATGCATCAAATGGAAAAAGCCCAGCGCTGCTAAATACGAAATGTGTCCGGAGAAAAGCTGGAAGAAGACAAAGTCTAATTAGATTGAAGCATCGCGTATCTCCTACAAATGTGCGACTCTATAAGATTGTTAGATTACCAGAAGGAATGGGAAGATAATACGTAGCAAGTCAGTGCAAGATCTCTCTAATGGATTTCTGGCATCAAATGACAAAGGATTCAAAATTTGAAGCTTTGATTCACTCTATTTCTTAACAAAATGTTTTCTATCTCATAACAGTATGATTCTATCTCTCAACATGTCGATTTAAAGAAGCAACATGGGGATAACTGAGTTGTCAAATTATATAAGATGCCAAAGCAAGTTCAACAGCTACATTCTTGATCTCAACTATAAAAGGAGCAAAAAGGCAAGCATTAGAACTAGGTGAATACACTTGAATTTCCTAGAAGCTCAAACTCTGTCAATTTCACAAATTTAAAAGAAAGTAATCAAGAAAGCAACTACTCAGCAAGAATCGGCTTTGTAATAAGAGAGATTGGAGTAGATCGTTTTAAACCATAATGTTTGATTATTGTAATTGGATCAAAATTTCTATAAGTTGAATCTAGCTTTTGTTTAAACTCTCATTAAGTTGTAGTTAGAAGAGGGTATTCTACTCAGCAAGTGAGTGATTACAGTGAGGAGGGTACTCAGTTGTAATTGGAACACTCTGTGAAAGGCTTCTATGCCCAGGGTAAAAGAGTTGAGATTAGTGGATTAAAGCTAAGACACTCTCTTGTAAGCATAGGTTGCTAATCTAGTATAAAGTCTTTGTGTTGTTTACTTTTTGTTGAAGTTTTTCATAGTTTCCAACCGGTTAACCTGCTTAACAGAGAATTTTTAATCATGAAAAAGTTTACACTTTCAATCTAGCAAGTCATTCACCCCCCTGACTCATTGAGTTGTACGCATAGGGACCGACAAGTGGTATCAAAGCTATTTCTCATTTTAAAGATTTCAGAATCTTAAGATAAAGACCATGGCGTATAAAGGAGGATAATCCACTGGAAAATCCCAGGCAAACATTCTTCTAGAAGGAATGTTAGTCACCAGGCCTCCCATGTTTAATGGAGAGCACTACACTTACTAGAAGAATAGGATGAAGAATTTCATCTAGTCTAAAAGCACGTTTTCTTGGTTGGCTATTATTGAAGGGCCATTTGTTCCTTCCATTGTGAAGAATCGAGTAAGAGTTAAAAAGTACTCTGATGAATGGGTGTGAGCACAGGATTTTACAGTCCCTCTCGTGAGACGATGATGACGTATATCCGATTTTATTCCTCATGATAAAAATTCTTTTTTGGAGTTTTTATCACCGATAAAAAGAATTCTCTATGAATTTTATTTTCGGAAAAAATCAATTCGACATGTCTAATAACGTGTCTGGTGGTAGCTCAGACCGATGATTTGCACAAAAAAAATAATTTAGTCCAAAATACCCATAAAAAGTCAAATAAACCCTAAAATATTCAAGCTATCCCGCTGAAATTGCTTTTGGCCGAATTTTCTTGCTCTTTCCCCATTTTTAGGCTTGATTCATGCTTGCTTTTTAGACATGTTAGGAGAGTGAGGCAGCCATCGGCCTCATCAATACCACCGGCAGTGTCATCCATGCCGTCGGCGGCATGAGTTTCTGCTACAGAATAGCTGCGTGCCTTTTTTGCTCGACAGATGGATAATTGTTCAAAGACAATTTCCACTGGGTGTTAGCATATGTAAGGAGGCATTTTCAGCTGATGAAGGGGTTCAACACTTCCACCACTTGATATCTTAAGCAGATTTTGAGTATTTTAGTTAGTTCTAGTGGGATAAAGTCTAGTAAAGGTAAGAAAAAAGGATTTAATCCATCTTTTCTTTGTTTTTCTTTACTGAACTCTCTGATATTTAGGTGAAGTTTAGGTTTAGAAATCACTAAAATAGGATTTAGAGACATATATCACCCCTTTACTACCCAAATCATCATTTGAGCTCCCCAGAGGTGCCATTTGGATCACGAAGAGGTGGATTCACGCCCCAAGGTAAAAATTATGAGTCTCATAGCTCTTTGGTTGTCATTTTACTTATTTGTTGTGTTTATTTGCTCTTTGTGCTTAGTTTTGGGTTTTCGGTTGCTTTTTAGCTGAAAACAGTAGCTGCAAGAAACTAAATCCGCTGGAGGCACTCAAAGCCGCCGACGGTATCAACCATGTTGCCAGTGGCATCATTGATACTGCCAGTCGCCTCATTTACCCCCAATGACTCTATTTCTTACAGGACCCTTTCTTTATGGTCTCTAGAATGTCATATAGTCTGCCTGTGTAAATTAGATTGCCAGCGGCATCAGTGATGCCGCCGGCAGCCTCATTCATACCATCAGTGATATGGAGTTCTGAACATCAATGTCGTTTTCATTTTATTTCCAACCTAGTTCAATTTCTAAAGCTAGGATGTACAGTGCAACGACGGTGGTCCGGATGCTCCTAAAAACAGACCTCACCCCATAACATATGGCATTTTCACTAATAATCCGATTAAAATAATTATCGAGTCTAAAATATGGATATAACGGAATTTTCCCGCAAATGCCGTTTAAACCTCATTTTTAGCCATCCAAGCAGGCTCCATAAATTGTAAAATGAATATGCCATGTTCAAGCTAACACGAGTCTTGTTTTGTTTAATAATTATACATGCTTCGTGATATATCTTGTACAATGTGCTGTATTTGTGCTAACTGTTTAGTGCAGGTAGATTTAGGATAGAGGAATGCTAAGCCTTCGGGTATTTTACTTATTGTATAGGATTTGGAAAGCCATGTAATTATTATTTTATTTTCCGCATTTTATTTTTTGGATAACTATAACAATTTATTTATTTACCACTTTGAATGCTTGATAACGCGATAACAATATATTAACCAAAAACACTATAAATATGGTGGATTAAAACCGATTAAGAAAGAATGAAATCTTTTAACTTGGCCAATGTAAAATAGATAACTATATTCGAACTCTGAATCTCTACTTATGGTATGGTCTACCACCCAGTGGGAAAATCGTACCAAAATTTCCCGATTGAGCTGAATCAGGTGGCGACTCTATTTTAAGTAGGGGATTTCGATCTCGTGTCTTTTGAACATAAAAATATGTAAACCATTTTCACAATCACCATCACACCCATTATTTTTCGGAGACCCGTCCGTCAGCCCGGCTTCACAGCCATCCCATAAAATGTCATCCGCTCACAGTGGTGACTCTGCTGGGGACTAATCTCTTTAAACTTGAACTTAAAATTTTCAATAAGTTTAAAAGATTTTGATGATGTATTAAAATCATTGGCCAAATTAAAACTTCATTCTTTTTCATGACGTGTTACCTTACACATGTAGTTAGTTCGGTAATATTAGATGCCCCATTTTACCCGAGAAGCTCATGAAAGTATCACTCATGTCCTGCTTGGAATTGAGGATGCCAAGTGGATGGATCACTCATTTCAACCAACACGTGAACTCCTGCAATAGCACCTATTTGGGGAGTGGTTGAATAACGTGGAATCAAGGTAAACGAGAACCTTCTACATCAACAACCCTATAATAAAGTCGCACTAGAAAAAGCCTTAGCACTTCATTCCTTTAGGACTACCAAAATAATAAAAATAATTAGGATGTGCTTCTTCGCCATCTCTAGTGAAGAGGCTAACCTCCATCCTTTTCAAAGTGGCATTACGTGGGAGTCATAAGGTCAGAAGAGGGACGTTTTGTGTGCTATATGCTACGTGCTCATGCATTATCTTCAAGTGCCAAAACACAATCTACTTACCTTTACCAATCTCCACTCGTGGAAGAGGTTTAGCAACATCCATAGGACTTCTTTTGTACCCCCGTTGAGTCACGACATATCACTATGCATGATGAGGGGTACAAACATCCCATGTATATTGGACGGATAAGCAGTCGTATCATTGCTAACCACATCTCCGTACAGCCATACATACCATTCATCTATTATTAGACAAAGGTCATTTACCCCATCCATGGCATCATACAATCCATGCATGATCTGATCCACTGCCTACCATTTCAGTTAGAAGGAGGCAAAGTTATCATCATACCCCGATTTGGAGAAGGCCCGAGCACTATCTGATTCATCATTCTCTCACCCTAGTAGTCACCACAGAAGTTGAAGGTGTTCCATATACTGATTCCAGCGAGGAGTCAGATTCAAAGTAGATTTAGTTGGGTCAGAATTTGTCTCAGCTAGCCATGTCTTCCCCTAACAATGATGGAAACCCTCCTCTGCCTGAGGAGCAAGTAGGCCCTACTCCCACCTTGGGAGTAGGATCTTAGCCACCTCCTGGTTTTGAATTCACTAGTGCAATGGCTCAGTTTCTGAATTCAAATGCATTCCAAGCCTCTATACAAACCACTATCTAAATAGCCGTCAGGCAAGCTCTTAAGGATAAGAACTCTGACCAGGTCTCTGAGTCCAATATGCAAGCCGAGAGAGGTTTAGTACAGATGTTAGTCGATCCGATAGGGATAAGACCCATTGCACCTATTTGTCACCCAACACCCTCAACTCAACCGATGGCAAGCCCATTTCCATATGGGCAAAACCTTGCCATTTTGCTCAGAGTTTAGTCCCTCCTGTATTCACTCATCATTTTTAAGCTTCTTTCAGCGGGCTAGTCCAGCCTCTGCCATCCTTTACTCCTCAGTTTGTTGTAACTCCCAGGGGCACTACCTACCCCCAGAATCCTTTCGGCAGCCAACTGATTGCTCGTCCTCGCTTTGACATTCCTCCCCCATCTTTACTAGTCTTAATCAATGACTAGGTCATGCAGACTCTAGGCATGATACCCGAAGTAGCTGTTTTCATTTGCTAGATGATGGCCTCTGAGACCAACCATGACTAGGTCACTCAACCTCCGAGCGTGATACATGAAGCTGTAGCTCTCTCTCACCAGCTGATTAACAACCAGGTCACGCAGCCTTCAGACATGACACTAGAGATTCATGCTTACATCAATTATCTCATAGCTGCCAAGGAACCCAAAAGAGGAGAGGATTGGGTCCCTGATAATTTCACTATGCCGAATATGGCTCATTATAATGGGTTTGGTGCCCCCGCTTCCCACATTATCATATATGAAATAGTTGTACGTGTAAAGAAGTTAAGTGATAAAGTGCTTTCTGAAATGTTTCCTTGTTCCCTTTGGGGCCCTGCTCTTGAATGGTATCATACTCTCCCTCAGCACATTGTCACTAATTGGAAACTTCTTTCTAAGGCTTTGAAACTGCACTATGATTTTAACACCATGATGGAAACAACCCTCCAACACCTTGAGGGAGTCCACCAGCTACCCACCAAAACCGTCAAGCAATATTTTAACCAGTGGATGTCAACCCAAGTTCTAATCAAATCTAAGCTAAGCCTTGAGTAGATGATTGTTAAACTCCTAGAAGGCTCCCTTCCTCTTTTTTGCAAAGAAATGGCTACTAATTCATTCCTCTCTTATAAGATTGTGTTTGAAAAAGCTGAGAAAATTGAGCACGAGGCAGAGCGCGAAAAGGCAGGAAAGCCATGGTTTAGAAAGAATAATGATACTCAGCCTGCAGCCCCAACACCTACTAAACCTAAAGCCCTGACTACAGTTCATGCAATTTCTTAAGCCCCTACTGCACCCCTAGAAATCACTCAAGCTCAATTGGCAATCACCACAGTCCAGCCTCCTTATCCTCCTTTCATTTTGGCCAATCTAAACAAGTTACCTCTTTGGGTTATCTTTAAGCGTTTGAGGGAGGCAGGTTACATCCAGTCCCTCTAGGAGTACAAACCGTCCAAACCCGAGGATAAGAACAATTTTTGTAATTACCACGTTCAAGTGGGTCACTAAACCAACAATTGTATCTAGCGTCTTGTTAATGAAGGAAAGGTCGCTGAACCTGATAAAGCCCCGAGCACCATTAGCAACCATTTGCCAAATTTTAGGAACAAGGTGGGCATGATCCATTCTGGCTTACCCGAAGCCACAGTCTTTTATCTCCTTATTAGTGGGTCAGGGTGTGGCAATTTAGTTCTAGTTATCCATTTCAGTCTCCCATCCAATTCGATCTTTGATCTGATTAGCTAAGCTAATCTAAGGGTTAATTCAATTCAAGGTATGGAAGTAGAACTGACTCCACCTGGGAAAGAGAGCCGTAGAACTCAGCCTTTCGTGGCTAAGAGAATGAAAACTGAGAAGAAGCCGCTCTTCAATGTAGATTCCTTTATTTCAAAGGACGACTATTCTGATGAAGATGAGGGAGTAGTCGAAGTAGCCAAAGCCGTAAGCACTAAACTATTTAAGGTTGATTCACCTACTGACGAAAGGCCAAATGAACTATTTAGGGTTGACCAGAATGAGCTTTTTAGTGTGGATGGGTATGTGTTGCAAAATCTATATTCAGACCCTAATGAACCGTAGTATCTATTTGAAAAACGAGCCACTTGGAGTGTCCTACTTGATAAAGTTCTCAACATTACTCGGAGTGGTCATGTATATTAGCCTGAGGATTATTATCTCCATTAGGATAAGGACCCGGTCCCTAGGAGAGTAGGCACTACCGCAAGGCCTCCTTCTCCACATCTGCCTATTTCAACTAGCCTCAAGGTCAATCCTCTCAACACCTAAGCTCGTTATAGTATCTGGCAATTGGTCATTGATTCTAATGGGCATCACAGGGTTTTGATTAAGTGACTACTAGATTTGGAAGCTACTCCAAGTACTTTTGTTGATGAGATGTGTGCTAGGGTCAGGGAAGCTATTCCTCTAAAGAAGGGACCACATATTTTATTTGAACATTTCAATCTCCCGCTTAAGGGTAGGTATCATAACGGGGCCTTGTTCATCTGTATTTAGATCCTCGATAAGACCATACCATGTATCATGGTAGATGATGGCTCTGCCTTAAATCTCTATCCCCTGAAAGTCCTTCCTCACTTAGGCTTGTCAAAGGGAATGTGTGAAAAATCTAGCAATGTTATCCGTGCTTATGATGATTCAAAAAGCAGTGTGATCGGGGCCTTTGAAGCAAAAGTCACTATTAGAGGTGTTACGAGCAAATTGTGGTTCACTGTACTTGACATTCCTGTTACTTACTCTTTGTTGCTCGGCCAACCTTGGCTCCATACCTTGGGCGTGGTTCCCTCTATACTCCACCAGAAAATCAAGCTCATTCACAAGAATAGGATGGTAACTATCAAGGCTGACCCCACTTTTGTTATGGCTGTCATGGAAGCTGAAGCTAAATTGGAGGAAGGTCTTCATGTGGCTGTGATTAGTAAGACTGAGAAATCACCTCTAATTTGGCACATTTATCTCCACTCCGGTATGGAAAAACTGATTAAGAGAGCTGGGTATAAGCCTGCCAGAGGCTGCAGAATGTACAAGTAAGGAATTATCAAGGCCTTGGAGCTGAAAGTGCTTGTCCATCAAGCAGGGTTAGGGTACAATCTTAGAAAGACCTATTCTCATGTTCCTTCCGGCTACTATTATATGGCGACCATTTGCAAAATTCAAGGCAAAAGGCCTTGTAAAGGAGGGCCTAAACTGCTCAAGCATAATGGGAAAATGTGACCCAATTTTGAGATCTTCAAGGATGGTTATGACTTTGAAGCTGGCTACAAGGTTGTTTCTGCTGAACCTAAACCCGCTGAACCTATTGCACCTATCAACATTATTTTTAATAAGGTCAAGGGCAAGGGTAAGATGTATCCTGAGAATGAGTCCGGGGGAAGTAATGAAGAGTCTATCGATCCAGAGGTCGAAGTTGTTGTGGCTGCCATGACCAAAGCTATGGCCTTTTTTATGTAAAAAGGATGGAGGGGTGAGATAACCAGGGAAGAGGTTTCCATGACTAAGATTGTGAAGAAGCTCACCAGGGCCCTAACTAAGAAACCCAACTTATCTGGGGAACCACCACTCACCGCTGACCAGAAGATGGCTCTAGAACATGCCTGGATGCCATTCTAATGAAGACTACTGAGGATGCTCCTCATGTCTCTACCATTGCCACAAAGCCCCTCTGCCTGTGGAGGAGGACACTATGGATGATGTAATTTTCAATATTTTGGATGTATTTGATGCAAACAATGTCACCTATAAGGCTTCCAATTCAATGAACGACTCTCATTTTGCCTACTTGTTTGATGTTTTTCCTGATGGATCCATGCATTCACATAAACATACACATAACATTTTTGGCATTAGCGATACTTCTTTCAGTGAAATAAACCTAAGTACTGATGAGAACCCTAAAATGGTAACCATTTCCAATGACTTAACTCCCGAAGAAAAAAGTGAGATAATAAAAGTGCTTAAAGATCATGTTAAGACTTTTGTCTAGTCGTACGAAGATATGCCTAGGATTGATTGTCAAATTATCGAGCACAAAATTCCAAATGACCCTAAGTTCAGGCCTATTAAGCAGAATCTAAATTGGTTAAGACCAGAATGGGTAGAATAGGTTAAGACAGAGTTTTGAGGTTGATTGAAGCTCGATTCATTAAAGTTGTGGAATACCCGACTTGGTTGTCCAATATAGTTCTAGTTCCTAAGAAAGATGGTAGGGTCTGGGTTTGTGTTGACTTTCGGGATCTCAATAAAGCTTTGCCTAAGGATGATTTCCCGCTTCCTCACATCAATGTTCTGATTAATAGAGCTACCAGGGCAGCTATTGACTTGTTTATAAATGGATTCTAGGGTTATAATTAGATTCTGGTAGATATCATTGATAAGGTTAAAATGGCGTTCATTATTAAATGGGGGGTTTATTACTACAAAGTAATGCCATTTAGGTTGAAGAATGTCGGGGCCACTTATCAGCTTACCGTAACTGCCCTCTTACAAGACATGATCCATAAAGAGGTAGAAGTATGTGTGGACGATATGATTGTGATGTCTACTACCCAAGAAGAGCACCCCGCTATTCTCGACAGATTCATGAATCCTATTAAGAAATATAATCTTCGCCTGAACCCAAAGAAGTGTGTGTTTGGGGTCACTTTAGGCAAATTACTGGGGCATGTGGTTAGTCGGAAAGGAATTGAAATGGATCCTGGCAAGGCCAAAGCCATCAGGGATATGCCTTCACCTAAAATAGAGAAAGGAGTCCAATTGTTTCTAGGGTCCTTATAGTATGTTAGTCTATTCATTGCCTTCTCACTACCATGTGTGAACCCATCTTTAAACTATTAAGAAACCAGTAACCAGTGGTGTGGAATGATTAGTGCCCAGTGGCATTTTATAGAATCAAAGCTTATCTTGTTAACCCACCTGTTCTAAAATCCCCCATCCTTAGGAAACCTTTTATCCTATACCTGGCTATCGAAGAATCTTCTGTAGGGACAATGCTTGTCAAAGAACATGATGATAAATGGGAGCACGTGATCTACTACTTGAGCAAGAAGTTATTGGATTATGAAACCTAGTATTAAATTGTGGAGAAAACTTGCACCACCATGGTTTGGCTCACTAAGAAGTTGCGCCATTATTTCTAATCCTACCGAGTCCAAGTCATGTTTAAGATTGACCCCACGAAATATCTTTGTCAGTCCCCCACTCTAGCCGGTAAACTGTCTCGGTGGCTACTTCTCTTTTCTGAGTTTGACATTGAGTATGTAATAAAGAAGGTTATTAAGGGGTAAGCTGTGGTAGAATTCTTGGCCAATTAACCCCTTGACTTTGATTATGTTGAGAACCTGAGGTTTCCTGATGAGCAGCTTGCCTTTGTTTGAATCCTCAAGCGTGTGTGGACTATGTACTTTGATGGTGCTGTGAATTGATGGGGAGCAGGCCTTGGAGTTCTAATAGCCACACCGGATAACGAAATCATCCCGTTGTCCAAATGCTTGGAATTCTTTGTCACCAATAATGGGGCTAAATATGAAGCATGTTTGTTTGGTCTCGAATCTCTCCTCTATGTTGGGGTCTGCATGGTGTTTGTAATCGGGGATTTGGCTCTTGTAATCCATCAGGTTGTTAGGGATTGGGAAATAAAGGAAGACTTCCTTCATCCTTATGTCAAGGCAATCCGAGGATTGTCCGAGAAGTTCACCTCCTATTTGTATCGCCACGTCCCATGGGATAAGAATCAAATGGTTGACTCTCTAGCCACCCTGGCATCTTTGTGGGAAGGACGACAATAGCAGACTATCTGTCCTTTGGTACTATTATCCACAAAGACCCCCTACCATGCTTAGCAGGTTCCACTGGTCCTCGCCGTATCAACCATACCCTATTGGTACTCTAACATCGTCCTATTTCTCCAAACCAGATAATATCCTCCGGATTCCTCTAACTCAGACCGTACCACTCTATAGTGGCTCATTGTCCAATTTTGGATTATCGATAATGATTTATTCAAGCGCACTAGTGATGGGTTACTGCTCCATTGCTTAACTAAAAAGAGGCTCGAAACGTAATTGCCCAGGTCCATGCCTGTGATTGTGGTCCTCATATGAATGGTCTTGCTCTCACAAAGAAAATTCAACAGTTGGGATACTTTTGGCTAACCCTAACGATTGATTGCATCACCTAAGTCAAACGGTGCCACCACTACCAGATCTATGGGGATATGCAACATGTACCATCCACCGAGCTCTATTATTTATGTACTCCTCAGCCATTCTTGGCGTGGGGGATAGATATAATCGATGAAATCAATCCTTCATAACAAACGGGCATAGATTCATCATGGTAGAAGTGGACTATTTCTCAAAATGGGTAGAGGCCGAATCCTACACTAGTGTCACCGCCAAGAAGATGACCAAGTTCATACAGAAGCACATTTTTGCCCGGTATGGACTTCTGCACCGTATAGTCTCAGATAATGGGGTACAATTTCAAGGGGCAACCGTCGATCTGATTGAGAAATATGGGATTGAACACCATAGATCTTCTTCGTACAGACTGCAAGCTAATGGTGCTGTCGAGGAATCAATAAATTGGTAAAGAAGATCCTTTCTAGAATGATAGCCGGTTATAGGGATTGGACAGACAAACTACCCTTTGCTATTTGGGGATATTGCACAAGTGTCCTCACCCCGACCGGTCAAACTTCGTTCTCCTTGGTCTATAGAATGGAAGCGGCCTTGCCAATTAAAACTCAAGTAACCTCACTAAGAGTCACATTAGAAGCTAAACTGAAGGAATCTGAATGGACTCAGGCGAGGTTTGGACAGCTAAATATGATGGATGAGCAGAGGTTAAGGGCTCTAAATAATCTCCAGATGTACTAGTAGCGTATGGCACGAGCCTATAACAGTCAAGTAAGACACCAAAAGTTTCCTCTAAAAGATAGAGATCTAACCCTCCACCACTGATGCAAGGGGCAAATTCAAGCCTAACTAGGAAGGACCGAATGTGATAAAGAAGATGTTCAGCATGGACATGGAAGGGAACGAGTTTGTGAACCCCATAAACCAAGATAGGCTTAAGAGTTATAACATCTAATAAAAAGAAATAAGTAAGAAAAAATAGCACAAAAAAGAAAAATAGATACAATAAATCACCCGCCTTTCGGTCTTTTACTGATCGGGCAAAAATTAGGGGGACACCCGATGGTCGGTATTCTACAAATTGGTCATGCAAAAATTAGGGGATATGACCAACCTAATAGATTGAAAACCCAAAAAGGGTGATCTAAGCAAAAATTAGGGTAAGTGAGCAAGGAGAGAGTGCCTTCTAGAAAATCGATCTAGGCTAGTTGGCACCAGGAGTTAAATCACTTGGAATGATAACTAAACATCATGTACTTTATTTTACTTCACTTAATGAAAGTATCTCTTTTCTTGAATTTTGAATGCTTGTGTTTATGTGAATTTTATATCCATACGGTCAAAATAGCTCAAGTAAACCGAATGTAGAATTCACATTATTCTAAATCAACACGCAATAAATAAAAATAATTCTGATAGACTAAAAAGAGCGAGGTCTATGCAAAAGTCAAAGAAAGTCTGCTGCATTGAAAACCCGAAAAGGGCGGTCCAGGCAAAAATTAACACAACGTTCAATAGATTGAAAACCTTGAGGGTCAGTCTATGCAAAAGTTAGAACCAAATAAAAGACAAATAATAAAATAAAGTTTGATAGGTCTGTCATCCTGACTAGCCTATACAAAAGATAAAACTAAAAGAAAGTGCATCTCAAGCCGAGCTCCCCGCATCATCATCATAATACCTAGAAATCCACTGCAAGGTGGTAGTGGAAAAGGGCTCGTGACCCTACTCTGCTCGCTCTCCCTCAAATTAGGCCCACGATCTCTCAGATCGGGTCATCAGACATCTAATCTCAGCAAGCCATTCTCTGTAGTGTATATCAGTCTCAATAGTCTCCACATGAGTATAGTCCAGAGTCTCGAATATGGCCTCCGTAACCCACTTCTCCCAAATATGGTTCACCCATCTGGCTTTATAGACTCCGATTTTATTCTCGGGTAGCTTAATCGGGACTCTCTGTCACTTATCGTACTAACGGTGCAACCGGTATAGGGTATAGAATGAAGACCTCTCTAGACCTATCAACTAAATACATGATCCCCAAGACTCCACAACCATATCTTGGATCCTCCACCATGGGCTAACCCACTAAATCTGTGAATCTATATACCCTCAGAATGGACATCCAACTGTCAAATATCAACCGATCAAAATCTGCTCGCATAAGCACCCTTTCCCTTAGATGGATAGGTAAAAACTTCTTTAGGTTGATCGGGTCCCTTCTAACCAAACAGGAATACTCAGAGTAACCGCATTCACCACTCTGTGAAGGTTTCCCAAAAGAGTTAAGTGAATAGGCCTACTCCTAAGGCCACACGTAGTTTTTGTGGAAATTAGGACATGCAATAGTCATGTGCAGACACAAAAATGGTTACCATGTGTGAGCACTGGATTTTAACGATCCTTCACATGAAACTATGATGAGAGCTATATGATGCAATGTCTGTTAGGTGTTGTCCATCAGAGATGTTCCTACTATTGCAGAGTTGAGTTTGGCCAAAGTTTGGAGACCTAGTTTACCCTTAGGGACCATACGGGTACTGCCTGGTGGTAAGGATCCACTGGCGGACCTATACAGATCATCCCTTCCATATGCCTAGGGGGGACCCATATGAGTGGGCCCCACCCATACTGGTCCTCTTGTTGCCTAAACAGGCTCTTTTGGAAGGGAATCCTTTCCTATTTCAGGAAAAGGCAGGTCATGAACGCGATTTATCGAGTTCATACCTCCTTTCCCCTATAAATAGGGCCCTTCTCTTCACATTTTAACTCACACACATCTCATATGAAAATTATACTAAAACTCTAGCAATTTCTATAGGTATAGAAAAGGTATAGTGGAGGTATAGGAGGTATAAAATAGGGAGAAAACCCCTCCTTTGAGGTTTTGTCCACATTTTATTCATTCCTAGCTTCTTTTATTAGGATTTAGGGGAGGTTCTGTCCACATAAATACTCACCTAAATAGTCCTATTTTATCATCTAATTTGGCCGAACTCTCTCAACAGCAAAGGGATCATCTCAAAGTGGATACACGCCGTAAAGGTAATGCTCCTGAGTTTCAAAGAGACTCATATCTCAGTTATTTCATTATTATTATTCTATGTTCCTTCTATTATATCTCTTCCTTTCATTTCTTGTTTTGGGTCTGGTCCTAACCCATATAAGCCTTGTTGGAAACCTACATCCCCAAAGATATCAAATTGGTGCACCATACTCACACGGAAGGAAATCCCTTTTTATTTTATTTTTCTGCCACAAATCTGTTAATATGTTAATCTTTAAACTGAACTGAACAAAGTTTTTTCCTGGATCAAATAGGACCCGTATGAGTACACCAAACCTGTACCGGTCCTCCCTTATAGTCGTACAGGTCCCACCCACCCGTACGGGTACCAGTCCTAGGCAGATTCTAGAACTCATTTTAACTAGTTAAAAATCAATCCAAGTCACCATTTGCCATGTGATCATTTTGACTAATAATCTGGTAAATTAACCTACAAAAGTTAAAATGTGTTTTCACAACAAAATTGGCTGAAGTGCTGATTTATGATGTGCTATAAACTGTGCTAACGTCTGTGGATGTAGGTGTTGGATATGACGTATGCCCTTAAGGCCATTAGGGTGATATATCTTAATTACGTAATAGTATGAATATTTTGTTTAATTAATAAAGGCATTTAATCTTTTATTTATATTGATGTGCTTATAAATATATTATAGATGGTTAAAATATATTCACTGATATACATATACAAAAGTCCTTGACATATCATAGCATGAAGTCAGAGAAATTATAGTTGGACTATATTTGGTGGAACCTACTTCATGTGCAATTATAATTATGTCTAAACTATCCATAGTCATAGTTTCATCAAGAAAGGATATTGATGAAGTGAAAAGTCTAGCATGTGGTAAACTTTCTTAGAAAGGGACCAAGCAGTCAATCTCTTAAGGACTGAAGGCAGTGCCTTAAGTTTGACACATGGATATATCTAGGAGATATATTGGAGACCGCAGTAAGATAAACACTTGGTGTATATATCAATGTGTTTAGTGTTTATTTTCATGCAATAAGCTTTAGGAATATCCTCATACTTGAGATACTAGTTACCTTGTGTGGTACTATTGCTATACTTTGGGTCATTCCTACACACTCATTAATTTAGCGTGTTATAGGTGATTACAGGTATACTAAAGATTGCATGTCTATAAGCTGAGTCGTTGGAAAGAATCCATCACTTTGGATATATTTAGGAGTTGTACCTGGCCGCTTGTTGAAGTGATGATTGTCATAAACCTCTTATCAGATATGTGTCTGATAGAAATGGTTTTTAGTCAAGCACACAATGGTAAAAGGCAATATACTTCGGTAACAAGTTAATATCTGCAATAGCTTGGAGCAACCTTGCTATTAGTGGGTCAACACTTTAACCGAACCCTATAAACCATATGGTACTAATATTAAAGAATGGAAGGAGTTCATTGCATTGGACAACTATTGTTAACCGGGATTAACTCATGAGCATAAATGATGTTCCTAGTAATGGGGGATGGTAGACCCTTGCTAGATGCGTACTACAGTTATTTAAGGTAATCGAGTTCTATTCACGGTCTAGAACATTAAGCCAATGGTTCCATTAGAACAAGGGTTGGTTAAATCTTAACAGCTCAATACTTTGGGATCCTATAAGGTCACACACATTAGACTTTCATTGGACTGAGTAAAGAATTAATAGATTTATTCTATTACGAAAATATAACATAATAACAATTGGATTATTATTTAATTATTCAAAGGATGATTGGATCAATTTTTGAATATGCCAAGGAATTTATTTTTGACTGAAAACTAAATTATTAGGGTCATACCATAAATGTTGATTAAATTGAAGAAAAGGCTAGAACTACAAAAAACCGAGGGTTAGACCCTTTGCGAATAGGACCTACAAACCAGGAGGCTTTGCTGGCCTACGCGAGCCCACATGAGTGCCAAAGCACTCATTAGCTCTAGGAAGCGCAAGCTAGGTTTGTGCTAGCCTGTAGCAAGGCCACCCGTGAGCTAGGCTCACGGGAAATCCCACGAGGCCTAGCCCTGAGGGACAAGGCAGGCTCACAAGAGCCTGCCTTGTGCTGCCTTTTCCACCTGCGAGCTGGGCTCACGGGAGAGCCTGCGAGGCCTAGCCTGCAGGATAAGGCAGGCTCACGAGAGCCTGCCTTGTGTGGTAAAGGACCCGAATTGTAGATCAACTTAGGTCAGCATGGGCAGCATGCCAATCCTATAGGATGTGAGTGTTTGCCAAGGGCGGGATGGGGTTTTTCTCCATCTTGCATTAAATGCGTGGAGCCCTAGCTCCCCCTATAAATTGAGCCCCTTTTCTCCATTGTTTGATACACTAATTCAAGTGGAACTTGAATATTTTAGTTTATATTTTTGGGTGGGAATTTTGGAGCGTCTAGTAACTACCCAAGGCTCCTTGATTCTTCCTCATTGAGAGGTTTTGGTTATTGGGGTTTGTGTGGATACTCATAGAGGCTATCCTACACTTGGAAGCTAGTGCAAGGAGGTTCTGCTAAAGCATGCTTCAACTGGTATGTTTTTATTTCTTTTTTAATTATTAAGTCTGTTCTTTAAGCATTTTTAGACTTAATAATTATGCTTAGGTTGTTTTGTATGCTTAGTTTATTTTATGCTTAGGTTATAGCTTAGAGTTATAACATGCTTAGGTTATAGCTTAGAGTTATAACATACTTAGTATAAAATATATGTGCTAGAATATAATTTAGAATTATGGTATGCCTAGCCCTTTTGCATGCTAACCTAGTTAGAGAATTATTTAGTTAAGGCTTTATTTAATTTATATGTATCTATTAGGAGTTCTTGCGGACAGGGACAAAATTTTGAATTTTCGCCATGCCTGTTATACATGTTCAATTTGACTGTCAGTTCCCAACAGCGGGGGAATTTATTTTCATTTTATTTTATAACTTAGAACTAATATATAGGTTCTCTTTGCAATTCCCCCATTTTTCCCCCGATTATAATTTTTATTCCCCCATTTATTGCTTGTGCTTTATTATAATATATAAACGCATGTAACGAGTGTGAAAGAGTGTAGAAATAGGATTTCTATGATAATTCCCTAAATAATGAAAACTAAAAAGGTTTGGCGCGGTGAATGAAATTTTGAATGAACTAAATGAGAAATAAGTGACTCATCTAATACCTAAATCTCTAATCCAATAGGTATAAGTCTCCCCCCTAGAGGGAACCGTACCAAAACTCTTTCCCAAGTAGACAACTTGGGTGGCGACTCTATCAATTGTATTGAGATTTGGGTCTCGATTCTTTTATTCATTAAAATTGGCTTATTGTGCAAACTTTAACTAAAAATGTTTTGTCACGCCTAAATCCAACCAAACCCCCAGTGGTCCCCGCCTCTCACCCAGGCGCCAAGGGAGACCCATACGTCATCGACACCTCACAGTGGCGACTTCGCTGGGGATATAAACTTTTAACTTGCAAAATGTTGGTTTGTTTTGAAAGCTTAAAAGATTAAGATGAGCACCGAAAATCATTTACTTGATTCAACCCGCTTTTATTTTTATCATTTGGGAAATTTAACACACTCTATCTTCTCATCCCCTTCTCTCTTTAGCTAGATGCGCTCTTCTTCTAGCACTAAGTTAGGGTGCCCTATTATTTCCATGAAGCTCACAACAGTGATACCCATGACAGCCAGGGATATTGGGACACCTTAGTGGATAGAGCACTCATTGCCATCTCCCTCCAAAAGAGGCTTGATGCAATAGGAACATCGACTTCCGATATGTCCCTACACCATTCTGATCGAAAGCCATAGAATTTTACCCTTTAGGTACCCTGATTTCTGTGTGAGATTAGACTCACGAAGAATACCCTCAGACTTGGTAGGAGAAATAAGGATGAAACTAATTGCTTCGCATGTGTTGTGTTACATACCCTGTGATTAACCCCACCATGCATAGTTGTAATTTATGCAGGCATATCACATCCCAAACATGTATTGATATCTTGGCTACTGCCTCAATTCAAGACAAAATTGGCAATCCCATCCAACATTCATCCTGGTCCCTATCATGGCTCAGCTTGGTCAATTAGTTCAACCAGCGAACCCAACGCTCTGCACAGTTAGTAATGTGACCCATTCACTCCGTCAAAAGGCTACCCTACAGTTTTGTCGTAGTAAGGATTTGAGTCAGCTGCCGAACTTTATGGTTATGCAAAAGGGGATTATCCTCCCTCATTTCATGGGTTTACCCTATAGCATGACCCACAACCAAGTGGTTCATCCTTTGACTCTTGATGATATCTCACCTTGGGATATTCCTCTGTTGAGCCTTTTCAAGAAGCTGAAGAAATACCAATTGATTGATCATCTCCGATCATATGTTCCACCAAAACCTAAGGAGAGAAGCAACTTTTGCATATATCATATCACTCTTGATCATCCAACTAGGACATGTGAGGATCTCCTCAAAGCCATCACAGCACTAATTGGCAAAGGAAAAGTCTGTGAGCCTCGAAGGAGAGGGGATAAAGTAGCCATGATCAACTCAGGATTAGAAGAAAGTGAGGTATGGACACGCATCATGGAAACTAAGAAAGTAAGAGAAGAGCTGTCCATATTTGACCTTACAGTAGAGTGGGGAACCTATCCATGACTACTTTTAGAGGTGGTTAACCATCGCAGTATCCCTTGAAAGGAAACCTCAGGAGAAGGAATTAGCTGACTGGTTCATTTTTGAGTTATCTCCTCACCTTCGAAAGATAGCATTTGTGAGTGTATACAAAACTATCCCTAATTGCTACAAAAAAAATGTCCCAAACAAATGGAAGACAATGATCCATTGAAGATTGAAGTAGACAAAGCCATTGATACTCTTACCACTTCAATAAACACTATCTTATGTTTGGGGGATAAGAAGAAGACACTGATTTAAGAAGCCTTGAGAAACCTGGCCCAAGCCATGAGGGAAGCTGTGGATGATGTCTTGATCGAGAAATAGTTGTAAGACTTAGATTATGACCTGACTCACATTTTGATGAGTGACCAAGAAGGCCCTCTGCCTAAGGAGGATGACAATGCAACTATATGTAATGACAATGATGTAGCCTTCGGGCATCCTAATGATAATAGTAGTGATTTTGATTACTTTTTTGATGTTTCGCCTAATGGCACCATGCATTCATCTAACCATACGCATAACATTTTTCGCATTCATAACACTTCATTGCATGGCATTAACTTGGGTACTAAGGGAAATCTAAAAATGGTAACTATTTCTAGTGGTTTGACCCCTATCGAAAAAAGAGAGAGAATAAAAGTGCTTAGAAAACATGTTAACGCCTTTGCTTGGTCCTACAAAGACATGCCCATGGTAGATCGCCAAATTGCCGAGCATCGCAACCCGACTGATCCCAGGTTCAAACCAGTCCAACAAAAGTTGAGGAGGTTACATCCAGAATGGGTCGATAAGATAAAAGCTAAAGTTACTAGATTATTGGAAGCCAAATTCATTTAAGTAATTGAGTACCCAACATGGTTAGAAAATGTTGTCCCGATTCCTCAGAAAGATGGAAGGGTTAGTATGTGTGTCGACTTTCGCAATTTGAACAAGGCATCTCCACAGGACAACTTTCCATTACCACATATCAATGTGTTGGTAGATAGCGCCGCCAGGGCTGCAATGTACTCATTCTTAGATGGGTTCTCTGGGTATAATCAGATTGTAATGGACATCGTCGACAAGGTCAAGATGGCCTTCATCACAGAATGGGGAGTATATTATTATAAGGTAATGCCTTTCGGGTTGAAGAATGCAGGGGCAACTCATCAAAGAGCTGTGACAGCTTTATTATACGATATGATCCATAAAGAGGTTGAGGTTTATGTAGATGACATACTAGTAAAGTCTAATACGAGGGAAGAGCACCCTGAGATTTTGGAAAGATTCTTGACTAGAATCGAGAAGTACAATCTACACTTGAATCCAAAGAAGTGTGTGTTTAGAGTCACATCTGGAAAACTCTTGGGCCATATCATTAGTCAGAGGGAAATCAAGGTCGACCCTGATAAGGTTAGAGCTATTCAAGAAATGCCTATTCCTAGAATCGAAAGGGATGTCAGGTCATTCCTTGGATTGCTCCAGTATGTAAGTCATTTTATTGCCAAGCTAACGATCGTATGTGAGCCAATCTATAAGTTATTGAGAAGGAAGCGATCGATAGAGTGGATCGAACAATGCCAAATAGCATTTGACAAGATAAAGGCTTATCTTATGAGCCCCCCAGTTTTGAAGCCTTCAATGCCTGGCAAGCCACTGATTCTATATTTAGCCATAGAAGAGTCATCTATACGGGCAATGTTGGTTCAAGAGCAAGAGGATAAGAGCGAGCATGCCATCTACTATTTAAGCAAGAAGTTGTTAGAATATGAGACAAAATACACGGTGGTAGAAAAGACCTGTACAATGATGGTATGGTTGACTAAGAAGTTGAGGCACTACTTCCAGTCCTACAAAATTCAAGTAGTTGCAAAGGTTGATCCAATGAAGTATCTTTGTCAATCCCCTACATTAGCAAGGAAACTCTCTTGTTGGCTGCTGTTATTGTCAAAATTTGATATTAAGTATGTCACGAAGAAGGTCAATAAAGGGAGAGCAGTGGCTAAGTTTTTGGCAAGTCAACCCCTAGAGTCTGACTATATTGAAAATTGGGATTTCCCTGATGTGCAGTTAGTAGAACCGAAGGCTGAAAAGGCCGAATGAACCCTGTGTTTTGACGGGGCTATGAATCAAAAGGGCACAAGTCTTAGGGTAATCATCATTACACCACAAGGTGAGGTTATTCTATTGAGCAAATGGTTGGAGTTTTCAGTCACTAATAATGGGGTCGAGTATGAAGCTTGTCTCTTAGGTCTTGATGCTCTCTTAAAGATAGGAGCAAGGGAAGTTAGAGTGATGGAGGATTCTACATTAGTAATAAAGCATTCATGGGAGAGCAGGAAATCAGGGAAGAGTCACTCCGGCCATATGTAAAAGCAGTTTGGGATTTTTCAGCACGAATCAACTAATGCCTCTTTTGGTATGTACTAAGGGATGATTCATTGGCTACCCTAGCTTCGATGTAGGAGGGAGAAGAGGCTCAACCCATCAGTCCGCTTATAAAAGAAATGGCTCGTTTTCCATTTCATAAGAAGGTTCAGGTTATGGTGGTAGAGGAGTAAAAGGTCTGTTGGTATGATGCATTAAAAGGATCTTGAAAGAAGGAAGTGCCCTGAAGGGTCATTAGGTTCAGACCGTCTAACTCTCAAAAGATCGACAACCCAGTTTAGACTAGTCGGTGAAGATCTCTTCAAAAGGATAGCTAAAGGTTTGTTGTTGAGGTGTTTTGCAGAAGAAGAAGCAAAAAGGGTAATGACTCAAGTACATTTAGGGGATTGTGGTCCGCATATGAATTAGATGGCTTTAGCTAGAAAGATTCAAAGAATGGGGCGCTACTGGACCACAATGAATGCCAACTGCATCAATAATATAATTGGTGTCAGATTCACAGGGATATGCAACATCTAACTTTATCCGAACTTCATAATTTGTGTACTCCTTAGCCTTTCTCGATGTGGGGGATAGATATAATAGGTGAAATTCACCCATCACCAACCAATGGCCATCGATTCATCCTAGACGCAGTTGATTATTTTTCAAAATGGGTAGAGGCTGAATCTTACACCAACATTACCGCTAAGAAAATGGCCAAGTTCATAGAGAGGCATACTTTTACAAGATATGGAATTCCGCACCATGTAGTTTCTGATAATAGGGCTCAGTTTCAGGGGGCCATGGCTGAATTATTTGAGAAATTCAACATCGAGCATCATAGATCTTCTGCATATAGACCACAAGCTAACGGGGCACTTGAGGCTGCCAATAAGTAAATCAAGAAGATTCTATCAAAGATAGTGGCCACTTACAGAGACTGGGCTGATAAACTTCCATTCACAATTTAGAGGTATAGAACCAGTGTAAGAACTCCCACCGATCAAACACCTTTCTCCTTGGTATATGGAATGGAAGCCATGTTATCGGTTGAAACAAAAGTAAGATCTCTAAGAGTGGCACTTGAATCACAGTTAAAAGAATTAAATTAGGCAAGAGTCAGGTCTGAACACTTGAATGCGATAGATGAAAAGCAGCTCTAGGCGCTTGACCATCTCCAGATGTACTAATAGCGCATGGCTTGAGCTTATAACAATAGAATTAGATACCAAAAACAACCTCTTAAAGCAGGTGATCTGGTCCTCAAGTAGCTACGCCAGGTCAACACTAACGCTAGGGGTAAGTTTAGGCCTAATTGGGAAGGACCATTCATTGTGAAGAAAGTCCTTGGTAAAGGGGGAATCACGCTTATGGACATGGATGGAAATGAGTTCGTGAATCCAGTGAATCAAGATAGGCTCAAGCGTTATCATGTCTAGGTCAAAAGAATTAAATCATAAAAAAGCAGCATAAAGAATAAAACACCCGGAGAGTGGTCCTCTACTGCTCAGGAAAAAATTAGGGTGCAGCCCACTGATTGATATCCCGAAAATCGGTCAGGCAAAAATTAGGGCACTCCAATGCAAATAAAGCCTGCTAAGCTGAAAACCCGAAAAAGGCGGCTTAGGCAAAAGTTAGGGCATCGAGAGAAAAATGTCAATTGCTTTCTGGAAAATCTATAAAAGATCAGTAGGCAGTAGGGGTTAACCATTGGAAATTGTTACCATTGCCTATGTACTCAAATTAATCTCATTAATGAACATGTTATGATTTTGTTAAGAATCTTGGTCTTATGAATGCATGCATGTCTTTAGGTGAAATAATCGTTGGTATGTGAACATCAGTTTTTTTTCTCTAGTGTTATGCATCATTGTATTTGTCTTTACCACACATTTACAATATTCAAAAAAGCCTGCTGGATTGAAAACCCAAAAGGCCGGTCCAGGAAAAAGTTAAGGCAAAAAGAAAAGTCTGCTGGATTAATCCATCAAGGACAATTCAGGCAAAAATTAAGACAGCCTTCGGGATTGAGAACCTGAAAGGGCGGTCTCGGCAAAAATTAAGGCAAAAAGAAAAAGAAAAGCTTGGTAGGTTGAAAACCCAAAAGGGCGGTCTAGGCAAAAGTTAAAGCTAAAAAGAAAAAAGTTTGTTGGGCTAAGCCGACAAGGACAGCTCAGGAAAAATTTAGGACAAAAAAGAAAGAAAAATAAAGGTTCGATAGGTCACCTCACATCGAGTGGCCTATGAAAAAGTTAGAACATCACCTAATCCCCTCGCTACAAAATCGTTGAGTACGGGTTCACAAGGAAACAATACCTAACAATCTCAATTCAAGAAAAGTCAGCGTGCATAATAATCAAATATCAAAAGTACCAATCCAGAGTTCATAATCAAGAGCATGCCATGTAGGGCCCAAAAGTATCAAACAGTTCAGAAAACAATCATAACCTGAGCTACCGGGGAATCCTATCCCTGGTGACCCTCCTGAGTCTAACCCTGAGTATCCACCAGCAGATAATCCATGTCTATGGTCAGATGGTCCTCATTGTCACCAGCACTGGTACCCGGCTGGGTGGGGTCCCTAATCTCTAAAGTCCCCAAGGCAGTCTTAACAGCATCAACTCCCTCAACATGCTGAACTATGCCCCTCTGAGTCACTCAATATGCAAAAATATCATCCTCGGACTCATCATCGGATGGCTCAGGAGTCCACCTACCCTCAGTCATGCGAGCCAGCTGTGCCCGCAAAACCTCAGTCTCTCTCCTAGCTCTCTCCAATTCTACCTCTAGTGCAGGGATCCGATCCTACTCAGCAGTGGCTACCCGTAGGTGCTCCTCCAGGAAGCTAGCCCGATCCTCGGCATCCTCTAAATCCCGAGCAGATCTATCCCACTCCATAGCCAGCAGGGTCTATATAAGAATCATGAGATCAGTACACATATATAAATGTCATAGCATGCATGCATATTTTGTCATATTTCGCAGGTAAATAAGAAGCTTACCAAAGCTAAGGCATCCTGTCAGATCCCTGGTCGAGAAGCACCTCCGTGCAATCCTCTCTGCCTCAGCTACAGACACCTATGGAAACCAATTCAGTCAATTTAGAATGCATATCATAAATTTAACAATGGTATAAGCTAAGAGTTTGGCGTAAGGGCTCACATGGGTCGACCTAAGAGGAGCAAAGCGGATTGTGTGGACTGACTCCTCCAACCCACGTACAGCACGCTTCCCTGAATGTTCGAGGAGAAGGAAGGTAGAATCTAGGCTAGTCTAGATGACGCCCTTCCTAAAGCCTCTAACAGTCTTAGTCCACTTCCCTGATAGAGCCTGATCAGCTGGTGCCTCAAGGGCAATAATAGTGGCAGCAGGTTGCTTCCACTTCTGAGCAAAAAACTACAGTTCAAGTTTACAAACTATCAGACCAACGATTGGTACAAGTAATGGTAAAAGAGTAAATGATTCATAGAGCTGAGTCGAAAGATATACCCGAGTAGAAAAGCCTGTAGGCCAAGAAATGCCTTCAGTCGGATGAACCAGGAAAGGTCCCCAACGATCACCTCCAGCTCCATCATCGCCACCCTTATCGTCATCATCATCCCTATAGTAGAACTCAAGAGGAATATCTCTGAAATGGACCCTTGAGCATGGCTAGAGTAGTGAGGTATGGATGAAATCAGGATAAGAACCCTCAATAGACAACACTTGGGGTCCCTTGCCTACTAGATACAACTCCCGGTCCATCCCGACATCAGGTGTGGCCAATATACGCCTATAGGGATAGGCAGAGGGATATGCCTCTACACTACAAAGCTCTTCTGTTAGTTACGAACTCGCTTACCTAGATACCACTCAAAGGAAAGTGGTGACTCCAGAACGAATCGGCGGTCATCCATCCCTTGCCGCGGATCCCCGATCTCGTCGTGGATGACCATGTGCACCCAAGGGTCATGAATAATCTACATATAATCAGAGTGCACTATAAGAACCCTAACTTCATAAATACAATTTATCACTGACAGTTTGCTAAATTGAAAATATAGGTTCAGGCTTAAAAGGTTTACCCAATAGGAACACAACTAGCGAACGTACTCTTGATACTCTACAACGATCCTGAGCTACTGCTGCCAGGGACCCATCCACCTGGATATAAAATGAGGCATCTCAAGATGACGAGATAAGCCTATCCTGGGGATAAAATAGTGCTCAAATGCCCACATCTGTAAGAAGAATCAAAAGTCAGTCATAGGACAGTTTCAATATAAGGCTAAAAGCATAAGGAAAGTTTAGTGTTTACTAGAAGGAGTAGTTGGCTGATCTTTAGCTCAGCCTGCTAGCCCCGAACCCTGACATCCAAGTCGTACTACAGCTGATCCAAAATAGCCCGGCACTAGTTCTAGCCAAGCATGCTGGCAAGATCCTCTACAATATAAAGCAAACCATAGTTAAGGTTGCTCGAGTATACAGGAAAGAAGACGGTCGATAGGAGGCTCAAGAGGAAGGACATGGCATATTGATCCCTCCTATCTGTAGCAATCGGTCTCAGCTGCACTTGCCAATAAGTATGCAGCTCCCCATACTTGAGCTTGTCCTTCCCACCAGGATGAAGCCCAAGAAGTCTCTATACATATTCCTTCACCTCAGCCCGTGAAAGCCAATGATCGGCATACATGTCGAAGTGGATGATATCTCCTCTCCAAGCTAACCCAGTCAATGCAGAGATGTCAGACTGGGTGGTAATGACCTCCCCTATCAGCAAATGGAAGGTATGGGTAGTCTCCGACCACCGGTCAGCTAGTGCAGTGATGGCATTAGGAGCCAAAGTCTTTGGCCCCTTAGGAATGGCTTGAACAATATCAGAGAAGCCTAGAGCATCGATCCGGGCTATCAACTCAGCATCCCCATCAGTATCAATCTCCTTATACCACTTCCGATAGAAACTTAAGGCCCCAATAGTCCTAAAAGGAAATTGCAAAAGCAAAATAGTAGTACAACGGGGTGAGACTACAGTGATTAAGTTAGAAATCAGAAGATAAGTGCAGTATATGGAGTTTTGGACATTCTGTCCCAGATAAGGGAACCCATACGGGTGAGCCCTACCCGTATGGATATTGTACCCACACTTGAAGGAAAAATGGCACCCGTATTAGTCCCCCACACCGGTACAGGTCCCTATATATAGTGCTTGTCGGAGAAAAAATTCTTAAAAAGCCATTTTCACCAAAGCTCAACCAAATCTCAGCAAAAACTATCCTAAAAGTTCCCTGGACTAAAGTTACATGCATAAGGCCCTATTTCAGCACCTAAA
Organism: Euphorbia pulcherrima; assembly: GCA_947683365.1. Lineage (NCBI taxonomy): Eukaryota > Viridiplantae > Streptophyta > Magnoliopsida > Malpighiales > Euphorbiaceae > Euphorbia > Euphorbia pulcherrima. The sequence goes on from CANTUS010000015.1 coordinate 43,837,759, forward strand.
ACACCCTAAAAGCATGCCAAATCAAAGGAATCACAAATTGGGGGAAAATAAAAAATCATGGATTTTGATTGACTTACTTCAAGTTCAGAGGGGTGTGATTTGGGGGAAGGGACCACGGGGACCTCAAACGTAGGATTAAAGCCAAGAAAAGAGTCTATTTTCCAGTAAGCATATCCAATGGCCACCGAACATCACTGGAGTTTTGAATTGCCGATCTGGGGCAGTTCCTTGCATCTCAGACCAAAACGGCCAGCATCTGTAATCTTCTTATACATCTTTTGGTTGATTTAGGGTGAGAAATTGCCAGAATTTGGGAGAATTGGAAGTTTTGGTGAATAGAGGGAATAGGGACTGTTCATATTTTTAAAACTGCCCCGAAGCACCCGTACCAGCGCCCCACACCTGTATGGGTCCCTTATCAATAAGTTGACACCCGTACCGGTATTGCTCACCCGTATGGGTCCCCTCCTACCACCAAGAGGCAGTTTTTAAGTCAGAGCATCATACGCATACCCAGTCCAGATTAGGGGACCAACCCCGCTTCTCTTAAACCCTATATTTCAGTTAATCATGGGGCGAACCCCTTAGATCACCTTGATCCTTGATCGAAGGGGAAAAAATTCTCATTTTGGCAAATCGATCAAGAATCAAAGTAAGCCATTTTTGAATTAATCACTAAACCAGGAAATCTTTATGTACAGGTCTATCCTAGCGTAGGAGTTCTTCCTCAACAAACGAATCTTAACAGGAAAGGCTTCCCCAACGGAGGCTTTACTCAAAGGATATCACTTCCCTCCCCAACTGAGGAATCACTAGATCCAAGGGGCATCCCTCCATTTCCCTGTAGTGAAATCATCAGATCCTAGGGGCATCCCCCCCCATCGACCCAGGGGCATTCCCCCTTCCTTCGACAGCGAAATTAGTCAATCTAGGGGCATCCCCCCATTACCCAGCCCTCCTAGGGGCATTCTTTGAAGGGGCATTTAATTACAAAGTAATCGGGCCAAACCCAACATTTCTTGCACATAATTTTCAGTTTATCTCATCCACACTTCTTTATTCTTAGTTGAAGGGCAAAACTACTTTTGTTTTCACAAAAGTCAATTAAGAATAAAGAGGTGTCTACTTGGACAATGACTGACTCGGTGTTTGATTGTTGCCTCTTTTTAGGTTATTCAAATTCCCCAATGGGAGAGTCATCCACGTTAGGAAAGGGATACATCACTAGTTAAGAGAGTCGATCCACCTTAGGAAATGGATACATGAGTTAGGAAAGTTGATCCGCCTTAGGAAAGGGATACACCAGTCAAGAAAGTTAATCCTCCTTAGGAAAGGGATACACCAGTCAGGAAAGTTGATCTGCCTCAAGAAAGTGACACACCATCAGCCAGTAAAGTCCCGCCTTAAGAAAGAGATACACATACCCTCCCCAGTTGAGTCACTATGGATATACACGGTAGCAAAAGGAAAGTCATCTACCTCTGAAAAGGGATATGCATTGGCAAGGAAAGTCATCCGCCTCGGGAATGGGATATGCACGACAGCAAAAGGAAAGTTATCCACCTCAAGAAAGTGATATGCATTGGCAAGGAAGGTCATCTGCCTTAGGAAAGGGATATGCACTATAGAAAAAGGAAAGTCATCCGCCTCAGGAAAAGGATACACATTCCCCAGTAGATTTACAAGGGGTACGCATCAATAAAAGAAAGAAGTTTCCTCAAGAAAGGAACTAACCCATATCATCACCACAGGTATAATTTCTAAACCCTTGCTTACATCATGAGATCCTACAGATCCATATCTGTAGTGATCCCATGAGGGGCAGTTTGTGAGCAATGGATTTTAATGATCTTTTAGGTGTTGTCCATCAAAGGTGTTCCCACTACCACAGAGTTGAGTTTGGCCAAAGTTTGGAGACCTAGTCTACCCTTAGGGACCCATACAGGTGCTTCCTGGTGGTACGGATTCACTGGCAGACTCGTACGGGTCATCCCTTCCATACACTTGGGGGGGACCCATACGAGTCCCCTAGGACTCGTACGGGATGGGCCCTACCTGTATGGGTCCTCTTGTTGCCTAAATAGGCTCTTTTGGAAGGGAATCCTTCCCTTCTCTTCACATTTTAACACACACACATCTCATATGAAAATTATACTAAAACTCTAGCAATTTCTATAGGTATAGAAAAGGTATCGTGGAGACATAGGAGGTATAAAATAGGGAGAAACCCTTCCTTTGAGGTTTTATCCACATTTTATTCATTCCTATCTCCTTTTATTAGGATTTAGGGGAGGTTTTTTCCACACAAATACTCACCTAAATAGTCCTATTTCATCATCTACTTTGGTTGGACTCTCTCAACAGTAAAGGGATCATCTCAAAGTGGATTCACGCCACAAAGGTAACGCTCCTGAGTTTCAAAGAGACTCACATCTCAGTTGTTTCATTATTATTATTCTATGTTCCTTCTATTATATTTGTTGCTTTCATTTCTTATTTTAGATCTTGTCCTAACCCATATGAGCCTTGTTAGCACCATATATCCCCAAAGATATCATATCGGTGCGCCATACTTATACGGAAGGAAATCCCTTTTTATTTTATTTTTCTGCCACCAGTCTGTTAATTTGTTAATCTGTAAACTAAACTAATCAAAGTTTCTACCTGGAATAGACAAGCCCCGTACGAGTACACTATACCCGTACCGGTCCTGCGTGGTATTCGTATGGGTCCCACCCACTTGTACGGGTACTAGCCCCAGGCAGATTCCAGAACTGATTTTAACTGGTTAAAAATTAATTCAACTCACCAATTACCATGCGATCATTTTCACTAATAATCTGATAAATCAACCCACAAAAGTTAAAATGTGTTTTCATAATAAAATACAAGGAAGTGTTAATTTTTGATGTGCTATAAACTATGCTAACGTCTGTAGATACAGGGGAATTTGTTTTCATTTTGTTTTATAAGTTAGAACAACTGTATAGGTTCTCTTTGCAATTCCCCCATTTTTCCCCCGGTTGTAATTTTTATTCCCCTATTTATTGCTTTTGCTTTATTGTAATATGTAAATGCAAGTAACAAGTATGAAAGAGTGTAGAAACAGGATTTCTGTGACAATTCCCTAAATGATGAAAACTAAAATGGTTTTACGCGGTGAATGTAATTTTGAATTAACTAAATGAGAAATAAGTGACTCATATAATACCCGAATCTCTGATCCAATAGGTATGAGTCTCCTGCCTAGAGGGAACCGTACCAAAACTCTTTCCTAAGTAGACAACTTGGGTGGCAACTCTATCAATTGTATTAAGATTTGGGTCTTGATTCTTTTATTCATTAAAATTGGCTTATTGTGCAAACTTTAACTAAAAATGTTTTGTCACGCCAAAATCCAACCAAACCCCCAGTGGCCCCGCCTCTCACCCAGGAGCCAAGGGAGACCCACACATCATTAACACCTCACACCATGATTAGTATGATGGGTCTAGGATGACCACCACTAACAATGGAGGATCCAACCAACGAAAGGCATGGGTACCTAAGAAAACTTAACTATTTTAGAGGTGAGTCTGAGATCCACTGATGACAGAAGAATGTGGTACTTGGATAGTGGATGCTCAAGGCATATGACAGGTGATGAAAAACAATTTATCACATTAGAGCGTAAAAGGAATGGAAGTGTTAGTTTTGGAAGCAACCAAAAGGGAAAGATTGTTGGCAATGGCACTATAGGAGTCAAGCCTTTAATTGAGAATGTGTCTCTAGTGAAAGGCCTAAAGTTCAACTTGCTAACCATTTATTAGCTATGTGACAAAGGTAGGAAAGTTATATTTGACTCAGCAGGCTGCTCAGTCATTGATGGTAATTCTGACAAAAATATTCTTTATACTCCTAGAATTTATAATGGTTATATGTTTGATTTATCCCCTGGCTCCAATGATATATGCTTGGTTTCTTAGGAGGAAAATTCATGGCTATGGCATAGAAGGTTAAGATATATTAATATGACCAATTTGACCAAATTATCCAGAAAAGAACTTTTTGAGGGTTTACCCAATCTAACCTTTGAAAAAGATAGACTCTGCTCACCATGCCAACTTGGGAAATAATTTAGGAAGACCTTTAGTTCTTTAACTGGTATATCTTCTTCTTGTCCTCTTGATCTATTATACATGGATTCGTTTGGGCCTGTTCAGCCAACAAGTCTTAGTGTTATGAGATACACCCTAGTTGTAGATGATCTGACCAAGTTCACTTGGATAATCTTTCTTGCAAGAAAAGATGAAACTTTTGAATCATTCTCTAGGTTGGCTACCCGGATCATGAATGAAAAAGATCTTAAAATTAATAGAACCTGCAGTGACCATGGAAGAGAATTTTAAACAGGAATTTTGGGGAATTTTGTTCTAAGCATAGTACTGACCACAATTTTTCAGCTCCTTACACACCTCAGAAGAATGTTGTTGAGAGAAAGAATCTCACTACTGCGGAGATGGGTGGTTCTATACTAAGTGATACAATCTACCAAAGTATTTCTAGAGAGAAGCTATTAACACAGCATGTTACATTCTAAATAAGGTTTTAATTTGCCCAGTTTTGAAAAAACTCCTTATGAACTTTGGAAGGGGAGCAAGCCTAAGGTTGGTCATCTCAAGTCCTTTGGTTGTAAATGCTTCATATTAAACACAAAAGACCAATTGGCTAAATTTGATCCCAAGGCTGATGAAGGAATTTTTTTAGGTTACTCAACACATAATAGGGCATACATAGTGTATGTCAAGAGAACTGGCATCTTAGAGGAGTCCATTCATGTAGATTACGATAAAACTAACAACGCAGGAAGAGAAGCCAGTGATGATGAAAGAGATCAAGATCCAGTCAGTGGATTAGTTAGTCAGCCTATAGTATACTTGTTCCAACACCAATGAAGGATGTTCATAAAGCTGACTTGGACCAATCCATCAACTTTGGTGATGATGATGATGTTCAACCAACGACTATAGCTCAGCAAGTTGATCCTGATCTAACTACAGAAGTTAGAGCAAGAAGAGATCACCCAGTTGACAAGATTCTTAATAATGTGCAAAATCCAGAGCTGACCAGAGGTCAGCTCAACATAATAATGAGCAATTTAACATTTGTTACTTTGATTGAACCCAAGAAGTTTGAAGATGTTAAGTTTGATGATAACTGGATGATTGCAATGCAAGAAGAGTTTGACCAATTCAAAAGAAATGAAGTTTGGGACTTAGTGGGGAAACCCAATGGCAAGTCAATTATTGGCACCAAATGGGTTTTCAAAAATAAGCTGGATGAAGGAGGAATTATTATTAGAAACAAGGTCAAACTTGTTGCTCAAGGCTACAACCAACAAGAAGGCATTGACTACGGAGAAACTTTTGCACCTATAGCAAGACTTGAAGCCATAAGAATTATCTTTGCTTTTGCATCTCATATGAACTTCAAACTATTTCAAATGGATAATAAGAGTGCATTTCTTAATGGTTTTATTCAATAGGAAGTCTATATCAAACATCCCCCAGGCTTTGAAGATCCAAAGTACCCAGATCATGTCCTCAAGTTGAAGAAGGCTCTCTATGGATTGAAGCAAGCTCTAAGAGCTTGGTATGAAAAACTAACTAACTTTTTACTCGGTAAAGATTATGTTAGTGGAAAGGCAAATACAACACTTTTCATCAAGAAAAACCATCAAGATGTGTTGCTAGTCCAAATTTATATTGATGACATCATTTTTGGAGCAACTGATGAGAAGCTATGCAAAGAGTTTAGCCAGTAGATGAAGAAAGAGTTTGAAATGTCAATGATGGGAGAAGTTAATTTCTTTCTTGGTCTAAGAAACAAGAACGGTGATGATGGAATCTTTATCAGCCAAGCAAAGTATGCCAAGGAGGTACTCAAGAAGTTTGACATAGATAGAGCAAAGCCAATGTCAACACCCATGGCCACTGATACAACTCTGAGTAAAGATGAGGAAGGTAAACCTGTAGAGAGTAAGCTCTATAGAGGTATCATTGGTCTCTACTTTACTTAACTGCTAGTAGGCCTGATATTCAATATGTTGTATGTTATTGTGAAAGATATCAAGCTGGCCCTAGAGAATCTCACTTAGCTGCTATTAAGAGAATTCTCACATATTTGCTAGGCTTTATTGATGTAATTTTATGGTATCCAAGTAATGTAGATTTCACTCTAAGAGGATACACTAATGCTGACTATGGAAGAGACAAAATAGAAAGGAAAAGCACCACTGGAGGATTCCATTTCCTTGGTGATTGTCTTGTAACATGGTATAGCAAGAAACAAACTTCTGTAGTGCTGAGTTTAATTGAGGCTAAGTACATGGCTGCAGGAAGTTATTTAGCACAACTGCTATGGATTAAGCAGCAATTGGAGGATTATCGTATAAAGTCTAAGTGCCTTGAAGTCATGTGTGACAACAAGAGTGCAATTGGCTATCGAAGAATCAAATTCAACATATCAGGATGAAGAATGACAATATTAGACATCACTTCATAAGGGACAATGTACTAAAGGGAAAAGTAAAGTTCACCTATATCCCTACTAAAGAACAGCAAGCTAACATATTCACAAAGCCCATTGGAAAGGACAAATTCAACATTCTGAGAGAATTAATTGGAATGTCCAATCCAATTTGAAGTTCAAGTTTTCTCACTAACCTATTCTGGAGCTGACCTACATTCTCACTCCGAGCTCCTGCGGATTAGGTTAAGTATTTCTTCTTCGCACTTGAATTTTTTACATGTCATTAAAACTGTCACCAGTTTCTTTTCAAAATTTAACTTGATAGAAATAGTAGTAAGTTGTAAAACATTCCACATTCAACCGTTTATACTCCGTGATTTATGTCATCATTAACTTTACGGTAACTGTTGATCAAATTTCACTATTGAATTCTGATCACTATATATGAGTCGTACACGTAGCTTTACAGATTCAATTCGAAGAGTTTTGTTATTTAAGGAGAAATAAAGAAGAAAGAAAGCTTTGTGCTTACCAAAACCTTCTTCTACAATTTCTTTCTTAAATCCCTAATTCTCAAAATCCTTCAAAGCTATTTCAATGGCAAGTTCTTCAGGCAAATTTTAATCCTCAAGTTCTCAAAAGCATCTCTTTATCAAGAACGAGAAGGATAATACTTAGGTCACAACTCAAGATCACTTGGCCAGATTTGTGTATAGTTACAAGGAATATGAAGAACTTCTCATTCAAACTGGAACTATCTACAAACAGACAGAAGGGATGATGAAGGAATGAACCATGGTTAATGAGCCTAACACAGTTGATATGCTAAGTTTTTCCAACAATGATCACTTTGGAAAATTGACTTATCAACATCACTTTAGAGGTCTCTTTGGGCTTCCCAGTGGCTGCTATGAGCAAATTATGAGAAGATTCTTTCAAGGGATACAGCTTGTTCAAGGTTTTGATGACCTATTCGTCACCTTGATAATGGGAAGGAAAGTATATGTTACTCCCAACCTTATTGCAAATCTTCTAGGAATGAGGCTACGAGGACTAAAGATGAAGAATATGTTGATGTGCCTATTGATTATGAAGTTCCTCATGACTACAAAGTAGGCTAGCTTACTACCTCCTTGCTTACTAAGAAAGGTCAGCAACCTTATAAACTTGTTACCAAGGGTTTGCTGCCTCAATAAGGAGATGTTCAAAGTTTGAAAGGGTGTTCATCTATACCATCACTGAAGGTATGTCGATCAACTAGCCTCTGGCCATTGTTCACAGATTTTTGAAAGTCTTGAAGCATATGGTCTATTGCCATCTTGTGATGGAGGTTTGCAGAGCTTATGAACTAGATCTAGAAGGTTTGGGAGTCCAAAATAATATTAAGTACAAGCTAATTAAATCTAAGGTACTCAGCAATGCTCACTTCCATAATCTTCACTGTGAGGAAAAAACTAAGCTAGGAAAGTACATTAGGTTGAAGAAAGGGGAAGTAAGAGTTAAGGATCCCAAGGCCCAAGTGCAGTTGAAGCCCATTGATCCTAGAGATGAGGATCAGACCTTGGAGGAATTTGTGGTAAAAGAATTGGAAAGAATCACTAAGCTTAGAGAGAAGCAAGAAGGAATATCTAAGTCTAAGAAGGAACAGAAGAAGGAGGTCAGTAGAGACTACAAGAGGGATGGGAAGAGAGCTAAGATAGCAAGTTCCCACCTAGTTCATGTTCCAATTCCTAAGAGATCAAAATTCTCTTAGGGAACTAAGGCTATAAGTTCTTATTAGTTAACTCCTAAGGAGATTGAAGAGGAGAAAGCTATTAAAGCTGAGTTGAAGGAAGATTTTCTGTTGAGAAGATTAAAGAAGAGAAAGGTTGATGATGCTAGTTTAGACCAAGGTAAGGCTGAATGACAGGTAGCTACATCAGTACTTATATATGTTGTTGGTCAGCCTAGAAAGAAGTTTATTACCAAAAAACTAACTGGTGTTACCCAGAATCTTGAGGAAGCTGAGGAAATGAAGGCTTCAGAAGATGAAAGAATTAAGAAGGGGCAAGAGGACCTGGAAGAGGAGATTAGGAAAAGGCCTGAGGAATCTGCTGCTAAGAACAAAGATGATCTAGAAGCAGCTTATGAGAAAACCACAGCTACTTTGCTAGAGAAGTCCATTCCAGAAGCAGTAGAACAGATGATTGGTGCTTTGGATGGCATTGAAAGTGAGGAAGAGCAGAGAGATGATGCTAAAGTTGAGATTGCTAACTTAGTCAATTTTGTAATTGATGTGCAGGGAGAAGAAAACCAGCAGGTTGTTGAAGTAACTGCTGAGGAAGCTAAGGAGGAGAGGAAAGAAAAGAGAAGAAGAGTCTTCAAGAAGATGAAAGTAGTCATAAATGAAGAGGCTGGTGATTTGGAGGATAAGGAAGAAGAGGATGGTGTAGAAGTAGTTAAGTAGGAAGTTCAGCTGGCTGAACATTCTATTGTAGCTCAGACCAGAGAGCAATCAACCCAGACCTCCTTTCACTTGCACCCATCTCTATGCAACCACTTCATATCTCTGAACCAACCCATACTTCATCTACTTCTCACTCAGATCACTCATACACCTGCAACTCTAGCCAAACAACTAAACCTGAAATCATACCACTCATTTCCCCTATTGGAACTCCAGTTCACACTCCTTTTCTATTGGAAGGACCATCTCGTAAGGGTCCAACCATAGAAGAGATTCATACTGAACAACCACAAACTCAACTTCAACCACCTCAACCCCAATTCAACCCACAAGCAGAAATACTTGGAGAGATAAGGAGGTTAGGGAGAGAGAGAGAGAGAGAGAAATATCTAGCACTTAGGGCAGAGGAAGATATAGATGATGCAGTTTCCAAATCTCTCCTATCTGAGGAGGTGTTGAGGAGGCTTATTAGGGCTGGTGAGCCAGTGCAAGGGTTTATACGGGCTGTGGAGGAGATAAAGGAGCTTATGAAGTATGTTCCTACCCAATTTTCATTGGTTAAGGCAATTGTATCCCATACCTTGCCTATCTTAACTATTGCAGGTAGGAAAGCTAACTATCTTAAGATGGAGGTCTCTAAGTTCAAGTAGAAGATGCAGAAGATCTATGAATCCTAGAACAAAGTCATCAATAATGAAAGGGATTTTCAAAATTCTCTTATTGGAAAATTCAATCTAATGCTTCAAGCATTGCAGGCTATTATTGATGGATACAACACAAATAAGTAAGGAGAATGAAGCAAACTTAGATAAGTTGGATTTATTGCTCAAGTCTATTGAAGATCTAACTGCTACTGTTAAGAAAAATCAAGGCAACATTAATGAGCTAAGTCAGTAGAATAATGAGCTATTGGAGGGGGTTGTCCACAAAGATGGAATCATGGCTACACTTAAGAGGCTGAATAAATCTAATGCATTTAACAGGGACATTGTTATATTAGAAGCTGTGTAAGAACCATCTCTACACAAGAAGCTTGGTCACATTTGTGATCAAATAAATTCTGCTCATGTTGATGTTATCAATGCTAGTCAAGCTTCAGATCAGATCCATAAGCCAGTATCTTCAAATATATATAATTCTCCTCTATGAGAATTCTGCGCGAAAATAGCCGAGCAAGGGCTCTATCTAGTCTCACCCAGATTTTCAAGGAAGGACTCAGTACGCAATTCAAAGTTAATCAATCTCAGTCATGAGCTTTAGTAGCACTCTTCTCATGTCTTAGAGAGCAGGACTTTATTTCTCAAACAGTCTATAAATTGGTTGTCCAGAACTTCGATGCAAATATTTTTGGTGAACTGATTGTCTTTGAGCGATCCCTTAGCTCTTTCAATCTTCAAAGCTCAGGCCATTTTGGATTTAATGGCCATGGGGGAAAAGGATCACGAGAAGCGTTAGAAGGAGGAGAAAGAGAGTGAAGCCACGATAGCTAAGTTTAATTTTGAGCTTTCAATAGATCTAGAGCGTATTGAAAGAGAATATCATAAGATCAGAAGGAAGAAGGGCAAGGACCCAATGCCACCTAAGTAGAAGAAATCCAGATGGGATGAAGAGGCATATCAGAAGAAGTTTGCAACTTTGCTAGGAACTATTTTTCGTAAAAAGTTTTGATTAGAATAGAAGTTAATGTAATCTTTAGATTTCAGTGTAAAACTTAGTATAGGTTAACTATTTTTTGAGCTCTACTCATTTATTCATATATAAAGATTACACATTTTGTTCTAAGTTAAGATCTTCTTAACTTCTTATATTTTCTGCTATATACTTTGGTCGCTAACCTTGTAGAAAAATATGAGAAGTATTGATGAATGCTAACCCAATATAATTCAATCATTATGGAGGAATTAGCATTCACTCTGAGCAAAAAGAGATGTTGAACCATGGGGGAGCAAGCATTTGTTTTGAGGTAACTCTATTCTAAATATCTTATTGATTTAATTTCTCACTCAATTAATTGTCATTGATCAAAATGGGGGAGATTGTTGAACCCTGCACAAGTTGGACTGACTCAGTGGATGACTCAGTAATGCTTAAAGTTTTGACCATGTCAATTAAATCAATAACAATGTTAAATAGGTTAGACTATGATCCTGGCTGAGTATTTAATCCAAGGGTAGAATTAGAAATCTCCGCTGACCTAGTTCTATGATTTAACTCTGAGTTGTTTTGAATAGTTGTGCTCTTAGTCCGATAACTTAGCACTGTTCGCTCAACTCTTGATATTTAGATTGCGCTTCAGCTGTACTTATTAGTTTTTACCTTTCGATGAGTTACTTTCATTATTCTATTGCGTTGACCTTTCCATTTAAAGAAATATGGAATCTTGCTTTTTGGTCTTACACTTTTACAGACATTAATGAAATACGTCATACAAAAGACAAAAGGAATTAATGACGCAACAAAGACAAGAAGCCCAATGCTGATAAAGACAAAATGTGTCCAAAGAAAAGCTGCAAGAAGATAAGGTCTAATTAGATTGAAGCAACTTTTATGTGTTATGGTAAAAAATATGTGGATTTCCCTTGGCGCCTTACGGCGGGTTCCACTGGGGGTTTGTTTGATTTAAGCGTGATGGAACCATTTAGTTCAAGTTTACATATTTTAACCAATTTTAAAGAATAAAAGAATCAAAACCCAAATCTCAATACAAATGATAGAGTCGCCACCCAAGTTGTCTACTTGGGAAAGAGTTTTGGTATGGTTCCCATTGGGCGGGAGACTCATACCTTTTAGATTAGAGATTCGGGTATCAAATAAGTCACTTATTTCTCATTTAGTTAATTCAAAGTAACATTCGCCGCGTAAAACTATTTTCTTTTCATCATTTGGGAAATTATTACGGAAATCCTATTTTTCTACACTCTTTCACACTTGATACATGCGTTCAACAATTTATAATAAAGCACAAATAATAAAGGGGGAATAAAAATTGTAGCTGGGGAAAAGGGGGAATTGCAAGGGAACCTATACATTTGTTCTAAGTTAAACACAAAATAAATAAATTTGCCTGCATCCATAAAGATTGGCATAGTTTACGGCACATCATAAGTCAGCATTTTGTTAGGAAAAATGTGATTATGTTAGTCTAGCAGTTTTGCGACCAATAGTGCCTGGGCGGCTTCTAGGATCAAAAAGAAATAATGGGTCTTCAGCGTATTATGTTATGAAAACACATTTTAGCTTTTCGTGGGCTGATTTACCATATTACTAATGAAACTGATCGCATGGCAAATGGTGGAATTAGGTTCATTTTATAGGTTCATTTTACAACTTAAAAGGGGAAATGGCATTCTGCCTTAGGGGCTAACACCCGTACGGATGGGGGGCACCCGTATGGGTACTTGGGGACCCATGCAGGTATGGGCGACCCGTACGGGTCCTGTTTGGACCCAAATAGAATCTCATTTTAGATTAAAACTAGACAGATCTATAGAAAAAGAACTAAATAAAAATGGGATTTCCTGCCATATGGGTATGGCGCACCAATTTAGTATCCATAGGGGTATTAGGGTGCCAACAAGGCCCATATGGGTTGGGACTAGACCCAAAATAAATCAAATGATAGATCAAGGTGAACAAATGACAATGATAATAAAATAGACAATGAGTCTCTTTGAAACTCAGGAGCGTACCTTTACGCCGTGAATCCACTTTGAAGCGATCCCAATGCTGAGAGAGAGTCCAGAAAAAATAGATGATGAAATGATGGATTTATAAATGTTTAGGTGAGTTTTTGTGTGGATAGAACCTTCTCCCAATCCTAAATATGAAGCTAGAAAGGAATAAAATGTGGGCAAAATCAATGTAGAATGATTTTCCCCCTATTTTATAACTTCTATACCTCTTCTATACCCCTTCTATAGCTATGAAAATTGCTGGAAAAATTCAATGTGAATTGTCTATAATGATTCTAACTTGTATCCCCTTGAAAGTGAGGTAAAATGCCTCTATTTATAGGAGAAATCGAGTTTGAATGCAGTAAAGGCAATTTATGGCTGATTTTCTCCGAAAATGGTATGATTGCAATCAAATCTATTTGATTGCCCGTAAGTGGGACCCATACAGGTGAGGAGGAACCTTACGGGTCCTTCAAGGCATTTGGAGGCATGGGCCACATCCACCCATGGATCCGTACCCCCCAGGTGTGACCCGTACGGGTACCTAAAGGCAGTCTAGGTCTCCAAACTCTGGCTAAACTCATCTCTGCTATAGTAGGAACACCCCCGATGGATAACACCTATAAAGGATTCCATTATCTAGCTCTCATCATTGTTTCGTGAGAAGGACCATAAAAATCCAGCGCACACAGCAGCGCGTATCTCCTACAAATGTGCGACTCTGTAAGATTTTCATATTAATGGAAGGAATGGGAAGATGACACGTAGAAAGTCAGTGCAATGTCTCTCTAACTAATTTCTGGCATCAAACGACAAAGGATTCAAAATTTGAAGCTCTGATTCAATCTATTTCTTAACGGATTGAATTCTATCTCACAATGGTGTGATTCTATCTACCAACGGATCAATTTGAAGAAGCAATCGGTGGACAGCTGAGCTGTCAAATTGCAGAAGATGCCAAATAAAGTTCAATGGCTACATTCTTGATCTCATCTATAAAAGGAGCAAGAAGGCAGGTGATAGAACCTGGTGAATACACCTAAATTTCCTATAAGCTCAAACTCTGTCAATTTCACAGCTTTAAAAGAAAATCATCAAGAAAACAATTACTCAGCAAGAATATGCTTTGTAACAAGAGATATTATAATAGAGCATTTTAAATTGTAATATTTGATTATTGTAACTGGATCAATGTTTCTATAAGTTGAATCTAGCTCTTGTTTAAACTCTGATTGAGTTGCTGATAGAAGAGGGTATTCTACTCAGCGGGTGAGTGATTATAGTGAGGGGGGGTACTCAGTTGTAATTGGAACACTCTATGAAAGGCTTATCCACCTAGGGTAAAGGAGTTAAGATTAGTGGATTAAAGCCAAGACACTCTGTTGGGACTGGATGTACACATAGGTTACCGAACCAGTACAAAATCTTTGTGTTCTTTACTTTTTGTTGAAGTTTTTCATAGTTTCCACTTAGCCAGCTGACCTGGTCAGCGGAGAATTTATTTATCATGAAAAAGTTTTCACTTTCAATCTAGCGAGTCATTCACCCCCCCCTCTGACTCATTGAGTTGTACACATAGGGACCAACACTATGTAAATGACATACTGATCTTCAGCTCCAATGAAGAATCAGTAAGTGCAGTCAAGAGTTACTTGAATGATTTTTTCACCATAAAAGACCAAGGGCCTGTGAAATATGTCCTCGGCATAGAAGTGGCAAGATCAGGTGAGGGACTATTGTTGTCACAAAGAAAGTATATTCAAGACATGATTGCAGATGCAAACTTAAGCAATGTAAAAACAACATCAAGTCCACTCCCTAGTGGCATGAACTTTACTACTTAATAAGCAGAGATAGAGAACCCAGAACTCTATAAAAGGATAGTTGGAAGATTGCTATATCTTAATTTCACTAGGCCTGACATAGCATATGCCTCACAATAGCTAAGTCAATACATGTAAAGGCTAGAAAAGCATCATCTACAGGCTGCAATTCATGTTTTGAGAAACCTAAAAATGACTTTACACTATGGTCTCTCATACAGGAAATAAAACACTGATGAAATAAAAGTCACAGCATACTGTGATGCTGATTGGGGCACATGCCTATAAAGTAGAAAATCCATAACAGGGTTTTGCATTTTTCTTATGAATGCATTTATTTCATGGAAAACCAAGAAACAAGCAGTTGTTAGCAAATCATCAGCTGAGGCTGAATACTGCAGTATGACACAAATAGGTTATAAAGTAAAATGGATTAGCCATGCTTGAAGAATTTGAGGTGAAAGGTGAAAATTCAAAAGCCTTTAAACTTACATTATGACAACTCTGCTTCCCTTTCCATCGCTCAAAATCATGTCTTTCATGAAAGGATTAAGCATGTTGACATAGATGTGCATATGATCAGGGAATTCATTGCTTCAGGGTTGATCAAAACATCACGTAGGCACAGTTGGCTGATAGTTTTACAAAGACACTCACTCACTCTCAAATATTACCATCTCTCATTTGTATGGGAATGGTTTCTATGCAAGATTTTCATCTTGAGGGGGAGAACTAGAGACAAGGGACTACTAGTGCACCTGCACTTACTATACATCTCACCATAGACTACCAAATAGTCTACGCAAGTTGCCAAAGTTTGTTAGTGGTTAAGTGCCAAGTCATCATGTATATACTATTGGAGGAAAGAGAGGAATTTAGTTTGAATTAGAGTAATATAAACTATGAAAGTAATATAATACTCATAATATACACAAGATCACAAAACTTTTATTTATACT
Source organism: Euphorbia pulcherrima (assembly GCA_947683365.1). Taxonomy (NCBI): domain Eukaryota; kingdom Viridiplantae; phylum Streptophyta; class Magnoliopsida; order Malpighiales; family Euphorbiaceae; genus Euphorbia; species Euphorbia pulcherrima. The sequence continues at coordinate 43,853,171 of CANTUS010000015.1, forward strand.
TCTTCAACTCTCTTTCTCCCATCGTACAAATGAGATTTCAACTCTTTATATAGAGTATTACAACTAATAACTCATAAAACAATGAATACAAATGCTCAATCATTGTTTACAAACTGAAATCCAAAAGTATTTGCTTCTAACTTAAACCTTGAATAAAAAAACCTACATCTTCATGTATTTGTTACTTTACTTTTACATTCATTTTCTTCACTTTGTCATTTCTTTTATTTTAATTAATTTTAGTAACTTGACACTCCCCTTAAACTTAATTTTTTTATACCAAAATATGTCTTTAATCTGGAAAATATTTATTTGTCTTGTAAATCCACTCCATGTTAACCATATTCATTTCTTCAAAAAAAAACTTGTAACTTTCCAGATTTTATTCATTTTAATTGCTCGGAATTCTTCACCCATTGCTCCTTTCAATATTTGGTCTTTTGCTACATCGTCAAAATATATTGATTCTGAGTCTGAATACATGCAAAATGCATTTGATTTGTTCATGTCCACTTCATTAGCTTCAACATATATATCATATTTTCCAATCTTTAACTCGATAAGAATGCCTCCTTTCCACAGGATTGGAATTTTTGTTTCATCAACAAAATTAGTTTTCTCAACCGCGGATTCCTCAAATTCATAAAATAAATATTTGTTACCGGTCATGTGATTATTTTCTCCATTGTCGAGATACAACAACTTACAATCTTCATCTCCTAAACAAGTGTGCATAAATGGAGACTCTACTACATCTTCAAATTCTTCAACTTCATCACTAACCTCTTCTTTGTGCTCTTCTGCAACCATAGCTAATTCTTTCTTTACCTCTTCCTTAAAAAAAACTGAATTTTCATATTGAAGTTTTGATTGAAGAACTTCTTCCACAGGTTCCTCTTTCTTCTTCATTCTTTCTTCATGGACTTGTAATAATCCCATGAGCTAATCTACGAAAACCGACTCTAAATCATTTAATTCCTCAATGGCAACCACAATATGATCAAATTTCGTAACCAGTGAGTGAAGGAGTTTTTCAACAACACAAAAATCCTCCATTTTTTTCTCCATTCCTCTTCATTTGATTGACAATTGTCAATAATCGAGTAAAATAATCTGATACACTATCAAATTCTTTCATATTCAAGGATTCAAACTCACTTCTTAAAGTTTGAAGGCGAACTTTCACAACTTTATCAATTCCTTGATATGAGTTTCGGAGAATCTCCCATGCCTACTTCGCTGTTACTGCGGTTGCAACTTTTTCAAACATACTTTCATCCAAGCATGCATAAATAAGACTAAGAGCAAGTTTATCATTCTTTCTTGCATTTTGTAATGCATTCTTTTGTGCTTGATTCAAAGAGGCTTCTTCTTCGGGCTGGTCAAACCTTTTACCAACAATCTCCCACACATCTTGAGAGCCCAATAGAGCTTTCATTCTAATACACTAATTATTATAATTTTCTTTGGTGAGTCATGGAAATTAAAATGCAAACATATCAAAATACATGGTTTTTCATTAACCAAGCTCTGATACTACTTTGTTAAAGGAAACAGATGAATTTAGTTTGAATTAGAGTAATATAAACTATGAAAGTAATATAATACTGATAATATACACAAGCTCGCAATACTTTTATTTATACTTCTTCAACTCTCTTTCTCTCATCATACAAATGAGATTTCAATTCTTTATATAGAGTTTTACAACTAATAACTCATAAAACAATAAATACAAATGCTCAAACATTGTTCACAAACTGAAATCCAAAAGTATTTGCTTCTAACTTAAACCTTTAATAAAAAAACCTACATCTTCATTTATTTGTTACTTTACTTTTACGTTCATTTTCTTCACTTTGTCATTTCTTTTATTTTAATTAAGTTTAGTTACTTAACATATACGACTATACATACAATTAGCAATTAATGAAAATATATCTGATTTTCTCTCATTTAGCTCTCTAATTCTCTAGCTCTTGTGATACAGATCCATTCAATTCAGCTCGATTCAACTCAGACCAGTTCAGTTCATCCCATTGCAGTAAAAAAATAGGGGATAATTTGTTGTATTTTCTTATGTTGCAATAGTGAAGGGGATGGAAGAAAAATGAAAGCATCAAGAATTTCTCATGAAGCGTTGTTAAACGAAGTGGTGAATACACAACTACTAAACCAATTCATTGTGGGATATGGTTAATGAATTTATTACCAATTATTTGAGAGATTCTGTCACTTTGGAGAAAGAGATTGAGCTATTGCAGCAACATGATTAAGTTGAGAGTGTGTTTGAGTTCTTAACTTCTTGCAATCAATTATAAAGAACATGTTGAATTATAGTGGTGGAAGTAAAATGTTGAAGGTCCTATTAGGATATTTCAGCATGATTGATTTGCTTGGAGAGCATGGCCTTTTGGATGATTATCACACCGGCTTTAAGTGCTTAATTGCGATGCTGCAGAGGTATATAGGTACCATTCTTGATTTTAAAAGGATTCTACTATACTTGTACAAGACCAACTCGCGCCAATTTGAACAAATGCATACATTGTAGGCAATATGTCTTTCAATTTGCTAGTAGGTTAAGCTTGTCAAGGAGATTCTAAATGCACTATTTAATGCTGATAACTTTGAAAGAGCCTCAAGGGGATAATGGAAGGTTGCAAACTTCATGACCTAAGAAGAGCAACAAAATGAGATAATATAAATTACCAGCAAACTAATTTACGAAGTGTATAAGCTAAAACACAAAGACTACAAGGATGAAGAAAAGACGTGTACAAAGTTGTTAAGACTTGGTACAAATGAGCAGTGAACATGCTTTTTAATGGTATTGATGTTGCTCATGAAAGCCTCAATAAGGAAGGATTTCTAATTCTGGTAAAGGACATGGTGCTGCAATAAGAAGATGGTTTAATGGTGATAACTACAAAAGAGCGGCTTGGAATTTACATATGGTGATCCTTCAGTTTAAGACCATGAGTCAAGGTCTTAGGGGGGCAGGATTGATGTGTGCAAAAAGTGTGATGATCATCTGTTTCTTTTTAAATGAAGGATTGTATTAAAATCATAGGAGATGGGTAACACAACTTGGAGGGATAGAAGTCCATTCCCCATTATCTCACTCAAGAAAATAGCTCTAGCCAAAGTGTGGGCTATGAGGTTATGATCTCGTTTAACCCAATTAAACAAGCAAGAAATAAGAAAGCTAGAAAGAGTCTTACAATCCTGGATAACCGAATCAAAATAATAGAAACCATAATCTGTACTAATCAGGAAATCATAAAGAAGTTTATTATCTGTTTCGACCACAACATGTGTGTAACGTTTGTCTTTCAACCACGTCAAAGCTTTTGCCTCAAAATTGAGATACGAGAAGGTAATAATCCCATTTTGGCACCAATAAAAGATCCACCTGAGTCACGGATTACCACTCCATAGCCACTTAAGTCGCCATCATTGAATATTGCCGCACCGCAATTGCACTTGAGGAACGATTCAATAAGCGGTTCCTATCTCATTTGCCTATTTTCTGCTCCTGATCTGGCCACATTTAGTCTAACATGCTGCTGCTTGCCATTTGAAGTTGTCCCCTGCTCCATATCTGCATGAATTATTTGTTCGTCATGTTGCCATAACGGCTCCCCTCCTATATTCGCCTGAGTTGCTAATGCCATTGCTAGCCGTACCATTGCCATTGGTTGTGAATAAACCTGCTGCCAAATTATTTTGTTACAAGCATACTAAACAGCCTATAAGAGGAAACATATTTGTTGAATAAAAGCTATAGTTTTTTCTTTAAACCAAGCACACAACAACTCTTGAGCATTCACAACATGAGGAATAGTAGGTACAATATTAAAAGCACTCCACACCCGTCTAGCATAGCTACAACTAAAGAACACATGTGCTACATCCTCTACTCCCAAGAAACAAGTATGATAGTAATCATTATCCACAATCTGATGCTAGATTAAATTAGAGCGAACGGGAAGCACATCACTTAAAATTTGCCTCATAAAAACTCGAATTTTAGGGGGAATTCTAATCTTCCAAATGAAATTCCAGGTCGATGAGCTAACAATATTGGTTGGTTCCTACACTGTTGTTAGTTCACGGTAGGCCCATTTTACTGAGTAGCAAACATTTGTCTAATAGGGCCGGTAAACATCATCACCTCTCGGTGTTAGCGGTAAGGGAGTGTGTAAGATACAATTAGCCTCAAACTCATCAAAAAAGTCATGAATTTTTGCCTCATCCCAAGACTAATTCCGAATGATATTTGAAACACTAACGCCCTCAAGGTGTCTTCACTCCTTCCCATGCAAGATTAGTCTATGCGCATGATTCACCCATGCCACTTCATTTACCTTAACATTCACTCCATCCCCCACTCTCCAACGAATAGAGTTTTTACAAAATGGCATAGCTGAAAAAATATTTCACCAAACCTTGCTAGGAGAATCAGTCAAAACTGCTGAGGTAAAATCACCATACTTATAATACCTAGACTTAAAGACCCAGGAAACAAGACTTTGTGGGTAAGCCATAAACCGCCAAAGTTGTTTACCAAGGAGAGCGGAATTAAAGTCCACAATATTTTTTACTCCCATACCCCCAAACATCTTTGGCTTACATAATAACTCCCACTGTTGCCAATGTATACCCCTTTTGTCACCGTTGTTTGAAGCCCACCAGAACGAATTTAACATTTTGTGAATAGCATCACATAAGGATATTGGAAGGCGAAAAAGAGACATCAAGTAAGCTGGGATAGATTGGAGGACTGACTTAATGAGAACCTCCCTACCTCCCCAACTTAAGAATCTAGACTTCCAGGAGCTAATTCTCTTCCAAATCATGTCCTTAATGAACCCAAAAGAGGCTATTTTACTCCTACCCACCACCATAGGCATCCCTAAGTACATTGAGTCAGGCGAAGACATAGACACATTGAAAAAATCATAAATCAACTGCTTATAATGACAATCCACATTTGCATTAAAGGAAACAGATGATTTTTGAAAGTTAATCATCTGACCTGATGCCCTCTCATATGCCACCAAACACTCCTTAATACATTGACATTCAATCAAACTCGAACAAAAACAAAAAACTGTCATCGGCAAAGAAAAGGTGCTAGATAAGCGGCGCATTTCTAGCCACCTCACACCCGTGAATACAACCGTGACTTTCTAAAGTGGTCAAATCGGCAGATAACCCCTGAGCACCTAAGATAAAAAAGTAAGAAGAGAGAGGATGTCCTTGATGAAGACCCCTCAGCGAAATAATCGATCCAAATCGACGACCTCTTGAAGAGAATGAATAATGGACCGAAGAAAAGCACATCACCATCATCTTAATCCATATCTCAGAAAAACCCAAACGAGAAAGGACAACCTTAACATACGGCCATTCAATAAGGTCGTAGGCTTTAACCATGTCTAATTTTAAGGCAACTAGGCCATCATATCCCCGACTTCTTCCTTTGGAGAGCATGATTAACTTCATAAGCAATAAGAACGTTATCCGTAATAAGCTGACCAGGAATAAAAGCACTCTGGTTATCATATACTATCCCTTCCAAAACACCCTTTAATTTGTTAGCTAGCAGCTTGGAGATGATACGATACAAAACATTACAAAGTGTTATAGGTCTGTAGTCAGTAATATTAACAGCTTTTTTATTCTTTGGGATAAGAACAATAGAGGTGCAATGCAAGTCATCATCCAACACCGAAGCATTTAAAATAGGGGAATTGTTAAAAATATACTATTTAAGTTTCATATTTACATCTTTACTTCCTTGTTTATTCTTTACACTCTCTAACCAATTTTAAGTTTCCATTATCAAGGAATACGCTCCACCACTGTACACGCTACTACTGATGCGCTATTCATTTTTTTTATTTTTTCATCTCATTTTGACATTATCTTTCAAACCATTCATTTTTTTGACATGTCACTTTAGAGTTTTTTGTTCGTCTCATTTTACTTCGAAACGACATCCATTGTGAAATACTTTTCCGAATTTTCTTTTCCGGTTGTTCGATATCTAGTAAGTAACTGGTAGATACCTAGTAAGATTCGTATTTTCATATGTTTGAATTTCTGTTTTTAATTCAACAAAATCTGGTAAGTATTTGGTAAGTATCTGGTAAGTAACTGGTAGGTAGCTGGTAAAAATCATATTTTCGTATGTTTTTAATTTCTGTTTTTGATTCAACAGAATATGGTAGATATCTGGTAAGTAACTAGGAGATAACTGGTAAGAATCATATTTTCATATATTTTTAATTTCTATTTTTAATTAACAGAATCCGGTAGGTATTTGGTACCTAGAGGTAACTGGTAAGAATCGTATTTTCATATGTTTTTAATTTTTGTTTTTATTTTAACAGAATCTGGTAGGTATCTGGTAAGTATCTGTTTTTAGCTCAACAGTTGAAAAAAGTTTTTGAGTGTATCTGGTAGGGATCTGGTAAGTACCTAGTAAGTATCCGGTAGGATGTTAGTAAATTCATGAAATAATGTAGAAAGTTGTTACAAACATTAACTTGGTGGATTGAACAAACTACCAATGAAATATAAGGTTCATACCAGGCTCCTACCATATATCTACCAGTTACTTACCAAATAATGAACATTTGTAAAAATGTTTTCAATGAATCTGGTAGGTATCTGGTAAATATTTGGTAAGTATCTGATAGAATGTTAGTAAATAAATGAAATATCGTAGAAATACGTTACAAACATAAACTAAATGGATTAAACAAATTTCGAATGAAATATAAGATTTCTACCAGGTTCCTATCAGATATCTACCAGTTACCTACCAAATATCAAACAGTTGGAAAAAAAATTTCAAAAAAGTATATCACAACGAATGGCGTTTCAAAGAAAAAAAATGAGACGAACAAAAAATTTTAAAGTGGCATGTTAAAAAAATAAACGGTTTGAGAGATAATATCAAAATAAGATGAGAAATTTAAAAAATTAACAACAGTGGGTTGATGAAGAAAGTGGAGAGTAAGCGGATACAAAAGGTTTGCGTGGAACGTATGGGTTGCAGATTTTGAAACTTGTTTGGTTAGAGAAAGTTAAGGCTCAAATATTGAGATGGTAGGAAACTTTATTTTTTATATATTTGTATAAAAAGCCCTTTAAAATATCAAAAACATATCGAAAAATACTATTACCAATAACAATGCCAATAAGTTTGGTAGAGACCTGAATTGAAGCCATCAAGACTCGAGGCTTTATCATGGTGGCTTTAACTTCCTCTTTTGAAACTGGCCTACATAAGATAATCATCTAGGTTTTATTCTATATTTGAGTTGTTAATTCTAGTTGCGTTGTACAGCTCAATATTTGCATTTTGATTTTGTTCCAAATTTTAAGTGGGGGCTGCATTTTACTTTTCCTATTGTCGTTTTAATTAGTAAGTTTAGGCTTTATCTTAATGGCCATTACCTTGTTAGAAAAAATTCAATAAGTATGAACCCACAACAATCAACAAAATTAGCAAAATGCCCCTTATTACTCAAAAATAAATTATAAGTTCATCTTCTATAATTTTAGGCTCCGCAAATTGTTGAATGAAAAATATCTTCTCCCTCTATATTTCTCTCTTATCCCGCTATTTTTTTTGTTCCGCGATTTGCGGACCTATACTTGTATTAATAGAGTAATCAATTTTTAAAAAAACAAAGATAACTACATGTTCGCGTGCGGGGCCTGAGCCCGCTCAAATTAGTCGGACTTGGACACTTATTTTATTACAAAACCCAGCTTGAGGCTGAGCTCATAAAGTCCGAAATTTCATAGGTTGGACTTAATTTTTATATAAATACCCGAGCCCAGCCCCACAAATAAAAATTATATTTATTTTATTATTTTATATTATATTTAATAATTTTTATAGATTATCATATTTTAACCTACTAAATTTCAACTATATATAAATGAATTTTATTAAAAATATAGTTGTATGCAAAATTTAGATATTTTTATAAAGAAATTATATTTTTTTCAATTTAGTTTATAAAATATTAAAAGAAAAATTTGCCTATTGGCCATAGGCCGGACTTGAAAAAGACTTAATAAACCCAGTTCGAGTCTGAAATTCTAAATCATGGGTTTGAACCAGCCTTGGATTAATGCTTTTGATAAAAAAAAGCCCAACCAAATGAACATGTTTAAGATAAGATAGAGTACTATCAAAGAAACTGAATTTACAGCTCAATTTCTCTTTAAATTATGCTAAAGAACATAATCACTCCCGAATACGTCAGATTTGAGCTCGAAGACTCAACGACCTTCAACAATTGTTTTCACCATTAAAGAAACTCAACCAGACAATAAAAACAAAATTCTTTCACTGAAATTATAGCTATTGTTATAAAAAAAAATAACTTTTGCAGCTACTTACAACTTCATCAAAATTTAGGATCTAACTTTCTTTTCTTAAATTTGCGCACGTGCGCTAGCCCACCCCTGGTGTGACTCAAACCCGAGACCTCTAGAGGTTACTGCTTCAGTCTTAACCACTAGGCTTAGACATTCGGCACGACCTAACTTACAAATGAATAACTTCAAGACAGTGTAACCCTTCCCTAGTTTGTTCATTGCCCTTGTTAAACACTGTTAATAACTCCTCGTCTTTGTTAAACAAAATTCTTCTATCTTCTACATCTCCCGCTCTATCATACTTGTTTTCATCATCCTCCTCCTCATCATCATCATCATCATTATCATCATCATTGTCGCATCTAGTAAATCCATTAATCTCCAACTAGCTGATTAGCTTCCTCTTGTTCATCGGTTGTTTTAGCCAAAGATAAAAGGATGTTCTTCGATTTCTTGTCAGGAACAAGTCCAAAACGCTCCATCTCCTTGTACCAAATAACCGCACTTCCGAAATCTTTGTTCTTTCCATGTGCTTCCATTATTGTAGTAAATATTGTTTGATTTGCTTTAATGCCGCGCAACTGCATTTCTTCATATTTATCCATCATCTTTTCGAGATTATTTAGCTTAGCGTACCCTTTGATCAGTGTTCCGTGAGTAACAATGTTGGGATTGAATCCATCTTGTTTCATTCTACTGAAGAAATTTTCAGCACCCACCATGTCGGATGCATTCACGTAAGCTGATAGCATTGTTGTGTAAGAGCAAAGATCTGGCATGTATCTGCATAAAATGAAACAAAAAAGAATGACTTTCTGATGAACTCATACTCGTAATAATCAAATAGTGCTTGCACTTTTTGAGATTAAAATTACATGAGAGCATAGTTTCATCAACTCATAATGCTTTATAGGCATGGCAAAATCAAGAGACATTCCGAAATGCATTGAAGAGATGCTTTTAGCTTTACTGAAATATAACAACAGTTCTAAGTGATGACTGCTTTTAGCTATTTCGAAAACTAAAGAAATTATCGGCAACAGCTAAACCAAACGGGCCCTAACTAGAATTCCAGCAAGGTTTGGTACAATGGATTGTTCAATATGGCGCGGATTTGGTGTGATTTTATTAGATGTAAAGATACTTGACAGATTCTAAAGTTATTCAGATCCAGAAAACTTCCTTAAGAAAAAATTATTTATTATTCTATAAAGCTCCTCCAAATCATTGTTCATGAGTTATTCAACTCAACCAAGGCTAATATAAGTTCAAACAACCAAGAGCTTAAGCTTTCATCTTACCTGTCTCTTCTCATGCTCTTGAACACCTTTTGAGCTTCTTCTACCATTCCCGAGATTGCGAAAGTGTCAAGCAAAATGTTATATGCTTTGTGGGTAGGCCTAAGAAATTCAGCAAGATAGTATGATCAGCCCCCTAAGTCATGACAAGGGCGAGGTACACTAGGCGCCAAAATAGTAAAACAGAGATGCTAGAAAAAAAATTGAACAATAAGTTACACAAATTATCAGTCTACTATACAACGATGCCTCTATTGCATTATAAGTGACGTTCAAGGATTTTGCACAAAAATTCAGAAGTGACTAATGAGAGATTTAAAAATACCAAATTAACATTTCATATTTATCCCAAACTTCAATTCATCAATAGGAAGTCTCTCTCTCCTCTAAAACATTATTTCGTTATCGTTAGTATAAAAAGATTTCTATGGCGCCATAATTACACAAATTTTAATTTATCGATAAAAACATGTTTATGGCGCCATAATTTTTCTTCGAACTTGTCTCTCTGGAAAAACAATCTGCCAATTTTTCAGTTCAAATTTTTCTTAAATTCAAATTCTCGTAATTTCTGTTATTTCAATTTATAATGGAATATTTAAGGATTACTAATGCAATTAATGAACCACAGCATATCAATAAAGATGGCTTTATTATCATGATTTTAAGTTGCCTTCAATCTGCAGCAATGAACCACAGCATATCGATAAAGATGGGCCTTACTATAATGATTTCATTGTCCCCTTTTCATGCCTCACTGCTAAGCCAAAGTGTTTAGCAATTCAAAAAACCTCACAAGTAGATGAAGAAAACCGAAATTCAACTCATATTTGAATCCAAATGAAATTTTTTCCAGTTTGAATAGAGGATTGTATAAGCTCTTCATCTTTTATTGGTATTGACATTTGGTTATCTAATTATGTTGGAAACCGATTGTTATTAATAGGGGTAAAACTGGATGAGAGGAAAAAAATTCCAAGAAGAAAGAGAACGGGAATTAAAATGGGAAGTGAAATATCACCTAGAAAATTTTAGAAGTATTAAGTTGTGAACTAATCACTACTAACTAACAACTACTATAAGTCCTGGGTTAATAGTATCCCAGATTAAAACATTTCATTGTTAATATGAACTCTTTTCAGGAACTACCAATTTAAAGCCTCAAAATATTTTTCAGTATGAACTCTTTTTATAACCCAAGATTAAATAACATTTAGTATCATATTATTTCATTAAAGGAATAAATAACCACGTGAATAAAGGCAAAAAGGAACCAAATATTCCAGGTAGAGATTAAAAATAATAGCTTGTAATGGAGGCATACCAATGCACGCCCATACGCAAGAACTCAAGGTGCGCCTGAGGTACAACACCTCGCTTGGGGTATGGCGAGGCACGCCCGAGGCGAATTGAATTTCCAAATTCTACAAACGATATTCTAAAGAACTGCCATTATAACCAGTACAGTTTATGTTCGAATGATACCAAAACAAGCTTCCATTAGACACATGATGCCCACGGAAGGCAGCCGAAGAGTTTCAAGTTTTGAGGATCAGGAAACATCAAAAGTTGAAAGATTTTCATCAGTAATCTAAACACTTGGCTAACATCCAGCGAAGATTCGTTTTTAGTTAAAGAATGTCCTTAAATTTCAATCAAGGACTTCATTATTACTATAACTATAAGACATTCCAACATAACCTAATTTAATCCCCAATACTTTAGATTAAAGAAATATACATTTTAGTATGCTCATATTAATAATCAATAATTAAAATAATCTCCAAACAACTTAACACCAAAAAGAATTTTTAATTGCACGAACCTGATACCAGCATCCAGCATCTCCTCAAAAACTGCTAAAGCTTCTTCTTCCCTCCGAGCTTTTCCGTAAGCATTGATAAGTAATGCATAGCTCACAACGTCAGGTCGTAGACCAGATCTTTGCATCTAAAATCATGCATTTAAAAATCTGAGTTTATCGGTGAATGAACAGAAAAGAAGAAATATTAACAAAAGAGTTTAAAACTTACGAAACAATATAAAATAATACTCTATAAACATGCTTAGGGGAATTTATACTACAGTTTATGTGCCACATAAAACTTCTGGCTGATTATCCGTACAAGAAAAATAAACTTTGCACAACTGTTGAACAATTACATGCAACTAGTTCTTCGCATTTGAGTGATAATAAAATGCCTAGTCATTTTCATGTTCCGTGCTATAATGTGCAGTGGCATAATCAAAATATTATATTATTATAAGAGAACTCTATGTACCCTTGTCCGCTTCATATTCCTTAGCAAAATCTCTGTTTCAGAATGCCTTATTACTACTAAGACATAACAAAATAGTTAGGCAACACAAGTATGAAATGTGTTTGATCTAACTGAAAGAGGCTTAAGTCACATGGCAAACTATAAATGATTTATGCATATTGGTCAGACATAATTTTTACAATGGGATTATATGCATATATTGTAGTCTACTCAAACAATAATCACAATATATTTAGTCAAATCTTTTCGCTGAAGGAATTCAATTTGTAATTTAGCGTTAAATAATAATCAAACATTATAATTATTGAACCAAAATGCATATTTATAGAGTCACATTTTTAATTACACTCAAAGAGGCATAAGAAAATCTGAACCCAAACTTTAGAAGAGAATCACCAAAGCAAACATCTGAAATACTACACAGTAACCAGTGTTTTCACTGGCGCACTGTTAGAGATGAGTATATAGTAAAGGGGTAGAATAGTCATATACATAAGGAGCATGTGCCTAGGTCTCTTAGTGGGTTATATAAGGAAGGGAAGTGAGAGTTGTAAGGCAGCTTTTGAGAATATTAGTTGTTTGGGGTTCTCAGCTTGTGGTTGGGAAAGGGGCATAACCCTGGGGGAGCAAAGGTTATTCTTTGCTCATTATTATCTTGCTTTAGTTCTTGTTTAGTTTGTTCTCAGTTTCTTTTAGCATTGTAATTCCTCTTTGAATTATATCATAGTTCTATTTCAGCTTTTTTATTGTTTCTATATCCATTTTCAATCATGCACCCTAGGCGCTAGGAATACGAGGCTCTAGCGTTGGCGCCTGCAAGGCGGCCCACATGCGCCTACACCTTGCTCTAGGCACCAGGCAGTCTAGGTGCGGCAGACGCAAGCCGAGCACTTCAAAAATTACGTTGTAGGTTTTTTTAATAGTATTTAATATCTATTAGAAGTCTAAACGTGGCAAAGGTCTTAGCCTAGCCGTTGAGCCTGAAGGTTGTGCTCCTAGAGGTCACAGGCTCGAGTCCACATTTGGGTGGGGTGGGGTGGAGTTTTTCTTTGTTATTATTGTAAGCCCAATGAGGCAAATTTTTAAAAAAAAGAAATATCAGAAGTCTAAACATCTACTTTACTTTTTAAACTTCAGCCTATTTAATTGCTACCATTGATAAAGTCTAAAGTACGTAATTAGATTTTGTTTTCTTTTTATTTTTTACTATAAAAAAAATTAACCTAATCAGTAAAACTCTATTCAAGCATTAGTGATTCTAAATTCCAAACTAAACAGTAAGAACCGTCCTTACTAGAATTCAACATAAAATGTCAATTCGACTCCACATTGTATCCTCTGTTTTTTCTTTAACTCTATTTTTCTTCAACGCATCACAATATCGTAAAAGATCAATTGTTTTCCTTAATGATGAGGACATCTATTTTCATTAATGACGAGGACGAATATGAAGCTCACACGATTCAATGGACGTGGAAGAAGAGGAGCTAATATTAGACGAAGAATTTGAGAGTAATTCTAATAAAGATGAGGAATATGTTGATCTTGATGACGATTTTGATGATTGATAACTTGAGTATCTCGTAGTTTTACATTACTGGGAATTATTATCATTATTTTAGCATTTGGATTAATAAATGTCCTATTTATATGATGAATGTTTTATTTTCCTTCTATTGTTTTGACACTTAGCACAATTTATTTATATTTTAGTTGGTGCGCATAGCATGCACCTACGCTCTAGGACCTTGGCGCAGGGGATGTGCCTAGCGCCTTGACAACTATGACAGTCAATTACTAATACAAGGGATGATACTATTAAACTTAACAAGAGATGCAAACAAAAAACTCTTTACACCAAAATTTTCTTAAGGAAAAACCACACACAAAATAAGGATCAATTGAATTCTATGAAGCCTTTGAGAAAAACTTTTCTTGCCATATTTTCAGAAGTAACCCCAGTGATTTTACATGGATACAAAAAAACAGATATAACATGATAGCTGTTACGAACAAATACCTGGTCATAGATCTTTGAAACTTCTTTGTAATTACTCTCAAATGACATCAGGCTGTTATAGGTGACAGTAGATTGCGGGACCCCTCGTTCAGGCATCAGTGCAAATAGTTTACGAGCTTTCTCATAATTCCCTGCTTTTTTATACATGTAAATCATCATGTGGAACATTTTCTGGTCTGGTTTTAGCACTGGTTTATCGGCATTCAAAAGAGTCTCAAAAACTTCTTCAGCTTCCATAAACTTGTTGCCCTGCAGTAATTTCAAATACAATATTTATTACTCTGCAAAATGTATCAGGCGACAGCATGCAATACAAAATGTAAGATTCGCCAAAGGAAAATGAGAAAGAAAATGTTCACAGCTGACTTTTACAATAAGCTTACCCCCTTTTGAAATGTATCTGTAGTGATAGGCAATACTCAAACCCTAAATGAGAATAAAGTAGAAAACAACTGCATTCCGAACACTAGGGATTTGTATAGTCCTATCCCAATCACTTTATTTCCATACTGATACCTCAGATTCAACTTAAAATTAGTATGACTGTTCTTATCCAATACCTTCTATTATCCTGCTATGTTCTTCCATTGGGTAACTGGTTTGAGACTGATTCCCACAAAATAAAACAATGACAATAATTTCAAATAGAGCAAACAAACTGTAGATTTCTTAGAAAAGAATAATTGTATATTTACATTATGTAATGAGTTACATTGTATGGCTATTTATACTACTACTACAAGGCCTATGAGAAAGGAAGCAAATAAACACAATTGAATGCATAATTGAATGCATATATATTTCATTCCTAATAAAACTAATTAGGAATATACTAGTTAGGAATGTATTGATTCATCACTAATTAGGGATGTACTAATTAGGATGTATTATTCAACACAAACAGAAACAGAACACGCAACAGAACTGGAAGAAATACTAAACAGCTCAGAAGTTTTATCATTCAGATTCAGAAATGTTCTCAAAATTGCAGAAAAATTTCAAATGAATGCATTAGAAATAATGTAGAACAGGCTTGCATTGTATTTTCCATCTTGCATTTTCTTGCTCATTTTCTTCCTTATATGCTTGTTTCACACATAATACTCTTACCAGTTCTATCAAAATTTAGAAGAAAAATATATGCAATGGTTGTTTAGGTAGCAAGGATACTCCTAACATAAGTTTTTTCATTTCCATTACTCTCGTAATTTTTAGCGTTTCCCGGTATCAGTTTCCGTTTCAGATACCGTTTCCATGCTACTTGGGTTCTTTTTGCAAGAAAAGATAATACTCCAAGCTTGTGTTGCCAGCAATAATTTCTTCTATTCAAAATGTATATATGCTTGCATAGATCACAATGGAATCTTGTTATTCCTATATGCTACTGCACAAAGCTAGAATAATGGTCGATGAACATAACTATTGACACAAAGTAAAACGAAGATATAAATACTCAATGAATTTGCATAGGAAAGATGAAAGCTAACACATATAGTAGAAAAAATTGTAGGCAACAATAGTAATGGCACATCTTTTCATATGACTTTAAAATTTGGATCACACATGTTAAGGACTAGACTAGCCATTTCTTTCCCTAACCCATCAAGCCATGTAGGGCCAACCGCACCAACAAGTTCTATGCAGTTCCCAAATTTCAAGTTCACACATAAATTTATTATCCTGATAATATAACTTGTTATATATATGCACAACAGTTTGAAAAACAGATTTCATAATTAAATCCTAATTCCATAATGCGAGTCCATAAGTAATTCACAAACGCGTGATATTATATGCTTCAAGAAAGCTAAATTACCTCGACAAATATTTTTAGTATAATTTGATATGTCACAGCAGAAGGCTTAGGGCCTGAAGATTGCATCCTCCTAAAAATAGCTTCAGCATTATTATATTGAGCTCCTCTTCCATATGCCTCCATAAGGGCAGTGTAGGATACAACATTAGGCGGATAGCCCATCTTATTCATATAGCTTAAAACTTTCTCAGCTGCATTGAAGTTCCCTTGCTTCCCATGAGCTGTTATAAGCATGATAGAATCCATTTCGTTAAAGTCCCACCAATTCTGCGTCCGAAGCCACTCTAAAATCTAGTAAATAAAAAGCAACAAGCACACAATAAGCTCCTTACAACGATGAACTCATTTCTTAATCACTAGATCAAAGCATATCAATTTAGTTCTTCAACTTGCAATTTTGGTCAAAAGGATAAAAAGCAAAGCGTTTAGCATTAGCTATTAGAAATTGAAAATTGTAAAAACCACGAGTATATGTATTCGTTGACGGTTGACACGTCATTCCTAGCTTAATTTGGCATAAAATGCCAAGTTGTGGACTAGGCGATGCACTTTTGACAGCGGATCAGTTCCATTCAGCTATACATATTCGCTGAATTGAGTACAAAAGAGCCTGGCCCGAATTGAAACCCAAAATTGATTCTTTGCGTGAGTAGTAGACAATTGAAATACCAAATTCACCCCCCTCATTGGAAGTTCAAAATATCCCCTTTCCAATATGAAACAACTAACTGTACTCTTGGACTTAAATTCAGTGTAGTTATAAATTTACACCGAAATTTTAAGAGAACATAGCCTAATTCACCAAAACAAAATATATAAACGGCAAATGTAGAGGGAATTGATTTGATAATTATGAACTGAAAAACCACAAAATTAAACCCAAGCCATTCAATTCCTCACAAATACAAACCTCGGCAACAAGATTCCATTTCTTAAGCTGCTTAAATCTAACCAAAGTACCCAAAACCAAGTCTTTCGGAAGAGCAAGATTATAATTTCTCCTAGATTTAAGAACAGAAACAGCAGAACCAGTGTCCTCAATTTGCTTCATAAGTCCCCTCCAATTCCTCTGGTCAGCTTCATCAGCGGCATCTTTAAAGACCTCTAGCTTCTTACGCCTCTGCAAAAATTTCCTAGGAGACAGCATACCTCTGGCTACTACCTCAAACCTTGTGGTAAACTTAGTATTCATGTATACAGGATTTAAAACCACGTTTGGTTGGCTGAAATTGGAAATACAACGATGATTAACAGATGAAATTGAACGACAAAAAAAAGAAAGGGAAAGAGAGAGAACCTCCAACTATTTGAAGGAGGTGAAATGCAGGTCTTGAAGTAGAGTGTTGGAGCCATATCTCTTCTTTTCTTCTTCTTGTTAGTTTTCGCTTGGCCTTATCGGTAAAGAGAGTACATTTACATTAGAGCTAGACATGAAATGCCCACAGTTTGATTTGATGTACTAGAACTGTAGAATCTCTCTCCTTCAGCTTGATATTTGTGGTTTTTTTTTTCTCATTTTATTAGATATTGTCCTGTGAGACTAAACGGCATCGTTTCGTTGTGTGTAATTTGGGTAATTTGGGTCCTCATTTAACGTTTAGAGGAACCGCTTTGCAGAGCATATTGCGAATGTTGCAAACTTGCAACTTCGGCTGCCTTCTGTTTGAGTCCCATTGTGAAATGATTTCATCGGTACATGCAATTGTGTGATTATATGTTACAAGTTTCTGGAATTCAATTAGGATCTTAGGATCTTGTTAAGAAACATTGATATGGTTTCAAAACATTGAGGTTAATCAAATAAATAATTAATCGAGAAATGTCTTTTATGAGACGGATCAGTAAAAGTCCTTGAGTGTTGACTCTCCAAACTCATATGCATAAACGCCTCTTGAAATGGGACCGTTGTTATAGCCGATTGTGATCAAAAAGCCATTGAAGAACCAAAACCCTAAAACTCCCATGTTACAAGACGTGTTCCCTCTTTTGGAGCGGCTACCAACGTTTTTGGCATGTGTAATTAATAGGGTTGGAAGTGGGTATAATGGGGCGAGGAATGCATTATCCCCATCAAGGTTTTGAAGAGCAAATCTTCATCATCCCCATACTGTTAAGGATTCGGGAAAAAAATTTCCCCATTCCTAAACCTGTTGGTGGGCTTCGGGAATCGCCCAGCCTGTCCAAGCCTGTAATGTATTGGTCGGGTTTGGTAGATGATTTTTTAACTTTGTTTGGCTCGGTCGGACCTGCCAAAGCCTGCAAAGCATATGGACTAGTTTTGGGAGTAATCTCAAATCCCATTAGGGCCAAATTATATGATTACAAAAATATTTTTTTATATATATATAATGTAATATTTTTATTATTGAGTTAAAAAATGCAAATATTATCAGTTAAAAACTCGTTGTAAAAGCTTAATATAATACTATAGGGATAAAATATATTTATATGAATTATATATAATTTAGCATATCTTGTAATAACATATGTATATACATTTCTTTGAGTAAACTGAACTCAGCCCAACCCAACACGAGCACAGCTCGGGCCCGAAAAATATTTTAGGTGGGTTGGATGGGTTTAGGATGAGCATTAATAAATAAAAAGCCCGCTAGGCCTGACACGAACTTGTCCCAACCCAGCCCACAAACATGTCCCATCGGGGATTCCTCATTTCCCAACTAAACCGGAAAATATGCAACTTTTTCTTAACAAAGTAATGTGTAACTAAATTTGATGGTCCCTTTAAGGGCGATTAAGAGTCAGAGGGGGTATGATTGACTCTTTTTGGCATATTAATAATAAAAGTGTGTGCTTCTAAGAAAGTGATTAAATGTCAAGTATAACAAATTAACAAGATACTGAAGTGCGAAAGTTTTCGAAGAAACGAGATCATAGCAACGATAGCCCTTGTGAAGTTTGCTATATCCCAAGAAAACACATTTACAAGAACGGAATTGCAATTTAGAAGACGAATAGGGACGCAACCAAGGATAACACAAACAACCGAAAACATGCAATGGATTATAATCCGGATTATGAGGACATGAAACCCGGTGTTGAATACCATTATCAAAAAAAATATTTACGCATTGCAATAAATTCACCACCACTAGATTGAAATACCTTAATGGGAGGAAGTATTTTTCGACAAGCACACGAAACTGAATTAAAGTATCAAGTACATCAGATTTAAGACGAAGAAAAAATACCCAACTATATTTAATGTAAGCATCATAAAACATGAGATTCAATTGAAGAATAAATTAGAACAAATTAATGCCAAAGGTTCAGAGGCAAAAGAATTTGACAAAGAAAATGAAAGTCTATGACTCTTACTAATTGCACAACTTGAACAAAGAGTTTGTGAACTACGTTTATTGGACATGACATGAATATTATTATGATGCAAAATACTACTAACTACTGGAGGAGCTGGGTGACCGAGCCTTTCATGCCAAGTAGACAAGGAGGTAAGATGACATCGAACCATACTACGAACACCATAGAGTAGAGAAAAGAGCCCGTTGTTATTCCGGCCTTGAAGAAGTATCTGCTTGGAATTGAGGTCCTTTACAATAAAAAAAGTATCAAAAAATTCAATGGAAACATTATTAGCTTTGGTTAGTGCACTTATAGATATCAAATTAGAATTGGAATTAGGCACATGTAATACATACATTAGATAATTGTAAAGGTTTATGACAAGTGGAAATAGCAGACGAACCAACATCTTTAATAGGGAGAGTTGTTCTGTTACCTAAATGCACTTCTTTTGAACTATAATATTCAGAGTGAAGATCAAGATGTCCCAAATCCATAGCAAGGTGATGAGTTGCTCTGCTATCTAAAAGCCAAGACAAATTGAAAGGAGCAAGCGTCATATGATTGGTGGTGGGCGACGAGGGTCTGTAATTTTGGGATCTCGGCGTTGGGCATTGTCGGGACATATGACCGTACATAGAGTAGTTGTGACATTTGAAAGTGGATATGTCAAGAGGGGCGGCTGTGGTTTGACGAAGAGGTCTCGTTGTAGTGTGTTGTAGCTGATGGTATTGGAGAGAGGACTACCGACGATTAGAGGGGTTGAAAGTATATGATTGTTGAAATTGTGATCGGCCTCGACCTCAGCCATGAGAGATTCTAGCAGATGACTTGTAGGTGTGATGGGCGGTTGGATAATACATTTTGGGAATAAATAATTATTTCCGTTTGAGATGTCGCTCTTCGGTCATTAGAATTCCTAGTAATTCATCAAAAGAAATGGTACGTGTGGCATACGTACGACAAACATCTCGCAAAGGACTATGGAGTCCATCAAGAATTAAATCAACTAAATCATCATCTAGAATAGGAGATTACAGAGATGATAATCGATTGGTAAGAAGTTTCGCACGTTGTATATATTCTGCAACCGATTCTAATTTGGACTTTACTAGTGTTTGGAGTTACTGCTTAAGCTCTCAGGATTGTGCTTTCAAATGAGAAGCATATGCATGCTCAAGTTTGAGCCAAGCGGCCTGAGCGTTTTGAACACCAATAATCTGAGGGAGCAAGGATGGCAAAATTGAGTTAAATATCCAGGAGAGAACTTGTTAATCTTAACAAACCAAGTCAAAAGTTCATGATTCGGTGTGATATTCGATAGATTCTCGGAGGGGGTGGTTGTTTTTCTATCGATATGCTTGATTAATCCACACCCGGCTATCATTGGAGTGATCAAAGTCCTCCATAACATATAATTGTGGGATTCGATTTTGATAGGAAGTTGATGCGAAAAGGATGGAGTGGCGGCAGTGTTAGATTCGACGACGACAGTAGAAATGACTTTTGAAATCGTTCTAGAGGTGGCCATTAGAGTTGGAAGAAGATGAACGAGGTTAGAAAAAAAGAAGGGCGGCGTCGACGTGAGCCCCGAACTCTGATACCATGAAACAATAAGGAATGAGAATAACACTCTCTGCAATACGGGTTTTACAATTAAGGAGTACATTGGAGTCCTTTCTTATATATTAAGAGAGTAGTATATTTATTAATAATCAATTAGGGTTTTACAATTACAGAATACAATGGAGTCCTTTCCTATATAGGACTTTACTTATATACTAATTAGGACTTTAAATATATACTAATTATGCATAAATACAATTACACTAAATAGGAGAATAATATCTATCAAAGTAAATAAAACTCAAGTAAATAAAGTATGTAGAGTTTGAGGAGCAAAAGATCAACCACAAGCATTTTTATCCTGGTTCATCCTCCTATCTACATCCAGTCCACGAAGTATCTCTCAAACCATTCATTGTTTTGACATACAACTTTAAATTTTTTTGTTCGACTCTTTTTTATCTTCGAAACAACATCCACTGTGATATTTTTTTTGAAAGTATGTTAAAAGCCATAAAATTTTATTAATTTATGTATATTTAATTGTTAAATCTTTTATAACTGATATGTAAAGTGAATTTATCATATGTGTATATATAGTGTTTTGGCAATAAATATATGATGGAAGTCTATTAGATATATTTGTTAAAATTATATTATAAGTCTGTTATAAGTCATAAAATCTGCCAAAATATATGTATAATTAATAGTTAAAGTTTTTTATCATAGATATCTATAACATGAATAAATGAGGTGTGTATGTAGTGTTTTGGTTAATGAACATCTGATAGAATTTCATTATAACTTTGTTAGATTTATGTTAGAAGTTTGTTAGAAGTCTATTATAAGTATGTTAAAAACCATAAATGTAACAAAATACATGTATAATTATTGGTTATTTCTTTTATAATATATATCTAATATAAATTTGTCCTATGTGTTAAATATGTGTAATGCTTTGCCCAATGAACATTTGATAAAAAAACCTTTGTTATATGTTAGGTGTTTGTTAGATATCTATAGTATAATGAGCCCGGATGCATAACTATTAGAATTGAAGCAAAAAAACACAACTCCAAAGCAAAATGAGTTATATATATATATATATATATATATATATATATATATATATATATATATATATATATATATATATATATTTATATTAGGAATATCATATTAGCTACATAAAAATAAGTAAAGTTATCTATTATTTGTCTATTAGATATGTTGTATTTTGTAATATAACGATCCTATATGCATAGCTATTAAAACTGAAACAAGCAAAATAAGTTGATATAATAGGTATATGTTAAGATTATATCATATCAGCATAATACAAATTATATTAGTTACATAGAACAAGCAAAGTTATTTATTAAATATTTATTAAGTGTTGTATTTTGTAGTATAATGATTTCATATGCATAATTATAAAAATTGAAACAAAAAAACAAAATTTTAAAGAAAAAAGAGTTGATATATTAGGCTTATACTAGGATTTTATCGTATCAACAAACTACAAATCAGATCAGTTACACAAAGCAAGCAAAAATATCTATTCGATGATGTTTGTAATATGTCTATTTTGTATTTTGTTATATATATAGATGATGATGATGATGATGTGTGTATATGTGAAGATAACAAAATACAAAAACTACACACTCACTCAGAAGATTGATAAAGCTAAAAGACAAAAAAGCTCAAAAGTACGTCAGAAAGAAGGGCATCTATAAAAGCTGAAGTTCTCAAAGTTATAAAAATCACAGATTAAGTCTGATTACCAGAACATAATCATAGAGAATCTCTTCAAACGGCAAAAGATGAATTCTCATAAGAAGGTCTCACAAGCTATCGCTCAGAAGACAAAATGTTAATCAATTTTCAGAAATACAAAATCAGAGGTTTGGGCTATCAAGCAAATATCATCTAGAGAATGTTAGGCTAAAAAGAACAATCAACCTCTTATTTAATGCAAGCATCTAAAGATAGAACAAATCAAATCAAGACTCTAAAAAGAACCCAACACTCACAAGTCAGAAGCATGAAGAATATTTCAATGTTAAGATCATCAAAACTCTTGGAGTATGACACCAAGGAAAAACTCCATGATCAGAGTAATCAGTCAGAGGAGAAAAATCTCAGAAGAAAGCACAAGAGAATAACTCCAAAGAGAAACAGTATTTTCTTAGAGTCAAACGTGTCAAAAGAAGCGCAACAAATTGAAATTTAGTCTTAGAGGCTATCTCTAAAAATTTAAGAGTAGCCAAGCCAAGAAGGACAACACTTTGAGACTTAAAAAATCTCGATCATCAAGTTCCTCAGAAGCATCAAATATCTCTGAGGAATTGAAGATCTCTGGGCAACTCAGGTGATCCCACTTTTCCAAGAGTAGTTGTCTCAATCTCTAAATCCTAAGAAGTTGGATATCTGACTTTCACTAAAAGAGATAGGACACCACCAAGAAAGTGAGTTGACAAGATAGAACACCCAACTGGCAGTAAATGCCAATGCACCCAAAAGAGAAGTGTCCCTACTTTAAGATGGTCTAACAAAACTAGGGTTTAATGAAACTTCAATCTCTCATCTAGAAAAGCTTCTCAAGCCTCATAAGACAAAACAATTCTCTACAAATGGAAAACCTCAAAAGAAGAATATCACTCAGAAAAGGCCAATGCTGAAGCAATTGGAACCATTTAACATATGTCAACTAGTGACATATAAAGAAAGGAGGAAGCAAGAGGATCACTGCAAATTTTGTGGGAGAAATAACACAATACAAGCATTTGCAGATTCCAAAATGGATACTATGATGAGTATCCATGGCCTGATTTAATTGCTAATAGTGAAAGACCCGATCAGAATTGGGCACTTAAATCCTTTTGATATGTTTTGCAGATTAGCCTTAAGATCTATGGACAACAAGAAGATGTGGTACAATTATAGTGGATGCTCAGGGAATATGACTGGTGATAAAAACTCATTCATCACATTAAACTTAAAGAAAGGATGAAGTGTCAGCTTCAGAGACATCAAAAAGGGAAAAATCCTTGGAAGCAGAACCATTGGCTCTGAGATCCCTATAGAAGAAGTCTCGCTTGTAGATGGACTAAAGTTCAACCTTCTAAGCGTCGCACAAATATGTGACAAGGGCAAAAAGTAGTATTTGATTCCAATGGTTGCTCAATCATTGATTGTAAGTCAAACTCTACTCTTCTTTATGCACCTAGATCAACAATGTTTTATATGATTAGTGTATCATGCAAAATAAATAAATTTGCTTAGTATCAAAAGAAGAAGAATCGTGGCTATAGAACAAAAGATTGGGACATGTCAGTATGAATCTTCTGTCAAAATTTGCCAAATAAAAACTTTTTGAGGGTTTTCCCAATATATCTTTTTAAAAGGATCATTTATGCACAACATGTCAGTTAGTAAAACAAACTAGAAAAAGCTTTAAATCTAAAACTGACTTCTCATCTAAAATAACTCTAGAACTTCTTCACATTGACTTGTTTGGACTTGTTCACCCAACAAGTATAGGGGGAAGTAGATTCACAATGGTTGTTATGGATGATTTCTCTCACCATACATGGGTCATCTTTCTCAATAGTATAGATGAAGCATTTGCAAACTTCTCAAAATTGTTCATTCGCATTGAGGTAGAACATGACATAATAATCTCATGATTAGAAGTGACCATGAGCGAGAATTTGAGAATTGACAATTTGCTCAATTCTGTGAGAAAAGAGGAATTGAACACAATTTCTCTGGCCCACATACACCTTAACGAAATGGTGTTGTTGAGAGGAAAAACATAACCATAGTCGAGATGACTCGCACTATACTTAGTGACAACATTCTACCAAAGTATTTTTGGGGAGCAGTTGTCAGCACCCCAAGCTACATTCTTAACAAAGCTCTCAGCATACTTGAGTTAGATAAAACTCCTTATGAGCTCTGGAAAGGTAGAAAGCCCAAAATAGGATATTTTAGAGCATTTAGATGCAAGTGTTTCATAATTAACACTAAAGAATATCTTGGCAAATTTGATCCTAAATCTGATGAAGCAATTTTCTTGGGCTACCCAAAGACATAGCAAGGTTTACAGAGTCACTACGCTATAGATGGCCTGTTGCAACAAAAGGGTGGCAATTTTAAGGGAAAAAAGTCCTTTTGCAACGAAATTGTAAAAGTGTCAAAAAAAGGTTGCAAAAAGAAGAAAAGTCGTTGCAGGTGCAATGATCATTGTAAAAAAGTTGCAAAAAACTAAATGAATAGTAAAATTTCACGTAGCAAGAACATGAAATTTTAGATGCCTCCTAACTCCCCTTGAAAATAGACGGAAATTTAGAATAAAAAAAATAAATAATAAAATAATAAAACTTTAAGAACAAGATATAAAAGGTAATTCTCTCTCTTCTCTAGTTTTCAATCGGCAGACTAATTCCTATCTCCGGCTTCTTCTCTTCCAGTTTCTCTTCCAATTCGACTCGTCGAAACTGAAATTCTTGTTACTGTAGTTAATTCTCTCTCTCTTAATTTATATTTTAGGTTTTTCGAACTAACTCTCCAAAACCCAAAAACCGATTTGTGCTTTCTCCCTTCCTCGATGTTCTTCGAAATGAAATCCAGAGAAGGATTTGCTGACCATTGTTGACTAAGAATTTTAAGATTATTATTCATCGCTTCCATTAGTAGAAGAAATATGGCAAACGATTTCAGAAAAAAATGTTGAGCAAAATCATTGAGAGATGTGGCAATCACCAGCTCAACTTTTCAGGTATCCATTTGTCTCTTTCTCTCTTTTTCACAAATTGACGCATTCCCTCTTTTCTTAATAATCAATTTCTCTGTTTTTTGTGTCTTCTTTTGAATTTCGGATTTGGGTATGGCCAAATTGTTGAATTCACTTGCTAAAAGCAAAGAACTAATCTATTTTGCTTTGCTGCTTATTTATCTACTTGTTGGAGCTTAATCCTCAAGCTTTTTTTTTCTTTTCATACAAGCATTAGGAAATTACTTTTTGATAGATGGCTTTTATGTTAATGGTATTATTGATTCTAATTTTAGTACATGTAGATTTTGTTGTCTAGATTTAGAATGTTTATTGAGCTCACATAAACTGTGACTCTGGCAGGTTTTTGCATTATACAGCTCATAATGTGTCATATGTGTTAGCTCTAATATCTCTCTGGATAATGCTGGAAATCCATAGTCCTAGGTTCAGTTCCAAGCAACTTGAGTTGTTGGAAAAGTCGAGAAAATTTTAGAGTTCCATTGAAGAAAGAAAGGATGCTTATTGTAGCCATCAATGTGGTTGTAAGAAATTATATCTCTGACTTTCTGGTTATGTAGTAGTTTTAAGGGGCTAGTTAGCTGTAGAGTTGTCTGAAGAACAATGTTTTCCTTCTATTTTTCTCTGTTTCTACAAGTTTCATGTGGCATTGCTAGCTTGTATTTGTTTATGTTGATGTTTAGCTGGAGAGTGGAAATCGAAACCGAGTTTACTACTAATATCTTTTCAATTGAATAAGTATTTTTGCCATGTTTCATCGATCATAACTCAAAGAATTGCTGGCTAATGGCTCAACATTGAGACACCCTTATTGACTTATTCTTGTGGCGTGCGTTGTTGAATATGTTCGGCTAAGAAAAAAATACTTACCTTGTTTGCAGTCTATCCACATTTTGGCAAAATTTGATTTTTGATTTGGGATGTGGGAATCTCTTTCTTTTGTGCAAGTTAAAAGGGGAAGTGATTTATCAAATACCAATTTATATTTTTTGTATTAGGCGAAAATTAAAAAGTGACTAGTAATGGTTTAGTTTAAGTGAGGTCAGTAATGGGTGTGGTGGCTTTTATAGGTTAGTTACATTTCCAACGAGTTTGATTTATTTGTTTCAATCTATTACTATATATTTCATTTGATTCATTTTAAAGGCTTAACAAATGTGGTCTTCTTCTCTTTCCAGTAAGTTCACATTAATGATCATTCTGCATTGAAAGTTAAATAAATGTCTTCGTCTCTATGTTTTCTTCCCTTCTTTGTGCTTATTTGAGCTTCCTTGTTGTTTATAGTTTACAATCTATTATATTAATTACTTGTATTTTCTAGTTAGAAGATTGTATTTGTAGCCATTGACATTTAAGCTTAATTTCTCATCAATTTCAACAGAAAGGCAGGTTGGAAATCATCTTGAGGCCATTCCATTTTACGGTCTAAGGAGCGAAGCGATAAGCAACAAATCAGCTAAAATTAAGCGAAGCAAATTCCGATTCTGCCTATACAGGGTCTACAAGGGACAAAATTCCCCATATTGTCCATGATTATCTCAAAAGCCTCCATTTGATGAAGGCGAGCACTGACAAGTTATCGGACAGGTAAGACACTTTTGAAATTGTGCTTTTATATCTATCCGTGTAGGGTTATGGTATGTAACTTGACTGATTTGGTTTCTTATTGTGTTAGACTGTTAATTATATTCCATTGAAATGCTAGTTGAGCTATTATTTTTTTTGCTTCTTCAGTGATTGATATGAAAAATGTATGGCCTGAAACCTTGTCTAGTTATGAATTTCGGTGAATGAGCAAGTTTAGTCAAGGTAAATAATTGTCATTTGAAAATGTTTTTCAAGTCTTGCTTCTTTTCTATTTTTATTTTTTGTTTATTGTTCGGTCTATTTGAGAATGTGTTCTCATCAAACCGAAGGTAAGATTCTTATTCAGAATGGTTAAATTTGAGCCATATTAAATTATTGCAGATATGTGTATTTAACGTACATTGAGAGTTTTATTTACTTCAGGCCGTTGAGATTGTGCTTTTGGATCTTCTGAGTCTTCTATGCTTTTCAACATATATATGGTTCGTGATGTTTTAGACTGAGAGCCTGAGACATATCACCGGGTATACCGTTTTCTCTTTTTTTTCCATATTAGCTCTCATTCTGGTACGTATACTATAACTTAGAAAATTCTTGAAAGTCGCAATGCCTTTCCTAGTTGAACCAATGGATTAGGACATTCTCTATCATAAGCTATTTATATACTTATCTAGATCTTTCCATTCCGATTATAAATACTTGTCAACATAGATCTTTATTATATGTATTCAACTTTATTTTGTTGTTTCTCCATTCTGCATTTCTATCTTTAGCTATTGGCTTAGTTTTTAATATTTATCAAACCTTGTTATAGATTTTTCTTGTCTGACATATGACACTAGTCTAAGAGAAGCTTGAAAGAAATATGGTAAAGTCATGGAAGGTATTTATTTCTTTTTAAGCTAGAACCATATTTTTATTTTAAGTTCCATTAACTAAAAAATCATTTCTAGTGGTGATATTCAGTAGCGAAGTTATACTTTTTAGAAAAGTAGAAATTTATCGGTGAGCAAAGAAATGTTTTTTTGCTATATTGATTGGTATATATTATTGTATATATGGTACTGAAATTCGGCATGAAACTTAGGGGAAAATAGTTTTATCACTTCTCTTAAACTTTTTTCCTTGTGAGGCAAAATTGTTATAACTTTCATTATTTAAATAACTATTGACATTAGATTTTTGTGTTGAATCCTACTACATTTTTTGTCACGCTTTGTAATCTAAAACTGAGTACTTCTATATTGGTGTTCTGTAATTGCTATCTAAGTGTTTAGTTGATTTTTTTGTGTCAATAAGTTTTTTTATGCACTTTCAGCTAAAATTTTCAATTAAAATTATACAATCTGCCTTTGTTTAGATACCTTTAAGCACAAAAATAGTCTTGGACTTTTTTTATGTCTAGATAGGTTGTTCATCATGCGAGGCGCTCGAGGCACAATGGTCAGAGCCTTGCAGAGGGTCAGGCGACGTGCGCTTTTTGCGCCTCAAGAGCGCCTGATTGTTTCATGATATTTATAAGGTCTACAACTTACATTAAATGTTTGAATATACATTTCATTGCCCTACTTTTGTTTCATTTTCTTATTTTGTTTTTTTAGGTAGAGGCAACCTCAAATAAAATGTTCAATTTGCTCCAGATTTATATTAAGTGTATAATTTTAGATACTTTAAATCTCTGTTTTAAGTTTTTAACATGGCAATATAGGAGTCCATTGATTATTTTATTGGTAACCTTTTGCGATCAGTAGTTCTTACTAGGTTATTGCCTTGCTTTTGTTTCATTTTCTTACTTTGGATTTTTTTGTAGGTAACAACTCCAAACCCAAAGTGTGCAATGGCGTACAATTAGTTTATATGATGTACCTTTTTACTTTATCTTATTCGGATTAAGATACAATTAATTATTATGTATTATGAATTATTTAAATTAGAAAATTTTTAATGTATATTGAATTTTATATTATTATATTAATCATATTAGTTTCATAGGAATTTATATTATATAAAAATTGTGCTATTTAAAAAATTTGGAATAAAAAGGGTTGCAAAAAGACGAAAATAGGTTGCAATTGACTACAGTATTACGGTAAAAATGGTTGCAATAATTAATAAATTCGTTGCAAATGATAAATAAGTATCATAAAAAATGGTTGCAAATGTGGTAATTAGGTTGCCATAGGATATTTAGACGTTGTCGAGAAAGCGTTGCAATAATCGTTGCTATTCCGCCGTTAATGGGGCCGTTAATAGACATTCACATTGACGCGTTGGACCCAATGGCAACGGCGTGAATTGGTTGCCTTTGGGTCCAAAAATCATTGCAATAGGTGATTTTTGCATCGGTTTTCAAGTGGTAGCAAAAATCGTTGCAATAGACACTTAAGGCAACGACCAAAAAACCAACCAATTTAAAAAAAAATGTTGCAAAAACCCCTATTGCAACCTTTTGACTCCTTTTTGCAAGCTTTTTTTGTTGTTGCAACAGACCATCTATGGTGTAGTGAGTCTTTAACAAAAGAACAAACACATTAGAAGAATATGTACATGTAGACTTCGATGAGACTAACCATGCAAGAAATCAAAGAAATTCCTCAGAAGATGAATCATACCTCAGAAGGAGAATAGCCCAGAAGCCACTGTTGAGAATTGTGATCAAATAATTTCATTTGGGAATACCCAAGAGCAATTCGAGCAAAACCAAGTGCCAACTCCTTCTCATAACATTCAAAGAGAAATCAGAACTCAAAAAGCTCACACCCTAGATCATGTGATTGATAATGTTCACAATGTAGTGTTAACAAGAGGACAACTTCAGAAGATGACTAGCCATCCAACATTCGTATCAATCATGGAGCCAAAGAAGTTTGAAGATTTAGAACATGATGAAAATTGGATAATGGCAATGCAAGAAGAGTTGGACCAATTTGCTCGGAACGATGTGTGGGATTTAGTCCCTTTTCCCAAAAATAAGCTTGATGAAGAAGGAAACATCGTTAAAAACAAGGCAAGGCTAGTTGCTCAAGGATACAATCAACAAGAGGGGATTGATTATGAAGAAACCTTCCCCCCTGGTGCCAGACTTGAACCAATCAGAATACTATGTGTTTTTGCATCCTATATGAACTTCAAATTGTTTCATATGGATGTAATAATTGCTTTTCTCAATGGAGTAATCTCATGAGAAGTTCATGTAAAGCAACCACTAGGATTTGAAGATCTGAAACATCCTGCTCATGAATTCAAGTTAAATAAAGCACTTTATGGATTGAAGTAGGCTTCGAGAGCTTGGTATGAGAGATTAACAAACTTTCTCATATCCAAGGGATACATTAGAGGCAAAGCTGACACCACTCTATTCATCAAAAGGAGAAGCAAGGATATCATTCTTATTCAAATTTATGTGGATGATATCATCTTTGGAGCAACAAATGAAGATCTATATAAGGAATTCAACAATCAGATGAAGAATGAATTTGAGGTGTCCATGATGGGAGAACTCACTCTCTTTCTCGAATGCCATATCAAGCAAAGCTCAGAAGGAATCTTTATAAGCCAAACTAAATAAGCTAGAGAAGTTCTAAAGAAATTTGATATGGACAAAAGTAAGTCTATTTCAACACCTATGGCCTCCAACACTATTCTTTGCAAAGATTCTGAAGGAAAATTTATAGAACAAAAGCTCTACATAGGGATCATTGGCTCATTGCTCTATATAACTGCCTATAGACCATACATTCATTACGATGTCTCCTATTGTACCAAATATATAGCAGATCCAAGGGAATCTTATATCTCAGATATCTTATTGGAACTGTTAATGTAGGACTCTCGTATCCCAACAATGGAGATTTCATACTCAACAGTTATACAAATGTTGACTATAGAAGGGACAAGCTGGAAAGGAAGATCACCACCGAAGGATGCCACTTTCTTAGAGATTGGGTAGTCTCATGGTATAGTAAGAAGCAGAAATTTATAGCTCTTTCCACAACAGAAGCAGAATACATGGCAGCCAAAAGTTATGTAACTCAGATCTTGTCGATCAAACAACAACTTGAAGACTATAGGGTAAAGACTGGATGTATAGAAGTCATGTGTGACAACAAAAGTGACATTGACTTATCAAAGAATCCAGTTCAACATAGCAGGATGAAGCATGTCAACATCAAGCATCACTTGATCAGAGATCATGTCTTGAAAAGGATGTGAAGCTAGTCTACATTCCAACAGATAAACAACGTGCTGACATTTTTACCAAGCCTCTTAGCAAAGAACAATTCAACAGCCTCCGAGACGCAATTGGAATATCAAATCTTGTGAATGTCACTACCAAGTGTCAAAAGATAACCCTACTTCCGGATATGTGACATGTGTACGGAGATTCAAATAATCAACTGCCAATTGCATTTGAATTTCAAAAGGCGAAAAGACCTCTCATGCGCGGTAAATTTACAAAAAATGGTTCACCTTTTTACTTTTAATCATGTCGTGAGTTCACTCATTAAAAACTGAAGGTTTATTCGAAAACCATTACATAAAGACTTAAATACTCCTAGATCTGATAAATAGTATTTTAAAACTCCCAAACCATACACTTTCAAAAATCTCCAAAAGTAAAACCTCTGCAAAATTCCCCGTCTCTAAACACTCAAACTATCAAATGGCTCCTAAGATATCAAACCATGCCACTGGCAAATCTGAAAAAGGAGATTCCTCTTCAAAATTCACACATGTGAAATTCACTAGGAAGCCGGCTAAAGTAGAGGCTCAACCATATTTGCAGATGATTATCTGCTCATCACTATTCCATTCGTAGAAATAATCAAGTAGTTGAAGATGATCTCGTGGATTGGCATGAGTGATCCCACATATAGTGGGTTAGTTAGAGAATTCTATGTTAATCTTAAGTATCTTAGAGATAGTCTCCAAACAGAGATGAGGGGTACCACCATCACTATTACTCCACAACTGCTTGGAGAAATCCTCTAGGTGCCTGTAGAAGGTATGATTCTAAGAAAGCAAGCAGATGTAAGGCACAAGGACATTAAGTAAAATGAAAAGTTTGGACTGCCTAAGGAATACAAGGGGGAGAAAATCTCTACATACATAGATGCTGACAATAAAAGACTCTATTATGCCATAGCTAAGTCACTACTTCACAAACTCAATGCTCCAAATTCTGTGTCCAATCTAGAACACTGCATAATGTAGTATATGAGGAGCCATAAGAAGATAAATTTCCAAGTGATCATTATCCATCACATTCTGAAGCACTAGTGGAGCATGGGTGGACTTATCACCTTGATTTTGAAAATCAAAATTGTTGGTCCCTATGCGTATAACTCAATGAGTCGAAGGGGGGGGGGGGGGGGTGAATGACTTGCTAGATTAAAACAGTAAAATTTTGCATGATTAAATAATTCTTCACTGAGTAGGTCAGCCAACTGAGTAGAAACAGAGAAAAACTTCAACTTCAAAGTAAAGAATACAGATATTTATACTGGTTTAGCAACCTGTGCCCACCTCTAGTCCCAAGAGAGTGTTTTGGCTTTAATCCACTAATCTCAACTCCTTTACCCTAGGCGCAGAAGCCTTTCACAAGAGTTTCTCCATTACAATAAATACCCTCCAAACTGCAATCACTCACCCGCTGGCTAGAATACCCTCTTCTATCAGTAACTCAACAAAGTTCAAACAAGAGCTGGATTCAACTTATAAAAATGTTTATCCAGTTACAATAATTAGATTTTAAAATTGAAATGATCTATTCTATTCTCTCTTGAAATAAAGTAGATTCTCGCTAATTAGTAGCTTTCTTGATTGAATTTCTTTAAGTGCTGTGATTTTGACAGGGATTCAGCTTAGTAGAAATTCAGGTGTATTCACCAAGTTCTAACGTTTGCCTTCTTGCTCCTTTTTAGATGAAATCAAGAATTTAGCCGTTTAACTTACTTTAGCATCTTCTGTAATTTGATAGCTAAGCTATCCACCCGTTGTTTCTTCAATTTGATATGTTAGGAGATAGAATCACATCGTTGTGAGATAGAAATCAATCTGTTGTGAGACAGATTGAATCAGAGCTTCAAATTTGAATTCTTGTCTCTTTGGTGCCGAAAAACCGTTAGAGAGAAACTTCGCTGCCCTGCTACGTGTCATCTTCCTATTCCTTCTAGAAATCTGACAAACTTGTAAAGGCGCACAATTGTAGGAGATATGCGCTGCAACAATCTGGTTTTACTTTGTCTTCTTACAACATTTCTCTGGATAATATTTGTCTTCATCAGCGCTGCGCTTTTTGTCTTTGTCGCGTGACTAAGTTCCTTTGTCTTATGTATAACATCATTCATTAATGTCGGTAAAAGTTTAGACTGAAAAGCAAGATTTTATTTTTCCTCAAATGGAAAGGTCAGCGCAATTGAATAATTGAAGTAACTCAGCTAAGATGTATACACAAGCACAACTGAAACCAAATCTAAATAATGAGTGCTGAGTGAACAGTTCTTAGTCAGCAGACTAAGATAACAACTCAGCTCAAAACAATTCAGAATTAAACCATAGAACTAGGTTAGCCAAGATCTTTAATTCTACCCTTGAGCTAAAATACTTAGCCACAACCATAGTCGAACTGATTTAGCATCATTATTGATTTGATTAACTTAACAAAGACATGATCAAAACTTTAAGCACTACTAAGTCAGTCCAACTTTATGCAGGGTTCAACAATCTCCCCCATTTTGATCAATGGCAATTAACTCAGCGAGAAATTAAATCAATAAGTTATTTAGATTAGAGTTACCTCAAAGCAGATGCCTGCTCCTACATGGTTCAGCATCCTTCTAACTCAGAGTGAATGCTAACTCCTCCATAATAATTGACTTCTCTTTGGGTACTTCTCATAGATTTCTCCAAGGTCAGTGATAAGTATATATAGCATATGTATGAGAAGTTAAGAAGATCTTAACTTAGAATAGAAATGGCAATCTTTCATAAATAACTTGAGTACAGATCAACAATCCGTTAACCTATACTAAGTTTACAATGAACACTAAGGATAACAAAGTTCTATTCTAATTAGAATTTCTGAGGTAGAATCGGTTCTTAAAGCGACACAGCCTTTCTCTGGAATTCATTCTCATCCCATCTGGATTTCTTGGGCTTAGCTGGTATAGGATCCTTGCCCTTCTGCCTCCTTAGCTCAATAAAGTCTCTTTCAATCTACTCCATCCCTCTAGACATCATGTAGCTTGCCTCAACAACCTTAGCAACACTTTCCTTCTCCTCTCTCTCTCTCTCTCTTCTTGCGATCTTTCTCCCCCATTGCCATTGATTCCAAAATGGCTTGGGCTTGAAGTTCAAAGGACTCAAGGACTTCTCAAAAGTGGTCAGATCACCAAAGATGTGAGTTTTAAAGTTCTTGACCAAATTCTCATAGATTTCATCTGATAGAAAGTCCCGCATTCTGAGAAAAGAAAACAGTGCCACGATAACCCTAGACTGAGCTTGACTGACTCTAAATTGAGCACCCAGTCCTTCTATCGAGATTTGAGTTAATCTTGACAGTGCCCTCTCCTGGCTGTTCTCCCTTAGCATCTTCTTAAACATATTAGAATGTTGCATGTTAGAAGATAACTACTTGTGGATCAAATCCAAGGCTTTACCATCATTAATGACATTAGTATGAGCAGAGTTGATTTGATCACGAATATGACCAATCTTGTTGTACAAAGATGGTTCATGCTCAACTTCTGACATAATAATGTCACTATTCAGCACATCAGAAATATTCAGCTTCTTTAATGCCTTCATAATTCCTTCTTCTGAGGCCTTAACTCCCTATAATAGCTCATCCTTCACCTGACTAAGCTCATTAGAGTTTCCTTGATTTTGCTGAATAACATATGTCAAATCATCTATAGCCTTAACTAGAAACCTTAGCTTATCTACATTATCTTCATTCTCCTTGTTTAGAATACTGTACTCCTTGTTTAGGATACTGTACCCATTGAGTACTACTTGCAAGCTCAGCAGCACATGATTGAATCTATCTATCATGTAGTTTCTGAACTCTCTCTCATCATAGATCACTTCATTCTACTTTCCATATATCTTCATCATTAGCTCCTTCAACCCAGCAACCTGCACAAAGATCATCTTTCGTACCTACAAGATTTAGAATAGGTATCACATGTGATACAATTGCTTTGGTTAGTGAAAATGCAATGGGAACAGCCTTCATGTGCTCCTTAAACTCCTCAACAACCTTCATAAACCCTTGCACTGGCTCACTAGCCCTTGCAAGTCTCCTCAACACCTCCTCAGATAGGAGAGACTTGACCATAGCTATTTCAATCTCCTCCTCTGTCCTAAGTACTAGAAATTTCTCCCTACCAAGTCTCCTTATCTCTCTAAGCATCTCAACATTGGGGGTTTAGTTGGGGTTGAGGTTGTTATTTCTCAGTATGGGTCTCCTCAATGGTTGGACCCTTGTGAGGTGATCCTTTCAATAAGAATGGTGTATGAGTGGAAGATCCAACTAGTAATAGGAGTGGAATAATGTATAGGTTGGCTATTTGGTCAGAGTGAGAGGTAGATGATGGTTGTGTTTATTCAAGGATGATCAATGGTTGCATAGAGATGAGTTTTGCTGAGAGTGGTGTTTAGGTAGAAGATGTAGGAAATAGAAGGGTTTCTTCTGGCTACACCTCAGCCTCTTTGAGGTCTTGTGATATCCTTGTTAACTTCTTGGCAGCCAACTTCTTTCTTAGCTGACCAACAGCAGGCACAAGTACTGATGTAGCTACTTGTCCTTCAGCTTCTCATTCTAAACCTGCATCATCAGCCTTCCTCTTCCTGTACCTAGCAAGAGGAACATCCTCCTTCATTTTAGCTAAAGAAGCCTTCTCCTCTTCAATCTCCTTAAGAGTAGGCTGACTCACAAAATGAGTCCTCTTATGAAATTTGGATCTTTTTTGTAAAGGGACATCATTTGGGTGAGAGCTGACTTGATTTACCCTATTCCTTTCTTTCTTGAAGTCTTTCCTAACCTCCTTATTCCCTTCTTTCTTTCCTTCTTTCTTCTTAGTTTGCTGACTTATTCTAGCTAGCTCCTTTGCCACAAATGCCTTTAGAGTTTGATCCTCATCATTGGGATGGATGGGTTTAAGCTGAAATCTAACCTTGGGGCATTGAACTCTTACTTCTACTTGATTCAGCCTATTATACTTTCTAGAAATGAAGATTGTGAAATGAGCATTGTTAAGGACCTTGGACTCAATTAAGTTATACTCATTGTTATGCTTTACACAATAGCTTTCCAAGTCCAGTTCATAAGTCCTGCAAATCTCCATAATGAGATGTCCATACACTATGCGCTTGAAGACCTAGAGGAACCTATGAAGAATGGCCATAGGCCACTTGTGAGCCAATGAGGGTTTGAGAGGAATGCACACGGGGTGCGAGGCGGCGTGGCACGTTTGATTTGGTTTGATAAAATCCAATTTGCTTAAATGCGTGTCTCTTTATATAATAAAATGTTTGATTTTATTAACGAGAAAATTATATAATTATTTTTCACGTAAAGTAAATGATTGTGAAAAATGTGGCTTTTTATAAGCCAAAAACGTGATTATATTGAGAAATATATTTACACATTTTAATAAAAGAAAATATTTTTTAAATAAAGCATTTTTACTTTATTTAAAAATAAAATAGATTCACCACCCGGTTCAGCTACATCGGGAATTGTGGTATGCTGATCCAAAATTGGATTTTTATACCGAAAAGAAGATAAGATTCTAAGTTCGGACATAATAGTTACTTTATTCAGAATATAAATTCATAAAATAAATCGGGCATTATAACAGCTTAATAAATTGATAATTTCTAGCAAAATTTTGGCAGGGTAACAGCAATACTTGTGATTTGGCCCGGAGACTCGAATAGATTTTCCTCACATTCTGGAGTTTATTCGTACCTACAAGCTTATTTATACATATTATAATTTAAGCCGCTCTAGTGACTCACTTAACCAGACAAATGAGAATGCAATGCGTAATAATAAAGTAATAAAAATGAATTTTAAATTTGGGCTTAGAGCCAATTACCCTCAATTACCTTTTCATTTGTCTCGGATAACGTGAGAGCCGGTGCAGGACCAAAGTTGTCAGAATGATCGTTGATGTGGAAAATAGGTTCAACCCAAGTTATGACTATAATCTAGGATTATTTGGAAAGGAAAATGTGGGGCTTTTGGGAAATCGAGTCTTTTTTAGACCAAAGATCTATGTGAGATCTTTATCTAAAAAGATAGAAAAATGAGTTTATACCTGATATAGGTAGTAAAGCTCGGATTTGGAAGTGTTTTGGCAGAGTTTTGGGACTTTTAGGACTCCCGAAACGAAATTAGCATAATAGGATTTTACATTGCGTTTCGGTCTGAAATGGAAAGGGGTAAGCTGCTATTTATAGCAAGGAGGTAATGAGCCGGCGGACTCATCGCGTAGGTAATGAGCCTGCGGGCTCATTTCCTACTTGAGTGCAAATCTGGCAAATATGTTAGTAAATCTCATGAATCTTATCAAAATTTTATTTTTTTTACAACAGATAGGTGATGAACCTGCAGTTCATTATGCATTTGTTGACCAAACTTTGACTTTTTGATTTTTCAGTAGGAAATGCTAAATCGAAGCTTCCGTGGAATGTGGATTTTTTAATTTTGGATTTTTTGAATGACAATTTGGTCCTTTTGGCTCTCTTGTCTAATCACTAATTGAAATAGGCATTATTCCTCATCGGGCCAGAACGGACCTATGCTAATAGTTTGCCCCTCATACATAAATTTCATTCTAGAAATTTAGTCGTGTACGAAACAAACAAAATAGTGTGTGGTGCAGAATGAGTTGAAATATTTTTAACTAACAAATTTTGAATCAAAAATATTTTTGTCCCTTCGATTAAAAATGTTCAAATGAATGAAAATGATTAGATTAAAATTGACCGGGGGTCAAAAAATTATTTAGAATTATTTTTAATGCTGGAATGCCGGAGATGCTATGTAAAAATAGCTTTTAGGTCCGCTCGTTTTACAAACAATGCAGAAAATGCATGAAAAATGCAAAAAAGTTGAAAACAGGTAATGAGCCCGTTGCTCAGCATCCGGCAAAAGATGTGGGTAGAAGAGATCCATTGGAGGAGCAGGGGGAACCGGCCTTAAAGCAAGAGAAGCCACGGTCCTAAATCCTTAAACCCTCTCTCCCATGTACCACTCGATGCAAGTAGGGAACTCCAAGAGGAAGCGCTTGTTGTCATAAGCCCTCTGAGAAGCCTGGACAGCAGCCTAGTGAGTAGTGTCCAGCCATGGGTCGCGACGAAGCTGAAAAGTAGTCACAATTGAGGTAAATCACTTAACTTGTGTAAATACAGTTTCTACTAATGTGTGTGTTCAAAGTATAGGTAAAAGAATGTACCGCTCAAAGGTGAGGCTCCTCAAAATCTGCCTCAAGTCAGAAGATCCCCTAGTCCGTTCAGACCAACTATGTGTCCACTTGCTAAGCATAGGGGCATCCTTAGTGGCATCACCCGTCCTCATAGGCATGGGTAGAAGGTCGTGCTCAAAGGCCCATATCTATAGCAAAATACAACAAACACAAGAAAAAACCATTATTCAAAGGTGATTTGAAGAAAGAAAGAACAGAAAAAAAAACTGGAAAAAAATGCGAGAATGAAAGCAACTCTACCTGAATGAAGAGGTGACCAGCCTTTACCTCTCTCTCGTACCCTCGGGGGCACACATCCAGCCCGAAGTACAGCTGACCAAGAGCCGTTCTGCACAAGTTCAGCTTTGGGACCTGAGCCAAGTCCTCGAGAGCTGAAAGTAATCCGTAGTGCATACCACTAGATCCCCACGGGAAGAGAACCATGGTCAGAAGAGTAAGGATAAAAGCTCTATTGGACCCTGTGTGTTTGTATTTAAGGTCAGATGGGGTGAATGACCTTTTTTTGCGAAATTTATAGACTTGTAAAAAGTCTATGTAGCGTGTTTGAAATGATCCGGATATATTAGATCTGAATGATGCAAGTATGAATTTAAAACGCACTTAAAGTAAAGACTGAGTAAGTAAACTCAAACACTGTGATTTATACTAGTTCAGCCCCGCCTACTCCAGTCCCCGGAGTTTTCTTCCTCCGAGCTTTGTCCATTAGTGAGACTCCTTTGAATCGGGCAGGAATCGAGCCTTTACAGCACCAACTATTGGCTGAGTTCTATTTCTTTAACAGGATATACCACTTAAACTCTACCCAAGTCTAAGCTAAGTTCCATAGGGATATACCACTTAAACTCTCCTAGTTTAAGCTGAGTCCCAATCTCAATACTCACCCAAGTATGAGATTCAACACTTGTTTTTTATCAAATGGTTTGGTTTTTGAATTCTTCAAGTTTATAACTTACTTGAGAATTCTTACAAACAGATTGAAGTATTTTTAGTTTTTGGATGGATTTTTGTTCACTGATTGAATTAGATTGAGATCTTAATGTAATAGCTTCTTGTAAAAATCAACCAGTACCTTCTCAGCATGTGAAGCTTCCCTTTTATAGGCTTTGATCATAAATGTAGCCATTATGTACCATTAAGGTTGATCTTGAATCCTCATCGTTGATAAGGTATGAGGTGGTGCTTTTCGGAGCCCTTGGTTTATCCATTAGACACATTATTTGACCCCGTTTTTTGGAATTGTTGCAAAAAGGTGTCAGTAGTCATTTGTTTGGCTTTTTGTGCACTGCCAAATTCTAGGCAAGCTTTGTCAGCTATGTGAGCTCCACGCACCTTCCAATAGGTCTAGGTCAAAAAGGTAGTAGACTTTTTCTCTTTCCAAGTCAGATATTTGTCCTTTTGTGAAATGCGTGCAAGCTATCTCCTTTTCATTCTCCAAGGCAAAAGGAACTTTGACTTTAAACCAATATGGAGGGAAAAGGTAATCTTGAACTTTTCCCTTTTATCTCGTAAGTTGAGTGTTCTGGATGTCTCCAGACTCTAACTTATCTGGATGCTCTTCAATCAGTTTTTCTCCGGATGCTGTTTTTAAAGGGTTAGAAGTTTGTTTCCTTTCCAAACTTTAACCGAACGCTTTTTGCATGGACGTAGGGATTTGATGTCTTCAATGTGTATCTGTATACTCTTCTTGGACTTAGAGGTTTTGTTTGCTTCAAACCTGATCCGGACTATTTTTGGTATGATTCTTTTGGATCATTATTTCCCAACAACCTCCCCCATTTAATGAAAACAAAAACCTAAGAACAATGAGCATGTAGAAAGTGGGATATAAGCTAAGTATGATTCTTGATACTTAGTCATTTACAATTTTACTCCCCCATAATTCTAGCATCCTAACTCCCCCAAGATTTTTGTATTCTAGCTTCTTAGTTTTTTAAGTACAATTGATGGTTGTACTTAGAAGCAATTTTTGGATAGAATTTTTCACTTTATATACTTCTTCTGCTAACAATGGCTAACATCAATGAGGTTCCGGATTATGGATTACAGATTACAGATTACAGAAGAGTATAAGTGAAAAACAAAAATTGAGCTAGCTATTACAGATTTTTACATTTAAAATAGCTATTCTACTCCATTTCTTTTCCTGATCTGGATGCTTCTCCCTCTTTGCTTTTATCTTTCTCCCCCTTTTTGTTTGCATCTTTTGGGGGGTCTATAACCATATAGGAGCGTTGATCTCATATCTTTTCTCAGGCTCCAAATTAGGGAGAATAACCTGCATTCCCTGCCATGTGATGTGCAATGATCTTGTTTACAGTTTCAGGAATGAGATACCGGGGTTTGTAGGTCTTCTGGAGCTATGCATACGATTTTGTGAGGTTGGGGAACATGGTAAGAGCATGTTGCCTATCCTCTTCATCAAAGAATGGAAACAGGGCTTCGAGAAGAGTAAGGGTACACTTATACCCAAAGAAACCAGTGTCCCATGTATGGTGAACTAGTTCTTGCATAATGGGAAGGAGTTGGCTTTCTGGAATAGCAACAGTGGCTACAGAAGGAGCAGTAAGACTGAGTTGAGTCATACTATAGCATAGTTTTTGAACTTCCTCAACCATTCCTTTCCTGGCATTATGGATACTTTCGTTTGGATGCCGGAGTTCAATGTACAAAGTGCTTCTCCAATTCCCAATATTGGTGTTGATGTCAGTTAGACCATTTTTTCATTCATGGCCAATATCTTCTGATGCTTTGGCTAGCAATTGGGGAAGATCAATCTTGAGGAATTTTGAGAGCTGCTCTTTGAATGCAGTTTGCTCTTCTGTGAGGGAAGTGAGTCCAGAAGAGTTGTCTTTGGATGTTTCAGAGAGAGCATTTGGGATGAATTTTAACAAGTTTTCAAACTTGGTATCTACATACTCTTTGATTTCAGCTTTGAGGTTAGTGGAGGTTGAAGTGATATCCCCCATCATGGTTGTGTTGGTCTAGATTAAGGGTTTTAACATGTAAAACATAATTAATATATAGTCCAAGATCTCCTAAGCATGGCATTATTGACAACATAAACTAGTCTATTATTATTTAGGTCATAAACACTTATTAAAAGGACCTAATAATAATTTAACCACGTACCAGTTGAAGTGTGAATCCCAATGTCTGCAGAATGACCCCATCAGCTACGTGCATAGACTCCAAGGTAGAAGCCCTCTATAAATAGTTCACACGAGCACCACCGACCAAAACCTTCTAGAAATGGAGTACCAATAAATAAGTGGAAGATAACTAGATCTTCCCTACTAATTTATTCTAGAAGAAATTCCCTTAGTTTTATATTCTATGTAAATAGATCTTTCGACGGATTACTTTTAGAAACTAGAACAACTAAGAGAATAAGAGAAAGGGAGCTTTCAAAAATTGGAGTCAAGAATAATGAGAAGATAGCTCTCTATTTATATGCATAAGGGGTGGATTAAAAAGACGATTTAATCCAAGACTTGTCCAATCAAAATTTAATTAAACATGGCCTTTTAGGCATTTAATAAATAAGAAAGAATTAAAATCAAATTCATCTTCCTTTATTATTATTCTATTCAATTAATTAATCCAATTAATTAATCAAATTCATCTTCCTTTATTATTATTTTATTCAATTAATTAATCCAATTAATTAATTAATAGAATAAACAATTTCTATTTAATAGGAAATAAAGTTAGAATTCAATTACAACTCTTATTTAATAATTATTCAACTAATTAATAACCAATCAATTAATTTAATAACTGATTAAAGAATAAATAAAACTTAACTAATAGATACTATTTAATTAAATAGAAACAGAACTAAAACCGGACTCTGAGTCCAAGTGGGACACTGCTGACCGAAGGCAGTAGTGTGCACGGGCTTACTGCCCGTGCATGGGCCTGCGCCAATGCGCAGGCCCAACCCACTTAGCGCACAGCCCTTGCGGGCTGTGCACACCACATAGCGCGCAGGTAGGCTTAGAGCCGACTGCTCTAAGCAGCTCGCTATGTGCAAGGCCTGTGGGCCTTGCGCAATGCTCCAAGCATTGCCAAGGCCCAAGCGCAAGCCTGCCGCAAGTGCTATCCCACAACACTTGCACAGGCCCACTTGTGCGAGTCCATATAGTACTTTATTGTGGACCCTACTATGCGGTTTTCTATTTCTCATATGCCTTCTAATTATTTTCGATACACTAGTCCAACTAGTAAAAATTGGTCCAACCAATAAAATGGCCTGACCATTTATTTCCTGATATACTAGTCCAATCAGTAAAAATTGGTCCAACCAATTAAAATGGTCTAACCATTTATTTCTCTTCTACATTAGACCTAGTCTAACAGTTCTTTACATAGCTCGATCGTAACTCAAAGTGTGTGACCTTATAGGATCCCGTAATGTCGAGCCGTCAAAGTTTGACCAAGCTCAAATTCCTTATGGCTCGGAGCTCCATACCGTTTTGGACTCCGATGACTTTGATCTGTCATTGTGGCTCCCTAGCAAAGGGCATATGACCCCTCAATAGTCGGAACGTCACGTGCATGTAACTTAATCCCGGTTCTGCAATAGTAGTATCAATACAATTCACTCCTTCTATCAATTATTAAGTACCATCTAGTTTCTTGGACTCGGTTTAAGTGTCAGTTCACTAGTAGCCTTAGAGGCTACCCCAGTAATTTAGTCTTGCTACTAAAGTACACTGCTCAACCATATTAATGTGTTAACTAGGATCTCATCCTATCAACCCATACTCTGTAAAGCTTTACTAGTGTGTCACTTATAACAAGTGGCCAAGGTATAACTCCCTTATATTTCTATAATGGAGTGATAGATTCCACCTTGACTACTCAGCTTACCAACGGACAGACATCAACTATACCCATATTCATCCGTATCACCCATAAGATGCTTAGGTATGACCCAAAGTATAGCAACATC
This sequence comes from Euphorbia pulcherrima, assembly GCA_947683365.1. Classification (NCBI taxonomy): domain Eukaryota; kingdom Viridiplantae; phylum Streptophyta; class Magnoliopsida; order Malpighiales; family Euphorbiaceae; genus Euphorbia; species Euphorbia pulcherrima. Next base: position 43,896,726 of record CANTUS010000015.1, read on the forward strand.
TGAACAAGGTAACTAGTATCTCAGGTCTAAGGATATTCGTATTGCTATTGTAATGGTACGATAAAACACCAATACATAATATAGATTACCGAGTGTTGACTCATAGCGGTCTCCAATGTATCTCTCTGAATACATTCATGTGTTAACCAAAGGTACCACCCTCTATCACTGGAGATATGCTACTCTGAATCAAATTCAAGAGGTATGATGATACATGCTAGTCTTTTTGTATTCATCAATGTCTAGTCTTGATGATACTATGACTAGGGATATTTAGACAAAATCATAATTGCACACGAACCAGTTCTCACCAACATAATCCCACTATGCCCTTGCAATACATGCTATGATTATGTCATGGACTTTTACAAACACATCAATGAATATATTTAACTAGTCATAATATATTTTAGCAGTCATCGATGTAATAAAAGAAATGCCTTTATATCTGTTCGTACAAAATTAACTAACTAAGATATATCGCCCTAATTGCTTTAGGGCATACATCATATCTAACAATCTCCCACTTGCACTAGTGCCAATTAGCCATGTGCATTTGTGCCATAACTATTAACATGCTGGTTATGCTTAATCTGTGTTAACGGCTTTATCAGACCAACCTCCAAGTTCTGATCTGTGGGAATGTATTCCATTATTACACCCTTATCCCTTATCATATCTTATATGATATTTTCTGTGTAAATGTCCATTTTTTTATGAAACCGTGGTTCTTATGCCTGAGCAACAGCCCTAGTGTTATCCCAATATCGTTACTATTGGATCTTCATTGTTAGACACCACATCGAGATCACCAATAAATCTCATTATCCAAACAACTTCTTTTGTTGCTTCTAAAGCAACAACGTACTCAGATTCAATGGTTGAATCAACAGTTGTATCCTATTTCGAACTTCCAAACAACTGAAACTCCATTTAACATAAATAAGTAACCTGACTATGATTTGTAATCATCTTTGTCAGATTGGAAATTCGCATCAATGTATCCCTTTGCAGAGAGATCACCTCCTCCATATACCAAGAACATTTCCTTAGTCCTTCTTAAGTACTTAAGGATTTTCTTCACGGTCATCCAATGCTTCTCACCTGGGTCAGATTGAAATCTGCTTGTGATGCTTAATGCGTGTGAGACATCTGGCCGTGTACATACCATCATATACATTATAGATCCTATTACGGATGCATAGGGTATTCTATTCATTCGCAATCTCTAGTCTTGTGTCCCCAGACACTCAGATTTAGAAAGGTCAATTCCATGAGACATTGGAAGATAACCCTTTCTTGATTACTAAAGGTTGAACCTAGTCAATACCTTATCTATGTACGTATCTTGCAAAAGACCTAACAACCTCGAGGATCTATCTCTATAGGTCTTTATACCTAGTATAAATGCTGCTTCTCCAAGGTCCTTCATGGAGAACTTTCTTGAAAATCATGTTTTAACTGTTTGAAGAAGAGAAATGTCATTTCCTATTAGTAGTATGTCATCTACATACAACACAAGGAAAATGACTGCACTCCCACTAACCATCTTATATACATAAGGCTCATAAGCATTTGATATAAAATCTAACTCCTTGATCGTATGATCAAACCTTATATTCCAACTCCTAGATGCCTGCTTAAGTCCATAAATGGATCTTTGTAGCTTGCATACCTTCGAGCCATTCTGAGATGTAAAACCCTCCGATTGTACCTTATATACATCCCGATCCAAGCTTCCATTGAGGAAAGCGGTCTTTACATCCATCTACCAGATCTTATAATCATAATGAGCAGCAATGGCCAAGAGTATCCTCATGGATTTAAGAATGGCTACTGGTGAAAAGGTCTTATAATAGTCTTTTCCTTCTCATTGACTATAACCTTTTGCAACTAAACTTGCCTTATAGGTAATTACATTATCATCCATGTCGATTTTCTTTCTTGAAAATCCACTTGCAGCCCATGGGTCTTACCTCATCAGGTGCATCGACCAAATTCCAAACTTGGTTTTCATACATGGAATCAATTTCTGATTTCTTGGCTTTTAACCATTTATCAGAGTTTGAGCTCTGCATTGCTTCCTTGTAGGTCTTAGGTTCATCATCCTCCATTAGAAAGATTTGTTTATCATCCATGATGAAAAATCCGTATCTTTCAGGAGCATTGGGATCAGATCTATGCAATGGCTATTGTATAACAAGTTGTTCCTCGTTCACACTTTCTTGTGTATCAGGCGTAGGAATCATCAGTTGATCTTCTTGTTCACCTACCTAAACTCCAAGTTCAAAGTTGCTCCCGCTAGCTTTTGCAAGCATGTGTTCCTTCTCAAGGAACTGAGCGGTCCTATAAACAAATACCTTTTGTTCCTCGGGATCATAAAAGGTATATCCTATTGTCTCTTGAGGATAACCAATGAATAAGCACTTGTCAGATCAAGCTCCCAGCTTATCTGACATTGTCCTCTTAATATAGGCAGGACAGCCCCAAACTCTCAGGTGAGAAAAAGTGGGTTTCTTACCATACCACCTTTTGTATGGTGTAGTATCAACAGATTTTGAGGGCACACGGTTTAGGATATAAACTGTGCTATCAAGTGCATATCTCCAAAAGGATTTACTAAGACTTCCTTGGCTCATCATGCACCGAACCATGTCTAACAAAGTTCAAATCCTCCTCTCAGACACACCATTGTGCTGAAGAGTTTATGGAGGGGTCCACTAGGATAATATTCCATTATCCGTTAGATAATCTTGAAACTCTTGGCTTAAATATTTTCCATCTCGGTCTAACCGTAGTGGCTTAATATTCTTTCCAAGTTGTTTCTCAACTTTATTCCTGTAGTCTTTGAACTTTTCAAAAACTACCTGATTTGTGCCTCATAAGGTACAAATACCCATATCGTGAGTAATCATTGATAAAAGTAAAGAAGTAAACAAATCATCCATGTGTTTTTACATTCATTGGACCACATACATCTGAGTGTATTATTTCCAATGTACTCGTGGCACGTTCCCCTTTTTTCCTTAAAAGGGCTTCTTTGTCATTCTGCCTTTTAAACAAAGGTTCGTAAGCCCTATAAGAGTCCCAGTCTATTAGGCCCAAGTTATCACCTTTGTGTAACTCGGTTAAGCGAGTTTCGTTTATATGGCCTAAATGACAATGCCATAAGTAAGATGACTTTTCTTTTTCTAATTTCTCTTAGCATGGTTAATATTGAGAATATTCTTTTGTAATCACAAAATATCTTTCATTACACTTCTTTCCAGAATATTTTTCATAATCTTTTATAACATCTTTTATCAAATTGAAATCAACTCCATCTACTGTGAAGCAGGAAACAATATTCATAGAAGTATAACTATAATTTTTTCCTTACAACAAAATAGCCAAATGGAGATTTTAAGTTCCTACATCAATAGCAGCTACCAAGCTCTTATGATATTCTGTAAGTACGACTCTCCTTTTGCTAATCCTCTACTTCTCTTCAATACCTATACCTTGTAGAGATATGTGATTCACTCACTTGATATCCCATACCTATGTTAAATCCCCAAGAGATGTAGAACATTCTCAAGTATAACACCTTGAAGTGGAAGTTTCTAAAACCTCTTCTTCTTATGCTATGAGACAAAAGCCTGTCAATCTCATATTTAAATGAAGATTGTGTTTCCAATATCCCATATTGAAACAGTTACTTTGTTTGTAGAACAAAGCTCTCAAGATCCTTCCATTTTTCTCATAACTTCGCTCTTTTCACCTTCTATACTTGACAACCCGTGTCCCTTTACATCCTTAGAATACCCTTGAACTATTTCTCCTTCCTTGGAAAAATCCTTTCTAAGATGTAAAGACATAGACTACCAAATTAACATTTTATATTTATCCCAAACTTCAATTCATCAATAGTCTCTCTCTCCTCTAAAACACTATTTCGTTATCTTTACTATAAAAAGATTTCTATGGCGCCATAATTACACATTTTAATTTATCGATAAAAACATGTTTATGGCGCCATAATTTTTCGTCGAACTTGTTTCTCTCTGTTAAAACAATCTGCCAATTTTTCAGTTCAAATTTTCTTAAATTCAAATTCTTGTAATTTTTGTTATTTCAATTTATAATATTTAAGGATTACTAATGCAATTAATGAACCACAGCATATCAATAAAGATGGCTTTATTATCATGATTTTAAGTTGCATCTGCAGCAATGAACCACAGCATATCGATAAAGATGGGCCTTACTATAATGATTTCATTGTCCCCCTTTCATGCCTCACTGCTAAGCCGAAGTGTTTAGCAATTCAAAAAACCTCACAAGTAGATGAAGAAAACCGAAATTCAACTCATATTTGAATCTCAATGAAATTTTTTCCAGTTTGAATAGAGGATTGTATAAGCTCTTCATCTTTTATTGGTATTGACATTTGGTTATCTAATTATGTTGGAAACCGATTGTTATTAATAGGGGTAAAACTGGAAGAGAGGAAAAAAATTCCAAGAAGAAAGAGAACGGGAATTAAAATGGGAAGTGAAATATCACCTAGAAAATTTTAGAAGTATTAAGTTGTGAACTAATCACTACTAACTAACAACTACTATAAGTCCTGGGTTACAAAAAAATTTTAGTCTTGCAAATAGTATCCCAGATTAAAACATTTCATTGTTAATATGAACTCTTTTCAGGAACTACCAATTTAAAGCCTCAAAATATTTTTCAGTATGAACTCTTTTTATAAACCAAGATTAAATAACATTTAGTATCATATTATTTCATTAAAGGAATAAATAACCACGTGAATAAAGGCAAAAAGGAACCAAATATTCCAGGTAGAGATTAAAAATAATAGCTTGTACTGGAGGCATACCAATGCACGCCCATGCGCAAGAACTCAAGGTGCGCCCGAGGTACGACACCTCACTTGGGGTATGGCGTGGCACGCCCGAGGCGAATTGAATTTCCAAATTCTACAAACGATATTCTAAAGAATTTCCATTATAACCAGTACAGTTTATGTTCGAATGATACCAAAACAAGCTTCCATTGGACACATGATGCCCACATAAGGCAGCCGAAGAGTTTCAAGTTTTGAGGATCAGGAAATATCAAAAGTTGAAAGATTTTTATCAGTAATCTAAACTCTTGGCCAACATCCAGCAAAGATTCGTTTTTAGTTAAGAATGTCCTTAAATTTCAATCAAGGACTTCATTATTACTATAACTATAAGACATTCCAACATAACCTAATTTAATCCCCAATACTATAGATTAAAGAAATATACATTTTAGTATGCTCATTAATAATCAATAATTAAAATAATCTCCAAACAACTTAACACCAAAAAGAATTTTTAATTGCACGAACCTGATACCGCATCCAGCATCTCCTCAAAAACTGCTAAAGCTTCTTCTTCCCTCCGAGCTTTTCCGTAAGCATTGATAAGTAATGCATAGCTCACAACATCAGGTCGTAGACCAGATCTTTGCATCTAAAATCATGCATTTAAAAACCTGAATTTATTGGTGAATCAACAGAAAAGAAGAAATATTAACAAAAGAGTTTAAAACTTACGAAACGATATAAAAGAATACTCTATAAACATGCTTAGGGGAATTTATACTACAGTTTATGTGCCACATAAAACTTCTGGCTGATTATCCGTACAAGAAAAATAAACTTTGCACAACTGTTGAACAATTACATGCAACTAGTTCTTCGCATTTGAGTGATAATAAAATGCCTAGTCATTTTCATGTTCTGTGCTATAATGTGCAGTGGCATAATCAAAATATTATATTATTATAAGAGAATTCTATGTACCCTTGTCCGCTTCATGTTCCTTAGTAAAATCTCTGTTTCAGAATGCCTTATTACTACTAAGACATAACAAAATAGTTAGGCAACACAAGTATGAAATGTGTTTGATCTATAACTGAAAGAGGCTTAAGTCACATGGCAAACTATAAATGATTTATGCATATTGGTCAGACATAATTTTTACAACGGGATTATATGCATATATTGTAGTCTACTCAAACAATAATCACAATATATTTAGTCAAATCTTTTCGCTGAAGGAATTCAATTTGTGATTTAGCGTTAAATAATAATCAAACATTATAATTATTGGACCAAAATGCATATTTATAGTCACATTTTTAATTACACTCAAAGAGGCATAAGAAAATCTGAAACCAAACTTAAGAAGAGAATCACCAAAGCAAACATCTGAAATACTACACAGTAACCAGTGTTTTCACTGGCGCACTGTTAGAGATGAGTATATAGTAAAGGGGCAGAATAGTCATATACATAAGGAGCATGTGCCTAGGTCTCTTAGTGGGTTATATAAGGAAGGGAAGTGAGAGTTGTAAGGCAGCTTTTGAGAATATTAGTTGTTTGGGGTTCTCAGCTTGTGGTTGGGAAAGGGGCATAACCCTGGGGGAGGAAAGGTTATTCTTTGTTCATTATTATCTTGCTTTAGTTCTGGTTTAGTGTTAGTTCTCAGTCTCTTTTAGCATTGTAATTCCTCTTTGAATTATATCCTAGTTCTATTTCAGCTTTTTTATTGTTTCTATATCCATTTTCAATCATGCACCCTAGGCGCTAGGAATACGAGGCTCTAGCGTTGGCGCCTGCAAGGCGGCCCACATGCGCCTACACTTTGCTCTAGGCACCAGGCAGTCTAGGTGCGGCAGACGCAAGCCGAGCACTTCAAAAATTACATTGTAGGTTTTTTTAATAGTATTTAATATCTATTAGAAGTCTAAACGTGGCAAAGGTCTTAGCCTAGCGGTTGAGCCTGAAGGTTGTGCTCCTAGAGGTCACAGGTTCGAGTCCACATTTGGGTGGGGTGGAGTTTTTCTTTGTTATTATTGTAAGCCCAATGAGGCAAATTTTTAAAAAAAAGAAATATCTGAAGTCTAAACTTCTACTTTACTTTTTAAACTTCAGCCTATTTAATTGCTACCATTGATAAAGTCTACAGTACCTAATTAGATTTTGTTTTCTTTTTATTTTTTACTATAAAAAAAATTAACCTAATCAGTAAAACTATATTCAAGCATTAGTGATTCTAAATTCCAAACTAAACAGTAAGAACCGTCCTTATTAGAATTCAACATAAAATGTCGATTCGACTCCACATTGTATCCTCTGTTTTTTCTTTAACACTATTTTTCTTCAACGCATCACAATATCGTAAAAGATCAACTGTTTTCCTTAATGATGAGGACATATATTTTCATTAATGACGAGGACGAATATGAAGCTCACAAGATTCAATGGACGTGGAAGAAGAGGAGCTAATATTAGACGAAGAATTTGAGAGTAATTCTAATAAAGATGAGGAATATGTTGATCTTGATGACGATTTTGTTGATTGATAACTTAAGTATCTCATAGTTTTACATTACTAGGAATTATTATCATTATTTTAGCATTTGGATTAATAAATGTCCTATTTATATGATGAATGTTTTATTTTCCTTCTATTGTTTTGACACTTGGCACAATTTATTTATATTTTAGTTGGTGCGCATAGCATGCACCTAGAGTGCGCCTTGCGCTTAGGCTCTAGGACCTTGGCGCAGGGGTTGTGCCTAGCGCCTTGACAACTATGACAGTCAATTACTAATACAAGGGATGATACTATTAAACTTAACAAGAGATACAAACAAAAAACTCTTTACACCAAAATTTTCTTAAGGAAAAACCACACACAAAATAAGGATCAATTGAATTCTATGAAGCCTTTGAGAAAAACTTTTCTTGCCATATTTTCAGAAGTAACCCCAGTGATTTTACATGGATACAAAAAAACAGATATAACATGATAGCTGTTTCGAACAAATAGCTGGTCATAAATCTTTGAAACTTCTTTGTGATTAGTCTCAAATGACATCAGGCTGTTATAGGTGACAGTAGATTGCGGGACCCCTCGTTCAGGCATCGGTGCAAATAGTTTACTAGCTTTCTCATAATTCCCGGCTTTTTTATACATGTAAATCATCATGTAGAACATTTTCTGGTCTGGTTTTAGCGCTGGTTTATCGGCATTCAAAAGAGTCTCAAAAACTTCTTCAGCTTCCGTAAACTTGTTGCCCTGCAGTAATTTCAAATACAATATTTATTACTCTGCAAAATGTATCAGGCGACAGCATGCAATACAAAATGTAAGATTTGCCAAAGGAAAATGAGAAAGAAAATGTTCACAGCTGACTTTTACAATAAGCTTACCCCCTTTTGAAATGTATCTGATAGTGATAGGCAATACTCGAACCCTAAATGAGAATAAAGTAGAAAACAACTGCATTCCGAACACTAGGGATTTGTATAGTCCTATCCCAATCACTTTATTTCCATACTGATACCTCAGATTCAACTTAAAATTAGTATGACTGTTCTTATCCAATACCTTCTATTATCCTTCTATGTTCTTCCATTGTGTAACTGGTTTGAGATTGATTACCACAAAATAAAACAATGACAATAATTTCAAATAGAGCAAACAAACTGTAGATTTCTTAGAAAAGAATAATTGTATATTTACATTATGTAATGAGTTACATTGTATGGCTATTTATACTACTACTACAAGGCCTATGAGAAAGGAAGCAAATAAACACAATTGAATGCATATATATTTCATTCCTAATAAAACTAATTAGGAATATACTAGTTAGGAATGTATTGATTCATCACTAATTAGGGATGTACTAATTAGGATGTATTATTCAACACAAACAGAAACAGAACACGCAAAAGAACTGGAAGAAATACTAAACAGTTCAGAAGTTTTATCATTCAGATTCAGAAATGTTCTCAAAATTGCAGAAAAATTTCAAATGAATGCATTAGAAATAATGTAGAACAGGCTTGCATTGTATTTTCCATTCTTGCATGTTCTTGCTCGTTTTCTTCCTTATATGCTTGTTTCACACATAATACTCTTACCAGTTCTATCAAAATTTAGAAGAAAAATATATGCAATGGTTGTTTAGGTAGCAAGGATACTCCTAACATAAGTTTTTTCATTTCCATTACTGAAACCTAAACTCTCGTAATTTTTAGCGTTTCCCGGTATCAGTTTCCGTTTCAGATACAGTTTCCATGCTACTTGGGTTCTTTTTGCAAGAAAAGATAATACTCCAAGCTTGTGTTGCCAGCAATAATTTCTTCTATTCAAAATGTATATATGCTTGCATAGATCACAATGGAATCTTGTTATTCCTATATGCTACTGCACAAAGCTAGAATAATGGTCGATGAACATAACTATTGACACAAAGTAAAACGAATATATAAATACTCAATGAATTTGCATAGGAAAGATGAAAGCTAACCATATAGTAGAAAAAATTGTAGGCAACAATGGTAATGGCACATCTTTTCATATGACTTTAAAATTTGGATCACACATGTTAAGGACTAGACTAGCCATTTCTTTCCCTAACCCATCAAGCCATGTAGGGCCAACCGCACCAACAAGTTCTACGCAGTTCCCAAATTTCAAGTTCACACATAAATTTATTATCCTGATAATATAACTTGTTATATATATGCACAACAGTTTGAAAAACAGATTTCATAATTAAATCCTAATTCCATAATGCGAGTCCATAAGTAATTCATAAACGCGTGATATTATATGCTTCAAGAAAGCTAAATTACCTCGACAAATATTTTTAGTATAATTTGATATGTCACAGCAGAAGGCTTAGGGCCTGAAGATTGCATCCTCCTAAAAATAGCTTCAGCATTATTATATCGAGCTCCTCTTCCATATGCCTCCATAAGAACAGTGTAGGATACAACATTAGGCGGATAGCCCATCTTATTCATATAGCTTAAAACTTTCTCAGCTGCATTGAAGTTCCCTTGCTTCCCATGAGCTGTTATAAGCATGATAGAATCCATTTCGTTAAAGTCCCACCAATTCTGCGTCCGAAGCCACTCTAAAATCTAGTAAATAAAAAGCAACAAGCACACAATAAGCTCCTTACAACGATGAACTCATTTCTTAATCACTAGATCAAAGCATATCAATTTAGTTCTTCAACTTGCAATTTTGGTCAAAAGGATAAAAAGCAAAGCGTTTAGCATTAGCTATTAGAAATTGAAAATTGTAAAAACCACGAGTATATGTATTCGTTGACGGTTGACAAGTCATTCCTAGCTTAATTTGGCATAAAATGCCAAGTTGTGGACTAGGCGATGCACTTTTGACAGCGGATCAGTTCCATTCAGCTATACATATTCGCTGAATTGAGTACAAAAGAGCCTGGCCCGAATTGAAACCCAAAATTGATTCTTTGCGTGAGTAGTAGACAATTGAAATACCAAATTCACCCCCCTCATTGGAAGTTCAAAATATCCCCTTTCCAATATGAAACAACTAACTGTACTCTTGGACTTAAATTCAGTGTAGTTATAAATTTACACCGAAATACTCTCAGTTTAGTTGAACTTTAAGAGAACATAGCCTAATTCACCAAAACAAAATATATAAACGGCAAATGTAGAGGGAATTGATTTGATAATTATGAACTGAAAAACCACAAAATTAAACCCAAGCCATTCAATTTCTCAGAAATACAAACCTCGGCAACAAGATTCCATTTCTTAAGCTGCTTAAATCTAACCAAAGTACCCAAAACCAAGTTTTTAGGAAGAGCAAGTTTATAATTTCTCCTAGATTTAAGAACAGAAACAGCAGAACCAGTGTCCTCAATTTGCTTCATAAGTCCCCTCCAATTCCTCTGGTCAGCTTCATCAGCGGCATCTTTAAAGACCTCTAGCTTCTTACGCCTCTGCAAAAATTTCCTAGGAGACAGCATACCTCTGGCTACTACCTCAAACCTTGTGGTAAACTTAGTATTCATGTATACAGGATTTAAAACCATGTTTGGTTGGCTGAAATTGGAAATACAACGATGATTAACAGATGAAATTGAACGACAAAAAAAAGAAAGGGAAAGAGAGAGAACCTCCAACTATTTGAAGGAGGTGAAATGCAGGTCTTGAAGTAGAGTGTTGGAGCCATATCTCTTCTTTTCTTCTTCTTGTTAGTTTTCGCTTGGCCTTATCGGTAAAGAGAGTACATTTACATTAGAGCTAGACATGAAATGCCCACAGTTTGATTTGATGTACTAGAACTGTAGAATCTCTCTCCTTCAGCTTGATATTTGTGGTTTTTTTTTTCTCATTTTATTAGATATTGTCCTGTGAGACTAAACGGCATCGTTTCGTTGTGTGTAATTTGGGTAATTTGGGTTCTCATTTAACGTTTAGAGGAACCGCTTTGCAGAGCATATTGCGAATGTTGCAAACTTGCAACTTCGGCTGCCTTCTGTTTGAGTCCCATTGTGAAATGATTTCATCGGTACACGCAATGGTGTGATTATATGTTACAAGTTTCTGGAATTCAATTAGGATCTTGTTAAGAAACATTGATATTCTTTCAAAACATTGAGGTTAATCAAATAAATAATTAATCGAGAAATGTCTTTTATGAGACGGATCAGTAAAAGTCCTTGAGTGTTGACTCTCCAAACTCACATGCATAAACGCCTCTTGAAATATGACCGTTGTTATAGCCGATTGTGATCAAAAAGTCATTGAAGAACCAAAACCCTAAAACTCCCATGTTACAAGACGTGTTCCCTCTTTTGGAGCGGCTACCAACGTTTTTGGCATGTGTAATTAATAGGGTTGGAAGTGGGTATAATGGGGCGAGGAATGCATTATCCCCATTAAGGTTTTGAAGAGCAAATCTTCATCATCCCCATACTGTTAAGGATTCCGGAAAAAAATTTCCCCATTCCTAGACCTGTTGGTGGGCTTCGGAATCGCCCAGCCTGTCCAAGCCCGTAATGTATTGGTCGGGTTTGGGAGATGATTTTTTTAACTTTGTTTGGCTCGGTCGGACCTGCTAAAGCTTGCAAAGCATATGGACTAGTTTTGGGAGTAATCTCAAATCCCATTAGGGCCAAATTATATGATTACAAAAATATTTTTATATATATATAATGTAATATTTTTATTATTGAGTTAAAAAATGCAAATATTATCAATTAAAAACTCGTTGTAAAAGCTTAATATAATACTATAGGGATAAAATATATTAGTATGAATTATTTATAATTTAGCATATCTTGTAATAACATATGTATATACATTTCTTTGAGTAAACTGAACTCAGCCCAACCCAACTCGGGCACAGCTCAGGCCCGAAAAATATTTTAGGTGGGTTGGATGGGTTTAGGATGAGCATTAATAAATAAAAGCCCGCTAGGCCTGACACGAACTTGTCCCAACCCAGCCCACAAACATGTCCCATTGGGGATTCCTCATTTCCCAACTAAACCGGAAAATATGCAACTTTTTCTTAACAAAGTAATGTGTAACTAAATTTGATGGTCCCTTTAAGGGCGATTAAGAGTCAGAGGGGGTATGATTGACTCTTTTTGGCATATTAATAATAAAAGTGTGTGCTTCTAAGAAAGTGATTAAATGTCAAGTATAACAAATTAACAAGTTACTGAAGTGTGAAAGTTTTCGAAGAAACGAGATCATAGCAACGATAGCCCTTGTGAAGTTTGCTATATCCCAAGAAAACACATTTACAAGAACGGAATTGCAATTTAGAAGACGAATAGGGACCCAACCAAGGATAACACAAACAACCGAAAACATGCAATGGATTATAATCCGGATTATAAGGACAAGAAACCCGGTGTTGAATACCAATATCAAAAAAAATATTTACGCATTGCAATAAATTCACCACCACTAGATTGAAATACCTTAATGGGACGAAGTATTTTTCAACAAGCACACGAAACTGAATTAAAGTATCAAGTACATCAGATTTAAGACGAAGAAAAAATACCCAACTATATTTAATGTAAGCATCATAAAACATGAGATTCAATTGAAGAAGGTCTCCATAAATTAGAACAAATTAATGCCAAAGGTTCAGAGGCAAAAGAATTTGACCAAGAAAATGAAAGTCTATGACTCTTACTAATTGCACAACTTGAACAAAGAGTTTGTGAACTACGTTTATTGGACATGACACGAATATTATTATCATGCAAAATACTACTAACTACTAGAGGAGCTGGGTGACCGAGCCTTTCATGCCAAGTAGACAAGGAGGTAAGATGACATCGAACCATACTACGAACACCACACAGTAGAGAAAAGAGCCTGTTGTTATTCCGGCCTTGAAGAAGTATCTGCTTGGAATTGAGGTCCTTTACAATAAAAAAAAGTATCAAAAAATTCAATGGAAACATTATTAGCTTTGGTTAGTGCACTTATAGATATCAAATTAGAATTGGAATTAGGCACATGTAATATATACATTAGATAATTGTAAAGGTTTATGACAAGTGGAAATAGCAGACGAACCAACATCTTTAATAGGGAGAGTTGTTCTGTTACCTAAATGCACTTCTTTTGAACTATAATATTCAGAGTGAAGATCAAGATGTCCCAAATCCATAGCAAGGTGATGAGTTGCTCTGCTATCTAAAAGCCAAGACAAATTGAAAGGAGCAAGCGTCGTATGATTGGTGGTGGGCGACGAGGGTCTGTAATTTTGGGATCTCGGCGTTGGGCATTGTCGGGACATATGACCATACATAGAGCAGTTGTGACATTTGAAAGTGGATATGTCAAGAGGGGCGGCTGTGGTTTGATGAAGAGGTCTCGTTGTAGTATGTTGTAGCTGATGGTATTGGAGAGAGGACTACCGATGATTAGAGGGGTTGAAAGTATATGATTGTTGAAACTGTGATCGGCCTCGACCTCAGCTATGAGAGATTCTAGCAGATGACTTGTAGGTGTGATGGGCGGTTGGATAATACATTTTGGGAATAAATAATTATTTCCGTTTGAGATGTCGCTCTTCGGTCATTAGAATTCCTAGTAAGTCATCAAAAGAAATGGTACGTGTGGCATACGTACGACAAACATCTCGCAAAGGACTATGGAGTCCATAAAGAATTAAATCAACTAAATCATCATCTAGAATAGGAGATTACAGAGATGATAATCGATTGGTAAGAAGTTTCGCACGTTGCATATATTCTGCAACCGATTCTAATTTGGACTTTACTAGTGTTTGGAGTTGCTGCTTAAGCTCTCAGGATTGTGCTTTCAAATGAGACGCATATGCATGCTCAAGTTTGAGCCAAGCGGCCTGAGTGTTTTGAACACCAATAATCTGAGGGAGCAAGGATGGCAAAATTGAGTTAAATATCCAGGAGAGAACTTGTTAATCTTAACAAACCAAGTCAAAAATTCATGATTCGGTGTGATATTCGATAGATTCTCGGAGGGGGTGGTTGTTTTTCTATCGATATGCTTGATTAATCCACACCCGGCTATCATTGGAGTGATCAAAGTCCTCCATAACATATAATTGTGGGATTCAATTTTGATAGGAAGCTGATGCGAAAAGGATGGAGTGGCGGCAGTGTTTGATTCAACGACGACAGTAGAAATGACTTTTGAAATCGTTCTAGACGTGGCCATTAGAGTTGGAAGAAGATGAACGACGTTAGGAAAAAAGAAGGGCGGCATCGACGTGAGCCCCGAACTCTGATACCATGAAACAATAAGGAATGAGAATAACACTCTCTACAATACGGGTTTTACAATTAAGGAGTACATTGGAGTCCTTTCTTATATATTAAGAGAGTAGTATATTTATTAATAATCAATTAGGGTTTTACAATTACAGAATACAATGGAGTCCTTTCCTATATAGGACTTTACTTATATACTAATTAGGACTTTAAATATATACTAATTATGCATAAATACAATTACACTAAATAGGAGAATAATATCTGTCAAAGTAAATAAAACTCAAGTAAATAAAGTATGTAGAGTCTGAGGAGCAAAAGATCAACCACAAGCATTTTTATCCTGGTTCATCCTCCTATCTACATCCAGTCCATGAAGTATCTCTCAAACCATTTATTGTTTTGACATACAACTTTAAATTTTTTTGTTCGACTCTTTTTTATCTTCGAAACAACATCCACTGTGATATTTCTTTTTGAAAGTATGTTAAAAGCCATAAAATTTTATTAATTTATGTATATTTAATTGTTAAATCTTTTATAACTGATATGTAAAGTGAAGTTATCATATGTGTACATATAGTGTTTTGGCAATAAATATATGATGGAAGTCTATTATAAGTCTATTAGATATATTTGTTAAAATTAGATTATAAGTCTGTTATAAGTCATAAAATTTACCAAAATATATGTATAATTAATAGTTAGAGTTTTTTTTTATCATAGATATCTATAACATGAATAAATGAGTTGTGTATGTAGTGTTTTGGTTAATGAACATCTGATAGAATTCCATTATAACTTTGTTAGATTTATGTTAGAAGTTTGTTAGAAGTCTATTATAAATATGTTAAAAACCATAAATGTAACAAAATACATGTATAATTATTGGTTATTTCTTTTATAATATATATCTAATATAAATTTGTCCTATGTGTTAAATATGTGTAATGCTTTGCCCAATGAACATTTGATAAAAAAAAAACCTTTGTTATATGTTAGGTGTTTGTTAGATATCTATAGTATAATGAGCTCGGATGCATAACTATTAGAATCGAAGCAAAAAAACACAAATTAGAATCGAAACACAAAAAACACAAACTATTATTTGTCTAAAGTATCTATTATTTGTCTATTAGATATGTTGTATTTTGAAATATAACGATCCTATATGCATAGCTATTAAAACTGAAACAAGCAAAATAAGTTGATATAATAGGTATATGTTAAGATTATATCATATCAGCAGAATACAAATTATATTAGTTACATAGAACAAGCAAAGTTATTTATTAAATATATATTAAGTGTTGTATTTTGTAGTATAATGATTTCATATGCATAATTATAAAAATTGAAACAAAAAAACAAAATTTTAAAGAAAAAAGAGTTGATATATTAGGCTTATACTTGGATTTTATCGTATCAACAAACTACAAATCAGATCAGTTACACAAAGCAAGCAAAAATATCTATTCGATGATGTTTGTAATATGTCTATTTTGTATTTTGTTATATATATAGATGATGATGATGATGTGTGTATGTGTGAAGATAACAAAATACAAAAACTACACACTCACTCAGAAGATTGACAAAGCTAAAAGACAAAAAAGCTCAAAAGTACGTCAGAAAGAAGGGCATCTATAAAAGCTGAAGTTCTAAAAGTTATAAAAATCACAGATTAAGTCTGATTACCAGAAGATAATCATAGAGAATCTCTTCAAAAGGCAAAAGATGAATTCTCAGAAGAAGGTCTCACAAGCTATCGCTCAGAAGACAAAATGTTAATCAATTTTCAGAAATACAAAATCAGAGGTTTGGGCTATCAAGCAAATATCATCTAGAGAATGTTAGGCTAAAAAGAACAATCAACCTCTTATTTAATGCAAGCATCTAAAGATTGAACAAATCAAATCAAGACTCTAAAAAGAACCCAACACTCACAAGTCAGAAGCATGAAGAATACTTCAATGTTAAGATCATCAAAACTCTTGGAATATGACACCAAGGAAAAACTCCATGATTAGAGTAATCAGTCAGAGGAGAAAAATCTCAGAAGAAAGCACAAGAGAATAACTCCAAAGAGAAGTATTTTCTTAGAGTCAAACGTGTCAAAAGAAGCGCAACAAATTGAAATTTAGTCTTAGAGGCTATCTCTAAAAATTTAAGAGTAGCCAAGCTAAGAAGGACAACACTTTGAGACTTAAAAAATCTCGAGCATCAAGTTCCTCAGAAGCATCAAATATCTCTGAGGAATTGAAGATCTCTGGGCAACTCACGTGATCCCACTTTTCCAAGAGTAGTTGTCTCAATCTCTAAAATCCTAAGAAGTTGGATATCTGACTTTCACTAAAAGAGATAGGACACCACCAAGAAAGTGAGTTGACAAGATAGAACACCCAACTGGCAGTAAATGCCAATGCACCCAAAAGAGAAGTCTCCCTACTTCAAGATGGTCTAACAAAACTAGGGTTCAATGAAACTTCAATCTCTCATCTAGAAAAGCTTCTCAAGCCTCATAAGATAAATCAATTCTCTACAAATGGAAAACCTCAAAAGAAGAATAGCACTCAGAAAAGACCAATGCCAAAGCAATTGGAACCATTTAACATATGTCAACCACTGACATATAAAGAAAGGAGGAAACAAGAGGATCACTGCAAATTTTATGGGAGAAATAACACAATACAAGCATTTGCAAATTCCAAAATGGATACTATGATGAGTATCCATGGCCTGATTTTATTACTAATAGTGAAAGACTTGATCAGAATTGGGCACTTAAATCCTTTTGATATGTTTTACAGATTAGCCTAAGATCTATGGACAACAAGAAGATATGGTACATTGATAGTGGATGCTCAGGGAATATGACTGGTGATAAAAACTCATTCGTCACATTAAACTTAAAGAAAGGATGAAGTGTCAGCTTCAGAGACAACAAAAAGGGAAAAATCCTCGGAAGCTACACCATTGGCTCTGAGATCCTTATAGAAGAAGTCTCGCTTGTAGGTGGACTAAAGTTCAGCCTTCTAAGCATCGCACAACTATGTGACAAGGGCAAAAAGTAGTATTTGATTCCAATGGTTACTCAATCATTGATTGTAAGTCCAACTCTACTCTTCTTTATGCACCGAGATCAACAATGTTTATATGATTAGTGTATCATGCAAAATAAATAAATTTGCTTTGTATCAAAAGAAGAAGAATCGTGGCTTTGGAACAAAAGATTTGGACAGGTCAGTATGAATCTTCTGTCAAAATTCGCCAAATAAAAACTTTTTGAGGGTTTTCCCAATATGTCTTTTTAAAAGGATCATTTATGCACAACATGTCAGTTAGTAAAACAAACTAGAAAAAGCTTTAAATCTAAAACTGACTTCTCATCTAAAATACCTCTAGAACTTCTTGACATTGAATTGTTTGGACTTGTTCATCCAACAAGTATAGGGGGAGGTAGATTCACAATTGTTGTTATGGATGATTTCTCTCACCATACATGGGTCATCTTTCTCAATAGTATAGATGAAGCATTTGCAAACTTCTCAAAATTGTTCATTCACATTAAGGTAGAACAGGACATAATAATCTCATGATTAGCAGTGACCATGAGCAAGAATTTGAGAATTGACAATTTGCTCAATTATGTGAGAAAAGAGAAATTGAACACAACTTCTCTGGCCCACATACACCTTAACGAAATGGTGTTGTTGAAAGGAAAGACATAACCATAGTCGAGATGACTCACACTATGTTTAGTGACAACATTCTACCAAAGTATTTTTGGGGAGAAGCTGTCAGCACCACATGCTACATTCTTAATAGAGCTCTCAGCATACTTGAGTTAGATAAGACTCCTTATGAGCTCTAGAAAGGTAGAAAGCCCAAAATAGGATATTTTAGAGCATTTAGATGCAAGTGTTTCATAATTAACACTAAAGAATATCTTGGCAAATTTGATCCTAAATCTGATGAAGTAATTTTCTTGGGCTACCCAAGACATAGCAAGGTTTACAGAGTCGCTATGCCATAGATGGCCTGTTGCAACAAAAAAGGCTAGAGTTGCCATAAAAGAGTGACAATTTTAAAGGAAAATAGTCCTTTTGCGATAAAAATTGTAAAAGTGTCAAAAAAATTGCAAAAAGAAGAAAAGTCGTTGCCGGTGCCACGATCATTTTAAAACAGTTGCAAAAAACTAAATGAATAGTAAAATTTGACGTAGCGAGAACTTGAAATTTTAGATGCCTCCTAACTCCCCTTGAAAATAGACTGAAATTTAGAAAAAAAAATAAAAAATAAAATAATAAAACTTTAAGAACAAGATATAAAAGGTAATTCTCTCTCTTCTCTAGTTTTCAATCGGCAGACTAATTCCTATCTCCGGCTTCTTCTCTTCCAATTTCTCTTCCAATTCGACTCACCGAAACTAAAATTCTTGATACCATAGTTAATTCTCTCTCTCTTAATCTATATTCTAGGTTTTTTGATCTAACTCTCCAAAACCCAAAAACCGATTTGTGCTTTCTCCCTTCCTAGATGTTCTTTGGAATGAAATCCAGAGAAGGATTTGCTGACCATTGTTGACTAAGGATTTTAAGATTATTATTCATCGCTTCTATTAGTAGAAGAAATATGGCAAATGATTTTAGAAAAAATGTTGAGCAAAATCATTGAGAGATGTGGCAATCACCAGCTCACACTTTACAGGTATCCATTTATCTCTTTCTCTCTTTTTCCTAAATTGACGCATTCCCTCTTTTCTTAATAATCAATTTCTCTATTTTTTGTGTCTTCTTTTGAATTTCCGATTTGGGTATGGTCAAATTGTTGAATTCACTTGCTAAAAGCAAAGAACTCATCTATTTTGCTTTGCTGCTTATTTATCTACTTGTTGGAGCTTAATCCTCAGGCTTTTTTTTTCTTTTCATACAAGCATTAGGAAATTACTTTTTGATAGATGGCTTTTATGTTAATGGTATTATTGATTCTAATTTTAGGACATGTAGATTTTGTTGTCTAGATTTAGAATGTTTATTAAGCTCATATAAACTGTGACTCTGGCAGATTTTTGCATTATACAGCTCATAATGTGTCATATGTGTTAGCTCTAATATCTCTCTGGATAATGCTGGAAATCCATAGTCCTAGGTTCAGCTCCAAGCAACTTGAGTTATTGGAAAAGTTGAGAAAATTTTAGAGTTCCATTTAGGAAAGAAAGGATGCTTATTATAGCTATCAATGTGGTTGTAAGAAATTATATCTCTGACTTTCTGTTTATGTACTAGTTTTAAGGGGCTAGTTAGCTGTAGAGTCGTCTAAAGAATAATGTTTTCCTTCTATTTTTCTCTGTTTCTACAAGTTTCATGTGGCATTGCTAGCTTGTATTTGTTTATGTTGATGTTTAGCTAGAGAGTGGAAATCAAAACCGAGTTTACTACTAATATCTTTGCAATTGAATAAGTATTTTTGCGATGTTTCATCGATCATAACTCAAAGAATTGCTGGCTAATGGCTCAACATTGAGACACCCTTATTGGCTTAATACTTACCTTGTTTGCAGTCTAGCCACATTTTGGCAAAATTTGATTTTTTATTTGGATGTGGGAATTCTCTATCTTTTGTGCATGTTTAAAGGGGAAGTGATTTATCAAATACCAGTTTATATTTTTTTATATTGGGCGAAAATTAAAAAGTGATTAGTAATGGTTTAGTTTAAGTGAGGTCAGTAATGGGTGTGGTGGCTTTTATAGGTTAGTTAAATTTCCAATGAGTTTAATTTATTTGTTTTAATCTATTACTCTATATTTCATTTGATTCATTTTAGAGGCTTAACAAATGTGGTCTTCTTCTCTTTCTAGTAAGTTCACATTAATGATCATTCTGCATTGAAAGTTAAATAAATGTCTTCGTCTCTATGTTTTCTTCCCTTCTTTGTGCTTATTTGAGCTTCCTTGTTGTTTATAGTTTACAATCTATTATATTAACTACTTGTATTTTCTAGTTAGAAGATTTTATTTGTAGCCATTGACATTTAAGCTTAATTTCTCATCAATTTCAATAGAAAGGCAAGTTGGAAATCATCTTGAGGCCATTCTACTTTACGGTCTAAGGAGCGATACGATAAGCAACAGTTTTGCTAAAATTAAGTGAAGCAAATTCCGATTCTGACTTTGCAGGGTCTACAAGGGACATAATTCCCCATATTGGCCATGATTCTCTCAAAAGCCTCCATTTGATGAAGGCGAGCACTGACAAGTTATCGGACAGGTAAGACACTTTTGAAATTTTGCTTTTATATCTATCCGTGTAGGGTTATGGTATGTAACTTAACTGATTTGGTTTGTTATTATGTTAGAATGTTAATTATTCCATTGAAATGCTAGTTGAGTTGTTATTTTTTTTTGCTTCTTCAGTGATTGATATGAAAAATGTATGGCCTGAAACCTTGTCTAGTTATGAATCTCGGTGAATGAGCAAGTTTAGTTAAGGTAAATAATTGTCATATGAAAATGTTTTTCAAGTCTTGCTTCTTTTCTATTTTTATTTTTTATTTATTGTTCGATCTATTTGAGAATGTGTTCTCATCAAACCGAAGGTAAGATTCTTATTCAGAATGGTGAAATTTGAGCCATATTGAATTATTGCAGATATGTGTATTTAACGTACATTGAGAGTTTTATTTACTTCAGGCCGTTGAGATTATGCTTTTGGATCTTCTGAGTCTTCTATGCTTTTAGACATATATATGGTTCGTGATGTTTTAGACTGAGAGCCTCAGACATATCACCGGGTATACTGTTTTCTCTTGTTGTTTTTTCCATATTAGCTTTCATTCTGGTACGTATACTATAACTTAGAAAATTCTTGAAAGTCGCAATGCCCTTCCTAGTTGAACCAATGGATTAGGACATTCTCTATCATTAGCTATTTATATACTTATCTAGATCTGTCCATTTCAAGTATATATACTTGTCAACGTAGATCTTTATTATATGTATTCAACTTTATTTTGTTGTTTCTCCATTCTGCATTCCTATCTTTAGCTATTGGCTTAGTTTTTAATATTTATCAAACCTTGTTGCAGATTTTTCTTGTCTGACAGATGACACTAGTCTAAGAGAAGCTTGAAAGAAATATGGTGAAGTCATGGAAGGTATTTATTTCTTTTTAAGCTATAACCATATTTTTATTTTAAGTTCCATTAACTAAAAATTCATTTCTAGTGGTGATATTCAGTAGCAAAGTTATATTTTTTAGAAAAGTAGAAATTTATCGGTGAGCAAAGAAATTTTTTTTTTGCTATATTGATTGGTATATATTATTGTATATATGGTACTGAAATTCGGCATGAAATTTAGGGGAAAATAGTTTTATCACTTCTCTTAAACTTTTTTCCTTGTCAGGCAAAATTGTTATAACTTTCATTATTTAAATAACTATTGACATTAGATTTTTGTGTTGAATCCTACTACATTTTTTTCACGCTTTGTAATCTAAAACTGAGTACTTCTATATTGGTGTTCTGTAATTGCTATCTAATTGTTTAGTTAATTTTTTTGTGTCAATAAGTTTTTTTATACACCTTCAGCTTAAATTTTCAATTAAAATTATACAATCTGCCTTACTTTGTTTAGATACCTTTAAGCACAAAAATAGTCTCGGACTCTTTTATGTCTAGATAGGTTGTTCATCAGGCGAGGTGCTTGAGGCACAAGGGCCAGTGCCTTGCAGAGGGTCAGGCGAGGTGCACTTTTTGCGCCTCAAGAGCGCCTGATTGTTTCATGATATTTATAAGGTCTACAACTTACATTAAATGTTTGAATCTACATTTCGTTGCCCTACTTTTGTTTCATTTTCTTATTTTGTTTTTTTAGGTAGAGGCAACCTCAAATAAAATGTTTAATTTGCTCCAGATTTATATTAAGTGTATAATTCTTAGATACTTTAAATCTCTATTTTAAGTTTTTAACATGGCAATATATGAGTCCATTGACTATTTTATTGGTAACCTTTTGCGATCACTAGTACTTACTAGGTTATTGCCTTGCTTTTGTTTCATTTTCTTACTTTGGATTTTTTTGTAGGTAACAACTCCAAACCCAGAGTGTGTAATGGCGTACAATTAGTTTATATCTTGTACTTTTTTACTTTATCTTATTCGAATTAAGATACAATTAATTATTATGTATTATGAATTATTTAAATTAGAAAAATTTTAATGTATATTGAATTTTATATTATTATATTAATAATATTGGTTTTATAGGAATTTATATTTTATAAAATTTGTGCTATTTAAAAAATTTGGAATAAAAAGGGTTGCAAAAAGAGGAAAATAGGTTGCAATTGACTACAGTATTACGGTAAAAATGGTTGTAATAATTGATAAATTCATTGCAAATGATAAATAAGTATCATAAAAAATGGTTGGAAATGTGGTAATTAGGTTACCATAGGATATTTAGACGTTGTCGAGAACGCGTTGCAATAATCGTTGCTATTCCGCCGTTAATGGGGCCGTTAATAGGCATTCACATTAACTCGTTGGACCCTATGGTAATGGCGTGAATTGGTTGCCTTTGGAGCCAAAAATCATTGCAATAGGTGATTTTTGCATCGGTTTTCAAGTGGTTGCAAAAATCGTTGCAATAGGCACTTAAGGCAACGACCAAAAAACCAACCAATTTAAAAAAAAACGTTGCAAAAACCCCTATTGCAACCTTTTGACTCCTTTTTGCAAGCTTTTTATGTTGTTGCAACAGACCATCTATGGTATAGTGAGTCTTTAACAAAAGAGCAAACACATTAGAAGAATATGTACATGTAGACTTCGATGAGACTAACCATGCAAGAAATCAAAGAAATTCCTCGGAAGATGATGAAATCATCCCTCAGAAGGAGAATAACCCAGAAGCCACTGTTGAAAATTGTGATCAAACAATTTCATTTGGGAATACCCAAGAGCAATTCGAGCAAAACCAAGTGCCAACTCCTCCTCATAACATTCAAAGAGAAATCAGGACTCAAAAAGCTCACACCCTAGATCATGTGATTGATAATGTTCACAATGCAGTGTTAACGAGAGGACAACTTCAGAAGATGACTAGCCATCCAACATTCGTATCAATCATGGAGCCAAAGAAGTTTGAAGATTTAGAACATGATGAAAATTGGATGATGGCAATGCAAGAAGAGTTGGACCAATTTGCTCGAAATGATGTGTGGGATTTAGTCCCTTTTCCCAAAAACAAGCTTGATGAAGAAGGAAATATCGTTGATAACTAGGCAAGGCTAGTTGCTCAAGGATACAATCAACAAGAGGGGATTGGTTATAGAGAAACCTTCGCCCTTGGTCCCAGACTTGAACCAATCAGAATACTATATGTTTTTGCATCCTATATGAACTTTAAATTGTTTCATATGGATGTAATAAGTGCTTTTCTCAATGGAGTAATCTTATAAGAAGTTCATGTGAAGCAACTACTAGGATTTGAAGATCTAAAACATCCTACTCATGTATTCAAGTTAAATAAAGCACTCTATGGATTGAAGTATGCTTTGAGAGCTTGGTGTGAGAGATTAACAAACTTTCTCATATCCAAGGGATACATTAGAGGCAAAGCTGACACCACTCTATTCATCAAAAGGAGAAGCAAGGATATCATTTTTATTCAAATTTAAGTGGATGATATCATCTTTGGAGCAAAAAATGAAGATCTATATAAGGAATTATGTAATCAGATGAAGAATGAATTTGATGTATCCATGATGGGGGAACTCACTCTCTTTCTCGAACGCCATATCAAGCAAAGCTCAGAAGGAATCTTCATAAGCCAAACTAAATAAGCTAGAGAAGTTCTAAAGAAATTTGATATGGATAAAAGTAAGTCTATTTCAACACCTATGGCCTCCAACACTATCCTGTGCAAAGATTCTGAAGGAAAATTTATAGAACAAAAGCTCCACATAGGGATCATGGGCTCATTCCTCTATATAACTGCCTGTAGACCATACATTCATTATGATGTCTCCTATTATGCCAAATATCAAGCAGATCCAAGGGAATCTCATCTCTCAGATATCTTATTGGAACTGTTAATGTAGGACTCTCGTATCCCAACAATGGAGATTTCATACTCAACAGTTATACAAATGTTGACTATAGAAGGGACAAGCTTGAAAGGAAGATCACCACCGAAGGATGTCACTTTCTTAGAGATTGGGTAGTCTCATGGTATAGTAAGAAGCAGGAATTTATAGCTCTTTCCGCAACAGAAGCAGAATACATGGCAGCCGAAAGTTGTGTAACTTAGATCTTGTGGATCAAACAATAACTTAAGGACTATAGGGTAAAGACTGGATGTATAGAAGTCATGTGTGACAACATAAGTGACATTGACTTATCAAAGAATCCAGTTTAACATAGCAGGATGAAGCATGTCAACATCAAGCATCACTTGATCAGAGATCATGTCTTGAAAAGGATGTGAAGCTAGTCTACATTCCAACAGATAAACAATGTGCTGACATTTTTACCAAGCCACTTAGCAAAGAACAATTCAACAGCCTCCGAGGCGCAATTGGAATATCAAATCTTGTGAGAGTCACTACCAAGTGTCAAAAGATAACCCTACTTCCGAATATGTGACACATGTACGGAGATTCAAATAATCAAATGCCAAATGCATTTGAATTTCAATAGGCGAAAAGAACTCTTATGCGTGGTAAATTTACTAAAAATGGTTCACCTTTTTACTGTTAATCATGCCGTGAGTTCACTCATTAAAAATTGAAGGTTTATTCGAAAACCATTACATAAAGACTTAAATACCCCTAGATTTGATAAATAGTATTTTAAAACTCCCAAAATTCTCATCTTCAACCTTACGCTTTCAAAAATCTCCAAAAGTAAAACCTCTGCAAAATTCCCCGTCTCTAAACACTCAAACTATCAAATGGCTCCTAAGATATCAAACCATGCCACGACCAAATCTAAAAAAAGAGATTCCTCTTCAAAATTCACACCTGTGAAATTCACTAAGAAGCCGACTAAAGTAGAGGCTCAACCATATTTACAGATGATTATCTGCTCATCACTACACCATTCGTAGGAATAATCAAGGAGTTGAAGATGACCTCATGGATTGGCATGAGTGATCCCAATTATACTTGGTTAGTTAGAGAATTCTATGTTAATCTTAAGTATCTTAGAGATAGTCTCCAAACAGAGGAGAGGGGTACCACCATCACTATTACTCCATAACTGCTTGAAGAAATCCTTTAGGTGCCTGTAGAAGGTATGATTCTAAGAAAGCAAGCAGATGTAAGGCATAAGGACATTAAGTAAAATGAAAGTTTGGACTGCCTAAGGAATACAAGGGGGAGAAAATCTCCACATACATAGATGCTGACAACAAAAGACTCTATTATGCCATAGCTAAGTCACTACTTCACAAACTCAATGCTCCAAATTCTATGTCCAATCTAGAACACTGCTTAATGTAATATATGAGGAGCCATAAGAAGATAAATTTCCAAGTGATCATTATCTACCACATTCTGAAGCACTAGTGGAGCATGGGTGGACTTATCACCTTGATTTTGAAAATCAAAATTGTTGGTCCCTATGCGTATAATTCAATGAGTCGAAGGGGGGGGGGGTGAGTGACTCGCTAGATTAAAACAGTAAAATTTTTCATGATTAAATAATTCTTCGCTGAGTAGGTCAGCCAACTAAGTAGAAACAGAGAAAAACTTCAACTTCAAAGTAAAGAATACAGATATTTATACTGGTTTAGCAACCTGTGCCTACCTTTAGTCCCAAGAGAGTGTTTTGGCTTTAATCCACTAATCTCAACTCCTTTACCCTAGGAGCAGAAGCCTTTCACAAGAGTTTCTCTGTTACAATAAGTACCCTCCAAACTGCAATCACTCACCCGCTGGCTAGAATACCCTCTTCTATCAGCAACTCAACAAAGTTCAAACAAGAGCTGGATTCAACTTATAAAAATGTTTATCCAGTTACAATAATTAGATTTTAAAATTGAAATGGTCTATTTTATTCTCTCTTGAAATAAAGTAGATTCTCGCTGATTAGTTGCTTTCTTGATTGAATTTGTTTAAGTGCTATGATTTTGACAGGGATTCAGCTTAGTAGAAATTCAGGTGTATTCACCAAGTTCTAACATTTGCCTTCTTGATCCTTTTTAGATGAAATTAAGAATTTAGCCGTTTAACTTACTTTAGCATCTTCTGTAATTTGATAGCTAAGCTATCCACCTGTTGTTTCTTCAATTTGATATGTTAAGAGATAGAATCACATCGTTGTGAGATAGAAATCAATCTGTTGTGAGACAGATTGAATCAGAGCTTCAAATTTGAATTCCTTTCTCTTTGATGCCGAAAAACCATTAGAGAGAAACTTCGTTGCCCTACTACGTATCATCTTCCTATTCCTTCTAGAAATCTGACAAACTTGTAGAGGCACACAATTGCAGGAGATACACGCTGCAACAATCTGATTTTACTTTGTCTTCTTGCAGCATTTCTCCGGATAATCTTTATCTTCATCAGCACTGCACTTTTTATCTTTGTTGCGTCCCTAAGTTCCTTTGTCTTATGTATGACATCATTCATTAATATCGGTAAAAGTTTAGACTAAAAAGCAAGATTTTATATTTCCTCAAATGGAAAGGTCAGCGCAATTGAATAATTGAAGTAACTCAGCTAAGATGTATACAAAAAGCACAACTGAAACCAAATCTAAATAATGAGCGCTGAGTGAATAGTTCTTAGTCAGCAGACTAAGATAACAACTCAACTTAAAACAATTCAAAATTAAACCATAGAACTGGGTTAACCAAGATCTTTAATTCTACCCTTGAACTAAAATACTTAGCCACAACGATAGTCGAACTGATTTAGCATCATTATTGATTTGATTAACTTAACAAAGCTAAACTGACATGATCAAAACTTTAAGCACTACTAAGTCAGTCCAACTTTGTGCAGGGTTCAACAATCTCCCCCATTTTGATCAATGGCAATTAACTGAGTGAGAAATTAAATCAATAAGTTATTTAGATTAGAGTTGCCTCACAGCAGATGGTTGCTCCTATATGGTTCAGTATCCTTCTAACTCAGAGTGAATGCTAACTCCTCCATAATAATTGACTTCTCTTTGGGTACTTCTCATAGATTTCTCCATGGTCAGTTAAGTATATATAGCATATGTATGAGAAGTTAAGAAGATCTTAACTTAGAATAGAAATGGCAATCTTTCATAAATAACTTGAGTATAGATCTACAATCCGTTAACTTATACTAAGTTTACAATGAGCACTAAGGATAATAAAGTTCTATTCTAATTAGAATTTCTGAGGTAGAATCGGTTCTTAAAGCGATGCAGCCTTTCTCTGGAATTCATTCTCATACCATCTAGATTTCTTGGGCTTAGCTGGTATAGGATCCTTGCCCTTCTGCCTCCTTAGCTCAATAAAGTCTCTTTCGATATACTCTATCCCTCTAGACATCTCGTAGCTTGCCTCAACAATCCTAGCAACACTTTCCTTCTCCTCTCTCTCTCTCTCTTCTTACTATCTTTCTCCCCCATTGCCATTGATTCCAAAATGGCTTGGGCTTGAAGATCAAAGGACTCAAGGACTTCTCAAAAGCGATCAGATCACCAAAGATGTGAGTTTTAAAGTTCTTGACCGAATTCTCATAGATTTCATCTGATAGAAAGTGCCGCGTTCTGAGAAAAGAAAACAGTGCCACAATAACCCTAGACTGAGATTGACTGACTCTAAATTGAGCACCCAGTCCTTTTATTAAGATTTGAGTTAATCTTGACAGTGCCCTCTCCTGGCTGTTCTCCCTTAGCATCTTCTCAAACATATTAGAATGTTGCATGTTAGAAGATAACTACTTGTGGATCAAATCTAAGGCTTTACCATCATTAATGACATTAGCATGAGTAGAGTTGATTTGATCACGAATATGACCAATCTTGTTGTACAAAGATGGTTCCTGCTCAGCTTCTGACATAATAATGTCTCTATTCAGCACATCAGAAATATTCAACTTCTTTAATGCCTTCATAATTCCTTCTTCTGAGGCCTTAACTCCCTATAATAGCTCATCCTTCTCCTGACTAAGCTCGTTAGAGTTTCCTTGATTTTGCTGAATAACATATGTCACATCATCTACTGCCTTAACTAGAAACCTTAGCTTATATACATTATCTTCATTCTCCTTATTTAGGATACTGTACCCATTGAGTACTACTTGCAAGCTCAGCAGTACATGATTGAATGTATCTATCATGTAGTTTCTGAACTATCTCTCATTATAGATCACTTCATTCTACTTTTCATATATCTTCATCATTAGCTCCTATAGCTCAGCAACCTCCACAAAGATCATCTTTCCTACCTATAAGACTTAGAATAGGTAACACCTGTGATACAACTGCTTTGGTTAGTGAAAATGCTATGGGAACAGCCTTCATGTGCTCTTTAAACTCCTCAACAACCTTCATAAACCCTTGCACTGGCTCACTAGCCCTTGCAAGTCTCCTCAGCACCTCCTTAGACAGGAGAGACTTGACCATAGCTATTTCAGTCTCCTCCTCTGTCCTAAGTGCTAGAAATTTCTCCCTACCAAGTCTCCTTATCTCTCTAAGCATCTCAACATTAGGGTTTAGTTGGGGTTGAGGTTGTTATTTCTTAGTATGGATCTCTTCAATGGTTGGACCCTTGTGAGGTGATCCTTTCAATAAGAATAGTGTATGAGTGGAAGATCCAACTAGTGATAGGAGTGGAATAATGTCTAGGTTGGCTATTTGGTCAGAGTGAGAGGTAGATGATGGTTGTGTTTGTTCAAGGTTGATCAATGGTTGCATAGAGATGAGTTTTGGTGAGAGTGGTGTTTAGGTAGAAGATGTAGGAAATAGAAGGGTTTCTTCTGGCTACACCTTAGCCTTCTTAAGGTCTTGTGTAATCCTTGTTAACTTCTTGGCAGCCAACTTCTTTCTTAGCTGACCAACAGCAGGCACAAGTACTGATGTAGATACTTATCCTTCAGCTTCTCATTCTAAACCTGCATCATCATCCTTCCTCTTCCTGTACCTAGCAAGAGGAACATCCTCCTAAATTTTAGCTAAAGAAGCCTTCTCCTCTTCATTCTCCTTAAGAGTTGGCTGACTCACAAACTGAGTCCTCTTATGAAATCTGGATCTTTTTTGTAAAGGGACATCATTTGGGGGAGAGCTGACTTGATTTGCCCTATTCCCTTCTTTCTTGAAGTCTTTCCTAACCTCCTTATTCCCTTCTTTCTTTCCTTCTTTCTTCTTAGTTTGCTGACTTATTCTAGCTAGCTCCTTCGCCACAAATGCCTTTAGAGTTTGATCCTCATCATTGGGATGGATGGGTTTAAGCTGAAATCTAACCTTGGACCTTGGACTCTTACCTCTACTTGATTCAGCCTATTATACTTTCTAGAAATGAAGATTGTGAAATGAGCATTGTTAAGGACCTTAGACTCAATTAAGTTATACTCATTGTTGTTCTTTACACAATAGCCTTCCAAGTCCAGTTCATAAGTCCTGCAAATCTCCATAATGAGATGTCCATACACCATGCGCTTGAAGACCTTGAGGAACCTATGAAGAATGGCCATAGTCCACTTGTGAGCCAACGAGGGTTTAAGGGGAATGCAAGCGGGGTGCGAGGCGGCGGGGCATGTTTGATTTGGTTTGAGAAAATCCAATTTGCTTAAATGCATGTCTCTTTATATAATAAAATGTTTGATTTTATTAACGAGAAAATTATATTAATATTTTTCACGTAAAGTTGTTGAGTGTGAAAAATGTGGCTTTTTATAAGCAAAAAATGTGATTATATTGAGAAATATATTTACACATTTTAATAAAAGAAAATATTTTTAAAATAAAGCATTTTTATTTTATTTAAAAATAAAATAGATTCGCCACCCGGTTTAGCTACATCGGGAATCGTTGTATGCTGATCCAAAATGGAATTTTTATACCAAAAAGAAGATAAGATTCTAAGTTCGGACGTAATAGTTACTTTATTTAGAATATAAATTCATAAAATAAACTGGGCATTATAACGGCTTAATAAATTGATAATTTCTAGCAAAATTTTGGCAGGGTAACGGCAATACTTGTGATTTGGCCTGGAGACTAGAATAGAGTTTCCTCACATTCTGGATGTTTATTCGTACCTACAAACTTATTTATACATATTATAATTTAAGCCGCTCTAGTGGTTCACTTAACCAGACAAATGAGAATGCAATGCGTAATAATAAAGTAATAAAAAATGAATTTTAAATTTGGGCTTAGAGCCAATTACCCTCAGTTACCTTTTCATTTGTCCCAGATGATGTGAGAGCTGGTGCGGGACCGAAGTTGTTAGAATGATTGTTGATGTGGAAAATAGGTTCAACCCAAGTTATGGCTATAATCTAGGATTATTTGGAAAGGAAAATGCGGGGCTTTTAGGAAATTGAGTCTTTTTTAGACCGAAGATCACTATGAGATCTTTAGCTAAAAAGATAGAGAAATGAGTTTATACCTGATATAGGTAGTAAAGCTCGGATTTGGAAGTGTTTTGGCAGAGTTTCGGGACTTTTAGGACTCCCGAAACGAAATTAGCATAATAGGATTTTACATTGCGTTTCAGTCTGAAATGGAAAGGGGTAAGCTGCTACTAATAGTAGGGAGGTAATGAGCCGGCGGACTCATCGTGTAGGTAATGAGCCTACGGGCTCATTTCCTACTTGAGTGCAAATCTAGCAAATATGTTAGTAAATCTCATGAATCTTACCGAGATTTTATTTTTTTTACAACAGATAGGCGATGAACCCGCAGTTCATTATGCATTTGTTGACCAAACTTTGACTTTTTGATTTTTCAGTAGGAAATGCTAAATCGAAGCTTCTGTGGAATGTGGATTTTTTAATTTTGTATTTTTTGGATGACAATTTGGTCTTTTTGGCTCTCTTGTCTAATCACTGATTGAAATAGGCATTATTCCTCATCGGGCCGGAACGGACCTATGCTAATAGTTTGCCCCTCTCATACATAAATTTCATTCTAGAAATTTAGTCGTATACGAAAAAAAAAATAGTGTGATGCAGAATGAGTTCAAATATTTTTTATTGACAAATTTTGAAACAAAAATATTTTTGTCCCTTCGATTAAAAATGTTCAAATGAATGAAAATGATTAGATCAAAATTGATCGGGGGTCGAAAAATTATTTAGAATTATTTTTAAGGCTGGAATGCAGGAGATGCTATGTAAAAATAGCTTTTAGGTCCGCTTGTTTTGGAAACAATGCAGAAAATGCATGAAAAATGCAAAAAAGTTGAAAACAGGTAATGAACCCGTTGCTCAACATCCGGCAAAAGATGTGGGTAGAAGAGATCCATCGGAGGAGCAGGGGAACCGGCCTTAAAGCAAGAGAAGCCACGGTCCTAAGTCCTCAAACCCTCTCTCCCATGTACCACTCAATGCAAGTAGGGAACTCCAAGAGGAAGCGCTTGTTGTCATAAGCCCTCCGAGAAGTTTGGACAGCAGCCTAGTGAGCAGTGTTCACCCATGGGTCACGACGAAGCTGAAAAGTAGTCACAATTGAGGTAAATCACTTAACTTGTGTAAATACAGTTTCTTCTAATGTGTGTGTTCAAAGTGTAGGTAAAAGAATGTACATGCTCAAATGTGAGGCTCCTCAAAATCTGCCTCAAGTTAGAAGATCCCCTAGTCCATTCAGACCAACTATGTGTCCACTTGCTAAGCATAAGGGTATCCTCAGTCGCATCACCCGTCCTCACAGGCATGGGTAGAAGGTCGTGTCCAAAGGCCCATATCTATAGCAAAATACAACAAACACAAAAGAAAAAACCATTATTCAAAGGTGATTTGAAGAAAGAAAGAACAGAAGAAAACTGGAAAAAAAATGCGAGAATGAAAGCAACTCTACCTGAATGAAGAGGTTACCAACCGTTACCTCTCTCTCGTACCCTCGGGGCAACACATCCAGCCTGAAGTACAGCTGACCAAGAGCCATTCTGCAGAAGTTCAACTTTGGGATCTGAGCTAAGTCCTCGAGAGCTGAAAGTAATCCGTAGTGCATACCACTAGATCTCCACGGGAAGAGAACCATGGTCAGAAGAGTAATGATAAAAGCTCTATTGGACCCTGTGTGTTTGTATTTAAGGTCAGATGGGGTGAATGACCTTTTTTTGTGAAATTTATAGACTTGTAAAAAGTCTGTGTAGCGTAGTTGAAATGATCCGGATATATTAGATCTGGATGATGCAAGTATGAATTTAAAATTCACTTAAAGTAAAGACTGAGTAAGTAAATTCAAACACTGTGATTTATACTAGTTCAGCCCCACCTACTCCAGTCCCCGGAGTTTCCTTCCTTCGAGCTTTGTCCACTAGTGAGACTCCTTTAAATCGGGTAGGAATCGAGCCTTTACAATTATCTTCAGAGATTTGTTCTTCTTCCGGATATAGGATATACCACCAACAACACCAACTATTGGCTGAGTCCTCTTTCTTTAATAGGATATACCCCTTAAACTCCACCCAAGTCTAAGCTAAGTTCCATTGGGATATACCACTTAAACTCTCATAGTTTAAGCTGAGTCCCAATCTCAATACTCACCCAAGTATGAGATTCAACACTTGTTTTATCAAATGGTTTGGTTTTTGAATTCTTAACTTACTCGAGAATTCTTACAAATAGATTTAAGTATTTTTAGTTCTTGGAGGGATTTTTGTTCACTGATTGAATTAGATTGAGATCTTAATGTAATAGCTTCTTGTAAAAATCAACCAGCACCTTCTCAACATGTGAAGCTTTCCCTTTTATAGGCTCTGATCATAAATATAGCCATTGTGTACCATTGAGGTTGATCTTGAATCCTCACCATCAGCTACGTGTACAGACTCCAAGGTAGAAGCCCTCTATAAGTAGTTCACATGAGCACCACCGACCAAAACCTTCTAGAAAGGGAGTACCGATAAATAAGTGGAAGATAGCTAGATCTTCCCTACTAATTTATTCTAGAAGAAATTCCCTTAGTTTTATATTCTAAGTAAATAGGTCGTTCGACGAATTACTTTTAGAAACTATAACAACTAAGAGAATAAGAGAAAGGGAGAGAGCTTTCAGAAATTGGAGTGAAGAATAATGAGAAGAGAGCTCTCTATTTATAGGCATAAGGAGTGGATTAAAAAGACAATTTAATCCAAGACATGTCCAATCAGAATTTAATTAAACATGGCCTTTTAGTCATTTACTAAATAAGAAAGAGTTAGAATCAAATTCATCTTCCTTTATTATTATTCTGTTCAATTAATTAATCTAATTAATTAATTAATAGAATTAACAATTTCTATTTGATAGGAAATAAAGTTAGACTTCAATTACAACTCTTATTTAATAATAATTCAACTAATTAATAACCAATCAATTAATTTAATAACTGATTAAAGAATAATTAAAACTTAACTCATAAATACTATTTAATTAAATAGAAACAGAACTAAAACCGGACTCTGAGTCCAAGTGGGACACTGCTGACCGAAGGTAGTAGTGTGCACGGGCTTACTTCCCGTGCATGGGCCTGCGCCAATGCGCATGCTCAACCCACTTAGCGCACAACCCTTGTGGGTTGTGCACACCACATAGCGCGCAGCATGCCTGCGCACTAGGCTAAGAGCCGACTGCTCTAAGTAGCTCGCTATGCGCAAGGCCTGTAGGCCTTGTGCAATGCTCCAAGCATTGCCAAGGCCCAAGCGCAAGCCTACCGCAAGTGCTATCCCCCAACACTTGCACAAGCCCACTTGTGCGAGTCCATATAGTACTTTACTGTGGACCCCACTATGCAGTTTTCTATTTCTCTTATGCCTTCTCATTATTTTTGATACACTGGTCCAACTAGTAAAAATTGGTCCAACCAATAAAATGGCCTGACCATTTATTTCCTGATATACTGGTCCAACCAGTAAAAATTGGTCCAACCAATTAAAATGGTCTAACCATTTATTTCTCTTCTACATTAGACCTAGTCTAACAGTTCTTTACATAGCTCGATCGTAACTCAAAGTGTGTGACCTTATAGGATCCCGTAATATCGAGCCATCAAAGTTGGACAAAGCTCAAATTCCTGATGGCTTGGAGCTCCAGACTGCTTTGGACTCCGATGACATTGATCGGTCATTGTGGCTCTCTAACAAAGGCCATATGACCCCTCAATATTCGGAACATCACGTGCATGTAACTTAATCTCAGTTCTACAATAGTATTAATACAATTCACTCCTTCTATCAATTGTTAAGTACCATCTAGTTTCTTGCACTCGGTTTAAGTGTCAGTTCACTAGTAGCCTTAGAGGCTACCCCAGCAATTTAGTCTTGCTACTAAAGTACACTACTCAACTATATTAATGTGTTAACTAGGATCTCATCCTATGAACCCATACTCTGCAAAGGTTTACTAGTGTGTCACTTCTAACAAGTGGCCAAGGTATAGCTCCCTTATATTTCTATAATGGAGTGATAGATTACATCTTGACTACTCAGCTTACCAACGGACAGACATCAACTATACCCATATTCATCCGTATCACCCATAGGATGCTTAGGTATGACCTAAAGTATAGCAACATCTGAACAAGGTAACTAGTATCTCAGGTCTAAGGATATTGGTACTGCTATTATAATGATACGATAAAACACCAACACATAATATAGATTACCGAGTGTTGTCTTATAGCGGTCTCCAATGTATCTCTCTGAATAACCAAAGGTAACACCCTCTATCACTGGAGATATGCTACTCTGAATCAAATTTAAGAGGTATGATGACACATGCTAGTCTTTTTGTATTCATTAATGTCCAGTCTTGATGATACTATGACTAGGGATATTTAGACAAATCATAATTGCACACGAACCAGTTCTCACCAACACAGTCCAACTATGCCCTTGCAATACGTGCTATGATTATATCATGGACTTTTACAAACACATCAATGAATATATTTAACCAGTCATAATATATTTTAGTAGTCATCGATGTAACAAAAGAAATGCCTTTATATCTGTTCGTAC
The DNA here is from genome assembly GCA_947683365.1 of Euphorbia pulcherrima. Taxonomy (NCBI): domain Eukaryota; kingdom Viridiplantae; phylum Streptophyta; class Magnoliopsida; order Malpighiales; family Euphorbiaceae; genus Euphorbia; species Euphorbia pulcherrima. Next base: position 43,932,482 of record CANTUS010000015.1, read on the forward strand.
AAAATTAACTAACTAAGATATATCGCCCTAATTGCTTTAGGGAATACATCATATCTAACAATCTCCCACTTACACTAGTGCCAATTAGCCATGTGCATTTATGCCATAACTATTAAAATGCTGGTTATGCTTAATCTGTGTTAACGGCTTTATCAAACGATCCTCCAAGTTCTGATCTGTAGGAATGTATTCCATTATTACACCCTTTTCCCTTATCATATCTTATATGATATTTTCTGTGTACATGTCCATTTTTTTGATGAAACCGTGGTTCTTATGCCTGAGCAACAACCCCAGTGTTATCCTAATATCATTACTATTGGATCTTCACTGTTAGACACCACATCGAGATCACCAATAAATCTCATTATACAAACAACTTGTTTTGTTGATTCTAAAGCAACAACGTACTTAAATTCAATTGTTGTATCAACAGTTGTATCCTATTTGGAACTCTTCCAAACAACTAAAACTCCATTTAACATAAATAAGTAACCGGACTATGAAATGTAATCATCTTTGTCAGATTGGAAATTCGCATCAATGTATCCCTTTGCAGAGAGATCACCTCCTCCATATACCAAGAACATTTCCTTAGTCCTTCTTAAGTACTTAAGGATTTTCTTAACGGTCATCTAGTGCTTCTCACCTGGGCCAGATTGAAATCTGCTTGTGATGCTTAACGCGTGTGAGACATCTGGCCGTGTACATACCATAACATACATTATAGATCCTATTACGGATGCATAGGGTATTCTATTCATTCGCAATCTCTAGTCTTGTGTCCCCAGACACTCAGATTTAGAAAGGTTAATTCCATGAGACATTGGAAGATAACCCTTTCTTGATTGCTAAAGGTTGAACCTAGTCAATACCTTATCTATGTACGTATCTTGCAAAAGACCTAACAGCCTCAAGGATCTATCTCTATAGATCTTTATACCTAGTATAAATGCTGCTTCTCTAAGGTCCTTCATGGAGAACTTTCTTGAAAATCATGTTTTAACTATTTGAAGAAGAGAAATGTCATTTCCTATTAGTAGTATGTCATCTATATACAACATAAGGAAAATGACTGCACTTCCACTAGCCATCTTATATACATAAGGCTCATAAGCATTTGATATAAAATCTAACTCCTTGATCGTATGATCAAACCTTATATTCCAACTCCTGGATGCCGGCTTAAGTCCATAAATGGATCTTTGCAGCTTGCATACCTTCGAGCCAATCTGAGATGTAAAATGCTCGAGTTGTACCATATATACATCCTGATCCAAGCTTCTATTAAGGAAAGCGGTCTTTACATCCATCTACCAGATCTCATAATCATAATGAGCAGCAATGGCCAAGAGTATCCTTATGGATTTAAGCATGGCTACTGGTGAAAAGGTCTTATAATAGTCTTTTCCTTCTCATTGACTATAACCTTTTGCAACTAAACTTGCCTTATAGGTAATTACATTATCATCCATGTTGATTTTCTTTCTTGAAAATCCACTTGCAGCCTATGGGTCTTACCTCATCAGGTGCATCGACCAAATTCCAAACTTGGTTTTAATACATGGAATCCATTTCTGATTTCTTGGCTTTTAACCATTTATCAGAGTTAGAGCTCTGCATTGCTTCCTTGTAGGTCTTAGGTTCTTCATCCTCCATTAGAAAGATTTATTTATCATCCATGATGAAAAATCCGTATCTTTTAGGAGCATTGGGAACCCTATCAGATCTATGTAATGGCTATTGTATAACAAGTTGTTCCTCGTTCACACTTTCTTGTGTATCAGGCGTAGGAATCATCAGTTGATCTTCTTGTTCACCTACCTAAACTCCAAGTTCAAGGTTGCTCCCGCTAGCTTTTGCAAGCATGTGTTCCTTCTCAAGGAACTGAGCGATCCTATAAATAAATACCTTTTGTTCCTCGGGATCATAAAAGGTAGATCCTATTGTCTTTTTAGGATAACCAATGAATAAGCACTTGTCAGATCAAGCTCCCAGCTTATCTGACATGGTCCTCTTAATATAGGCAGGACAACCCCAAACTCTCAGGTGAGAAAAAGTGGGTTTCTTACCATACCGCCTCTTGTATGGTGTAGTATCAACAGATTTTGAGGGCACACGGTTTAGGATATAAACTGTGCTATCAAGTGCATATCTCCAAAAGGATTTACTAAGACTTCCTTGGCTCATCATGGATCGAACCATGTCTAACAAAGTTCAAATCCTTCTCTCAGACACACCATTGTGCTGAGGAGTTTTTGGAGGGGTCCACTAGGATAATATTCCATTATCCGTTTGATAATCTTGAAACTCTTGGCTTAAATATTTTCCACCTCGGTCTAACCGTAGTGGCTTAATATTCTTTCCAAGTTGTTTCTCAACTTTATTCCTGTAGTCATTGAACTTCCCAAAAACTATCTGATTTGTGCCTTGTAAGGTACAAATACCCATATCGTGAGTAATCATCGATAAAAGTAAAGAAGTAAACAAATCATCCATGTGTTTTGACTTTTATTGGACCACATACATCTGAGTGTATTATTTCCAATGTACTCGTGGCACGTTCCCCTTTTTCCTTAAAAGGGCTTCTTCGTCATTCTGCCTTTTAAAGAAGGTTCGCAAGCCCAATAAGACGCCCAGTCTATTAGGCCCAAGTTATCACCTTTGTGTAACTCAGTTAAGTGAGTTTTGTTTATATGGCCTAAATGACAATGCCATAAGTAAGATGACTTTTCTTTTTCTAATTTCTCTTAGCATGGTTAATATTGAGAATATTCTTTTGTAATCACAAAATATCTTTCATTACACTTCTTTCCAGAATATTTTTCATAATCTTTTATAACATCTTTTATCAAATTGGAATCAACTCCATCTACTGTGAAGCACGAAACAATATTCATAGAAGTATAACAATAATTTTTTCCTTATAACATCAATAGCAGCTACCAAGCTCTTATGATATTCTGTAGGTAAAACTCTCCTTTTGCTAATCCTCTACTTCTCTTCAATACCTATACCTTGTAGAGATATGTGATTCACTCACTTGGTATCCCATACCTATGTTGAATCCCCAAGAGATGTAGAACATTATCAAGTATAACACCTTGAAGTGGAAGTTTCCAAAACCTCTTCTTCTCATGCTATGAGACAAAAGCCTGTCAATCTTATATTTAAATGAAGATTGTGTTTCCAATATCCCATATTGAAACAGTTACTTTGTTTATAGAACAAAGCTCTCAAGATCCTTTCATTTTTCTCATAACTTTGCTCTTTTCACCTTCTATACTTGATAACCCGTGTCCCTTTACATCCTTAGAATACACTTGAATTGTTTATCCTTCCTTGGAAAAATCCTTTCTAAGATGTAAAGACATAGACTACCAAGTCCACGATTTCATGATGCTTCGAATGCTTAAGGTAACATAAATCCTAACATTTAACTTGATGTTTATCCTTTTTTCCTTCAAGCCACTCACATAAGGTAACAAGGATCATAACAACCTCCAAGCCATTGTATCCTCGTTTCCTTCATGCTACTTACATTAGGTAACATGGATCTTAACTACCTCTAAGGTGTTGTATCCTTGTCTCCTTTATGTAATTTCCGCATTTCTACTCGAGGTAGAAATACTTACATCATGTTGCTTAGTATTGGGCTCATATCGTATCTTGGCCAAGCCTTAGGATTTGAGGACTGTCCTAACATTTCTAAACAATACCTTTAAAGCTAGTACCAGTTAAATACAGTTATCAAAACATGTGAAATTTATGTAAGAAGTAAAGATTCAACCTAGATATAATAAATAGAATAAAAGCTTAGACTTAGTTTTGTACATGCATTTAATTTTTAAGGTCTTTAAATTAAATACATTTTCCTACTATTTTGTTAGAGTTTATTCGAAAACATAATAGCCCCTTCTATTGTCTTTTGGGAAACATGGGGTAACCATTCTCCTTAGTAGGTAGCATCTATAATCATTTAAGCTAACCCTCACTATCACAAGTCAAGCTAACTTAAACAGCTGTAGGAGGATCTAGTCCATTTGCATCTAATGCAATTGCTAATCCATTTGAGTTCTAACAAATGGACGCATATAACAAATTATATGGCTCCTCAAATGATGCCTCCAGCCCGGTATTAGCTCCGATATTACAAACAACTAACCTAGTCCGGTTAAGACTTAACCCTAATTTGAATCATATGAACAGACGATGTTAAGGCACACTGTGCGTGACCAATTCATTCAATAAAAAAGCCTAGAATCACACTTTGATTTTTAAGAAAGCTAATTTTGTCTTAATATTTTAATGGGGATTTATTGGTGCAACTAGTCTCGCCTAATCTAGGACTTATACATGGAGATGATTATGAAACTGTAACTAATTCTAGGCTGTAAGGAATTAGTAGGTCCAACCTAGGGGTCATGCTCAACTGGTAATTTATAATCATTCCATAATGCCAAGACTCCATATAGCATGCAAAACAAACAAGGGGGTTCATTGTTCAAGTTCTTGCACGTATGTCTATAAGTTTTAATTTAACAATTTGAACTTTCATTGTAAAAGCATATAATGAACCCAATTCATTATACTAGAAATCAACTAATTCATAACAGTCCCTTTAGTACTTAGAATCTAGAACCGATGCAAATTCCCAGGTAGGAGAGGCCCCCTTGAAGTAAATGAGCAGCCAAGTCCAATCTTTGACAAAACAAACACAAGCCCTTCTGACTCACTTAACCATAAACTATTTAAAATTAAAGATTTCGTTTAATTTAAGAATTATTTCACTTAATTCAAAAATTAAAGCATTTATAATATCAAGTAAAACATTGTTAATTCTTACATAACTACCTTGACTAAGTTTGAGCAGCACTTAATCTAGTTATTACAACATTTTCTATTGCAAGAAATAAATTCCTAGGCATGGCATAGCATACTCGAAAATATTATATAGAAAATTAGACCTAGCATGTTTTTAGTCAATCATACAATCACATTAGGCAGGCTTTGATACCACTGTTGGTGTAGATTAAGGGTTTTAACATGTAAAACAGGCGCAACAGAAATTCAAAAATTAATCTATAGTCCAAGATCTCCTAAGCATGGGATGATTGACAACATAAACTAGTCTATTAATTTTTAGGTCATAAACACTTATTAAAAGGACCTAATAATAATTTAACCAAGTACCAGTTGAAGCGTGAATCCCAATGCCGGCAGAATGACCCCATCAACTACATGCACAGAATCCAAAGTAGAAGCCCTCTATAAATATGCCACACGAGCACCACCGACCAAAACCTTCTAGAAAAGGAGTACCGATAAACAAGTGGAAGATAGCTAGATCTTCCCTACTAATTCATTCTAGAAGGAACTCCCTTAGTTTTCCATTCTAAGTAAATACGTCTTTCCACAGATTACTTTTAGGAACAAGAACAACTAAAAGAATAAGAGAAAGGGAGAGAGCTTTCGAAAATTGAAGTGAAGAATAATGAGAAAAGAGCTCTCCATTTATAGGCATAAAGGGTGGATTAAAAAGACGACTTAATCCAAGGCTTGTCCAATCAGAAATTAATTAAACATGACCTTTTAGTCATTCACTAAATAAGAAAGAGTTAGAATCAAATCCATCTTCCTTTATTATTATTTTATTCAATTAATTAATCCAATTAATTAATTAATAGAATAAACAATTCCTATTTAATAGGAAATAAAGTTAGACTTAAATTACAACTCTTATTAAATAATTATTCAACTAATTAATGACCAATCAATTAATTTAATAACAGATTAATTAATTAAAGAATAATTAAAATTTAATTAATAAATACTATTTAATTAAATAGAAACAGAACTAAAATCGGACTTTGAGTTCAAGTGGGACGCTGCTGGCCGAAGCTAGCAGTGTGCACGAGCTTACTGCCCATGCATGGGCCTGCGCCAACGCGCAGGCCTAACCCACTTAGTGCATAGCCCTTGCGGACTGTGTGCACTACATAGCGCGCAGGCTTCTACCTGCGCGCTAGGCTTGGCTCGGGCTGCTCTATGCAGCTCGCTATGCGCAACACGCGCAGGCCTGTAGCAAGCGTTGTCCCACAGCACTTGCATAGGCCTAGTTGTGCGAGTCCACATAGTACTTTACTGTGGACCCCACTATACTGTTTTCTATTCTCTTTTGCCTTCTCATTATTTTTGGTACACTGGTCCAACCAGTCAAAATTGGTCCAACCAATAAAATGGTCTAACTATTTATTTCCCGATATACTTGTCCAACCAGTAAAAATTGGTCCAACCAATTAAAATGGTCTAATCATTTATTTCTCTTCTAGATTAGACCTAGTCTAATAGTTCTTTACAAAGCTCGGTCGTAACTCAAAGTGTGACCTTATAGGATCTCGTAATATCGAGTTGTCAAAGTTTGACTAAGCTCAAATTCATTTTTGGGAATTTTACAAGCTCGGAGCTCCAAACCATTGTGGACTCCGATTACTTTGATTGGTCATAGTGGCTCTCTAGCAAAGGGCAAATGAACTCTCAATATTCGAAATGTCATGTGCATGTGACTTAATCCTGGTTTTGCAATAGTATCAATATAATTCCCTCCTTCTATCAATTGTTAAGTACCATCTGCTTTCTTGGACTTGGTTTAAGTGTCAATTCACTAGTAGCCTTACAGGCTACCCCAGTAATTAGGTCTTGGTACCAAAGTACACTACTTAACCATATTAATGAGTTGATTAGGATCTTATCCCATCAACCTATACTCTGCAGAGGTTTACGAGTGTGTCACTTCTAACAAGTGGCCAAGGTATAACTCCCTTATATTTCTATAATGGAGTGATAGATTACATCTTGACTACTCAGCTTACTAATGGACAGACATCAACTATACCCGTATTCATCCGTATCACCCAGTCTATAGGATGCTTTGGTAAGATCCAAAGGATAGCAACATTTGAACAAGGTAATTAGTATCTTGTGTTTAAGGACATTCGTATTGCTATTGCAATGAGACGATAAAACACCAACACATAAAATAGATTACCGAGTGTTATCACATAGCGTTCTCCAATATATCTCTCTGAATACATTCATTTGTTAACCCAAGGTACCACCCTCTAGCACTGGAGATATGCTACTCTGAATCAAATTCAAGAGGTATGACGACACATGCTAGTGTTTTCGTATTCATCAATGTCCAGTCTTGATGATACTATGACTAGGGATATTTAGACAAATCATAATTGCACATAAACCAGTTCTTACCAACATAGTCCCACTATGCCCTTGTAATACGTGATATGATTATGTCATGGACTTTTGCAAACACATCAATGAATATATTTAAGCAGTCATAATATATTTTTGCAGTCACCGATGTAACAAAAGAAATGCCTTTATATATGTTCGTACAAATTTAACTAACTAAGATATATCACCCTAATTGCTCTAGGGCATACATCATATCTAACAGGTTGTGCAATTGTTATCATCTCCGATTGTAGCTTGAGTTACAGAGCAATTTGCCTCTATAGTAAGCTAATTCAGAGCTGATTGATTTTTGAATTAGAGGTTTCAGCTACTTCTTCAGCATTTGGGAATAGATTCACTCTCTTTTTAATGTTCCCCATAGTTGTCTATATTTTTCCCAATTCTACCTTTAAATCTGGACTCACAGATTTGTCCCTCATTAGCTTTTCGATTGAAATTAGTATGTTGCATATGTCCAAGAGTATTGGTTTGAATTCATCATTTTGCTTTCCTTGGAATGCAGCTTGCTCTAGTAAATTTAGTACCATGCGTATTTTCACATTTCTTGTGGTGGGAAAATTCGGTGGGATCTTTTCCTTGGATACTTTCTTCCTATCCGCACTATTTGTTGAGGATTCTTCCTCAGATCTGGAACTGCTTCCAGTTTTAGTTTCTGACCCGGAGGATTCTTCTTCCTTATCATTGTTCTTCTCATCTCTCTTTTCCTTCGACCTCTCTTTCAGAGTGGCCTCACCTTTTGAGTCCACTATAGTAGTGTTCTCATTAGGTCTCAGACCCTCTCCCTCCTCCGGCGCATGAAGCTTCTGGTTAGTCTCAACTACCTTAGATGCATTTTTGGTATTTGCATCTAAGTTGCCTTGTTTTTCTGCATCCTTATCATTTTTAGTAACAATAATATTTGAGTCAAAGTTTTGAGTTACCTATGTATGTTGTTATTCTGTAGGCTTTGCTATTTCAGAAACGCTTCTTTCCACTTTAGTTTTTGGAAGATTGGTATTTTCCTCAATCTCCCCTCCATTAGCCTTTTTAGGACTTATGGTTATTACTTCCTCTGTTTGGTCAAGATTGTTGGCAGTGTCCTCAACATCCTCTCCAAATGCCTTTTCGGGTCTTTCCACCTCTACAACTTCAATATTTACCCCTTCTGAAGTGATAAATGCTCCTAGAGAAGGTTTTAATCTAGCAACAAAATTGAGACACTGTAGCTCTTCTGCACTATATCCTTCCAAGAGGTGTTAAAGGTCTTGAAGTGAGATTAGTATTGGTCCGGATGGGATCACTGGAGGGATGGCCTCTTTTGATACTCTGGATGAACCTCCGGGTCCTTCCTTAGTAAGCTGATTCGTCTTTAAATTATCATTAACAACTTCTATCATTTCATTTAACTATAGATATTCTGGATGAATGTTGTCTGAAATAACAGTCTTTGTAGTGACCATAACACTCTTCCCTTTTGATTTCTTGGCCTCAACCATTTCTTCTACTCTAGTAGGCTTGGGGGGAGGTTCATTTATTGTTATTCCTGAGGTAGGCTTCTTAGATGCCAACTTAGTTCTTTTGGTTTGAAGAGCTTGCTTGAATGTTGGTCCCTTCTTTAGTAATTGTTTTCTCTTTGGGACAATATCCTCTTCTTCTGTAGCACTACTCTCTTAAGCTACATCCTCTTCAAGAATATCTTTCAAAGATTATGCAGCGCCCCTCTTTCTTCCGATAAGAATAGCCTCTGCTACTTCCGGAGTTTGGTCTTCCTACATAACTTCTGGATTTCTACATTCCTCCCCTTTCTTGGTACTGCTTTTATCAATCCCTTCTTGGCTTATTCGGAGTCTGCCTCTTCATGATTTGAGTGAGGTTCATAGTATCCTCATCAACTTCCTCCACTTCTTCAACTACTTGCTGCAAGTTTATTTTTCTCTAAACCTTGGGGGAAATGGATTAGGAGTACTGGCATATTGATTACTCTACTCTCTACCCAGTGTTGGAGGAAATGGTGGTGGAAGGAGGATACGGTATTTAGGGATCCCTTCAGGGATCAACACAAACTTGGCCATGACAAATTGGAGCAGTCTTGGAGTTTCTGGCCATAAAGTAGAATACTTGTCTCCAAAAAATCTCTCTAGAAGCTATAGATTTGGATTGTACTTTATAGTTTGTTCATCCTCGTCCATCCTTACCATCACTCCTTCATTCTTCATATTGAGATAGGTGACAAAGAGTTCTGGAGTTAGAGTTATTACTTTGCCTTCCACGGTAGTTCGTAGTGCATCGTAATAGGTGTGGGTTTTAAGATTCTCATAGAATTGTTTGATAAGAATAGGGTAAGTTAGGTTTTGCATCTTAAGGAAATCTTCCATATGTTGGTCTTTGAGGAGCTGGGCATAGGGTTCAGTGTAGAATAAGAAGTTATCCCCTAGAATATTAGATGGTATAATGGTGTCTAAAGCAATTCTCTTTACCAGAATGAAATCTGTATTGTGAAGATCTTCCACCTTAAAGATGTTCATTGGAGAAGGAGTTGCTTTGGTTTGATTTCTTGCCATTTTATAGGTTTGGAATGAAAGGATATTTGGGGGGTTTTATAGAGTTTTCAAGGTGAATTTAGGGTTTCTGAAAGAAAAATTGCAGAGTAATAGTAGATTAGTTGCTCGCGTGAAGAGGAATAAGGAATTTGAGGGCTTTTATAGAGTTTTCAAGGTGAGGGTAGTTTGGTAATCCAGAAGTAGTTAAAACTAACTGGATCGATGATGTGGCAGATAATTTTAAGGAGAAGTGTTAATGGCGTTTAAACTGGAGAATTGGAACGGTTTAATTTTGTAACAGTTGTAACTTTTTACCTCTTGTGGACTCCCCAATAAATGTTTGAAATTCAAAACATGTACAGTTACTTTTTCACGCTTTTACTGCCATTTGTCACTCCTTGTCTGCTTAGCTGGCAATATTCCCTTCGGATCCAGAGTCAACTCCTATTTCTTTCTTCCTTGATTCTTTAATTTTGAGAAGACCAAAATAACTGTTGTTTGTCTTCTGGATTCTTCTTCAAATTGGATTAGACATTCTAATAGACTCCCTTAGCTTGTTGAATTGATCTTTAATCAATGGCTTAGAAAAGATATCTGCCCTTTGTTCATTTGTGGAGATGTAGACAAAAGTTACATCCTTCTTCATAACATGATCTCTAATGAAATGATGCCTCATATTAACATGCTTCAACCTACTATGTAGCACAGGATTCTTTGACACGTCAATTGCCCTTTTGTTGTCATATATGACTACAATACATCCTTCTTGAACCCTATAATCTTCCAGTTGTTGCTTGATCCATAGGAGTTGAGCAACACAACTTCCTACTACCATATATTCAGCTTTTGTGGCAGATAATGCTACTCAATTTTGCTTCTTGCTATACCATGACACCAAGCAATCTCTAAGAAAGTGACAACTTCCGGATGTGCTTTTTCTCTCAAGTGTGTCTCTGCTATAATCTGTATCAATGTACCCTTGCAATGTGAAATTGCCATTACTAGGATACCATAGACCAACTTCAGTAGTTCCTAGAAGATATCTAAGAACCCTTTTTATAGCCATGAGGTGTGAATCCTTTGGATAGGCTTGATACCTTGCATAGTAGCAAACTGTATAATGTATCTCAAGTCTGCTAGCTGTCAAGTATAGCTTCTGATCTACATCTTCTCCATCACAATCCTTAGAGAGGAGTGTGTCTAATCCTATAGGAATGGACATTGGCTTGCTCTTGTCCATTTCAAACTTCTTCAGGTGTTTGCTTGTTTTACTTGGACTGGTATATGAAGATTCCATCAAGAATCTGCTTTATCTGGAGAGCAAGGAAGAAGTTTAGTTCTCCCATCATTGACATCTCAAATTCCTTTTGCATTTGAGTGCTAAAATCCTTACACATTCTTTCATCAATTACTCTAAAGATGATGTCATCAACATAGATTTGGACAAGAATGACATCACTCTTTTTCTTCTTGATGAAAATACTTTGCCCCAGATGTAACCCTTGGATATGAGGAATGAGGTGAGTCTCTTATACCAAGCTCTTAGTGATTCCTTTAATCCATAAAGGGCCTTCTTTAACTTGTATACATGCTCCAGATGTGTTGAATCTTCAAATCCAGGTGGTTGCTTGACATATACTTCCTCTTGAATGACTCCATTTAGAAATGCACTTTTGACATCCATTTGGAATAAGGTAAATCCCATGAATGATGCAAAAGTACATAGGAACTGGATTGCCTCCAATCATGCTACTAGTGCAAATGTTTCTTAAATTTAATGCCTTGTTGCTGATTGTAGCCTTGAGCAACCAGTCTTACTTTGTTTCTCACCATAACTCCAGATTCCTCTAGCTTGTTCCAGGATACACATTTGGTACCAATAATTGCCTTTCCTTCTAGTGGAGGTACTAGATCCCAGACATCATTTCTGATGAACTGATCTAGCTCTTCTTGCATAGCCATCATCTAGCTTTCATCTCCTTCTGCATCTTGAAACTTCTTTGGTTCAATGAGTGAGACAAATGCAGTATGGCTCATCATCCTATTGAGTTATCCTCTACTTCTAACTGAATTTTGAACATTGTCCAAAATAGCTTCCACCTGATGATTCCTTTGAGTCTTAGTTTCCCTTTAGAGATCCTCATGTTGTTATGGGGCTTGTTCTTCAATCTCCCTACTTTATCATCTTCTCCTTGTCCATCATTGAAATCAATCCTAGTGTTTAGGGAATTGTTTGAAGATTGATTTGAGTTGAAGTTTATTTGGTCATCCTCTTCCTTATACTTCTTAATTTGAAAGGGATCTTGATCCTTTTCTGATTCTGCAACATCTAGAACTATTTCTTTCGATTCTTTGTTTTCCTTTCCTATAGGGTTAGTCTCATCAAAATCCACATGTATAGACGCTACCATAGTTTGAGTTCTTTTATCATATACTTTGTAAGCTTTGCTATGTGTTGAGTAGCCAAGGAAAATTGCTTCATCATATTTAGGATCAAATTTTCCTAGTTGATCTCTATCATTTAGGATGTAGCAGTTACATCCAAAGGCATTGAAGTACCCAATCTTGGTTTTCTTCCCTTCCATATTTCATATAGGGTCTTGTCTACAGTTTTTCTAATGAGAGCTCTATTTAAGATGCAATATGCAGTGTTTACGGCCTTACCCTAAAAGTACTTAGGCAATCTATTTTCATTTAGAATTGTTCGAGCCATTTCAACTATTGTTTTGTTTTTCCTTTCAACAACCCCATTTTATTGAGGTGTGTGTGGAGCAGAAAAGTTTTGCTCTATGCCTTTGGATTCAACAGAATTCATCAAAATGCTTATTTTTGAGTTCTCCTCCATTATCACTCCGGATGCGGTAATGTTTATTCCATGTTCTACTTCTATCCATATAAATATTTTTAAGAAATGATCAAAGGCTTCATCTTTGCTTGCTATCAAAGCAACCCAGGTATAGTGAGAATAATTATCTACTATGACCATGGTGTATTCTCTTCTACCTAAACTCATTGGTTTTATTGGTCCAAAGAGATCAATATGTAAGAGTTCAAGAATTCTCTTGGAAGGTATGTAGGAGATGGAGGGGAAACTTTTTCTAGTTTGTTTACCTAATTGACATGTAGTGCAGATATGTTCCTTATTAAAAGCAACCGTAGGTAAACCCACAACCAATTCCTTTTTGGCTAGTTTGGACAGGAGGTTCATGCTAACATGTCCCAACCTCCGGTGCCATAGCCATGATTCTTCTTCTTTAGATACCAAGCATATATTCTTTTTCTCATTTTAATATTAATAGAATAGACATTGTTTACTCTAGGTGCATAAAGAATGAGCTGATTTGACTTACTATCAAAGATTGAGCAGCCTTAGGAGTCAAAAGTGACTTTTCTCCCTTTGTCATAGAGTTGTGAAACACTGAGCAAGTTAAACTTCAGTCCATCAACTAATGAGACATCTTCTATCTTTAACTCAGATCCAATAGTTCCATGTCTAATGATTTGCCCCTTTCGATTATCTCCAAAACTTATTTCTCCACGTTTCTTCCGGATTAAAGTGATGAAGGTTTTCTCATCACCAGTCATGTGCCTTGAGCATCCACTATCAATGTACCATGTTTATTGATCTTCAGTGGATCTAAGGCATACCTTTAACACAGATCAAGTGGGTTTGGGTACCCAATCATATTTGAGTTCTCTCAGGTTAACAACCATTTCGGGCCAAGGATAAATATCATAGTAACCATTTTTTAAATCTACACAGTTTAGTCATATGGTTATTTGCTCCATAAAACCTGCACTCAGTAACTGGTTTGTTCTGCTTAAGCTTCTCCTCAATCTTTTAAGATCTTTCTTCCCATATTCTGCGGAGTATCCTACTTTGGATAGATTTGGACTTGACTATTTGGACTAGATTCGGTAGTTGGTTGGAGGAGAAATCTCTACTTTGTATTTTTCTTTTGCTTCATGGATTGATCATCATAGACTGCTACAACTTTTCCTTTTTGAGCAGCTGTGAATTTTTTAGATTGAGTTCCTTTTTTTGGTGGAACATTGTGCTTTTGTGCTCGTGGTTGTCTTCTTGCATTCCTTCTTCTTTGTTGTGATGAATTTGGTTTCCTTCCAGATGCTTCCTTCATCAGAGCTAGTTCCCTATCTAGCCTGGTTACAATTGCACTCAATATCTATACTTGATTTCTTAGGAAGTTTTGTTTAACAACATCAATGTGCTTTGTGGCCCTTATCAAATTGATATCTTGTGTCATTGCTTCAACATCCTCAGCAAGCTCCATCACTTGTCTTTGAAGGGATTTAATGACTTTTGTGTTCTTCCTCACATTGTTTATCACAATTCCCAGGGCTCTAGCAAGTTCAATGTTAGAAATATGATTAGAGTTAGAGTTCACCTTAGTACTTGCTAATTTTGATTTTGATTCATCGATTTTCTTAGTGATCTGCTTTGATGTTTTTCTTTCGGATTGTTCTACTTTTGGCTTAGTTAGTGCCATGAATGTACAATTTGTAGTTTCTTCTTCCTCTATGGAGGATGAGCTATTGCTTTCTTCACTATCACTCCATGTGGCCACCATTGTTGTCTTCTTGTATTTTTTATCCTTCTTGAGCTTGGGGCATTTTGACTTGAAATGTCATTTTTCTCCACATTCAAAGCATGCTGATTCTTTTTCTTGATCTTTCTTATCTCCCAGAGCATTTTTTAGCTTGTCCTTTCTGGAGGAGCTTTCCTTCATCCTTCTATCATCATATCTTCTAGAACTTCTTCGCTCATTCTTTCTTAGGAATCTGTCAAATTATTTGGCAAGCATGGCCATTTGTTCTTTGTTGTGTTGAGATTCCTTTGATTTCTTTTCTGTTCCGGATCAAATTGATCCGGAGGAATCTACTTTGAGAGCAATTCCTTTCTTTTTCTCCTCAGATTTCTTCTCTTGCTGGCTATACCTCTCTAGAGACAATTATTGATTTAAGAGATTACCAATGAGCTCATCATAGTTGTAGAACTTAAGATCATGATCTTCTTCAATGGCAGTCTTCTTACTATCCCATTCTTATGTGAGGCTCCAAAGAATCTTTTTCATCTTCTTTCCAAGCCACTTCATCTCACTAACTGGATTGATGTATCTGGTATTCATGCTATTGATGGATTCTTTGGGCTCCATTTTGAAGATTTCAAGTTACAGTTGTACGAGATCGATTCTTGCTTTCTTGACTTTATTGGTTCCTTCATAGGTCACTTCAAGTTTTTGCCATAGCTCTAGTGCAATTTCACATCTGGATATCTTATTAAATTCAGCTGCACTAAGAACATAATGAAGCATGTTAATATCATTTGCATTTTCACGCAATTTCTTATAATCATTCTCATCCCATTGATTTGATGGCTTTCAGGTAGTGATACCCTCTGCTTCATAAGTAGGAACATGTGGACCATCTTTAATGGCCATCTATGCTAGCATGCTCTATGCTTGAATGAAATTCTTCATCTGCTTTTTCCAGAGCATGTAGTGTTCACCGGTGAAGAGTGGAGGACGGGTAATAGACAAACCCTCCGAGAGAAGCTATGGGTTGTTAAAACTCATTTTGATTCTTAGATCAAAATTGGACCTTTAGCTCGAGATTGTTAGATCTCTAGTTGTGAGCACATTCTTTGATACCACTTATTGGACCCTATACGTATGTATTTAAAGTTAGAGGGGGGGTGAATGACCTTTTTTTGTGGAATTTATAGGCTTGTAAAAAGTTTGTGTAGCATGTTTGAAATGATACGGATATACTGAATCCGGATGATGCAAGTATGAATTTAAAATGCACTTAAAGTAAAGGATAAAGTAAAGGATAAGTAAGTAAATTCAAACACTGTGATTTATACTGGTTCGGCCCCGCCTACTCTAGTCCCCAGAGTTTCCTTCTTCTGAGCTTTGTCCACTAGTGAGACTCCTCTAAATCGGGGAGGAATCAAGCCTTTATAGTTATCTCCGGAGATTTGTTCTTCTTTCGGATGTAGGATATACCACTAAGAGCACCAACTATTGTCTGAGTCCTCTTTCTTTAGCTGGATATACCATTTAAACTCTACCCAAGTCTAAGCTAAGTCTCACAGGGATATACCACTTAAACTCTACTAGTTTAAGCTGAGTCCTAATCTCAATACTCACCCAAGTATGAGATTCAACACTTGTTTTGTCAAATGGTTTAGTTTTTGAATTCTTCAAGTTTATAACTTACTTGAGAATTCTCATAAACATATTGAAGTTCTTTTAGTTCTTGGAGGGATTTTTGTTCACTGATTGAATTAGCTTGAGATCTTAATGTATTAGCTTTTGGTAAAAATCAACCAGCGCCTTCTCAACATGTAAAGCTTCCCTTTTATAGTGTTTAATCATTGTGAGTTTACAATCGAATCCCGCGCCCGCATGGTAAGCTTCAATGCTCTTCTGTGTGGAGCAGAGAAACAATGAGCGCTGTGAAGCATGCTAGGGGATAGTCCTTATATTAGCATGATGAAAATGGATAATGAAAGCGATGTTGAAGTTGAAATTTAGTCCAATTTAAGTGTTAAGGGATACGAGACTTTAAATCCCATATTTTAAGACAGAGTCGCCACCAGGTTAGGCTCCACCGGGAATTTGGGTACGATATTCTCACCTGATTGTTGGACCGTACCTTAAAATAGAGATTCTAAGTCCAGATGATGTTGCTTACTTTTCAATTTTTAAATCAAGCCATTTTTGTTACTAAATGCGACTTCGGTTCTTTTGCAATTTAAATCTGATTATAGTTTGGAATTTTCGATTTATATGACATACATCACACGAAAGGCGGTAAATAAAGAAAATAAAATAATTATTTCAAGGCTTTACAAATACCTATACATTTTTCTAATGCGAGAATAAATAAAGCGATAAATAAATAAACGGGTGAAATCGGGTTTTAATCGAGCTTACTGACTCGGACCGGACTCCAAACGAGGCAAAAGGTATATGCGAACAATAATAGACAAAGCATAAATAAATAAATGGCAGAAAATAAACACACAATACGAGGAAAGCATATTTTTGGATTTTTTGGGACCAAAACACAATTTTCGGGCATTAATTAATAATCTAACAACCTAAAAAAAGTGAAATAAATCAATTAAACATCCTAAAATCAGATTTAATATTTTCAGAATGTTTTTGGGATTCTTAACCATGCCAAAAAGGTTCATTCAGATTTATTTAATTAAAAAAGTCATTTTTATGCCATTAAAAGGGAAATAAAACCCATTAAAAAATAAAACACTTCCAGCAGCTATAAAAATTAATTTAATTAATTTCAGATTATGTGTGATTTTTAGAGATTTTTTGGGTAAAAATCAAGACTAAAAATGCATTAAAATGATAAAAATCGGGTCAAAAATGACAAAAACACAGAATAAAGCAAACAGGGACTATTTGGACATTTTTACCAGTAGGCCGACTTAGGGATGTGGTAGGCTGACTCAAAGAGGTGCCTAGATGACACTCACTCGGCCTTCATCCCACTGAAGTGGCCTGCTAGAAAAAGTGTCTAAACAAGCCGGAATCGAAATTTTTGCGCCTGAAAACCCAAGATTACTAAAATTTCAAGTCGTTTCCTACATTGTTACAGTAGATTCAGACTCCAAACGCTTCAATCACTTTGGTTTTTTAGTTTAGGGGAAAAGAACCCAGAAAAGCTGACAAAACAACGACTGGCCGCTAGAGCGACCCGTAGGCCGACTAAACGAGGTGGTAGGCCGACTCAATGAGGTGGCCTAGGTGACGTTCGGTCGACCTGACGTTCGCCGAAATGGTCAGCCGGAGTTTTGATGGAAAATCACTAAAAAGACGAAGAAAAGGGCCAACTGCCAGAAAAATAACCAAAAACACAGCAGCAGAAATAAATACCAAAAAAGAAATAGATTGGAACTCAGAAAGTTACCTAAAGGCCATGAATCCACTCGCGAGACTCGACTTGGCAAGCTTTGTGACGGATTTGGGACAAAAACTCGATGAAACAATAACCGATTTAGCAAGAGATTTAGTGATTTGTAAGGAAAAAGTCCCTAAATCCTATTCCAACCAATTTTTACCTAAGATTACTAATAGATTTTAGTGATTTAAGCTAAGAGATTCAGCCTAATAAGGTTTAGAAATCAAGAACCAAGTGTGTTGATTTAAATTTCACCATATTATTAAGCTCTTTCTCCCTAAAACTTAGAAAATTCTAAGAATTGATTTCTATTGAAAATCAGCTAAAAAGTCCCATCATCAGAATGTTAATGGGTTTTTATAGACTTCCTAAGTGCAAAATCTCAGAATTAATCCCCAAAATGTCAAAATTTGACGGAAAAATCCCAAACCCGACTTGCTGTCCAAGAAAACCCAAAAAATTACCTACTGCAGGGCTCCTCTTGCGAAGGCCGCATCTGTGACGTAGCCGGGATGAGGCCTCGTCACATGACGAAGTGAGCTGCGTCACGTGATGCGGCCTAGCCCATGCCACGTCACATGACGTGGCCCAATCTAGGCTGCATCATATGACGCGGCCTAGGAGGCCGCATGAGCCATACGGCCCACTGGGTTGCGCACGTGGCCCTACATTCCGACGGCGATGCCGGCCGCCGCCGGATTGGGGGCACCAGGAGGAAAGCCCAAGGGGCCCGACGAGGGCTGTGCCTGAAATGCGAACAACTTTTACTACGGGCACCCAATCGAGGCGATTCTTGACATTCCAAAAAGCCCAGAGAGTGTAGAATCCAATGATGTAAATGAGACTTGCTGAAAATATCCGAATTTTATGGAAAATTGCAAAACAAATTACTGCATGCGAGGGGAAGGGAAGCGGTTAACATCTAAATGTGATTTAATCATTATTATTGAGGGTCAAAATCTCAAAATCGTCAACAAAGCACTTGCCAAATGCGATTTAATTCTCAAAGTATGGAATAACTAGACTAATAAAAGGTTAGAGCAAAAAGTTATCATCGTTTTGAGGGTCACCGAAAAGCCCGTGCTCACAGGCTGCCCCTCATAGGATTACCATTTGACGGGTCAAATGTGATCTCACGAAAGAGTAAGGGATAGAAGAATATACCTGACACGCGGATTCTTGAACTGGTTGTCTTCTAGGATTGCCGTAAATAGACTTATCAAGAACGAAATTGACTTAGAGATTGATTCGGTATTGCCTTCGTTGCCCCAAACGGTTTTGGGATGGATTGGTTGGTTGCTTTGGGAAAAAAAGGAGTAGGGATTTCTAGAGGCGGTTGTCTGCAGATGGTCATAAGACACATCATCAATGGATCTATCATAGGGTAGAGGTTGAATCAGGCATGTCGAAGATAAGGGGAATGCCGAGAATGCCAAGGGCTTCACTAAGAAATGCCGAGAACTTCTAACGAGATCAGATTGGGATTTGCTTGGCTTGAATCGCAGGCTGAGAATATCAAACAAGATCCCTGGACTAGAATGCATACCAAGAACTTAACTGAAAGGTGTCAAGAACTTCTAATAAGGTCAAATGGGGATTTGCTTGGCTTGAATCGCATGCCAAGAATATCAAATGAGATCCCTAGACTGGAAAGCACACCAAGAACTTAACTGGAAGGTGTCGAGGACTTCTAACAAGGTTGGACTAGTATTTTCTTGGCTTGAATCACATGTCGAGAATATCAAACAAGATCCTTGGACTAGAACACACACCAAGAACTTAACTGAAGGTGTTGAGAACTTCTAACAAGGGCGGACTAGGATTTACTGAAAATGCCTAATGAGACCGTTGGACTAAACGCATTGTGCCTGCCACAGAAGTTTTGAGATATTAGAGAGAGACATGAGCTATGCTTTTGTTGCTTAATTGATTTTGCCAAGACAAAAATTTTGCCCCTTCAATTAAGCAACAAAAATGTAAGAATGAAACTAAAATAAAGTTGAGATTTCCGGGAGTCCGAATAGATTGTCGAGGCCGAGCGTTGAGTCTGGCTGATATGCCCCTTGAATGCAGCTTGAAACATGTGTTGGGATGCCCCTAGTGACTTTATTGATATGCCCTTAGGTATTTTCATTAAGGTGCCCCTAGGTATTTGCATTGAGGTGCCCCTGGGAGAAACTTCTGAATTCTGATTTTAGGATCCATCTAGTTAGTTGTCCTTCTGAATTGCCCCATGGTGTACCTATCAAGAAGGCTTTAAAGCATTAGTAAGTGATATAAATCACATTTTTATTACTTAATTGATTTTATGGAACAAAAATATTTTTGCCCTTCAATTAAGCAATAAAAATGGAAGAAAAAGGAATAAGAGTTGAGATTTTTGGGAGGCCGGAGAAACTGCCAATGTTGAGCACTGAGACTAGCTGATGTGCCCCTGGGAGAAATTTTGTCCTCAAATGTAGGACAAAAGATAATTCTGAGATGCCCCTTGATACAGGCCCTTTCTTGGAGGTCGAGCACATAGCCTAAGGATATTTTTCCTTACTTTGTTTCCTGTGGATTTTAGCATAGAATAATAGACATGACCTTTATGAACATTATGCATGAATGTATGAATGCATGAGATACTCAGAGTGGTCATCTTCAAGCTGACTGATTAACTTGCTTGATCGACTTTGATCGGGGAAAGATCAGCTTGTTTGAAAAGGGAGGATACATGGAATTACTTTGCAGTACAGACAAGACAAGAATGCCCCTGGCGGAGGATTAGGGATGTTGCACAGATTAGGTGGAAATGCCCCTGGGGGAGAACTTGGGAAGCCGTGGCAATTTGACTGTGAATTGATTATTGGATCAGGCATGATGGAGATAAGGGGGGTGCACGAAGCAAAGCTCAAGATTCTGGATAACGAACAATCGGGCGCTATCACTACCAATGAATTCCACCAAGGATGACTTTGGAAGATTCAGACGTTACAGACTTGAGATGCTCGGTCATGGTTAAGATTGGAGTGGACACGTGTAGAGGATGGATTTGAGCCCTGCGAGTCCACCAAATTATAGAGGATATTCAGGCACTATGACGATGATGACGATAGTGCGGGTATCTTAATATGATCGACGATAATCATTTATCTTTGGTTTGGTTGTCTTAATTTTTGCATAGACCCAAACATTGTGTTGGGCCTATCATACTTGTTTATTTTTGCTTTCACGTCCTAATTTTTGCCTGGACCGCCCTTTTTTCAATCTAGCGGACTTTTCCTGGCTTTTGCATAGACCTTGATTATTTTCAGTGTATTAGGATTTTTGCCTTTTATCTTTGTTTTATTTTGAGGAATTGAGTTGACTGCACGAAACCCTATGTTTGACTTATTTGCAACATGTTGCCTTTTGGGCCCAATATATTCATTCAAGCACAAACATAAAGGACTCATAAAAGTGATATTTCCATAAATTGAATTAAGTTTGAGTACATGATGATGATAATCATTTCTATTGACCCAAACTCTGGTACTAACTAGCCTATGAAGGTTTTCTAGCCAACACACTCTCGTAGCTCACTTTTACCCTAACTTTTGCCTAGACCGCCCTTTTTAGGTTTTCAGTCTAGCAGGTTATTTTTGCACCCTAACTTTTGCCTGACCAGTTTGTAGAAATCCAATCAGCGAGATACACCCTAATTTTTACCCGAGCAGTAAAAGACCACTCGCTGGGTGATTTTATTTTATTTTTTTATGTGCCGCTTTTCTGGATTTAATTCATCTGGTTAGACATGATAACGCTTCAACCTGCTTTGATTGGTAGGGTTTATGAGCTCATTACCATTGATAATCATGCTCCTTGCACCGAGTGCTTTTCTGAATATGCAAAGTCTTACCCAATCTGGTTGGAACTTCCCCCTTGGATTGCCCTGGTGGGCTTTGCCTGCTTTGGAATCAAATCATTGGCCTTTGATGGTTACTCTTGATGCTTATCATGGTTATTGCTTGGCCTAGCTATGCTCTTTTGATGCATCTGAAGACTGTTGAAGCTATTCGAACCACGCTTTAGTCCACAAGGGTCCTTTCTACTACGACTCTTAAGGACTTCATCTCGATATTGATGGGTAGCACGGTTTCCATGCCATAGACAAAGGAGAAAGGTGCTCGATTTATGAGAGTTTTGGCATTTATTTGACATCTTCGGAGGGTGAACAGCGGCTCATCAGTTCAATCGTTGATCTTTTCAGCGGTCTTGGAAGTGAACTTCTTGATAAGTTGGCTTGCGGTTTCGGTTACCCCATTACCTTGTGGTCATTACGGTGAGGACCTATGATGTTCAAACTCAAATTTCTTGATCAATCAGGGGTTTACCCTTGGGACTAAAACCCTATTAATTGAGATGATGCAATGGGGTAGGCTACGCCGAGCAAAGATGTGCTTCTCGATGAACTTGTCCATTTTCACGGCGGTTATGCTGGCGAAAGAACTGGCTTCCCCATATTTTGAGAAGTAACCTACCCCTAGGATGATGAAGCAGTGCTCATTTATTGATGAAGGCTAAATCTCTCCAATTATGTGTCCCCCTCGCCGAGAATGGCCAATGAGGAGAGAAATGTGGAAGGTTTGTGGATTTGGAAGGGTTTGTATAATAGTAAGGACCAATGGTGTATTGGGGTTGGGAATTTTGAGAATGGGTGGGTAAAAAAGATAAGCCATGATTCTGCCAAAGATAATCTGGTGATATTCTTTCTCAATAATAGGCCGACATTTCTTCGGTAGCTTGAAAATCTATTTACGCACTGATGTGAGACCGGTGATGAACCAATTGGCATATTGGATCTATCCAAGGAAGGACTAAGCTTCTTTTATTTTGGGTGCTTAAATGCGATTCTCGACATTCTGACAATAGGTACGATTTGGCAAAAGCGTTATCATGATCTTTAAGCACTCGTTATCTCTCATTTTCTCTCAGAGGTTAGGTAATTAGAAAATGGTTATCATCTTAGATTTTCTTCTGTACTCGAATTTATTTCAGTTAAAGAAACATTATGAATACTGAACACATTATGCTTATGATAAAATGAATGCATGGACTCAACGGGCGAAACATCAAACAGATAAGCAAAAGTAAAGTCTTTCATTAAACTAAAGTGCCTTAAAGGCAGAATTGTTCACATCTAAATACTATAAACATAAAGAAAGAAAATTACATCATAGAAAAATCATCCTCCACAGGCGGAGGGTCTTGATTGGTAGAGCTGGTAGACTAATCATCCTTGGTAGCTTTCATTGAAGCGTCATCCAGGATGAAGTCCAAACCTTTACTTGCTTGGCTGATAACTTATCTCCTTTATTTGCTAGAGACCTCGTGGGATTCTTGTCAGATTTAGCGGCAGAATTGGTTTGCATAGGGGTGTTGCCTGAACTAGAGAAGACCATGGCCAATACAATATCTTCAGGGAGACCGGAATTGATCACACCTACTTCATCGCCGGGGGTCGGTGATCGCTTCTCCTCAGCATCGGTATTCTTAACAGGCTGAGCCATTTTCCCTTCTCGCATCAAATGCCAAATGGCCCTGCCCAGAGGCTTGCACTTATTTATTATATGTGCTCCCTGAACATGGTAGAGATAAAAGCTTCCCCTTTCTTCGTGTGTGGGAGCACAATATTCACGAAGAGAGGTAAGCAAGCCTTTCTTGAGCAACCTAGCAAATAGAACACTAAGGGGAAGCTTCCACGGAGACACGAATGGTTTTTGAGTAGGTGTCCAAGTAGGGGCAGCTTGAGCTGCTGAAGCATTCTCCTGAGCGATGACTTGAACTGCAGCTGTCTATTCCTTGGTCGGAACTGGAGCTGCTTTGAAAGACTGAGAATCATTGCTCTTGTTAAACCAGGGTTTGTCGCCACTCGGCTTGCTAGCCCTTTCCTTTTCCTCTCGGCGCTTGATCCTCTCAGGTTTTTCAAAAACTTCCTAATAGGACTCAAAAGAGTCATTCTCCATTTTTTTTGAAGCATCGGGAGAGCCCTGTCAAGCAACTTTGGGATCATTTCTTTTAGGCTAAGCTTTTGCTTTAAGAGAACCTAAGTGGCCATCCATCTATTGAAATATGACTTAAAGGATTCACTCGGCTTTTGCTTGACTGCCTCAAGGTGCTGGATAGTAGTCTCCATCGTGGAGTTAAATCCATAGTGGGCAATCAAAGCTTTAGATAGGAGTTTTCAATCTAGGATTGTAGACTGCGGGAGAGTATTGTATCACTCGAGAGTAGGGCCGAAAAGGGTACATGGGAATAACTTAGCCAACACCTTATCCCCAATCTTTTAGGCATGCATGATCCGCTCATACATCACTATATGGGACCTGGGAGGTCCCTCACCTGAATAAGCTTTCATTCGGGGCATTGAGAAATTCTTAGGCACCCAATCATCAACTCTTACTTCCTTCTTATCCTCACTCCTGTTGAGAAATTTCCTGAAGAAAGCCGTCATTTCGGGTGTCATGCCCGGAGACTGCATGACCTGGTCACAAGAAGATGACCCGAACTGAAAAGGTAAAGGAGCTAGGATTTTGATCTGAGGGCGAGAAAAAGATTCTGAGGGTAAGTGGTCCCGCAAGGAGTGACTATAAAATTAGGAGGAGAGGGTGAGAAAATAGTCGATTGCACTAAAGGAACAATGAAGCCACTCAAGGGGACTGTTATCTGAGGAGTAAATCCCCCTGAGAAAGTGGGAGAACAGGAGACTGGAGAACAGGCCTCGAGTGCATGGGGGGAGGAAAATTGAAGGTTGGTGGAGTAGATGATAAGGGTGGCTGAGAAGAACTCTGACCAAACTGAAACTAGATTTGCTGGACAGGACGAATAGGTGGAAGTGGCGGGACCAAAAACTGATTTTGAACTGGCGGAGACTGAACTATCTCTCCTGGAGCTCGAAACATAGGCCCCGCTGGCCTCTGAGACTCTCTTTCCTCCCTGAGAGATGATTTAACTTGCTCTTAAATAGTGTCCTAAAACAAGTCTGATTGGAGGAACATAGCCATAGCATTAGCCAACTCTGAACCCAACTAGGATTGCCCCTGACATTGATTGTGATAAGGTGGAGAGGGGGAAGGGGAAGGAGTGCTCTCGTGAGGCGCATCGCTCAAACGAGGATCAGACATGGTTGAAAGAGCAAATTTTGATTCTGAACTCACTGGCCAACGGATCAAACGATGATCTAGATGCAACTAAAGGGGGCTGCGGCAATGAGGATGTCTTGACCTAGCTAAAGGCTGAAAGATAATCAGCCCAAATCAAATCATGAATGAGATGGATGATTAAATTTTTGAGTGATGAATGCTAGACATAAGGGGTGGTTTAGAGAGATAGAGAGTAGAATAGCTTATGATGCGAAGCTCAACCCTAAAATATATGAGACGTACAAATTCCTCACTTTGCCTAACGGACTAGGTATAGGTCGTCGAGACTCAAACGATCTCACGCATTTTTTTAAATTCCCTCTGTAAGCGAGGGGAGAATAGAGGTGAGCGAAAATCGAAAATAAAGGTCAGCCACAGGCGGCCTATGCATGCAGTGCATATGCATGAGCATAACACAAGTAGCACATGAAAGTAAATAACCCTCTTCCAACCTTATGACTCTCGCATAACAACAATTTGGATTCTGGGGTTAACTCTAGCGCCAGGCAACGGCAAGAGAGTATGCGACCTAAATCTAGATTGTTCTAACGAGCCTAAGGGGAAGTTGCTACGGTTAGTTTTTATCACGGTTCATAGTCTCAAACTGCTGGTGTCGCAGATGACACTGTAGAAGGGTCTCATTTATCTTGATTCCGTATGACTCAACCACTCCTCAAATCAGTACGACTGTGGGAATTACACGTTGGTTGAAATGAGTGTTCCACCCACAAATATCCCCAATTCCTGGTGGGCATAAGGTATATATGTGAGCTTCACGAGGGTGATAAAATGGCACCTTAAGACTTAGAATCTAACTAAGCGGTTGATTCAAAAGGCATAAGAAATAAAGCATTGATTTAAAAACGATTTAGGCATATCATCAAAATCCGTTAACCAAAGTTGAAAATGAGAGTGATTTTCAATTTTAAGTTAAAAGGAAATCCCCAGTGGAGTCACCACTGTGGGCTGACGACCAAATCCCCCGCCCGCAAGGTAAGCTTTAATGCTCTTCGGCATGGGGCGGAGAAACAACGAGTGCTGTGAAGCGTGCTAGGGGATAGTCCTTATTTTAGCGTTATGAAAATGGATAATGAAAGCGATGTTGAAGTTGAAATTTAGTCTGATTTAAGTGTTAAGGGATACGAGACTTAAAACCTCGTATTTTAAGATAGAGTCACCTCCCGGTTAGGATCCACGGGGAATTTGGGTATGATATTCCCACTGGATGGTTGGACCGTACCTTAAAACAGAGATTCTAAGTCCAGATGACGTTACTTACTTTTCAATTTTTAAATCAAGCCATTTATGTTAACAAATACAACTTCGGTTCTTATCCAATTTAAATCCGATTATAGTTTGGATTTTTTGATTTATATGCCATACATCACACGAAAGATGGTAAATAAAGCAAATAGAATAATTATTACAAGGCTTTACAAATACCTATACATTTTTCTAATGCGAGAGAATAAATAAAGCGATAAATGAATAAACGGGTGAAACTGGGTTTTAATCGAGCTTACCGACTCGGACCCGGCTCTAAACGAGGCAAAAGGTATATGTTAAGAATAATAGACAAAGCACAAATAAATAAATGGTGGAAAATAAACACACAATACGAGGAAAGCATATTTTTGGATTTTTCGCGACCAAAACACAATTTTCGGGGATTAATTAATAATCTAACAAACTAAAAAAGTGAAATAAATCAACTAAACATCCTAAAATCAGATTTAATATTTTCAGAATACTTTTGGGATTCTTAACCATGCCAAAAAGGTTCATTCAGATTTATTTAATTAAAAAAGTCATTTTTAAGCCATTAAAAGGGAAATAAAACCCATTAAAAAAATAAAACACTTTCAGCAGCTATAAAATTAATTTAATTAATTTCAGATTATTTGTGATTTTTAGAGATTTTTTGGGTAAAAATCGGGACTGAAAACGTATTAAAATGATAAAAACTGGGTTAAAAATGACAGAATTAGGGCAAAAAATAACAGAATAAAGCAAACAGGGACTATTTAGACTTTTTACCAGTAGTCGACTTAGTGAGGTGGTAGGCCGACTCAACGAGGTGGCCTAGATGACACTCACTCGGCCTTCGTCCCACTGAAGTGGCCTATCGGAAAAAGTGTCTAAACAAGCCGGAATCAACATTTTTGTGCCTGAAAACCCAATATTACTAAAATTTCAAGATGTTTCCTACATTGTTATAGTAGATTCAGACTTAAAATGCTCAAATAACTTTGGTTTTTCAGTATGGGGGAAAAGAACCCAGAAAATCCGACAAAAAAATGATTGGCCGCTTGAGCGACCGGTAGGCCGACGGAACGGGGTGGTAGGCCGACTCAGCGAGGTGGCCTAGGTGACGTTCAGTCGACCTAACATTCGCCGAAATGGTCAGTAGGACTTTTGATGGAAAATCACTAAAAGGATGAAGAAAAGGACCAAAAACACAATAGCAGAAATAAATAACAAAAAAGAAATAGATTGGAACTCAGAAAGTTACCTAAAGGTCATGAATCCACTCGCGAGACTCAAACCGGACGCTTGGCAAGCTTTGTGATAGATTTGAGATGAAAACCCGACGAAATAATAACCGATTTAGCAAGGGATTTAGTGATTTGTAAGGAAAAGTCCCTGAATCCTATTTAAACTAATTTTTACCTAAGATTACTAATAGATTTTAGTGATTTAACCTAAGAGATTAAGCCTAATAAGGTTTAGAAATCAAGAACCAAGTGTGTTGATTTAGATTTCACCATATTATTAAGCTCTTTCTCCCTAAAACTTAAAAAATTCTAAGAATTGAATTCTATTGAAAATCAGCCAAAAAGTCCCATCATCAGAATTTTAATGGGTTTTTATAGACTTCCCAAGTGCAAAATCTCAAAATTAATCCCCCAAATGTCAAAATTTGATGGACAAATCCCAAACCCAACTTGGTGGCCAAGAAAACCCAGAAAAATTGCTGACTGTAGGGCTCCCAGCGTGAAGCCCACATCAGTAATGCAGCCTGGCCGAGCCACCGGATCGGGGACACCAGGGGGAACGGCCAAGGGGCCCGGCGAGGGCCAGGCCCAAAACGCGAACAAGTTTTACTACGGGTACCCGATTGAGGCGATTCTTGACCTTTCGGAAAGCCTGGAGAGTGTAGAATCCAACGATGCAAACGAGACTCACTAAAAATGTCTGGATTTTAAGGAAAATTTCAAAATAAATTACTGTGTGCGAGGGGAAAGGAAGTAGTCAACATCTAAATGTGATTTAATCATCATTATTTAGGGTCAAATATCTCAAAATTGTCAACAAAGCACTTACCAATCGTGACTCGATTCTCAAAGGATGGAACAACTAGACCAATAAAAGGTTATAGCAAAAAGTCATCATTGTTCCGAGGGTCACTAAAAAGCCCATGCTCACAATCATAAATATAGTCGTTGTGTACCGTTGAGGTTGATCTTGAATCCTCATCGTTGATAAGGTATGAGGTGGTGCTTTTGGAGCACTTGATTTATCTGTTAGACACATTATTTGACCTGTTTGAATTTTTGGGATTGCTGCAAAAAGGTGTCAGTAGTCGTTTGTTTGGCTTTTTATGCACTGCCAAATTCTAGGCAAGCTTTGTCAGCTATGTGAGCTCTACGCGCCTTCCAATTGGTCTAGGTTAAAAAGGTAGTTGCCTTTTTCTCTTTCCAAGTCGGATATTTATCCTTTTATGAAATGTGTGCAAGCTGTCTCCTCTTTCATTCTCTAAGGCAAAATGAACTTTGACTTTAGACCAATATGGAGGAAAAAGGTAATTTTGAATTTTTCCTTTTATCTCATAAGTTGAGTCTTCCGGATGTCTCCAAACTCTAACTTATTCGAATGCTCTTCAATCAGTTTTCTCCGGATATTGTTTTTAAAATGGTTAGAAGTTTGTTTCCTTTCCAAACTTTAACCGGATGCTTTTTGCATGGACTTAGGGATTTGATATCTTCAATCTGTATCCAGATGCTCTTCTTGGACTTAGAGGTTTTGTTTGCTTCAAACCTGATTCGGACTATTTTTGGTATGATTCTTCTAGATCATTATTTCCCATCAAGCTCGAGCGTGTTGATCGCGCTGATCATTAGTAAAATCCCTTTGAACCAGCCAAAACTTCTTCAACTTGGCGTATTTAAGGAAGCTAGCACGTGGCCTCACTCCCTGCAATCTCTCCACTTAAGTCTGGACATGGATATCAAAATTTAACCGATCTGCATACAGGCCAAAGTGTATGGTGGTCTCAACAAAAGGTCGCCCCATCATAGCCACCATATCTAATGGAGTGATCGTCATCTCACCCATGAGAAGGAGGAAAGAATGGGTCACGTCAGACCATTGCTCAACCAAAATAATAAGAGCCCCTACAGAAGTCTTAGGGCCCTTGGCCCTCAACTCAGCACCAAATCCTTGAACTTAATGGATCCTCTTACATACTCCAGCATCAGTGATAGCCCTCCACCAAACCCGACTAATGGAAAGAGATCCCAAAGTCATCCTCAAAAGCTTATACAAGAATAAAAGCCACAAAATAACCACAATAAGTCTTTTAATTTCCAGTATACATGCATATATAGGAGTTAAATTGATTATAGTACAGTTTAGAATCATGTTACAGTACCTAAAAGTCATGAAAAATGACCCAAGGCCAGAAAATGCACAAAATGGCATTTCTACCATCTGCATTGCGATATCAAGATCTATGGATCATGGTACCCCAATCAGGATCACGGTATCACAATCTTGATCACGGTATTGTGATCGATTGCGGTACATCGCCAAAAATTTAGTTTGAATTCTGTTCTCCCAAAAAATCTAAAATATAATCCAAAATTTAGGATCTCAAGCCTAATACGTGTTATCTAGGTAGTTCTAACTAATCGAGAACCTATTCCAAACCCTAAATCTAACCAAATCATGCATATGCAATTTCATTCAATTTTAAATTCTAATTTGAGGTTTACATCATTCCAAATAAAAATTGAGATAAAAAATAAGCGATCTGAGGTTACTAACCGGTCTGTGAGATTCATAGTACAGGTGGCGATGGCTAAGAATCAGTTCTTGACCTCTCTCGAGCTCTAAATGGCTCTCATCTGAATAAAGGCAATACGCCTTCCCAATACCCAATTGAAAGCGATGAGTCTCTGGAATCGGTGTCATGTCGGCCTGGACGATGGACCATGCATTCTCATCTCTAGCCTTGTGAAACATGGTGAAAATTAGGTAAAAAATTGAAAGAAATTGCGAGAAAAGGAGAATAGAAGCTCTGATTGCGATTTTGAAAAAGTGGCGTTTGAAAGAAGAAAGGAGGCCTTTTATAGGTTCTTATTCTTTTATCGATCACGGTACCATGATCGACAACAACGGCATCGCAATCCAGATCACGGTACCGTGATTTGCTTAACTAAAGCAATTTTTGCCCTTTATTTGAAGGGGAAACATGGCGAATCTCACATGTCCTGATGTTTTAATAGCTGTTTTATCCCCAGTAGATAATCCAGTCTTTTTTTTAAAAAAACAATTAGGAAAAACTCTGATCAATCCTCAGCAAGTGACCAAATTCTCTAACCAATGGTCCCACCAATGATCCAATCTCTCTGTCTAGAAAATATTTTACCCTTAGTAGGTGAATCAGAATTCTGATGGCTTGGAATTCCCCGGCAGACAATTTAACTTTACCCAAACAATTTTTTCATCCCCAGGGGATCACTCCCTCAAATTCCTTTGCGGTGAAGCAGAAATCACTCTTAGGAAGCAAATCAAAACTAGTTTGAGATGAAATAATCTTGAGCACCTCACGTTCCTTCATGGTGAAGCAGAAATCACTATTAGGATGCAAGTCAAAATCCATTCTAGATAAAATAATCTTGAGCACCTCACGTTCCTTCCCGGTGAATCTGACACCACTCTTAGGAAGAAAGTCAAAACCTGTTCAAGATGAAATAATCTTGAACACCTCAGATTCCTTCACGACAAAGCAGACATCACTCTTCGGAAGAAACCAAAACCAGTTTGAGATGAAATAATCTCGAGCACCTCACGTTCCTTTATGGCGAAGTAGGCATCACTCTTACGAAGAAATATAAACCAGTTCGAGATAAGATAATCTTGAGCACCAAGACCAGTTCGGCATGAGATAACCAGGATCACAAGCCTATAAGGCTATGCTCATACATAGCTTTGTAGGCCTGCACATGTTACGTAGGCCCGCGTGGTGCGCATCCCCTTGTGGGCTGCGCTTCATCCCGCGCAAGCCCATATAGGCTGCATGCCTGCCCAGCCCTTTGGGCTAGCGCATGCTACACTATGGGCTGCCAAAATGTAGCCTGCTTGCATGTGCCCCATAGGCCATGTACAGTACCGTTCCAAATGATGCTGGCTTGTGGCCCATGCGCAGGTCTTTCACTTATCATCCTACAGTACATTTACAGACCCACTTGCGCAGATTTATTCAACATCCAATATTAATAAATCACGCTATTTTCCAGTCTAATTTCCTTTATTTTATCCTCATTATTTACCGAGTTCATTGGTCCAAACAATGAATATTGGTCTAACTAATACTATAGTCTAACCATATATTATAGTCCAACCATATTTCCTTGCACTTCTAGATTAGACCTAGTTTAACAGTTCTTTACATGGCTCGGTCATAACTCAAAGTGTGTGACCTTATAGGATCCCGTAGTATCGAGCTGTCAAAATTTTAACCTACTTCAATTGCTTTTAGGGATTGACTGGCTCGAAGCTTTAGACTATTATGGACTCCAATTACATTGATCGGTCATAGTGGCTCTCTAGCAAAGGGCATATGACCCCTCAATATTTGGAACGTCACGTGCATTGTGACTTAAACCTAGTTCTATAGCAGTATCAATACAATTCACTCCTTCTATCAACTGTTAAGTACCATCTGGTTTCTAGGACTCGGTTCATGTGTTAGTCCACTAGTAGCTTTAATAGCTACCCCAGTATTTAGTCTTGTTACAGAATTACTCCACTCAACCATTTAATGTGTTGATTAGGCTTTCATCCTATCAACTTATACTCTGATCAGAGGTTTACGAGTGTGTCACTTCCAACAAGTGGCCAAGGTACATCTTGACTACTCAGTTTACCAACACACAAACATCAACTATACCCATAATCATCTGCATCACCCAGTCTATAGAATGCTTAAGTATGACCTAAAGTATACCAACATTTGAATAAGGTAACTAGTATCTCAGGTCTACGGATATTCGTGTTGCTATTGCAATGAGACAATTAAACACCAACACATGATATAGATTACAGAGTGTTGTCTCATAACGGTCTCCAATGTATCTCTTTGAATACATTCATGTATTAACCCAAGGTACCACCCTCTAGCACTAGATATATTCTACTCTAAATCAAATTCAAGAGGTATGACAACATGTGCTAGTCTATCTGTATCATCAATGTCCAGTCTTGATAATATAATGACTAAGGATATTTAGACAAATCATAATTGCACATAAACCTGTTCTCACCAACATAGTCCCACTATGCCCTTATAATACGTGCTATGATTATGTCATGGACTTTTGCAAACACATCAATGAATATATTCTAAACTAGCCATAATATATTTTCACAGTCATTGATATAACAAAAGAATGCCTTTATTAATATAACTTTGTTTGTACAAATTAAACTAACTAAGGTATATCGCCCTAATATTCTCTAGGGCATACATCATATCTAACAATCTCCCACTTGCACTAGATCCAATTAGCTACGTACTGTAAGCCATAACTATTAACATACTGGTCATGCTTAATCTATGTCAAAGGCTTGGTCAGACCATCCACCAGGTTCTGATATGTGGGTACATATTCCATCTGTATATCCTTATCCCTTATCATATCTTAAACTATATGATATTTATGTACATGTCCGTTTCTCTAACAAGACCGTGGTTCTTTTGCTTGAGCAGTAGCCCCAGTGTTATCATAATATAATACTATTGGATCCTCACTATTAGATACCACGCCGAGATCACCAATAAATCTCTTTATCCATATAGCTTGTTTTACTGCTTCTAAAGTAGCAATGTACTCAGATTCTATGGTTGAATCGGCAGTTGTATCCCATTTGGAACTTTTCCAAACAATTGCCCCACCATTTAACATAAACAGGTAACCTGACTATGACTTGCAGTCATCTTTGTCAGATTGAAAACTTGCATTAGTGAATCCCTTTACTGTGAGATCACCTCCTCCATATATGAAGAACATTTCCTTAGTCCTTCTCAAGTACTTGAGGATTTTCTTAACAACCTTCCAGTGCTTCTTACCTGGATTAGATTGAAATTTGCTCGTGATGCTCAATATGAGTGAGACATCTAGTCGTGTACATACCATAGCATACATGATAGATCCTATTGCGGATGCATAGTGAATTCTATTCATGCGCAATCTCTCCTCTTGTGTCCCCAGACACTTAGATTTAGAAAGGTTGATTCTATGAGACATTGGAAGATAACCCTTTCTTGATTGCACAAGGTTGAACCTAGTCAGAACCTTGTCTATGTATGTATCTTGTAAAAGACCTAGCAGCCTCTTGGATCTATCTCTATAGATCTTTATACCTAGTATAAATGCTGCTTCTCCAAGGTCATTCATGTAGAACTTTCTTAACAAACACGACTTAACCATTTGAAGAAGAGAAATGTCATTTCCTATTAGCAGATGTCATCAACATATAGCACAAGGAAAATGACTACACTCCCACTAACCTTCTTGTACATACAAGGCTCATAAGCGTTTGATACAAAATCTAACACTTTGATCGTATCATCGAACCTTATATTCAAACTCTTGGATACCTGCTTATCTCCTTAAATGAAACTTTGCAGCTTGCATACCTTCAAGCCATTCTGAGACGTAAAACCCTCAGGTTGCATCATGTATACATCCTAATCCAAGTTTCCATTTAGGAAAGCGGTTTTCACATCTATTTGCCAAATCTCATTCATAATGAGCAGCAATGGCAAAGAGTATCCTTATGGATTTATGCATGGCTACTGGTGAAAAGGTTTCATCATAGTCAATACCTTCTCTTAGACTATAACCCTTTACCACCAACCTTGCCTTATAGGTAATCACATTACCATCCATGTTGATTTTCTTCTTGAAAACCCATTTACAACCTATGGGTCTAACCTCATTAGGTGCATCGACCAATTCCCATACTTGGTTTTCATACATGGAATCCATTTCTGATTTCATGGCTTTTAACCATTTATCAGAGTCTGAGCACTCCATTGCTTCTTTGTACATCTTAGGTTCATCATTCTCCATTAGAAAGATTTATTTATCATCTGTGATGAAAAATCCATGTGTTTTAGGAGCGTTGGGAACTCTATCAGATCTACGCAATGGTTGTTATGTAACGGGTTATTCCTTGATCATACTGTGTTGTGTATCAGACGTAGGAATTATCAATTGATCATCTTGTTCGTCTACCTAAACCTTAAGTTCAAGGTCGCTCCCACTAGCTTTTGCAAGCAAGTGTTCCTTCTCAAGGAACTAAGCGGTCCTAGAAATAAACATCTTTTGTTCCTCACAATCATAAAAGGTATATCCTACTATCTCTTTAGGATAACATATGAACAAGCATTTATCAGCCCTAGATCCTACCTTGTCTGACATTGTCCTTTTAACATAGGCAGGACATCCCCAAATTCTCAGGTGAGAAAGAGAGGGTTTCTTACCATACCACCTTTCGTATGGTGTTGTATCAACTGATTTTAAGGGCATACAGTTTAATATATAAACTACGCTCTCAAGTGCGTATCTCCAAAAGGATTTGCTAAGACTTGCTTAGCTCATCATGGACCAAACCATGTCTAACAAAGTTCTATTCCTCCTCTCAAACACACCATTGCGCTGAGGAGTATAAAGAGGGGTCCATTGGGGTAATATTCCATTATCCCTTAGATAATCTTGAAACTCTTGGCTTAAATATTCTTCACCTCGGTCTGACCGTAGTGCCTTAATATCCTTTCCAAGCTGTTTCTCAACTTCATTCTTTTAGTCTTTGAATCTTTCAAAACTATCTAATTTGTACCTAATAAGGTACAAATACCCATATCGTGAGTAATCATCGATAAAAGATATGAAGTAGATGAATCCTCCATGTGCTTGCACATTTATTGGACCACATACATCTGTGTGTCTTATTTCCAATGTACTTGTGGCACATTGCTCTTTACCTTTAAAGGGTTTCTTTATCATTTTACCTAATAAACAAGGTTCGCATGCCCTATAAGACTCCCAGTCTATTGGGCCTAAGTCACCACCTTTGTGTAACTTAGTTAAGCGGGTTTCCTTTATATAGCCTGAACGACAATGCCATAAGTACGATGATTTATCTTTATCTAATTTCAATCTCTTAGCATCACTCATATTAAAAATTTTAGCTTTAGTATTTTAAACATATATGCCATCAAACAAAACTCCACTGCCATAAAGAATACTATTTTCATGAATTTGACAATCTTTATCATTAAATAAAACTTCAAATCCTTCTGCTGCTAAACATGCAACAGAAATAATATTCTTAGTAACAATTGAAATATAATAGCATTTATTTAATTCTAAAACTAGGCCACTTGGCAACTTGAGACTATATGTTCCTACAGCTGATGTAGCAATCCATGCTCCATTTCTAACTCATAGGTCCAACTCTCCTTTAGTCAGCCTTCTAGGATTTCACAACCCCTGCACAAATGAACAGATATGAGTACCACATCCGGTATCCAATACCCATGTAGACTCATAAGGAACTGTAGTGAAATTTTCAATCATGAACATACTTGAAGTGGTTCCCTTTTTAGGGTTCTTCTTCATATGCTCATAGACAGGTTTCCTTGCAATTCCTTTTCTAGTGTCCTTGTTTTCCCCACTGGAAACATACATTTGCATCTCCTTTCTTAGTTTTCTTCTTCTTAGTGATCTTTTTCTTGGCCTCCAACCCCTTCTTTTTCTGGGTCTTACCCTTCGAAGGTTTAGTTTTCTCAACCATTAGTAGTTTTTTCTGATCCTGCTTGATCTTAGGTTTTACTATTTTCAGCATCTTGATCAATTCTGGGATTGTCGTATCAATCTTGTTCATTTAATAATTAGTCACAAACTGTGAATGAATATTAGTGAGCGAGGTCAAAATGAGATCTATACACAACTCATGATACATGACAAAACCCAATCAACCAAGCTTCTTGATATAGCCAAGAAGTTTTAAAACATGTTGAGAAGCTGAAGTACCAGCATGCATCTTAGTCGCAAAAAAAGTCTCGAGGTCTCAAACGTCTAAGTCATTGTTTGCTCATAAAAGAGTTCCTGAAGATGGAGAATCATGGTATCGAGATCCATATTCTCATGATGTTTTTGAAGCTTAGGATTCATGGTTCCTAACATTAAACATGTTGCAGATTCATGGTCTTTCCTATGCTTCTTCCACACCTCATCTTCCTCATGATCGCCAGCATCAAGTTCATCAGGAAGGGATTCATCCAAAACATAAGCTAGGTGTTCGCCTCTGAGGACTATCCTCACCATCCTGAACCAATCAGTAAAATTGGTACCGTCCAATTTATTCTGAAGAATAGTGCAAACGTTTATGTTTGTAGTTATATTCAACCTAGATATAAGAAAAGAATTATTGCTTTAGACTTAGTTCTTGTACATGCATTTAATTTAAGGTCTTTTAATTAAATACATATTCCTACTATTTTATTATGGTTTATTAGAAAACATAATAGCCCCTTCTATTGTCTTTCAGGAAACATGGTCTAACCATTCTCCTTAGTAGGTAGCATCTATAACTCATTTAAGCTAATTCCTGCTATCATGAGTCAAGCTAACTTAAACAACTATAGGAGGATCTAGTTCATTTGCATCTAATGCAATTGCTAATCCATTTGAGTTCCAACCAATGGACGTGCATAACCAATTATGGGACTCCTCAAATGATGCCTCTAGCCCGGCATTAGCTCCGATATTACGAATAACTAAGCCAATCCGGTTAAGACTTAACCCTAATTCGAATCATGTGACCAGACAATGTTAAAAGAAGAAAGCACACTGTGCGTGAGCAATTCATTCAGTAAAAAGGCCTAGAATCAGACTTTGATTTTTAGGAAAGCTAATTTTGTCGTAATATTTTAATTGGGATTTATTAGTGCAATAGGTCTCGCCTAATATAGGACTTATATATGGACATGATTATGAAACTATAACTAATTCAGGACTAAAAGGAATTAGTAGGTCCAACTTAGGGTCATGCTCAACTGGTAATTCATAATCATTCCGTCATGCTAAGACTCCACATAGCATGCAAGACAAATAAGGGGGTTCATTGTTCAAGTTCTTGCACATATGTATATAAATTTTAATTTAACAATTTAAACTTTCATTTGTAAAACCATTTAATATATCCAATTCATTATACTAGAAATCAACTAATTCAAAACAGTCCCTTTGGTAATTAGAATCTAGAACCAATGAAAATTCTCAGGTAGGAGAGGCCCCCTTGAAGTAAATGAGCAGCCTTGTTCAATCCTTGCCAGAACAAACACGAGCCTTCTAACTTAGTTAACCATAGACTAATTAAATTAAAGATTTTGTTCTTTCCTAATTTAAGAATTATTTTATTTAATTTAAAAATTAAAGCATTTACAATTTCAAGTAAAAAATTGTTAATTCTTAGATAACTACCCTGACAAATTTTGAGCAACACTTAATCTAGCTATCACAGCATTTTCTATTGCTAGAAATAAATTCCTAGGCATGGCATAACATACTCAAAAATATTTCATAGAAAATCAAACCTAGTATATTTCTAGTCAATCATAT
The DNA here is from genome assembly GCA_947683365.1 of Euphorbia pulcherrima. Taxonomy (NCBI): domain Eukaryota; kingdom Viridiplantae; phylum Streptophyta; class Magnoliopsida; order Malpighiales; family Euphorbiaceae; genus Euphorbia; species Euphorbia pulcherrima. The sequence continues at coordinate 43,970,300 of CANTUS010000015.1, forward strand.
AGTCACATTAGGCAGGCTCTGATACCACTGTTGGTCTAGATTAAGGTTTAGCAAGTAAAATAGGAGCAATGAAAATTCAAAAATTAATCTAGAGTCCAAGATCTCCTAAGCATGGCATGATTGATAATAATACTAGTCTTAAATTATTCTAGGTCATAAACACTTATTAAAAGGACCTAATAATAATTTTACCACTTGCCAATTGAAGCGTGAATCCCGTAGTCAGTAGAAAGACCCCTCAGCTACGTGCACAAACTCCAAAGTAGAAGTCCTCTATAAATAGTCCACATGAGCACCACCGACCAAAACCTTCTAGAAAGGGAGTACCGATAAATAAGCGGAAGATAACTAGATCTTCCCTACTAATTTATTCTAGAAGAAATTATCTTAGTTTTCTATTCTAAGTAAATACGTCTCTCGACGGATTACTTTTAGGAACTAGAACAACTAAGAGAATAAGAGAGCTGGAGAAGGAGTATGAAATTAAGGATGAAAAATAATGAAGAAGGAGGCCTCTATTTATAATGGTTAGGAATCATTCAAAGAACAATAAATTCCCTATCCTCAACCAATCAGAAATAAAATAAAAGGGGCAAAAAGGTTAATTAGTAACCTTGAAAGAGGCGGAAAACAACTCTACTACAAGGAGCTTGCTTAGAGAGCAAGCTCCTAGTTGGACTTGGAGACTACTGGCCCATTCGGCCAGCAGTCCTCTTGTGGGCTTGCCCAAGAGCACAAGCCCACAAGGCTACGCTTATGTCCAGCTTCATGCATGGGCATGCACGTGCTACGCAGGCCCGCATGGTGCATAGGCCCATATGGGTTGCGCCCCTGTGCAGCCCTTTAGGCTTGCGCATGAGCGCACTGTGGGTTGCCAAAATATAGCCCGCTTGCGCGTGCCCTGTGGGCTATACGCCAGGACCATTCCAAATGGTGCATTCTTATGGCCCATGCGCAGGTCTTTTACGTACCATCCCACGATACATTTGTAGACCCACTTGCATAGATTTATTCAACATCCAATATTTATAAATCCCGCTATATTCTAGTCCAATTTCCCTTTATTCTATCCTCCTCATTATTTAATGATTTCATTAGTCCAACTAATGAATAGTGGTCTAACCAATACTATGGTCTAACCATATATTATGGTCCAACCATATTTCCTTGCTCTTCTGTATTAGGCCTAGTCTAACTGTTCTTTACATGGCTCGGTCATAACTCAAAGTGTGTGACCTTATAGGATCCCGTAATATCTACCCGTCAAAAGTTTAACCTAGCTCAATTCCTTTTAAGAATTGACTGGCTCGGAGCTCTAGACCGTTATGGACTCCAATTACTATGATCGGTCATAGTGGCTCTCTAGCAAAGGGCATATGACCCCTCAATATTCGAAATGTCACATGCTTTGTGACTTAATCCCTATTCTGCTATAGTATTAATACAATTCACTTTTCTATCAACTGTAAAGTTCCATCTGGTTTCTAAGACTCAGTTTAAGTATTAGTCCACTAGTAGCTTTAATAGATATCCCAATATTTAGTCTTGCTACACAAATACACCACCACTCAACCATTTAATGTGTTGATCAGGATCTCATCCTATCAACTCATACTCTGATCAGAGGTTTGCGAGTGTGTCACTTCCAACAAGTGGCCAAGGTACATCTCCCTTATATTGCTATAATGGAGTGATAGATTCCATCTTGACTACTCAGCTTACCAATGGATAGGCATCAACTATACCCGTAATCATCCGCATCACCCAGTCTATATAATGCTTAGGTATGACCCATAGTATAGCAACATCTGAACAAGGTAACTAGTATCTCAGGTCTAAGGATATTAGTATTGCAATTGCAATGAGATGATTAAACACCAACACATGATATAGATTACCGAGTGGTATCTCATAGCGGTATCCAATGTATCTCTCTGAATACATTCATGTGTTAACCAAAGGTACCACCCTCTAGCACTAGAGATATGCTACTCTGAATCAAATTCAAGAGGTATGACGATACATGCTAGTCTATTTGTATCATCAATGTCCAGCCTTAATAATACTATGACTAGGGATATTTAGACAAATCATAATTGCACATGAACCAGTTCTCGCCTATATAGTCCCACTATGCCCTTTCAATACGTGCTATGATTATGTCATAGACTTTTGCAAACACATCAATGAATATATTCTAAACCAGTCATAATATATTTTCAGTCATTGATATAATAAAAGAATGTCTTTATTAATATGACTTTGTTTGTACAAATAAAACTAACTAAGATATATCGCCCTAATTGCCTCTAGGGCATACATCATTCTAACAGATGTTGCATCGATGTCTTGAATACCTTTTGCCACTAGAAGAGTCACCTTGGTACACCGTTATGCAGTCCATATTTAGAGGTATCCAACCGATGCCTTGCTCAACCATCACCTATGGATCAAATATCCATACCATCCAAACCCTAGAGATATCACATCGATGTCTCGATCAACCATATCATGTTTCAACCGAGCCAGTCTTTTACCTTGCCTGAGTCATGTCTGAACTATGGGATAGCTCGAACCTTAGCAGGTAAAATCACCCTATGTTGTGATATCCCATCTACGCCGCACATGTCATGCCTAACCAATGTTTCAGTCTTGCTTACCAAGGCATAAGGGACACCTCGTCATCTCAACCACGTCAAGTCACATCACCTTAGTCAAGTAAAACCTACCTATCTAGGTGTCTAACCTTTGTCGAGCATATGGTCCAAGTCATGCCTTTCATCTAGCCTATCCTTTTCTCTCATTAAAATCTTGGGGGATACTTTTACTTTATTTTGTCAAACTAACGATTTCCTTTAAAAGCACACCGCACGCACAAGTCTGTGTCAAACCATGCATATTAACCACATCGTTTGCAGCCATATTCACATGCATGCACCCAAATATAAACCCAATTGCTCACATCATCCTGCATCCATGCTTAAACCCATGCATGGACTAATCCAACAGCCCTTCTATCTCAGCTTGGAAGAGGGGTGACCATTGTCCACTTTGCACTATTGAGTTCTCTTATCAAGGGGTGAAATCATCGCGAGTTTTATACCGATTTTGGGATCCGAGTGAGGTTTTAAGTAGTCTAATCCACTCAGTTCCGTGTCTACTCCGAGCTCCCCCAAGATCACCTATATAGCTTCCACTATCGATACTGAGGCCCTTATGAGAAAGATGAATGATGCATTTACTAACTTTCTTTAATCTAATCAGTTCAAGAACACCATCAATGATCAGGTCCAACTGTCTGTGAAAGATTCCTTGAAAGAGGCGACCGATAAGGGTTTAGGAAAGAATCCTGAGAAAGAGCCAGAGATAAAAGTCAAGAAATTAGTTGGGAAAGATGATCAAAGTGGTGGTCCCGAGTCTAATGGGGGCACTTTCAAAATCCGTGCTGTTCTAAAGCAATTACTTTCCATGGGGGATGAGGCAAGCAAAGCCTTAATTGTAGATGGAGTTGAGCTATTACCACCCGACTTTAGCATGCCTTCCCTTCCTTCTTATGAGGGAATCGGCCCCCCGTTGGTTCATATTGAAAAGTATGAGAATGTGATGAGAATGAAGGGATTATCCGATAACCAGCTAGCTAAGATGTTTTCATGTACCTTGACTAGGACAATTGCTGAGTGGTTTTCCACTCAACTTGATGATGTTCGCTGAGATTGGGGTAAGCTTTCTAAGTACTTCAAAGAGCACTATGAATTCAATTCCAAGGTGAAGACCATCATTCAGAACTTAGAGCAAGTCAAGCAGAAAGAAGGGGAAACTTTTCAATCCTACTATGAAAGTTGGATGTCCACTCAAGCCTTGTTAGGTAGCAAACCTAGCTTACCTGAGATGATTGTAAAGGTGATAGATGGTGCACTTCCATGGTACAAAGATCAGATGGCCTCACACAACTATGTGAACTATACTGATGTTTGTATAAAGGCCAAAAAGGTAGAAAGACAAGCCGCTATTAAAAAGCAAAGGGGCTTACCTGTAACCAATCATCCCTTTTCATATGGTTATAGAAAGCTCATCAAAGAATCCACACCTGTTCCTTCCACCTCCAAGGCTAAGGCAATCCAAGTGGCCACTCCTATCAAAGCCGATGTAGCTACTATAAAACCCCCTCAAGAAGATAGATATGGCATATCCCCATGGAAGGATAATTTTTCTTTTCTCTTTAGCACATTGAGGAAGCTTAAATTATTGAGCAGCTTGGTACCTTTTATTCCCCCAAAGCCCGAAGATGCTCGTAACTTCTACACCTATCATGTAGTTGTTGGTCACCGTACTAATAACTGCAAAGCTCTCCTAGATGCAATTAAGATCCTCATCAAGGATAAGAAGATCAAAGACTTAGCGCCAAAACCTAGCACCATGAGAAATACATTGCCCCAGTTTACTCAGTCCGTAAATATGGTACAATCTAGCCTACCCGAAGCTTATGTTGTTTAGCGTTTGAGAAACAAAGTGGTGACTGAAGAATTAATCTTGGTAGTTGAATCTGGCCTTACACCCGACTTTGTGCTTAATCAATTTCTCCAAGGAAACCCATCAATAGGAGCTATACAAACCAATGATAATTTGAAGATGGCGATTGAAGAATCCTTGTTAACAGCCGACCTAGGGCTATTGATATAGAAGCCCTTGATCTCTTTTGTCAATAAGTGAATAGTTCTCCAGGTAGGGGCATGATCGATTGTTTTGACCATTTAATGGACCCTATAGACCTCGATGAGGTGAACAGTGATCATTGTGGAGAGACCGAGGATGAGATTTTCTTTTTAATAGAAACCAAAGGAGGATCTGTCTCAAATGTGCTGAATGGGAGAGTTATGAATCTGACTCAAAGTGGAAGAGCCTATCAACCCGAGTACAAGAAAGGGGTTCAAATCGAAGGGGCAATGTTGGTCCCTGTGAGGGTCTTTACAAGGTCAGTTAGAGGGCGGTGAATGACCCTTTTTTGCCGAATATAAAGACTTTAAAAAGTCTTAGTATAGCGTGTTTGATTATGAACCGGATGATGGATCCGAATGATGCAGTTATGACAATATAATGCAAATAATAAAAGTTAGAGAAATCAAACACATAAGGTTTTTATCCTGGTTCCAGTCCCCGGAGTTTCCTTCCTCCAAGGAATTAAGCCTTACAATTTATCTCTGGATGATAACCCCTTCCAGATGTAGGATATACCACTAGAAGCACCAACTCGTAGCTGAGTACTTTATTCTTTAGTAGGATATACCACTTAGACTTCTACCCCGAATCTAAGTTGAGTCCTACGGGGAGTTCCCACTCAAAATACCAACTTTGAGTTATATCCCAATCTCCCAACTCACCCAAGTTGGAGATCCTTACACTCTTGTTTTCGCAAAGGTTTTGGTTTTTGGATTTCCTTAAGTTTATAGTTCACTTAGGAATCCTTACAACAGATTTAGAATTAATTGATTCTTAGAGGGATTGGAAGCTGAATGTTTGTTCTTTGTTACTTGTTTTTATTAATAAAAAAGCCACCCTTCTCATTTGGTGAAGCTTCCCTTTTATAGGCTTCCATCATAAATGTAGTCGTTATGGGTTGTTGAACTTGTAATAAATCTTCACCTTTGATTAGGTTATAGGTGGTGCTTCCAGAACCGTTGATCAATCCATTAGACTGTAATTTGACCCATTTAAATTCTAGGGATTAATACTGAAAAGTTGTCAGTGATCGTTTTACTTGGCTTTTTATGATGGTGTGAGCTCCATGCGCCTCCTTATTGGTCTAGGTGAAAAAGGTTGTTAGCTTTTTCAATCCGGTGTCAGTCCTTTTATCCTTTCTCTGTAAAATGCAAGTTGTCAATTTGTCTTTGTCTTAGGGAAAGGATCTTTGACTCCATAGACCAAAAGATGGAGGGAAAAGCTATCTTTGAAACTTTTCCCATTATCTTCAAGCATAAGTCTTTGGGATGTCTTTAGACTCATATTCTCCGGATCTGCCTTCTTCCGGAGATACGATAATCAATTTTTCTAGATGCTATTCTTGAGGGATTAAATCTTGTTTCCTTTCCAAGCTTTATTCTGATAATTCCATGTGCTTAGGTATTTAATATCTTCAGTGGATAGCCTTGTGGCTGGATCTTTATCCGGATGTTTTCATTTGGATTTAGGATTTACACAGTTTAAGTTTTTGTTTCTTTCAAACTTGATCCGGATATATCAGTTTAATTTTTGTGATTCGGATCATTGTTTCCCAACAATCTCCCCTATTTTATGGAAACAAAAACTAAGTACAAGGGAATGGAGTATATATGAACTAAGTATGATTCTTGATACTTAGACATTTACAGATTTTACTCCCCCATAATTCTAGCATCCTAACTCTCCCAAAATTTTTCAATTCTAGCTTCTAAGTTTGTTTTAGTACAATTGTGGATTGTACTTTTAGAAGCAATATTTTGAGAATTAGACATTTTCACTATATATACTTCTGCTGTTTACAATAGTTAAAATCAATGAAGTTCAAATTACAAATTACAAAAATATATAATAGTGAATCTAGCTATTACAAAATTTTACAAGTACAGATTATAGCTAGTCTAAGTCTGATTCCCTCCGGATGGTTCTCCCTCTTTCTCCTTTCCCTTGCCAGATCCATGTTCTTGTATACTCTTCTCCCCCTTTTTGTTTCTAGCTTAGGGGTCTATAACTATATAAGTCTTGTTATACCAAGCTATTTGCCATGCATTTGAATACATCGTGTAGTCAGCGCTGCCTTTGGACCTTTTCTCAATAAACTTGTCAACCATAGGAGGAGTGAGATAGAAGGGCTGGATGGTCTTCTTCAGATTATCATAGGATTGATTGATGGAGAGATGAATCCGTAGGATAAACTCTTGATCCTTTGGGTCATAGTAAGGGAAGAGGACCTTTAGGAGAGTTGTCATACCTTTCTGACCGAAGAAGTCAGAATCTCCAATGGCTTGAACAAGGTTGTGGAAGACCAATAGGAGCTAGCTTTCCAGAATGGCAGGGGAGGAAGAGGATCCAGATATATAAGATTATTGATTTCGGTCTGGAGTAGGGTGATTTCTTCACTAAGGATATTATGCAAGGATTCGGTTTGGAGGGAGATTTCCATGGTGATGGATGCCTTCCAGTCCATTATTATTTTCTCTAATCTGGATAGGCAACTCCCTAGTTCATCACCTATGTCATCCAAAATCTTCTCCTAGATTTTGGGAAGAGTTTTCTCAATGAAGTGCACCAGCATTTCTTGAGTGACTTGCTGATCTACTCCCAGATCTTTTATTGCAAGAGTGGGGTCTTTTCCAGCCATGAATTTTGACAAGTTTTCAAACTTGGAATTCAAATCGGCCTTTATTTCTTCTGTTTGCTCGGAGGAGGATGATGTGATCTTGTCAAGCATAGTTCCACAATTATTTGAAGCCAATGTGTGGGCTTGATTAGCAGCCCGATTAGCTGTGGAACCATTATCTGTAAGCTCATTAAAGGTTGGCTTAATCAGAGAGAGAGATGCTTCTGCAATTGCTCCCGGAGTGGGGAAATCCAAGACTTTGTCTTCTATTTTCTTTATTCATAATTTGATCTCTCCCAACTCCTTTTTCACATCCTAATCAGCAGCTTGTCTTAGTAGTTCCTTTTCAACCCCTCTAAGTTGGGCACGGATAGTTCGGAGGCTCTACTTGACATACCCTTCTTCATTTTCTTCTTAGGCAGCCTCCTTAAGTAAATGAAGTGCTGCTAAAACTTTGGATTTGATGGTGTTGTTAGCAGGCACTCTCATGGGGCTAACCTTCAAAGGGAATTCCTCTTCAGAGGAGCTGGAGGATTCATCTTCGAAGTTGGAGCTGCTTTCGGAGGGTTCATTATCAGCTTTATTATGGGTCTCCTCTGATTTGGACTTATCTTGCTCTTCCCTCTTCTCTTCCGACCTTTCTCCTAGATTGGCCTCACCCCTAGAGCCCGCTTTAGAAGCATTCTCCTCGGATCTCAGACCTTGTCCCTCCCCCGAAATGAAATTATTTGGGTTGGGCTCATCTTCCTTGAATACATTTTGGACATGTGTATCGAAGTTGTCCCTTGTTTTAACTACTATGTCATCAACAGCAGTGATATCATCGTCAATATTTAAGGTAGTTGTGATAGGAAGTACCTCATTTAATGGAGATGGAATTTGGATGCTTGAGGCTTCCTTTTCTTCAATTCTTCCAACCTCAGCCCCCGGATGACTGGAAGTGTCCTCAGTCATCCCTTCAAGTGCCTTTTCAGGACTTATTATTCCTCCCCCAGGCACATTAGCAATGTCATGAATGCCCTCTACTGGTGCTATTTTAGGACTTATTTCTACTTGATTTCCAGCTTTTGGATTTGGCAGGTTCTTCGAAAGAGGTTTTATAAAGGGCAAGAAATTGAAGGATTCGAATTCTGGAATTTTGGACAGTTCGACCATGGCATTTGAGTCAATTAAAATTGACTGAGCAGAAGATCCCCCGAGTCCCTCAATGGCTAAATTGTTCAGTTGGTAGTTTTCTAGCACGGAAGCCATCATCTCTTTATACTGAGGATCCTCCGGAAGGATGTCCTCATTGGATCCGGGCACATTCTTGAATGTCTATAGCAGTTGGCCTTGTTGCTTTCTTCTTCTGGTGCTTCTAAGCCTCTACAGCCTCATCAAATGTACAACCCTTCCGAGTAAACTGCTTCTTTGGTGCAGGCATCTCATCTTCCATCTCCTCTTCATCAGACCCATTTACCCCTTTCAGCAATTCGGATGCTTTCCTCTTCTGGCCATTTTGATAACCCTTTCTTATTATAGCAGTAGCTACTGCAATGGTTTCCTTTACCTCTAGGTTACATACTAGTTGCTGCAATAGATCAGCCATTTTAATTAGCCTTCCCCTTGGTTTTGGCTTTTCTGGGGAGTTTTTGAGCAGTTGGGAAATTGTTTGCTGATCTTTATCCTCCACTTCATCCAAAACCACAACCATTTTCTTTTGAGCCTTGGTCCTAGGCTTTTTAGGAGCAGGGGCTATAGCATCCGGATTTACAGCTTTCTTTATTCTGTTCTTCTTCTCATCACGTTGCCTTATGGCCTTGGCTTCATCCCATCTTTCACTAAACCTTAAGTTCAAAAAATTCTTCTAGAGGATAGCCTTTCCATTAACACCCCGGAATCCAGTGAGGTTGACTTCAAAGGCCTTAAGGATCCAAGTGATCATAGCACCATGTAAGTTCCTATGATGCTTTAGGAAGTGGATTATTAGGACTGGGAAATTCACTTCACTACATTCTGCCCAGTGCTACAGCATGCAATGTTGGAATGTTGACATTGTGGTCAAAGATCATTTCCGGATGAGGATTAGCTTGGCCAATACACGTTGCAAGATCCGAGGTGCCTGAGGCCAGTAAGAGGAGAATTTATCCCCAAAATATCTCTCCGAAAGCCACATCTCCGGATCATACTTCATGATTGCTTCATCTTCATCCACCCTCATTTGCACTCTACTATTCTTTATGTGAAGGTAGTGTTCAAAGAAGTCCGGAGTTATCATAATTTCTTTGCCTTAGACCTTTGTGCGTAGAGCATCTAGTTTCTTGTGAGCACGAAGGTTATCATAGAATTCTCTTACCAACTCAAGATAAGTTGGACAACTGATCTGGAGAAACTCTTTGAGGTTCTGATCCTCAATTAACTTGGAATAGGGGTCCTTTTCGAACAGGAATCTATCCCCTAGATAGTCTATAGGTACGACAGAGTCACTTTCTTTAAGGGAAATGGATGTGAAGTCTTCATCTTTGAGATCGAAGATTGTAAAGATGTTAGGGACTTTTATAGGGACTTCACTAGCCATAAGTGCAGCCATTTTTTAGAAAGGATTTGAAGGAATTAGGTTTTAGGTTTTGATTTTTGCAGAGTAATAGTAGAGTAGTTGCTCGCATGAGGAAGAAGAGTGAATTTGAGGGGTTTATATCGATTTTTCAAAGTGAGGATAGTTTGGTAATCCGAACGCCAGTTATTTTGGCTGGATTGATGACATGGTAGACGGATTTTTAGGAGAGAGGTAAATTCAGTTTAACTAGAGAATAGGAACGGTTTAATTTTGAAATAACAGTCAAATTTATAGCGCGTGAAATAACAAATAGACTTTTGAAATTCAAAAAGTAACTATTACCTTTATGAGCTTTTACTGCCATTTGTCATTCTTGTCTGCTGACGCAGCATGCTTCTGAAATAGATTTCCCTCCAATGCTTCTTCTTTCTAGATTAAGTTTTCAGCCTTGGATCCGGCTTGATTTCAAGCTTCCCAAATTGCTCTTTACTTAGAGGCTTAGTAAAGATATCTGCTCTTTGGTCATTGGTTGGAATGTATACCAATGCAACATCCTTCTTCATCACATGATCCCTGATGCAATGATGCCTTATGTTGACATGCTTCATCCGGCTATGGAGTACTAGATTCTTTGACACATCAATAGCACTTTTGTCATCACACATAACATCCACACATCCGGATTGAACTCCATAATCTTCAAGTTGTTGCTTGATCTAGAGGAGTTGAGCTACACAACTTCCAACTGCTATATATTCAGCTTCTGTAGTGGACAAGGCAACTGAAGTTTGCTTCTTGCTGTACCATGAAACTAAGCAATCTCCAAGGAAATGGCATCCTCCGGATGTACTCTTTCTCTCGAGAGTATCCCTGCCATAGTCTACATCAGTGAACCCTTGGAGTGTGAAATCTCCATTACTAGGATACTATAACCCAACATCGGTTATTCCTAGGAGGTATCTAAGGATACTTTTTACTGCCTTGAGATGAGAATCCTTAGGATTGGCTTGATATCTTACACAATAGCAAACTGCATAGTGTATGTCAGGTCTACTAGTTATTAGGTATAGAAGTGAACCAATTATCCCCCTGTAGAGCTTTTGATCAACATCCTCTCCTTCACAATCCCTGGATAGGACTATATCTGATCCTATTGGAGTGGATATAGGCTTGCTCTTGTCCATTTCAAACTTCTTTAAGATTTCCTTTGTGTACTTTGACTGGTTAATGAAAATCCTCTCCGGAATTTGCTTGATTTGTAGACTAAGGAAGAAATTTAAATCTCCCATCATGGACATATTAAATTCCCTCTGCATTTAAGAGTTGAATTCTTTACACATCTTTTCATCAGTGGCTCCAAATATGATATCATCCACATAAATTTGGACCAGAATGATATCATTTTTCTTCTTTTTGATGAATAAGGTAGTGTCTACTCTACCTCTGATATAACCCTTAGATATAAGGAATGAGGTTAACCTCTCATACCAGGCTCTGGTGCCTGCTTTAATCCATAGAGAGCCTTCTTTAGCTTGTAGACATGATCTGGCTGCTTTGGATCTTCAAATCCAGGTGGTTGCTTAACATAGACTTCTTCTTGGATAACACCATTTATAAATGCACTTTTAACATCCATTTGGTATAATGTGAACCCCATGAATGATGCAAAAGCATATAGAATCCGGATTGCTTCCAACCTTGCTACAGGGTCAAAGGTTTCTTCAAAATCAATTCCTTCTTGTTGGTTGTAGCTTTGGGCAGCTAATCTTGCCTTGTTTCTCATCACCACTTCGGATTCATCAAGCTTGTTTTGGAACGCCCACTTGGTGCCAATGATTGATTTTTCTTTAGGAGGTGGTACTAGATCCCAGACATCATTTCTGGTAAATTGATCTAGCTCTTCCTGCATTGCCGTCATCCAGCTTTCATCTCCTTCCCCATCTTGAAATTTCTTTAGCTCTATGAGAGAGACAAAAGCGTATGACTCATCATCTTGTTGAGCTAAACTCTGGTTCTTACTGGATTCTATACATCATCCAGGATATTCTCAATGGAATGATATCTATGTGTCTAAATATCCCTTTGTAGGCCTTCATGTTGAACTAGGACTTGCTCCACTTCAGCTTTAACCACTCCTTCTTGGCCTTCATTAAAGTCAATCTCCTGTGGGTTGAGATTAACTTATTATACTTTTGGATCAAAGGATATTCCTTCATCTTCCTCTTTGTACTTATTGATTTGAAATGAATCAGGAATTCCTGCTTCCTTCTTTTCTCCAGATTTTTCAGCTTCCGGAACTGGATCTTTCGGAGTGTAGCTTTTCTTTCCTACAGTGTTAGTCTCATCGAAATCTGCATGTATTGACTCTACCACAGTTTGGGTTTGTTTATTGAAGACTCTGTAAGTCTTACTATATGTTGAGTAGCCAAGGAAAATTACTTCATCAGATTTAGGATCAAATTTTCCTAGTTGCTCTCTATCATTAAGAATGTAGCATTACCCAATTTTGGGTTTTCTTCCCTTCTAAATTTCATATGGAGTCTTTTTCTATGGTCTTTCTAATGAGAGCTCTATTTAGAATATAACATGTTGTATTCATGGCTTCTACCCAGAAGTATTTTGGCAAACAATTTTCATTGAGCATTATTCTATCCATCTCAACTATGGTCCTATTCTTTCTCTCAACAACTCTATTCTATTGAGGAGTGTGAGGGGTAGAGAAGTTGTGTTCAATGCCCTTGGAGTCACAAAAATTAGCAAAATGCTTATTTTTTAATTCTCCACCATTATCACTCTGGATGTGTGCAATGCTCATGCCCTGTTCTATTCTATCCGGATGAATGTTTTGGAGAATTAGTCAAAGGCTTCATCCTTACTTGCTAGTAAGAGAGGTATATCGAGAATAATCATCCACAATGACCATGGTGTATTCTCTTCTACCTAAACTCAATGGTTTGATTGGACTAAAGAGATCAATATGCAAGAGCTCAAGTACTCTTTTAGAAGGAATGTATGAGATGGAAGGTAAACTTTTCTTATACTGTTTACCTAATTGACATGCGGTGCATAGATGATCCTTATCAAAAGCAACCTTAGGCAAACCCACTACTAATTCCTTTTTGGCTAGTTTGGACAGGAGGTTCATGCTGACATGTCCTAACCTCTGGTTCCATAGCCACGATTCTTCTTCTTTAGACACCAAGCAGATATTCTTTTTATCATTTTTAATGTTTACAGAATAGACATTATTTACTCTAGGTGCATAAAGAATGAGTTGGTTGGACTTACAATCATAGATTGAGTAGCCTCCGAAATCAAATGTGACTTTTCTTCCTTTGTCACAGAGTTGGGCTATACTTAGCAAGTTGAATTTCAGTCCATCAACCAATGAGACACCTTCTATGTTTAACTTGGATCCAATGGTTCTACGACCAATGATCTGTCCCTTTTGATTATCTCCAAAGCTTACTTTGCCTCCCTTCTTCTGGGTCAATGTGATGAAGATCTTCTCATCACCTGTCATCTGCCTTGAGCATCCACTATCAATATACCAAGTGTGTTGATCTACTATAGATCTAAGGCATACCTATAAAACAGATTAAGTGGGTTTGGGTACCCAATCAGATTTGGGTCCTCTCGGGTTAATAACCATCTCAGGCCAAGGGTAAATATCGTAATAACCATTTTTTAATCTACATGATTTAGTAATATGATTATTTTTCCCACAAAACCTGCACCCTAAAATAGGTATGTTTTGCTCTTGCTTCTCACTGATCTTCTCCAGATCCTTCTTCTCATAGTTGCCTTTATACCTAGCTTTTTGCACATTGGTGGATGGTCCGGTGTTAATCTAGAAGCTGGCTGGAGGTGCAACTTCTTCTCCACAATTTCTTCTTTGTTTGATAAGCTGTTGGTTGTCAGCCTTAGCCTTTTCCTTTTGAGCAGCAGTATATCTTTGGGCTTGTGGTTGCCTACTAACTTCCTTTATCCTTTGGTTAGGGGTCTTTTGGAATCTATTCTGAGCAGGAGGATGATTATCTCTTCTTAGAGATTATATCTCTGGCCTCTTCCTGGATACTTCCTTTAATAGATTGAGTTCTCTATCCAGTCCCATTACATTTGCATTTAGGATTTGGACTTGATTCCTCAGGAAGTTTTCCTCCACAACATCAATATGCTTGGTTCCTCCAACCAGATTGATGTCTTATGCCATTACTTCAGCATCTTTTGCCAACTCTATTACTGCTCTTTTAAGGGACTTGATTGCTTTTGCATTCTTCTTTACACCCTTGATTACAATAGATAGAGCTCTAGCAAGGTCAAGATTAAAAGTAGAATTAGAACAAGAATTTAACTCAGTGTTTGTTATATCTGATTCTGATTCTTCGATTTACATCATTTCTTGCTTAGAGGCAATCATTCCGGATTGCTCTACTTTCGAATCAATCAGAGCCATGAATGCGCAATTGGAAGTCTCCTCTTCTTCTATTGAGGATGAGCTGCTACTTTCTTCACTATTGCTTTAGATGGCCACCATTGCCTTCTTTTTAAACTTCTTGGTTCTTTTGAGCTTAGGACACTTAGTTCTGAAGTGGCTTTTCTCACCACATTTAAAACATGCAGCTTCTTTCTTCGGATCCTTCTTTTCTTCTTGATTCCTTCTAGGCCTAAATCTTCCGGAAGTGCCTTCTCTTAATTTTCAGGATTCATACTTTCTTGTTTTCCCTCTATCTTTCTTTTGTATAAATCGGTTGGGCCTTCTGGTAAGTAGAGCAAGTTGATCTTTGGTGCTCATTGATTCATTGATTTGCTCTTCTTCTTCAAATAGCTGATCCGGTGGATTCTGCCTTAAGTTTAATGGCCTTCTTCTTCTCCTCAGGTTTCTTTTCTTGTTCGCTATATCTCTCTAAGGACAATTCTTGGGTTAGGAGATTACCAATGAGTTCATCATAACTATAAAATTTTAAGTCATGAGCTTCCTCAATGGCAGTCTTTTTATTGTCCCATTCCTTGGTGAGACTCCGAAGCACTTTACTGACCATTTCTACTTCTGGGATCTCCTTTCCCAGCCTCTTCATCTCATTCACTAGATTGGTGTATCTAGTGTTCATGCTGCTAATTAATTCTTTAGGCTTTATCTTAAAGGATTCAAACTTTTGCTGGAGTAGATCAAGCTTAGCTTCTCTTACTTTTGTGGTTCCTTCATAGGTTACCTCCAACTTCTCCTAAATCTCTTTTACAGTCTCGCTTTCGGATATTCTATTAAATTTAGTTGCACTAAGAGCACAATGAAGCATGTTAATAGCATTTGCATTTTCATGCAACTGTTTAAAGTCATTCTCATCCCACATACTTGATGGCTTTCGGGTAGTCATACCCTCTACTTCATAAGCAGGCTAATATGGACCATCTTTAATATCTAACCATGCTTGCATACTTTGAGACTGGATGAAGTTCTTCATCTGATTTTTCCAGAATGAGTAGTGTTCACCGGTGAAGAGTAGAGGACGGGTAATAGACATACCCTCGAGAAGGAGTTATGAGTTTTGGAAACTCATTTTGATATATGAATCAAAATATATAGACCTTTAGCTCAAGATTTTTAGATCTCTAGTTTGAACACTGGCTCTGATACCACTTGTTGGTCCCTGTGAGGGTATTTATAAGGTCAGAGGGGGGTGAATGACCTTTTTTGCAGAATATAAAGACTTTAGAAAGTCTTACTGTAGCGTGTTTGATTATGAACCAGATGATGGATCCAGATGATGCAGTTATGACAATATAATGCAAATAATAAAAATTAGAGAAATCAAACACAGGATGTTTTTATCCTGGTTCCAGTCCCCAAAGTTTCCTTCCTCCGAGCTTTTCCACTAGTGGATTCCTTTCCAACTGGCAAGAATCAAACCTTACAATTTATCACCAGATGGTAACCCCTTCCGGATGTAGGATATACCACTAGAAGCACCAACTCCTCGCTGAGTCCTTTAGTCTTTAGTAGGATATACCACTTAGACTTCTACCCCGAATCGAAGTTGTATCCTACAGGGAGTTTCCACTCAAAGTACCAACTTTAAGTTGAATCCCATTCTCCCAACTCATCCAAGTTGGAGATCCTTACACTCTTGTTTTCATAAAGGTTTTGGTTTTTAGATTTCCTTAAGTTTGTAGTTCACTTAGGAATCCTTACAACAGATTTGGAATTAATTGATTCTTGGAGGGATTGGAAGCTGAATGCTTGTTCTTTGTTACTTGTTTTTGTTAATCAAACAGCCACCCTTCTTATTTAGTGAAGCTTCCCTTTTATAGGCTTCCATCATACATGTAGCCGTTGTGGGTTGTTGAACTTGTAATAAATCTTCACCCTTGACCAGGTTTTAGGTGGCGCTTCTGGAACCGTTGATTAATCCGTTAGATTGTAGTTTAACCCATTTGAATTATAAGGATTGATGCTGAAAAGTTTTTAGTGGTCATTTTACTTGGCTTTTTATGATGCACTAACTTTTACACCATTATCTTTTTGGTGTGAGCTCCATGGCCTCCTTATTGGTCTAGGTGGAAAAGGTTGTTAGCTTTTCCAGTCTGGTGTCAGTCCTTTTATCCTTTCTCTTCAAAATGCAAGCTGTCATTTTGTCTTTGTCTTGGGGAAAGGATCTTTGACTCCATAGACCAAAAGATGGAGGGAAAAGCTATCTTTAAAACTTTTCCCATTGTCTTCAAGCATGAGTCTTTCAGATTTCTTTAGACTCATATTCTCCGGATCTGCCTTCTTCCAGAGATACGGCAATCAGTTCTTCCGGATGCTATTCTTGAGGGATTAAAGCTTGTTTCCTTTCCAAGCTTTATTCTGATGATTCCATGTGCTTAGGTATTTGATATCTTCAGTGGACAGCCTTGTGGCTGGATCTTTTTTCGGATGTTTTCATTTGGATTTGGGATTTACATAGTTTAAGTTTTTGTTTCTTTCGAACCTGATCTGGATAGATTAGTTTAATTTTTGTGATCCGAATCATTATTTCCAAATAGACAAAACACGTAGCAGACCTCCCGCCACCTATGGGAGAGGAGTCAGAGGAAGACCCTGTCATCAAGAAATTAAAGCAAACTCTAGCAAGATGCATGATATGGCAATTGATCATCAAATCTAAGACTCACAGAAAAGCTCTCATGAGAAAGTTAATGGAGATGGATGTTATTCCTATAACCTCTCCCGAAGAGATATGTACCCTTGTAAATGGAGGGATTCCATAAAGGGGTCATGTGCCTATTGCTTTCACCCCCTCCAATTTACCTCAAGGAGGGATAAAGCACAATAAGGCTTTATTCATCAAAGTAAGAATCTTAGATCTCATGGTTCCATGCATGATGGTAGATGATGGGTCCGCTTTGAATTTATGTCCCCTCATGATCCTACCACACCTTGGCCTCTCCAAGGTCATGTTGAAGAAATCTGGACCATTATCAAGGCTTATGATGATTCTAAGAGGACAATCAAAGGGAAATTTAAAGTTAAGGTGATCGTGGGTGAAGTCACGACTCCTGTTACATTTATCATCTTGGACATTCTAGTCACATTCTCTCTGTTGTTGGGCCGTCCTTGGATCCATGCACTAGGGGCAGTGCCTTCCACCCTCCATCAAAAGATCAAGTTTGTTCATAAGGGGAAGCCTATCACCCTAGAAGCCGATGAAGAATCAATTGTGGTAGCCACCCCTAGAGGAGGAAATGATTTAATCAATTTTCATGTGTCAGTAGTAATCAGGTTCAAGGAAGAGCCAATCAAAAAGTATACTCTATGGGTAGCCAAGTACATGGCTAGACAAGGATACAAGTGTGGTAAGGGGCTTGGAAGTAATCTTTAGGGGATTCCATCTCTTCCCAAGATCCACTCTCAGAAAGGCAAGGAAGGTTTAGGCTTTGTCCCCAAGAAAGCCACCAAGAAGATGCGTTGGAACTCAGTCCACATGGTCAGTGTCTGCAAGAGGGCCGAGAAATAAGTCTATTAGGGGGAAGCCGAACCTATGAAAGTTTGAGGAGAACTAATTCCCAGTTTTGAGGTCTTTAATGATGTGTTTGACTTCACCAAGTAGTGCTGTATCGATGAAATAGAAGAAGAAAAGACTCCCCTAGTCCATGAGCCAGTTTTTAGTGAAGAAGACATGGCCATTCCCACCATTACAGATGCTTTTGCTAACCTCATGAAGAAGTAGATGGGTACTCAGCCCAATGGTCCATTGGGAGAAGCCTTTGCCAACCTAGTGAAGGAATTGGCTAAGGAGGGACAAAAGCTCACCGATGATCAGAAAAATAAGCTCCATGAAGACTTTTCTGACATGCTCCTGGAAGGTGCACCTACAGCTGCTACCGTCTCTACCGCTCTTGTTGAGGATGAAGATGATGTTTTAGTTTCTATTCCTAGTCTTTATGATGTGAGCAATAAGGCCTATAAACCCAACTTATCAATGAAATATAATAACTTTGCGTACTTGTGTGATGTCTCGCCTAACGGTAGCTTGCATTTGATCATATTCATAATGTGTTTAGCTTACATTATGCTTCTATGATAGAAATTAACTTGAATACAACTGAACTTTAAAATGGTATATATTTCAAATGATTTGTTTCCCATTGAGAAAAATGAAATGATAAAAATTCTAAAAAAGCACTTGGTAGCATTCGCTTGGTCCTACGAAGATATACTAGGAGTTGATCATAAGATAGCCCAACACTGAATCCTGACCGATCCCAAGTTCAGGCCTGTCAAGCGAAAACTCTGCTGTATGAGATATAAATGGGCTGAGCAAGTGAAAGCTGAAGTTTTTAAGTTGACTGAAGCCAAATTTGTAGAAGTGGTTGAGTATTCAACTTAATTGGCCAATATCGTCCTAGTGCCAAAGAAATATGGTAGGGTTCGAGTTTGTGTGGATTACTGAGACCTTAACAAAACATCACCCAAAGATGACTTCCCACTACCTCACATCGATGTTCAAGTCGATAGCGTAGCTAAGGCAGCCATGTACTTGTTTATGGATGGATTTTCAGGCTACAATCAGATCATGATGAATGTTATCGACAAAGCCAAGATAAACTTTATTACCGAATTGGGGATTTGTTGCTGTGAAGTCATGCCATTTGGGTTGAATAATGTGGGTGCCACCTACCAAAGAGCGGTAAAAACATTGCTACACGATATGATCCACAAGGAAGTTGAGGTTTATGATGATGATATGCTAGTAAAATTGACAGCCCGAGAGGAGCACCCTGCTATCTTGGATAGGTTCCTTACTAGAATCAAGAAGTATAACTTAAGGTTGAATCTGAAGAAATGCATATTCGGAATCATAACAGATAAGCTGTTGGGCTACATTGTCAGTCAAATAGGCATAGAAGTGGATCCTGACAAGATCAAAGCCATCTATGATATGCCAGTACCACAAATCGAGAAGATGGTTCAATCATTCATAGGGTCATTACAGTATGTTAGTAGGTTCATCTCTCGAATTGCTACCATTTGTGAGCCCATTTTCAAACACCTGAAGAAGAAATAGCTATTGAACTGGAACGAATAATGTCAAATTGCTTTCGATAGAATCAAGGCTTACCTCACCAACCCACCTGTATTAGAATCACCAAATCTCCGTAAGCCCTTGATACTCTATCTAGCAATAGAAGAAACGTCAGTAGGAGAAATGTTGGTGCAAGAAGATGAAGATAAGAAAGAGTGTATCATCTACTATCTCAGTAAGAAGTTGTTGGAATACAAAAAATGACACACGATAGTGGAGAAAATATGAGCCTCCATGGTATGGCTGACAAAGAAGTTAAGACACTACTTTTAGTCATATAGAATCCAATTGGTCTCGAAGATTGATCCTATGAAGTACCTGTGTCAGTCACCTACTCTAGTAGGAAAGTTGTGAAGATGGTTGCTCTTGCTATCCGAGTTTGACATAGAGTACATTACTAGTAAGGTGATAAAGGGAAGCACAGTGGCCGAGTTCCTTGTAGGTCAACCAGTAGAATCAGACTATGTGGAAGACTTAACATTTCTCGATGAGAAGTTAGTCGTGGTAGAAGAAGCAAAGCCCTCATGGTTCATGTATTTCGATGGAACGATCAATCGATGAGGAGCCGGTCTTGGTGTTATCATCATCACTCCTCAAAACGAGATAATACCAATGTCTAAACACCTAGAATTCTTGATCACCAATAATGGGGCAGAATATGAAGCTTGTTTATTTAGATTGGAAGCTCTTCTTGCAGTAGGGGCAACCGATGTGTCAATGGTAGGATATTCAGCTTTAGTGATACACCAAGTAGTAAGGGATTGGGAGATCAAAGAAGAATCACTTTATCCCTATCTTGAAGTAGTTTGGGTTCAATCAGCCAAGTTCCAACAATGCCTGTTTCAGCATGTACCTAGGGAAGAAAACCAGATGGCAGATTCCTTAGAAACATTGGCATCTATGTAGGAAAATCCTTAGGAAAGACCCATGAAACTGTTAATCATGCAATCCTCACGCACTCATTTCTTCAATAAAGAGGTTATGGTAGTAGGAAAAATATCAGAAGATCCATGGTACATGGATATTGTTCAATTCTTGAAAAGTGGTCAGTTTCCCCAAGGGGTATCTCAGTCAGATCACGCGACATTACAATGATTAGCCGCTCAGTTCAGATTAGTAGAAGATGATTTATTCAAAAGAGCTAGCAATGGTCTGCTTATTAAATGTCTAAATAAAGAAGAAGCTACCCAGGTTATGAGGAAACTTCATTCTGGAGAATGTGGACCGCACATGAATGGAGCAGCCTTAGCTAAAAAGATTCAACGACAGAGATATTTTTGGACTACGATAACAGCTGATTGCATCAAGGAAGTGAAGAAGTGTCATGAATGCTAGATATATGGACAAATCTCACACTTACCACTAGTCGAGCTTCAAAGCTTGTCAACTCCTTAGCCATTCTTGATGTGGGGGATAGACATAATTGGCGAGATCCGGCCATCCTTAACAAACGGGCATAAATACATTGTCGTAGCAGTAGATTACTTCTCTAAGTGGGTCGAGACTGAATCCTTGACCAATATTACTGCTAAGATAATGGCCAAGTTCATTGAACGCCAAATTTTTACTCTATATAGGATTCCTCATCATATCGTATCTGATAATGGAGTTCAGTTCCAAGCAGAAACGGCAGATTTGATTGAAAAATATGGCATTGAGCATCACAGATAATCTTTGTACCGACCACAGGCAAACCGTACTCCAACCTATAAAACTCTATTCTCATTAGTATATGGGATGGAGGCAGTTCTTCCAGTTGAGATTAAAATCAAATCACTAAGAGTTGCCTTGGAACCACAGTTGAAGGAGACAGATTGGGTCTGAGCCAGATTTGAGCAATTGAACACAATAGATGAAGCATGATTAAAAGCCCTAGATCACTTACAAATGTATCAACAGCGTATGGCTGGAGCTTATAATAAATGAGTCAGTCACCCAAAAGAACCACTCAAAGCAGGGGATTTAGTCCTTAAACAACTAAGACGAGTCAACATCGATGCTAGGGGCAAGTTCCATCCAAATTGGGAAGGCCCCTATGTAATCAAGAAGATCCTAGGCAAAGGGGAAGTAAAGATCATGGATATGGATGGCAATGAGTTTGTAAACCCCGTTAACTAGGACAAGCTCAAGCGTTACCATATGTAAAAGAAAATGAAAGAAATATAAAGAATAAAGCCCGCCAATTTGAAAACCTAAAAAGGGTGGATTAGGCAAAATTAGGGCAGCCTGTCGATTCAAAAACCTAAAAAGGGCAGGTCGAGCAAAAGTTAAGGAATGAATAAAGTCTGTCGAACCTATGTAAGGGGTTAGAGCAAAAATCAAGACTTAAAATAAATGAGAGTCGTTAACTATAAAACCTTCACAGGTTAGCTAGCAATGAGAGATATTTCAGTTGCAATATATACCAACAATTGTATCAATTTAAAGCCAATCAATAAAAGCATCGTTCTTGCTAAATCTTATATTATATGTCTTATGAATGTATGTTGCCTGAATGCGTGATAGGCATACAAGTAGGTAAGATGCATTTGTTTCCTTTTCTTATGAGCAATCAATTCAACAAAATTCAGAAAAATTCATTGAGCAAGAAAAAGGCAAAATATTTCGATAGATTGAAAACATATAGGTCTATGCAAAAGCCGGAAATAAAAAAAGTCTACTGGATTGAAAACTCGAAAAGGGCAGTCCAAGAAAAAATTAAGATATAAAAGTTTAATAGGTCGGGAAATATCCGAATGCAACTCTCTATGCAAAAATAAGAACTCAAAGCTCAATCTGACCTGCATCATCACATCATCATGCCAGACGCCTCCTCTTCTCCCCAACAGGGATAGATCCAGCTCATCTCGAGTGATAGCTCCTTTCTATGCTAGCAGTTTGTCACTCCCTAGAAGTAGACAAGACTAATATAGCAGTAATCCATCCCCTGTAGAATTCGTCAGTCTCGACAATCCTCGGGTGATCATACCTCAGGATCCTAAAATGAGTAGTCGTGGCCCATCTCTGTGTAATAATGGAAGGCCACTCAGATGGATACACAGCAGGCTCAATAACACGAAAAGAAGTAGGAATGTATTGGGTATCCCTGTATTGCCTGCATAATCTGAAAGGCAAATAAGAAGTCACCATTTGTAATCCAAGTAACTGAACTCTGTCGGACCATAGCTCAGTCATCACATTAGAGATCGTCCACCAAGGGAAAACCCAGCAAATCTGACTCTTAGAATATGCCTGTAAAATCCTAGTCCACTCAGCCAAACCGAGATCTCAGTGACCAGAAGTAGTAGTGGCACGACCAGCAAAGTGAGAAGGATTATACTTGCTAATATTGGTAAGAGAATCAATCAATGCCCACTTCTCCAGAATCCACACCTGAAATGACATGTCAATACATTTTGTTTGATCAGTACAAAGAAACAATAGGTCAGTCCATTACTTGAAGAAGTGTGAAATGATCTCCGATCAAGTCCATATCCTGAGAAGCAGAATCTAAGGATAGGAGAGTCTTTGCTAGTGCAACGCTAGCTAGTGATGATCCCCTAGCTAACTTATTAATAACCGAGAGCAGGCAAAAAGATGCAATATTATGCTCCACCCTGCATATATACTAGCTTATCAGCAGTATAACTACCATCGCAGGCCAGGCCAAATAAGTCCTAGGGGCACTCATACACCACTTTAGCACTCTCTCCAGATAAAATCCGAATACCCCAAGGGCATGGGTTAGAAATCCATCAACCGAATCCAAGTCAGAAAGCCCTATCAAATCCGTAGCAGACCCGAAAATAAAAGTAAGAATAGCTATCTCTATGCGCCTCATAGATGGCACTCCCAGAATGGTACTAAACTCCTCAAACAGTGGGCACAACTCCATATTCTCAAAGTGAAACACTCGATCGACAGGATCCCATAAAGTGCAAGAGCTCAAACTCGTGGGATATTTACTGGATGATTGATGTAAAACCTCATATTCCATAGTTTGAAATGTTTCAGAATGTCCCACTCCTGCTTCCTCAAATGAATCAGAAAATCTTGAAGCCTATCATTAAACAAAGCCATGATCGGCAAAATAGAAGAGAAATGAAAGCAAAAAGCTATAAACTGAAGGGGATCATGGTACCATGATCCAAAAAGCAGTACCGTGATCGATTTTACTTTTCCACCTCTCTATACTCTTAGTTCATGGCCAATCGATTGAGGTACCGTGATCAGTTCAAAGTTCAGTTGATTTTTAGTAGAAAATTAGTAAATTCATCGATAATAGAGCAGCAAATCAAAGGCACCATTTGTAATATATAGAAAAAATGTATATTTACAAGTCAAAATTTGTCCAAATGTTCAAAAAGAAAGAAGAAAATAAAATCCTAATCTGAATCGAGCAGGTCATCGTCACCCTCTACCTCATCGTTAGTCCCCGAGCTACTCGAAGACGACTCTAACACCTTTGGAAGTCCATGCTCATTTCTCCACTTGGAGTGCGACTCCCTTAACCTCATCACCTTGGCCTCAACCCTCTTGGCTCGAACGATGGCATCTTACACCTCCGCCTCTGCCGATGAAGCCCTCATAGTAGCCACCTTGGCCCGATCCTTAGCAGCTACCCATTGCTCCTCGAGCTCACGTAAAGCAGTCTGCATAAACATGTATAGTGCATTAGTTCTCAATTTTTTTAACTAGGGACATTCACATCACATGCATTATATATGTATAATCACACAAGGCACGTACATACCTCCATGAGAATTGTATGAGTGCTCAAAAGATCACCAAGAGACTAGTATCCCATAACAATATGCTCTACATCAGCTCATGGGATCTGTGAATGTGAAGCTTCATTCAGAACACAACAATCTCAAGCATTCAAAAGAGAAAATGCAAAAGAAATCAGAAAAGAAATGTACATGAGTAGTGTCAGCTGGGGGAAAGTCCAGTTGATGGATAGAAGGGGTCAAGTGGTGAGTCACTCACCTACCAACTACCATCATGATGACAAAATTAGTATCAAGAGTAGGCTGTAAGTGGCCCTCTATAAAGCCTTATGGCTGGACGGGTGCCTAAACTGGGGCCACTAGAGCTGTAGCAGTCGCTGGAGCCTCCTCCATACCACCTATATAACCACTCGAGGCCTGCCGTCTCCTCTTACGAGAGAGGTCCTGGATTCAAAAACTCAAGACTCAGCATCACACATGAAAATAGTCGTAAAATTTGATACTAAACATGAAAGTCAAAATGTACCTGAAAAGGCCTAATTAGACCCACGGGATGAGCAGGATAGGGAATTAGCTGGCTCATGAACTTGAGATATGAGCCCTCAATAAAAGCAGCCACATATCCTAACCCATCAGCAATGATAGGCCGCTCAGCATCCGGCAAGAGGTGTGGGTAGAAGAGATCCATTGGAGGAGTAGGGGGAACAGCCCTCAAAGCTAAAGAGGCCACAGTCTGGAGGCCTCAAACTCTCTCCCCCATGTACCACTCAATACAAATGGGGAACTCTAGAAGGAAATGCCTATCATTATAAGCCGTCCGGATAGTCTAGACCGCAGTCTAGTGAGCGGTGCCCTCCCATAGGTCCTAACGAAGCTAAAATGGAATCATAATTTAGGTAAATCACTTAACTCATGTAAATAGAGTTTCTGTTAATGTTTATATTCAAAGTGTAGGTCAAAAGAACGTACGTGCTCAAAGGTGAGGCTCCTCAAGATATTCCTAAAGTTAGAAGACCCCCTAGTGACCACAGACTAACTTTATGTCCACAGGTTGAGCGCGGGAGCATTCTCTACAGCATCCCCTGTCTTTGTAGGCATGGAGAGAAGGCCATGCTCAAAGGTCCATATCTGTAAAAGAATAACAATAAAAGCCATTAGTCAACATGGCTTAAAGACAATAAAGACAACAAAGAAAGAAGGAGCAAGAGATTTAAACACAAAAGTAATGAAGCGATGAATATACCTGAATGAAGAGGTGACCAGCCTTCACCTCCCCTTCGTCTCCCCGGGCACAAGCATCCAGCCCAAAATATAGCTAACCAAGAGCAGCCCTACACCAATTTAGCTTCAGGATCTGAGCCAGATCCTTGAGAACTGAAAGTAATCCATAGTGCATACCGCTAGATCCCCATAGGAATAGGATCGTGGTCAGAAGTAAGGATGAAAGACCGAGCATACTGATCACGCTGATCGTCAGTCAAATCCCTCTGGGATAACCAAAACTTCTTCAGCTTCTCATATTTGAGGAGGATAGCATCCGGCAGTACCCCTAGCAAGCGGTCCACATAAGCTGGAACGTGGATGTTAGAGTGGAAGCGGTTTGTATACACGTCAAGGTGTATGGTAGTCCCAGGAAAAGGTAGCCATGTCCTAGCTACCATATCTGATAGAGTGATCGTCATCTCACCTACCAGGAGGTGGAAAGTATGTTTCACATCGGACCACCTCTCAGTCAGTACAGTGAGAGCCCCAATAGAAGTCTTAGGGCCCTTGGCCCTCAAGCTCAGCACCAGATCCTTGAATATGGTGTCGTGGATCCTCTGGCGGATACTAGCATTAGTAATGGCATCCCACCAGGTCCGACTAATGGAAAGAGATCCCAAAGTCATCCTCAAAAGCTCCTACAAGAACAAAAACAACAAGAAACCATGATAAGTATCTTAATTTCCAGCGTTCATGCATATACAAGGGTTGAATTCAATAAAATATGGTTTAGAATCATGTCATAGTACCTAGAAATCACAAAAAAATAACTGAAAATTTGAAAATTCATAAAATGGCATTTCTGCCATCTGCATTGCGGTACCGTGATCAATGGATCACGGTACCCCAATCAGGATTGTGGTACCTCAATCGTGATCATGGTACTGTGTTCTATTGCGGTACAGCGCCAAAAAGACAGTTTGAATTTCGATTCTCCCTAAATTCTAAAATATGACTTAAAATCTAGGATCACGAGCCTAATACATGTTATCTTGGTAGTTTCAACTAATCGGGAATCTTCCAGAACCCTAAAATCTAACCAATCATGCATTTTCAATTTTAATTCAAATTCTAGGGCTTAAATCATTTAAAATCAAAATCGAGATCGAAAATAAAGTGATCTGAAACACTAACCAGTTTGTGAGAAGCATGATACAGGTAGGGGCGGCTTCGACTCAACTCCTGGCCCCTATTGAGCTCCAAATGTCTCTCATCTAAGTCCAAACAATAACCTTTTCTGACATCTAAACGGAATCGATGAGTCTGTGGAATCAGAGTCAACTCGGCCTGAACAATGGGTTGTGTATTCTCGCACCCAGTTTTGTGAAACAAGTTAAAATCTAGTTCAAAAATTGAGAAAAGTCGAAAAAAGAGGGAAAAGAGCTCTGATTTGTGATTTTGAAAAATTGTACGTATGAATCAAAAAAGAAGGCCTTTTATAGGTTTTGGAAATTCATCGATCATGGTACCGTGATAAACTATCACGGCATCACAATCTAAATCACGGTACCGTGATTTATTTTTCCAAAGCAAGATTTTTTGCCCTATATTCAAAGGGGCAATACAACAAAGCTCATTTATCTAGACCAGAAGATTCCTTGACATGATATTTAACAAAATGTTTCAACAATTGTTTTATCCCCAACAGATAATCCAATCCTTTCCATCAAAAGAAACCAATCGAGCAAATAATCTTGATTAATCCTCAGCAGTTGATCAAATTCTACCAATGATCATGTCTCTCCAGTAGATACTTTATCCCCAAAGGGTGTCTTTGAGTTCTAACGACTTGGAAATTCCCCAGCAGACAATCCAACTTCCCCTAAATAATCACTTTATCCCCAGTGGAAAACTAAAACCCGTTCAGGATGCAATTATCTTAAGCACTAACACTAATTCGAGATGCAATAATCCTGAGCTTCTTATTCCTTCACAATGGAGCAGAAATCACTCTTGGGAAACCAAAACTAATTTGAGATGCAATAATCCCGAGCCTCTCATTCCTTTGTAGTAGAGCATACATCACTCTTGGAATCCAAAACCAAATCTAGATGCAATAATCCGGAGCTTCTCATTCCTTCACAGTGGAGTAGACATCACTCTTGGGAAACCAAAACCAATTCGAGATGAAATAATACTAAACCCCTCTTTCCTTCACAGTGAAGCAGACATCACTCTTAGGAAGCAAATCAAATATATTTTAGGATGCAATAATCCCGAGCTTCTCATTCCTTCGTAGTGGAGAAGACATCACTCTTAGGGAGCAAATAAAAAATATTTCGAGATGAAATAATATTGAGCATCAAGACCAATTTGAGATGAAATAATCTTGAACATCAAGACCAGTTCGAGATGAGATAATCTTGAGCCTCAAGACCAGTTTAAGTTGAAATAATATTAAGCACCAGATTTCCTTGCGCATATATCACTCTTAGAAGTCAAAATTAGCTTTAGTGGCCTTGCTATCCTTAGTAGAGTCATTGAGCAGATGACGAAATGACCCAGATCACCCTGAGGTAAATAAAATTTTAACTATTCCCCGCGAGTCAAAGAAGTCCAAGCAGCTAGCAGTTCTTCATCACATAATCATTCTTAACTGAAGGGGCAAAAATTTTTAGGTAAGTATCCTTTATCTCTATTCGACACATTCTGGTCACATGAACATTTAAGACCCTAGTCTTTATGTCTTGTGAGGGGCAGTCTGTTAGCACGGAATTTCGATGACCCGTTAGTCGATGATGAAAGGTTTATATTTTACCTTGTATATTCTTGTATTCTAGGTTCATGATTTAATTTATGGAAGTGGGCCTCCAAAGAATGAAAATCCTATCTCATTTAAAGAGCAAAAAAAGTGAGTTTTTCACTTTACCCCAATCGATTGGGGTACCGTGATCTATGATTGGGGTACCATGATCAATTCTTTCTCAATTTAGTTCACCGCCTCAAAACCAAATTTCCTGTTCTAAAACCCTCGAATCACGGCACTGTGATCCTAATAATGGTATCGTGATCGACTTATCAGGAAAAATATTTTCTGAATTAAATCCCTTTTCCTCTTTAGTTGAGATTTTATTTTCACCTATTTTTAGTGGCAAGGACTCTATAAATAGAGCACCAAACACCAGAAAAACACACAACTCAATATTCTAAATACTCTCTCAAAATGCCTTGGTGAATTAGCAAAGTTCTATCGAGTTTTCTACTTTTATTCGTTCTAGTTTATAACAACGAGAGGAATCGACTTGCTCGATTTATCTTTTTGTTATTTACATGCGTTTAAGAGTTCTTTTCCATTCATTCCAGTTCTTCGAGGTTCTCTTCTCCAAGATTGCTCCTAAACCAAAAAACCAGAATCCTACTTCACAAGGTAATAACTTGAGCCTAAATGTGAGCACGGGATTTTGCAGTCCCTCTCGTAAGACGATGATGACGTGTACCCGATTTTAATGCCTCAACTTAAAAATTCTCCTTGGAATTTTTATTATCAAAACAATATTCCTCGCGAATTTTTATTTGGTAGAATACAGTTTGGTGTGGTCGATAACGCATCCGGTGGGAGCTTGAACCGATGATTGACACCCAAATAATAAATACCCTTTAAAATATTGTTAAAAGTCAAAAAGATGCCTTTTTACCCACTATTAAACCACTTTTCCAGAATTTTTTGGCTTTTTGACCCATTAGCTGTCGGTATGCTGGAGGCTTATGCCGCTAGAGGCATCATCCATGCCGCCGGCGGTATCACCATACCGCTGGCGACATCGTCCATACCGCCGACGGCATCACCATGTCGCCGACGACATAACCCAAAACGGGTCCCTTCACAGACAGCCTTTCGGCCACTTTTGGCGGAATTATTAAAAAAGGCCTCAAAAAGCACCCCATTTCACCTATAAAAGCACACCTTGAGCTGCATTTTAAGGGAGGGGGGAACAAGAGGGAATTGAGAAGTGAAGATTTTAATGTTAGAATAGATTCTAGTGAGATAAGAATTAGATAAAATAGAAAAAAAAAAAGGATTCCGACCCATTTTTCCTGGTTTTTCTTCTTTGAATTCTCTTATTGTGAGTGGGAATCAATAAGTCTTTAAGTTAAAATCAACTTAATTGGATTTAGAAACAAAAAAAAGCACTTAAACTTATTATTAAATAGTCGTAACAAGCTCCCCGGAAGTGTTTCTTTCGGTTCACGAAGAGGTGGATTCACGACCTCGAGGTAAAAATCCTGAGTCTCATAGCTCTTTGGCATTAATACTACTAATTTGTGTTAATTTTTGTCAATTTATATTCATTTTTAGACTTACGGTCATTCTTACTACCACCACTGCTGCCTACAAGCTGATACCGCCGGTGACATAATTGATGTCGCCGGCGGCATCAGGCATGTACCGGCGGCATCAGTTATATCGTCGGCGATATGACCTTCTGGACAGCAGTTTTATTTTCATTTATAATCCGGTTAAAACAATGATTGAGCCTAAAAATTACTTAAAAATGGAATTTCCTCGAAAACGCCGTTCAAATCCCATTTTAGCCATCCGACCGAGCTTTATAATACTGTAAATAAAGTATGCTATACCTACACTTACAATCTTCTGCAGGCTGGCGTATATCGGATATTCAGGTACTTTATTTATTGCATAGAAAAATGTATAGGACTTGAAAACCTTGTAATAATATTACTTTCCGCACTTATTTTTTTATGACTGTAAATATTTTATTTATTGCTTCAATTGCTTGATAAATACAAAAATACCAAAATAACTGAAAATACAAATAAATAAGGTGGATTAAACCGATTAAGAAAAAATGAAGTATCTTAACTTGGCCTAATGAAAAATAGATAACATCATCCGAACTCGGAATCTCTACTTAAGGTATGGTTCAACCACCCAGTGGGAAAATCGTACCAAAAATTTCTCGGTTGAGCTGAATCGGGTGGCGACTCTATTTTAAGTATGGGATTTCGATCTCGTGTCTTTTGAGTATTAAAATATGCAAAATCATTTTTCAAATATATCACACTTATCCCCCGACACTCCAACGGGCCGGCCTGACCAGGCGCGGCCCCGGCTGCCGCCGCGCGAAACGTCGTCCGCTCATAGTGGCGACTCTGCTGGGGAACTCTTTAAACTTGAACTTTCTTTCATAAAGTTTAAAAGATTTTGATGATGTATTGAAATCATTGGCCAAATTAAAACTCCATTCCTTCTTATAGTGTTTTATCCTTACGCGTGTAGATAGTTCGATAATTATGGGTGCCCCATTTTACCCGAGAATTTCACGAAGTATCACTCATGCCCTGTTGGAATTGAGGATGCGTAGTGGGTGGATCACTCGTTTTAACCAACACGTAAACTCCTACGATCACCCCCATTTGGGTAGTGACTGAGTAACATGGAATCAAGGTAAACGAGAACCTTATACATCAACAACCCTATACCAAAGCCGCGCTAGAAAAAAGCATTAGTACATCATTCCCTTTAGGATTACCCAAAACAAAATAATTGGGATGCGCTTCTTTTGCCATTACCGGTGAAGAAGCCAAACTCCATCATTCCAAAGAGGCATTATGGGGGAGTCATAAGGTTGGAAGAGGGACGATTCGCGTGCTATGTGCTCTGTGATCATGCATTCCCATGCATTGGCTTTAAGAGCCAAAAATGAATCAACCTACCCTTACCACTTCCACCCACGGAAGAGGTTTAGCAACATGTTTAGGACTTCTCTTGTACCTCCGTTGCGTCACTACATATCGCTATGTATGAATTGGGGTACAAACGTCCCACGTATGTTGGAGGGATAAGCCATCACGTCATCTCTAACCACATCTATGTGCAGCCATACGCATTACAC
The DNA here is from genome assembly GCA_947683365.1 of Euphorbia pulcherrima. Taxonomy (NCBI): domain Eukaryota; kingdom Viridiplantae; phylum Streptophyta; class Magnoliopsida; order Malpighiales; family Euphorbiaceae; genus Euphorbia; species Euphorbia pulcherrima. The sequence continues at coordinate 44,001,562 of CANTUS010000015.1, forward strand.
ATTATTCCTAAGGAACAAAAGGCATGCATACCATACATACCATTCACCAACCCATTCATGGTCTGATCCATTGCCTACCATTTCAGCTAGGATGAGGCGCACTGACTGTCGCATCCTAGCTTGGAAAAGGGTAGAACATCGCCTAATACGTCATCCTCTAACCCCGATTAACACCACGGAAGTCGAAGGAATTCCCCACACCAATTCCAGCGGGGAATCAGATTCAGAACAAGTTCAGTTGAGCCAAAGGCCCTCTCGACCAGCCATGTCTTTCCCAAGAAATGAAGGGACCCTTCCTCTAGAAGAGCCCTTTGGTCCCACTCCCAGCTCGGGAACAGGATCCCAACCACCACCTGGTTTCGACTTTACCAGTGCTATGATGCAATTCCTGAACTCAGATGCTTTCCAAGCTTCTATCCAAACTACGGTTCAAGCCGCAGTTAAGCGAGCTCTTGAAGATAGGAATTCCGATCAAGTATCGGCATCTGACATTAAGGCCCCGAATGGTTCAAAACAAATATTGACCAGTTTAGTAGAGGCAAGACCCGTCGCACCTGTGTTTCAGTCAACATAACCCTTGACGAATCCATTCTAGTTTGGGCAGGCTTCAGTTTTCTTGTCGACTTCGACCACTCCACCAGTTGTGCCTTTCAACCCAAGACCCTTCGCCCAAAGCTCCACTCCTCTGATATTCAATCACCAAAGTCCAATCTCTAGGCCACTACCCTCCTTCATGCCTCCGCAGTTCGTCGTGACTCCTAAAGGCACCACCTACCCCCAAAATCCATTTGCCAGCCATCTTACTATTCGCCCTACGCTGCCTCCGAGATTCAACGACCAGGTCACGTAACCTCGGGGTGAGACACCTGAGGTAGCTGCCTTTGTTCGACAAATGATAGCTTCTCAAACCATCAACGACCAGGTCGCGCATTCTCCGGGCGTGACACCTGAAGCCCCGACCATCTCTCGCAAATCGGTCAGTGATTAGGTCATGTAACCTCCGAGCGTGACACCTGAGATCCGATCTTACATCAACCACCTCATCACTAATAAAAAACCTGAGAGGGACGAGGATTGGGTCCCCGATAATTTTACTATGCCAAACATGGCTCATTTTGATGGCTTAGGAGCACCTGCCTCTCACATCATAATGCATGAAAGAGTGATGAGCGTAAAGAAGTTGAGTGATAAGATGTTGGCTGAGATGTTTCCCTATTCCCTTCGGGGACCTACACTCAAATGGTATCACACTTTACCGCAGCATATTGTCGCCGACTGGACTCTCTTATCTAAGGCATTAAAAGTACATTATGGTTTCAATACTATGATGGAGACGACCCTCCAACATCTTGAGAGGGTCCGTCAAATGCACAATGAAACCTTTAAGCAGTACTTCAATAGGTGGATGTCGACTCAGGTCTTGATGAAGTCCAAGCTTAGCCTTGAGGAAATGATTGTCAAACTCCTCGAAGGTCTCTCCCCCTGTTCCACAAGGAAATGGCTACAGATTCCTTTCTTTCTTACAAGGCTGCATTTGAGAAAGCTGAGAAAATTGAGCGCGAGGCAGAGCGTGAAAAGGCCGAGAGAGCGGGGAAACCATGGTTTAGGAAGAACAAAGCTCAACCCTCAAACCTGGCGCCGGCTATGCCAAAAATACCGGAACTCAAGCCATTTCTGACACCCCTGCTACGCCACTTACAGCCAATCCGGCTCTATTAACAATTGCCACAGTCCAACCTCCTCGTCCCCCTTTTGTTTTGACCAACCCCTATAAATTGCCCCTGCGGGTCATCTTCCAACGCTTGAGGGAAGCAGGTTTTATACAGTCCCTTCAGGAATACAAGCCACCTAGACCTGAAGATAAGAATAACTTCTGTAATTATCACGTTCAAGTGAGGTACCAAACCAACAACTGCAAGGCCCTGCTCTCAGCTATTCAGTGGTTGGTTAGTGAGGCAAAGATTGCTGAACCAGACAAGGCCCCGAGCACTATGAATAACCCTTTACCGAACTTCAGAAGTAAGGTCAAAATGGTCCAATCTAGTTTAGCTGAAGCCATAGTCTTCGATCTCCTTGCTTGGGGGCCAGACAGTGGTAACTCTATCCTGGTCATCAGTTTGGGTCTACCATCTTGCTCAGTTTTTGACCTTATCAATCAAGCCAACCCGAGAGTCAACTCCATTCAGGGAATGGAAATTGATCCAAACCAACCAAAGCAAGAGAACCGTAGGTCTAAACCATTCGTGGCAAAAAGAAAGAAAGCTGAGGGGAAAGCACTGTTCAATATAGGTTCCTTTGTTTCAAAGGAGAACTATTCTGATGAGGATGGGGAAATAGCTTGAGAGACCAAAGCCATAAGCACCAACTTGTTCAAGGTTGATCACCATGACCTTTTTAGTATGGATAAATATAAACTATAGGACCTAGGTTCAGACTCTAAAGAGCAACAGTACCTATTTAAAATGCGAGCCACTAAGAGCGTCTTGCTCGATAATGTCCTCAATATTACCCGAAGTGGTTGCGTGTATCAGCAGGAAGACCGATATCTTCGTCTGAACAAAGACCCAATTCCTGGCAGAGTTAGAACTACTGCAAGACCCCCTTCTCCACCTCCGCTTATCCCTACCAGTCTTGAGGTTGACCCCTTTATTACCCAGCTGAAAAATACCCAAGCCTGATACAGCATCTGGCAACTGGTAATTGACTCTGAAAGGCATCGCAAGGGTTTGATCAAGCGGCTACTAGATCTAGAAGCTAATCCGACCACCTCGGTCATTGAGATGTGTGCCACGATAGGAGAAGGCATACCCCCGAGAAAAGGGCCTCAGATCATGTTTGACAGTTTTGATCTTACGCTCGAGGGAAGGGATCACAATAAAGCCTTATTCATCCGAATCCAAATTCTCGATAAGGTCATCCCGTGAGTCAAGGTGGATGACAGCTCCACTCTAAACCTATGCCCTCTAAAAATCCTTCCTCATCTAGGGCTGTCAGAAGACATGCTTAAAAGGTCCAACACAGTTATTAGAGCTTACGACGATTCAAAATGCGATGTAATTGGGACTTTTGAGGCAGAAGTCACTGTCAAAGGTGTGGCAAGCAATGTACGTTTCACCGTACTTGATATTCCTGTTACCTATTCTCTGTTGCTTGGCCGACCATGGCTCTATGCTTTGGGCGCAGTACCCTCCACACTACACTAAAAAATCAAGCTAATTTATGATGACAGAATGGTGATTATAGAGGCTGATCCTGCTTCCGTCATGACCGTTATAGAAGTTGAAGCTAATCTAGAAAAGGGCCTCCAGATTGCCATGATTAGTAAAGCTCAAAAATCTCCTCCCCTTTAGCATAGCTACCTCTATACGGGTATGGGCAAACTAATGAAGAAGTCTGGTTACAGGCCTGGCAGAGGTGGAGGAGTACACGAACAGGGAATTATTGAGGCATTGGAGCCAAAAGTCCTTATCCATGGAGCTGGACTGGGATATAAGCCTAGAAAAGCCTATCGCCGCATCCCTTACTGCTATTACCGCATGGTCACTGCTTGTGAAATCCAAAGCAAGAGGCCTTATAAAGGGGAGCCTGAACCAATTGAGTATGGCGGGAAAATCTGGCCCGACTTTGAGGTCTTTAAAGATGTCTATAACTTTGAGGCTGGTCACATGATAGTTTTAGCTGAACCCGAGCCTACTGAGCCTGATGCACCTGTCAATGTGATTTCTGATAAGGCTAAGGGGAAAGACAAGATGTATCCTGAGGATGAGCCTATCGATCCGGAAATTGAGAATGCTGTGGCGACCATGACAAAAGCTATGGCACTACTGATGAAGAAAGGCTGGAAGGGTAACAGGGAAGAAGATGCCATGATGGCCATAGTAGAAAAGCTCGCTAGGGCTCTAACTGAAAAGGCTGACCTGTCTGAAGAGCCATCGCTCACCATTACCCAAAAGACCACTCTGGAGCACGACCTAAGCACCACCCTAACAGACAATATAGAGGACACCTCTCCCATCGACACTGCCACTGAAGACCCTCCGCCTGTGGAGGAGGATATGGACGATGTAATTTTTAATATTTCTGATGTTTTTGATACAAACAATGTCGTTTATGAGGCTTTTTATGCAATGAATAACTCCCATTCTGCTTACTTGTTTGATGTCTTTCCTGATGGGTCCATGCATTCACATAACAATACGCATAATGTTTTTGGCATTAGTGATACGCTATTAAGTGAAATAAACCTAAGTACGGATGACAATCCTAAAATGGTAACCATTTCCAAAGATTTAACTCCCGAGGAAAGAAGTGAGATCATAAAAGTGCTTAAAAATCATGTTAACGCTTTCGCCTGGTCGTACGAAGACATGCCTGGGGTTGACCGACAAATTGCCGAACACAGGATCCCAACTGATCCTAAATTCTGACCTGTCAAATAGAAGCTCCGCCGGTTGAGACCTATATGGGCAGAATAAGTTAAGATAGAGGTTTTGAGGTTGATCGAAGCTCGATTCATAGAAGTGGTAGAATACCCGACTTGGTTGTCCAACATCGTCCCAGTACCAAAGAAGGATGGTAGGGTCCGAGTCTGCGTGGACTTCCGAGACCTCAATAAAGCCTCACCGAAGGACGACTTCCCTCTCAGGCACATCGATTTCCTAATTAACAGCGCCGCCAGGGCGGCTATGTATTCATTCATGGATGGGTTCTCAGGGTACAATCAGATTCTGGTTAATATTACCGACAAAGTCAAAACAGCATTCATCACTGAATGGGGGGTGTATTGCTACAAGGTAATGCCATTCAGGTTGAAAAATGCCGGGGCCACTTATCAGCGAGCTGTAACCGCCCTCCTACATGACATGATTCATAAAGAAGTGGAAGTGTATGTGGACGACATGATTGTGAAGTTCGCCACTTGAGAGGAACACCCTACTATTCTTGACAAGTTCATGACTCGCATTGGAAAGTATAATCTTCGTCTGAATCCAAAGAAATTCATATTTGGAGTTACCTCCGGCAAGCTGTTAGGACACGTGGTTAGCCAGAAAGGGATTGAAATAGATCCAGACAAAGCCAAAGACATCAGGGACATGCCTCCCCCTAAGACAGAGAAGGAGGTCCGATCGTTTTTGGGGTCCTTGCAGTATGTTAGTCGGTTCATTACTCACCTCACTACCGTCTACTAACCCATCTTTAAATTGTTAAAGAAACAGCAACCCATGGTATAGAATGATCACTGCCAAGTAGCGTTCGATAGAATCAAGGCATATCTTGTCGATCCACCCGTCTTGACACCCCCTATCCCAGGGAAACCACTCATCCTTTATCTGGCCATTGAAGAAACTTCCGTCGGAGCCATGCTTGTCCAAGAACATGATGATAAGCGCGAACATGCCATCTACTATATAAGCAAGAAGCTATTAGATTATAAAACCTGATATTCGATTGTAGAGAAGACCTGTGCTACCACGGTTTGGCTCACTAAAAAGTTGCGACATTATTTCCTATCTTATCGTGTCCAAGCCGTAGCCAAAATTGATCCAATGAAGTTTCTTTGTCAATCCCCTACTTTAGCCAGTAAATTATCCCGATGCCTACTTCTCCTGTCTGAGTTTGACATTGAATATGTAACCCGAAAGGTCATTAAGGGGTGGGCTGTAGCTGAATTCCTGGCTAATCAACCCCTCAGCTCTGACTATAAGGAAAATTTGGAGTTCCCTGATGAACAGCTCGCCTCTATTATAACCCTTGATGACAATTGGACAATGTACTTTGACGGCGTTGTGAACCGCCGGGGAGCAGGTCTCGGGATCATCATCGTCACACCAGATAATGAGATAATCCCGTTGTCCAAACGTTTAGAATTCAACGTCACCAATAACGGCGCTGAATATGAAGCTTGCTTGTATGGCCTCGAGGCTCTTCTTCAAGTTCAAGCACGCCATATATCTGTCATCGGAGATTCGGCTCTCGTTGTTTGTCAAGTCATTGGAGATTGGGAAGTTAAAGAAGAATCCCTCCGTCCTTATATTGAGGTTGTCCGCAAATTGTCTGAGAAATTTACCTCATGCTTGTACCGCCATGTCCCTCGAGATGAGAATCAAATGGCAGATGCTCTCACCACTCTCACGTCCATGTGGAAAGGACCCCAACAGCAACCCATCTGCCCCTTGGTTTTGTTGTCCACCAAGATCCCATATCATGTTCAATCGACTCTTCCAGTTCTCGCCATTTCATCCGAACCTTGTTGGTATTCTGACATCGTCCTATTTCTTCGGACCGGCCAATACCCCATAGATTCTTCTGACTCAGACCATACCACCCTATGACGGCTCGCTACCCAGTTTTGTATTGTGGATAATGACCTATTCAAGCACACCAGCGATGGCCTACTTCTCCGTTGCCTAACTGATTCTGAGGCTCAGAACGTAATGACCCAGGTCCATACCGGCGACTGTGGCCCTCATATGAATGGTCTTGCCCTAGCAAAGAAGATCCAGCGACTAGGGTATTTTTGGCTCACTCTCATGGCCGATTGTATCGCCCAGGTCAAACGATGCCACCAATGCCAGGTTTACGGAGATATGCGGCATCTGCCACCGACCAAGCTCCATCACTTATCCACCCCTTGGCCATTCTCGGCATGGGGTATAGATATAATTAGTGAAATTCGTCCTTCCTCAACAAATGGCCACAAATTCATTGTGGTGGCAGTAGATTACTTTTCAAAATGGGTGGAAGCCGGATCCTTCACCAATGTCACTACTAGGCAGATGGCCAAGTTCATAGAAAAGAACATATTTGCTCAGTATGGGCTCCCGCATCATATAGTCTCAGATAATGGAGTACAGTTTTAAGGAGCAACTGCTTCACTGATTGAGAAGTATGGGATCGAGCACCATAGGTCTTCTCCATACAGACCACAAGCCAATGGAGCTGTTGAGGCAGCTAATAAATCGGTGAAGATGATTCTTTCTAAGATGATAGCCGGTTACAGAGATTAGGCGGATAAGCTGCATTTTGCTATCTAGGGATATTGCACTAGCATACGTACCCCGACGGGCCAAACTCCGTTTTCCCTGGTCTATGGGATGGAAGCAGTCTTGCCAGTTGAAACTCTGGTGACCTCATTAAGAGTTGCTCTAGAGGCTAAGTTAGAAGAATCTGAATGGACTCGGGCAAGATTTGAACAGTTGAACATGATGGATGAGCAGAGGCTGAAGGCCCTCGACAGCCTCCAGATGTACCAACAACGTATGGCTCGGGCATATAACAGTCGGGTAAGACATCAAAAGTTCCCCCTGAAGGCCGGGGATCTGGTCCTCAAACAGTTGAAACACTCTACCACTGATGCGAGGGGTAAATTCAGGCCAAATTGGGAAGGACCATATGTAATAAAGAAGCTGCTTAGCAAGGGGGCAGCTAAACTTATGGACATGGATGGGAACGAGTTCGTAAATCCTGTAAACCAAGACAGACTTAAACGTTATCATGTTTAAATCAAAAGAAACAAATAAGAAAAGCAGCACACCAAAAAAATATACGTGATAATTACTCGCCTTTCAGTCTTTTACTGATCGGGCAAAAATTAGGGTGATGCCCGACGATTGGTATTCTGCGAACCAACAGTGCAAAATTAGGGGATAAGACAAACCCGCTAGATCGAAAACCCAAAAAGGGCAATCTAGGCAAAAGTTAGGGTATGTGAGCAAAGAGTGAGTGCCTTCTAGAAAATCGATCTCGGCTAGTCGGCACCGGGAGTTAAATCAATGGGAATGTCAACCAAACATCATGTACTTTATTTTATCTCAATTAATAAAAGTTCTCTTTTGTTAAAATCTAAATGCTTATGCTTATGTGAATCCTGTATTCATAAGTTTAAGACAACTTCGACAAGCTTTGAACAGAGTTCATTTTGTTTCATTTTAGATTATTTTAAATTTAATAAAAAAAAGAGAGAGACCTGATGGTTCCGACAAAAGCAAGACTCAAAACGAACTTCCCGCATCATCGTCACAGTACCTAGAGATCCGCCTCGGTGTGCTAGTAGAAGAGGGATCTTCTCCTCGCTCCGCACATTCCCCCTCAAAATGGGCCCATGACTGCTTCCAATGGGTCGGCAAACCTCTTATCTCGGCAAGCCATCCTCTATAGTGTGTGTCAGTTTCGGTGGTTTCTAGGTGATCGTAATCCGGAATCTCAAATACAGCCTCCCTAGACCACTTCTCTTGAATATGGTTCACCTAGCTTTGTAAACTCCGATCTGATTGTGGGGCAATTTGATCGGGGACTCTCTGCCTTTTGCCATACTGACGACATAGCCGATAGGGGGTATAAAATGAAGATTTCTCCAGACCTATCAGTTGAATGCATGCTCCCCAAGATTCTACAACTACATCCTAAATTCTCCACCATGGACTAACCCACTGAACCTGCGCATCAGTATACCCTCTCAAAATAGATGCCCAATCATCATATGTTAACTCATCAAAATCAGCCCGCATAAGCCCTCTCTCCTTCTGATGGATGAGAAGATACTTTTTCGGGTTCCCTCGTGGCGCCTCCCTCAACTTCAACTTCTCCATCAGTCAGACCTATAATTCAAAACTCGGATAAGAATGGGGGAATGAAATGTTCGGATCAGAAAGAATAAAAGATACCTGTAGTAATATGAGTTGATCTCTATGAGTGACGAGTCAACAGAAGCACCATCCACGTTCAACAAAACATCGACCAACCCCATAGCCACGGGGGAAGCCCCTGTCGACATAGGACCGATGAGCAAAATCAGCCTGAGCGGAGTAATCAGGCTCACTCCACACATAAACTCCGATGTGAGTAGTAATGCCACCATGAATGGCCAAGCAGGATGGGATCAGGGCACTCCACGGCACCACTCTAGAACTGCTTCGAGCTGAAACCCAAGTTTATCGGGCAACTAAAACAGAAATGGGTCAACAGAATCTAAATTCCATAGCCCTCGTGGAATTCCATCTATGCCAAAATAAAAGTCCGGCAATACCAGCGAAACGCGTTTAGGACATGGTGTCCCTAAAATAGCATGGAATTCTTCGAGCAAGGGGCAAAGCTCGAATGATGAAAATCAGAAAGCGTGGTCCATTGGATCCCAAAAAGACAGTGCCGCTCAAAGGAATTCGCGGCTTATGGGCTACGACACGACATATCGAAACCCCTAAAGCCTGAATTTTTCAAGCCTCTTCCAGTCTGCATTCCCCAGACTCTGCAGAAAACCCTATAGTTTTTTATTATGGGTTGCCATGACAGAAATGGACAGAATGGTCGAAATCATATTGCTGGAAAATGGATGCCGCCGGCGATATGGGTGATGTCCCCGGCGATGTAATTGATGCCGCCGGCGATATAGATCAATTTGGATGATATCAGATGATGCTGCCAGTGATATGGACTTTCAGATAGCCCTGTATATGTTATTTTGGCTGGATGAGTTTGGGCGATATGGGTCATGCTGCTGGCGACATGCAGTGAGTTTTCCGGCGGCATCAGAAGATTTTCTTCCATTTCAGACCTGTACGAAGCCTGTAAACAATCCTATGCTATGTTTCCAATGCCTTATCAAATAGCAGTTCATTTTTTTATTCAAAATAAAAGCCCGGGGGTGCAAGTCACTCAAAATATTTCAAAACCAATTTATCCAAACCCCAATGTATCGAGGGTACAAACAAGGAACTAAAAAAAAAGCAAAATGAAATAAAACTAAGCATGCCCGCCACTGCCGGCCTAGCGGGATGAAATGTCATCAGGGCTTGCAAACCAGTCATCAACATCGTCCTCGTCTTCCTCCCTTCCCTCTGTCATAGGCACACTGCTGGACTCCTTAGCCGCAGTAAACGCACGTCGGCCGGCGGACATCTTGATCCCCCTACGACTGGTGCTCCCGGGGTGTGCACGGTCCAGGTTTTGCTTACTTCTCCGTTCCTGAATGGTGGCTGCCAGCTGACCCTCGAGATCACTCATGTGATGCTGTAGGACCACAGTCTCCTCCTTGTATCGCCGCCGGGCTGCATTAGCATTTGACAAGGAAAGGGCCAAGAAATCCTGCAAACCAGAAAAAATATCAGTAGTGCATGTCATGCATAACATCCATACATACATCCCATCTTAAAATGTGCATAAAATACCTGAACAAGGAGCAACTGTCTAATAAGGGTATCCCGGAGAACAAAATTATTCTCTGCAAGCTGCTCCACGTGACTCCGTGCCACCTGGAAAATCCAAAAGGCAAATCCTTAGACACCCGCATCCAAGGCTTAATAAGAAAATAATTATTAGGCCTTACGTAAGTAGTATTTTCAGGCACAAAAATCGGAGCTTGCCGGCTCGAGCCAATATTCCTATGGGAGAATTTGCCTCGGGAGTTCATCAGCAGGAATGTGGTTTCCAATGGATTAACCAACGCCCCTCCACAAAGTTTATGCCCTCCGGCACACTATAGTGCCGGGTCCCACTTTGGTTATCCCGGCCCCTCTTTCTCGCGGGTTCCTGAAAAACATGAAAGCCACACGTCAACAACATTCCTAAACGACTTCAAAATCATACACACAAGCACAATCATACCTCAAAAGAACGTTGCTCCCCTTGGGACATTGGCGCGCTCCCGCCAGCTACGTCCGTGCCCACCTCATCCTCCCCCTCGGGGTCGACCGTAACATCCCCTTCAAGCACCTCATCCTCATCATCCTCTTCCACATCAACATCCACAATGCCTTTGAGATACCTATTCTCATCCTCCAACCGTTGCTCATTGTGATACTCAATCGTATCGTTTCCATGGATGCGAGGACACATAGGGAGTAGACACTGCAGAAGCTGCTCGTAGAGGCCAGGGACACTAGGGATCACTCGGCCGTTCCCCTCAATATAATCAGCTTTGTCAGCCTCAAAGGAGATCACCAAATGGGGCCACTATAAGCCCCTGGGAGGATCTACAGGCACCGATCTAGCAGCCACCGGTACTGACCTCCAGCCCCAGACGTACTCGCCTAGATACTACTGCTGGGACAGAGGGCACTCAATTACGAACCGGCGATCATCCACCTCCCTCTGGACCCTTGCGACCTCGGACAAATTCGCTACCCCATCGAATGGATCCAAGACGAGCTACATCAAAACAACCAATATAAGTCCAAAAGCGATTTTTATTTTGTCTAAATGTAAAAAAACAAGGACTAAATCAAAAATTGCATACCGAGCTCAACCGCATGCTCCTTAGGACCTCCCTATACTTCGTAGGGTACTTGGCCTTCCCACCGCCGCCCCCGCACCAGCGAACGAGGAAGTGAGAGCCCGATGGCACAACCTTCTTCAACTCCACCGATGGGAAGATCTGATGCTCGAAGACCCAGGCCTGCACAAATGATGACCAATCAATTCAAAAAGCGTCATACAATAAATGAGAACGCGCGCTATCAAGAAAAATATTTCCAAAAAGTTATACCTAGAGTAGCAGGTGGCAAAGGTGAAGGGCTTTCTCCTTCTTCCGGGCTCCCACGTCCAGGCCGTGGTACAACTAGGCCAAGATGGCCCTCGGCCAATTCTTCCTCCTGATTCTCGGCACGTCTTCCATTGCGGTTATAAGCACATAATTGATCTTACTCCCTAAGATTGGGAAGAACAGCACAGTGAGTAGAGAAATCACGAAGGACCGGGCACAAGCCTCCCTCTCCTCCTCAGGCACTACGTCCACCGGAGTCCAGTGATGGTACAACTCTCCATAGGACAGCCGCCTAGAAACGGGCTTCAGACTAAATAACTCCTTAACCCACCTTACCACAAGCCTCTCAAAATGGTACTTGTCCATGTAAGCATCAAAATGTATGACCTCGTCCGTCCAAGGGAGGTCGGTCATGGCTACTACGTCAAAGGGGGTAATTATAGCTTCTCCAAAAGAGAAGTGGAAGGTATGGGTGGTCTCAGACCACCTCTCAGTTAGGGCCGTTACTACTGAATGAGAAAGCTTAGGCATCAGTATTGGCATTATCCGCGCCAGGTCCCCAAACCCTGTCTCATTAATTACAAGCGCGAGATCGGGGTCATTCTCCGAGATATGGTACCACCCCCTATGTAAGTCAGTTCATATGGCTGTAAAATTAGAAACAAAATGGATCAGTCCTGCTTATTTTTCATCAGAAGAGCTGCTGATGTCGCTTCTGCTAAAAGCGATGTCGCCGGCGGCATAAGGACTAATGCTGCCAGCGACATCACTCATGTCGTCGGCGACATCACTATGTGCAGGCAGAACCAGTTTTCTCCCAAAATTGCACCCATCATGGCAAAACCACAAAAATAGTAATCAATCGAACAATAAGCCCAAAACGGTAAAAATTGATCCTAAAGCATGCAATATGACCAATCTATTTCACATTTAAACTCCGATCATGGCACGATTTCAAATCTAAAGCCAAAACAAATCGAACCCAAAAAGAAGAGATTCGGGTTTTGTGAGATTACCTGGACATAGCAGAGGTGCTTCTCCTTCTCCGGGGTCAGATTGGTGATGGGAGAGTTAATGCTATAGCCATACATTTTGGTCGTCTCCTTCAGGCCATATGCAGTAGGAACGGAGAGGATTTTCAATCCCTCAATGGAAGAATCTAGCAGGCTCTCCCTAGCCTTGGATTTGCCCCTGAAAGCCTTGGTGATTCTCTTCATGATTTCAAAGACAAAGGAAAAAAAATCAGAACTGGAGAAGAAGATGGAGAGAGGTACGGTTTTGTGAATGAATAAGGAAGAAGGGAGTTTCAATCCCTTTTAAACTACTGGTCGGAATTCGAGGAGTTTTAATTTATCTGAAACTGTCCGTTCATACCGTCGGTGGCATCAATCCATGCCGCCAGCGACATCATTCATGTCGCCGGCGACATCGCATCCTTTATTTCAAATTTTGAAATTATCCGACCAATCAAAGCTGCCACGTGGCACTAATGCCACCGGCGGCATCAATCCATGCCGCTAGCGGCATCGCTCCTCCAAATCAGATTTTTACACAAGCCCGACCGAAGGGCAATCTCTTCGAAGTGAAAGTCCGACCAAAGGACAACCACTATACAAAACACAAGCCCGACCGAAGGGCAATCTCTTCAAAATGAAAGTCCGACCAAAGGACAATAACTATACAAAATACAAGCCCAACCGAAGGGCAATCTATAAAGTGTAAGCCCGACCGAAGGGCAAACTCTCCACAAACCGAAACCCGACCAAGGGACAATTTCTCCACGAAGCATAAGTCCGACCAAAGGGCAACCAATCCAAAAAACAAGAAGTATAAGTCCGACCAAAGGGCAACCAATCTACCCGACCAAGGGACAATTTCCCCTCGAAGCATAAGTCCGACCAAAGGGCAACCAATCTACCTGACCAAGGGACAATTTCCCCGCAAAGCATACATCCGACCAAAGGGCAACCAATCTACCTGACCAAGGGACAATTTCCCCACAAAGCATACGTCCGACCAAAGGGCAACCAATCTACAAAACACGAAACCTGACCAAGGCATAATTTCTCCGCGAAGCATAAGTCCGACCAAAGGGCAACCAATCCACAAAACACAAAACCCGACCAAGGGACAATTCCTCCGCAAAGCATAAGTCCGACCAAAGGGCGTCCTTTACATAAAGCTCAAACCCGACCAAGGGGCAATTCCTCCATAAAGCTCAAGCCCGACCAAGGGGCAACCGCTCTACGAAGCACAAGGTCCGACCAAGGTCAAACCGGTCACCCATCGGGTATCATTCCTATCCCTTGCTCTTTTGTGTGATCATACTGACCAGCGGCAGCAGTGATCCCCCGAGGGGTAGCCTATGAGCACGAGATTTTTCAGTCCCTCTCACGAGACGATGATGACGTGTACCCGATTTTAATGCCTCAAATTAAAAATTCTCCTTCAAATTTTTATTACCGAAATAATATTCCTCGCAAATTTTTATTTGGTAGAATACAGTTCAGCATGCCCGATAACGCGTCCGGTGGGAGCTTGAATCGATGATTGACACCCAAATAATAAATACCCTTTAAAATATTGTTAAAACTCAAAAAGATGCCTTTTTACCCACTATTAAACCACTTTTCCCGACTTTTTTGGCTTTTTGACCCATTAGTTATCGGTATGCTAGAGGCTGATGCCGCCAGAGGCATCATCCATGCCGCCGATGGTATCACTATACCGCCGGCGACATCGGCCATGTCGCCGGCGACATGACCCAAAATGGGTCCCTTCCCAAACAGACTTTCGGCTACTATTGGCGGAATTATTAAAAAAGGCCTCAAAAAGCACCCCATTCACCTATAAAAGCACACCTTGAGCTGCATTTTAAGGAGGGGGGAACAAGAGGGAATTGAGAAGTGAAGATTTTAATGTGAGAATAGATTCTAGTGAGATAAGAATTAGATAAAACAGGAAAAAAAGGGATTCCGATTCATTTTTCCTGGTTTTTCTTCTTTGAATTCTCTGATTGTGAGTGGGAATCAATAAGTCTTTAAGTTAAAACCAACTTAATTGGATTTAGAAACAAAAAAAAGCACTTAAACTTATTATTAAATCGTTGTAACAAGCTCCCCGGAAGTGTTTCTTTCGGTTCACGAAGAGGTGGATTCACGACCTCGAGGTAAAAATCCTGAGTCTTATAGCTCTTTGGCATTAATACTACTGATTTGTGTTAATTTTTGTCAATTTATATTCATTTTTAGATTTTCGGTCATTCTTACTACCACCACTGCTGCCTACAAGCTGATACCGCCGGTGACATAATTGATGTCGCTGGCGGCATCAGCCATGTCGTTGGCGGCATCAGGCATGTCACCGGCGGCATCAGTTATATCGTCGACGATATGACCTTTTGGACAACAGTTTTATTTTCATTTATAATCTGGTTAAAACAATGATTGAGCCTAAAAATTACTTAAAAATGGAATTTCCTCGAAAACGCCATTCAAATCCCATTTTAGCCATCCGACCGGGCTTTATAATACTGTAAATAAAGTATGCTATACCTGTGCTAACAATCTTCTGCAGGCGGATGGATATCGGATATTCAGGTACTTTATTTATTGCATAGAAAATGTATAGGACTTGAAAACCTTGTAATCATTTTACTTTCCGCACTTATTTTTTTTATGGCTGTAAATATTTTATTCATTGCTTCAATTGCTTGATAAATACGAAAATAGCAAAATAACTGAAAATACAAATAAATAGGGTGGATTAAACCGATTAAGAAAGAATGAAGTATCTTAATATGGCCTAATGAAAAATAGATAACATCATCCGAACTCGGAATCTCTACTTAAGGTATGGTCCAACCACCCGGTGGGAAAATCGTACCAAAAATTTCCCGATTGAGCTGAACCAGGTGGCGACTCTATTTTAAGTACGGGATTTCGATCTCGTGTCTTTTGAGTATTAAAATATGCAAAATCATTTTTCAAATATATCACACTCATCCCCCGACACTCTAACGGGCCGGCCCGACTACGCCGCACGAAACGTCGTCCGCTCACACTAAAACTTATTTAAATTCAACTTTTTTAATTCATTATTTTTGAGCGGATAAGAGCTCTTTTGTGGTGATTGGAAAGCAGGCACTTAGGTAATCTTTCTAAAAACTTCTCATTTTATTTTACCGAACTTGAAAACTTCTTGTTTGCTATATTCTGTTGTATCTGTGATCTGTGTTTTTCAATCACGGTACCGTGATCCCTATGACGGTGCCATGATTGATTTCTAGATAGAATACCCGAAATCTAGTATTTTATCCTAACACGTGTATTTGCAGGTCCAAACAGGTCCTAGAACTATTTATGATATATTCTATAATTATTCATGTTTAACATGTTTAATCTATATTTTGTGATGCCATGATCGCATTGAGGCGGTATGTTTTGCATTAAATAAATTCTTTTTCTCATCCCCCTTCTTTAAATCAATCATAGATAATATTTGTTATTAAATAAATTAAAGTTGGTAGTGGAACATGTTTTTAATCGGCTAAGTAATGAATAGATGGTTCGTCCGGACCCGAATCTCTGTATTATGGTTTAGTATTGTTTTCTTGGAGACAGTACTATTCTAAATTACTAGAAAGATCTGATCTAGGTCACGACTCTGAGTTATAATCCAAGGATTTAGGTTATTGGATCTTTTTTTAATTATTGTTATAAAATAATTAAAAAAACCCTCAGTGGATCGTAATGCCTCAATTTATGACCCACAAGTAGCTTTAACCCAAACTTGACCCGATCGACCCGACTCGGAAACCCTCGCCCGCTCACAGTTGTGAACTCTAATGATGAAGGTTTGAAAAAGCCTTCTAAAGATGACAAGGACTTGAAATCAAGCTCGGAGGATGAGGAATCCAGCTTAGAGGATGAGGACGTCACCTCAGAATCTAACTTCCAACTTAAACATCGGGTGGCTCAAGCTCTCTCCCTCAGAACTAATCAATCAAATCAATATCAATAAGAGGTTTTTGAGTTTGAGGAGAGTGATATTGAGGCACTCAACAATGTTGCTAGATAGCAGACACATATTATAAGGATGCTTCAGATGCTGAATAACTCTATTTCTCTAGCCAACACCTATCCTGTAGTAGTACAGCTATTGCTCAGAACTGCATAAGCCTAGCAAATCAAGTAGTAGCCATTGAAGCCTCTACATGCCTCATTCCAAGCTCCCATGTCATTGTTCAAGATTATAAAGAATGTCATCTTGCCTCTGATGAAAGATAGCCTTATTGAGCATAAGGAAATCACCTCCACCCTAATGGAGCTTAATAAGAAGATTGTTGATAATGAGAAGCAGCTTGTGAGCAGTCAAAAATCCATCCTTGACAATCTGGAAAACTATTTTTCCAACAAGGATAGATTCTTAGGACTCTTAATACTTCTTCTAAAAACAATCTTACAGTGGTAAAGGTAGAGCTTCTAGGGGAGATACAGAAGATAGCTGATTTTATGGCTAAAAATTTTGTTGTTGAAGAAAAGGAGAGAAAAGAAAATACTAAGATTATCAAAACTCTGCAGTTAGACCATCAATCATCCGTGATAAGCATCATAGATGCTTTAAATAAGCTACAAAAGGAGATGAAGGAACACATGGTGGAGATAAGTAAAAATCACTCCATATATGTCTCCATGGGTGTGGATCAAGAAATAACGAAGGCTGTTGAAGGGCTTACTAAGCTAATAAATGACTCAAAGACCTCCCTCAAAGTTGATATAAGAGTATACAGCCATAGCCTATCCACTCAACTGGAGAATCTGCCAGAGAAGCTTCAACATCTTTCAATGGACTCGAATCCCTTCTACATCCATGAGTCAATGATAGTTCCCTTTCTCCAACAATTGGCCTATGTTATTATGTATAATTTCATTTAGGGATAGCGTGGAGTGGCATTGTTATGCAAATGTCTATATCAATATGTCAATCCAGAATGGGTACAACTCATTAGCAATCTTGTGCCAAGTCTTGAGGCCTCTACTACTGAAGTTCAAACGTTCATTGAGCCGTTTGCTCAACTCCTTGAGACAATTATGATAAATGCTGAAGCTCGGAAGTAAGGGAAGTTTGCCGTGATCAAATACATAATAGTTTGGGCTCAACATATGCTTCGATGGGTAGAACCTATGGAGATAGACCCCTCTTCTGATGCTACCAAAAGGGGGAGAACGACAAAGAACAAGGGGATGATAAAGATGATGACAACGCAACCTTGACAGAGATTCTGAGGTAGAAGAAGAATGGGTGATAACTAGTTGTAATATTTTATTGTAACTAGTTGTTTATATTTTTACCTTCTGATATTTTGGTATTATCTTCTTGTATTTGTAATTTGAGCTTCATAGAAGTTACCACATAACACTTGAAGATACATAGTAAAAATCTTTGGATCTTGATTCTGAGTACAATATTCATATTATACAACTTATATAATCTCAAAGTCGGCATGAATTATACGGGAGCTAACCTTTATCTTGCAGATTTTTTGTTATCATCAAAATGGGGAAGATTGTTGTACCTGGGCCAGAAGAAGAATTCTCAAAAGCTAAGGCTTGGAATCACAAGTCAAAGTTTTGAAGATAACTAAAAATCAGAAGTTGCATACTCGGAAGATAATCAAGCTCAGAAGACTGTAAGACATCAGAAGCAAGACAAAAGACTAGAAGATCAGAAGCCGAAGAACTCGAAAGAATATTTTGGCTTACAAGAGAAGGAAAAACATCATCTACTGTCAAAGCTCATATCCCAACAGATCAACTCACGTGAAGACAAATACTAAAAATAAGTCTCTACTTTCTATGACACAAAAAGATACGTGATCAGAGGACTTTCAAAAGTGAGTTAACAATAAGAAAGAAGAAACCTTTTTAGCCACCTGACAAGCTGATGCAAGCAAGCTATATGGGCTGAAAGGTGTAAAAGTTTGAAAAGTTGCAGAAAGTTGGTAGAGTTGATTCTCGCCAATCTGTCTAACGGAATAGAAAATGAGTCTAACGGAAGATCCAACGGCTCTCAAGGAAAAAACTTGTTGTCAGACAACGGCTAAGATTATGACTCTTAGGATGAGTCACAACATGCAGATTTTGAAGACTACCTATAAAAAGGCCTCTACCATTAACAAGAAAATCATCAACGCTTTCACTAACAATTGCAATCTCATAATCAAATCTGCAAAAAAAAAAACTCTCTCAAGCAAACAATCATCTCATATCTGTTTGTAATCTAGAAAGCTTAGAATAACTCATTGTAAATCTGTTTCAAAAGGGAATTTTGATAACACAAAGTACAAGATCACTAAAATCTTTTAATCCACTCTTAAGATAAGGTGCCTGCTGAGGTCTTATTGTAAACCTGAAAACAGTTTGGGGTAAGTTGTGTTTCAGAAGAGTTCAAGAGGAGGGCACTCTTGAACTTGAGAATTAGAGACATGAAGAGGAGGGTACATTTGGCTGTAAGGAATTCCATTTATAAAGGCTTCTCGGCCTCGGAAGGAGTTGACAATAGCGGATTAAAGCTCAGAAGGGGACACTCTAGAGACTAGAGATAAGTAGTGTCTGAACCATTATAAAATCGCGGTGTTCAATCTCTAACCTTTCTATGTCAATTTTATTTTCACTGAATCAGAAGCATAATATTTAATTACTTGGTCATTTACGAAAAGTAGTCAGTCACCTCCTTCTAACTCTAAATCACCCATTTAGGACCAATATAAATGATGAACGAAATAAAAGCAACGATGAACAAAATTATTGAAAAGAGAACGAAGGGAAGAAAAAGAGAAAAATCAATTCAAGAGAAGAAACAATTTAGAATAATGAAATTGAAATAAAGAATTACGGATATACAACATATGAAAGTTGAAATTAATAAAAAAAAGAGCAATATGGACTAGAAAGAGAGTTTGTAGGTCAGATATTGCTTATTAAGCTATTGTTAAAATAAGTTTTTTTTCACAAATTTTGAATAGAACTATATATTTTGGCTTTGAATAATATATTTTGGTCATTCATATTAATTAATTAGAAATTATTTAACTTATTTTTTTAAAAATTAAATTTATTACTTATAAAAAAAATTTAAAAATATTTTTTAAATAATCAGTTTGAAAAAGCAATCCCAAACCTGTAACTTATGTCCAACCTTGACAATTAAAAAAAATTGTTTAATTTTATTAGTATAAGTTGAGTTGGTTTTTCATATATATATATATATATATATATATATAAGGTGCATTGTTTTTTAATTCAAATATCTAATTAACAAAAGATTTAAAGATTTGGGGCGAAATGTGGTCGGATCTTGCTTTGTGGAAGGTGTAAATTTTCTCTTTTCTATTAAAAAACCAAAATAAAAAGAAGCCTCCCTTTCCTTTTTTTCCTTCTTATCCTTCCCTTCCCTTCCCTTCCCTTCCCCCTCTCCTCTTCTCTCCCTTTTTTGTTTTCATTTTCAAATTACAATGTCCATAAAGGCGGAATCAAATTTCCATGTTTTAGCTGTTGATGACAGTTTAATCGATCGAAAACTCATCGAAAGGCTCCTCAAAACTTCTTCCTATCAAGGTATGCTAATTAATTACTGATTCAGTGATTACTATGAATCCATGAATGGGAATTCAATCTTCTGATTTTTATTATGACAGTTACTACAGTTGACTCGGGCACCAAAGCTCTTCAATTTCTGGGTTTATATCAAGATGATGAACAAAACCTTCCTTCTGCTTTTCCACCTCATGTAATTATTATTTTTCAGTTTTCAGTTTTATCATTTTAGGGTTTCTGATTAGTTTTTGTTTAATATGCAGGAAGTGGAAGTCAATCTTGTAATTACAGATTACTGTATGCCTGGAATGACTGGATATGATTTGCTTAAGAAAATTAAGGTAACAATTTCTTCTATTCTTAGTTTTCATTATATTCCCAAATCTGTCCTTGGAACAATAATTTCTATTATCGGAAAATTTCAGGTTATTTCAATTTCTTTCCTAAAATAAGTTATTTGTTGATTGATTTTAACTTAAAAATAATAATTCTTAGATGGTAGATTGTTGGTTGGCCTTGATGGATGGATCCTGTTTATTAATTATTCTGTCCACTTGCAATGTAATGTCAATGAAAATCTTTTTAGAATATTTTGCCACCTATATAAATCATGCCACAAGATATTCAAAGATTTGCTTTGTCTCTCAATTTTCCACTTTTTTTTATCTCATATAGTATCATTTTATTTATTGATTGATTTATTTATATCCACAATAAATATATTATATATTATTTTATGAATTTGTTTCCTAGGCTTTCATTATGAAAATCACCATTTACTTAAACAAACGGGCTTCTTACACGAACGCCCGTAAAAATTAAAATAATTTGGGCACGCATAAACTATTTATAAATTAACAAAAACAACAGAAAATAATTATAAAAATATAATGTAGTAATTATCTGGTAAATATCTAGTAATTGTCTAGTAATTATCTGGTAAACATTTAGTAGATATACAGTAAACATCTAGTAAATTGGTGTTAGATATGTGGTATATATCTAGTAAATCTTAATTTTGATAGTTCTTTTATGGAATATAATGATATATATATATATATATATATATATATATATATATATGTGTGTGTGTGTGTGTGTGTGGTGTGTGTGTATATATATGTGTGTGTGGCGCCCCCACTGATTTGTTAGATAACTATTAGACGATTACTTAATATTTATTATATAACTATTACATGGTAATGTATTGATTTACTAAATAATTACTAGATTACTATGTGTGTGTGCTGATTTACTAGATAACTATTAGACGATTACTTAATATTTACCATACAACTACTACATGGTAATATATTGATTTACTAGATAGCTACTAGATGATTACTAGATATTTATCATATAACTACTACATGGTATTTATATAATTATTTTCTCATGTTTTTATTAATTTATAAATTGTTTATGTTTTGTGGCAAAGGCTTGGTCTAGTGGTTGAGCCTTGAAGCTGTGATCCTAAAGGTCGCAAGTTCGAGTCCACAATCGGGTGGGGTGGGATAAGGTTTTCCTTTGTTATTATTGTAAGCCCAAATGAGGCAAATTTTTTTTAAAAAATAAGTTGTTTATGTTTTTTTATATATGTAATTAGTTTGACTTAATGGTGAATTTTGTAAATATTTTTGTGAGACATGTATATTTTTGACAATTTCCCTAAACAAATCTTTGGTTTCTGGCCTATGTTATTATAATGTAATAGTTGAGACTTACTAGTCTGAAAATCATAGATTCCAGTCACATGGATGGAGTGGAGATTTTTTTATATATTTACTGTAGGCACATTTTTCTTCAAAAAGAATATTATTCATCGTATCTGATTTATTATAATTATTTACATTTAACCCCAATTTTCTTTTGGGTTGATACTATTTGACCAATTTTACATAGCTCCATTTAGATATTTGACTCAAATGAGACATACAAGTACAAGCTGCTTAACATTGATGAAAAGGATTTAAATGTAATAAGTCAAGGGGAAAGGGAAAATTAAAAACTCATATGGCAAAAGTGTCTTTATGACAACTAAATTTTAACGGATATAACATTTCAGGATATTTATTTCTTCAACTAATTTATTATTTGATTATTTTTTACAGGAATCCTCATCTTTGAAAGATATACCAGTAGTGATAATGTCATCTGAGAATGTTCCTTCAAGAATCAACAGGTCAGCAACAATTAAATTACCAAAAATAATTCTTTTTCCTCAAAAAATTTACCAGAAAAAAACAAGGTGTAATACATCAAGAAGCCCAAATCACCCCTGAATTTGTAAAAAAGTTCCAAATAACCTTTGAACTTGCAA
The DNA here is from genome assembly GCA_947683365.1 of Euphorbia pulcherrima. Lineage (NCBI taxonomy): Eukaryota > Viridiplantae > Streptophyta > Magnoliopsida > Malpighiales > Euphorbiaceae > Euphorbia > Euphorbia pulcherrima. The sequence goes on from CANTUS010000015.1 coordinate 44,023,955, forward strand.
AAAGTGAACCAATTTGCCCCCCTCATTGCCACGTGTCGGCTTTTGATTAAAGAGAGAAAAATGACATCTTTGAAAAGTCAAACCAACCAAAATCTAACATGTGACATTTCACTTTTTACAAGTTCAGGAGGTTATTTGGAACCTTTTTTCAAGTTTTAGGGGTTATTTTAAACTTTTAAAAATTTAAGGGATAAATGGGTGTTTAAGGACAGTTCAAGGGGTCTTGATGTATTCAATCAAAAAACAAGCAATATGAAATTTTGATTTGATATAAAAAAATATTTGAAAAGCAGATGTTTAGAGGAAGGAGCAGAAGAATTTTTCTTAAAACCAGTAAGATTAGCAGATTTGAATAGGCTAAAGTCTCATATGACTAAAACAAAAACGAAAAAGAACACGAACACGAACACAGAGGAATCAATTGAAAAACCAGAGATTCAACAAAACAACAACATCAACAAAAGAAAGTCAATGGAAGAAGGACTTTCACCTGATAGAACAAGACCAAGACCAAGATTTAATGACATAACAACTTTTGTCTAATCAATTTTTTTTTCAATTTTTTATACTTATAATAATGTAGTTTCTTCTTCTTTGAATTACTTTTTAAATTAATACAGGCTAAATAGGCGGTAGAGATGACCCTTTTCTGTACACGTTGCGTGAATATTATTCATTCTCTTCCAATTTTGTTTCCTCGTTAATATATGTTTTTTCTTTTAATTAGTTGGCAGCTTAAATAATTTAAATTATGGGTTATCTTGATAATTCGAATCGGATGTGATTTGATACTGTAAAGTTTATTTTAGTGATGAGTTGTTACGTTGAATCTGATGTAAAGCAATTGAGGCTAAATTTATAAATTTAATTTCGAAAAAAAATGCAACTAAACCTATTATTCCTTTTTGCTCATATAAATAACTATATTTCATATCACTTCATTATCAATACACTTTCTTATATTAAGCATTCTTATTCTAACTTTCATATTTTTGTTATATTTTAGAGATATTATATATTGTTTTCATTATTTACCAAAAAAAAATATATTGTTCTCATTGCACTAATGTAATGTTAAGCAAGGATAAAAAAAACTTAGAAAATTGGATATATCATATTTAAAGTATCTCAAATGTCATTTTTTTTACAATTTTTGTTATTAATGAGGGAATCATCTATGTACATCTAGTTAAAAATTTAGAAATTATGTGGCATAATTTGATGACCTAATCCAAAATTATATTCTTATTTTAATCATTTTGAGTTGTTTCGGTTGTAATATAGTGTTCTAAAAACAATACATTCCAAAATGTATTTATTATCTTGAAATACATACTGCTTACTTAAGTAACAACTTTGAAGAATTTTTTTTACTTAATTACGTCACCTATGTACAACTAGTTAGAATTTTAGAAATTATGTGGCATAATATGATGACCTAATCCAAAATTATATCTTTATTTTAATCATTTTGAGTTGTTTCGGATGTAAAACAATACATTCCAAAATGTATTTATTATCTTGAAACACATATTGCTAACTTAAGTAACAAATTTGATATAACTTTTTTTATAAAACATAATTGTCAAATGCGCGTATATTTCAAAATGAATATAGATTCCTAACTTAAAGTGACCAATTTTGATTTCCTTTTAGTTATTAGGGAATTTTGAAATTAAAAATAAATTGAATTTCAGGTTAACATATATAAAGAATTAAAAAAATTCATTAATTTTTATTGTTAAAAAATTAAACATCTAAAATTAGTTGTGACCGAATAAGCATCACCAAATGTTGGTAGACTTTCCTTTTATCAGCCACAATCCTATTATAACAACCATATTGACCTGTAAAAGTAAAAGCACAACATTTCTCAACTACATTTAAATCTTATTCTTTTCAACTTCTAAAAGCTGAACTAAGTTAAAATTGGCTTAACTAAACTGAACTAAACTGAAGTTAGTTGAACTGAACTTATTTCAGTGTAAATTTATAACTACGCATAGCTAAACTGCATTGAATTGTACTCCAAAACAACAGGGCCTTAAGAACAAAACCCTATGCATATCCCAAAAGGAACAATGGATCTTATTTTACATATATATATATATATATATATATATATATATATATATATATATATATATATATATATATATTCCATTTGGTGTAGTTTATGCATTACTATTAGCAGTTGTTGATAAATGTTATCAGTTACTCGTAATATTTATCTTCTAAATAGCTAGAAAGAATCGTAACCAATTCGAACTGATGTTTGTTATCCAAGAAGCTAAAACGAACGTTTAAAGAGCTCCCAGACGCCCACATAGCTTATCGGTAACATTTTACCATCATAACAATTATTTGGTGTTTAAACATGGTTTGATGCAAAAAGACAAGAGAAAAAACCTCCCCTTGCATAATCTACATTCTGTTTGATCGCAATTAACTTATACTGTGAGAAATTCGCTATTCGACAATGAATTGTTGTAGTCATAGTTGTTACGGGTGCGCCTCGGGCATGCCTCGGGCACAAGGCGCTCGAGGCTTAAGGGCCAGCGCCTCGTGGAGGATCAAGCAAGGTGCGGTTCATCAGGCGTGCGCCTTGTGCACCTCGGATGCACCTTTTGCGCCTCAGCGTGCCTCAATGCAAAAATGAAGGTTTATTTGTGGTAGCAACTAATATTTATTGCACTTTTTTCTATATGCGCCTCAAGTCCCTAAGGCGGGGGCCTCGCCTTGCACCTCGCGCCTCGATGCGCCTGACCCTCTGGCGCCTCAGTGCACCTTGCGCCCGTAAAACCTATGGTTGTAGTTAAAACATAAAGTTTAATATAGCAACAAATTAGTCACATATTACCTAATGAATAGAAGTTTAAAAACGATGTCACCTTATGAATAAAAGTCACATAAATCAAAATGTTGCTACGACAAGCTACAAACACCTCCAATGCGTAATAGATGTGTAATAGAAACTTACAGCAAGTATATAAATTGAAGATTCTATACCAAGACAAAAGATCCTCAAACATTAGATCACCAGCCTCGTCAAATTTTGTACAATCACAACAACAATATCAATCACACCATATCAATATTAGACCATGAAGACCACAAGAGGGGATATTTCTTGCTATATTTCAAACTTTTCACCTAAATAGTACCTAATGTTAAGACACAGTCATGCTACAACCTTCTCTTCTTCTGAAACGCTATACACAAATCCCCTGCAGAGGGATGTACATTGACCTGCAATTACAACAAAATTCAGTATCAACACTTTCGAATTCTGAAATGGAACATAGTAAACATTAGCATCATCATTCATCATTTTAGGGAAAATGAACAAGACATTTATTTAGGTCATTAATTCATAAATACACACATTTTCAGATAGATTATTTACATCACGTTAAAACACACAAACACTAATTTTAATGGCTTGAAGCATCAATCATCCCGGAACTTGTGCAAAAAAGTCAGTTGTCACCCTAACTTTCAAAAGTGCCAGAAACCCCCCTAAACTTGTTTCAAATACACCATTTCCCCCCATCAATGCAACGTGTCAAAGATGTCATTTTTCTGATCTCTCTCCAATCAGAAGCTGACATGTGGCATTGAGGGGGGCAAACTGGTGCATTTTTTGCAAGTGCAGGGGTATCTGAAACTTTTGAAAGTTCAGGGTGACAACTGACTTTATTGCACAAGTCCAAAGAGTGATTGATGCATTAGGCCAATTTTAAATAATGCTTTCTTTCCGGGATCAAGCACTCTCAGCCACAAACTAATAATAGCTCATATTTGCTACAAATTATAAATGGATAATCAAAAGCCCTCTTTCCTTGCTTATTAGCTTGTCAAATTAAAAGAAGATTATGCATTACGCCCATTTTGACCTCTATCAGGCCGAATCAAGTTTCTCCCAAGAGTCTAAGAATTTCCTTGCGTGATTTCGGATAAATCATACTGATGGCCATTTACAAAAGGGCAAACTTCAAAAAAGTGTCTTGTGGTTTCACTGATTTGCAAAACAGGGTATAAAAAAATTTTCTTTGTAAAATGGGGTTCGTGGTTTCAAAAAATTGACAAAAAGAGGATTCTCAATATTAAATTATGTCACGACAATGGCTAATCTTGTTCATTTTTAAACGAAATTTCGTGGGTTGGTTAATAAAAATGCAATGCACACATTAGTGATAATTTTTGAAATATTTTTTGCTAGTGAAAATATTTTTTTAGTTTAAATATAATGATAAACTTTAAAAAATCATAAAAAATGGAAAATATCTCCGAAAATTAATCAAATTGTGATGTATAATTTTTAAATAATAAGGTTCAATTATGAGAATGTTGAATTGATTAAAATATTTTCTATAACATCACTAGTCTGAACAACAAAATATTTTGCATCCTCTTTTTGCCAAGTTTTTGAAACCACAGACTCTATTTTGCAAAAACAAATTTCTGAGACCTTGTTTTGCAAATGAGTGAAACCACATAGTACTATTTGAGTTCACCATTTACAAAAACACATTGCAGCCTAGTTTCTAAAACTTCAAAAGTTCACCAATTTCGCAAATGGGTTCTGAAACAAAAAGAAATAATTTGACACTACTACTTGACAGATGCTGATTTCCACTAAAATGATATCCTAAAACTCAAACTAATGCCTCATTTTTTCCAACAGCGTGGAAAACTTCATCAAAATACTTGTACAATCCTAAGAAAGAAAAAAATGTGAAGTACAAGGAATTTACCAGAGACTCGACTGCTAGTCACTTCCGAAATTATCATAGCTCGCACCTTCTGATATAGTGTCCAACCTTTTGTTGTCTCCTGTAAGGCCAATGCATCCAATCAGCAGCTTCATACAGGTGATGATTTGAACATTATACAAAAAAAAATAGCAGAAGCCAAACCTTGAAGTTCTCTTTCCCGAGAATCCAGAAAATCGTTATCCGACGTTAGGAAGGGCGATTTGGGATAATTCACCAATATATCTAAGATTTTGAAGAAAGTAAATCAGGATATCAATCAGTAAGCTGATAAAATAACAACACACGTCTTGATTTTCCCATTAAAAAGTAGTAAAACAAAAGAAGCTCATAATGGGAAGGGTAAGGAGTCCAGGGGGACAGAGTACACCCCCATTGCAAGTTTTTTCAATGCATGGATTTAGGGCAAAAGGGTCTTTTCGGGCCCTCATTTCTCCATTCCCATTTGGTCCTGAGCTATCCAATTTTCACTTTTTTGATCCCCGTGTTATGCAACCATTACTCATTTGATCCCCGTGCTATGCAAAATTTTACCTTTTCGGGCCTTATGTTGTAGAACCTATATTAACTTTTGTACACATGTTGTCACTAAAGGGACCAAGAAGGTAATAGGTTGCATAGCACATGAACCAAATGGATAACCTGACCAAAAAGGTAATGGGTTGCATAGCACTGGAACCAAATGGATAACCTGACAAGAAAGGTAATGGGTTGCATAGCATAAGAACCAAATGGATAACCTGACCAAAAAGGGAATGGGTTGGATAGCACTGGAACCAAATGGATAACCTGACAAAAAAGGTAATGGGTCGCATAGCACAAGAACCAAATGGATAACCCGACCAAAAAGGTAATGGATTGCATAGCACAGGAACCAAATGGGCGAATGAGCTACAAGGACCAAAAAGGTGGTTTTGCCCATGGATTTAACAATATGTTCACAAAAACATGGCGTAGCTAAATAGAGGGGACAAACCGTTCTGAGAATAATCAGCGGTCAAATCAGAGAGACTGAAATTTCGGGGAATCTGACCCAAAAATCCAAAAGATGTTTCAGCATCCAACAGTGGTTCATTCAGAGCTTGAGTACTTGATTCTACACTGCTGAAAGAAGCATCTGCAATTGATGGGTGTGCTTCCATGACATTGCCATCAGCACCAAACATATAAGGGGAATTTCCTGAAAAACCAGCTTCTGATTTGATCAGTCCCCCATTCAGTCCTGCCATCAATCCCATACTTGGATGCGCGTGAGCTGACATTTCAACAGCAGTGTGCATATTTGCATGCATTGAAGATCCACCATTACTGAATGCATTAGTAATGGTTGTACCAAAGGGGTGGTGCAAATTCTCTGCTTTCAGAGCTGATTCTGCGTGATCTGGTGGGGCATAGCCTACTGAATTCTGGTGCACTGTGGGGAAATTGGAATCAGTTCTCAAGGCTATTGGAGAATAATCATTAAATGATGTGTTAGAGAACACTTTCAAAATTATGTCTACAGGCAGAATTTTGCTAGAAGCCACCCGATTTTATGGGTCTAGGTAGGCAAGATCAAGCTTCAGGCCGATTTAATACTGCCTAGATGCCGGCCTAGTCTGATTTTCCGCCTTTTTTCAAGACATCTTGGTGTTAAAGTCTTGATTCAAGCCTCAAACCAAGCAATGAGCTTAAAGCCGACTGATGAAATTTTTGCATTTAAAACAGTGAATGCAATAACTAAACCAAGTACTTATATAAAAAAAAAGCTTTTTGCATTTTAATGAATTTTTTAAGATTTTTTTTATTTCTTTATTTTAAATGTCTATTATTATTCTTCATAATAATTTAATTGAATTTATAATTTTAATATATAAAATAAAAAATATAAATCTGATTAATCCCTACCTAGGCTATAGAGCCCTAACCATCCAATTAGCGCCTAGAGATTTTTAAAACACTATTAGAAAACAACAAATATGTTTGACTCTAGAGACAATCAGTCCATGATTGTAGGAGTAATTATAGGAACTAGTCTTTATTTCTTTCCTTTTCGAATCAATATTTTGTAACAATACAACTTCCTATTCGATAAACAAGTAGCATATTCAAAATGTAGTCCTATAGAGCTCTACATGGTATCAGAGTAGAAATGTCTGACAACTAGAAAATCATGGGCTTTGCATTTGAAGTCATGGAGGATTATGGGCTAGAAGAAAAGACTATACACGCTGATGAATCTCGACCTCAAATGAGATAGGCCAAGGAATGTTTAGCAACTAGCAACTAGTCCTAGCCCCGTTGCACTAAAGGAGTGTTGGAGATGATGATCCAAAATCAGAAATTAACAATATTGAAGATTAGTATTATAAATCGAGTAGATTAGGCCTTAACACAAATCAATAGGTTATTTGTTAAATAGGTTTAACCCCACTTGTATGCTCGCTCACTTATCAAGCCAGCTATCTCAAAGCCCACGGATTCTCGACATAGGATTATAGCATATGGCTATCCTGATCTAAGTGTATATATTGCTTTTGTTCGTCTTACTTTTTCGGCAATATTCTTTGTTCTCCAACAAGTTTGTCCTTAAAGAGAAAGTGTTCTCGGGTCATCATTTAATGTCGATGTCCATCTCAGAAGAGTCTCCACCCTCATTTTGATGATCTAACCACACACTGGTAAGTGGAGGCGCGCAGAGCCCAAGGTAGCACGGAAACTCTAAAACACTAATGTTTCTTGTTTTTGTTTTTATCTCAAAAAAATTATATTATGTGTTCGTTCCTGTTTTGAGAAACGTCACCGTACTACATAGGCGGAGCTTCATCCGACGGCCAAACTTTATCTCTGGTCTGGCGTCTTCTGATGAATTCCGGCATGACTTGTCAATTTGGCGGTTCAGTTTGTTTTGCTTCTATTTTAATTGGGAAAATTATCAGGTGACTGGTTTCTGTCTTTCTGATTTTCAGCATCCGTAGTTCAGTTTGATTTTGTTGATTTGTTTCTATTTCCAGCCTTCGTATCCGGTCAGTTTCGCAGTTTACGGGTAATTTCTGTCTTTTCTTGGTCCTTCAGCCAACTTTCTTTGTCATTTGTTGAGTTATGGGCATTGAGTTAATGAGAGCTTTGAGGGGACAGTTTTGTCCATGGCCAAATTGTATCACTGTTTCTTCTTTTCTCTTCTTCGTAAAGTGTATCTTCTTCTCCTACTTGTTGTATTGAGGTTAAGCTTTTGGAATTGGATAATCTTCAAGTTCATTTGTGGCAATTGCTGGGATGATAGTTTCTCTTTGGATTTCCAGTTTTGGTCTGCTAGGAGTGCAGCGTTTATGGATCATGGATGCGGATATAGTTTCCACAGTATATCTGTAGATTCTCAGATGTTTCATTTTCTTCTCAAATTATCACCTACTTCGTTATCAGATCTTGAGTGCCAAGTTTGAAGTGATGTTATTTTGGTTTTCGAATTTGTCGTATAAGCTTTGTATCAAGCTTGAGCATGTATTCTCCAACTTGATGGGGAGAGTTAAAAACAATAAATATGATATGACTCTTAGTGACAATCTGCCCATGATTGTAGAATTAATTGTAGGAATAAGTCTTTATTTCTTTCATATTTAAGAATTAATGTTATGTATAAACATATGAACACATCCTACGCAATAAACAAGCAATATATTCAAAATGCATTCCTCTATAGTTTTCTACAATTTGGACAAGTAAAACTTCAAAATGCACAATTCTTCCTGAATGATCACATCAAATTCCTAATAATAAGAAAGCAAGCAAACGTACATAAAAAAAACAGATAAGTTGTTAAATACTAACGCGAGAATTAAAATAAATCTTACTTGATGCGATATGGGATCCATTAGAATTAGACATAGAAGGAACCCCAGTTGAATTCATCTGGCGCATCAATCGCACCTGTTGCTCAAGCAGCTTGTTGAATTCCATTATTTGATGCTTCACTGTTAGTCTCAAATAATATGCCTTGAAGAATTCCCTGTTCTCTTCTTCAAGCTTTTGCCATACTAGAACAACAAAGGTATCACTTGTTAATAAAATAATGTGCATGGTGTATGATGTAGATTCATGAACATAGAGAGAAGGAAAGGAGAGGTTAACAACCTGAGGTAGAACCGTCTTGACATGCAAGCCTTAATTTAGTTACATGTGAGACAATATCTAATGCTAAGGCCTGTATGGTATTGTTGTATCAGTAGTTGTAGTGAAAAGCTCCACTCATAAACTTTTCGTAAAACAACATATTTTGGCATTGGACAGAATATTTTGACTCTTAATACTAATTAATTAGAGTCTGTTAGCTATTGACTTCCCAATGCCAAAATCTAAATGCTGTCATAGGAAAAGCTTGAAAATGGAGCTTTTCAGGACAGTAGCCTTGGATAGATAGCAATCCCAAACTGGCCCTTAGACTAAGAGATGAAATTTAATCAAGTTTGTGTATCATCAATCCCTCATCCAAATTTCCCATGATACTTTCAAAGGTTTTGAAGTTCTTAGTACATAATAAAAAAATTGAAGCAAGCTCAACAGAACACTCACTAAAATGCATCAAAAATCAATTTTCTGAAAGCGATACAGTTGCAACATATCAAAAACAATTTTGAAAAGCTACATCCAATGGAGTGTCCAATCAATTAGTCAAAAAGGTTCCTATGCAAGAAGATTTATGATGCCACAAAAAAATTCCCAACTGTAGGTTTTTTTCACACCTCATTTTAACATGAAGATTCAATAATATTTGACTTAGTAGACCTTCGCGCCGCGAAAGATAATCAAATTGACATACTATTTAAATAACAAAAATGCAAGACACGAATAAAAATAACAAAACAAAATTGAGAGGAAGCTATAATGCTAGATGCTGTCTAGTTAGTAATTAATTAGACAACGGATTACAAAAATCTGGAAAAGCCCCATTGTTATGTCACAAGACAATCCACATTAATGTCGTAAAAGTGAGGGATTAACTGCCATGAATGGGTAAAAGGTAACACTTAAAACACATTGTAAAATGGTTAAGGAGGTATGTTAACTTGGATAGAATAGTTACCAAGTTCAGTGAAGCCAGGTTCAATTTTTGCCTGAGCTAACAATGTCTCCACAACTTCTCTCTGGTTCATGTACAGCTGAAGACATCGTTCTATCAAATTTTGCACCTGATCCAGTGATCAACCAAAATATATATATATATATATGTATATATCTATATATCAAGAATATATTAAAAATGAAATAGTCAATTATCCATGTTATAATTGTCTAGTTTGAAAGGAAAGGAAAAGTAAGAGTGCAAAGCAGAAACACTCAAACTGTTTCTCCCAATCCACTTCATTTATTGATTTTCATATGTTACAGGGAATTATTGTTAACAGGTCAATCCAGTCCACTTTCACTTATTGATTTTTATCAGTGCTGTTAAAGCGCTAGACGCTCACAAAGTGAGGACTATTTAGTAAAAATATCAAACAACTGTATAAACAATATCATCGAAATATTCCATCATGGAAAACAAGAATACGGCCATATAATTAGAAGTTTTTTAAACAAATAGTATATAGTGGACAATTTTGAAGCAATTTTTTGAAAGTTTTAATCCTTCCATAGTGGAAAACATGTGTGAATAACACATTCAAAAAAGACAGGCATCCCTACGTATTCAAACATATGTATAAAGTTATAATTTTTGTTAGTAATCACATATTAAATATATATAATTGCATTTATATATGAATAACTGTTAGCTGAGTATACAAGTGAAGGAGTTGGAGGCTTATTGTGCTTGGTTTATTCTCCGAAAATTTCTACTCCTTTTTTTCTTAATCTTTTAGCACTTCTGTTATAATTTATATTTTACATTCACTACTCTCTCAACTAAGTTGTTTATCTCTTCTAAATTTCTAATGTTAATCTTCTTTCTTCTGATATGAACACTGAAAGCATTATAGTTTTGTAGTTCATCCCGTGAAAATATCGGCTTATGAAATGAGGACGATCCTATTTAATACTAAGCAAATAATAACACCTTTCATTCATATATTCCAACATAAACAGTGTATTCATTTGCTTTCTTAGATAGCTTCATCTCATGATGGGAAGTGTAGAACACCATAGTTTTGAAAGATAATATCATATTTGCATGATGATATGAACCAATTAGAACAAGCGTTTTGGTTACAAAGAAAAAACAATCTTTCACTCCCAATTGAATATTAGAGTAAAAATGGATTTTCATTCTATATGTTATTAGTTATTACCTAACTCAACTAACAAAGCAGTATATGGAGCCACGCATGCCTATCTCAATCACAAAAATTTCATATTGACAGACGAAGTTCAGAGAAAAGCTGTTGGACGTTCGCAGAAATCGGAGTTTATTCTGAAGTAAAAAAGATCCGCTTGAGAGTTTTAAACTTTGCTAGTAATACAAACACACTCACCAACAAAAAATTATTTTAAAAAATTTTAGTACATAAGTTTTGGCTTTTTACTTATCTTTGCAACTGCGAGAGCCTCAGACTTCACATAGATTCTCAACTGCTAGCTATAAATATGTCAAATACTTATTCTAAAGTGTTACTAAAAGCTATCAAATATATAAAAGAAAAAAAATCCAATGTTAAGGGACTTGGATATTATTGGATAAAACATGATTTACTACGAGTTATTTTAATGGTTAATAAAACTAAATAGAGTTTCGACTGTATTTCCAACCAAAAGAATCAAAAGAGTATTCATGGAGTTGAGAAATAGAAGATTTATAGGACTCATTTAGTTTGTTAGCACAGAATTTTGATGTATGTTACATTAATACATTAATCCATACATCCAAACGAATAAGCTTTAGAATTAACAGTTAATAAGACTTATTTTTAGTAATTGATATGAAGTTTGTAGGGAATATTTTTACCATCAACTTGAGCAGTTGTTGAGTTGTAAATGAAGTATGGCTAAGAAAAAACATTTTAAACTTAATATGGAAAAAAGGGGGCCTGCAAAAGGATCAAGCATGACCACTAAACTTGGAAAGAAAAAAGACATTCCACTTTAACAAATGCAACCGGAATAAGCTTTAAGCTGAGCAAAAGAAAAAAAAAAGAAAGAGAACATTTATATTAAATCTTCCCACATTTTTAACTCTTCGCTTCTCCAATTCAATTAAACTAATTCTGACACAATAAAATAGCTCAATTTTGCCTTTGGCTTATGCTAGCAAAATTACATGTCGTGAAGGCAAAAAAGGGTAATATAGCCACAAAACAATATGCATCACTTAGAATAAGTGCTCTTAAAATTGTTTAAAACTATCAGTCTCTTATCTGACTTTTTTATCACATAGGTTGCTATTATTGTCTACTTAGTAAGCAAATCCTACCAACAAGGAAAAATATAAGAGAACGGTTCATGTGAGAACAGCTGATAATGAAGCTCAAAACTTACCACTTGTATATCTTTGGGAGAGACCCTTCTAGCTGGTCCACTCGACATATCTTGAGATGCCAAAAAATGTTAGTTGTCTAAGAACACAACTGGAATAAGCTTTCACCCTCTAGAGAGAATCCACTGAATTTCAAGCCCCAATCAAAATATTTTGGACATGTATAAAAAAATTAGCCCAACCTGAGGCAAAAATCCAGAGTTAATTTTCGCATCCCAATATGGAACAATGATGGTAGTTAAATGACAATATTAACCACTAGCAACTAGCGATAAAACAACGCATACATGTCATTTAGTCCTGGAAAACAATAGGAATACAAATCAAACAACAGAAATGTCACGCTGGTGCTAAATTAAGCATACCCAAAATCCGACCGGAATGCGATCCAAATCATTCCAAAATACAAAGTACAGCAAAAAATCATACAATAACCGAAATCAAACCCCAAAACCACCTCTACAACCCTCCTTTCATTCAATTTTACAGAATAAGAAGCTCAGCCTAAAGTACGAAGGTTTGCCATAAAACTTAGCACAATTAAGAGAAGAAAACCCAAATTCATTTGTATAATTCATAAACTGGAGAATAGCTGGAACTGTAAATAGAGCCAAAGAGAGATAAAAATAAGAAAGGAAAGGGTTTTCCAAGAATCAAGATAGTAGAGAGTACTGAAACCCTATAAGCCATAAAAATTGTGCAAGATTGAACCCTAATTCTGAATTAAGTTTGAAGAGTTGGAGAAAATATCGAAGAACCAGAGTTGAATAAATGGTAGTGATTGATCTTACCTTTCAAACGGGGAAGTGAATTGACTTTTGAGGATAGGAAGGAGACGTTTTTGGATTGAATAAGGATGCTGAAATAGCCTAGTCCAATTTCCCCCGATTTCCTTTCTATATCCCGATCATTGTTTTCGCTCTCGGTTATCATCTCAATATTTTTGTTTCTATAATGCCGATTGTACCCTTGGTTCCACATTTAATAAAGTAATAATCTCCATTTTTTTTAAATGTAGCCACTAGTATAAGTAACCATAAAATATACCGCATTATGATTATTTGTAAGAATCTTTAAAATTTTATATTTTTAATAATATTCTTTTTTATGATTTTTATTATACCATTTTGTGTTTATGGTATAATAATAAAATTATTGAATAAGATTAATTATACCAAAGCTAAAAAATAAAATAATGACAAAATATAAAATAAAATAGGTATAATAGCCAAACAACATCAAAATCATTATAAAGAACAAAATCATTACATATTATACTAAATATAAAGAAGGTATAAAATATATTATACCACACTATAAAAAGGTATAAGATCTATTGTACCAAAAAGAATGTATTCCCTAAAACTAAAATTTAAAATAATGTATTTTTAGAAAAAAAATGTTTTTTATGATATTTTAAAAAAAATCTAAAAATCTTGCATTATTAAAATTTCCCTTTTTATTTCGTGTCGCCCTACAAAAATTCAAAATTACCCATATTTTTATTTCAAAATTTTTGAATTCTTTTACTGAAAATCGAATCAACCATCCATCCGAGATGGTTGTGCACTCCGTCTCCGACGGACAGCTATGGTATAAGCACAACCATCTCCAACAGATGGCTAAGGTATGAGCACTACCCTCCCCTACGGACGGTTGTGCTTCAAATTATGCATTTGAAGCACAATCATCTGTCGGAAATGGTTGTGCTAAAAGTATAGTCATCTCAAGCGGACGATTTTGCTCACGCCACATTCGTCTGTCAGAGCCATCTTTGGTGCGACTAAATGTGGTTCTCCCTCTTCTTCAAGCAAGCTGAAAAGGTGTAGCATGAGAATTTTTATATAAAAAAATGGAGAGCTTGACTCAGCAAGAAAGACCATTGGGGATAGTCGTGTCCAGTGGACGGCTAGCCCAATTTTTCAGCAAAGAAAAATCATATTTTAAAATTTTTTTAAATAAATAAAAGGATATGGAAATAGAAATAAATTTTGAAATTATTGTCTATTTAATTTTCTTACAATTAAATATGAAGACTAATTAGATTAGGAAGAATAAAACTGATATGAAAATTTTAATTAAAAAATAGATATGAAAAATAGAGAAATTAGCACAATATTAATAATGTAAATAAATAAAGATTTTTTTGGTTTAGATTAATTAAACATAATTCATAAATTTCATAAAAGCATATATGTGAAAAAGGAGAATTAGTAAATTATGAATATCAATGATTGGTTTAAGTGGTAAGCGATTTGATATCACAAGGTCTCGGGTTTGAGTCTTAATAAATGCCAAAAACCCTTATTGAGAGACTCATCCACCACAACTAGGTGCGCGACTCGAGATTGAATTTAGATATAATCGGAGAACCAGATGAGCAATAAAAAAGTAAATTATGAATCCCAGAGATATATTATTTATGAATAACTAATTATAGCCAATAATTAATAGATATGAAAAAAAAGAATAAAATTAGTAAAAAGTAACATAAATAAATAAAATTTTTTTATATGAGGGATAATTAAATAGATAAGAAAAATTTATTAAAAATGAATATGAAAAATAAAGAAATTAAAAAAATATAAATAACCTAAATAAAGTCTTCAGAAAAAATTAAATGAATAAGGATCATTCATTAAAAGAATAGATTAAGAAGAAAAAAATAAATTAGCAAAACATAATAAGTATATAGAGATTTTTTAGAATAAAATGTAGGGAAATTGTACTAAATATAGGGGTTGTGTAAAATATTTACCTCTTTATCCTTTACTTTTATAAATAATTGTTTGATTAGCTTTTAAACTTTCTCTTTTCATTATGTACGTCCCTCCCTATATATGCGATTCCTTCCCTTTTTTTATTTTTTTTACTTTGTTTTGTATTTATCTCGCAAATCGTTGATTTTTTCGATATGCCGTTGTAGAGTTTTTTGTTCGTCTCGTTTTTATCTTCAAAACTAGATACATGATGATATACTTTTTTCGAATTTTTATTTTATACCAGCATTTTACCAGTATTTTACCAGCTCTAAAAAACCAGCATTTAACCAACATTATACAAGGTGTGAAAAACTAGCATTATACCAGATTTATTCCAACAAAATACTATGTGCGATAAAAATAACTCATAAACTTGCATTTTATGAAGAAATCAAACAAAAACCACATCATACCAGATTTATACCAACAAAATACTAGGTGTGATGAAAATAGCCCATAAACTTGCATTTTATGAAGAAACCAAACAAAAACCACTTCATACCAGATTTATAAATAACCCATAAACTTGCATTTTATGAAGAAATCAAATAAAAACCACTTCATACCAGATTTATACCAGCAAAATACTAGGTGTGATGAAAATACCGCATAAACTTGCATTTTATGAAGAAATCAAACAAAAACCACTTCATACCAGATTTATACTAGTAAAATACTGGGTGTGATGAAAATAACCCATAAACTTACATTTTATAAAGAGATCAAACAAAAACCACTTCATACCAGATTTATACCAACAAAATACTAGGTGTGATGAAAATAACCCATAAAATTGTATTTTATAAAGAAATCAAACAAAAACCAGATTTATACCAGCAAAATACTATATCTGATGAAAATAACCCATAAACTTGCATTTTATAAAGAAATCAAACAAAAACCACTTCATACCAGATTTATACTAGCAAAATACTAGGTGTGATGAAAATAACCCATAAACTTGCATTTTATGAAGAAATCAAATAAAAATCACTTCATACCAGATTTATACCAACAAAATACTAGGTGTGATGAAAATAATCTATAAACTTGCATTTTATGAAGAAATCAAACAAAACCCACTTCATACCATATTTATACCAGCAAAATACTAGGTGTGGTGAAAATAACCCATAAACTTGCATTTTATAAAGAAATCAAACAAAAACCACTTCATACCAGATTTATACCAACAAAATACTAGTGTGATGAAAATAACCCATAAACTTGCATTTTATGAAGAAATCAAATAAAAACCACTTCATATCAGCAAAATACTAGGTGTGATGAAAATAATCCATAAACTTGCATTTTATGAAGAAATCAAACAAAACCCACTTCATACCATATTTATACCAGCAAAATACTAGGTGTGGTGAAAATAACCCATAAACTTGCATTTTATGAAGAAATCAAACAAAAATCACTTCATACCAGATTTATACCAGCAAAATACTAGTGTGATAAAATTACCCATAAACTTATATTTTATGAAGAAACTAAACAAAAACCACTTCATACCAGATTTATACCAGCAAAATACCAGATTTCGAAGAGTTTGGAAAAAAGTCAAAAAAAGTATATAACAATGGATGGCGTTTCGAAGATAAAAATGAGACGAACAAAATAGTCCAAAGCGGCATGTTAAAAAAATAAAAGATTTGAGAGGCAAAATAAGAAAAGAAAATAAAAAAAACATGTCTTGTGCATGATTTGTTGGAGAGGAACGTATTTATGTTGTTTGAGGCTTATGGAACGTATTTATGTTGTTGAAGCTTGTGGTATTGAACATTTGTGTTGTTGAAGCTTGTGGTATTGAACATTTGTGTTGTTGACCAAACTTTTAATGAAAATTATTGTTGGGCTTTGGTACAGTTATACACTTTTCCCTAAAATGTATTAAATAGATATGGAAAAAACCCTAAAGAAAGATGGATTAAATGTCAATGGCCTATATATAACTATTAAGTGTTATTCTAAGTTTGTCAATTTTTCATAATATATATATATATATATATGTATATATATATATATATATATATATATGTATATATATGTATATATATATATGTATATATATGTATATATATATATGTATATATATGTATATATATATATGTATATATATGTATATATACCATTAGAAGTCGATTTTATGTGTATTTGTTGAACTTAGCTCAGAAGAAGTAAAGAAGTCTCAGAAGCTAAAGCTCAGAACCCATAAGTCAAGCTTTGAAGATAACTAAAAATCCGTCAGAAGCTGCGCACTCGGAAGATAAGTCAAGCTCAGAAGATAGTTTTAGCTCAGAAGACATGTGACGCAAGACAAAGTAAGATTGAGAGATCAGAAGCCAACACACTCGGAGGATTCATAAGGGTTACAAAAGAAGGAAAGGATCTCCAACTGTCAAAAGCTCTAATCCCAAGTAACAACACACGTGAAAACAAATGGTAAATAGGCCTCTACTTTTTATGATGCAAAAAGAGAGATAATCTGCCTATTACTTGAATGTGAGTTGACAACAAGGAAGCAAGGACCACCTTGGCCACTGACAACTGACACAAGCAAGGCTTTACAAGACTAATTCACGTCAAAGCTGGTCAATTGCAGAAGGTTGGTATAGTTGACTCCCGCCAAAGTTTCCAACGGAACAGAAGACGAGTCTAACGGAAGATCCAATAGCTCTATCCAATGACTCTAATGGAAAAGAGTAGTTGTGAGACAACGACTATGATTGTGACTCTAAGGATGAGTCACAATGGGAAGATTTTGAAGACTGCCTATAAAAAGGCCTTTACCAACAGAGAGAAAAACATCCAAGCTTTCACAATCAATTGCAATCTCTTTACACATTTGCAAATACTCTCAAGCAAATAACCATCACAAATCTGTTTGAATCTTAGAAAGCTTAGAACAACCATTTCAAATATGTTGTAAAGTGATTCTTGATAACTCAAAGTACAAGATCATAAAATCAATTCACATCCACTTTAGGGATTATTGAGATCATGTTGTAATCGAGAGAGCATCTTGGTGTAAGTTGTGTCTTAGAAGAGTTCAAGAGGATGGTACTCTTGAACTAGGGAATTAGAGATAGGAAGAGGAGGGTACTCTTAGTTGTAGAGAATTCCATTGTAAAGGCTTATCCACCTCAAAAGGATTTGAGATAGTGAATTAAAGCTCAGAAGCAGACACTTTGAGGCCTAGAGGTAGGCAGGCTCCGAATAAATATAAAATTATCATTTAAAAACCTCTAACTCTAACTCATTCATTTTTACACTTACTGCATCAGAAGCACATTCATTATTTACTTGCTTTTTTTGCAAAAAGGAGTCAATTAACCCCCCCTTTGACTCCCATATTACCCTCTAGGAACAACAAGTGGTATTAAAGCGAGCTCTATTTCACAGCTTAACTGTTTAAGAGTCTAAAAATTACTATGGGTGATAGAAGCTTGAGACAACTACCACGAGGAGATAGGAAAACTGCTCAGACCCTCCCTGAGGGACTCTTTATAATGAGACCTCCCCTTTTCTATGGCCAGAATTATACATTCTGGAAAAACCTTATGAAAAATTTCATATAGTATCAGGACTACTATGCTTGGCAAGCAATTTTCAATGGCCTCTTTAGTGCCACCATTAATGTAATTAATCAACCTCAACCTAAACCTGAAAACCAATGGACTGAATTAGAAGTAAAGTGTTATCAAAGTAACACAAATGCTATTAACATGCTTCACTATGCTCTAGACGCAGATGAGTTTAACAAAATTTTAGGTTGCGAGATGGCATAAGAAATTTGGAGGAAGTTGGAGGTCATCTACGAAGGAACCAACAAGGTTAAGTAGTCTAAGATAAACCAGAATCTTAGATTCTACGAGCTCTTTGAGATGGAAGAAAACGAATCTATCTCAAGCATGAATGCCAGATTCACTAATATAGTAAATAAGCTAAAAAGACTAGGGAAGGAGTTCCTAGACGAGGAGCAAGTAAAAAGCACAAAGATGATCCTTGTATGAGGAATTCTGTGGGCTTTTGAGGTCTTCAATCGACATGCCTCTTAACCATGTCTATGACAGTTGGGCTTAGGCAACCTCCTTTGCTTTTTGCCTCCTCCACTATCTTGAGTTGGGCTTGGAAGTGCTTGGTCAAGGTTTTGAGGATTTCTTCTTCTTTGCTCAACTTGTTAATCTTCTTTGGACATGCTTGCTCAACGGGCTTGATCTGATCGAGAGTTGCCTCAACAACTTGTTGAGAATTTTCCTTTTTTACCTCATGAGCGATATGGCATTTATTATAGTCAACCACATCTAAAAAGATCTTGAACCCCGGAATAGTCCTCCCCTTTTGGGTAATTGGTTCGGGGGTTCTGTTGTATGGTTGCTCCGACTTCCACTAAAAGATCGTTTTACCGGCAGTTTTCTGGTGCCTATATAATTGAGTCCTACATGTTTCCATTCTCCTACCCCTATATTGAAAGTTTGCATTCCCTACTCATAGGCACCTAGTCCTTTTTCTAGAAGTATGGTGTTTCTGCATGTAACTTTGAATCCAAGGGCCCTAATGCACTTTCGGTTGCCTGTTTGATCCTTGACCATCTGTGGCTATAGTAAACCCATTCATCTGGCTTTCCTCCATCTTTAGAGTGGCCATGACTGATGCTTCATCAGCTTCTAGAGTGACGATCTTTCCTTGGAATGGAATTTTGACCTTTTGGTGAAGAGTAGATGGAAACCCTCCTAGAGCATGGAACCATGATCGTCCGAGCAGCATAGAGAAAGTTAATGGAATGTCTATGACTATAAATAGAACAACAGAAGAGATCTCCTCGATAGTGACTTTGGCTTTGAATGTACCAATGATGATGGTTCTTTTGGAATTATCATTGGCCTTCATGACCGTCGTGGACTTCTTTAAATCCTTCTCAGTTAATCCAAGGATTAGCAAAATATCCATAGGATAGACATTTAGAGCTAAGCTGTCGTCAACCATCACACACTTGCCTTCCAATAGAGAGCTTTATTGTGTCAAATCCCCTCATCTGGTAAATCGGAGCTAGAGAAAATAATATCAGGGATAATAGTGCTAGTTTCAGTGTTGAGTAATGCGCAAACTTGTTCAGGCGATGCCAAAGAAGATGTCTCAATTTCCATGAGCTTCTTAACAATGGCGAGCCTATGATCTTGAGAACCAACGAGAAGATCCCAAATGCTCATCTTGGTGGTGATGGCCTTTAATTGGTCCATAATCGGGCTTTCTATCTATTCTGAAGACTTGACAAAAGCTGGGGGAGTCGGGGGTTCTGCCCTCGGCATGGTAGGAGCTACTGACCCAGAAAATTTTCCTCCTCTATTGACTAGACTGATAGTTTGGATAAGCGAATTTATTATTTCAAAGACTTTAAATTCATCAAAATCTTCCTCAAGTGGTATTCACCCCAAGTCTATTGGCTTATTCACTGCATGTGGCTCTTTAGTGACAAAAGGCCATTGCATAAACGGTGCCTTCTCATACTGTCTTCCCAGGGTAGACGGATTCTCCTGAGGGATCTGACACAAAATGGGATTCAAAACTTGCCTGATCATGTGGATGGACGAGAAAGCTCCATCAATTGGTTCATTCGCTATTATTGCTTAGGGGTAAGTTAGCAGTTTTCTTGCTGTGCTTTGTCATGTACGAGGGGCATTCTTCACTAGTTTCCTACTGCCAATTTGGCAGAAGCTGTTTGTCTCTATCTCTTTTAGGAGTATGATCACTTGGTGGGTCTACCCAAATGTAATGTTTGATGAACTCTTTGGCGAGAACATTCTAGAATGATTTCTGGTAGAGTGTGAGACCCTCGTACCAGATTCTAGCCTTGCCCCTGAGCATCACCTTGAATCATTCTGGCCAATGAGTATAGTGGATATGCCTGTTGCTCATTATCTAGACAAATTCTTAAACATGGGCCCATGGCCTTCTAGTTCCATCATAGTATATGGGGTAAACTTTGCTCAAATCTGGATGCGGTAGTTATCTCAAGCTAGTTCATTCTTAGCTCTGATTCTCTCCATGATGTACTCCCAAGATGGTTATTGTCCCTTGTCTCGAATCATATTGATAAAGTGCTCACTGCCTGAGTTAAAGTCTGTAAAATCTCCGGAATCATTGCTCGTTACGGACTATAAATCGCTTGGCGAATTATGTTCCAAGGATGAGGCGTAGCTTTCGACACCATCATAGTAGACTATCATGCCATTAGGAAAGGGGGGTTCATACTCAAAATTCCATGGCAAATGGTTTAGCTCATCGTCTATGAAGATTTCAGACTCGTACCCCAGACTATCCACTTCGCTTTCATCTTCATCATTTGACTCATCGGAGTTCTTGAATTCTTTGACCTCTTCGTCTGAATCTACAAAGGGTTATTGTTCGTTCATTGGCTCAAAAACCCAATTTGGTGCTTGTTGTATGGGCACATCATCGCCAGTTTCTTCATCAGAATCTTCCTCTGGATCCTCCTTAGGGTCTTCTTCTAGATCCTCCTCAGGGTCTTCCTTAGGGTCTTCTTCTGGATCCTCTTCTACTACATTTTCCATCATTTTTACTCCGACCTCTATCCCCTCGATGGTTATGAGAAAGTTAGAGATCACGCTTTACATATTGGCTAATGTCTGTTCCATGTAAGCACCATATGTTGTAAGATCCGCACAAATTCCTTCGAACGGGTCCCGCTATTCAATGCTTATTTGGTCCCTTTGATTCATTTTTGTTGCCACATCTATACAAAGTTAGATAAATGAATCTTGCACTACTTCATTCAGGTTTATGTCGAGATGTCTTTACCAGTCCTTATAGTTACTCCAGGCTTGCTCAGGATCGTACAACTCTTGATCTCCAAGACATGTCATTCCGGAAGAACTTCCAAATTCAAACAGATTCGTTCCAACATAGTTGGGACTCATGTAATCTGGGGGATTGTACATTGGGGGCTGAAGAAGAGGATATCCTGCCAACCAGTATTGCGTTGATCTAACTGAGGCGCCAACCACTAATAAAGACCAGTTGCCTCAAGATGTGTAACTATGGAGTGGTGCATGAATGATCTCTCCATGTAATATGAGTTCCAACGACCTTCTATTGGCATTGCATTACATCAATCCATAGCTGGTCCTTCTAAGAAGTGAGGGAATTAGGGTGTAAAGCCCATCATAGTGATCTACTATTCATGCATAAATTGGATGAATCCCTTTACATGCTCATTCGGGTCAGAATCACCTTAAAATATGAGGTGTGGTGGTACCTGATATAGGTCTAGTCCCTCTCTTCTCATTCTCAAGACTTACCGGTTGACCATATTGATGATGTCCATATTGTCGAAGATCATGTTATCCCCCTATCCCCGGGTCATGTCAGAAATTATCTGTCACGTCGATACCATAGTTATCGGCCTCTATATGAACATTGATGGCATTCACTATGGCCTCAAAGTTAGGCAAGGGATTAGTCTGTGTGCTCGGTTTCTTTTTGGGTTCCTTCATTCTCCCATCGGTTATCATTTGCTATGAATCTTTCAGTAATCGAGTACATTCATTAGTGCGATGCCCCTTGATCATATGATAGGCACAAAAGTTATCCCTATCAACCACAGCAGGTGGGACAAATGACGTGATACTCTAAAGCTAATTGGACTTCATCAATTTGGTGAATATTTACGACAATGATTCCATCCATGGGGAGATGGATTGATGAGTGTACTTGAATCACATCAACAGGCTTAGACGAAGCTTTTAAAGATTCAGAGCTGCATTGTTTAGAAGATCCCCCTTTTTCCCAATACCTAGGCTTAGTATAAGCATGTTGTTCCTATTTCTTCAATCGGTCCTCTTCATCATATTTCTCCAGCCTTTTGGCGTAGTCTACTACATCATTAAAGGTGTCGAACCTTTTCATTTTAATCTCATCTCGGTATCTCTGACTGGAACCTTCAATGAGTTTCACTATTAAGGCCTCCTAGTCAGGTGCCCCAGTCATAAGTACGCGAACAACCATCCATCTCAAGTAATATTCTTCAAAAGACTTGTCTGAGCATTGTTTGACCCTTTCGAGATCTTGTAAAGTGGTTTTGACCTTCAGATTGAAAGCATAGTTCTCTAGAAATGCAGAACACAACTTTTTCCAGTCGGATTTCATATCCATCAGCATCCTCATATACCATTCAGAAGCTGGACCACGGAGAGTGGCTTAAAGCAGGTTGACTATATGAACCTTGGGGATCTTCATACTATTGGTCCCTGTAAGGGTCTGAATAAGGTTAGAGGGGGGTGAATGACCCTTTTTCGCAGGATTAATAAGACTTTTAAAAAGTCTTTATGTAGCGTGTTTGAATGTATTCCGAAGGATGGATCCGGATGATGCAGATATGAAAATGACAATAAAAAATTAAAGAGTATGAAATTCAAACATAAGTATTTTATCCTGGTTTGGCCCCACCTACTCCAGTCCCCAAAGTTTCCTTCCTCCAAGCTTTTCTACTAGCAAATTTCTTTCCAACTGGTAGGAATTAAGCCTTACAATTTATCTCCAGATGGTACCCCCTTTCGAATGTAGGATATACCACTAGAAGCACCAACTCCTAGCTAAGTCCTTTTGTCTTTAGCAGGATATACCACTTAGATTTCTACCCAAACCTAAGCCGAGTCCTACAGGGAGATTCCACTCAAAGCACCTACTTCAAGCTATGTCCCAATCTCACTACTCACCCAAGTAGGAGATCTTTTACACTTTGTTTTTTCTCAAAGTTTTTGGTTTTGGACTTCCTCAAGTTTATAACTTCACTTGGGAATCCTTACAAACAGATTTGGAATTTGATTGATTCTTGGAGCGATGTGTTTATTGATTGCTTTTAGCGAATTCTCTTGTTAATGCTTTCTCAAAATCAACCAACACCTTCTCAACTTATGAAGCTTCCCTTTTATAGGCTTCCATCATAAATGTAGCCATTGTCGGTTGTTGAGCTGTAATTAAATCTTCACCATTGATCATGTAATGTATGGCGCTTCCGGAATAGTTGATCAATCCGTTAGAGACAGATTTTGACCCCTTTGAATCCTTGGAATTGAGGTTGAAAAGTTGTCAGTGATCGTTTTCCTGTATTTTAGTGACTCGCCAACTTTTACGCCAGTACCTTTTTAGTGTGAGTTCCACTCGCCTTTCTTATTGGTCTAGGGAAAAAGGTAGTTACCTTTTCTTTTTCCTGTGTCAGTCCTTTGTCCTTTCTCTGAAAAGTGCTAGCTATCATTTTTATCTTGCTTTAGGGAAAAGGATCTTTAACTTGCAGACCAAAAAGAATGGAGGGAATTTAATATTTTGAATTATTCCCTTTGTCTTGATATATAAGTCTTTCGGATGTCTTCAGACTTATTATCTCCGGATCTATCTTCTTTTTGATGCTAGTGCAATTAATTCTTCTGGATACTGTTTTGGGCGGTTCAAAGTTTGTTTCCATTCCAAACTTTAACCTGATGCTTCCATTCATGCTTAGGTAATTGTCTTCACTTATCTTGGACTTTAGATGATTTGGTTATATGTCCGGATTGAGTGACTTAGGTCTTTTTGTACGTGTTTTGTTTACTTCAGACCTAATCTGGATTATTTGTTGTTCTGGATCATTATTTCCAACAATATCCCCCATTTGATGGAAACAAAAACCTAAGAAGTCTAAGCATAAAGAAAAGGATTTTTATGATCTAAGTATGATTCTTGATACTTAGTCATATACAATTTTTGCTCCCCCCTAATTTTAGCGTCCCTAACTCCCCCAACATTTTTCAATTCTAGCTTCTAAGATTTTTCTAGTACAATTGCATATTGTACCTCAGAAGTAATTTTTTATAGTAATTTTTCACTATATATACTTCTGCTGTTGACAATAGTTAACATCAATGAAGTTCAGGATTACAAGATACAGAAATACATAAGTGAAAAATATGAAACTAGCTATTACAGATTTTACATATAAAACAGCTAATCTTTGGATCTTTATTTGATTCTTTTAGATGGCTCTCCTGCTTTCTCTTTACCCTTGCTCTTCTCCCCCTTTTCAGCTTCGACAACTTTATCTTTCCCTTCTTTATTCTCCCCCTTTTTGTTTGCATCAGCTTGGGGGTCTATCACCATATAGGTTTTACCATCTCAGCTTTGCTGCCAAGCCGTGGAGTAGATAGAATACTCTACATTCCCTTTCCCTCTACGGTCTATGATTATATCCACAGTGGCTGGAGCTAGATACAGGGGCCGAAAGACCTTCCAGAGTTGGGTGTAGGACTTTGTGAGGTAAGGATGCATTTGTAAGACATGTTCGCAATCCTTCTCATCAAAGTAAGGGAAGAGTGCCTTAAGGAGGGTAGCAATCCCCAATGTGTTGAATGAGATCCTGAAGCACCAGGATTAGCTAACTTTCTGGAATAAATGGTGAGGAAGATCCAGATATTGATAGATTGGACAGATTGGATAGTACTTTCTCAATTTCCTTCCCCATGTCTCTACGGCAGTTGTGAACACTATCATTGACAGTCGTGATACCTTTATAAAGAGCTCCTTGAGATTATTGAGGACTGTGTCCTACCCATTCATTTGGCCTACAAACTCTTGAGTAATATCTTCTATCTATTTGGCAAGAAGTTTGGGCATATTTTCCCTAATGCATTTTGTCAGCTTATTTAATATGGCCTGTTGATTTTCATTTAGGCTGGGAGCGCGAATTTCTCTTCTTTTTCATGATGAATTTTGATAAGTTTACAAACTTGGAGTTCAGATATTCCTTTAATTTTGTGGATAGATCAGTTGAGGAGGAGGTAATTTTGTCCATGAGGGTAGCGCAATTATTTGTAGTTGTAGTATTAGCTTGATCTGTAGAACGATTAGCTCTTGCAATGCTAGTTTTGATATGTTCCAGTACTGGAGTCACTTTGACAAGGGAGACTTCTGCCACTAGATTAGCAGTGGGAAAATCCTTCACTTTCTACTCTATCCTTTGTACACTCCCTTTTATCTCTCCTATATCAGCCTTCAAATCCGGAGTTGAGGATTTTTGCTTTAACACTTTTTCCATGGATTTGAGTTATTTACAGATGTTCCTGAGACTCTGTTTGATATAAATTTCCTCACATTCCTCATATGTAGCATCCTGGAGTATTTTAAGTGCTGTTATAATCTTTTTTACTCTGGTTTGATTTATACTGACAGTTGGCTTTTTTTATTGGGCTTTCATAGGAGGAGGTTTCAGATCCGGAGCTACTTCCAGTTTCATCCTATCCGGATGAGCTGTCTGCACTGGATGATTTATTTCTTTCCCCTTCTACTTCTTCTTCTGATTCTTCGTTCGACCATTCCCCTGGACTAGCCTCGCCCTTAAAGTCCACTCTAGGAGTGTGCCCTTGGGAACCTAGACCAAGTCCCTCCTTCGGAATGATTGATTATGGGATGGACTGCTATTCCTTAGATACATTTTGATTATCTGTATCTAAGTTGTCCTGGTTTGTATCTGCTATTTCAACACCAGCAGCAGAATTAACATTGATATCAAAGGAAACTGAGTTAGGTATTACCTCATCTGTTGGCGTTTGATTCTGAGAGACAGCTTCTCGTCTTCATTCATCGACCTCCACAACCCCTAGATGACTGGAAATGTCCTCATTCATCCCTTTAAATGCATTTTTAGGACTTTTAATTACTCCCATAGGCGTGTTGGTAATGTCCTCAACACCCTCTCCACTTGCCTTTTCAGGCCTTTCTTCATTGATGGTCTCAGCTTCCAAATTGAGTAGATTATCCGAAAGTGGTCCGATTCTGGACATGAGGGGATATAGATTCGCTTCTCGATCCTAGGCTAGAGTTGCTATATCTGTTGGATCAATCAGAATGGCCTTGGCACTAGAAGAACCACCGGGTCCTTCTGTTTGAAGCTTGTTTATTCTGTCATTGTCCTTCATTGCCTTCTTTATGATCTCATACTGATGGTCATCCGAAGTGACTTCCTCAGTATATCCGTGCACATGCTTGCCCTTAATTTTCTTAGCCTTAGCCAATTCTGCCTCTTCAGCTCTTTGTGCAGCTCCCTCATCTATTATGATTTTGGCCGGCTTCTTGGCTTTGCTCTCTGGGCTGCTATAGCCTCATCAAATGTGCATCCCTTTCTAGTTAACTATTTTCTTTTGGGTACCAAAGCCTCATCCTCTGTCTCCATATCCTCTACTATCACTTCTGTGGTTTTTGCACTTTTCCTCTTTTTATTTGCTGCTTTTATTAGCCTCCCCCTTGGCTTAGGCTTTTCTGGGATCTGCTTTAATAATTGAGTGATGGTTTGGGCATCCTCATCAATTTCTTCCACTGGAACTAAAGCTTACTGCTATTTTGCTTTGGGTTTGGTGGTTCTAGCCTTCTTAGGAACCGAAGCGTCTTCAACCGGATTGACTGCTTTTCTAGCCCTGGTCTTTTTCTCATCCCTCAACTTCTTGGCTTTCTCCTCATTCCATGTCTCTCCGAGGCTCATCTTTTAAAAATTCTTTTCTAGAATCTCCTTTCCATAGACAGACTAGAATCCTGAGATATTCACTTCATTTACCACAAGAATTCTTATGATTAGGGCACCGTGGGAATTTCTGTACTATCTCAGATAGTGTATGATTAGTACAGGCATGTCCACCACTCTACTCTCTACCCAGTGTTACAATACACAATGTTGAAATGAAGATACTGTGGTTAGAGAGCCCTTTTGGATCAGGATCAGCTTTACGAGTGCATGTTGGAGAAATCTTAGTACTTCCGAAAAATAGGTTGAGAATTTATCGCCAAAATAATTTGAATGTAGCCACATCTTGGGGTAATACTTCACTTGCAGTTCATCCCCATCATTTCTAAGTTGAACACCATCATTCTTCATATTGAGATATTTTTCAAAGAATTCCGGCGTGATTGTGATTTCTTTCCCTTGAACCTTTATTCTGAGTGCATCATGATAGGAGTGTACTCTCAAATTTGTGTAGAATTCCCGCACTAAATCTGGCTAGGTTGGGCCGTTGATTTTAAGGAAATCACTTAGATGTTGATCCTCAATTAGCTTAAAGTAAGGGTCTATTCGAAAAGGAAGTTGTCTCCCAAGTAGTCAGTGGGAACTACTGAGTCTATGGGCTTTAGATTAATGAGTGTGAAGTCTTCATCTTTGAGAGTAGATTCTTCAAAGATGTTCTTCTGAGGAAGCATATGAATTTGGTTATTCAACATTATGGCTGCCATTAGAGAGTTTTGAAGAAATTAGGGCTTGAGAATGGATTTTTGCAGAGTAACAGTAGTGAGTTGCTTGCGTGAGGAAGAAGAGGAACTTTGAGGGGTTTATATAGAATTTTCAAAGTGAGGGTATAATGGTAATCTGGATGTACTTAAAGTTAACTAGATTGATGACATGGCAGACAAAATTTATGAGAGAAGTAAATGGTGTTAAAATCAGAGAATGGAAAAGGTTTATCTTTAAAATGACCATTTAATTTTACCATGCGTGTAACACCCAATAGACGTTTGAAATTCAAAACGTGTACAGTTACTTTTTAGTGCCTTTACTGCTATTTGTCCTTTCTGTCTGCTGAGCTGGCAGTCTTTGATTCGGATCTAGAGTCAATATAATTTCTTCTTCTTCTCCAGATTCCTTGACTTATAGGACTTCAGTCTAAGCCAAAATATCTTCCGAATTCTCCTTTAAATTGGATTTGACATTCCAATTGACTCCCTTAGCTTGTTGAATTGATCTTTACTCAGAGGCTTGATAAAGATATCTACTCTTTTCTTATTGGTTGGAATGTATACCTATGAAACATCCTTTTTCATGACATGATCCTGTATGAAATGATGCCCAAGGTTAACATGTTTCATCCTGCTGTGAAGTACTGGATTCTTTAACACATCAATGGCACTTTTGTTATCACAAATCACTTCTATACATCCAGATTGCACTCCATAGTCTTCCAATAGTTACTTGATCCATAGGAGTTGGGCCACACAACTTCCTGCAGCCATATATTCTGCTTCTGTGGTTGATAAGGCAATAGAAGTTTGCTTCTTGCTATACCATGTCACCAAGCAATCTCCAAGAACGTGACAGCCTCCTGATGTACTCTTTCTCTCAAGAGTATCTCTGCCATAACCTGCATCAGTGAAGCCTTGAAGTGTGAAATTTCCATTACTAGGATACCATAATCCTACTTCAGTGGTTCCTATGAGGTATCTAAGGATTCTCTTTACTGCCTTTAGATTTGAATCCTTAAGATTGGCTTGATATCTTGCACAGTAGCAAACTGCATAGTGTATGTCAGGTCTGCTAGCTGTCAAGTATAGAAGTGATCTAATCATTCCCCTATATAGCTTTTGATCAACATCTTCTCCTTCACAATCCTTAGATAGAATTGTATCTGAACCCATTGGCATAGACATTGGCTTGCTTTGAGAATTTCCTTTGTGTACTTGGATTGGTTGATAAAAGTCCCATCTGGACTCTGCTTGATTTGTAAACCAAGGAAGAAAATATGTTCTCCCATCATGGACATTTCAAACTCTTGCATTTGAGTACTGAATTCTTCACACATCTTCTCATCTATTTCTCCAACTATAATGATATCATCCCTCTTCTTTTTGATGAAAAGAGTTGTGTCTGCCTTCCCCCCGATACACCTTTCAAATATGAAAAATGTAGTGAGTCAATCATACCAAGCTCTTGGTGCTTGCTTTAACCCATAGAGAGCCTTCTTCAGTATGTATACATGATCCATATGCTTTGGGTCTTCAAATCCGAGTGGCTGCTTCACATAGACTTCTTCCTGGATAACTCCATTTAAGAATGTACTTTTAACATCCATTTGGAAAAATTTGAATCCTATGAATGATGCAACAACACATAGGATCCAAATTGCCTCTAATCCTGCTATAGAGGCAAATGTTTTTTTCAAAATCAATCCCTTCCTGTTGATTGTAGCCTTGGGTAACTAATCTTGCCTTATTTCTCACCACTACTTCGGATTCATCTAGCTTGTTCCAGAATACTCATTTGGTGCCAATGATTGACTTTCCTTTTGATGGTGGCATTAGATCCCAAACATCATTTCTGGTGAATTGATCTAGTTCTTCTTGCATAGCCATCATCCAGCTTTCATCTCCTTCAGTATCTTGAAATTTCTTTGGCTCAATGAGAGAGACAAAGGCAGCATGGCTCATCATCCTGTTGAGTTGTCCTCTGGTTCTGACTGGATTTTGGACATTATACAAAATGGCTGCAATCGGATGATCCTTGCGAGTCCGGACTTCTCTTGGTAAGTCTTCATGCTAGATTTGGACTTGTTCCACTTTTGCCTCAACTTCCTCTCCTTGTTCATCATTGAAGTTTATCTCATATGGGTTGAGATCATCTTGTGGTACTTCTGGATCAAAGATATCCCCTCATCTTCTTTGTATTTCTTGATTTTGAAGGAATCTGGACTACCTTCTTTTCTCCAGAGTTTTCAGCTTCCGGAATTATATCTTCCGGAGTGGAACTTCTTTTGCCTGCATGGTTAGTCTCATCAAAGTCTACATATATTGACTCTAACATAGTTTGGGTTCATTTGTTATAGACTTTGTAAGCTTTTCTATGTGTTGAGTAGCCAAGGAAAATTGCTTCATCAGATTTTGGATCAAATTTTCCTAATTGCTCTCTATCATTCAGGATGTAGCATTTACATCCAAAGGCTTTGAAATACCCAATTTTGGGTTTCCTTCCCTTTCAGATTTCATATGGGGTCCTTTCTAAGGTCTTTCTAATGAGAGCTCTATTTCAAATATAGTATGCTATGTTTACGGCCTCACCCCATAAATACTTTGGCAAACAATTCTCACTTGGCATTGTTCTAGCCATCTCAACTATAGTCCTATTTTTCCTCTCAACAACTCCATTTTGTTGAGGGGTATAAGGGGCAAAGAAGTTGTGTTCAATCCCCTTGGAGTCACAAAATTCAGTAAAGTGCTTATTTTTGAACTCACCACCATTATCGCTCCGGATGGGTGCAATGCTCATGCCCTGTTCTACTTCTATCCGGATGAATATTTTTGAGAATTGGTCAAAAGCCTCATCTTTGCTAGCTAGCAAAGCTACCCAGGTATAGCGAGAATAATCATCCACAATAACCATGGTGTACTCTCTTCTACCTAGACTCAATGGTTTGATTGGACCAAAGAGATCAATATGCAAGAGTTCAAGAACTCTCTTGGAAGGTATGTATGAGATGGAAGGGAAACTTTTCTTATGCTGTTTACCTAATTGACGTGCAGTGCATATGTGATCCTTATCAAAAGCTACCTTAGGCAAACCCACAACCAATTCCTTTTTGGCTAATTTGGACAGGAGGTTCATGCTAACATGTCCCAACCTCTGGTGCCATAGCCATGATTCTTCTTCTTTTGACACTAAGCATATATTCTTTTTATCATTTTTAATATTAACACAATAAACATCATTTACTTTAGGTGCATAAAGAATAAGTTGATTGGACTTACTATCATAGATTGAGCATCCTCCGGAGTCAAAGGTGACTTTTCTTCCTTTATCATAGAGTTGTGCTGAGTGAATTGAACTTTAGTCCATCAATTAGAGAGTCATCTTTAATTTTTGTTTTAGATCCAATGGTTCCATGACCAATGATTTGTCCTTTTTTATTGTCTCCAAAGCTTACTTTTCCTCCTTTCTTTCGGATTAGAGTGATGAAGGCTTTCTCATCACTAGTCATATGCCTTGAGCATCCACTATTAATGTACCATGTGTGTTGATCTTCTGTGGATCAAAGGCATACCTGCAAAATAGATCAAGTGGGTTTAGGTACCCAATCAGATTTGGGTCCTCTCGAGTTATCAACCATTTCAGTCCAAGGATAAATATCATAATAACCATTTTTTAATCTACACAATTTAGTAACATGGTTATTTTCCCCCCACAAAACCTGCACCCTGAGATGGGTCTGCTTTTCTCCTTCTTCTTCTGGATCTTGTTTGTATCCTCCTTTCCATAGTTTCCAACATATCCAGCTTCTTGTATACTGGTCTGTCTGGAATGTGTCCAAAAGCTGGTTGGAGGTGCAACTTCTTCTTTGTAATTCTTTCTTTGATTGGCTGGTTGGTCTTCTAATACAGCCTTAGCTTTTCCTTTTTTAGCAGCTGTGAATCTCTGTGCTTGAGGTTGCTTGCTCACTTTTCTTTCTTGAGATTTGGGTGCACTGGATTCTTCTCATTTGGATTACTTGGTCCTGGTCACCCTTGATTTTTCCTTCTTTGTGGAGAATCTGGTTTCCTTCCGGATGCCTCCTTCATCAAGGTTAGCTCCCTATCTAGCCTTGTCAAGTTAGCACTTAAGATCTGAACTTCACTTCTTAGGAAGTTCTCTTCCACCACATCCATATGCTTTGTGGTTCTCATTAGGTTGATATCTTGTGACATTGCTTCAACATCTTCAGCTAATTCTAGAACTTGTCGTTGTATGGATTTTATGGCTTTGGTGTTCTTTCTCACATTGTGGATAACCACCTTTAAAGCTTTAGTAAGATCAAGGTTAGAAACAGAATTAGAATGAGAGATCACCTCAGTATTTGCTGTTTTTGATTCTGAATCCCTAATTTGCTCAGTGTCTTGCTTGGTTGAATTTCTTCCAGATTTCTCTGGTTCTAGATCAGTCATTGCCATGAACGAGCTGTGAGCACTGGATTTCAACAATCCTTCTCATGAAACGATGATAAGGGCTATATAATGCATTCTTCTACAGGTGTTGTCTACTTGGAATGGTTTCAATGTTGATTGGTCAAACTTTGTCAAACCTAAACCTCAGAAAACTAGTTCCTGGATCTCTAAAAGCCTCATAGTTATCCTCAGGACCCGTACCACTGCCCAAGACCCGTACCTTGCACCAAGACCCGCAACCCTCCTAGTTAGGACCCGTACCCCTACCCTAGACCTGTACCCCTGCACCAGGACCCGTACCTCTCCTAGTTAGGACCCGTACCCCTGCCCAAGACCCGTACCCCTGCACCAGAACCCGTGCACCTGCCTAGGACTCATACCCCTACCTAGGGCCTATACCCCTGCACCAAGACCCGTACCCCTCCTAGTTAGGACCCGTACCCCTGCACATTTACCCAAACTTATCCTCTAGACGCCCAAATAGTCAGTTTGCCATATGCGAATATATTTGCCATATGTAAATATAGTATTTTCCATATGCTAATATATTTGCCATATCCAAATATAGTATTTGCCACATGCGAATATATTTGCCATTTGCAAATATAGTATTTGCCATATGCGAACATATTTGCCATATGCAAATATAGTATTTGCCATATGCGAATATATTTTCCATATGCAAATATAGTATTTGCCATATGCGAATATATTTGCCATATGCAAATATAGTATTTGCCATATGCGAATATATTTGCCATGTGCAAATATAATTTGACATAAAAAAATATAATTTGCCATATTCAGAGAAATCAGCCATGAATGGCATTCAGACTCGATTTCCCCCTACAAGTAGGAGGCCATTTTCCTCATTTCAGGGGACACGATCACAATACAACACAATTACACATAAAACATAGGCAATAGTTCTAGCAACTTTCTATAGGTTTAGAAAGGGTATAGTTGAGGTATAGGAGGTATAAAATAGGGAGAAAACCCATTCCTTGAGGTTTTGTCCACATTTTATTCATTCCTAGCTTTGTTGATTAGGATTTAAGGGAAGTTCTGTCCATACAAACACTTACCCAAATAGCCTTAAAATCACCATTTGAACATCTACTTTGACAAGGCTTCCATTCAGCATTAGGATCGCTCCAAAGTGGATTCACCAAGTAAAGGTGCTCCTGAGTTTCAAAGAGACTCACACTCAATTTATTTAATTGCTTTTTTTATTGTTTGGCTTGATTCTCCTCCTCTACTTATTTCGAGTCTGGTCCTAACCCTATAGGCCTTGTTGGCACCTATACACCCTCATAAAGGTTATACAGATGCGCCATACTCATAGGGAGGGAAATCCCATTTTGCTATATTGATCTTTATTTATTTTATTGTTCATTATATTGAATCTACATGTAAAAATTCTTTTGGGTCTAGTCCTGATTAATATGAGCCTTATTGGTACCTAATATGCCATTATAGTGGTTGTGCTGGTACGCCATACTCGTATAAAAGGAAATCCCATATCTATCTCATTTCTTCTCCAATAATCTATTAAAGTAAATCGAACAAAGGTTCTGTCAGACCAAACAGGACCCGTACGGGTCCCCCATACCCCTACGGGTCCTCCCCGATAGCCATACGGGGTCCCACCCACCGGTACGGGTACCGGCCCCTAGGCAGAATCCAGAATTCATCTTTTAATCTGTTAAAATCAATCCAACTCACCATTTGCCATGTGATCATTCTCACTAATAATCTGGTAAATCAACCCACAAAAGTTAAAATATGGCTTTACAACATAATCACATTTTTCTCAATAAAATGCTGATTTGCTGTGTGCTATAAACTGTGCTAACGTCTGTGGATGTAGGGCAATTTATTTTTATTTTGTTTTATAACTTAGAACAAATGTATAGGTTCTCTTTACAAATTCCTCCATTTCCCCCTGGTTGTAATTTTTATTCCCCCATTTATTGCTTGTGCTTCATTATAATACTTAAACGCGTGTAACGAGTGTGAAAGAGTGTAGAAATAGAATTTTTGTGATAATTCCCTAAATGATGAAAACTAAAACGGTTTTACGCGCTGAATGTAATTTTGAATCAACTAAATGAGAAATAAGTGAATCATCCGATACCCGAATCTCTGATCCGATAGGTATGAGCCTCCCACCCAAAGGGAATCGTACCAAAACTCTTTCCCAAGTAGACAACTTGGGTGGTGACTCTATCAATTGTGTCAAGATTTGGGTCTCGATTCTTTTATTCACCAAAATTGGCTTATTGTGCAAACTTTAACTAAAACTGTTTTATCACGCCTAAATCCAACCAAACCCCCAGTGGGCCCCACCTCCCACACAGGTGCCAAGGGAGAACCATACGTCATCGACACCTCATAATGGCGACTCTACTGAGAATTAGAATCTTTTAACTTGCAAAATGTTAGTCTATTTTAAAAGCTTAAAAGATTAAGATGAGCACTGAAAATCATTTACTTGATTCAAGCCGATTTGGTTTTCATCGTTTGGGGAAATTATCACTCTATCTTCTCACCTCCTTCCCTCTAGCTAGATGCGCTCTTCTTCTAGCTCTAGGATAGGGTGCCCTATTATTTCCATGACACTCGCAACAGTGATACCTATGACCGCCAGGGATATTGGGTACACCTTAGTGGGTGGAGCACTCATTGCCATTTCCCTCCAAAAAAGGCTTGATGCGATGGGAACCTTCTATATTAAACTTCCGATATGTCCCTATGCCATTCTTATCGAAAGCCTTAGAATTTTACCTTCTAGGTATCCATTTCTGTGTGAGATTAGACTAAGGAAGAATACCCTCAGAACTTGTGGGAGAAATAAGGACGGAATCGATTGATTCGCATGTGTTGTGTTATGTGGCCTTGTAATTAACCTAGCCATGCATCATTGTATTTTGTGCATGCATAAATCAAATCCATGAATGTATTGACCATTTGGTTCTCACCTGAGAAATAATCAAAGTTTGGCAACAATCTCAAGTTCATTTGGTCCGCATTCGGGTTTCGGTTTGACCAAATTCAGTTCAGGTAAGGGATGAATCACCACCTCTGTCTCTCAGCGATCCATCATCCAGCCAGTTTAGATAGTAGGGTTCAGTTGGTCCATATGATTCAGGGGATATGATAGCTCCTCCAATCGTCAGTTGGTCTATTCAGCCTAGCAAAGGATTTGTGGTGTTAATGTTTCAGTTTGGGGGACAACCTTCCATCATCTAACAGGTCTACCCTTTGGTGTGACTACAAGTGCTCAACGATCTTCTACTTTAGTCCAAACCATGAAGCAGATTAGTGCCAAGACAATTAGAAGCTCGGTATTGGGAGACTACCGATTCACTAATGGATCCTACCGAGATTAAAGATGAAGACCCTCCACATTAGGAGGATGATTTCAAGGATGAGGTAACCTTTTAACATTGCTGGTATGTTGATGCAAACAATGCCACTTAAAAAGCATGTCACAAATAAATTGATGCATCCACATTATGCTCGAGCATTTCATTCTTAAAGATATCGTGCACTCATAAAATCAATATTCTTAAAAATTTCATCATGTTTATTAAAGAAATTGAATTTGAGTACATCGCAATGACATAAGGTTCCAATGGTTAAAACTTATCACAAAAAAAAGAGAGATGAAAAGTGCTTAGAAAACATGATAGCCTTGGGTCTTCGCTCATCTTTTTCCATAAGGGGGAGGAAGATACACATCACTAAGAAAGAAAGCCAAAAAATAAAAAGGACAAAAAATAGAGGAAGATATACTCCATATCAAAAGCACCATTGAAGGAAAAGATCTTACAACACAAATCCAAAATCAAGGCAAGCTTAGATTTAATGCTCTTCCAAAACCTTCAAAAGAGTAAACCATCACATCCAACAAATGGGAATTTTTTATCAATGTAGGTACCTCCCTTGGACCTATATTCCCATCAAAATAATACTCACAAAAAGAATGCTTTCTTCATTCATTTAAAAAGAAGGAAGACCCCTCACCCTACATAATGACCCCAAACATTCCCCATGATAACTTGACCTCTTTCTTTCACAAGAGAGAGGAACCTATTCATTCCAACACTAAATGGTCCAAGCTTACCCAAAGCTACCCCTCAAGGTGGGTGATCTAGTTATCAAACAACTACACCAAGTTAGCACTAATACTAGGGGCAAATTAAGGCCTAATTGGGAAGAACCGTCCAAGATTATAAAAGTGCTTGGTAAAGGAGGAATCAAGCTTATGGATGTGGATGGAAATGAGTTTGTGAATCCAGGAATCAAGACAGGCTTAAGCGCTATCATGTTTAGGGTAAAAGAATTAAATCATAAAAAGTAGCATAACGAATAAAAGAAATAAAGAATAAATCACCCGGTGAGTGGTCTTCTATTGCTCGGGCAAAAATTAGGGTGCAACCTGCTGATCAGTATTCCACAAACCGGTAAGGCAAAAGTTAGGGAACTCAAAATAAAGCCCACTAAGTTGAAAACCTGAAAAGGTCGGCTTAAGCAAAAGTTAGGGCATCGAGAGAAAACATATCAGTTGCTTTGTAGAAAATCTGTAAAAGGACTAGAAAGTGGGTAAGGGATAACCATTGGAAACTAATGCCATTGCCTATGCACTCAAATTTAATTTCATCGATAAACATGATATTATTTGCTAAGAATCTGGGTCTTATCAATGCATGCATGCCTTTAAGATGAAATGATCACAAGTATGTGAACATCAGTTTCTCCTCTACATTTTGTACTCTTCGTTATTATCTGTACTGCGCGTATCATTCAACAAAAGACAAAATACCGATAAGCCAAAAAAGAAAAAGAAAAAGAAAAAAAGAAAAAAGAAGAAAAAAAAGAAGAAAACAAAAAAAATAAGGCCTATGCAAAAGTCGGAAAAAGTCTGCTGAACTGAGCCACCAAGGACAATTCAGGCAAAAGTTAAGACAAAAGAAAAGAAAGCGAAAGTCCACTGAGTTGAGCCCCAAGGACAATTTAGGCAAAAATTAGGACAAGAAAAAAATAAAATCAGTTCGATAGATCGCATCACATCAAGCGGTCTATGCAAAAGTTAGAACTCAATTCAAAAATGCTAGTATTTTGCACTTACTTTTATTCTTCAAGCATCATTTGTAATAGCAATGTTTCACAGTTAGGATCCCCTAAGTTTAGTTTTCCCACTGTGAAGCTACTCGACAACACACATCATCCGAAGTGCCAAGAGCTTCCACTAGCATCATCCAGCTTGCACCATGTTACAGTTTGGACACCTCAAGGACACATTCCCCTAATGTGCAAAGAATGAATCTCATCCAATCAAGTCCCCAGTACAAAGAAGTATAGGCATCCATATAAGCCTGTACGAGTCTACAAAAGGCGTATAAATCCTCTTCCCAAATTCAAGATAAGGTTCTCATCAGACGAAAGCATAAGAACGGTATAAAGGCCTTTACAGGGGGCAATCTAGTCAGACTCAGGTTCAACTTAAGCCTAGTCCCAACCAAACAGGTCCCCTACAGACATGCAAATCTCATCCAAAATCTTGGTAATACTCATCGGTCTCAATCGGGCTAGTCTCTCAATAATCTAAAGCTTTGAAAGTTTGGTTACTAGTCAAATTCACCAGCAAATTAAGCCTTTATCAAAGAAGGACAACACAACAATATCCTCGAGGCAAAGGATCAATCAAAGACTCAGATAAGTAAGAAAAAGCTAGCTGGATTGAAAACCCAAAAAGGCAGTCCAGGAAAAAGTTAAAGCAAAGAAAAGAAAAGTCCGCTGAGCTGAGCCGTCAAGGATAGTTTAGGCAAAAGTAAGGACAAATAAAAGTGTGGTAGGTCATCTTACACCGAATGGCCATGCAAAAATTGGAACATCATTTAGAGAAGGAAAAGTTTAGCATACATAAAATTAAAACGGCAGAAGTGTCGATCCAAGCTCATAAAAGAGTATGCCACACGGGACCCAAAAGTATCAAACATCCAGAAAATGAAATTATATCATGGTCTAAGCTACTGTGGGATCCTGTCTCGAATACCCGTCCAGAGTGTGGCCTAGCGAGTCCGCCAGCAGGTCA
The DNA here is from genome assembly GCA_947683365.1 of Euphorbia pulcherrima. Classification (NCBI taxonomy): domain Eukaryota; kingdom Viridiplantae; phylum Streptophyta; class Magnoliopsida; order Malpighiales; family Euphorbiaceae; genus Euphorbia; species Euphorbia pulcherrima. The sequence continues at coordinate 44,062,763 of CANTUS010000015.1, forward strand.
TCCATGTTGATCATTATATGGTCATCAGTCCCCATGGTGCCCCCAGCCTCATCATCAGCTACCCCAACAAGCTGGTCCACCTCCTGCTCGGCTCCACCCCTCTGGGTCAAGGCCGGCGCCACTCCATACGTAAAAAGGTCCTCCTCGGACACAAGATCAGGAGGCTTTGGTGTTTGTCTATCCTCAGTTATCCGTGCTAGCTGACCCCGCAACATCTCAATCCCAGCCCTCGCTCGAGCAATCTCAGCCCTAGCCTGATCAGCCTCAGTAGTCGAGGCCCGCAACTGCTCCTCTAAAAATTTAGCCCTCTCCTCGGCAGCCTCCAGGTCCTGAGCGAACCTACCACGCTCCATGGCCAACAAATTATGTAATGGAAATCATAAACACATATATAAATGTCATGGAATGCATAGTTTGTTGTATTTTGCAGGTAAAAGAAACTTATCAAAGCTAGTGCATCCTGAGCTAAGACCAAGTCCCAAACAAGTACAGCCCCTAATGCGTCTCAAGCATCAGATGCGGTCAGAAGACTCCCACTAGGATTGGGGGAGGGATCGATCTCTCTACCACAACACTGTTCCTCCACCCTCGTACCTGTTCGCCAAAATACCACTCAAAGGAGAGTGGTAACTCCAGGACAAAGCGGCGATCATCTATACTAACCCACATCTGCTTAATACCCCCATATGTATCCAACCTATCCCATAGGTCTCGGATGACCTGCACAAAGCAAATGCACTATAAGTGTCACAACCTCTTAAATATAGTTTCTACTAATGGTTTATTGAAATGAAAGTTATAGGTTTAGTATGAAAGAAGTTTACCCGATCTGAGGGCAAATAGCGAAGGAACTCCCTATACTGCATTATAGCCAGGGCCTAACCCTACCAAGTCCCTATCCACTTGGAAATGGTATGAGGTATCTCCGGTTGCTGGGGCAAACCTAGCTTGGGGAATGCACCAAGACCCGTACCCCTCCTAGTTAGGACCCGTACCCCTGCACATTTACCCAAACTTATCCTCTAGATGCCCAAACAATCAGTTTGCCATATGCGAATATATTTGCCATATGCAAATATAGTATTTTCCATATGCTAATATATTTGCCATATGCAAATATAGTATTTGCCACATGCGAATATATATGCCATATGCAAATATAGTATTTGCCATATGCGAATATATTTGCCATATGCAAATATAGTATTTGCCATATGCGAATATATTTGCCATATGCAAATATAATATTTGCCATATGCAAATATAACATTTTCTATATGCAAATATAATTTGACATAAAAGAATATAATTTGCCATATTTGGAGAAATCAGCCATGAACGGCATTCAGATTCGTTTTCCCCCTATAAATAGGAGGCCATTTTCCTCCTTTCAGGGGACACGATCACAATACAAAACAATTACATATAACACACAAGCAATAGTTCTAGCAACTTTCTATAGGTTTAGAAAGGGTATAGTTAAGGTATAGGAGGTATAAAATAGGGAGAAAACCCATTCTTTGAGGTTTTGTCCACATTTTATTCATTCTTAGCTTCATTCATTAGGATTTGGGGGAAGTTTTGTCCACACAAACACTAACCGAAATGGCCTTAAAATCACCATTTCAACATCTATTTTGACAATGCTTCCATTCAGCATTAGGATTGCTCCAAAGTGGATTCACTAACTAAAGGTAAGCTCCTGAGTTTCAAAGAGACTCACACTCAATTGATTTAATTGCTTTTTTTTATTATTGGGCTTGATTCTCCTCCTCTACTTATTTCGGGTCTGGTCCTAACCCTATGGGCCTTGTTGGCACCTATAGACCCTCATAAAGGTTATACGGATGCGCTATACTCATAGGGAGGCAAATCCCATTTGGCTATATTGATCTTTATTTATTTTATTGTTCATTATATTGAATCTACATGTAAAAATTCTTTTGGGTCTGGTCCTCATTAATACGAGCCTTGTTGGTACCTAATATGCCATTATAGTGGTTGTACTGGTACGCCATACTCGTATAAAAGGAAATCCAATTTTTATCTCATTTCTCCTCCATTAATCTGTTAAAGTAAATTGAACATAGGTTTTGTCAAACCAGACAGGACCTGTACGGGTCCCTCATACCCGTACTCGTCCTCCCCTATAGCCGTAAGGGTCCCACCCACCCATATGGGTACGGGCCCCCAGGCACAATCTAGAATTCATCTTTTAATCAGTTAAAATCAATCCAACTCACCATTTGCTATGTGATCATTCTCATTAATAATCCGGTAAATCAACCCACAAAAGTTAAAATATGGCTTTACAACATAATCACATTTTTCTCAATAAAATGCTGATTTGTTATGTGCCATAAACTATGCTAATGTCTGTGGATGTAGGGGAATTTATTTTTATTTTGTTTTATAACTTAGAACAAATGTATAGGTTCTCTTTGCAAACTCCTCCATTTCCCCCGGTTGTAATTTTTATTCCCTCATCTATTACTTGTACTTTATTGTAATACGTAAATGCATGTAACGAGTGTGAAAGAGTGTAGCAATAGGATTTCTGTGATAATTCCCTAAATGATGAAAACTAAAATGATTTTATGTGAATGTGATTTTGAATCAACTAAATGAGAAATAAGTGACTCATCCGATATCCCAAATCTCTGATCCAATAGGAATGAGTCTCCTGCCCGAAGGGAACTATACCAAAACTCTTTCCCAAGTAGACAACTTGGGTGGTGACTCTATCAATTGTGTCGAGATTTGGGTCTCGATTCTTTTATTCATCAAAATTGGCTTATTGTGCAAACTTTAACTAAAAATGTTTTGTCATGCCTAAATCCAACCAAACCCCCAGTGGGCCTCACCTCTCACACAGGTGCCAAGGGAGACCCACACATCATTGACAACTCACACGCACAATAAGCAGTCTCTTCTTTTTCTGTTGAAGATGAACTACTACTTTCTTCACTATTGCTCCATGTAGCCATCATAGCTTTCGTCTTATATTTCTTTTCCCTTTTTAGCTTGGGGCATTTGGTTCTGAAGTGCCCCTTTTCTCCGCATTCAAAATAGGCCATATCTTTTTCCAGATCTTTCTTTTCTTCCGGAGCCTTTCTTGGCTTATCCCTTCTTGAGGTGCCTTCCTTAGGCCTTCTTGATTCAAATCTTCTGGATCTACTTCTATCCTTTTTCTTTAGGAATTTATTAAAGTACTAGGCTAACATAGCCATATCTTCTTCACTATACTTTAATTCTATTGGTAACTTTTCTTATCCGGAAGAGGCTGATCCGAAAAAGTCTGCCTTCGGTGTAATGGCTTTCTTCTTTTCTTTCGGCTTTCTTTCTTGTTGACTATATCTCTCCAAGGATAATTCTTGAGTCAAGATTACCAATGAGCTCATCATAACTATAGAAGTTTAAGTCATGAGCTTCCTCAATGGCAATCTTCTTGTTATCCCATTCCTTGGTGAGACTCCGGAGCACCTTCTTTACCATCTCTACTTCAGAGATTTCCTTTCCAAGCCTTTTCATCTCATTCACTAGATTGGTGTATCTAGTGTTCATGCTGCTGATTGATTCTTTTGGATCCATCTTAAAGGATTTAATCTTTTGCTGGAGTAAATCAAGCTTGGCTTCTCTAACTTTGTTGGTTCCTTCATAGGTTACTTCCAGCTTCTACCAAATTTCTTGTTCAGTCTCACATCTGGATATCCTGTTAAATTCTGGTGCACTAAGAGCACAATGAAGCATGTTAATAGCATTTGCATTTTTACGCAATTTTTTAAAATCATTCTCATCCTATAAACTTGAGGCTTTCGGGTAGTCATACCCCCTACTTTGTGAGAAGGCTCATATAGGCCATCTTTAATGACCAACCATGCCTGCATGCTTTGTGCTTGGATGAAGTTCTTCATCCAGTTTTTCCAGAACGTGTAGTGTTCACCGGTGAAGAGTGGAGGACGGGTAATAGACATACCCTCGGGAAGGAGTTGTGAGTTTTGGAAACTCATTTTGACACTTGGATCAAAATTTGGACCTTTACCTCGAGATTGTTAGATCTTTAGTTTTGAGCATAGGCTCTGATACCATTTATCGGCCCCTGTAAGGGTCTGAATAAGGTCAGAGGGGATGAATGACCCTTTTTCGCCCAATTAATAAGACTTTTAAAAAGTCTTTGTGTAGCGTGTATGAATGTGTTCGGGAGAATGGATCTAGATAATTCAGTTATGAAAATGACAATGCAAATAATTAAAGAGTACAAAATTCAAACACAAGTATTTAATCCTGGTTCAGCCTCACCTACTCCAGTCCTTAGAGTTTCCTTTCTCCGAGCTTTTCCACTAGTGGATTCCTTTCCAACTGGTAGGAATCAAGCCTTAGAATTTGTCTCCAGATGGTACCCCATTCTGGATGTAGGATATATCACTAGAAGCACCAACTCCTAGCTAAGTCCTTTTATCTTTAGTAAGATATACCACTTAGATTTCTACCCAAACCTAAGCTGAGTCCTACAGGGAGATCCCGCTCAAAGCACCTACTTCAAGCTATATCCCAATCTCACTACTCACCCAAGTAGGAGATTTTTACGCTTTGTTTTTTCTCAAAGGTTTCGGTTTTAGACTTCCTCAAGTTTATAACTTCACTTGGGAATCCTTACAAATAGATTTGGAATTTGATTGATTCTAGAAGGGATGTGTTTACTGATTTCTTTGAGCGAATTTCTCTTGTTAATGCTTTCTTAAAATCAACCAGCACCTTTTCAACTTGTGAAGCTTCCTTTTATAGGCTTCCATCATAAATGTAGCCGTTGTGGGTTGTTGAGCTATAATTAAATCTTCACTATTGATCATGTAATATGTGGCACTTCCAGAATCGTTGATCAATTCATTAGACACAGATTTTGACCTGTTTGAAACCTTGGGATTGAGGTTGAAAAGTTGTCAGTGATCGTTTTCCTTGTATTTTATTGACTCGCTAACTTTTACACTAATATCTTTTTTGTGTGAGTTCCACGTGCCTTTTTTATTAGTCTAGGTGAAAAAGGTAGTTACGTTTTTTCTTTCCCGTGTCAGTCCTTTGTCCTTTCTCTGAAAAGTGCTAGCTATTAGTTTTGTCTTGCTTTAGGGAAAAGGATCTTTGACTTGCAGACAAAAAAGAATGGAGGGAATTTAATATTTTGAATTATTCCCTTTATCTTGATATATAAGTCTTCCAGATGTCTTTATACTTAATATCTCTGGATTTGTCTTTTTCCAGATGCTAGTGTAATAAGTTCTTCCAGATGTTGTTTTGAGCGATTCAAAGTTTGTTGCCTTTCCAAACTTTAACTTAATGCTTCCATTCATGCTTAGGTAATTGTCTTCACTTGTCTTAGACTTTGGATGATTTGGTTATATGTTCGAATTGAGTGACTTAGGTCTTTTTGTACTTAGGTGTTTTGTTTACTTCAAACCTGATCTGGATTATTTGTTGTTATAGATCATTGTTTCCAACACATACTAGTCATGATCCGGAGATAACTTTCAACGTGAGCATGAGGAGACCCAGTGCTAGTATACAGAGCTATATAAGGCATCATAAAGTTAGCCGGGAGGGCTTCAGATTCCTTTAGCGAGAACTGGCCAATGTCCATATATTGCTCGATAGAGGGAGCCAATGGACTTATCTTTCATTGGGGATATCTTTTCCATATCTACCATATTTGCCTTTATTGCTACTATCTCTACCTCTTGTTCCTGGGTCTTCAGCAAGCTAGAAGCGCTCAATCTTTCCCAGACATCACGAAACTCGGAAGCATATAGAATTCTTCTAAGGGATTGACCGATTGCATCATTATCTGCCATTATAGTTTTATGCTCCAGATTAGAGAAAAATCCAGCTAGAGATTCGACTTGCGGTGAGGGCTTGACTTTTGGTCTACCATGATATGCCTTAACCTCCTTCTCTCTTGCTTCCAACCTGAAATGCAAGAGATCAAGTGTTAGTAAGTATATCAGGTGTGGTTTTGAGCCTTACTTACCTTTATTTGTTGAAATGAATGGGTGAAATGGATTAATGAATGAATGAATGGATGGATGGATGGATGAACATATACAAATTTTAGGGTATTGTATGTGTACCAACTATTCAGGGAACAATTAGCTAGGGTTGTTCGTAATATTCATGGAACATTACTCATACACGGCCTGAAGACCAGAGTTTTGAATCAAATTAGGTTTGACTTGATGGTTGGTTGGATCTAAGATGACTTTAATAGTCGGGTGGCTCACTGGCTGGGTTTAGTCAATTAGGATGACCGAGTTAGTTGACTCGATGGTCAGTTAGAGGCTGACTTTATAATCAAAGATGAGTTGACTCACTAGTCACTAGGGGCTGACTCAGTGGTCAAAGGTGAGTTGACTCACTAGTCAAAGGTGAGTTGACTCGCTGGTCACTCAGGGGTCGAAGGATAGTTGACTCGCTGGTCACTCGATGGTTGACTCAGTGGTCTAAGGTGAGTTGAGTTAGTTGACTCACTGGTCACTCGGGGGTTAACTCGCTCATCAAAGGTAAGTTGACTCGATGGTCACTCGGTGGTTGACTCAATGGTTAAAAGTAAGTTGACTCACTGGTCACTCGATGGCTAACTCGGTGGTCAAAGGTGAGTTGACTCGCTGGTCACTCAAAGGCTGACTCGGTGGTCAAAGTTGAGTTGACTCGCTGGTCACTCGGGGGTTTATGTATTGTGGCTCACGTGTTGAGCCTAGGTAGACTCACTAGTCTTGGTTTATTCCGGCTCATAGGTTGAGCCTAGGTAGACTCACTGGTCTCGATTATTTCAGCTCATGGGTTGAGCCTAGATGGACTCACTGGTCTCGATTTACTTTTAGGTCCCCATAACTAAGGGAGTGAAATGGTATGGCACACATTAATGTCATGGCTACATAAAGATGTGGTTGGTTTTCACACAACCATGATGCTTATGATGTCCATTTTTACTATATTTATATTTAATAAACTTGCACATGTAGCAAACGGTTAGATCGTGCCTACCACCCTTTTAACTCTATTTGGTTACTTCGCTTTAAAGCCAACGTATGACTTAGTGAAGTCTGCTCATGTGCACTCCTGGTTTTTGGGTAAACCTATGGAAAAGTGTCTATGGTTCATCTATATACGGGGTTTCAGTCTCAGGATTGGGTGCGATTGGGTACCTTGTGCCTTTGTGTATCGAGTTCCAGTGGCCCTAAGCGAACCCAAGGAAGCTTTTCCACATATAATATACTCGGGTAGTCTTGCCCTTAAGCGAGCAAGACCCTTGTACGTGTTGGATATGATGTATGCCCTTAAGGCAATTATGGCGATATATCTTAATTATGTAATAGTAAGAATATTTTGTTTAATTAATAAAGGCATTTAATCTTTTGTTTATATCGATGTGCTTATAAATATATTATAGCTAGTTAAAATATATTCATTGATGTATGTATACAAAAGTCCTTGACATATCATAGCATGAAGTCAGAGAAATTATAGTTGGACTATATTTAGTGAGACCTGCTTCATGTGCAATTATGATTATGTCTAAACTATCCTTAGTCATAGTTTCATTAAGAAAGGATATTGATGAAGCGAAAAGACTAGCCTGTGGTCAACTTTCTTGGAAAGGGTCCAAGCAGTCAATCTCCTAAGGACTGAAGGTGGTGCTTAAGTTTGACACAAGGATATATCTGGGAGTTATATTAGAGAGCACAGTACGATAAACACTTGGTATATATATCAATGTGTTAGTGTTTATCTTCATGCAATAAGCTTTGTGAATATCTTCATACTTGAGATACTGGTTACCTTGTGTGGTACTATTGCTATACTTTGGGTCATTCCCATACACTCATTAATTTAGGGTGTCACGGATGAATACGGGTATAGTGATGACAGCACGTTGGTAAGCTAAGTAGTCGAAAAGAATCCATCGCTCTGGATATATTAAGGAGTTGTACATGGCCGCTTGTTGAAGTGATGGTTGCTATAAACCTCTGATTAGAGTATGTGTTTGATAAAAGTAGTTTCTAGTCAAACACACTATGGTAAAAGGCAATATACTTCAGTGATAAGTTAATAACTAGGATAGCTTGGAGAAACCTTGCTATTAGTGGGTTCTTTAACCGAACCCTATAAACCAGATGATACTAATATTAATGAATGGAAGAAGTTCATCGAATTGGACAACTATTGCATGAAATGGGATTAAGTCATAAGCATAAATGACGTTTCTAGTAATGGGGGATGGTAGACCCTTGCTAGAGGTGTACTACAGTCGTTTAAGGTAATCGAGTTCTATTCACGGTCTAGAACCTCAAGCTAATGGTTCCATTAGAACAAAGGGTTGGTTAAGCCTTAACAGCTCAATACTTCGGGATCCTATAAGGTTACACACATTGGACCTTCATCGGACTAAGTGAAGAACTAATAGATTTATTCTATTACGAAAATATAACATATTAATAATTGGATTATTATTTAATTGGTTAAAAATGATTAGATCATTTTGGATAAACCAAGGAATTTATTTTTGACCGGTAACTAATTTTTTAGGGTCATAAAATAAATATTTATTTGAAAGGGATTAAAAGGGAATTTTGCCTTAGCGAGTTAAATTGGACCGAGAGTACAAAATATATTTTGTACAGGCTCGGGTGCGCGAAAGTACACTAAAAGGTGCACGAGCAATACTAGGCATTGCTCGCGGCAGCCCATAGAAATGGGCTGCCCAAACGCACAGCCCATAGGGCTCGCCGTGATCTAGGCTCGCTTGCGGCAGCATATGCAACACATGGCACGCTGCATATGGGGCTTAGCCCGTGGATCCAATTGGATCCACGAGCATGACCTGCATAGGATGTGCAAATATGCACACCCCACATCGGTTTTGAGGGAGCAATTTTGCTCCCCCAAACCTATAAATAGGCACTTAAGCCCCCCCCTTTCAACTTGCACCAGTAGCTCAAAGCATAAATCCTAAGCGAGATTCGCAAAGATAAATCTCTCGGGTATTTAAACAAGTTCTTTTTGAGGAGCTTGATTTTATTCGAGCACCTCTAGTCCATATTTTCGGGTGGGGCTTCTGGAGTGGTCTAGCAACTACTCGAGGCTCCTTAGTTCTTCCTCTCGAGGAGGTTTTGGTTGGTGGGGTTCGTGTAAATACTCATAGAGGCTATCCTACGCTTGGAGGCTTGTGCAAGGAGGTTCTACTAAAGCACACTTCAACTGGTAAGTTTTCTTTCTTTCTCTTTTAATTATTAGGTCTTTTTCTTTAAGCATTTTTAGACTTAATAATTATGCTTAGGTTGTTTTGCATGCTTAGTTTATTTTATGCTTAGGATATAGCTTAGAGTTATAACATGCTTAGGTTATAGCTTAGAGTTACAACATGCTTAGGTTATAGCTTAGAGTTATAACATGCTTAGTATAAAATATATATACTATAATATAATTTAGAATTATGGTATGCCTAACCTATGCATGCTAATCTAGGTAGAGAATTATTTAGTTAAGGCTTTATTTAATTTATATGCATCTAATAGGAGTTCCTGGGGACATGGAAAATTTTTTGAATTTCCGTCGTGTATGTTATGCATGTTCAAATTGACTGGTAGAGTACGTTATGCAAGGGGTGTGATCGGATCCATACCCCTCAAGCCCTAAAGCGAACTTGGAGATACTTCACCGAAAGACACCTAAATTGGTTTTGGGGTGAAGAATGCAGATGCTATACAATCCTAAACTTTGAGTAATGTTGAAATTGCCACATATTCCCTATTTCCAAAATTTAATTTGAACAATATTTTAATTATTATGTCAAAAAAGAATTTTTTTTATAAAAATCAGGTTTTTATAAAAATAATTTAATCCCCATCGGAGTCGCCACTGTGAGCGAGCGAGCGGGTCATAATGGGAGGAATGCATGCGGGGTGTAGTGCAGGAGGCGTGTTCGATGTAGTTTGAAGAAACCGCGGGATTGATTTTTGTAGGTGTGTACCTTTTTATAATAAAATGATTGGTTTTATTAAACATAAAATTATTTTGTTATTTTCACAAAAACTTATTGAGTATAAAAAACATGGCTTTTTATATTAAAAAAATGTGATTATATTGAGAAATATATTTACATATTTTAATAAAAGAAAATATTTTTAAAATAAAGCATTTTTTACTTTATTTAAAAGTAAAATAGAGTCGCCACCAGGTTCAGCTCCATCGGGAATTGTGGTATATTGATCCAAAATGGGATTTTTTATACCGAAAAGAAAGTGAGATTCTGAGTTTGGACATAATAGGTACTCATATTGTTCAAATTGTTTGGATTAATTTTGGAATTTTGGAATTTGTGGTAATTTCTACATTACAACGGCTTTATTTAAGAAATAAATTCAAGAAATAAAATGGGCTTTATAATGGCATAATAAATTGATATTTTCTACCGAAATTTCGTTAAAGTAACGACAGCACTTGGGTTTTAGTCCGAAAATTCGGATAAAGTTTCCTCTCATTCTGGATGTTTATCCACACATGTGATCTTATTTATACATGTTATAATTTAAGTGGCTCCAGTGGCTCACTTAACCAAGAAAGTGAAATGCAAAAATGCAATAATAAAAGTAATAGGAATGAATTTTAAAGGTGGGCTTAGAGCCAATTACCCTCGGCTCACCTTTTTGTCTGTCCAGGATGACTTGAGAGCCGGTGCAGGAATGAAGTTATCAGAGATTGTGATTTGGTTGGAAAATAGATTTAACCCAAGTTATAGCTATAATCTTGGATTATTTCTATAGAAAATGCGGGATTTTTTTGAGAGATTGAGTCATTTTTAGACCGAAGATCACTGTGAGATCTAGATCTAAAAAGACCAGAAATTGAGTTTATACCTAGTGTAGGTGATAAAGCTCGGATTTGGAAGTGTTTTGGCAGAGTTTCGGGGCTTTTTGGACTCTTGGAACAAAAATGGAAAGAAATGATTTATGTAAATTTTGAACTGCTGCTCAAAATGGAAAGAATGAGCTGTTATTTATAGAAGGAGGTAACGAGCCCATTGGCTCAAAGCCTAGATGATTGCAAATCTCGCAAATCTATCAATAAATCTCACGAAGATTTACTGAGATATGATTTTTTACTGTTCATGGCTAATAAGCTCATGGGCTCAAAGACTACTTTGACCAAAATTTTGACTTTTTAATTTTTCAGTAGGAAATGCTAAATCAAGGTTTTCATGGAATGTGGATTTTTGAATTTCTGATTTTCGGATGATAATGCGGTCCTTTTTGGCTCTCTTGCCTGATCACTGAATGAAATAGGCATTATTCCTCATCGAGTCGGAACGGACTTGTGCTAACATTAGTCTTGCTATAAAAGTACACTACTCATCCATATTAATGTGTTGATTAGGATCTCATCCTATCAACTCATACTCCGATAGGAGGTTTACGAGTGTATCACTTCTAACAATTGGCCAAGGTACATCTCCCTTATATTGCTACAATGGAGTGATACATTCCATCTTGACTACTCAGCTTACCAACATACAGACATCAACTATACCCGTGATCACCCATATCACCCAGTCCAAAAGTGCGCAAGTATGATCCAAAATATAGCAACACTTGAACAAGGTAACTTGTATCTCAAGTCTAAGGATATTCGCATTGCTATTGTAAGGAGAGGAAAAACACCAACACATAATATGGATTACCGAGTGTTGTCTTATAGCTGTCTCCAATGTTCCCTGAATACATTCATGTGTTAACCTAAGGTACCACCCTCTAGCACTGGAGATGTGCTACTTGAATCAGATTTAAGAGGTATGACGACACATGCTAGTCTATCTGTATTCATCAATGTCCAGTCTTGAGCTACTATGACTAGGGATATTTAGACAAATCATAATTGCACACGGACCAGTTCTAACCCTACATAGTCCCACTGTGCCCTTGCAATCTGTTCTATGATTATGTTAAGGACTTTTGCAAACACATCAATGAATATATTCTTAACCAGTCATAATATACTTTCATAGTCATTGATATAAGAATGCTTTATTAATATAACTTGTTCGTACAAATAAACTAACTAAGATATATCGCCCTAATTACCACTAGGGTATACATCATATCTAACAGGGCTGGCACGCGAGCGCTGCCCAAGCAATGCACACAGGCTTGCTCATGGCAGACCTTGTAAATGCTGCAATGGCAGCGCTCACACGACCCATTACCACCAGTGATCTAGGCTCACGGGAAGTCCTGCAGGGCAAGGCAGGTGCAGTAAGCTGTGCAGCTGTCTACTCACGCTACGCGTGGGTCAACCTACGAGCCCATGGGGCTCCACGTGTTGACCCAACGGGAATAGGGTGAAAACCTTAATCCTACATTATCTTAGGAAGCAAGTTTTCTCCCCCCGTTTGCCTATAAATAGGCCCCTTACCCTCCTTAGTTCAGTGCACCAGTTCTTCCTTTGACCTCTGAATTGAGATTCTAATGCATTTTCTCAAACCAACTTAGAAGAACTATTTTTGTGGGGGGCTAAATTTATTCGGGCACTTCTAGTTATATTTTTGGGTGGGTTCCAAAGTGGTCTAAAAGCTACTCATTTCTCTATGGCTCTTCCTCATTGGGAGGATTCGATTGGTGGGATTCTTGTAGATACTCATAGAGGCTATCCTACACTTGGAGGGTTAGTTCTGGTAAAGCACACTTCAACAAGTAAGTGTTTCTTTTAATTAATAGGTCTTTTTCTTTAAGCATTTTTAGACTTAATAATTATTCCTTAGTTATTTTATGCATGCTATAGTTTTTATACTAGAATATAACTTAGAGTTATGGTATACTTAGTATAATATAAATTTGTGCATAATTACCTAGGTAGAGAACTTATTTAGTTAAAGCTTTAATTAATATACAACTAATAGGAGTTCCTAGGGACAATGAACAAAATTTCGAATCTCCATTGTACCTGTTATGCACATTCAAAGTGGCTATTAATTCCCAACATATATCAATGAATATATTTAACCAATCATAATATATACAAACACACACACACACACATACACACACACATAGACACATTGATATAAATAAAAGATAATGCCTTTATTAATAATAATAATATAAGTTCTTACAAATATGTAATTAAGACTCATCGTCCTAGTTACCTTTAGGGCATACATCATATCTAACATATAGGATCAAATATGTTTTAGAGAAGTCATAATCTTAGCAGGATTAGGACTCCCTCTCCCAACCTAATTGGGATATCTCAAACGCCTATACAAAGGCTCTCTTGGTCAGATCAAAAGTATCACATTTTCACACTTACAACTCACTTATTCTCTCTGAACACCTTACTGACTTAAGCATCAGAGAGTCCCCCTAGAAGAAACCCCGATTGCTCTCAAGCTCGTGTTTATTTTAGAAGAATTCTCAAGTTATATCGAAGATACAACTCAAAGAATCAATTCTAAAATATCAACATCCAGATACGATATTTTCACCATTTTTTAATGAAAATGGATTGTATTGAAATTAGAAGAAATGGGTAACACAATTGGGTGGCATTGACATCCAAACTCCCGTTACCTTATACAAATGGACATTTTGATCAATTTTGTCTACCAAAACATTAGTAGCTCTTGCACAAGACTAAAGATACATGAAGAAAAGGCCCACGTCAAGTTTAAACAATCTGGTACAATATTAGAGAAAAAAGAAAACCTAATGTCAAACCTAGTTAAAGCATTAAAGAGAAAAAATTATCGGTCTCCAAAATGACATGGGTGAAACCCATATCTTTGAGCCACGAGAGGGCCCTACGAATAAAAAAAGCCTCAGCTTCTTCAATAGAAGATGAACATGGATATGATCGGCCTTTGTGCATATAAATTGACCTTCCACATTACAAACGATGACACGATAGCATCCCGATTCGCCACCATAAAAAACTTTTGCATTAGAATTACTTTTCATATAAGGTATATGAGGCAGTTCCCATTGCAACACATGAGATGAATCATTAGAACATTCATTGCCTGGTTGTGCATCCCTTTACATCAAAACAGCTTGCCCATGAACTGCCAGAAGCGAGATTGGTTGCTGACCTGCATCCACTATTGTGCTCATCAAAATTCCATATGTAGCTGACGGTCCAGACCTGCCCACTACACACCATTGAGCCTATGCCAAGGAGAAACAATGAATTATAACTTGTGGTTGCAAATGAGTCACCTGCCAAATTAACTTATTCTTGGTAAACCAAATGGTCCACAAGAGTTAGAATACCTGCTGCAAAAAAATAACAGGTTTAACACCAACCCAATCTTCAATATTATCCACTACAAATACGTTTAAAGGGATATCAAAATTCGGATAAAAGATAGACCAGAACCAACACACATAAGAACATTCAAACAAAGCATGAGTAATAGTTTTAGCTTAATGTAGGCAATTTATGAACCTATCCTCGTCAACTAAATGTCTTTGGCGTAGGTTATTAGTTAAGATTCGCCAAATAAATACTCGTAACTTCGAGGGAACTTTCAAGCTCCATATTTTATTCCACCGTAAGAGACTAGTCGGCAAGTGGGATTGTCGAATGAATGATAAAACTCTATAAGAACACTTAACTATGAAAATCTGATTATCTTCATGGGGCCAAAATGCTATATCTGTTTATGGAGAACAATGCAGCTATATACGTGCTAGTAGATGAACCGCCATGTCCAATTTATTACCCTTTATCAACCATGAAACAAGCTTATCATTTGATTTCATTCCTTCTTTCTCATGTAACAATCTCCTATCGTTGAAACTGAACCACACATCTGACACAACATTAACAGAACGACCATTCTAAGATTATCCTTAAAGATATCCATCGCGGAGAAGATACTTTGCCACACATGACTAGGAGAAGAAGATATCTTCGCCGTGAACACTGAACCATTCTTGAAATATCTAGACCCAAAAATATGGCTTACTAATGAATTTGGATACTTAAGGAAGTGCCAAATTTTTTTACTAGAATGGACGTATTAAAATCATAAATATTGCACAAACCCATACCACTATGCTTTTTAGGGCGGCAAAGCAACTCCCATCTTTGCCAATGAATGCCTATACTGTTAGATATATAATGTATGCCATTAAGGAAATTAGGGAGATATATATTAATTATGTATTAGTACGAACAATTTATTTAATTAATAAAGGCATTAATCTTTTATTTATATCGATGTGTTCATATATATATTTTGACTGATTAAAATAAATTCATTGATATCTGTGTACAAAAGTCCTTGACATATCATAGCATGAAGAGAGATCCTAGTTGGACTATGTTTAGTGAGATATGCTTCATGTGCAATTATGATTATGTCTAAACTATCCCTAGTCATATTTTCATAAAGAAAGGATATTGATGAAATAGTAAGACTAGCATGTGGTCAACTTTCTTGGAATGGGTCCAACCAGTTAATCTCCTAAAACTAAAGGTGGTGCCTTAAGATTGACACATGATTATATCTGGTAGATATATTGGAGACCGCAATAAGATAAACACTTGGTAAATATATCATAGTGTTAGTTTTTATCTTTATGCAGTAGCTTTGCAAACATCCTCATACTTGAGATACTAGTTGCCTTGTGCGGTACTATCGTAATAATTTGGGTCATACCTATTCACTCATTAATTTAGGGTGCCATGGGTGATTACGGGTATAGTGATGATAACATGTTGGTAAGCTATGTATTCAGAAAGAATCCATCGCTCCAGATATATTCAAGAGTTGTACCTAGCTACTTGTTGAAGTGATGATTGCTATAAACCTCTGATCAGAGTATGTGTTTGATAGAAATAGTTTCTAGTCAAACACATTATGGTAAAAAGCAATATACTTTGGTTATAAATAAATAACTAGGATAGCTTGGAGCAGCCTCGCTATTAGTGGGTTAACACTTTAACCGACCAATAAACCAGATGGTACTAATATTAAAGAATGGAAGGAGTTCATCGGATTGACAACTATTGCATTAACCAAGATTAAGTTATGAGAAAAAATGATGTTCCAAGTAATGGGGGATGGTGGACCCTTGATAGAGGCATACTACAGTCGTTTAAGGTCATCGAGTTCTAATTACGGTCTGGAAGCTCGAGCCAATTATTCTTATTGAACAAGGATTGGTTAAGCCTTAATAGCTCAATACTTCGGGATCCTATATAGTCACATGCATAGGACTTTCATCGGACTTAGTAAAGAATTAACAGACTTAGTCTATTACGAGAATATTAAATGTAGAAAGCTTAGACCATTACCTGGTTAGACTAGAGAATTTATTTTGAACAAGGGTCATAAATAAATTTACACTGAACTAGAGGAAACTGAAAATTGCTGAACTGCCGAGGGTAGGACCCAGAGAAAAATTGGGCCATATAGGCAATAGACGCCTGTGTAGGTTGCCACGTGTCACATGAGTGCCATTTAGCACTCATGGACTGCGGGCCATGCAAAATGCTTCCCAAGTAGCACATGCAAAGGCCTACATGTGGCAGGCCTTGTAAGCACTGCAATGAGCAGCACTTGCGTGGCCCATAAGGCTACCCGCAAGTTGGGCTCACAGGAAGATCTATGAGGCCTAGCCCATGGGACAAGGAAGGCTCACAAGAGCCTTCCTTGTGTGGCAAGTCTCATGGCTTTCTGGGTAAGCCATGCACGGGTATCACCCGTAGATCCACTAGGATCCGCTTGTTATACCCGGTCCCACATTGGTTTGGAGAGCAAGTTTGCTCCCCCTTCTCCCTATATAAGGAGGCCTTCTCCTCCTCTTCTTAGTGCAACACAACCCCTTCTGAGTCTTGACTTTAGATTCTAATGAGCTTTCTCGACTTGACTTAGAGAGTTATTTTTAAGGAGCCCTGAATTTATTCGGGCATCTCTAGTTAATATTTTTTGGTGGGTTTTTGGAGTGGTCTAGCAGCTACTCAAAACTCTGCAGTTCTTCCTCGTGGGTGGTTTTAGTTGTTGGGGTTTGTATGGATACTCATAGAGGCTATCCTACACTTGGAGGCTTGTATAAGGAGGTTCTGCCAAAACACGCTTCAACTGGTAAGTTTTCTCTATTAGGAAACAATGATCCGAAAGAAGAAAAATCAAGACAAGCATCCGGATCAAAATTTTGAAGAAAATAAAATTCCTAAGTCCAAGAACAATACATCCGGATCGAGTCTTAAAGAAAACAAATTCCTAAGTCCAAGATGAATCATCTGGTTAAAGGCTAGAGGAAAACAAATCCCTAGAACTCAAGAAGACAACATCCGGAAAAGATCACTACAAGAATAGCATCCGATGAAGTTTAGTTTGAAGACATCCGAAAGACAACTCTCAAGAAAGGGAAATATTCAAATGTTAATTTCCCTGCAATTGGTCTGAAATCAAACATGCTTTTTGTGTTGGAGAATGAAAAAGTCACAGCTTGCACAATTTCAGGAAAGGAAAAAAAGGCTGACATAGAAAGAGAAAAAGGTAATGACCTTAATAATATAGACCAATAGCAAGGCGCATGAAGTCTAAGCAAAAGATAAAGTTGCAGAATTTGGCAGAGCACAAAAAGCCAAATAAAAGATGACTGACAACTTTATTGCTCCAATGCCAACAATTCAAATGGGACATTTATTAGGTCTAACGGATAGATCAACGGCTCCGGACACGCCAACACTTATCTGATTAATGGTGAAGATTCAAAATTAACCAATGCCTACGTTTTGCCTATAAAAGGGAAGCTTTACAAGTTGAGAAGATGCTGATTGATTTTTAAAAAGCTATAACATTAAGAAACTTGCTATTTAATTAGTGAACATAATCCCTCCAAGAACCCAAACTTGAAAATCTGTTTGTAAGAATCCTCAAGTGAAACTATAAACTTGAAGAATTCAAAACCCATCTTTCTAAAAGATAACCTTTGTAAAATCTCATACTTTGGTGAGTAGTGAGATTTAGGACCTAGCTTAAACTAGGGAGAGTTAAGAGGTATATCCTAAAGAGAAAAGGACTCAGCCAAACTTGGAGCTAGTTTGGTGGTCTACTTCCGGAAGAACAGCGATTCTACGGATAGAACGTGTAAAGGTCTCAACCAAGCTTGGGTTAGCTAGATGGTATATCCTACATCCAGAGGAGAAGAAATCTATGGAGACAACTATAAAGGCTTGATTTCTACCCATGAAAGAAATCACACTAGTGGATTTGAGCTCGGAGGAGGTAACTCCGGGGACTGGACGTAGGCAGCATTGAACCAGTATAAATTGTTGTGTTTGATTTCATTTACTTTAAGCTTTTACTTTAGAGTACTGTTTATTTCATATTTGCATCATCAGAATTAATTAACTCCAGATCATATCAAATAAGCCACACAAAGATTTTTTGAAAAGTCCAATATTCCGCAAAAAGGGTCATTCATCCCCCCTTGACCCTAATTATACAAGCACATGGACTAATAAGTGGTATCATAGTAAGTGCTCATAACTAAAGACTTAAAAATCTTGAGCTAAAGGTCCATATTTTTTTATTTCATAAATCAAAATGAGTTATCAGAATAATAACTCACAAATCCTTTCGGAGGTATGTCTATTATCTGTCCCCCACTCTCCACCTGTAAACACTATACATTCTGGAAAAACCAGATGAAGAATTTCATTCAAGCCCAAAGCATGCTAGCATGGATGGCCATTAAAGATGGCCCATATGTCCCTACCTATGAGGTTGAGGGTATCACCATAAGGAAACCCTCTAATCAATGGGATGATAATGATTATAAAAATTTGCGTGAAAATGCAAATGCTATTAACATGCTTCATTGTGCTTTGAGTGCAACAGAATTTAATAGAATCTCGAGCTATGAAACTGCTCAAGAAATTTGGCAAAAACTTGAGGTGACCTACGAAGGAACCAACAAGGTCAGGGAAGCAAAAAATGATCTCCTCCAAGAAAAGCTAGAAAACTACAAGATGGAACCAAAGGAATCCATCAATAACATGAATACTAGATACACCAATCTAGTAAATAAGATGAAGAGATTGGGAAAGGAGATCACTGAGAAAGAGATGGTAAAGAAGATTCTTCTCATTCTGACCAAAGAATGGGATAACAAGAAGACTGCCATTGAGGAAGCTCATGACCTAAAATTTTATGGTTATGAGGAACTCATTGGAAACTTGCTGACCCAAGAGCTATCCCTCGAAAGATATAGCCAACAAGAAAAGAAGCCTGAAGAGATGAAGAATGGAATTTCTCTGAAAGCATATTTCTCCGGATCAGCCTCCTCCGGAACTGAAAAGCAGTCAAGGGAATCTCCTCTCAAAAAGGAAGAAATGGCCATGCTGGCCAGATAGTTCAAGAGATTCCTAAGGAAGGAAGGGAAAGGGTCAAGGAGAAGCTCTAGAAGATTTGACTCTAAGAACAGGAGAGAAAATAGCTCCTGGAAGGATTAGTATAGAAGAGATCCGGATCATAAGAAGGATCAAGAAAAGGAAATGGCTTGCTTCGAATGTGGAGAGAAAGGACATTTCAAAGGAAAATGTCCTAAGCTTAAGAAGGAAAAGAAGCACAAAAAGAAGGCAATGGTGGCCACTTGGAGCAATAGCGAGGAAAGCAGCAGTTCATCATCTTCAGAAGAAGAAGATACTGCCAATTGTGCTTTTATGGCACTAACTGAGCCAGAGGCAGAACAGTCCGGAAGAGGAACAACTCAGAAAATCATTGAGCAAATAGGAGAGTCAGAATCTGAATCAACCAGTACTGAGGTAACCTCTCACTCTATCTCTATCTCTAACAATGATCTTGCTAGAGCTTTAGGGATTGTGATAAGAAAATCTAAGGAAGAACACAAAAGTCATCAACTTCTTCAAAAGCAAGTAATAGAGCTAGCTGAGGATGTTGAGGCAATTGGACAATACATCAATATCATAAGAGCTACAAAGTACTATAAGAATGTTGAAGAAAACTCCATAAGATCCCAAGTTCAAATACTCAATGCCAATCTATTTTGGCTAGAAAGGGAACTAGCCCTGATGAAGGAAGCTACCGAAAGGAATTCGGAACCTTTAAAACAAAGGAAAGTCTAGAGGCAACCTCAAGCATAGAAGTACACAGCTCCTCAAAAAGGAAAACCTCAGACATAGAGGTATACAACTACTCAAAAGGGAAAAACTGTAGTGATTTATGATGACCAACCAGTCAAACAAAGAAAGAATCATAAAGTGCAAATAGCCCCTCCAATTAGCTACCGGATACAAACAAAGAAAGTAGATATGCAATTATACAAGGCTGGATATTCCAGAGACTATGGAAAGAGGGATCTTTAGAAGATTGAAGAGAAGCTTAAGCAGAACAAACCAGTTGATGGGATTGGTGAAAATAACCATATATTATGATATTAATTCATAGTCGGAAATCGTTATTAACCTAAGAGGACCAAATCTGAGTAGGTACCTAAACCCACTTGATTTGTTTTGCAAGTATGCCTTAGATCCACTGAAGATCAATAAACATGGTACATTGATAGTGGATGCTCAAGGCACATGACTGCTGATGAAAAAGCCTTCATCACATTAACCTAAAAGAAGGGTGGAAAAGTAAGCTTTGTAGATAATAAAAAAGGATAGATCATTGGACATGGGACCATTGGATCTGAATTAAAGATAGAAGATATCTCTCTAGTTAATGGACTAAAGTTCAACTTACTCAGTGTTGCTCAACTCTGTAACAAAGGGAGAAAGGTCATCTTTGACTCCGGAGGATGCTCAATCATTGACAGTAAGTCTAATCAACTTATTCTTTATGTACCTAAAGTAAATAATGTTTATTCTGTTAACATTAAAAATGAGAAAAAGAATATATGCTTGGTATCTAAAGAAGAAGAATGATGGCTATGGCACCGAAGGTTAGGACATGTTAGCATGAACCTCCTGTCCAAACTAGCCAAAAAGGAACTAGTTGAGGGTTTGCCTAAGGTTGCTTTTAATAAGGATCAAATATGCACTGCATGTCAACTAGGCAAACAAACCAAAAAAAAGTTTCCCTTCCATTCCTTACATACCTACTGGAAGAGTCCTAGAACTACTACATATTGATATATTTGGGCCAATCAAAACCATGAGTTTAGGTAGAAGAGAATACACCATGGTTACTATGGATAACTATTCTCTCTATATCTGGGTAGCTTTGGTAGGAAGCAAGGATGCTGCCTTTGAACACCTTTCTAGGATATTCATTAGAATAAAAGTAGAACAAGGCATAAGCATTGAACATATCTGGAGTGATAATGGAGGAGAATTCAAAAATAAGCAATTTACTGAATCTGTGACTTTAAGGGTATTGAGCACAACTTCTCTGATCCACATACACCTCAACAAAATGGGGTTGTAAAAAAAAATAGAACTATAGTTGAAATGGCTCGAACAATGCTATATGAAAATAGTTTTCCTAAATACTTTTGGGGAGAAGCTATAAACACTACATGTTACATTTTAAATAGAGCTCACATTAGAAAGAACATGGACAAAACCCTATATGCAATTTGGAAGGGAAAGAAACCAAAATTGGCCATTTTAGAGCATTTGGATGTAAATGTTTCATCCTAAATGATAGAGAGCAACTAGAAAATTTTGATCCAAAATCTGATGAAGCAATTTTCCTTGGCTACTCAATACATTACAAAGCTTACATAGTATATAACAAAAGAACTCAAACTGTGGTAGAGCCAGTACATGTAGATTTTGATGAGACTAACCATGCAGGAAAGAAAAGTCAAGATCCAGACAATGTAATATTTGAGGAAAATAATATCCCAGAAGTAGATCCAACGCAGATTCAGGAACTTTATCAAGTAAAGAGATATAAAGAAGAAGATGATGAAATCAACTTCAATGATGACCAAGGGCCAGAAGAAGAAATTGAAGCTAATGGAGAACAAGTCCCACAACAATATGGAGACCTGTAAAGAGAAACCAAAACTCAAAGGAATCACCCTGTAGAAGCCATTTTGGACAATATTAAGAATCCAGTCAGAACCAGAGGACAACTCAACATGATGATGAGTCATGTTTCTTTTATATCACTCATTCAGCCAAAGAAGTTCCACGATATAGAAGGAGATGAGAGCTGAATGATGGCCATACAAGAAGAGCTAGATTAATTCACCAGAAATCATGTTTGGGATCTAGTACAACTTTTAGAAGGAAAATCAATTATTGGCATAAAGTGGGTATTCCGGAATAAACTGGATAAATCCAAATTTGTGTTAAGAAACAAAGCAAGACTGGTTGCTAAGGGTACAACTAGCAAGAAGACATTGGCTTTGAAGAAACCTTTCCTCTAGTAGTAAGATTGGAGGCAATTAGGATCTTATGTGCTTTTTCATCCTATATGGGATTCACCCTGTTCTAAATGGATGTCATAAGTGCCTTCCTAAATGGAGTTATTCAAGAAGAGGTCTATATTAAGAAGCCACCATGGTTTGAAGATTCAAAGAATCTGGAGCATGTCTACAAGCTGAAGAAGGCTCTCTATGGATTGAAGTAAGCTCCAAGAGCTTGGTATGAGAGACTTGCCTCATTTCTCATATCCAAGGGATATATTAGAGGAAAAGCAGACACAACTCTCTTCATCAAGAAGAAAAAGGTGATGTCATTCTTGCCCAAATTTATGTGGATGATATCATCTTTGGAGCAACTGATGAGAGGATGTGTGAAGAATTCAACACTCAAATAAAGAAGGAAATTGAGATGTCAATGATGGGAGAACTTAATTTCTTCCTTGGCCTTCAAATTAAGTAGAGTCCCAATGGGATTTTCATAAATCAATCCAAATACACCAAGGAGGCTCTAAAGAAGTTTGATATGGACAAGAGCAAGCCAATGTCCACTCCCATGGGATCAGATGCAGTCCTATTAAAGGATTGTGATGGAGAAGAGGTAGACCATAAGATATATAGAGGGATGATAGGATCACTTCTATATCTAATTACAAGTAGACCAAACATACATTATGTTGTGTGCCATTGTGCAAGATATCAAGCCAATCCCAAGGAATCATATCTAAAAGTTGTCAAGATGGTACTATAATATTTACTGGGAACAACTAAAGTTGGTCTATGGTATCTTAATAATGGGAATTTCACTTTGTAAGGGTACACTGATGTTGATTATGGTAGAGACATGTTTGAGAGAAAAAGTACATCCAGAGGCTGTCATTTCTTGTAGATTACTTAGTGTCATGGTATAGCAAGAAGCAAACATCGATGGCATTATCAACAATAGAAGCTGAATACATGGTTGCCGAAAGTTGTGTTGCTCAACTTCTATGGATCAAACAATAATTAGAAGATTATGGAGTTCAAGCAGGATGTGTTGATATGATGTGTGACAATAAGAGCTCAATTGATGTGTCCAAAAATCCAGTGCTACATAGTAGAATGAAACGTGCCAACATTAGGCATCACTTCATCTGGGATCATGTGATGAAAAAGGATGTAATCCTGGTCTACATTCCAATAAATGAGCAAAGGGAATATATCTTTACTAAACCACTAAGTAAAGATAAATTCAACAACCTCCGGGAGGCAATTGGAATGTCAAATCCAATTTAAAAGCAAAGGAAATTGGAGAGAAAATTAAGTTGGATTATTTCAGACTCTAGAAGAGAATATTGCCAGCTAAGCAGACAAGAGTGACAATTGGCAGTAAAAGTGCTAAAAGTAACTATACACTTTTAAATTTCAAAAGTTTACTTGCACACCACACACGGTAAAATCAAAACAGGTTAAATGAAATAAACTATTCCCATTCACCGGTTTACATGCCATTAACCTCTCTCCCAAATTTAACAGATATGTCATCAATCTTGTTAAATTTAACTGCTTCCGGATTACCAAAATACCCTCACCTCAAAAACTCTATAAAACCCCTCAAATTCCCTTTTCTTCTTCACGTGAGCAACTACCTACTGTTACTCTGCAAAAATCTTTCTAGAAACCCTAAACTTCTCAAACTCTCCTTTAAATTCTCTAAAATGACTAGAACCAATGACCAAGCTATAGTCTTTGCAAGACACCAACAACCAGAATCATCTTTCAAGGATGAAGACTTCATCCCTATAAAATTCAAAAATTCAGATACCATCATGCCATCTGATTATTAGGGTGATGAATATTTGTTTACCACAAAACCTACTCCCAACTACTTCTAAAAGACCAACACCTAGAGGTCTTCCTCCTCATGAAAAACCCAACCTATTCCCTCTTGTTGAAGGAATTCTATGATAATCTGCAAATCCACAACTATGCAGATGCTCTCCAGACCATAGTTCAAGGGAAGGTAATAATAGTTACCCCTCAATTTATTTGTGATGCATTTTAATATGAAGAATATTAGGGTCATTATGACGAGTGATGGGGATGAACAAACCGTCAAGTATGACCCCAAAATGTGGCTTTCAAAACGATACTTTGGAGATAAAGTCTCCACTCACTGGCCAGAAACACCTAGAGTGCTTCAGTTTATAATGGCAAGGTTAGTCTTGATCCAGAAGGGATCCCTCAACAAAGCCTTAGCTTTTCAACAATGTATTCTCCAGCACTGGGTGGATAGTGGGAATTAAATACCATTGTTCTTCTTATCCACTATATGAAGCAACATAAGTATTCCCATGGAGGACTTATTACAAAAATCCTCTCAGCAAATGGAGTGGATTTAACTAGAGTGGAGCAGGTTAAAGGGAAAGCCATCCTCACAAAGAACTTCCAGAAGCTGACATTCAATAAAGTATGGAATGAGGCAAAAGCCCTAGAGCATAAGAGGGCTAAACAGGAAAAGAGCAAGGCTGGGAGAATTGGAGGTACCATTGAACAAGCTCCAGTGGTGAAAAAGGCCAGAACTACTAGGCCAAAAGCTCAAAAGAAGATCAATCTAGATCCGGTGGAGGAAGCAGAGGTGGAAGAAGCTAATAAGGATACTCTAACGCTTACCTAGATCATCAAGCAAACACCAAATAAGACTAAGAGAAGGCTAGTAAAGGTTGTCTCAAAGAAGCCATTGAAGAAGGTTCATGAAGAAGTGGAGGAAGTTATTGCAGTTGCTTTTGCTACAATAAGGGATGGAAGAAAGAGAGGGATAAGAAAACCATACAAGAGATAATAGCAGGAGATACTACCTTAGAAAGTAGTGATAATGAGGAGGAAGCTGATCCAAAACCCAAGAAAAAGTTGGTAAAAAAGGGACCAACCTTTACTCAAGTAATAAGATCCAAAAGAGCTAAAATTGCTCCAAAGAAACCGGAGGTTGGAATCAAGCTAAAGGATCCAGCTCCTAAGCCCACTAGAGCAGAGATGATGGCTGAGGCCAAGAAAGATAAAGGAAAGAATGTAGATATCATAATAAAAACTCTAGATCCGTAGGATCCAGAGTATAATGATATGATGGCTGTGATGAAGGAGAACCAGAAACTGAACAACCCTATCCCCTCAATAAACGGTCCTAGAGGATCTTTTGGAGTAAGTGAATCTACTGCTCTTCCTCTAGAAATTTCTCCACCTATCTTTATGGCTCCACTGGATATTTATCTTGTCTAAAAAGAGTATGGTGAGGAGATAGTTAATGAGCTAAATCTATAGCCCCGTACCACTGACATTCCGGAATCACTTCTTCTTCTAGAGAAGTCTGGTGAAGATAATGAGGAAGTTAAGGTGGATGATGAGATCATAAAGGGAGAGGAAGCTAACAGTCCTGCGAGGGCAAGTGAAGCGAAAGCAAAAATTGATCTTAATGCAGACATTCCTGCTAATATAGCTAAAGAAATTGAAGTCCAAGAAAACCAAGGTAACTTGGATACAAATGAACCTCAAATTGCATTAAAAAAGATGAACCTAACTTGGTGCTAAAAGCACCAGAGGAGGAATTGATCTGGGTCCCAATGAGTATGCTACTATAGCAGACTCAAAGGGCAAGGTCATTCCGGACAGGAAGATAAAGAAGAGGATCAGGAGGAGGATCAAGAGAATGATCAGGAGGAAGATCAGGATGAAAAAGAGGATGATGATGTTGAAGATGATAATGAGGGTTCCTCTAGTCCTAGATATTCCCTAGTGAGCTCATTTGAATTAAAACCAAGAGTTAGCACTCCAATCATACCAGCTACAAAAGCTGAGAAATTAAAGATGGCCTAGTAACTACTGGAAGAAGCTGCTATAGAGGATAAGAAAAGCATTGACTCTTATCTTAGGCCCATTCTGAAGGATATATGTGCCGGATTAGAAACTATTGAATCCTCAACTCAAAAGTAATCAATTTCCCAAGATCTGAAAAATGAGTTGGAGGAGATCCATAGCAGACTAATAACTATTGAGCAAAGAGTGAACAGTTTTCCCAGTGATAATTAGATAGCTCAAAATGCTATAGCCAAGGTCACTCCAGTTTTAGAGCAGACATCAAAAGAAGTTAATGAAGCTAAACAGACTGCTACCAAAAATTTTAACCGGAGTAGAATCTGGAAATGCCACTACTCTTGGGCATATCAATTTTGCTACAACTGAATTGAAAAAGGAGCTCACGGATTTCATGGAAAAGAAGTTTGGAGAGATGATGACATATATCCCCACTGTAGTAACTCAAAGCATAAGTGCTTTATCATCTGGAGTCACCACCCTCTCCACTACTCAGGAAGCCATAAAAGAGCAATTGGCTAAATTCCTCAAGGAAGATTTTCTAGAGCTCCTATCCAAAACCAATGGGGATTTGGGTGTAGACTTTTAAACCGGTCTCCACACTGTGGATAAATCTGTTCAAAACTAGTAAGACATGTTCAATATTGAGTTCCGGCACCTGAATGAGAGCATCCACCACAATGCCCAAACTGTATCTGAGAAAATTAAGCAGCTCTACACTGGTATGTCTAATCTAAGCCTCACAGCTCCTTCTACTTCAATCTCTTCACCATCTGTACTAGAAAGCCAGCTAATTCCCATTTTTCAACAACTTGTCGAACATATTGGGGATACCGGATACAGAGGCTACAAATGCTTACTAACTCAAATCTGGGGAATGTTCCCTTACTTTAAGGAGGAAGATAGGGAGTATGCCCTCAAAATTCATCCCAATCTCACCTATGCTCAACTCCAAAAACTGCTTAAATTGATCTATCTAATGCCCTCAATAATGATTAAAATTATAGAGAAAAGATTAGCTGGGAATACAAACTACAGTATTTTGTACAAAGCTTGGGAGAATATGTGGAATAGATGGATGTAAATTGAAATAAACCTTTCAACAGATGAAAAAAAAGGGGGAGAACAAGCAGAAGGACAAGCCGAAAGTTGGGAAGGGTAAGGAGAAGGAGTAGTTATAGCATAGCGTAGCGTGTATCAGTCTTGTTGACATACACTTATATTCTTCTATAATCCTTTATATTCTAAACTTCATTGATGTTAACTGTTGTTAATAGCATAAGTAATATACAGTGATATATTATTCAAAAATGCTTCTAAGTACAACCATCAACTTTACTAAAAAACTTAGAAGCTAATATGCAAAAATATTGGGGAAGTTAGGATGCTAGAATTATAGGGAAGAAACCATGAAAATGACTAAGTATCAAAAATCATACTTAGCTCATATTTCCAATTATATATGCTTTTGTCCTTAGGTTTTTGTTTCTATCAAAATGGGGGAGATTATTAGGAAATAATGATCTGGAAGAAGAAAACTCAAGGCAAGCATCTGTAATCTAAGTTTTGAAGAAAAAAAATCCTAAGTCCAAGAACAATACATCCGAATCAAGTCTTGAAGAAAATAAATTCCTATGTCTAAGATGAAGCATCCGGTTAAAGGCTAGAGGAAAATAAATTCCTAGAACTCAAGAAGACAGTATCCGAAAAAGATCCCTATAGGAATATCATCCGGTGAAGTTTAGTCTGAAGACATCCGGAAGACAACTCTCAAGAAAGGGAAATATTCAAATATTAATTTCCTTCCAATTGGTCTGAAGTCAAACATGCTTTTTGCCTTGGAGAATGAAAAAGTGACAGCTTGCTCGATTGATGGGTTGTATTTTTAGTATGTATTTGTGCTTATTTCCATGTCATTGAGACCATGTTTTTAGTCTTTATGGCCGCTATTATTTCCTTTTCTGTGTTTTTTAGGTTTTCAAGGCAATTCGGAGAAAACAAGCAATATTTAGAAGAAAAGAGCCTTCCACCGATACCTAAAGCAGACAGCAGAAGCGATAGCTTATCCTGATGACTCCAGAACATTTCAAAATGACCAAGATGACATTGATACCAGAGCGTGCCAAGTCTAGATCTAGAAGTTACCCAATTTGGAAAAATCTTATTCAGGAAGAGCCCAATTTGAGAAGGAAGATAAATCTCTTTCCTAATTCCATAAAGGAAAGGATTCTACTACCATTTGAAGATCAATGCTAAAAGGAAATGAATCCAACGAGATAAATGCAAAGAGAGTCCTATTTTGTCACTAAAGAGGAAGTAAGGGGAGAGGCATTCAACTATAAATACTAAGGCCAGCAAGTCTCATAGGGATCATCATCATCCAATCTACCATACACCATTGATAGTCTTTCTAGTCTAGTTTTAGTTCTTAGTTCTTAGTTTCTTCACTTTCAAGTGCTTTGGATTTTTGAGTTTTTTATTTCGGATTTAGTTTAATAAGCAGTTTCAATTTCAGTCGTTAAATTTTCAGCATGATTTACTTTCAGTCTCTTTATATTTTAGTACGTTTAAATTCATCCATGTTTAGTTAAATTCTATAATACTTGACCAAGTAAGGGTCAAGGTTGAGTTTAAATGGTGGGAGGACCACAATTGAATACAAAAGTTCACAAGGTGACCTATTTACCGATCTCGATACTTCAAGGGTTTCATGGTAAGGATATCACTTAGTCTCGCTATTGGCCTGATCATCCATTTACTAAGTCTTTGTGATTATTGTTAATTCTTATTCTTGCATCCATAATTATGCCTGAAGAGGAATAAAGTAACGACAGTCTCCATCAAGAATGGAGAGAGGTAATCTTACGCCTGTTGGGAGTGCTTCACTACCTGTCGATAAGGATTTAGGCTTTTCTATTATTTATTACTATTCGTTGGCGAGCTCTTTAGTGCGAAGTTGAGAGACACAGCGAGTAAGAGAGAGATCGTGGCACAAAGTTCGGTCTCCATACACAGTAAGGAAGAGTTGTTAGTAATGTACAATGCATGAGTGTTAGTATAACTAAATGTAGGTCCTGGTGCAATTTATATCTTGTTGCACGATCATCATAATGTTCAGTCTTGCTCTACTTTAGTTAAGTCATTATTTCTCATTGTTTTATTACCTGCTTCACTTAGTTTTAATCTACATATTCCCATCGAGAGTACTTCTAGGTCACGCTATGTGTTGTCTTCTAAAAATAACACTGTCAAATACCGCTCCTTGTGGATTCGACCCCTGCTCGCTATTGACTACTAGTTTATTATGTGCAGGGATTTATTTTTGGTGGTTTTGACACCCATAAAATTTTGGCGCCGTTATCGGGGAACAGTTCCTTTTCACTAGTTATTTGACGTGGATGACCAGAGCTACAGGTCATGGCAGCGAATTCCTCTACGATCCAGAAATCAAAAGATCTAACAGAGCTCGTGCTAAGCAAGCTCGAGAGCATAGAGACTCTAAACATCAGGCAGAAACTTCTAACGGACCCAATGACAATCCAATCGATATATAAGGGTTGTTTGACAATTTGATTGACTCAGATTTAGAACCTGAAATAACCATCATGACCATAGTTGACCAAGAATAGTCAATCCGAGACCTTACACGGGTCCCGGTGAACCAACAACCTTTCCGCATCACTTTTCCAGATGAGACTGACAATAACAACTTTGAAATGAGATCTGGGTTTGTTCATAGCTTACCCAAATATGTCGGAAGGGCCATTGATTACAAACACTTGTAGAAATTTCATTTGACGGTGTGTTCCATGAAGCCACCCAAGGTCGATCTACACCTTGCAAAATTGAAGTCCTTTGCCTTTTCTCTTGAGGACTCAGCCAATGACTGGTTTTGTCATTTGAAACCAGGCTCAATCACATCCTGGGAATAGATGTCAAGAGTCTTTCTTGACAAGTACTTTCCAGCACTGAGAGTTACCACCTTAAAGAGACAGATATGTTCGGCCAAAATGAAAGACACAAAGAGTCCGAATGAGTATTATGAAAGATTCCACCACCTTTTGGCAACTTGTCCACCACATGGATTTACTGATCAAGCCTTAGTCTAGACTTTCTATGAGGGACTCTTGTTCTCCATGCAGTCTATGATGCCGCTAGTGAGGGTTCTCTCATCAACAAAACCCCAACTCAGGCTTGGGAAATCATCAGGACTGTGGCAAAAACCACTCAACATTTTGACGATCATGAAGGAAAATCTACATCGAGAGTAGTCAATGAGATCAATTCTTATGATCTCAATGATAGAATAAAAAGACTAGCTAAAATCGTGCACAAGATAGCCATCCAGACCGAGGTCATGAAGGAAGGTGAACTTTGCAAAAAGATTACTCATGCTACTGATGAATGCCCTCGTATAGGAGATCCTAAATTCGAACAAGTCCATGCTATGGGAAACTACAACAATTATGGTAAATATAGGGACTACGGTAACCATAGTAACTACACTAATCGGTGGAACATGCAGCCGTACATCCCACCACTACAGATAAATTAGATAGGGTGGTGAGATTGCCCAGCACTCGCTTGGGAAAATAATGACCGCCAATAATTAGAGGGACCATAGAATCAGCTCATGGTGAGAAATCAGTAGAACGCGATCGTACCAAGACCTCCTCAACAAACACAACCTAACCCACCACAGCAGCAGCAGCACAATTCTTATGAACTTTTGGATGTTCTCGCTGAGGGTTCCAATAAGCCGTTTGAGTTGGTAGACGATTGGATAAAAGGATTGCAAGATAACTTCTCAAACTTGGAAAAATAGATGGCCCGGATAGCTAGCACTCTCTCTAAAATCGGGGAGACTTCCATCTCAAACGGAGGACAATCCAAGAGAGAATGTCAGCGCGATCACACTGAGGGAAAAGAAAGAGACTCAATCAGAACCACCAAGAGCAGAAATGGAGGATAAAGTCACTATGATTCCCGATAACACAGAGGAACCAATGATTTCTACCCATACTAGACCTCATATTCTAGAAAGACTAGTAAAGACCAAGAAGCTAAAAGAAGAGAAAGAGATCTTTGAGACCTTGAGTAAAGTCGAGATCAACATCCCATTGCTCGATGTGATTAGACAAATACCGAAATATGAAAAATTTCTTAAGGAGTTATGCACCAATAGGAAGAAGCAGCATGACCTGGACAAGGTCGTGATGGGGGAGAACATATCTGTCGTGATCCAACACAAATTACCCCTAAAGCTAAAAGACCAAAGGATGTTCACGATCAATTACACTATAGGCCAGGTTGGAATTCAAAAGGCTATGTGTGATCTCGGTGCATCTATAAATGTCATGCCTTCCTCTATCTACTAGTAGATATCCGCCAACCACAATATGCCTCTCAAGAAGACTAGGACAGTCTTGCAGCTTGCAGATTGCTCTGTTGTTTACCCTGAGGAAATTTAGGAGGACGTATTAGTCAAGGTAAATGATTTTATTTTTCCCGCTGACTTTTATGTTCTTGATATGTGTGACGCAGATAGGAAAGGGAACTCATATTTGCTGTTAGGGAGACCATTTTTAAGCACTGCCAAGACCAAGATCAATGTACACAATGGTTCTCTCACTATGGAATTCAATGGGGAAATAGCCACTTTCAATGTTTATGATGCCATGAAGATCCTAGAAGAATATTCGAGCCTATACAGTATTGATAGTCTTGATCCCATCATCCAACAAATTTTGAGCTTAATCTCTCAGACTAGTATTTGGTCGCGCTGAATGAAGCACTTGACCCTAAGAGTCTTGATGATACTAATTTGGACAAGAAGGTGAAAGAGGTCATCTATGATCTGGAATCACCTTAACTTGTATCGACACGTAGACCAAAGCTCGCTCTACCAACTTTCAAGAAACTCACTGCTTCCATCATCCAACCACTAGAGCTTGAACTCAAAAGCCTTCCAAGTCACCTCAAGTATGGTTTCTTGGGGGATAATGATACACTCCTAGTGATCATTTCTAGTAAACTGAGTGCCCGATGAAGAGAAACAATTGATCTCATTACTCCAGTAACATAAGGAGGCAATTGGATGGACTATAGCCGACATCAAGGGGATTAGTCCTTCCACTTGCATGCATAAGATCAAGCTGGAAGAGAACGACAAGACTTGCCGCCAACCTCAAAGGTGACTCAATCCTACCATGATGGAAGTGGTAAAGAAAGAAGTGATTAAGCTCATGGAGGCTAACCTCATTTACCCCATCTCTGACAGTGAGTGGGTTAGCCCGGTACAAGTTATTCCTAAGAAGACAGGGCATTGGATTTTAACGATCCTTCTAATGAAATGTTGATAAGAGCTATATAATGCATTCTCTTGTAGGTGTTATCCATCAAAGGTGTTCCTACTACTGCAGAGTTGAGTTTGGCCAAAGTTTGGAGACCTAGTCTGCCCTTAGGGACCCGTACGGGTGCTGCCTGGTGGTACGGATCCACTGGTGTACCCATACGGGTCATTCCTTCCGTACACCTGGGGGGGACCTATATAGGTGGCCCCCTACCTATATGGGTCCTCTTGTTGCCTAAACAGGCTCTTTTGGAAGGGAATCCTTTCCTATTTTGGGAAAAGGCAGGCAATGAACGCAATTTATTACGTTTAGACCTCTTTCCCCCTATAAATAGGGCCCTTTTCTTCACGCATCACACACAAAATTCATAATACAACATGGTAAGTATACTATACATAAATTCTAGTAGTTTCCATAGGGATAGAAAGGTTGTAGTTGAGGTATAGGAGGTATAAAATAGGGAGAAAACCCATCCTTTGAGGTTTTGTCCACATTTTATTCATTCCTATCTTCGTTTATTAGGATTTAGGGGAGGTTTTGTCCACATAAACACTTGCCCAAATAGTCTTGTTTCATCTACTTTGGCTAGACTCTCCAAACAATAAAGGGATCGCCTCAAAGTGGATTCACGCCGCAAAGGTAACGCTCCTGAGTTTCAAAGAGACTCACATTTCAGTTATTTTATTATTGTTTTTCTCTACCTCCTATACTATATCTGCTCTTTTTATTTCCTGTTTCGGGTCTAGTCCTCACCTATATGAGCCTTGTTGGCACGTTGTGTCCTTGGGGATATTAAATTGGTGCGCCATACTCATACAGAAGGAAATCCCATTTTTAATTTATTTTTCATCCATTAATCTGCGCATTAAATCTGAATAAAGCTCCTGTCTACCCATACGGGTACACCATACCCGTACCGGTCCTCCCTGGTAGTCGTATGGGTCCTACCCACATGTACGGGTACCAGCCCCAGGCAGAATCTAGAATTCCTTTTAATTCAGTTTAAAATCAATCTAACTCACCATTTGCCATGCGATCATTTTCACTAATAATCTGGTAAATCAACCCACAAAAGTTAAAATGTGTTTTCATAACAAAATATGTTGAAGACTCGTTATTTCTCTCCGATCCTAGAAGCACCCCGGGCACTATAAACGGTGCTAATCTTTGTGGATGCACGGGAATTTATTTTTATTTTTTTTATAACTTGGAACAAATGTATAAGTTCTCTTGCAATTCCCCCTTTTTCCGCCAGTTGTAATTTTTATTCCCTCATTTATTGTTTGTGCTTTATTGTAATTTGTAAACACATGTAACGAGTGTGAAAGAGTGTAGAAAAATAGGATTTCTGTGATAATTCCTCAAATGATGAAAACAAAAACTGTTTTACGCGGTGAATGTAATTTTAAATCAATTAAATGAGAAATAAGTGACTCATTCAATACCCAACTCTCTTATCCAATAGGTATGAGTCTCCCACCCAATGGGAACCGTACTAAAACTCTTTCCTAAGTAGACAACTTGGGTGGCGACTCTATCATCTGCATCGAGATTTGGGTCTTGATTCTTTTATTCATTAAAATTGGCTATTTGTGCAAACTTAAACTAAAAAGTTTTTGTCACGCCTAAATCCAACCAACCCCCTGGTAGGCCTCGCCTCTCATATAGGCGCCAATGGAGACCTACAAATCATCGATACCTCACAGTGGCGACTTTGCTGGGGATATAATCTTTTAACTTGCAAAATTTTGGTTTGTTTTAAAAGCTTAAAATATTAAGATGAGCACCGAAAATCATTTGCTTGATTCAACCCATTTTCTTTTTCATCATTTGGGAAAATTATCAGACTTTATCTTCCCACCTCATTCTCTCTTTGGTTAGATATGCTCTTCTTCTAGTGCTAGATTAAAGTGCCCTATTATTTCCATGAAAATTATGAAAGTGCCACCTATGCCCGGTAGGAATTGGGGACACTCTAGTAGGTGGAGCACTTATTGCTATCTCACTCTAAAAGAGGCTTGATACGGTAGGAACCTTCTACATCAAACTTCTGATATGTCCTTATGCCATTCTTATCGAAAGCCTTAGAATTTTACTTCTAGGTACCCCTTTCTATGTAAGATTAGACTAAGGAAGAATACCCTTAGAACTGGTAGGAGAAATAAGGACTGAATCGACCACATTCCCCTGTAATTAACCCAGCCATGCATCATTATAATTTGTGCATGCATAACGCATTCCATGCATGTACTAATCTTTTGGTTACCACCTCAGTTCAAGATTCAACAAGTTTCCTCCCTCTTATGCTCATCCATGGCTCAAGTCAGTCGGTCTATTCAGTCAGCAAACCTAATGCTCCTCATAACCAATAGTGGGTCCCATCTGCTTTGTCAAGAGGCCATATTGCAAGTTCACCGTAGCAAGGATCTGAGTCAGTTACCCAACTTTGTGGTTATGCCAAAGGGGTAAATCCTCCCTTATTTCATGGGTTGACCCCATGGTATGACTCTCGAAGAGACAACTCACCTTAGGGTACTCCTCTTTTGAGCCTTTTCAAGAAGTTGAAGAAGTACAAGTTGATTGATCATCTCTGACTATATGTCCAACCAAAGCCTGAGGAGAGGGATAATTTCTCCGTGTATCATGTTAGTTCTGGTCACCCAACTTAAGTATGTGAGGATCTCCTCAAAGCCATCACGGTACTCATTGATATAGGCAAAGTTTGTGAACCCCGGAGAAGAGGGGAGCAAGTAGACATGATCAATTCATGATTAGAAGAAGATGAGGTCTAGAAGCGCATCATGGAAGCCAAGAAAGCAAGTTACGAACCATCCATACTTGACCATATAGCAACCAGGCAATGGAGTGGGGAACCTGTCCATGATTACTTAAGAAATGGTTGACAGTCTTGGTAGCCATTAAGAGGAAACCTCATGAGAAAGAATTAGCTGATCGATTCATCTTTGGGTTATCTCTTCACCTCCGTAAGATGACATTTGTTGAATCTTACAAGACCATTTCTGAGAGTTATGAAGTCGCTACAGAAGTAGAAACACGTTTCAAGAAAATGGAAGACAACGACCCATCAAAGATTGAAGTGGACAAAGCTATAGATACCCTCACTACTTCGATATATACCATATTATGTTTGGGGGATAAGAAGAAGACGCCTATTTAGGAAGCCTTGAAGAATCTGGCCCAAGTTATAAGAGAAACCATAGACGACGTGTAGACAAAGAAGCAGTTGCAAGATCTGGATTGCGACCTGACTCATATATTGATGAGCGACCAAGAAGACCCTCCGCTTATGGAGGGTGATAATGTAATAATATATAATGAAAATGATGTAGCCTTTATTCACCCTGATAATAATGATAATGATTTTTCTTACTTATTTGATATTTCGCCTGATGGCACTATGCATTCATCTGACCATATGCATAACATTTTTAGCATTCATGATACTTCATTGCATGACATTAATTTGGGAACTAAGGAAAATCCAAAAATGGTAACAATATCCAATGACTTAACTCCTATAAAAAAAGAGAGATGATAAAAGTACTTAGAAAACATGTTAGCTCTTTCACCTGGTCCTACGAGGACATGCCCGAGGTAGATTGCCAAATCGCTGCCCAACCGACCTCAGGTTCAAACCAGTCAAGCAAAAGTTAAGAAGACTGCGTCCAGAATGGGAAGATAAAATTAAATCTGAAGTTGTTAGATTATTAGAGGCCAAATTCATCAAAGTAATTGAGTATCCGACATGGTTAGCAAACGTTGTCCCAGTCCCCAAGAAAGATGGAAAAGTTAGAATGAGTGTTGACTTTTGCGATTTCAATAAGGCCTCCCCAAAAGATGATTTCCCATTGCCTCACATTGATGTACTGGTAGATAGTGCTGCCAGAGATGCAATGTACTCATTCTTAGATGGGTTTTCTGGGTACAATCAGATCTTAATGGACATCATCGACAAAGTCAAGACAGCCTTCATCATAGAATGAGGGGTGTATTATTATAAGGTAATGCCTTTTGGGTTGAAGAATGCAAGGGCAACTTATCAGAGAGCCGTGACAGCTTTACTACATGACATGATCCACAAAGAGGTTGAGGTTTATATAGATGATATGTTAGTAAAGTCAAACACCAGGGAAGAGCACTCCAAAGAAGTGTGTATTTGGGGTAACTTTTGGGAAGCTTCTAGACCTTATCGTCAGTCAACGGGGCATCGAGGTTGACCCTGATAAAGTTAAACCCATTCAACAAATGCCTATTCCTAGAACTAAAAGGGAAGTCAAGGTGATGGGTGATTCCACACTAGTAATAAAGCATGTTGTAGGGGAATGGGAAATCAGAGAAGAGTCACGCAAGCTATATGTTTAAGCAGTCTGGGACTTGTCAGCACAGTTTAGTCAATGCTTCTTCTAATATATACTAAGGGATGAGAATCAGATGGCTAATTCTTTGGATACCTTAGCCTCAATGTAGGAGGAAGAAGAGGCACAACCCATCCGTCCGCTCATAATAGAAACAACTCATTCTTCATTTCATGAGAAGATTCGAGTAATGACCATTGAAGAGTAGAAGGTTTGTTGGTACGACAATATCAAAAGGATCCTGAAAGAAGGGAAGTGTCCCAAAGGGTCATCAAGTTCAGATTATCTAACTCTCAAAAGGTTAGCAACACAATTCAGACCAGTTAACGAGGATCTCTTCAAGAGGACGGCTGAAGGATTATTATTGAGATGTTTAATAGAAGAGGAAGCCGAAAGGGTAATGCTCAGGTACATTCAAGGGATTATGGCCTCGTATTTGAACGGGATGGCTTTAGCTAGAAAAATTCAGAGAATGGGGTACTTCTGCACTATAATGAATGCCAACTGCGTCCACAAGGTCAAGAAATGTCATGAGTGCTAGATTCATGGGGATATACAGCATTTACCCCCGTCTGAACTTCACAATTTCTCTACTCCTTATCCATTCTTGGCGTGGGGGATAGATATAATCGGTGAAATTCGGCTATCATCAACCAATGGGCATCAATTCATCATAGTCGCAGTTGATTATTTTTCAAAATGGGTAGAGGCCGAATCCTACACCAGTATCACTACCAAAAAAATGGCCAAGTTCATAGAAAGCATATTTTTGCTCGGTATGGGGTCCTGCATCATGTGGTATCCGATAATGGGGTTCAATTTCAGGGGGCCACAATGGAATTATTTGATAAGTTCAATATCGAGCATCACAGATCTTCTCCATATAGGCCATAAGGTAACGGGACAGTAAAGGCTGCCAATAAGTCAATCAAGAGGATTTTGTCCAAAATAGTAGCTATCTACAGGGACTAGGCTGATAAACTTCCTTTTGCGATTCAGGGGTATAGAACTAGTATAAGAACTCCCACTGATTAGATACCTTTCTCTTTGGTATATAGAATGGAAGCTCCGTTGCCAGTTGAAATAGAAGTAAGATCTCTATGAGTGGCACTCAAAGCTCAATCAAAAGAGTCAGATTGGGAAAGAGCTAGATATAAGCAATTAAATGCAATAGATGAAAAGCGACTCAAAGCACTTGACCATCTACAGATGTACCAATAGCGTATGGCTCGAGCTTACAACAACAGAGTCAAATACTAGAAACAACCTCTCAAAGTAGGTGATCTGGTTCTCAAGCAGCTACGTCAAGTCATCACTGACATTAGGGGCAAGTTCAGGCCTAATTGGAAAGGACCATTTATAGTTAAGAAAGTCCTTGGCAAAGGAGGAATCAAGCTTATGGATATGGATGGAAATGAGTTCGTGAATCCAATAAATCAAGATAGGCTCAAGCATTATCATGTATAGATCAAAAGAATTAAATCATAAAAAACAGCACAAAGAATAAAAGAAATAAAGAATAAATCACTCGTTAAGTGGTCCTATACTGCTCGAGCAAAAATTAGGGTGCAGCCCACTGATCGGTATTTTACAAACCGATTAGGCAAAAGTTAGGGCACTCCAATGCAAATAAAGCACGCTAAGTTGAAAACCTGAAAAGAGCGGCTTAGGCAAAAGTAAGGGCATTGAGAGAAAAACATCAGTTGATTTCTGGAAAACTATAAAAGACTAGTAGGCAGTAGGGGTTAACCATTGGAAATTGTTACCATTGCTTATGTACTCCAATTAATCTCATCAATGAACATGTTGTGATTTTGCTAAAAATCTTGGTCTTATGAATGCATGCATGTCTTTAGGTGAAATAATCGCAGGTGTGCGAACATCAATTTTTCTCTACATGTTGTGCATCATTGTTATTCCTTTCCTTGTACATGTAATCCAACAAAGATAAAAGCACCAATAAAATCAGGCATATGCAACTGGATTGAGCTGTCAAGGATAATTCAAGCAAAAATTAAGACAGTCTGATGGATTGAAAACCCACAAGGGTCGTCCAGGCAAAAGTTAAGATGAATCAAAAGGAAAACAAAAAGCCTGCGGGTCAAAAACCCGAAAGGGCGGTCTGAGTAAAAATTAACGTAAAGAAAAAAGTAAAGCCTGCTGGATTGAAAACCCAAAAGGATGGTCCAGGCAAAAGTTAAGGCGGAAAAGAAAGAAAAAGCTTGCTATATTGAAAACCTAAAAGGGTGCTCTAGGTAGAAGTTAAAGCTAAAAAGAAAAAGTCTGCTGGACTGAGCCATCAAGGACAGTTCAGGCAAAAATTAGGACAAAAAGAAATAAAAATAAATATTTGATAGGTCATCTCACATTGAATGGCCTATGCAAAAGTTAGAGCATCACTCGGTGCCCTCGCTACAAAGTCACTGGATAGAAGTAATTCAGGTTTACAAAGCAGCGATACTCAATGATCTCCGTTCAGAAAAAGAAAAATTAGCATGCATAAAAGTTAAATGTTAAAAGTACTAATAAGTTTACATTGAAAATAAGCCACGCAGGGTCTAAAAGTATTAACAGTTCAGAAAGTAATAAAAGCGTATCATAATCTAAGCTATCGGGGGATCCTATCCTTGGTAAACCTCTGGAGCCAGATCTTGTGTATCCGCTAGCAGATAATACATACCTATAGTCATATGATCCTTGGCTTGACCAATGCTAGCAGCTGGCTGGGTAGGGGCCCTAGTCACTGATGTCCCTACAATAGCCCTAACAACATAAGCTCCCTCAACATACTGATCTCCGCCCCTATGAGTCACTTGATATGTAGAAAGATCATCCTCGGACTCAGCATTAGATGGATCTAGTGTCTGTATATCCTCAGTCATCCCTGCCAACTGACCTCTCAACATCTCAATCTCGGCCCTCGCCCGAGTAGTCTCAGCCCTAGCTTGGTCAGCCTCAGCAGTGGCTGCCCGCAACTGCTCCTCTAAGAATCTGGCACTCTCCTTAGAAGCATCCTAGTCCCTTACAGATTTGCTGCGCTCCATGGCCAGCAGAGTCTATAATAGAATCATAAGATTAGTACACATACATGAATGTCATAGCATGCATCATGCATAGTTTGCTAAATTTTGTAGGTAAAACTTATCAAGACTAGCGCATCCTAGGCCAGTAGCAGATCCCACACTGAGAAGTAGCCCCTGGCAATCCTCTCAGCCTTGAAAATGGTCACCTAAAAGGAAAAGGTCACATCAGGATAGGACATTCTAAGCAATCACAATAATGGACAAGGTTAAAAGCAAGGGATTCCTTACGTGGGTAGAGCTAGATGGAGTAAAACTAATGGGCTGGACCGACTCCTTGAGCTCCTTAACAGCTCGCTTCCCTGAATGGTCGAGGAGCCAGAAGAAAGTATCTAGCTCAGCTCAGAGGACTCCCTCTTTCACGGACCTAGAAGCGCGAGACCGCTTTGCCGGCGGCTCAGGGGCAGTAGCAATAGTGGCGGCAAGCCTCTTCCATGTAGAAGCGGAAGCCTATAGTAATAAAGGATCAGACTCAGGATCACAATCAATTTCAGGAAACAACAAGGTATTCATAAGGGTTAAGTTAAGAGAATATTGTGAGCCTAGGCTTTTTGGTGACCCTCGAAACAATGATGACTTTTTGCTCTAACCTTTTATGGTCTAGTTGTTCCATTATTTTAGAATCAAATTACATTTGGCAAGTGCTTTGTTAACGATTTTGAAATCTTTGACCCCGGTTAAAAAATAGTTGAATTGCGTTTAAAATGTTAATAGTTTCCTTTCCCCTCACGCGCAGTAATTTGTTTTATAGTTTTTTCCTTAAAATCTAGACATTTTCAATGAGTCTCATTTGCATCATTGGATTCTTTGCTCTCTGAGCTTTCCAGAATGTCAAGAATTGCCCCGATCGGATGCTCGTAGTATAGGTTGTTCGCGTTTCGGGCCCGACCCTCGCTGGGCCCCTTTGGCCTTTCCCCCTAGTGCCCCCAATCCGGCGGCGGCGGCCTGCGCTGCCGCGTGGTCCACGCGCCGATACCATCACATGAAGCGGCCTAGATTGGGCTGAGTCATGTGATGCAGTGTGGGCTGGGCTGCGTCACGTGATGCGGCCCATCGCATCATATGATGCTTCGTGCAGGGTTTCTACAGTTGGCGTTTTTCGGGTTTTCTTGGCCACCAAGTCGAGTTTTGGGATTTTTTCCGTCAAATTTTGACATTTGGGGGATTAATTCAGAAATTTTGCACTTGGGAAGTCTATAAAAACCCATTAAAATTCTAATTGAGGGACTTTTGGCTGATTTTCAATAGAATTAAAACTCTTAGAATTTTCTAAGTTTTAGGGAGTAAGAGCTTAATAATATGGTGAAATCTCAACCAACACACTTGGTTCTTGGTTTCTAAATCTTATTAGGCTTAATCTCTTAGGTTAAATCACTAAAATCTATTAGAAATCTTAGGTAAAAATTGGTTTAAATAGGATTTAGGGATGTCTCAAATCCATCATAAAGCTTGCCAAGCGTCCGGTTTGAGTCACGAGAGTGGATTCACGACCTTTGGGTAATTTTCTGAGTTCCAATCTATTTCTTTTTGTTATTTAGTTTTGCTACTGTGTTTATGGTTGTTTTTCCTGGCATTTGGCCCTTTTTCTTCGTCTTTCTTGTGATTTTCTACCAAAACTTCGGCTGACTATTCCGGCCAACGTCAGGCCAAATGAACGTCACCTAGGCCACCTCGCTGAGTCGGCCTACGGGTCGCTCAAGCGGCCAATTGTTGTTTTGTAGGATTTTCTGGGTTCTTTTTCCCCCCAAACTAAAAAACCAAAGTCATCTAAGCATTTTAAGTCCGAATCTACTGTAACAATGTAGGAAACGACTTGAAATTTCA
This sequence comes from Euphorbia pulcherrima, assembly GCA_947683365.1. Lineage (NCBI taxonomy): Eukaryota > Viridiplantae > Streptophyta > Magnoliopsida > Malpighiales > Euphorbiaceae > Euphorbia > Euphorbia pulcherrima. The sequence continues at coordinate 44,104,633 of CANTUS010000015.1, forward strand.
ATAATCTTGGATTTTCAGGCTCAAAAATGGCGATTCCGGCTTGTTTAGAAACTTTTTCCGGCAGGCCACTTCAGTGGGATGAAGGCCGACTGAGTGTCATCTAGGCCACTTCGTTGAGTCGGCCTACCATGTCACTGAGTTTGCCTACCACCTCACTGAGTCAGCCTATCGGTAAAAATGTCCTAATGATCCCTGTTTGCTTTATTCTGTTGTTTTTGGCCTTGTTTCTGTTGTTTTTGGCCCTATTTTATCATTTTAATGCGTTTTCAGTCCCGATTTTTACCCGAAAAAACTCTAAAAATGACTAATAATCTGAAATTAATTAAATTAATTTTTATAGCTGCTGGAAATTATTTTATCTATTGCTTAATGGGTTAAATGACTATTTAATGGCTTAAAATGGTGTTTTTAACTAAATAAATCTAAATAGATCGTTTTCCACCAACTAAAAATTCCAAAAATATTCTGGAAATACTAAATCTAATTTTAGGATGTTTAGTTGATTTATTTCACCTTTTTGGGTTGTTAGATAGTTAATTAACACCCAAAAATTATGTTTTTGTCCCGAAAAATCCAAAAATATGTTTTCTTCATGCTATTTGTTTATTTTCTACACTTGTTTATTGATGCTTTATTTATGATTATTCCCGTATATCTATTGCCTCGTTTGGAGCCGGGCCCAAGTCGGTAAGCTCGGTTAAAATCCGGTTTCGCCCCGTTTATTTATTTATCGCTTTATTTATTTTCTCGCATTAGAAAAATGTATAGGTATTTGCAAAGCCCTGTAATAATTTTTATTTACTTGCTTTATTTATTTATCGCTTTTCGTGTGATGAATGGTATATAAACCGAAAACACCAAACAATAATTGGATTAAATCGCATAAGAACTAAGGTCACGTTTATTAAAATATAATCGGCTTGATTTAAAAATTGAAAAGTAAACAACATCATCCAAACTTAGAATCTTTATTTTAAGGTACGGTCCAACCACCCGATGGGAATATCGTACCCAAATTTCCAGTTGAGCTTAACCTGGTGGTGACTCTATCTTAAAATACGAGATTCTAAGTCTCGTATCCCTCAACACTTAAATCGGACTAAATTTTAACTTCAACATTCATTATCCATTTTCATCATGCTAAAATAAGGACTATCCCTTAGCACACTTCACAGTGCTCGTTGCTTCTTCGCCCCATGCCAAAGGGCATTAAAGCTTACCTTGCGAGTGGGGGATTTGGGTCGCTAGCTCACAGTGGAGACTCTGCTGGGAATTTTCCTTTTTACTTAAAATTGAAAATCGCTCTCGTTTTTCAAACTTTGGTTAAAGCATTTTGATGATGTGCCTAAATCATTTTTAAATACACACTTTATTTCTGATGTCTTTTAAATCCACCGCTTAGTTAGATTCTAAGTTTTAAGCTGCCATTTTATCACCCCCATGAAGCTCACTTGTATAACTCATGCCCGCAAGGAATTGGGGATATTTGTGGGTCAAACACTCGTTTCAACTAATGTGTAATTCCCGCAGTCGCACTCATTTGAAGAGTGGTTAAGTTACACGAAATCAAGGTAGACGAGATCCTTCTACAGTGTCATTTGCAACACCAGCAGTTTGAGACTATGAACCGCAATAAAAATAGCCATAGTAACTTCCCTTTAGGCTCACCGGAACAATTTTAGATTTAGGTTACATACTCTCTTGCCATTTCCTAGCGCTAGAGTTAACCCCAGACTACAAATTGGCATTACGCGGGAGTCATAAGGTTAGAAGAGGTTTATTTGCTTTCATGTGCTACTTGTGTTGTGCTCATTCATGCAAAGCTCAAGTATAGGCCGCCTGTGGCTGATCTTTATTTTTCAGTTTTTCGCTTACCTCTACTCTCCCCTCGCTTGAAGGGGGAATTTCATAAAATGCCTGAGATCGTTTGAGTCTCAATGACCTGTACCTAGTTCGCTAGGCATAGCGAGGAATTTGTATGTCTCACGTACTTTGGGGTTAAGCTTCATATCATAAGCCATTCTGCTCTCTACCTCTCTAAACCACCCGTATGTATAGCATTCATCACTCAAATATTTATGTTATCATCCATCTCATTCATGGTTCAATTCGGGCTGATTATCTTCTGATTTAATCAGTTAGGTTAAGACATCCCGACCGCCAATGCCCTCTTTGATTGCTACTCGATCGTCGTTTAGTTCACCGTTCAGTGTCAGAATCAGTTATTACTACCATGCCTGACATTCCTCCATCTAGTGGGTTTTTGACTGAGGGCACTCCTCCGCTTATCTCTTCTCCACCGATTGATCAGGGGCAATCTTAGTTAGGTTCATAGTTGGCTAATGCTATAGCTATGTTCCTCCAATTAGACATATTTTAGGCCACTATTCAAGAGCAGGTTTGATCCACTCCCAAGGAGGAAAGAGAGTCTCAGAGGCCAACAGGGCCTATTTTTCAAGCTTCGAGATAGATAGTTCAATGTCCACCAGTTCAGAATTAGTTTCTAGTACCGCCGCTTCTGCCTATTCATCCCGTCCAGTAAAGCCAATTTCAGTTTGGTTAGAGCTCTTCTCAGCCATCCTTATCATTTGCTCCACCAGCCTTTGGTTTTTCTCCCCCTGTGCACTTAAGGCCTGCTCTCCAGTCTCCTATTCTCCCCGCTTTCTCAGAGGGATTTACTCCTCTTATGACAGTCCCCTCGAGTGGCTTTGTTGCTCCTCCGGTGGAGCTGACTATTTTCACACCCCATAGCTTTGTGGTCACTCCCTACGAGGCCACTCACTCTCAGAATCCTTTCTCTCGCCCTCAGGTCGAAACCTCAACTCCTCCACCTTTCCAGTTCTGGTCATCTCCATGCGACCAGGTCACGCAGCCTCCGGGCATGATGCCCGAAATGGCGGATTTCTTCAGGCAATTTTTGAATAGGGACGAGGATAAGGAAGAACTAAGAGATGATGATTGAGCGCCTAAAAAATTTCTCAATGCCCCGAATGGAGGCTTATTCAGGCGAAGGACCCCCCAAGTCCCATATAGTGATGTATGAGTAGATCATGCGTGTCCAAAAGATTGGGGATAAAATGTTGGCTAAATTATTCCTGTGTACCCTTTCAAGCTCTGCTCTCGAGTGGTACAATACTCTTCTAAAGTCCACAATCCTGGATTGGAAACTCCTATCTGAAGCTTTGGTTTCCCACTATGGATTTAATTCCATAATGGAGACTACCATTCAGCATCTTGAGGTAGTCTAGCAATAGCCAGGTGAATCCTTTAAGTCGTATTTCAACAGATGGATGGCCACTCAGGTTCTGTTAAAGCAAAAGCTCAGCCTAAAAGAAATGATCCCAAAGTTGCTTAACGGGGCTCTCTTGATGCTCCGAAAAGAAATGGAGATCGACTCTTTTGAGTCATATCAGAAAGTTTTTGAAAAAGCTGAAAAAATCGAGCACCAGAAGGAGGAAGACTAGGCTAAAAAGTTGAGTGGGAATATACCGTGGTTCAAAAAGAATAAATCAAGTGAAATTACACCAGCTCCTACTAAGGGTAAGTAGCCTACAGTGCAAACCGTGGCTCAAGAAGAAGTATCAATAGTTTAGGTCTCTCCCCCTTCTCAGCAACCGTTTGTGTCCCCGTGGAAGTTACCCTTCGGTGTCATTTTTTCTAAGATGTATGAAGCGGGCCAGTTAAAGCCTCTTTGCGATGTCTGGGCTCCTCGATCGGATGAAAAGGGGAATTTCTGCAAGTTTCATGTGCAAAAGGGGCATCAAACTGGTTAATGTAAGGCTCTAGCTTCCACTATTGCTCGTATGGTCAAAGAAGGAAAAATGGTTGAGCCGGCCAGGAAATCGAGCGCTATGGAAAACCTTTTCTATATTTTGGAGGCAAGGTCTCTATGATCAGTTCTGGAATTAAGGAAGAGTATGTTTTGGAAATGATATCCGAGGATTCGTAATGGTTATCGGCTCTGGTCTTCCTTTGGGCTTTGTATTTGATATGATCTCACAGTCTAATCCTATGGTAAGCTCTATGGAAATTGTAGAAATAGGGCAAGAAGAGGGGACCAAAACCGAAGATGTGGAAATGGTCAAAACGGCGTTGTTCAATGTTGATGATTATGTTCTGAAGGGAGAGTATTCTGATGAAGAGTTTTATGCTTTCAATATGGATGAGTATGAGCTTCGAGATTCGTCATTAGTATATGAGGAGCCACCAAATCCGTTTGAAACCCCAGTGATAAAAAGCGTATCGATTGATGGGATTCTGCATGTCACCCATAGCGGTCGAGTGTACCAGCCTAAGGACAACCGTCTCCACATTGAGAATGATCCAATCCCGAACCTCATCAAGAATGTAGCTAAGCCATTGGCACTATCTCCTCAGGTTAAAGCGAGTCCTAATATTGATCCTCTCATTACTTAATTAAAGACGACTCAAGCCCATTTCAGCATTTGGCAATTAGTTCTTGGTTTTGATGATTACCGTCGAGCTCTAATTAAGAGGCTTCTAGAGCTTAAAGCAAAGCCTACTACTTCTATTATAGAGATGTACAACATGATAGGAAAAGGAATACCGCTCCCGAGAGGGGATGATCCGATAATGTTCTCTAATCAAGACCTTCTACATGAGGGGTACTCTCATAATTGATCCTTATTCATCCATGCCCAGGTCCTCGATAGAATTATCCCATGCATTATGGTTTATGATGGTTCCTCTGTGAATCTGTGTCCTCTAAAAGTTCTTCATCATCTAGGTTTATGCGGGGAAATGCTCAACACTATCATTTGTGCCTATGATGATTCGAAGAGGGATATGATTGTGGTTTTTGAAGCCGAAGTGACTATGAGGGACATTTCTACTAAGTTTCAGTTTACTGTCATTGATATTCCCATCACCTATTCCTTGCTCTTAGGCCAACCCTGGCTTTACTCTGTAGGAGCTATCTCATCGACACTCCATTAAAAGATCAAAGTCGTGGGGAGAGACAGAAAGATTAAGGTATTTAAAGCTGATCATGCCTCGATCATGGCCATTATGAAAGTTGAGGAGGAGACCGGATTTTGAATGGCTGTTATTAGTAATGAAAAACCTAAGGCCCCTTGCTATGAGCGCTACTCACCAGTAGCGAGGAAGTTGATGAAGAAGCATGGCCATAAACCGGGTCACTGTTTAGGCAAGCACCTTGGGGGAATTGTCGATCCTCTTCCAATCAAGAAGTACCCCAAGCGATCTGGTTTTTGGTATGCTGCAAAGAAGATTTACTGGCGTGTTCATCCATGCTACTATAACATGGTGACTATGAGGTTTAAGGGAAGGGTGTCTATAAATGAGAATCTGAGCCTATTGAGCATGATGGTCAAGTCTGGCCGGGTTTTGAGATCTTCAAGGATGTGTATGACTTCAAGAAGAATTGCTTTATTGAGAAGGGGGAGAGCCTGATTGAGCCGATATCTGCTGTTGCATCCGATGAGAAAGACAAGGGAAAGCTATTTTCTGATTCAGATGATGAAAAGCCTATGGATCCAGAGATTGAAGATGCAGTGGCTGCTATATCTAAGGCCATGTCTGTTCTGCTTAGGAAGAAGTGGAAGAAGAATGATGAAGCCAATCCTCTAGCCGAAGCTGTGAAGAAGCTAGCTGGATCTGTTGCTATTGAAGAAGGTATGTTGTCCGCCGATTAAGTGAAAGCCCTAGATCACGATCTAGACGACCTGCTTATGGAACCTATCAAGGGTGTCAACTCTACTGATGCCGCTGCTCAAAGTGGAGGATGACTCTATCTATGATGATGTAACTTTTAATATTTCTAGTGTGTTTTATGAGAACAATGTAGCCTATAAGGCCTTTAATTCAATGAAAGGTTCTGATTTTGCTTATTTGTTTGATGTTTCGCCCGACGGGCCCATGCATTCACTTAATCATAAGCATAATGTGTTCAGTATTCATGACGTTTCTTTAACTGAAATAAACTTGAGTACAGATGATAACCCTAAAATGGTAACCCTTTATAACGACTTAGCCCTTGAGATAAAAAGTGAGATAATTAAAGTACTAAAAGATCATGTTAATGCTTTTGCTTGGTCGCATATGGACATGCCTGGTGTCGATCGCCATATTGCTGAGCATTGCATTCCAACCGATCCTAGATTCCATCCTGTCAAGCAAAAATTCCAAAGAATGAGACCCAAGTGGGTCGATAATGTTAGAGTAGAGGTTGCTATCATGATTGAGGCTAAGCATGTCAAAGTCGTCGAATATCCGACTTGGTTATCCAACATTGTCCCAGTTCCAAAGAAGGATGGAAGGGTAAGGGTTTGTGTAAAATACTGGGATCTAAACAAAGCTTTGCCAAAGAACGACTTCCCCCTGCCTCACATCGATGTGCTAATCGACAGCACTGCTAGGGCCACAATGTACTCATTCATGGATGGGTTCTCAGGGTATAATCAGATTCTGTTGGATGTAATTGATAAGGTTAAGATAGCTTTCATCACTGAATAGGGAGTATCCTATTATCAGGTTATACCATTTAGTCTGAAGAATGCCAGAGTGATCTATCAGCGCACTGTCACCACTCTCTTGCATGACATGATCCACAAGGAGGTAGAGGTCTATGTGGATGACATGTTGGTTAAGTCTGCTACCAGAGAATAGCACCCCGCCAGTTTGGATAAGTTTATGACTCGCATTGAGAAGTATAACTTACGCCTTAATCCAAAGAAGTGCATATTTGGGGTTACATCGGGAAAGCTTTTAGGTTATGTGGTTAGTCAAAGGGGGATTGAAATGGATCCGGATAAGATTAAAGCAATCAGGGATATGCCTGCTCTGAAGACAGAAAAAGAAGTCCAGTCTTTCCTTGGTTCCATCCAATATATTAGCAGGTTCATTTCTCGCCTCACTACCATTTGTAAGCTAATATTTAAGCTGTTAAGGAAGCGTAAGCCGATTGTGTGGGATGAACATTGTCAGATCGCTTTCGACAAAATTAATGCCTACCTTCTTCACCCACCCATCCTTCGTCCGCCCACCCCAGGCAAGCCATTGATCTTGTACTTAGCAATCGACGACTCTGCTATAGGGGCAATGTTGGTTCAAGAAGATGACAGTAAGAAAGAGCATGCAGTGTACTACTTAAGTAAGAAGCTGTTGGATCTTGAAACTCATTATTCGATTGTCAAAAAGACATGTGCGACCATGGTTTGGTTAACTAGGAAGTTGCGCCACTACTTCCAACCATGCAAAGTTCAGGCCATTGCTAAGGTTGACCCAATGAAATATCTTTGTCAGTCGCTAACCTTATCCGGCAAGTTATCAAGATGGTTATTGTTGCTTTCGGAATTCAATATTGAGTATGTCACGATGAAAGTTATCAAAGGTAGAGCGATTGTAGAATTTTTGGCAAACCAAGCTCTTGACTCCGATTATGTCGAGAACTTGAACTTTCCCGATGAGCAATTAGCTATGATTGATGTCGCCAAGCCTATGTGGACTATATATTTCAATAATGCTGTGAACAGATTCGGAGCAGGCCTCGAAGTCATCTTATTCACACCCGACAATAAAGTTATCCCTCTGTCTAAGCATTTGGAGTTTCCCACTACCAATAATGGGGCCAAATACGAAGCTTGACTGTTTGGTCTTGAAGCCCTTTTGCTTGTAGGGGTAACCCATATTTCTGTGATTGGAGATTCGGCCTTGGTCATCCGTCAAGTCGTGGGAGATTGGGAAATCAAAGAAGAGTCTCATCGTCCTTATGTCAATGTCATTTGGGATTTATCAACTAAATTCGAGATGTGTCTCTATCAGCATGTCCGTTGAGATAAAAATTAGATGGCTGATTCATTAGCTACACTGGCTTCGATGTGGGAAGGTCCCCAGCGCCAACCCATCTGCCCTCTGATCTTAATTTCGTCGAACGTTCCCTACCATTTGTGCAACATTGCTCACATTCTCACCATCAGCGACGAGCCCTACTGGTATTTGGACATTGTGCAATTTGTCTGGAACGGTCAGTATTCTGATGGCGCTACCGACTCCGATCGTGCTACGCTCTGAAAGTTGGCCTTTCAGTTCAGGATTGTGAACTATGATCTCTTCAAGCATACTTCCGATGGTTTATTGATCCGGTGTCTGACTAAATCAGAAGCTCGTCGGGTTATGGGAGAGGTTCATGCGGGTGATTGTGGACTGCACATGAATGGCCTGGCCTTAGCTAAGAAAATTCAGCGGATGGGGAACTTCTGGTTAACTTTGATTATCGACTGTGTCTCCAAAGTTAAGAGATGTCACCAGTGTCAGATTTATGGAGATATTCAGCATCTTCCACCCACCGAACTTCACAGTTTATCTACACCTTGGCCATTCTCGGTGAAGGGGATAGATATAATTGGCGAGATTCGGTCGTTGTCAACTGATGGTCACCGCTTCATCATCGTGGCAGTGGATTATTTCTCAAAATGGGTGGAAGCCGAATCATACACCGGTATTACCGCCAAGAAGACGACCAAGTTTATTGAGAAGCACATTTTCGCTCGGTATGGTCTACCTCATCATATTATATCAGATAATGGGGTCCAGTTCCAAGGGACAACCATGGAGATAATTGAGAAGTATGGTGCAGAGCATCATAGATCTTCGCCCTACCATCCTCAGGCCAACAGTGCGGTGGAAGCAGCCAACAAGTCCGTTAAGAAAATCCTTTCTAAGACCATAGTTGGTTACCAAGATTGGGCCGATAAGTTACCATTCGCTCTTTGGGGATACCGAACAAGCTTTAAAACTCCCACAAGTCAAACCCCTTTTCCTTGGTTTATAGTATGGAAGTCGTTTTACCTATTAAAATTAAGATGAAGTCTTTAGGAGTGGTGCTCGAATCTAAGCTTGAAGAGACTGATTGGACAAAAGTAAGGTTTGAGCAGCTGAATACACTAGACGAGCAACGTCTGAAAGCCTTGGATAGCCTTTAAATGTATCAATAGCGTATGGCAAGAGCCTACAATAGTCGGGTCAAGCACCATATATGTCCTTTAAAAGCCGGTGACTTGGTCCTGAAGCAAGTAAAACCTTCCACCACCGATCCAAGGGGGAAGTTTTGACCAAATTAGGAAGGACCTTATATGATTAAGAAAGTTCTCGGTAAAGGCAGAATGAAAATCATGGATATAGATGGTAATGAGTTCATGAACCCTATCAATCAGGATCGGTTAAAGCGTTATCGTGTCTAAATCAAAAGAATCAAATCTAGAAAAGTGGCACATAAAAAAATAAATTAAATCAAATCACCTGGCGAGTGGTCCTTTACTACTCAGGCAAAAATTAAGGTTTATCCCACTGATTGGTATTCTGCAAACCAATCAGGCAAAAGTTAGGGTGCAAAAAATGACCTACTAGGCTGAAAACCCGAAAAGGGCGGCCTAGGCAAAAGTTAGGGTGAAAGTGAGGCATGAGAGTTTGTTGACTAGAAAACCTTCTTAAGCTAGCTAACACCAGAGATTAAGTCGGTAGAAATGGTTATCATCATTATGTACTCAAGCTTACTTCAATCAATGGAAATGCCACTTTTACTGAGCTCTTATGTTTATGTGCAAATGAATAAATTGGGCCCTAAAGGCAAAATATTGCAGATAAGTCGAGTATAGGATATCGCTTAACTCAAATTCTTGTGCGCCAAATAAAATGAAAATCATAAGAAATATGAAAAGGCATAAGTTTCGATAGGCTGAAAACATCTAGGACTATGCAGAAGCCGGAAGGTCCGCTGGATTGAAAGCCCGAAAAGGGCGGTCCAGGCAAAAGTGAGGACATAAAAGCAGCAAATAAAAGTCTGATGGGCCTAACACAATGTTCAGGCCTATGCAAAAGTAAAGACTAATAAAAGTAAAGATAGTACAATCATCAATCACCCAGAAGGCCCTGCACCCTTGTCATCATCATCATCATCGTCATAATCTGAGTCGAAAGCCTGAACCAGCTTTTCCTCTGCTGATAAAGTACTGAGTCCCGCCTGCCTGTGTCTCCACTCGAACCATGAGCGCAGGCGCTTCTTTCAACTCCATAATCTCCCATCCTATTGAAGCCACCCTCGATAGAATCCATCAGTAGTGATAGGGTCCAGTAGATCATAGTTTAAGGTCTCGTAGCTCGCTCGGCGGGCCCATACCTCTCTGGCATGGCCAAGAAGATGGACTGAGAACGGCCTAGCCTCAAAATCACCCAAGTGCAATGGGACCCTCTGTCATCGCCCCCACTATCGACACAAGCGATAAGGCGAGTAATGCTCAAAGTACCATAGCCTTACAAGCTGAACCTTGCCTCCACTAGTGTCCACCAGAACATCAAAAATCTCCCACCAGCGGTAGACCTAGTGAATGTCTGCATCCGATAGACCCTCCACGATTGCTATCCAATCGCTAGTTGTCAGGGCATCGTGGTCAGCAGTGATATAAGCCCAGCCATGATAATTCCTAGGCCCATAGCATCTCAGGTTGCCTCAAGGATCCTAGAGCAAAGCTAGTTTCTCTAAGAGCCAAACCTACAGATTCAGATTAAGATTCAAATTAAGATTTAGTTTCAGATTCAAATTCAAATTCAAATTCAAATTCAAATTCAAATTCAAATTCAGTTTCAGATTCAGATTCGGTTTCAGATTTAGTTTTAAATTTAAATTCAATTTAAGATTCAGTTTCAATTTCACTGTCAGTTTCAGGCTCAGATTCAGATTTAGTATCAGTTTTAGGTTTAGAATCAGTTAAGGGAATACCTATAGTATGAAGAAGTGGTCTCCGTTGCGATCAGGATCACCGGTAGATCTATCTAGATTGAATAGGGTCTCAGCTAACCCTAGAAATAATGGAGATATACCCACCGAGGCCTATCCAATGATCGAAACTAGCCGGAAAAGGGCAACGATGCCGACCCCATAGATAAACTCAGTCATAAGCAATAGAGCCACCATAAAAGGATAAGAAATATGCGAACTGGTAGTGGCTATAAACTAATTGACTACCCTACCAAGATCAAATCCCGGTGATCCAGGAATTCGAGAAAGGAAAGTAGTAGGGGCATCCAGGTTCCACAACCCAGTTAGCTAATCCTCAGCCCTAAAATGCACCTACGGTATAGCAAAGCGCTTCCCGCGAGTGCAGATCATCCGGAGAATAGCGTGATACTCCTCCACCATCGAGCAAAGCTCAAAGCCTGAGAAGCGGAATACATGGTCCATTGGGTCCCAATAAAGGAATGCTGCATAGAGGAAGGCCACGTTCACCAGCCTGCTAGCAATATATCAAAGACCCGCTAATCCGAAAACCTCCAGTATCTCCCAGTCAGAGCTCACTAAAGTGCGCAAAAATTACCTCAGCCTAGCATTGTGTGTCTCCATCAGTGATCTCTATCTACTAATTGCCTGTCAAATAAGGTTGCATTCATTAATTCGGATGATTATAAGAGTTAATTAGTTCATTCCTAGTCAAGCATCTATCGTGCCTAGCATTCATCTAGCGAGCAAGCAACGCAATCAAATAAGGAAATAAGTCAAGCATCACGCAATCAAATCATCCACAAGTTCACTAGTTCATCAACCAAAAAATAGAAATGCATAAGAGTAAGGGCTCATCCGAGGTGGCCCTCGGACCTCCCCTCTGAGGCACCAGGCCTCAAAGCTCCACCCATGCTAAATACAGGAGGAAAAGCTGGACCCATAGGCTGCATCCCCAGAAAGCTCATTGTCTCCAAAGTAGCCTAAAAGTAAGCAGACTGGCTTATATCGATCATAGTGACCTCAGTCTCGTCTCCCCCGTCGCTATGGCTGCCCTCATAAGCCTCAGCCTCCCTCTCTAATTGGTCTCACTGCTCCTCCACCCTCTTAACATAGCTCCTCAGCGTCTCCATCTCTCGTAGTCTGCTGCCTCCCGAGCTAGCCAACCCTCATAAGCTGTCCTCTCTCGATCTAACTGACTCCAGTAATCCGAGTACTCGTGCTTAATCTGCATCCGTTCCTCTCGCTCACTCCGATACTTGTCTTGCTCTATCCCGACTAAGAGCTATAAATGTCAGTGATCAGCCCAATAATTCACGCATTCATAACATTCATGTATAAAACTAATAAATATCCTATATATTTTTCTTGTTTTGAATCTTAACAAGTTATAAGACAAAATCTTACCCAGCCTACGGAATCCTGTGCAAAGACCAAGTCCCTCATGCTAAAGCAACCTCGGGCCAAGCGCTCAGTCTCAGAGATGGGTACCTATGTAATCAAAAGCAGAACCAACCAATCACCATAGTTAGGCGACACTAGACTATAAGAATTGATAAAGTAATGCATGAGTTAGATTCTTACATGTGTGGTCTCCGGCAGGGCAAAGGTCAAAGATGTAGTATACTCCTCAGTGCACATGTGCTATCAAACTCTCAGGCGGGCCATCAGGCACAAAGAGGTATTCGGCTGGTTTACCAACACTTCCTCGACGAATCCTGATAAGAATGATCTCTGAGTAGGAGGAGCTGGCCCAGCGGAAACGGTCTCTGGATCGATCGTATACTGGTGTGTAGGCCCTATGTGTGTTCCTGAATTAAATAGAAAGGCTCCCCTCCCGTCTCTTTGGGTCCCCTAAAATCAAAAGGAAAGGCAAATCGATCAGTCAAGGCAGAATCAGAGTAATATAATGATTCCAGCATATATGGAGAAAAGTTGTCAGAAGTTTGAGAGGCGTACCCCTCGGCGCCCCTGCCTAGGGGCAGGTGGCTCGACGCCTGACCTGGCATTGCCAGAAAGCATCTTGCTTGGATCCATATCAACCATCTCATCATCAGCCTCAGAAGGGATGTCATCGGCGTCATCATCCACCCTGTCAAGTCCAGTGCTACCATCTGTCTGAATGCCATCATCACCGAACTCAAAGTTCTACACCACATCTTCTCAAGCCCTCCTGGGGCAAGAACGAATTAGTCACCTCAGATGAGCATTATAATCTCTGCAAACCGAGGCCACCCAAACCTGATCTCCTCATCTAAACCGAGTCTGATCATCTGACGACATAAGGTGAGGCCAAAAGATACCGATAGGTACATTAGGGGGGACCCTCCTCCGAGTAGTGGTGCTAGTCCTCCATCGGTGGACCCGCTCGCTAAAATACCACTCCAAGCTGAAGGGGGACTCCAATACAACGGTCCTTCGAACTTCCTTCACGTGCTGATAATTAGCCAACTTCTTCCAAGGCTTGGAAATGATCTGCCAAAGAAGAACAAAGAAAATCGCATCAGTTACCAATGTAAGTATTCTTGCTCTTTTATAAATATAGTTCCGAACTAATGTTTAAACTAAATGCGCAGAAAGTAAGGTTACCCAATGATGATTCGGCTGTCTTAAATACTCTCGGTACCAGCATGGTCCGCCCTCTCGATCAACATTTGACCAGCTAACCATCCATCGAGTAATGACATGTGACCCGGGAGGTGGCTGATCCTCCAAGTCAGGGGGACAGATAATCTGGTACTCCAAAGCCCACATCTGCAAGTGCAATAAGTAAAAAGCTCAGAAAGTATCAAAAAGCAAAAGTATATGTTAAAGATTTCAGTTAAAGGGGATTTATTACTAAAACCCATAGCTGCCCGGCCTTGAACTCGGCGACTTTCCCTCGCACCAAGCAGTCAAGGGCATAATAAATCTGGCCAAGAATGGCCCTCGGCTAGTTCCACATATTAAAGCTACTCAAATCCTTGAGGGCGTATAGTAACCTGAGTGAGGCCCTACTTGAGGAACAAAGAAAGAATAAGCATATCAGTACGGTCAAGAGGAATGACCAGAGGTACTGGTCAAAGCACTCCCCACTAAGGGCGGCCACTACGACCCAATGCTCATGCTGATCCGCGTATCTCAGCTTGCCATCAATCGGCATCAAAACCCCTAAAAGTGCCTATACCTGGGTGTAGGCCTTCGGCTCATGGCAAAAGTGATCAGGATAGACATCGAATACCATCGAGAAGCCCTCCCATCGCATCTCAGTCATAATGCATATATCGGATGGGGTGATCGTCATCTCACCGACCGAAAGATGAAATGTGTGTATAACCTCACTCCATTGCTCGACTAAGCACCCCTAGTATATCCAGGCTCATTGGACGGCCTAAAACGATCAGGGAATCTAGCATCTGCTCTAGCCCCATGCCTTGAATAGCCACGACCAGCGAGTTGTTGGCCGGGGCCTTTGATCTGATTCCAGCACTTGGCACATCTCTGTAATGATCCTATCGGCTTAAGACCATGTGGCTGCGAAAAATTAATGTCAAGCATTAGTACTAGCAGTTAAAGTGTGCAAAATCAGAAATAAATCAAGTTTTCAGTAGCTAGCCTATCTCAAATCTAATTTTGACTGCAAAATCGGACTCAACGCGAAAAACTGATCCGGATAGGCCCTTCAGTTTCCCCCGGAAGCATATGCCCCCTTGCTCCCGACCGCCGACAGTCGTCGCCGGTGACCGGTGGCCAGAGGCCGCCTCGACAAGGCCAGGCTGCCTCGCCGAGGTGGTAGGCCGCATCGGCAATGCAGCCCGGTGCAGTCGATGCTGCCTAGGCATCGGCGGCGGCTTGTCCCCGAAAAACCTGGTTTTCTGCCTTTTCAGGCCCAAGTTCAGTCAAAATTACCCAAATCAGCCCCATAACGCACCTAAGCGCATCCTAAACATGTTTCCTCAACGTATTTCACCTTATTTCAAGCCTAAAGCACCCTAAAAAATCTGAATGAAGTTTATGGCATTTTATGAAAACTTTGGCAAAAATTGGGTTTTATCAGTTTTCCTGAAGGTCAAAAGCATGCTCGGCCAAGTTGGTGAATATCGGGACCTGAGAGGTAGGTGTATATCCCATATATTTGTCGGAGGCCTGCAGTCTGTATGCCCAGTGAACCGGGCAAATCCGCCGGCCATCATTCCCTCGTGGTAGGATTTTGTGGTCAAGATTGTGGGACCTCTTAAGTCCTTTCTTGCAGTACATCTTACTTCGAGCTCAAAAAATTAGGAAGTGGCTCAGGTTTTGCCGAGAGAGAAAATGAGAAATGAAGAAGAAATGAAATGGAAGGGAAATAAGAAGAGAATTGAAAGGAAGGGAAATAAGAAGAGAAGTGAAAAGAAAAGAAATATGGATAAAAAAGTAAAAGGAATATATTCTTTTTTGTCCTGCAGTGTATGGAATATTTTCTGGAATATTCCTTTTAGCATGAGATAAAATCCTCCGATCGGTTATTTCTTTCCGGCTCCCGGACATCTCTAATCTCTGTTTTTATTCTCATTCCCTTTTTATTGTTAATTGAAGGGGCAAAAATTTTTATTTCACAAAATCAATTAAGCAATAAAAAAAGGACATATTTATCACATGCTAATTTCTCAATTTTAATTCTTGATAGGTCTATCAATGGCGTACCTAGAAAGCAACCGATTTAGAATTCCTACAACTCCGAAAATTTTCATCTCGATTGGTCTGTCAATGGTACATTCCCAAACCACCGGTAAACAACCAACTCGAGATTTTCGGCTTTGAAAGGTCCGTTGATGACGCGTTCCTGAACCATCCGTATACAACCAACTCAAAGCATTTTCTATCCTCGTAAGGTCCGTTGATGATGCATCCCTGTACCGTCCGTAAACAACCATTTTGGGAATTTCACTTCTATGCCTGTCTTGTTCCTCTTAAAAGATTTATTGCTGGCAACCCCAGTAGATAATCTGCTCAGGAATTCAAAAGTCAAGTATAACTTCCCATCCCTCGCTCTATCGTGAGGTCATATTTGACCCGTCAAATGATAATCTCACGAGGGGCAGCCTATAAGCACGGGCTTTTTGGTGACCCTCAGAATGATGATGACTTTTTTCTCTAACCTTTTATGGTCTAGTTGTTCCATTATTTTAGAATCAAATCACGTTTGGCAAGTGCTTTGCTAATGATTTTGAGATCTTTGACCCCGATTAAAAATAGTTGAATCGCATTTAAAATGTTAACCGCTTCATTTCCCCTCGAGCGTAGTAATTTGTTTTGTAATTTTTTCCTTAAAATTCGGACATTTTTAGTGAGTCTTGTTTGCATCATTGGATTCTTCGCTCTCCGAGCTTTCTAAAATGTCAAGAATCGTCCCAAACGGATGCCCGTAGTGTAGGTTGTTTGCGTTTCGAGCCTGGCCTTTTTCGGGCCCCTTTGGCCTTTCCACCTAGTGCCCCCGATCTGGTGGCAGCGGCCGCCGCCACAGCCAGAATGTGTGGTCCATGCATCGGGCCCGTCACGTGAAGTGGCCTAGATTGGACCACGTCATGTGACGCAGCCTGGGCTGGGCCGCGTCACATGATGCGGCCCACTGCATCATGTGATGCTTCACGCGGGGTTTCTGTAGTCGGCTTTTTTTCGGGTTTTCTTGGCCACCAAGTCAGGTTTTGGGATTTTTTCCATCAAATTTTGACATTTGGGGGATTAATTCAGAAATTTTGCACTTGGGAAGTCTATAAAAACCCATTAAAATTCTGATTGAGGGACTTTTGGTTAATTTTCAATAGAATTAAAACTCTTAGAATTTTCTAAGTTTTAGGGAGAAAGAGCTTAATAATATGGTGAAATCTAAACCAACACACTTGGTTCTTGGTTTCTAAATCTTATTAGGCTTAATCTCTTAGGTTAAATCACTAAAATCTGTTAGAAATCTTAGGTAAAAATTGGTTTAAATAGGATTTAGGGACTTTTTCCTTACAAATCAGTAAATCCCTTGCTAAATCGGCTATTGTTTCACTGGGTTTTATTCTCAAATCCGTCATAAAGCTTTCCAAGTGTCCGGTTTGAGTCTCGAGAGTGGATTCACGGCTTTTGGGTAATTTTCTGAGTTCCAATCTATTTCTTTTTGTTATTTATTTCTGCTACTGTGTTTTTGGTTGTTTTTTCGGGCGTTTGGCCATTTTTCTTCGTGTTTTTTGTGATTTTCTGCCAAAACTCTGGCTGACCATTCCGACAAAC
Organism: Euphorbia pulcherrima; assembly: GCA_947683365.1. NCBI lineage: Eukaryota > Viridiplantae > Streptophyta > Magnoliopsida > Malpighiales > Euphorbiaceae > Euphorbia > Euphorbia pulcherrima. Next base: position 44,121,620 of record CANTUS010000015.1, read on the forward strand.
GTCATGCCGACAAAACGTCACCTAGGCCACCTCGCTGAGTCGGCCTACCACTTCGTTCAGTTGGCCTACGGGTCGCTCAAGCGGCCAATTGTTGTTTTGTTGGATTTTCTGGGTTCTTTTTCCACCCAAACTGAAAAACCAAAGTTATCTAAGCATTTTAAGTCCGAATCTACTGTAACAATGTAGGAAACGACTTGAAATTTTAATAATCTTGGGTTTTCAGGCACAAAAATGGTGATTCCGGCTTGTTTAGACACTTTTTCCGGCAGGCCACTTCAGTGGGACGAAGGCCAACTGAGTGTCATCTAGGCCACCTCGTTGAGTCGGCCTACCATGTCACTGAGTCGGCCTACCACCTCATTGAGTCGGTCTACCGGTAAAAATGTCCAAATGATCCCTGTTTGCTTTATTTTGTTGTTTTTTGCCTTCTTTCTGTAGTTTTTGGCCTTTAATGCGTTTTTTGTCCCAATTTTTACCCGAAAAACCTCTAAAAATCACTAATAATCTGAAATTAATTAAATTAATTTTTATAGCTGCTGGAAATTTTTTTATCTATTGCTTAATGGATTAAATGACTATTTAATGGCTTAAAAATTGTGTTTTTAACTAAATAAATTATTTTCCACCAACTAAAAATCCCAAAAATATTCTGGAAATATTAAATCTGATTTTAGGATGTTTAGTTGATTTATTTCACCTTTTTTGGGTTGTTAGATAATTAATTAACACCCAAAAATTATGTTTTTGTCCCGAAAAACCCAAAAATATGTTTTCTTTATGCTATGTGTTTATTTTCCGCACTTATTTATTCATGCTATATTTATGATTATTCCTATATATCTATTGCCTCATTTGGAGCCAGGTCCAAGTCGATGAGCTCGGTTAAAACCCAATTTCGCCCGTTTATTTATTTATCACTTTATTTATTTTCTCGCATTAGAAAAATGTATAGGTATTTATAAAGCCCTGTAATAATTTTTATTTACTTGCTTTATTTATTTATCGCTTTTCGTGTGATGAATGGTATATAAACCGAAAACACCAAACAATAATCGAATTAAATCGCATAAGAACTAAGGTCACGTTTATTAAAATATAATCGGCTTGATTCAAAAATTGAAAAGTAAGCAACATCATCCGGACTTAGAATCTCTATTTTAAGGTACGGTCCAACCACCCGGTGGGAATATCGTACCCAAATTCCCGATGGAGCTTAACCGGGTGGCGACTCTATCTTAAAATATGGGATTTTAAGTCTCGTATCCCTTAACACATAAATCGGACTACATTTCAACTTCAACATCGCTTTCATTATCCATTTTCATCACGCTAAAATAAGGACTATCCCTTAGCACGCTTCACAGCGCTCATTGCTTCTCTACCCTACGCTGAAGAGCATTAAAGCTTACCTTGCGGGCAGGGGATTCGGGTCATCAACTCACAAATACCTAAGTAGAAGTGGTAGCAAACCTAGCCGAGCCCCCGATGCCCCGCACTATGGATAGACTACGGTCGCCCCTCGGTCCACCCTCATCGTCATCATCCTCATTGTTGCTCCAATAGAACTCGAGAGGGACATCCTCGTGGTGAATCCTCTCGCAAGGAGGAAGAAGTGAGGAGTCAATGAACTCAGTATAGGAGCCCTCTACAGACAGCACACGAGCCCCCCCGCCCAATAGGTACAACCCTTAGTCAGTACTCGGCATCAGATGCGGCCAGAAGATGCACACTAGGATCGGGGGAGGGATCAGTATCTCTACCATAACACTGGTCCTCCACCCTTGGACCCGCTCACCGAGATACCGCTTGAAGGAGAGTGGTGACTCTAGGATGAAGCGGTGGTCATCCACGCCAGCCCGCATCTACTCAATAGCCCCATGGATATCCAATCTCTCCCATGGGTCTCGGATGACCTACATAAAATAGATGCACTGTGAGTATCACAACCTCGTAAATACATTTTCTACTAATGGTTTGTTGAAATGTAAAATGCAGGTTTAGTAGGGAAGAAGTTTACCCGATCTGAGCGTAGCTAGCATAGGAACTCTCTATGTTGCGTTGTGGTTAAGGGCTGACCCTACCAAAGCCTCATCCACCTGGATATAATATGTGGCGTCTCAGGCTACATGGGAAGACTCGACCTGGGGATAAACCGATGCTCAAAGGCCCAAATCTGTAACCCAAAATAAGGATTAGTCGTAATACAAGTTGAACAAAAGGTTAAAGCACAAAAGATCAGTTTAGGATTTACCAGTAGTATCAGGTGGCAAATCTTGAGCTCATACTACTCACCTCAAACTCTGATATCCAATCCATAATATAACTATGCCAGGATGGCCAGGCATCAGTTCTTACCTGGCACAGCGGGAAGATCCTCTATAGCATAGAGCAAACCGTAGTTGGGGTTGCTCGAATAGACTGAAACGAAGACGATGGTAAGGAACGTCAGCAGGAAATACTGGGCATACTGATCCCTCCTATCAATCGCAATAGGACTCGACTGCCCGATTCGGTAAGCATTCAAATCCTTGTACTTGAGCTTGTTCGTCCCGCCCGTACGGAGCCCAAGTAATCTAGCAATATGGGCCTTCACCTTAGGCCAAGAATGCCACTAGTCGGCATAAACATCAAAGTGGATAATATCGCCATTCCACTCCAATTTTGTCGCAACACACACATCTGAGGGAGTGATAGTAACCTCCCCAATCGGTAGAGGGAAGGTATGGGTCATCTTCAACCATCTCTCTGCTAAGGTTGAAATGGCCCCAGAGCCAGCGTCTTTGGACCTTGAGGAATGGCCCTGATAATGTCATTGAAGCTAAATGAATCAATGCAGGCCAGCAACTCAGTGTCCCTCGTTGTACGGATCTCCTCGTACCATTTTCTATAGAAGCTCATGGCTTCCACAGTCTTGTATTGAAACTGTAAAGATAAAATTATAGCTCAACAGGGTTAAAATATAGTAGACATGTCAGAAATCAAAAAAGAATTGCAGAAATTAAAGAAATCAGCATTATGCCCTTGATGACAGGCCCATATGGGTCTGCCCCACTTGTACAGGTCCTCTAGTGGCTCCCGTACCAAAAATGGGAGTCCCCTGCAAATAGTCCCCACGTGAAAAATTTCCCAAAAAATCCAAAATCATCCAAATGCAACCAAAGCTCATCCAAAACTATCCTAAAAGCATCCTAGACTTAAGTTACATGCATTAGGCTCTATTTCAAGGTCTAAAGCACCCTAATTCATGCCAAAATTCTAGAAATTCTCAAAGAAATAAAAAATGGAAATAGGGAAATATGCAAAATACCTGGAGTTTTGATGCGTGGGTATCAGGAGAAGGGATTAGAGGCACTTCAAAAGAAAGAGTGAGTCCCAGAAACGAGTCCCCCTCACGAAAAGCATACCGGACGGAAACCACTCATTCTCAAAGCCCCAAATCTCCCACCGGGGGCAATTCCTCGAGTCTAAGGGAGAAACGGTCAGTCTTTGGGATCTTTTTATACATCTTGATAAGTTCTTGAAAGAAAATCGCCGGAGAATGCAAAATGGGAAGATTTCATATAAGGCGGGATGTAAAGAGTCTGATAAGCCTTTTGAAACCCACGATACGGACCCGTACGGGTCCCACCCCACCAGTACGGGCCTTCTCTTGAAATTCAGGGAAAGATTTTGAACTAGTATTTTAGAAAGCACAAAAAATTCATCCAGTTTGAGTCCAAGGCCAACGCCCGTTTCTCCTCAACCCTATATTACAGTTAAATTTGAGGCAAACCCCCTAGCTCACCCTGATCCTTGATTAAAGGGGTAAAAATATTTTTGTTTTCACAAAATTCAATCAAGAATCAAGGTAAGCCATTTTCGAATTGATCACTAACAGGGATGATTTTTTGTGTACAGGTCCATCCTAGCACATGAATTCTTCCCCAGCAAACAAATCTTACCATGAAAGACTTCCCCAGTAGAAGAGGTTTTACCAAAAAAATATTACTTTACTGCCCAGCAGCAGAGTCAACCAAGGGGCATCTCCCTACCAATCCGCGGGCATCCACCTTAGGAAAGGGATACACCCTAAGTCAGGAGAGTCGATCCGCCTTAAGAAAGAGATACACACACCTTCCCCAGTCCAGTCATTAGGGATGCACAGTAGCAAAGGAAAGTCATCCACCTCAGGAAAGGGATACGCATTGGCAAGGAAAGTCATTCGCCTCAGGAAAGGGATACGCATTCGTAAGGAAAGGGATACGTATTGGCATGAAAAGTCGATCTACCTCAAGAAAGGGATATACAAAGGAAAGTCATCCGCCTTAAGAAAGGGACACCCAGGAAAGAATCCTTAACAAAGGAACTCACCTATGTCATCACCTTAGGTATGATTTCTAAACCCTCTCTCACATCATGAGATCATACAGATCCATATCTAAAGTGATTCCACGAGGGGCAGTCTGTGAGCATTGGATTTTAACGATCCTTCTCACGAAATGATGATGGGAGCTATATGATGCATTCTCTTACACGTGTTATCCATCAGAGGTGTTCCTACTACTATAGAGTTGAGTTTGGCCAAAGTTTGAAGACCTAGTCTGCCCTTAGGGACCAGTACGGGTACTGCCTGGTGGTACGGATCCACTGGCGGACCTGTATGGGTCATTCCTTCTGTACGCCTGGTCCTCTTGTTGCCTAAATAGGCTCTTTTGGAAGGGAATCCTTTCCTATTTCAGGAAAAGGCAGGTAATGAACATGATTTATTGCGTTCAGACCTCCTTTCCCCTATAAATAAGGCCTTTTTCTACACATTTTACACACACAATTCATAATACAACATAGTAAGTATACTATACACAAATTCTAGTAGTTTCTATAGGGATAGAAAGGTTATAGTTAAGGTATAAGAGGTATGAAATAGGGAGAAAACCCATCCTTTGAGGTTTTGTCCATATTTTATTCATTCCTAGCTTCATTTATTAGGATTTAGGGGAGGTTCTGTCCACATAAACACTCGCCGAAATAGTCTTATTTCATCTACTTTGGCTATACTCTACCAATAGTAAAGGGATCACCTCAAAGTGGATTCACGCCGCAAAGGTAACGCTCCTGAGTTTCAAAGAGACTCACATTTTAGTTATTTTATTACTGTTATTCTCTACCTCCTCTACTATATCTGCTCTTTTTATTTCTTGTTTCGGGGTCTGGTCCTCACCTGTATGAGGCTTGTTGGCACCTTGTGTCCTTGGGAATATCAAATTGGTGCACCATACTCATACAGAAGGAAATCCCATTTTTAATTTATTTTCATCCATTAATCTGCACATTAAATCTAAAAAAAGCTTCTACCTAGACCAGACAGGACCCGTACGGGTACACCATACCCGTATTGGTCCTCCCTGGTAGCCGTACGGTTCCTACCCACCCGTATGGGTACCAGCCCTAGGCAGAATCCAGAATTCATTTTAATTCGGTTAAAAATCAATCCAACTCACCATTTTTCATGCGATCATTTTCACTAATAAGCAGGTAAATCAACCCACAAAAGTTAAAATGTGTTTTCATAACAAAATATGTTGAAGACTTGTTATTGCTCTCCAATCCTAGAAGCAACCATGGCACTATCGATCGTAAAACCGCCACGCTAACATAAACACATTTTTCCTAATGAAATGCTAACTTATGACGTGCTATAAACTGTGCTAATCTTTGTGAATGCAGGGGAATTTATTTTTATTTTGTTTTATAACTTAGAACTCATGTATAGGTTCTCTTGCAAATCCCCCTTTTTCCCCCGGTTGTAATTTTCACTACCCCAATTATTGCTTGTGCTTTATTGTAATCTATAAATGCATGTAACGAGTGTGAAAGAGTGCAGAAAAAATAGGATTTCTGTGATAATTCCCTAAATGATGAAAACAAAAATGATTTTACGCGGTGAATGTAATTTTGAATTAATTAAATGAGAAATAAGTGACTCATCTGATACCCGAATCTCTGATCCAATAGGTATGAGTCTCCCACCCAATGGGAACCATACCAAAACTCTTTCCCAAGTAGACAACTTGGGTGGCGACTCTATCATTTGCATCGAGATTTGGGTCTCGATTCTTTTATTCATTAAAATTAGCTATTTGTGCAAACTTAAACTAAAAAGGTTTTGTCACGCCTAAAACCAACCAACCCCCTAGTGGGCCCTGCCTCTCACATAGACACCAAGGGAGACCCACACGTAATCGATACCTCACAATAGGGATAACGGTGATAACAAATGAAGCAGGAGAAGTGGTCCCAACGAGAATACAAAATGGGTGGAGAGTTTGCATTGACTACCGAAAGCTCAACGATGCAACCAATAAGTACCATTTTCCACTGCTATTCATTGATAAGATGCTGGAGAGACTAGCAGGCAAGTCTCATTTCTGCTGTCTCGATGGAAGGTTTCTATCAGATCCTGGTAGCACCAGAAGACCAGGAGAAGACAACATTTACATGTCCCTTTGGCACCTTTGCTTACAGACGGATGCCTTTTGCTCTCTACAATGCTCTCGCTACATTCCAGAAGTGTATGATGAGTATCTTCTCCGATAATGTGGAGAAAATTATTGAGGTATTCATGGATGATTTTACTATGTATGGTGATTCTTTTGATCCATGTCTCTATAATCCTGGTAAGATCCTTAAACGTTGTATTGAGTCTGACTTAGTACTTAGCTATGAGAAATGCTACTTCACGGTAGACTAGGGTATGATATTGGGTCATGATGTCTCTAAGAAGGGTATTGAGGTAGATAAAGCTAAAATTAATGTTATTCAATCATTACCTTACCCTACCTTTGTAAAGGAAGTTAGGACTTTTCTTGGCATGCAGGTTTTTATCGTAGGTTCATTAAGAACTTTTCAAAGATCACCGAGCCCCTATATGGATTACTCCAAAAAGACGCTAATTTTGAGTTTGGAGATCTTTGTAAGGAAGCCTTTGACACTATCAAGAAGAAGCTGGTCTCTGAGCCCATTATCCAAGCATCCAATTGGGGCCAGCCCTTCGAGATCATGTGTGATGCAAGCAATAAAGCAGTAGGAACAATATTGGGACAACGAGTTGGCCAAGAAACTCATGTCATTTACTATGCCTCCCGAACTCTCGATGCAGCTCAGCAGAACTACACCACGACTGAGAAAGAGCTCCTTGCTATCATTTTTGCATTGGAGAAGTTTCGTTCCTACCTTCTCTTTTCTAAGGCCATTGTGTACTCAGATCATGCTACCTTGAGGTACCTAATGACCAAGAAGGATGCTAAACCGAGATTGATATGATGGATCCTTTTGCTTCAAGAATTTTACATCGAGATTAGAGATAAGAAGGGGATAGAGAACCTGGTCATCTCAGCAGGCTGACCAATTCAAAAGAAACAAGGGAATTCTAGGACGAATATCTAGGGGAGAGTCTCTTTGCTATCACCGAGACTCCATAGTATGCAGACCTTATCAACTATCTTGCAACTAGGAAATTTCCGGATGAATTCACATGCAATGACAAGGAGAAAATGAAGAGAGAAGATAACATGTATTTTTGGGATAATCCTTATCTGTGGATACAAGGGAATGATATGGTTTTGAGGATATGTGTTTATAGGGAAGAGATACTGAGACTCTTGCAAGCATGCCATTCTGAGGTTTGCGGAGGTCATAGTGGGCCAAGGAGAATAGTGCAATGCATTCTTGAGTGTGGATTTTATTGGCCCTACATCTTTCATGACTCCTATATGTTTTATAAGGCATGCGACAACTATCAACAGGTTGGTAATCTTGGACGTCGAGATCAGCTCCTATTGACTTCTACTTTGGTCTTCGAGATTTTTGATGTCTATGGTATCGATTTCACGGGCCCTTTTCCTCCTTGTTATGGGTTCAAATACATCCTCCTAGTAGTTGATTATGTCTCCAAGTGGATGGAAGCCAACGCGACCAGAATTGATGATGGAAAGACTATAGCGGACTTCATAAGGGACAACATCATTTGCAGATATGGGACACCGAGACTACTTATTAGTGATCGTGGTACACATTTTTGCAACAAAATGGTCTCGGCATTACTGACAAAATGAGAGTCAAGCACATGACTTCAACGGCATACTACCCACAGGCAAACGGATAAGCAGAAGTGAGCAACAAAGAGGTCAAGCTCATCTTAGAGAAAACAGTCAATCCCAATAGGAAAGACTGGAGTCTCCGTCTCTTTGAAGCTCTATGGGCAGTCCACACAATATGGAAAGCCCCCATTAGGATGTCACCTTACAGAGTCATCTATGGGAAAGCATGTTATTTACCTATCGAGATCGAGCATAAGGCGTATTGGGTCGTCAAAGAGACCAATTTTAGGTTTGAAACAGCTAAAGAGCATAGGAGGTTACAACTATATGAACTCGAGGGGATTTACCACGATGTTTATGAAAGGAACAAGGCCTATAAGGAGACCACTAAGTGCTACCATGATATTTTTGCTTCTAAAAAAGTCTTCAATATGGGATAGAGAGTCCTTCTATTCTAATCTCGTCTCAAGCTATTTCCTGGAAAGTTAAGGTCTCGGTGGGCTAGGCCTTACGTCGTAACCAGAGTATTTCCATATGGAGCAGTCATTATATAGAGCATCACGACTGGGAAAGTTTTGAAAGTCAATGGGCATCATCTTAAGCCATACTATGAAGGATTCCAAGCTCACTCTGAAGAAATCACTCTCCCAGAGACCACTAGCACCACGCCATGATCTCGGTGTGGTGCGTCGAGCTCACTGACATTAAACAAAGCGCTCTTTCTGACTCTTCATCTCTTTTTTTTAGTTCGCCTTTATTAGTTATATCTAGACTAGGACTAATTTCTCTCTCTGTCTTTATTACAGAAATAGGTCTTTGTACACACTTAGGAAGTTGAAACATCGCACGCCAAGAGACATGACTGAGAAGATGGGGGTGCGAAATGACTCACGCAGCCTGATGCATGCAATTTGGTTGACGTGGAAGTCATGTGAAGATCATGGAGATTTTTGGTGGTTTTGTACTTAATCGAGGCAATGATTGCTGTTAATCCCATTACCGCCCTATAAGCTACCCTTGCATGCCAAATCTCTCTACTTAAAATCCTTCTCTTCACTCTCAATAGTCACACTCTCTATCAGACTCTCAAGCTCCTTCAAAAAAGCAAAAATCTTTTATTTCTCCGGCAAACTATACTCTTCAGCACCAACTCTCTAATGGCTTCTAACCAAGACACCAACACCACCACTCCGACGATCACTGAAATCCTCATCGGCAGTATTCCTATCGATACCACTCTCTTCACCACTATCGTTACCACTCCCACCACCACTGCTATTTCGGCAGTGGTAACCTTCTCCACAATCACCACTACCATCACTGACACAGCAAACACCACTCCCGGCGTTGTGACTACTGTAACAATGAACCCTGAGTCACCACTTGGAAGTCCGGTGACTCTCGATACTTCTACATTCATGAGCCCCACCTAAGTTATGCCCACAGAATTCCTGCCTTTAATTTTTCTGGTCGCCATTGAAGTTCTGGGACCCTAAATAAGCAAGAAATGCACATTTTATGGTGCATGAAGAACAATAAGAAGCTCCACTTGGAAGCATGGTTAGCCAAGCAGTTTCAGTACGTCCTTAGTCACCCCAAGAGCCCTCCAATTCTAGGCATTATGATCTCGATGATTGCACATGGTATAGAGCATTTTAAGCCTATCAACTACACCAGGACCCCCAAAACTCCACTCCTAGACTTGGAGACTCTTGGGATAATGCTGCTTACTGAAATGATTGATGGGATCGTTGTTATGCGCCCTCCTGGTCCTCCTGAAGAAAAGCTTACTCTACCTACCCCTAAGGACCCTCAGTCAGACTAGCCTACTCGTGATGACTCTACTCCTTCAGCAACCTACACCGAGCTCCTCCAGAAAGTCACCAGTCTAGAGAACCAGTACAAGGAGCTTCTCAAGAGTCTCTTTACACTCAGTGGTGAAAATTATGACCTACAGACCCGCTACAATGCCCTAGAACTAAATGTGGACCTAATTATTTAGTAATTCAGGATCTGAAGGACATAGCGAGACCAGTTGGGTCTCTTTTGCCTCTCTCCTCCTCCACTAGGACAATAATGTTTTTATTTTCCCTCTCTTCTATCTCTTTTTGCTCTTTCTTTTTTGCATTGGGGGCAATGCATAGATTAGGTGTGGGGAGAGGATTTTATCATTTCTGCTTCTTTTATTTAATCTTTTTCCTATTTTTTATTTTAATATATATTTATCTTTTACACCAAGAAAAAGTTTCACAAAGACTCATGCTTTATATTTTCACCCCTGCAATGTCCTTGTTCTGCTCTCTAACTTGTTATTCGGACGTGTTGATAACCAAGATGAGAAATATTGTGCAAATAACCAATTAAATAACTAACAGAACTATCCTGATTAACTGAAACCTATCATCAAGACCTGAATTGAATATTGATATTCCAATCTAAGATCTCTGATAATCACCTTGTAAATTTCTTAGTCCCCAAGAGTACAGAAAAGTGTAACATAATTTTATTGTTTAAAGTGCTTTAATCTGGCATTGGTTTGATTTTGGTTAGTCCCTGTGTGTCATAAGATCCTTCATCGAGACCTTGCAAATCTGATATCAATCTTGGTGGTTATTTTTTGCTGTGAGTTTCGCAATTAGTCGAAATGAGGCTTACTTAGCTCGTAACCTTGTTTGTCTCTTTCATAGGACAGATAGAAGAAAGAGCTATCCACGACTGAAAACTGGGTGAAGACTCTTTTATAGTGCCGATAGAAGGAAGAGCTATCCACAGCTAAAAATCGGGTGAAGAATCTTTCATATGGCTGATAGAAGGAAGAGCTATCCATGGCTAAAAATTAGGTGGAGACTCTTTCATAAGGAAGGATTGATGAATGGAAAATGTAGTAAGACCTAAGAAAAATGACACAGTATAAAATGAGATAAAAAGGGTTGAAAAATCTAAAGAGACTAGCAAAGCTACCAGAGTTTTTAAAATCACAAAATAAAACCCAAACATTGGCTAGATGCATCTTAGGGACCCCACCAAGTAAAATGTGTTTCAAATGAATAAAAGGTTTAGAAGGAATCATCTCATGATCACTAGGACGCGCTAAAATCAAATCAAGGTAATCTTGAAGAATAACAATATTTTGTGTACTTATGCTTTAATTTAGTAAATACTCTCGGGCAAAGTTTTAAACAAGGTCTTCTTGATGATATCTTGCATTGGAATACTCAATAGTCAATAAAGAGCCGTGATATAAGTCTCGGTGAAAGAATACAGTCTCTGTAAGGTTATTTAAGGTTATTTGCATAGTTTAATTTCTCTTCTTCCTAATCTTTAATGCATACTTGAGGCCAAGCATGGAATAAGTGTGGGGAGATTTGATGGGTTGTATTTTCAGCATGTATTTGTGCTTATTTCCATATCATTGAGACCATGTTTTTATTCTTTATGGCAGCTATTATTTCTTTTTTTGTATTTTTAAGGTTTTGAATGAAATTCGGAGAAAACAAGCAATATTTAGAAGAAAAGAGCCTTCCATCGATACCTGAAGCAGATAGCAAGAGCGATAGCGGGTCCCGGTGACTCTAGAATATTTCAGAATGACCAAGACGACATTAACACCGGAGCACGCCAAGTCTAGATCTGGAAGTTACCCAATTTGAGCAAATCATATTCAAGAAGAGCCCAATTCAAGAAGGAAGATAAATCTCTTTCCTAATTCCATAAAGGAAAGGATTCTACTATCATTTGAAGATCAAGACTAAAAGGAAGTGAATCCAACGAGATAAATGCAAAGAGTCTTGTTTTATCACTAAAGAGGAAGGGATCATCATCATCTAATCTACCATACGCCATTTACAGTCTTTCTAATCTAGTTTTAGTTCTTAGTTTTTAGTTTCTTCACTTTCAAGTACTTTGGATTTTTGAGTTTTTGATTTCAGATTTGGTTTAATAAGCAATTTCAATTTCAGTCTTCATATTTTCAGCATGATTTACTTTCAATCTCTTTATATTTTAGTATATTTAAATTCAGCCATGTTTAGCTAAATTCTTTATGACTTGACCAAGTAAGGGTCAAGGTTGAGTTTAAATAGTGTGAGGGCCGTAAATGGATACAAAAGTTCACAAGGCAACCTATTTACCAATCTAGGCACTTCAAGGGTTTCATGGTAAGGATATCACTTAGTCTCGCTGTTGGCCTGATCATCCATTTGGTAAGTCTTTATGATTATTGTTAATTCTTATTCTTGCATCCGTAATTGTGGTTGAAGAGGAATAAAGTCAAGACAGTCTCCATCCAGACTGGAGAGAGGTAATCTTACGCCTGTTGGGAGTGCTTCACTACCTGTCGGTAAGGATTTAGGCTTTTCTATTATTTATTGCTATTCGTTGGCGAGCTCTTTGGCTCAAAGTCAAGAGACACAATGAGTAAGAGAGAGATTGTGGTGTGAAGTCTGGTCTCTATACACAGTAAGGAAGAGTTGCTAGTACTGTACGGTGCATGAGTGATCGTATAACTAAATCTAGGTCCCGGTGCAATTTATATCTTGTCCCATGATCACCATAATGTTTAGTCTTGCTTTACTTTGGTTAAGTCATTATTTCTCATTGTTTCATTACATGCTTTACTTATTTTTAATCTACAAATTCCCATCGAGAGTACTTCTAGGTCACGCTGTGTGTTGTCTTCTAAAAATAACGTTGTCAAATACCGTTCCTTGTGGATTCAACCCTTGCTTGCTATTGACTACTAGTTTGTTTTATGCAGGGATTTATTTTTAGTAGTCTCGACACCCATCAACAATTTTAGGAAAGGACAAAAAGGCTGACACAGAAAGAGAAAAAGGTAATAACCTTTTTAACATGGACCAATAGCAAGGCGTGTAGAGTCCAAACAAAAGACAAAGTTGCATAGAATTCGGCAGAGCACAAAAGCCAAATAAATGACGACTGTCAACTTTGTTGCTCCAATCCCAACAAATTCAAATTGGACATTTATTGGGTCTAACGGATAGAACAATGGCTCCGGGCACGCCAACACTTATCTGATCAACGGTGAAGATTCAAGATTAACCAATGGCTACATTTATGATCCAAGCCTATAAAAGGGAAGCTTCACAAGTTGAGAAGATGCTGATTGATTTGAAAAGGCTATAACATTAAGAAACTTGCTATTCAATCAGTGAACATAATCTCCCCAAGAACCCAAACTTGAAAATCTGTTTGTAAGAATTCTCAAGTGAAACTATAAACTTGAACAATTCAAAACCCATCTTTCTAAAAGATAACCTTTGTAAAATCTCATACTTTGGTGAGTAGTAAGACTGGGGACTTAGCTTAAATTAGGGAGAGTTTAAGTGGTATAACGAGAAAAGGACTCTGCCAAACTTGGAGTTAGTTTGGTGGTATATCCTACTTTCGGAAGAAGAGTGATTCTATGGAGACAACATGCAAAGGACTCAGCCAAGCTTGGGTTAGCGAGGTGATATATCCTACATCCGGAGGAGAAGAAATCTCCGGAGACAACTATAAAGGCTTTATTTCTGCCCATGAAAGAAATCACACTAGTGGATTTAAGCTCGGAGGAGGAAACTTGGGGACTAGACATAAGCAGGGCCGAACTAGTATAATTATCGTATTTGATTTCATTTACTTTAACCTTTTACTTTAAAGTGTTGTTTATTTCATATTTGTGTCATCCGGATTAACCAACTCCGGACTATATCAAACACGCTACATAAAGACTTTTTGAAAAGTCTAACATTCCACAAAAAGGGTCATTCACCCCTCTCTAACCTTAATTATACAAGCACATGGACCAACATTCTCTTTTAATCATTAGGTCTTTTTATTTAAGTATTTTTAGACTTAATAATTATGCTTAGGCTATTATTTACATGTTTAGTTTATTTTATGCTTAAGTTATAGCTTAGAGTTATAACATGCTAGGTATAGAATATTTATGCTAGGATATAACTTAGAGTTATGGTATGCTTAGCCTATGTATGATAACCTAGGTAGAGAATTAATTTAGTTAAGGCTTTAATTAATTATATGTAACTAGTAGGAGTTTCTAGGGATAAAATTTTGAATTTTCGCCATGCTTGTTATGCATGTTCAAAGTGACTGTCAGTTCCCAACATATACGGTCCCCATTATTCAATGCCCACTAAAATGAGTTGAGCATCTTGTGGATCAACTCACATAAACTCATTGGAAGCCTAAAAAGGGACATCTGGTAAGATGGTATGGATTGAAGAACAAACTTGATGAGCACCTCCCTGCCTCTCCAACTTAAAAATCTATTCCTCTATGAGTTTATTCGTTTCCATATGCGATCACGAATAAAACCCAGGCATGCAATCTTACTTTGACCTATGGTCATCGGCATACCCAAATACATTAAGGTGGAGGATGTCAAGGATACGTCAAAATAGTCATATAGAGTTTGCTTATATACATCATCCACAATATTAGAGCTGAAACTGATAGAGGATTTCTGAAAATTAATCATTTGACTAGCAGGTTTTTCATAATCCTCTAAACACTTCTTAATATAATTGCATTCATTCAAGCTAGCCTAGAAAAATAGGTAGCTATTGTCCGCAAAAAAAACAAATGTGAAATTGATGGAGCATTGTGAGCAGCCTGGCAACCATGAATAAAACCTCCCCTTTCCAACCTAGACAACTCGACAGTCAGGCCTTGAGCACACAAAATAAACATGTAAGGCGAAAGAGGATCCCCCTGCCGCATGCCTCTCTCAGGTACATGGACCCGAAACTGCGACCACTAGTACATAAAGAATAATTCACAGAGGAAACACACATATTCATCCATTTGATCAATTGTTCATATTTACCCATACGCCTAAGCATGGATTGAACATACGGCCATTCAATGTGATCATAAGGCTTGGCCATATCTAGTTTCAAAGCTATTAAAGCATCAACCCTTGTTTCCTTATAGTGTAAAGCATAGCCCACTTCATAAGCAATCAACACATTATCAATGATGAGTCTACCCGGAACAAATGCACTCTGATTCTCAGAAATCACATCAGACAACATATTGGCTATCACCTTTGACAAAATATGATACAACACACTACATAAAGAAATAGGCCTATAATATGAAATTCTCAAATCATTTTTCACCTTGAAAATTATCACAATAATTTCACCATCTTTATTGAAAATCCCACAAGCAAAAGTATCATTTATAACTTCACCAGGCTTAAATAACTCTTTTTATTCTTCAAAGTTAGGCTTTGATTTTGATCCCTTTCCACATCCTATAGTTCCTTGATCTCTATCGGCCAATGGTTCACTGAATCGAATCAAAATTGTCCATTTAAGACCCGAGCTCTCCTCACCGGCCCTCCGACTGTTGGCTAACAATTACAAAATTAAATAAAGAAATAAATATTTTATCTTTGATTTCATAAAATAAAAATATGAATAACTAATGTTAAGAAAAAGTCCTTGTAGAAACTCACAAAGGAAACCTTTTTATTGTAAAAATATAGTGGTTAGTTATTAGAGGGAAATCATTGCCGAGATTGTAGCCAAATAAGATGTATATCAATTACCCAATAAAAGAGAAAAACAATTAACAATTATGAACATTTCAAATGTATTTATTATACGAGATTATAATTTTACATTTCTCATAATTATATAACCGATATAATTATTTAAAAAACCTCATATAAAATAAACTTATTTTGAAATAACTATAAATTTCCAACAATATCTCACTTATTTCAAAATAAATGTTGAAAAAGAATTTTTCTGTATATCTCAAGTTTGACATATAATGTATAGTATTGGTGTCTTTTGGACTATGAACCAATACTTGATAGATAAAATTTATCTTACGGAATATTCGATAAAACATATAGTTTATAGTAACCAAATATTCACTATTATAAGATAGAGATTTTGGCTATCACATCATACCAAGACACATTTCTGAACATCACCGTGGTGTGTCAAAATAGGCCATGTGCTTGCCTGGTCTCTCATATGTGCTCTAGAGATAGTGCCAATATCTCATAGAAGCAGCCCTACTTCACACTCATTTAGGTTGTTGGGAAATAATGATCCGGATAAAAAATCTAAGTCCGGATCAAGTTTGAAAGAAACAAAAACAATATATGTAATTTCTCCCAAATCCAAATGGAAATATCCGGACAAAGATCAAGACACAAGTCATCCATTAATCAAATTAAAATACTAAGCACTAAGGGAAATAATCCGGACAGAGTTTGGAAAGGAAACAAACTTCTGACCCTCAAGACCAGCATCCGAAAGAAAGATCCAGAGCATATAGGACTAAAAGACATCCGGAAGACATATATGCGAAACAAAAGGAAAGTATTAAAATATATTTTTTCCCTTTACCCTTTTTGGTCTATGGAAGTCAAAGATCCTTTCTCCAAGACAAAGACAAAATGACAGCTTGTATAATTCAAAAAAAGTCAAAAGGGTCTGACACCGAACAGAGAAAAGCTAACTACTTTCTCTTAGACCAATAAAGGCACGCATGGAGCTCACATCATAAAGCAATTGGTATGAAAGTTGGTGCATCACAAAATGACAAGCAAAACGATCACTGACAACTTTTCAGCCTCAATCCCAAGATTTCAAACGGATCAAAATATAGTCTAATGGAATGATCAACGAATCTGGAAGCTCCACATCACAACCTAATCAAGGGTGAAGATTGGATAAAAGCTCACCAACCACAAACGGCTACATTTATGATCAAAGCTTATAAATGGAGCTCTTCACCAAATGAGAAGGTTAACTGATTGATCTACAAAAGCAAGTAACAAAGCAATACTCATTCAATCAGTTGAGATAATCCCTCCCAGAACCCTTGATTCAAAATATGTTTGTAAGGAGTCCCAAGTGAAACTATAAACTTGAGGAACTCCAAAAACCAAACCTTTGTTACAAACTGAAGAGTTAGAATCTCTAACTTGGGTGAGTTGGGAGATTGGGATATAGGTTGAAGTAAGTGCTTTGAGTGAGATCTCCCTGTAGGACGCAGCTTCAATTCAAGGTAGAAGGCTAAGTGGTATATCCTACTAAAGATAAGAGGACTCAGCTAGGAGTTGGTGCTTCTAGTGGTATATCCTACTTCCGAAAGGAGTCACCATCCGAAGATAAATCTATAAGGCTTGATTCCTGCCAGTTGAAAAAGAATCCATTAGTGGATAAGCTCGGAAGAAGGAAACTCTGGGGATTGGACGTAGGAAGGGCCGAACCAGTATAAAATACTTGTGTTTGATTTTCTTTTGCGTTTACTTTATTGCACTTACTTGCATCATCTGGATCCATCCTCTGGATCATAATCATCATCCGGACCCATCTTTCGGATCATGATCAAACACGCTACACTAAGACTTTTTCTAAGTCTATAAATTCTGTGAAAAAAGGCCATTGACCCCCCCCCCCCTCCCCCCTCTGCCCTTGTAAATACTCTCACAAAGACCAACACGTAGTATTAGAGCAAGTGCTCAAACTAGAGATCTAATAATCTCGAGCTAAAGGTCCATATATTTTGATTCACATATCAAAATGAGTTTCCAAAACTCATAACTTCTTCCCGAGGGTATGTCTGTTACCCGTCCTCCGCTCTTCACAGGTGAACACTACACGTTCTGGAAAAACCGGTTGAAGAACTTCATCCAGTCACAAAGTATGCAAGCATGGTTAGTTATTAAAGATGGCCTATATGAACCTACTTACGAAGTAGAGGGTATGACTACCCGAAAGCCATCAAGTATGTGGGATGACAATGACTTTAAAAAATTGCATGAAAACACAAATGCTATTAATATGATTCATTGTGCTCTTAGTGCAGCTGAATTCAATAGGATATCCGAATGTGAGACTGCAAAAGAGATATGGGAGAAGCTGGAAGTTACCTATGAAGGAACATCCAAGGTAAGAGAGGCCAAGCTTGATCTACTTCAACAGAAGCTTGAATCCTTTAAGATGGAGCCTAAGGAATCAATCAGTAGCATGAACACTAGATACACAAATCTAGTAAATGAAATGAAGAGGCTAGGGAAGGACATTCCAGAAGTAGAAATGGTCAAGAAAGTGCTTCGGAGTCTCACCAAGGAATGGGATAATAAAAAGACTGCCATTGAGGAAGCTCGTGACTTAAATTTTTACAGTTATGATGAACTCATTGGCAATCTTCTAACCCAAGAATTATCCTTGCAGAGATACAGCCAACAAGAAAAGAAACCTGAGGAGAAAAAGAAGGCCATCACTCTTAAGGCATAATCCACTGGATCAGCTTCATCCGGAGAAGAAGAGCAAATCGATGAGTCACTGAGCACCAAAGATCAACTAGCTTTACTGACCAGAAGGCTGAATTGATTCATACAAAAGAAAGATAGAAAGAAATAAAAAAGGTATGAATCTCGGAAAATAAGAGAAGGCACCTCCGGAAGAAGTAAGCCCAGAAGGAATCCTGAAGAAAAGAAGGATCTGGAGAAAGACGTTGCCTGTTTCGAATGTGGTGAAAAAGGTCATTTTAGAACAAAGTGCCCCAAAGTCAAAAGAACTAAGAAGTTTAAAAAGAAGGCGATGGTCGCTACCTAGAGTAATAGTGAAAAAACCAGTAGCTCATCTTCAACAGAAGGAGAGGAGACTACTAACTGTGCATTCATGGCTCTGACTAAACCGAAAGCAGAGCAATCTGAAAGGGGTGTCTCCAAGTAAGAAACTGTGCAAATTGAAGAATCAGAATCAAATACAGCAAACACTGAGGTAAATTCTGGTTCTAATTCTACCTCTAACTTTGATCTTACATAAGCTCTTTCTATTGTTATCAAGGGAGTGAAGAAGAATGCAAAAGCATTCAAGTCTCTAAAAAGAGCGATATTAGAATTGGCTGAAGATGCTGAGGTAATGGCACAAGACATCAATTTGGTTAGAGCAACCAAGCATATTGATGTAGTAGAAGAAAACTTTTTGAGAAATCAAGTCCATATTCTGAATGCAAATGTAACGGGACTTGATAAAGAAGTCAATCTATTAAAGGAAGCATCCATAAAGAAACCTAAAACAAAGAATCCAAGAAGAGATAATCCCTGTCCTCCTCAGAATAGGGTTCAAAGGAACTTAAATCAAAGGACAAATGAAGTAAGAAGACATCCACAAGCTCAAAAATTTACTACTGCTCAGAAGGGAAAGGCTAAGGTAGCTTATAACCAATAACCTATCAAGCAATGAAGAAATTATAGAGCTGAATTTGCACCTCCAACCAACTTTCGGAATTATACCAGACCATCCACTAGTGTGCACAAAGCTAGGTATAAAGGCATCTACGGAAGGGAGGATCTGTAGAAGATCAGCAAGAAGCAAAAGCAAAAGATACCTATTTTAGGGTGCAGGTTTTGTGGAAAAATAATCGTATGACTAAATCATGCAGATTAAAAAATGGTTATCATGATGATTATCCTTGGCCTAAAATGGTTATTAACCCGAGAGGACCCAAATCTGATTGGGTACCTAAACCCATTTGATCTATTTTGTAGGTATGCCTTAGATCCACAGTAGATCAACACACCTAGTACATTGATAGTGGATGCTCAAGGCACATGACAGGTGATGAGAAGGCCTTCATCACACTAACCCAGAAGAAGGGAGGCAAAGTGAGCTTTAGAGACAATCAAAAGGGTCAAATCATTGGTCATGGAACCATTAGATCTGGATTAAAGATTGAGGATGTCTCACTAGTTGATGGACTGTAATTCGACCTACTAAGTGTGGCTCAATTATGTGACAAAGGAAGAAAAGTCACATTTGACTCCGGAGGCTGCTCAATTTATGATAGAAAGAAAAGCTATACTCCAGAAGATCAAGTTCCGAAAGTTGAAAAATCTGGAGAAAAGGAGGAAGCAGAAATTCTTGATTCACTTCAAATCAAGAGGTACAAAGAGGAAGATGAAGGAATGTCTTTTGATCCAGAAATACAACAAGTCAATCTTAATCAACAAGGGATTGACTTTAATGAAGGAGTAGATGAAACTGAAGTGGAGCAAGTCCAAGTTCAACATGAAGGCCTAGAAAGGGAGATCCGGACCCACAAAGATCATTCCATAGAGAATATTTACAATCTAGTTAGAACCAGAGGTCAGCTCAACCGGATGATGAGCCATGCTGCTTTTGTCTCTCTCATAGAGCCAAAGAAATTTCAAGAAACTAAAGGGGATGAAAGCTGGATGATGGCAATGTAGGAAGAGCTAGATCAATTCACCAGGAATGATGTATGGGATCTTGTGCCCTCTCCTAAAGGAAAATCAATTATAGGCACTAAATGGGAGTTCCGAAATAAACTTGATGAATCTGGAGCAGTAATAAGAAACAAGGCAAGACTAGTCGCTCAAGGCTAAAATCAGCAAGAAGGAATTGATTTCGAAGAAACTTTCGCCCCTGTAGCAAGACTGGAAGCAATCCGAATCCTATGTGCTTTTGCATCATTCATGGGGTTCATATTATACCAAATGGATGTCAAAAGTGCATTTCTAAATGGTGTCATTCAAGAAGAAGTATATGTTAAGCAACCACCTGGATTTGAAGATCCAAAGCATCCGGACCATGTCTATAGGCTGAAGAAAGCTCTCTATGGATTAAAGCAAGCACCAAGAGCCTGGTATGAAAGATTAACCTCATTCTTTATATCCAAGGAATATACCAGAGGCAGGGCAGATATCACAATCTTCATTAAAAAGAAGAAAAATGATATTATTCTAGTCTAGATCTATGTGGATGATATCTTTTTTGGTGCCACTGATGAGAAGATGTGCAAAGAATTCAGCTCTAAGATGTAGAAGGAATTTGAGATGTCCATAATGGGAGAGCTCAACTTTTTCCTCGGTCTACAAATTATGCAAAGTCCAGATGGAATCTTCTTCAGTCAATCAAAATACTCCGAGGAAATCCTGAAGAAGTTTGAAATGGACAACAGCAAACCAATGTCTACTCCAATGGGTTCAGACACAATCTTATCCAGGGACTGTAAAGGAGAAGATGTTGATTAAAAGCTATATAGAGGGATGATTGGCTCACTCCTATACTTAACAGCTAGCAGACCTGACATAAACTATGCAGTATGCTACTGTGCAAGGTAGCAAGCCAATCCTAAGGATTCTCATCTCAAGGCTATCAAAAGGATACTTAGATATCTCCTAGGAACCACAGAAGTTGGGTTGTGGTACCTAGTAATGGAGACTTCAGACTCCAGAGGTTCACAGATGCAGACTATGGTAGAGATACTCTTGAGAGAAAAAGTACATCTGGAGGATGCCATTTCCTTGGGATTGCTTAGTCTTATGGTATAGCAAGAAACAAACTTCAGTTGCCTTATCCACCACAGAACCAGAATATATGGCAGCTGGAAGTTGTGTTGCTCAACCCCTATAGATCAAACAATAACTTGAAGATTACGGAGTGCAATTCAGATGTGTAGATGCATTGTGTGACAACAAAAGCACTATTGATGTGTCAAAGAATTTGGTGCTTCATAGTAGGATGAAGCATGTCAACATAAGGCATCACTTTATCCGGCATCATGTAATGAAAAAGGATGTTGCATTGGTATACATTCCAACCAATGAACAGAGAGCTGATATCTTTACTAAACTACTAAGTAAAGATCAATTTGGGAAACTAAGGGAATCAATTGGGATGTCAAATCTAATTTAGAAAAACTCCGAAAGTTAGTTTTGAATCAAACCGGACCCTGAGATAAAAACTCACTCCGGAAGACAAGAAGAGTTGGGAAGATCTATTCTAGAAGACTGCCACGTTAGCCGACAATAATGACGTATGGCAGTAAAAGCTCATAAAGGTAGCTGTTATGTTTTGAATTTCAAAAGTCCATTGGTTGTTACACCTGCAGTAAATACAGTAGTTAATTCAAAAATAAACCGTTCCCCTTCTCTGGTTAAACTGAATTTACCTCTCTCCTAAAAATCCGCCTGACATGTCATCAATCTAGTCAAAATAATCAGAGTCCGGATTACCAATATACCCTTACCTCAAAAATTCTATAAAAACTCCTTAAAATCCCTTGTCTTCTTCACGCGAGCAACTACTCTACTGTTACTCTGCAAAAATTCAAACCTAAAACTCAATCTCCCAAAAACTTTCTCCATAATGGCAGCCAAAAACACCTCCAACACCCTCAAAATCCTACCAAACAAAAATCTCTTTCACGTATCTGACTTGAAGGATGCAGATTTTGAGCCCTTAAATCTCAAAACTTCCGACTTTGTCATCCCTACTGATCATCTAGGAGATGATTACCTATTCAGAACTCCACCTTTCTTCACCCTAATTGAAGATCAAAGTTTGAGTGATCTTCTAAAAATAAACTGCCCTACCTACCCGAAGCTAGTGAAAGAATTCTTCTTAAATCTTAGTGCTCACAACTATTTTGATGCCCTACGCACTGAGGTCTAGGGAAAGGTGATAATTCTCTCTCCGGAATTCTTTGAGAAGACTCTACACATGAAAAACTCTGGAATAATGTTGCGAAAGGATAGAGATCAAGCTAGAATTGTGTACGATTCCAAGCTATGGCTACATAAGAACTAATTTGGTGATAAGTTCTCAACGTACTTCCCTAGAATGCCCAGATTCTTACAGCATGCTCTGGACAAGCTCATCCTGATAAGGAAAGGGTCATTGACTATAGTTTCTTCCCTCCAACACTGTATCATGCAACACCGGGTTGGCAGTGTGGAAGTGAACTGGCCAATCTTGATCATTCATTATCTCAAGACCTATGTAAACTCACATGGCGCCTTGATCACAAGAATTCTCCAAGCGGCAGAAGTGGATCTAACCAGATTTGAAAGGATTTATGGAAAGCCCATCTTAGAGAAGAATTTCCTTAATCTCCACTTTGATGAAGAATGGGATGAAGAAAAGGCAAAACTGAAAAGGGATGAGCGCAAAATTAAATCACGGAAGATAGTTGATCCGAAAGAAGAGGCTTCTATTCCTAAAAGGCCCAGAACCACCAAAGCCAAGGGCAAAAGGCAAGTGGAAATGGTTCTGGAAGAGGACACTTTGTTCCTTACTCAAATCCTAAGCTCCGCACAGCCAAGACCCAGAGGCAGACTGATTAAAACTCTAGCTAAGAAGGGACAGCTTGCGCTTGCTGCGGGCCTACCTCAAATTGCTACAAAAGTAATTGAGGTTAGAAGACGGAAAGCTAAAAGAACTTTGGCTGAAATGGAAGAAGAGGCAAATGATGAGAAGATAGAGGATGAGGCTCCTCATCAAAAGCAACTCCGGAGACAAGGGCTAACCTTTGATGAAGCCCTTGCTGCTCAAGAAAAGAAAGCTAGTGAAGGTAGGAGGCTAGCTAGAATAATCCTGAATGAGGAAGCAAGACAGTATAGGGAGAGAGCCGCTTCAGAAGAAGCACAGTCCAGCAAAGGGAAAAATGTTCCCAGCACAATAGAATTTGTAGGACAAGATGATGAGCAGTACGATGAAATTCAGGCCACAATCCATGAAAATAATGAAATAAATCAAGGGAAAACAACCAAAGGACTTGGCGAATCATCTCAAGTTCCCCTAATTCTTATACATCCAAAGAACATGGACACTCTTTCAAAGATTCGACAAGTAGATGAATTCATATTTGCTGATAGAACAGGACCACCGTCGGAGAATCTACTTGGATCCAGCAATGAAGTCATTAATTTTGAAAGTCCTGAAAAGGTATTGGAGAAGGCTATTGAGGAAAACACCAACATGCCTGAAGGAGAAAAAGAAAGTCCTAAAAAGGCAGCTGTATAGGTGGTTGAGGACAGTTCCAACCATCCAAAGGCAAGGCTAGAAGAGGAAAAGAAGGATGAGGATCAAACCCTACTAACCACTGAGGTAACCCCCGATCTTCTTCGTCTCTATTCTAATCATAAAGAGCACAACTTAGCTACAATCTCTCCAAATATAGCTAAGGATATAGTGCCAAACCCGGATGCAATAGCTCTAGAGGAGGGAGAAAGTTTGAGCTCCAAAGGGCACACTTCTAAAGTGGATCTTGTGGGCAAGGCTACTCCGGAGTAAAGGGAAATGAGCAAGGGTAGAGAAGAGAAAAGAGCAATTGGAGGCTCCCATTCGGAAGATGATAGCCCCTCCGGAAGCAGTTCAAGCTCCGGAGATGAATCTAGCTCATTTGATGGTGACTCATCCGGACCCTCCAACAAACACTTCCCTCCTCGCACAAAGTCAATGACTCTCCCTGGTGAAAACTCCAAAGAATCCAAAGTCAATGCCCTCTTAAACTCCTTCAGGAGGCAACTCTTGAGCATCATAAAGAGGGATTTATCAAGCAGAGTCTCCTGACAATATGAACCCATCTAAAAGCTGTAGAGAAGGAGTTGCTCAGGCAAAAGTCTAATAAAGTAGTCCGAAAGGACTTGGGTGAGATCAAAGAAAGGTTGAAGTACCTCTCCAAAATTGAGCAACAAGTCATGAACTTCCCAACACCCGAAGCTCTAGCGGCAGCTTCCCTTTCTGAGATCCAGCCTCTTTTAAATGAGCTAAAGGAAAGTGCATCCACAGCAACTCACAATGCCAGTCAAGCAAACACTTTGGCATTTGATAACTGTGAAACTGTACTGGATAGAATGTCCTCCTCCACCACTGATGTATCCTCAGAGATCAAGGATTATATTGACTCCAAGTTTGAAATCTTGAAAAAATTCATGGAGGACAGATACTTGAAACCTAATCTGCTGAACCTAGAAACTTATTAGCTAGTAACTCAGGAAATGATTGCCAACTCTATAGACAAAACCATCCCAAACTAAAAGAAAAAATCTTAGATGATATGGGTGATAGAATACAAGCTCGCAACGCGGGTATTGAGCAAACAATAAATGATTGGAAGAAGACTGTCTCCAAAGAGCTCAAGGATCAAACAGAGTCTATCCACAATATCCGGAAGGGCCTCAGTGAAGAAATCACCCTTCTTCAAGTTAGAATCAACAAGTTATCTATCTCTGGATCCTCCTTATCTCTAGTCCTTCCAGACAGTCAGCTCATTCCTATTCTGCACAATCTTATTCAAGCCACAGGGGGCTCAGGGTTCATGAGCCAAAAAGGCTTGACCACTCTGATCAAGGCCATGTTTCCCTATTTTGATACCAAGGACCAGGAACATATTCTGCGCATTCTTCCTCAAGTCTCTCAATCCTATGATCAACTCTGGAGGTCCCTTCGCCCTTATTATTTGACTCCGTCCATAATGGATCATATTATTGATGAGCGTGCAAAAGGCAACAAAGACTACTCGATCTACTCCTCTACCTGGAAGTAATCATGGGACATGCGGACCTATATAGTTATTGATCCCCTTGATGGAAGCAAAAAGGGGGAGGAAGATCAGAGTCATCAAGGAGAAGGAAGCGGGAAAGGAAAGACGCTGCAAGTCCGGAAGAGTGGTCCATCCGGAGAGATGGTTAAGCTACCTAGATAATCTTATAATACCTCTATAATAGCTAGATTCACTTTATATGTAATTCTGTAACTTGTAACACTGAACTTCATGATGTTAACCATTGTTAATAGCAGAAGTATATATAAAGTGAAAAATTCTTAACTATCAAAACAATCGCTTCTAAAGTACAATCTGTAATTGTATTAAAACAAAATTAGAAGTAGAAATCATAGGGGAGTTAGGATGCTAAAATTATGGGGGAGCATTGTAAAAGACTAAGTAATAAAAGTTAAACCTAGTAAATACACCCACGCTTAGATGACTTAGGTTTTTGTTTCCATCAAATGGGGGAGATTGTTGGGAAACAATGATCCGAATAAAAAATCTAAGTCCGGATCAAGTTTGAAAGAAACAAAAACAGTATATGTAATTTTTCCCAAATCTAAATGGAAATATCCGGACAAAGATCAAGACACAAGTCATCCATTAATCAATTAAAATACTAAGCACTAAGGGAAATAATCCGGGAAGAGTTTGGAAAGGAAACAAACTTTTGACCCTTAAGACCAGCAATTGGAAGAACGGATTGAAGCCATCTCTGGAAGAAAGATCCAGAGCATATAGGACTAAAAGACATCCGGAAGAGATATATCTGAAACAAAAGGAAAGTATTCAAATATATTTTTTCCCTTTACCCTTTTTGGTCTATGGAAGTCAAAGATCCTTTCCCTAAGACAAAGACAAAATGATAGCTTGTATAATTCAGAAAAAGTCAAAAGGGTCTGACACCGAACAAAGAAAATGTAACTACTTTCTCTTAAACCAGTAAAGGCGCGTGTGGAGCTCACATCATAAAGTAATTGGTATGAAAGTTGGTGCATCACAAAATGACAAGCAAAACGATCACTGACAACTTTTCAGCCTCAATCCTAAGATTTCAAACGGATCAAAATATAGTCTAACGGAATGATCAATGGATCCGGAAGCTCCACATCATAACCTGATCAAGGGTAAAGATTGGATAAAAGCTTACCAACCATAAACAGCTACATTTATGATCAAAGCCTATAAATGGAGCTCTTCACCAAATGAGAAGGTTAACTGATTGATCTACAAAAGCAAGTAACAAAGCAATACTCATTCAATCAGTTGAGATAATCTCTCCAA
Source organism: Euphorbia pulcherrima (assembly GCA_947683365.1). Lineage (NCBI taxonomy): Eukaryota > Viridiplantae > Streptophyta > Magnoliopsida > Malpighiales > Euphorbiaceae > Euphorbia > Euphorbia pulcherrima. Next base: position 44,148,337 of record CANTUS010000015.1, read on the forward strand.
GAACCATTAATTCAAAATCTATTTGTAAGGAGTCCCAAGTGAAACTATAAACTTGAGGAACTCTAAAAACCAACCTTTTGTTACAAACCAAAGAGTTAGAATTTCCAACTTGGGTGAGTTGGGAGATTGGGATACAGGTTGAAGTAGGTGCTTTGAGTGAGATCTCCCTGTAGGACTCAGCTTAGATTCAAGGTAGAAGGCTAAGTGGTATATCCTACTAAAGATAAGAGGAATCAGCTAGGAGTTAGTGCTTCTAGTGGTACATCCTACTTCTGGAAGGGGTCACCATCCAGAGATAAATCTATAAGGCTTGATTCCTGCCAGTTGAAAAGGAATCCATTAGTGGATAAGCTCGGAAGAAGGAAACTCCGGGGTAGGCGGGGTTGAACCAGTATAAAATACTTGTGTTTGATTTTCTTTTGTGTTTACTTTATTGCACTTACTTGCATCATTCGGATCCATACTCCGGATCGTAATCATCATCTGAACCCATCTTCTGGATCATAATCAAATACGCTACACTAAGACTTTTTCTAAGTCTATAAATTCTGCGAAAAAGGGCCATTCACCCCCCTCTGCCCTTATAAATACTCTCATAGGAACCAACATAGGTGATTTCATCAAGTGTATATTACATTTTATACACCACTCATAAGAGCTATGAAATTCATTAAGAGTATTTTTTACTCAACCTCTCAAGATATACAACATAGCACTTTCTCACATCTAGGATTCAGACAATATTTGTTGTGCTAGCAGAACTAGCAAAAGGCTTGTTATTAACCATATGAACCTATTCCGTGGGATCCCTACTCATGTAGGTTGGGTTCCCACCTTTGTTAATTTCAAATGGCTTTAGTCTCATCATCTTTGATGTTTCGTATATTAGATTTCTAAAAGAATTTAGTCAGATGATTTGATTAGAATCATTTTTTACTCACATAGATAATAGATAGAATTCTATCTTTAAGTTGCAACTTGACAATATTATGCCTCAAAATAATTATTTATCTCATTTTAGAGATATACATTGCCACTTGGCAATCACAAACCATTGTCACCAAATGTGATGGTTTTATTTCAAAGGATATATCTGCTAAGAAATTTCTTCATATACTCAGTCTCAATTTGTGTCAACTCTCAATAAACTATATTTTAATTTACTTAGTTAAAATCTATATTATATTATTAATCCATCATCTAAAGTGAACATAATCCCAAGTATATTGTTTCATCTGGATCAGCGATCCACTTAGCATCATTGTATCATTCTAGTACAATAGATATCCACAATATAAAATACCATAATAAAGGGTACCTCTCAACAATATTTATTTAATTCAATATTATAATCATAAGGGATACTCACATAACTCATATCATGAAATCCAAACTTCTTAAAAAGTCTCTCAACATAGTGTTTTTGTATTAACAAGACACTAACTTCATCCTTATGATAATCTTACCCAAAAGATTATATATTTTTCTTCAGTTATTCTCTTTACTCTTATCTCTCTAATCACAAAATGAATAAATAAGAATAGTGTTGGAAACTCATTTAACAATCTCTTTATATAGAGAAAAACTCTATTTATTTTCTCTACACCAGGAAAATTCACTATCTGAAAATGTGCAAACACTATAGTGAACACAATTAAAGAGCCTTTTATCTAATAATTTTCCAACACAGTGATTGTTGGTGAATTACTAAAAATAACTTGGATAATCTCTGAAGTCGTGATAATACTTTCAAATTGAAACTAATTTGGTGGTTCTCCCAAATACTTCAATTGGATAAAATCAAAGTGAAAATCAAGAACTTAGAATGAAATTTCGTTGTGAAGAAAAGTGAACCAGATTACTGAAAATTTTGCCAGTGCTAGGTTTTTATAAGCCTGAAATGAGAAGTTGTAAGGCTTTAAAGAAAAATCTTTGCAAAAAGTTGTGTCCATTCGAGCAGTCGCAATGGTTCTAAACAGAAGTGTTGCAAAAAGTCGTGTCACTTCAAGCAATCGCAACGGTTCAAAACAGAAGCATTGCGAAATGTTGTATCCACTCCAACAGTCATGAAGGTTAAAAATAGAAGCATTGAGAAAGGTTGCCTCAGACCCCGTAAGCTAAGTATCGCGATAAAACTCGAACAAGCGTGCACTCTGCACTCTCCTGACTTGTTCGAAGAAATATTACGATACTTTTTCCTCACAAAATCACTAAATCCCTTGCTAAATCGGTCTTGGTTCGTCGATCTCCTATCACAAAATCATCAAAAGCTCGCCAAAGGTTGATTCGAGTATCAAGACTGGATTCATGGCCTTTAGGTAATTTTCTGAGTTCCAATCTATTTCTTTTTGTTATTTATTTATGTTGTTGTGTTTTTGGTTATTTTTTCGGGCATTTGGACCTTTTATTTCTTCGTCCTTTTTATGATTTTCTGCCAAAACTTCGGCTGAATGTTTCGGCAAACGTCAGCCCGACTGAACGACACCTAGGCCACCTTGCTGAGTCGGCCTACCGCTTCTTTCAGTCGGCCTACGAGTCGCTCAAGCGGCCAATCATTGTTTTGTCGGATATTCTGGGTTCTTTTTCCCCCAAACTGAAAAACCAAAGTTATTCAAACATTTTAAGCCTGAGTCTACTGTAACAATGTAGGAAACGGCTTGAAATTTTAATAATCTTGGGTTTTCAGGCATAAAAATGTCGATTCCAGCTTGTTTAGGCACATTTTCCTACAGGCCACTTCAGTGGGACGAAGGTCAATTGAGTGTCATCTAGGCCACCTCGTTGAGTCGGCCTACCATGTCACTGAGTCGACCTACCACCTTGCTGAGTCGGCCTACTGGTAAAAATGTCCAAATGGTCCCTGCTTGCTGTATTCTATTGCTTTTAGCCTTGTTTCTATTTTTTTTGCCCGATTTTTGTCATTTTAATGCGTTTTCAGTCCCGTTTTTACCCGAAAAATCTCTAAAAATTACAAGTAATCTGAAATCAATTAAACTAATTTTTATAGCGGCTGGAAATTATTTTATCCATTGCTTAATGGGTTAAATGACTATTTGACGGCTTAAAAATGGTGTTTTTAACTAAATAAATCGTTTTCTACCAACTAAAAATCCCAAAAATATTCTGGAAATACTAAATCTGATTTTAGGATGTTCAGTTAATTTATTTCACCCTTTTTAGGTTGTTAGATAGTTAATTAATGCTCGAAAATTATGTTTTTGTCCTAAAAAATCCAAAAACATGTTTTCTTCATGCTATGTGTTTATTTTTCGCATTTATTTATTCATGATTTATTTATGATTATTCCTGTATATCTCTTGCCTCGTTTGGAGCCAGGTCCGAGTCGGTAAGCTCGGTTAAAACTCAGTTTTGCCCATTTATTTATTTATTGCTTTATTTATTTTCTTGTATTAGAAAAATGTATAGGTATTTGTAAAGCCTTGCAATAATTTTATTTTCTTGCTTTGTTTATTTATCGCTTTCCGTGCGATGTACGGCATATAAACTGAAAACACCAAACAATAATCGGATTAAATCGCATAAGAACTGAGGTCACATTTATTAAATATAATCGGCTTGATTTAAAAATTGAAAAGTAAGCAACATCATCAGGACTTAAAATCTCTATTTTAAGGTACGGTCCAACCACCTGGTGGGAATAATGTACCCAAATTCTCGGTGGAGCTTAACCGTGTGACGACTCCATCTTAAAATACGGGATTCTAAGTCTCGTATCCCTTAACATATAAATCAGACTAAATTTCAACTTCAACATCGCTTTCATTATCCATTTTCATCACGCTAAAATAAGGAATATCCCTTAGCACGCTTCACAGCACTCGTTGTTTCTTTGCCCCCCGCCGAAGAACATTAAAGCTTACCTTGCGGGCTGGGGATTCAGTCGTCAGCTTACAGTGGCGACTCTGTTGGGGATTTCCTTTAACTTAATTAAAACTTGAACATCGCTCTCGTTTTTTTCAAGCTTTGGTTAAAGGATTTTGATGATGTGCCTAAATTGTTTTTAAACCAATGCTTTATTTCTTATATTGTTTCAATCCACCACTTAGTTAGATTTTAAGTTTTAAGGTGCCATTATTTTTCAACCCCGTGAAGCTCACTTGTATACCTCATGCCCGCCAGGAACTAGGGATATTTGTGGGTGGAACACTTGTTTCAACCAACATGTAATTCCCGCGGTTGCACTCATTTGAGGAGTGGTTGAGTTACACGGAATCAAGGTAAACGAGACCCTTCTATAGTATCATTCCAAGATACCAGCCATTTAAGACTATGAACCGCAATAAATATAGCTATAGCAACTTCCCCTTAGGCTCACCAAAATAATTTAGATTTAGGTTGCATACTCTCTTGCCATTTCCCGGCGCTAGAGTTAACCCCAGAATCCAAATTAGCGTTGCGTGGGAGTCATAAGGTTGGAAGAAGTTTATTTGCTTTCGTGTGCTACTTGTGTTATGCTCATGCATACGCACTCCATGCATAGGCCGCATGTGGCTGACCTTTTTTTTTGGTTCTTCGCTTACCTCTACTCTCCCTTCGCTTGAAGGGGGAATTTCACAAAATGCATCGTTTGAGTCCTGACGACCTGTACCTAGTTTGCTAGGCATAGCGAGGAATTTATACGTCTCACGTATTTTGGGGTTAAGCTTTGCATCATAAGCCATTCTGCTCTCTACCTTTCTAAACAACCCATATGTATAGCATTCATCTCTCAAATATTTACGCTATCATCCATCTCATTCATGGTTCGATTCGGGCTGATCATCTTTCGGCCTTTAGCTAGGTCAAGACGTCCCCGCCGCCGCAGCCCTCTTTAGTTGTGACTCGACTGCCGTTTAGTTCATTGTTCAGTGTCAGAATCGGTTATTCCTACCCTGACTGATATTCCTTCGTCTAGCAGGTTTCTGACCGAGGGCACTCCTCCGCCTGTCTCTTCTCCGCCGGTCGATCAAGGGCAATCTCAGTTGGGTTCAGATTTCGCTAATGCTATGGCTATGTTCCTCCAGTTAGATATATTTCAGGCCACTATTCAAGAGCAAGTTGGATCCGCTCTTAGGGAAGAAAGAGAGTCTTAAAGGCCAGCAAGGCCAATATTTCAAGCTCCGGGAGAGATAGTTCAGTCTTCACCAATCCAGAGTTAGTTTCCAGTACTACCGCTCCCCCTTGTTCGTCCTATCCAGCAAAGCCAATTTCAGTTTGGTTAGAGCTCTTCTCAGCCATCCTTATCATCTGCTCCACCAACCTTTGGTTTTTACCCCCCTGTGCACTCGAGGCTTGTTCTCTAGTCTCCTATTCTCCGCGCTTTCTCAGGGGGATTTACTACTCAGATGATAGTCCCCTCGAGTGGCTTTGTTGTTCCTTCGGTGCAACCGACTGTTTTCACACACCCTAGCTTTGTGGTCACTCCCCGCGAGGCCACTCATCCTCAGAATCCTTTCTCTCGCCCTTAGGTCGAAGCCCCGACTCCTCTACCTTTCTTGTTCGGGTCATCTCTATACGACTAGGTCATACAGCCTTTAGGCATGATGCTTGAAATGATGGCTTTCTTCAGGTAATTTCTAAATAGGGGCAAGGATAAGGAAGAACTAAGAGATGATGATTGGGTGCCTAAAAATTTCTCAATGCCCCAAACGGAACCTTATTCAGGCGAGAGACCTCCCAAGTCCCATATAGTGATATATGAGCGGATCATGCATGTCCAAAAGATTAGGGATAAGGTGCTGGCTAAGTTATTCCTGTGTACCCTTTCAGGCCCTACTCTAGAATGGTACAATACTCTCCCGGAGTCTACAATCCTAGATTGGAAACTCCTATCTAAAGCTTTGATTGCGCACTATGGATTTAATTCCACAATGGAGACTACCATTCAGCATCTTGAGGCAGTCAAACAAAAGCCAGGTGAATCCTTCAAGTCATATTTCAACTGATGGATGGCCACTCAGGTTCTCTTGAAGCAAAAGCTTAATTTAAAGGAAATGATTCCAAAGTTGCTCGACGGGGCTTTCCCGATGCTCCGAAAAGAGATGGAAATCGACTCTTTTGAATCATATCAAAAGGTTTTTAAGAAAGCTGAGAAGATCGAGCATCGAGAGGAGAGAGAGAATGCAGGCAAGCCAAGTGGCAAACCCTGGTTTAACAAGAACAACAATTCTCAATCTTTCAAAGTTACTCTGGCCCTAACTGAGGAGAAGACACCCCCAGTTCAGGTTATCAATCAAGAGAGTGTTTCTGCAGTTCAAACCACACCCATTTGGGCTCCTGGTTAGAAGGCATTTGTGTCTCTGTGGAAGCTCCCTCTTTATATCCTATTTGCCAAATTGTGAGAGAAAGGCATGTTTATCCCTCTTCGTGAATATCGTTCTCCTACGCCCGAAGAGAAAGGGAATTTTTGTCGCTATCATGTTCAAAAAGGACACACAATAGATCAATGTAAGCCCTTAGGCATGGCCATTTGGCGCTTGGTAAAAGAAGGAAAAATGGATGAACTAGCTAGGAAAACCAATACTGAGGAGAAACCATCACCGAGCTCTAATGATGGAGTGAGCGCCATTAATTCCGATCTCCTTGAAGATTTTGTGTTAGCAATGGTCTTCTCTGATTCAGCCAACTCAGTTATAGAAGCCAATTCTATCACCAACTCTAGCAAGAATCTCGCGAGGTCTCTAGCGAATGAAGGAGACAAGTCATCAGCCGACACAAGGGAAGGTCCTGGATCTCGTCCTGGATGACATGCCAATGGAAGCTACTGAGGATTATTAATCTACAGGCTCTACCAATCAAGACCCTTTGCCTGTGGAGGATGATTTTTCTATGATGTAATTTTCTTTCTTTATGTTTCTAGTATTTTGATGTGAACAATTCTGTCTTTAAGGCATTTTTAATTCAATCAAAGACTTTGCTTTTGCTTATTCGTTTGATGTTTCGCCCGCTGGGTCCATGCACTCATTTTATCATAAACATAATGTATTCAGTATTCATGACGTTTCTTTAATTGAAATAAATTTGAGTACAGATGATAACCTAAAATGGTAACCATTTTCTAATGGCCTAACCTCTGAAAGAAAATGAGAGATAACAAGTGCCTAAGAATCATGATAACGCTTTCACCTGGTCATACCTTGACATGACCAAGATTCATCATCAGATTATCGAACATCCCATCTTCACACTTAAAATAGAAAAAGGAGCTCAGTTCTTCCTTGGATAGCTTCAATATGTCAGTCGGTCCATCGCAGGCCACTATGTGCAAACCTACTTTCAAACCACCGAAGAATCATCAGCCGATTATGAAGAACGAGTATCACCAGGTCATCTTCGACATAATTATGGCTTATCTTTTCTTCGCCCACCCATTCTCAGAATTCCCACCCCCAATACAACATTGCCTTTTCCCAATATCCATTCCCTTACACCTCAAACCTTCCCTATTTCTCTCCTCATTGGCCATTCTCGACGAAGGGGGACACATATGATCGGTGAGGTTTCACCCTCATCAATAAATGAACACTGCTTCTTTAAGAGATGGGCAGGTTACTTCTTAAAATAGGGGGAAGCCAAGTCTTTCGCCAACAACACCACCGAGAAGATGGCCAAGCTCAGCGAGAAGCACATCTTCGCTCGGTGTGACCTACCTCTTCACATCATTTCAGACAATGGATCTAAGTCCCAAGGGGAAACCACTGATTTGGTCAAGAAATAAGAAACCGAATGTCATAATTTTTTCCTCATTAACCACAAGTTAATAGAGCAACCAAAGCCGTAAACTAGCTTATCAAGAAGTTCATTTCATACACTACCACAGGGATCAAAGATTGAGCCGATGAGCTCCCTTTCACCCTTTGTAGATGTCAAATAAATGTCGGAATTCCCCCAAGCCGAACACCTTTCTCCTTTGCCTATAGAATGGAAGTTGTACTACTAACCAATGTCAAGATGAAATCCTTGAGATCCGCACTGAAACCAAGTCAAAGGGACCCCCGTGGACCAAGGCATAATTTGAATAACTTATTCGGATGTACCAGCAGTCAATAGCAAAAGCGTATAATAACCAAGTCAAGCATCAGAAGTACCCACCAAAGGCCAATGATCTGATTTTAAAACAAGTAAAGGCTACCAACACTAACCCAAGGGGGAAGTTCCGACTGAATTGGGAAAGACCTTATGTAATCAAAAAGATACCCAATTCTAGGGGCATGAAGATTTCGGATGGTACTGAGTTCATAAACCCTATCAATCAAAACAGGTCAAAGCATTATCATATCTAACCAAAAAGGAATCAAATCCAAAACAGCTACACATAAAAAATAAATGAAATCAATGACCCGACGAGTGGTCCTTTACTGCTCGGACAAAAACTAGGGTGTATCTCGCTAATCGGCATTCTACAAACAGGTCAGGCAAAAGTTAGGGTGCCAAAATAACCCGCTAGACTGAAAATCTGTAAAGAGTGGTCTAGGCAAAAGTTAGGGTAAAGTGAGCTACGAGAGTGTGTTGGCTAGAAAACCTTTATAGGCTAGTTAACACCAGAGTTGGGGTCAATAGAAATGGTTATCATCATCGTGCACTCAAACTTACTTCATTTAATGGAAATGTCATTTTACTGAATCCTTTATATTTGTGCTTGAATGAATTTATTGGGCCCAAAAGGCAAAATGCAACAGATGAGTCGAACGTAGGGTTCTGTGCAATCAACCCAATACCTTAAAAGAAAATAAAAGCAATGATAAAAGGCAAAAATCCTGATAGACTAAAAACACTGAGGTCCATGCAAAAGCCAAGAAAAGTGCGTTGGATTGAAAACCCAAAAAGCGCGGTCCAGGCAAAAATTAGAACGTAAGAGCAAAATGGTAAATAAAGTCCAATAGGCCCATCTCAATGTTTGGGTCTATGCAAAAATTAAGACAATCAAAACAAAGATAAATGACCGCCATCGATCACATCGAAGTACTCGCATTATTGTCATCATTAGAGTGCTTGAATACATTCTCTGGTCTAGTAGATTTGAATGACTCAAATCTATCCTTTACTCATGTCTACTCTGATTCCGACCATGACCGAGCATCTCTAGTTCACTAGGTTTGAATCCTCTAAAACCGTCCTTGGTAGAATTCATTGGTGGTGATAGCATCCAGCCATTCGTCATCTAGAATCTCAAACTTTGGTTCGTGCTCCCACTTATCTTCGATATGCTCAATTCAACAATCATTTATGCAAGCGAGAAGATGTGTAGAAAATAAAAATCCTTATCCTCAATGTTCGGCCACACAAGCCTACTATATGCATCGCAACTTCCCTAATTATCCACCAGGGGCATTCTTGCCTTGTTCGTGCCACGATGCGATTCCATATATCCTCTCTCTTAGCAAGAGGCTGGGCCGGATAAGTCAATCGAGCAAGCAACCAAATTGAGCAAAATCGATCAGGCCAGTAGTCATGTAGCTCAGATGTGGAGGATGATCAGTACGAGCAGCTCATGCATTCATAAATTCATGCATAATATTCATAAATGTTATGTCTATTATTCTATGCTGAATTCTACAGGAAACAAAGCACAAAAAAGTATCCTCGAGCCATACACTCGACTTCCAAGCAAGCACCTATATTAAGAGGCATCTCAGAATTATTCTCCATCCTATATTCTAGGTCGTGCCTAAGGAGCATGTCAACTAATGTCTTTGAGCTCTACATTCAACCTCAGCAGTTTCTCCGGACTCCCAGAAATCCTAACTCTATTTATATTTCATTCTTCCGCTTTTATTGCTTAATTGAAGGGGCAAAAATATTTTTGTTCCATAAAATCAATTAAGCAATAAAAACGCAGTTTATATCATTTTCAATGCTTCAAAATTTCAATGGACAACCAATTCGATGGCTTCTAAAATCAGAACTCAGATTTTCTCCTAGGGGCACCTTGATGCAATTACCTAGGAGCACCTTGATATAATCATCAGGGGCATTTCAACACATGTTCTAAACTGCTTTCAAAGATAGAGAATCCAAGGGGCATGTCAGCTAGTCCCGATAGACACCCCAGTTTCTCCGGACTCCCGAAAATCCTAACTCAGTTTATATTTCATTCTTCCATTTTTATTGCTTAACTGAAGGGGCAAAAATATTTTTGTACCACAAAATCAATTAAGCAATAAAAACATAATTTGTATTGTTTACCAATGCTTCAAAACTACCTTGACAGATAAGCTGTACGACAATTTCGATGGACGATCAGTCCAAAGATCCAGAATCCAAAATTTAGAAAATCCTTTCAGGGCACCTCACTGCAACCTTCCGAATCCGCAGGGGCACCTCGATGCAACCTTCTGAAATCTCTAAGGGCACCTCAATATAGCTTATCGATTTGAGAATCCAACCTTCAAAAGCCCAAGCCCGAGGTTGGCAACCCTCAAAAGCCTAAGCCCACACTTGGCAACCCTCAAAAGCCTAGACCCACGCTTAGTAAAACTTCAAAAGACTAGCCCGCGCTTGGCAACCCTCAAAAGCCCAAGCCTGTGCTTGGCAACCCTCAAAAGCCTAGGCCGCACTTGGCAAAACCTCAGAAGCCCAAGCCCATGCTTAACAACCCTCAAAAGCCTAAGCCCGTGCTTGGCAACCCTCAAAAGCCCAAGCCCGCCCTTGGCAACCCTCGAAAGCCTAAGTCCGCACTTGGCAACTCTCAAAAGTCCAAGCCTGCGCTTGGCAAACCTTAAAAGCCGAGGCCCGCGCTTGGCAAAACCTTAAAAGCCCAAGCCTGCACTTGGCAAACCTTAAAAGCCCAGGACCGTGCTTGGCAAAACCTCAAAAGCCTAAGCCCATGCTTGGCAAACCTTCAAAAGCCTAAGCCCGCGCTTGGCAAAGCTCAAAAGTCCAGGCCCACACTTGGCAAAACATCAAAAGCCTAAGCTCGCGCTTGGCAAACCTCAAAAGTCTAGGCCCACACTTGGCAAAACCTTAAAAGCCCAAGCCCGCGCTTGGCAACCCTTAAAAGCCCAAGCCTGGGCTTCACAACCCTTAAAAGCCCAAGCCCGCTCTTGGCAACCCTTGAAAGCCCAAGCCTGAGCTTGGCATACCCTTAAAAGCCCAAGCCAACGCTTGGTAAACCCTCAAAAGCCCAAGCCCACGCTTGGCAACCCTTAAAAGCCCAAGCCCCCACTTGGCAAACCTCAAAAGCCTAAGCCCGCACTTGGCAATCCTCAAAAGCCTAAGCCAGCGCTTGGCAATCCTCAAAAGCCCAACCCACGCTTGGTAAACCTCAAAAGCCCAAGCTCGCGCTTGGCAATCCTCAAAAGCCCAAGCCCACTCTTGGCAATCCTCAAAAGCCCAAGCCTGCTCTTGGCAATTCTCAAAAGCCCAAGCCCGCTCTTGGCAATCCTCAAAATCCCAAGCTCATGCTTGGCAACCCTTAAAAGCCCAAGCCCGTGCTTGGCAATCCTTAAAAGCCCAAGCCCGTGCTTCGCAATCCTCAAAAGCCCAAGCCCGCGCTTGGCAATCCTCTAAAGCCCAAGCCTACGCTTGGCAATCCTCAAAAGCCTAAAACCGTGCTTGGCAATCATCAAAAGCCCAAGCCCGCGCTTGGCAACCCCCAAAGCTCTCTTAACAAATACACCATCCACCAATCTACCTCAAATCTATTTGGGGCAACGAAGGCAATACCGAATCAAAATTTTTAAGTCAACCTGGTTCTTGATAGGTCTGTTTATGGCAATCCCAAAAGATAATCGGTTTGAGAATATGCACGTCAGGTATACCTTTCTAACCCTTGCCCTTTCGTAAGATCACACTTGGCCCGCCAAGTGGCAATCTCCCTAAGGGCAGCTTGTGAGCAGGCTTTTCGGTGACCCACGGATCGATGATGACTTTTTGTTCTACCATTTTATGGACCAGTTGTTCTATTCTTTGAGAGTCGAATCACGTTTGGAGAGGTCCTTTTGATGATTTTGTGACCGATGACCGTGTTTAAAGTCATTAAAATTAATTAAAATTGCATTTAAAATAAGCATTTATCTTTCCCTCGCTCGCAGTAATTTGCTTCGTGGTTTTCTAAAAAACCTAAATTTTTCAGCGAGTCCGGTTTTTTTTCCTATATTGTAGACTCTTCGAGGTTTACGAAATGTCAAGTATCGCTTAAATCGGATAACTATGGTGAAAGTTATGATTTTTTAAAGTTAACGGTCTTTTTTCGGATCTTTGTCGCGCCTTGCCGGAGACCGCACCGCCGCCGTCGGCCACTGGAGCTCCGACGACTGGAGCTCAGATGGCCGGTGGCCGGAGCTCCGTGTGGGAGCCACATTACCTTGGAGTGGCATGGCCACTCCAAGGTAATGTTGGTCGCTTCACATGAAGCGACCTAGATTTGGCCGCTTCATGTGAATCGGCCTTCCTTTGGCTGCATTAGATCTGGCCGCGTCAGTTGACGCGGTCTACCATGTCACTGACGCGGCCTTGTTACGGGGACTGAGCTTTTGCGCGTTATGGGCTATTTTCTATTAAAAAATTCAAATTTTAACCCATTTTTTTATAAAATTCATGCTTTTAAGGGACCAAATGAATTATTTTCGCTGATTCAAGTCTATATAAACCCCTAAAATCACCTAAAATAGGAGGTTTTTTTGGCTCATTTGATAAAATTCAGATTTTAGAGATTTTTAGGCTTCTTTAGGAAGAACAAGTTTTATAAAGTGGTGGAAATTCAATACTCAAGTTTTCTAAGCTTTATTAGGCTTGATTATTTAGCTTAAATCTGAAAAATCAAGTAGAAATCTTAAGTAAAAACAGATTTAAATAGGATTTAGGGACTTTTTCGTCACAAAATCACTAAATCCCTTGCTAAATCGGTCTTGGTTCATCGATTCTCCCGTCACAAAATCGTCAAAAGCTCGCCAAAGGTTGATTCGAGTATCAAGAGTGGATTCACGGCCTTTAGGTAATATTCTAAGTTCCAATCTATTTCTTTTTGTTATTTATTTATGCTGCTGTGTTTTTTGTTAATTTTTCGGGCGTTTGGCCCTTTTTTTCTTCGTCATTTTTGTGATTTTCTGCCAAAACTTCGGCTGACCGTTCCGACGAACGTCAGGCTAACTGAACGTCACCTAGGCCACCTCGCTGAGTCAGCCTACCACTTCGTTTAGTCGGCCTACGGGTCGCTCAAGCGGCCAATCGTTGTTTTATCAGATTTTCTGGGTTCTTTTTCCCTCAAACTGAAAAACCAAAGTTATTCAAACATTTTAAGCCCGAGTCTACTATAACAATGTAGGAAACGGCTTGAAATTTTAATAATCTTGGGTTTTCATGCACAAAAATGTCGATTCCTGCTTGTTTAGGCACTTTTTCCGGCAGGCCACTTCAGTGGGATGAAGGACGACTGAGTGTCATCTAGGCAACCTCGTTGAGTCAGCCTACCATGTCACTAAGTCGGCCTACCACCTCGCTGAGTCAGCCTACTGGTAAAAATGTACAAATGGTCCCTGTTTGCTTTATTATGTTGCTTTTAGCCCTGTTTCTATTGTTTTTGGCCCGATTTTTGTCATTTTAATGCGTTTTCAGTCTCATTTTTATCCGAAAAATCTCTAAAAATTACAAATAATCTGAAATTAATTAAACTAATTTTTATAGCTGCTCAAAATTATTTTATATATTGCTTAATGGGTTAAATGACTATTTGACGGCTTAAAATGGTGTTTTTAACTATATAAATCTAAATAAATCGTTTTTCACCAACTAAAAATCCCAAAAATATTCTCGAAATACTAAATCTGATTTTAGGATGTTTAGTTAATTTATCTCGCCCTTTTTAGGTTGTTAGATAATTAATTAATGCCCGAAAATTATGTTTTTGTCCCGAAAAATCCAAAAATATATTTTCTTCATGCTATGTGTTTATTTTCCGCATTTATTTATTCATGCTTTATTTATGATTATTCTTGTATATCTCCTGCCTCGTTTGGAGCCGAGTCCGAGTGATAAGCTCGGTTAAAACTCGGTTTCGCCCGTTTATTTATTTATCACTTTTATTTATTTTTTTGTATTAGAAAAATGTATAGGTATTTGTAAAGCCTTGTAATAATTTTATTTTCTTGCTTTGTTTATTTATCGCTTTCCGTGTGATGTATGACATATAAACTGAAAACACCAAACAATAATCGGATTAAATCGCATAAGAACTGAGGTCATGTTTATTAAATATAATCGGCTTAATTTGAAAATTGAAAAGTAAACAACATCATCCGGACTTAGAATCTCTATTTTAAGGTACCGTCCAATCACCCGGTGGGAATATAGTACCCAAATTCCTTGTGGAGCTTAACCGAGTGGCGACTCTATCTTAAAATACGGGATTCTAAGTCTCATATCCCTTAACACATAAATCAGACTAAATTTCAACTTCAACATCGCTTTCATTATCCATTTTCATCACGCTAAAATAAGGAATATCCCTTAACACGCTTCACAGCGCTCGTTGTTTCTCCACCCCACACCGAAAAGTATTAAAACTTACCTTGCGGGCGGGGGATTCGATCATCTGCTCACAGAAACCTTATGACACGACTTTAGAAAATATCAACATAAAAGTAAGAAATTTTTTTTCCTTAGGAACCAGAAAAATAACTTTATCAAGATATCCCACACTTTAAAATTTTTAGGTTATAAAAACAACTCTAAACCCAAATAATAACCCTTACAACTAATTTAAAAAGAATAATTGTGGGGCAAACAAATAGTAGTTTTAATAACAAAATTATACCCCATATTTGAACAACATTTTGAATCATATACAACGTATTCAAAACTAATTGAACAAGTTTTGTCAATGCTATTAATACCATACCGTATCGGCCGATTCGACCAGTTTTACCTCGAATCGGTCATAACTACGGTTCGGTATGCATAAAAACCAGTTCTAGTAATAATCGAAGAAAATTGAGTTGAACCAAAAAAAACTGGTAAACCAGCATACCAATTCAAATTTAGTTTTCTATAAATTCTTCTGGGTAAAGGTGTTGCTAAAGATATAGAAAAACGTTGCTAAAGATTTAAAAGAGTTGCAAAAGACATAAAAGCGTTGCTAAAAACTCAAAAAATAGTTGTGATAGCCACTGAAAACCCCATATAACATATATTTCTTTTCAAAACCCCTCTGACTACACTCTGAAATGTTGCTAAAGACCTAAAAAGCATTGCAATAGCCACTGAAAACTATAAATAATATATATTCTTTTAAAAAATAAAAAACCAGTAAAACCACCAATAATACTAGTAAAACCGGTTATACCACATACTATTGACCTTATCGATATGAGGCCCGATACGGTATTGATAGCATTGGATTTTGTTATGAGTTCAGGCAATAGCACTATAAAAGGGCATTGGACTGTGGTCATTACAGTTGTAAAACATCGCCAAAATTCAAAGAAGAAATTTTTAAAGAAGAACTGTGGATCAGTACTTAACATTATTTATGTTCCTCCACGTAAAACAGACCGCACATACAAGAACTAAAAAGATGAGGAAAAAGGAAAATGTAGGTAAAAGTTCAGTAATCACCTCCCATCTCTACATGTTGAATTTCCAATAGAAAATTCAGTCTTAAAAGCCAAACAAGCATAAATGTAACGGCTTAAATTGAAAATAATACCAGACTTTGTACTTAACAAGAATTTTATTTCATTTCTTGTATACTCTAGCAACAGCTACAGTCCATCAGAAGCACATGTCTCCACCGCTGACCGGTTAAAACAAAATTCTTTCCAACAACTAAATTGTTAGCCCATTATAAATTTTTTGAAGAAATATTTTGAAGAGGTTAGGTATTGAAGTTAGAGTCTCTCACCATTAATATTGAGTGATGTATTAATTGAGCTACACTTATTGGTAGCCCATTATAAATTACAAATATCCATTTCAAATGTATTTATTAGGGAAATTATCAAAAATATACATGTATTACTAAAATATTTACAAAATTCACCATTAAGTCAAACTAATTACACATATAAAAAAACATAAATAATTTACAAATTAACAAGAACATAAGAAAATAATTACATAAATATCATGTAGTATTATATGGTAATTAACTAGTAATCGATCTACTAGATATCTATTGCATATCTAGTAGCGATCTATTAGATGTTTATTTGATATCTACTAGATGTTTACTAGATATCTACTACAAATCTAATACCGATTTACTAGATATTTACTAGATAAATACTAAACGATTACTAAATATTTACCAGATAACTACTACATAATATTTTTGTAATTATTTTATGCTATTTTTATTAATTTATAAATAGTTTATGACGTACTCAAATTATTTTATTTTTTTAGGTATTTATGTAAGAAGTTATGGGTTTGTAGTTTTACATTTCTCATAATTATATAGTTGATAGAATTATTTAAAAAACTTCGTATAAAAATGAATTTATTTTTAAATAAAATACTGGACAATCCCAATCTAATATTTAAGGGAGCGTTTAGTTGGGGGGTTTTAGGAAAGAGAAAGGGAATTAAAAATATTTAATTTCCATTGTTGTTGTTTGTTTGGACAATGAAGTCAAATTCATTACCCATTTTAGATAATAAAATTACTCATTTCAAAGTCTTTTCATTCCCCCACTTAATTAAGTATTATTATTCCCTTTCTTGATTATAATCAAATAATAATAATTATTATTATTATTATAATAAATATATAAAATAAAAATAATAAGTATTATTATATATTAATTAAAAATAATATTATATAATCAATAATAATAAATTATATTATTATTCTATATAATCGGTAATAATATATAAAAATATCTATTGATCATTTTTAATTTCTTGATGATATTGTTATAATATATACACATATTATTAAATAAATATTATTATTTAATAATAATTTATTTTAATTATTATTAAATAGTAATATTTATTTAATAATATTAATAACAATATTATTAAATTTTGATAAAATATTATTATTATTAAATAATATGAAAATATTAATAATATTATTATTTATTTAATAATAATATTATTTATTTAATAATAAATAATATTATTAATATTAAAAATATTCATTAGACTAAAATGTGTTAAATAAAACCAGAATACGTAGAAAACAACAGGCTCTGATACCATACATGCAGGATTAGTACAAGTTGCTTTTAAACCTTTAACATTAGAAGGTTTACCAGAAAGTTTTATAGCTGCCTTAAGAGACGCTAGAAACTTAGATTGGAAACAATCTTTAATGGGCTTAATACAGTCCAGTTTGGCCCAAGGCCCAGTATATTTTAATGTATAGCCAAATCTGCAATTATCTTTGTCAGATGTTAATATTTTGGATGATTTAACATTAAATGTTAAAACCAATGGGTATAATTATGCCACTGGATCAAAAGTTATTTGTGTTTGTTATAGGATATATTTCAAACCACTAATGACTTTAAATCCACATTGTCAAATAATAGACAAACCTTTAAATGAAACGATTCTAATAGAATCAAATTTTCATCGGTCAGAAATAACTACTCGCAGACCCATTAAATGGGAGAAAATTATATTTCCTGATAACTGGATTATAAAAAAAGCAGTTTCAGTTGCACCTACTACTCAAAATAATCCAACAAGGATTATTCAAACACCAGAAGGTGACATCCTCATTAATTTTGAGAAACAAAAACTTTTGGATAATATTCCAAAATCCAGATCTTCATATTCAAGATCAAATTCATCAAGTTATTTTCATATATCTCCAGTTGATAACTCGAGACATTCAATGTCAAATATTGAAAGAATTCATAATTCTGACAATTCACATTCAATAACAAATATTGACAGAATTCATAATTCTGAAAAGACAAATATTGACAGAATTTATAATTCTGAAAATTCATCTAAAGATTCAGATAGAGAATCTGAACTCATAACTGATAGAGTTGGAAGAATCCATATTGATAATAACAACATTGCTTCAGGAGTTTATGAAATTCCGGCAGGAATGTCTGCCAGTGAAATGAATTTTTCAATATGATGTTAAAATCAAAAATTGATTTTAGTCCTGGTTCACAGGCAAGAAAAGAAATCGAAATGGATTTTCAGAAAGATCATTAGAAACCATTTAGAGAGTGGTTTTTTAGTAATTTTACTAAAGCAGAAAGAAATACCTTTCAAAAAGAATTTTATGAGAAATTAACTCATAAAAATATTAAAATATCTTTTGTTTATTGGTTTATAGCTAATCATGTAGAAAAATTTATTTCTGTTATTGAAAGGGATTTTTAAAATCCAACAGGAGAAACTATTAGACAAGTTTTTCCACCTATTTATCCTTTTTCTATTGAAAAGGATAATGAAATAAGGCATTATAGTGCTTTTCAAAAAAAATTTGAAAATGAAATTATTCAATCAACCACGCAACATATTAATGCTTTGGTTAAACAGAAAAATTTCACTAATATTTATTTAATAATATTAGGAGAAAAATTAGTGGATATTCACAATAGAGTGGAAAAAATAATTTCCCAAATCCATGAATTAAAAAATATTGTTAATAACAATTCTATAAATATTACTAGAACAGAAGCAAGCAGTAGTGCTGCTCCTAGTATCCAACCTCCCCCAGAGGTGAAAGATTTTAAATTAAAATCTTTATCTGATTTAGAAAAACTTTTGAATGAAAAGTTTGAAAATCTAAGAATCAGTACTCTTGATGAGGAATTCAGTGATACATTAAGTAACACAAAAAATTACAAAAATGTTGTAATAGATGAAATTAATAAACTTCATAAGTTTGCTGATAGGCCTAAACATAATTTGTTTTATTACCCTAGGCCTACTCCACAAGATGTTCTTTTTGAAGAACAAGACCTTGTAATGAATAATTCTTACAGTGGAAAACAAATCTATGAATGGAACATAGATGGTTTTACTGAAAGACAGATTTATAGTGCTGTCCATAGAATGCTTATGTATTCTACAATCTGTAAGAATAACAATAATACTGATAAAGTTATTGCTAATATGATAGTAGCAGGGTTTACTGGCCAACTTAAAGGCTGGTGGGATAATTATTTATCTCAAGAAGATAGGACAAAAATTTTGTCAACTGTAAAAATTGAAAATAATATTTCAAGTGAAAATGCAGTTTATACACTGATATTAAATATTATTGAACATTTTACAGGCCGATGGTATGATAATAGTGAAAATATTAGGACTCTATTGCAAAATCTTAGATGTCCTACTTTGACCTCTTTTAGGTGGTATAAGGACACCTTTTTAAGCAGAGTCATAGAATTACCTGAGTCTAATAGTGACCATTGGAAATCCAAATTTATAGATGGACTGCCTCAGCTATTTGCTGAAAGAGTAAGGAAAAACCTAAGAAAAGGGAATGTACAAATTAATTATGCCAGTTATACTTATGGAAAATTAATTGGTACATGCATTCAAGAAGGTTTATCTTTATGTAATCAAATAAAGTTAAACCAATAGATCAAAAAGCATCATCTAAATGAGAAGATGCAATTAGGCCAATTTTGTGGTCAATTTGGGATTGATAATCCTTCTACTAGCAAACCACATAAACCTTCTAAAAGAGAGAAGTATTATGCTAGTAAGAAATTCATTAAACGAAAAGAAAAAAGAGAATTTCGTAAGAAAAGAAGGTTGGAAAATAATCCACCACCACACAAATCTACTATAACTTGTTACAAATGTGGCAAGAAAGGTCATTTTGCTAATAAATGCAATTTAAAAAAGAAAATTAATAATTTAAATATTAGTGATGACTTAAAGGATGCTTTAAGTAAAATCATGATCAATTCATCTGAGTCAGAAAATAATTCTGATACAGATTATAGTTCTTCATCGGATTCAGAAAATAATCTGAGTAATTTAAAAGATGAAAAAATCATTTCATCTGATTCTGATTGCAAATGTAAACAAATAACTAGAAATTCTAGTGATGAAGACAATGATAATATTTATCAAATAATGTCTCATTTCAGGATTTAAAAATCAATGTTATAACTAATGATAACATTATAGACATTTTACAATGGATTAAAGATCCGGAGCTAAGATTAAAAATCTTAGAACAGTTTGATATTAATAATAATCAAACTTAAGCATCTAAAGAAGAGTATATTACTCTTAAGTCTTCTGAACCATATTCTATGGCAGAAGTCAAAAGGATGTTAAAGCAAAAGCAAACTAATAAGATTGCTAGCACAAGTGATTTATTTACTGAGGTTAATAACCTTAAAAATGAAATTAAAGACTTAAGGTTAAATAAACAAAGTCTTAATGAAAGAGTTTCTAGATTAGAGAAACTAAAGGGAAAAATGCCTATTAATTATCCCTCATCAACATCCTCTGAAAATAATTCAGATCATGATGATCATGAGCAGGATGATTTCCTATCAACGATTGAAGCCATGACTTCACAAAAATGGTACATAAAGATTTCTCTTCTTATAGAAGGAAAAATCTTTAAAGATTTAATTGCACTTGTTGATAGTGGTGCAGATTTAAATTGTATTCAAGAGGGTATAATACCCACAAATTATTTTTATAAAACTTCACAATCATTAAGGTCATGGTCAAAAACTTAATATAAGTTTTAAGATCCCAAGAGCTTATATATGCAAAAATAAGATTTGCATTCCAACCAATTTTTTATTAGTAAAGGATATAACTAACCAAGTTATACTTGGGACTCCATTCATAAGGAGTTTATTTCCTTTAAAAAATATTGATTCAAAAGGTTTTACTGGAACCTTTCAAGGTAGTAATATTTAC
This sequence comes from Euphorbia pulcherrima, assembly GCA_947683365.1. NCBI lineage: Eukaryota > Viridiplantae > Streptophyta > Magnoliopsida > Malpighiales > Euphorbiaceae > Euphorbia > Euphorbia pulcherrima. The sequence goes on from CANTUS010000015.1 coordinate 44,169,145, forward strand.
TTCCAATTTGAAACAAAACATGTCACAAGGTTTTTAAATCAAATAAAAGATTCTTTAATAAAGAATAAACAGAATCAAATTTCTTTTTTAAAAGAAGAAATTAATTTTATAAACATTGATAATGTTTTAGAAAATCCTAAATTACAGGATAAAATCAAACTTATTAATAACCAATTCACTTCAGAAATTTGTAGTGATCATCCCAATGCTTTTTGGAATAGGAAAAAGCATATAGTTTCTTTACCATATGAAGAAGGATTTAATGAAAAATTAATTCCTACTAAGGCAAGACCTTGTCAGATGAATTCAGAATATCTGAATTTTTGTAAAGAAGAAATTAAAAGTCTTCAAAATAAGGGCTTAATAAGACCTTCTAAATCCCCTTGGTCTTGTACTGCTTTCTATGTTAATAAACATGCTGAGAAAGAAAGAGGTATACCAAGACTTGTTATTAATTATAAACCTTTAAATAAGGTTTTAAAATGGATTAGGTACCCTATACCTAATAAAAAGGATCTTCTGGATAGGCTTTATAATGCCTTGATTTTTTCCAAATTTGATTTAAAATCAGGATATTGGCAAATACAGATCAATGAAAGTGATATTTATAATACTGCTTTCAATGTAACTTTCGGTCAATATGAATGGAAGGTTATGCCATTTGGGTTAAAAACTGCCCCTTCTGAATTTCAAAATATCATGAATGACATTTTTAATCCTTATTCAGACTTTATAATAGTCTATATTGATGATATTTTAGTATTTTCAAAAAATATTGAAATACATTTTAAACACCTCGAAATCTTTAAAAAGATTGTTATACAGAATGGTTTAGTCATATCTAAACCTAAAATGCAATTATTTAAAACCAATATAAGGTTTTTAGGTCATAATATTGATAAAGGAAAAATAATTCCTATTGATAGAAGCATTGAGTTTGCATCAAAATTTCCTGATGAAATTAAAGATAAAACTCAACTTCAAAGGTTTTTAGGTAGTCTGAATTATATATCACCCTACTTAAAAGATTTGTCTAAAGATACTGCTATCTTATATGATAGACTTAAAAAAGAGCCCAAGCCTTGGACTAATAGTCATACAGAGGCTGTTAAATTAATTAAGAAAAAAGTTAATAACTTACCCTGTCTTATGTTAGCCAATCCCAAATGGGAAAAGGTTATTGAAACTGATGCTTCAGATATAGGCTACGGTGGTATTTTAAAACAAATTTCACCAATTGACAAACAAGAATACCTTGTTAGATTTTATTCTGGTAAATGGAATGATAGCCAGAAAAATTATGCTATTATAGCAAATGAAATTTTAGCCATATTAAGATGTGTGTTAAAATTTCAAGATGATTTATATAATCAAAAGTTTTTAATAAAAACTGATTGTCAAGCAGCAAAATATATGTTTGATAAAGATTTTAAACACGATGTTAGTAAACAAATGTTTGCTAGATGACAAGCCCAATTAGCTCCTTTTGATTTTGTTATTGAATATAAAAAGGGAGTAGAAAATAGTTTGCCTGATTTTTTGACTAGAGAATATCTCTTGGAAGCTAATAGTTATAATTTTACTGATCTGCAGAATGAGCACTAAGGGCAATCGTGGAAGAGGAAATTCCTCTTATAGAGGACAATCCTCAAGAGGTCGTAACCAGAATTCCTCTAATAGAGGAAAACACATTCATGATGATGAAAGGATTCTGGCTCAACATGGAAATTCTAGGCTTATAGCTCAGAATATAGCTGGGACAGAACATGAATCTCTTTATAAGGAATTCCTTGCTTTTAAAGCCTCTCAAAAAAGCCTGAATAATATTCAGGCTGAAACAAGTGGTCAATCAAATACAGCTACTGAAAAAACAAACCCTTCTTATGCTAAAATAGTGGAGGATGATGAATCAGATGATTTCCCCTATTTTCAGCATAGTGAAAAAGAGGTAATACTTCTTTTAGAAGATAATGATATCAGAAGGAAAGATGATGTCTGGGGTTTAATGCAAAAATATCTGAATACTGGAGCTTCATTCACAGCTGGTTCATACAAAGCCAGATCCCACTTTGAGAATATCTTAAAAGTGACAGATTCATGGGAAATAACCAATTTTTCAGTAGGCAGTAAAACATCTAAAACTTATAGTTTTAGTAAAGTAATTATAAAAAATATTATAACTGCTGATGAATGGGGTCTTAGTACCTTCAGGGAGAAGGAATATCTTCACCCAGATAACAAAGCAATAATTAAATTTAATTATTGAGATTATGTTAATGCTTTTAGTAAAGTTTTGTTATATCAAAACCCTTCTAGAAAGCATACTTGGTTTTTAAAATTTTGCCAAAATATTTATAAAAAAGATTTTCCAAATTGGTTATACCAATGGTGGCAATTTTTTGGCCTAGGAATAAATATATTACCTGATTTACTTAAAGGATTTTATTCTGAATGGGTTGAAATATCACCAAAACTTATTGAAGCCCAACATAATAATAAATGGGTTGAGGGTATGCCTATTTCCAATTTCTTTATTGAATTTGACATTCCGTGGATTTTCAAATGGGAAACTGAATTTGGTCATACCAAACAAAATATCCCTTGTATATACAGGACATTTTTCTCAAAATTTTGGAAGAAAATGATGCGTAATAATGAGCATGGGGTTTTAGAAGCCCAAGAGACTATTGACAATATTAAGTCAAGAATTTGTCAGTATAAATCCGGTATTGTGTCTGCTCAACAAATTGAGTCACCAAGTCCTTTTGAGTTCATTTCCAGAAAGCTCAAAATGCAAAAAGGACATTTAACCAAAGAATAAATGGTTTCAGCTTATATAGAAGCTATGAAGAAAGATATGATGAAAAATCTTAGGATTAAAATTCAATCGGATCTTTCTTTAACCGCTTCCACAGTTGGAGAAGATATGATTACAGGAGCGGAAAATGCTAACAATGAAGTATTAGCGGAAGCTTCAGAAGTTAATAAGCTACAAGACTCCCAAGATCCTTATGAGGAGGAAGAGGAGGAAGCTGATTTGCCAATTGAACAATTGCTTAATAATATTGAGCAAGAAGTAACAAGAAAAATTAAAGGCAAAGGAAAATAATGCCAGTTGGTGGAGTTACTATTACCTTTTATAAAGGTAAACAGTAACTATTTTAGATTTGTCGGGAAATAATGCATTCATAATGCATTATTACAGACAAAGCGTAATGCTTTGTCTTTTCCTTCTTTTTCTTTTTCTTTTCTTTTTCTTTGACATGCCACCTTATCTTGTCGGTTGGTCTTCTGTCGTTTTCTTTCTTTCTTTTTATCTTTTATTTTGCTGTATTGTAATAAGTTTTGGATTCCGCCTCTATATATTGGAATCATTTTTCATTTTCTAAGGGCAGACAGCGAGAAGTTAGACGGAGAGAAGTTAGACAGAGAGAGATATTGTAAATGAGTGTTTAGTACTTGTAAGCATTAAGGAGGAGATTATAGACTCACTCCATCGTGTGCTCTATAGGTATATTATATTTTGATTGTAATAATATTTTATTATTAATAATATTTTATTTAGTTCCTCTAATATGGAGGGCTAATCCCTTGTGTTAAATAATACTATGAATGCCTCTAGATTATAATATGTGTTATGCTGTTTTGTAGACTAGATATACATGATGGAATTTTTAAATTATTTTATACACTAAGATGATAGGATGGTTACTTGAAATTTAATTTAGTAACAGCTATCTGAAATGATTTTTATATTAAGCTTTTAATACGATAACAGATTAGGTTAGTTTTTAAAGCAGTCAGAACTTTACAATTAAGCTCTTGTCGCATCCAGCCGTTTAGCCGTGGTTTAGGCATTTAGGCGTTTTATGTTGACTATGCTGAAAGTAATTTGTCTTGATAGCTTTATTAACCTTGTAAAATTTATCCCTATACTCTGTTATCTGCTATTAGCTTAAAATATTAATTGTTTTAATTAGCTTTTATTAAATTATAATTTCATTCGATTATCCTATCAGCCTAGTATCTAAAGTATCATAAGAATTCCATCCTGTATGGTCCGGTCCTGCATGTATGGTATCAGAGCTTGTTATTTTCTACGTATTCTGGTATTATTTAACACATTTTAGTCTAATGAATATCATTAGAACTAATAGAGAAGCTGTTAAAAACAGCTTAGAAGAGGAATATGATATTCCTCAGAATTTAGATCTACTTAATAAGTGGACTATCTCTAAAATTAATCCTAAAACCATTTATAAATATGATACTTTTGAAAGAATAGGATTAAAGCAAGTAGTTAAAACTACTGAAGAAACCATTTCACTAAATAAAGATGAAATGTTAATTAAGTTATTAAATTATTCAGATATTAATAAATATCGCAGAATTTATAAATTCCTACATATAGGATTAGTACAAGTTGCTTTAAACCTTTAACATTAGAAGGTTAACCAGAAAGTTTTATAGACGATAGAAACTTAGATTGGAAACAATCTTTATAGTCCAGTTTGACCCAAGGCACAATATATTTTAATGTATACCCAAATCTGCAATTATCTTGGTCAAATGTTAATATTTTGGATGCTTTAACATTAAATGTTAAAACCAATGGGTACAATTATGCCCCTGGATCAGAAGTTATTTGTGTTTGTTATAGGATATATTTCAAACTACTAATGACTTTAAATCCACATTGTCAAATAATAGACAAACCTTTAAATGAAACGATTCTAATAGAATCAAATTTTCATCGGTCACAAAAAACTACTCGCAGACCCATTAAATGGGAGGAAATTATATTTCCTGATAACTGGATTATAGAAAAAGCAGTTCCCGCTGCACCTACTACTCAAAATAATCCAACAAGGATTATTCAAACACCAGAAGGTGACATCCTCATTAATTTTGAGAAACAAAGACTTTAGGATAATATTCCAAAATCCAGATCTTCATACTCAAGATCAAATTCATCAAGTTATTTTCATATATCTCTAGTTGATAACTCGAGACATTCAATGTCAAATATTGAAAGAATTCATAATTCTGACAATTCACATTCAATAATAAATATTGACAGAATTCATAATTTTGAAAAGACAAATATTGACAGAATTCATAATTCTGAAAATTCATCTAAAGATTCAGATAGAGAATCTGAACTCATAACTGATAGAGTTGGAAGAATCCATGTTGATAATAACAACATTGCTTCAGGAGTTTATGAAATTCCGGCAGGAATGTCTGCCAGTGAAATGAATTTTTCAATATGATGTTAAAATCAAAAATTGATTTTAGTCCTGGTTTACAGGCAAGAAAAGAAATCCAAATGGATTTTCAGAAAGATCACTGGAAACCATTTAGAGAGTGGTTTTTTTAGTAATTTTACTAAAGAAGAAAGAAATACCTTTCAAAAAGAATTTTATGAGGAATTAACTCATAAAAATATTAAAATATCTTTTGTTTATTGGTTTATAGCTAATCATGTAGAAAAATTTATTTCTGTTATTGAAAGGAATTTTAAAAATCCAACAGGAGAAACTATTAGACAAGTTTTTCCACCTATTTATCCTTTTTTTTATTGAAAAGGATAATGAAATAAGGCATTATAGTGCTTTTCAAAAAAAATTTGAAAATGAAATTATTCAATCAACCACGCAACATATTAATGCTTTGGTTAAACAGAAAAATTTCACTAATATTTATTTAATAATATTAGGAGAAAAATTAGTGGATATTCACAATAGAGTGAAAAAAATAATTTCCCAAATCCATGAATTAAAAAATATTGTTAATAATAATTCTATAAATATTACTAGAACAGAAGCAAGCAGTAGTGCTGCTCCTAGTATCCAACCTCCCCTAGAGGTGAAAGATTTTAAATTAAAATCTTTATCTAATTTAGAAAAACTTTTGAATGAAAAGTTTGAAAATCTAAGAATCAGTACTCTTGATGAGGAATTCAGTGATACAATAAGTAACACAAAAAATTACAAAAATGTTGTAATAGATGAATTTAATAAACTTCATAAGTTTGCTGATAGACCTAAACATAATTTGTTTTATTACCCTAGGCCTACTCCACAAGATGTTCTTTTTGAAGAACAAGACCTTGTAATGAATAATTCTTACAGTGGAAAACAAATCTATGAATGGAACATAGATGGTTTTACTGAAAGACAGATTTATAGTGCTGTCCATAGAATGCTTATGTATTCTACAATCTGTAAGAATAACAATAATACTGATAAAGTTATTGCTAATATGATAGTAGCAGGGTTTACTGGCCAACTTAAAGGCTGGTGGGATAATTATTTATCTCAAGAAGATAGGACAAAAATTTTGTCAACTGTAAAAATTGAAAATAATATTTCAAGTGAAAATGCAGTTTATACACTGATATTAAATATTATTGAACATTTTACAGGCCGATGGTCTGATAATAGTGAAAATATTAGGACTCTATTGCGAAATCTTAGATGTCCTACTTTGACCTCTTTTAGGTGGTATAAGGACACCTTTTTAAGCAGAGTCATATAATTACCTGAGTCTAATAGTGACCATTGGAAATCCAAATTTATAGATGGATTGCCTCAGCTATTTGCTGAAAGAGTAAGGAAAAACCTAAGAAAAGGGAATGTACAAATTAATTATGCCAGTTATACTTATGGAAAATTAATTGGTACATGCATTCAAGAAGGTTTATCTTTATGTAATGAAATAAAGTTAAACCAACGGATTAAAAAGCATCATCTAAATGAGAAGATGCAATTAGGCCAATTTTGTGGTCAATTTGGGATTGATAATCCTTCTACTAGCAAACCACATAAACCTTCTAAAAGAGAGAAGTATTATGCTAGTAAGAAATTCATTAAACGAAAAGAAAAAAGAGAATTTCGTAAGAAAAGAAGATTGGAAAATAATCCACCACCACACAAATCTACTATAACTTGTTACAAATGATACAAGAAAGGTCATTTTGCTAATAAATGCAATTTAAAAAAGAAAATTAATAATTTAAATATTAGTGATGACTTAAAGGATGCTTTAAGTAAAATCATGATCAATTCATCTGAGTCAGAAAATAATTCTGATACAGATTATAGTTCTTCATCGGATTCAGAAAATAATCTGAGTAATTTAAAAGATGAAAAAATCATTTCATCTGATTCTGATTCCAAATGTAAACAAATAACTAGAAATTCTAGTGATGAAGACAATGATAATATTTATCAAATAATGTCTCAATTTCAGGATTTAAAAATTAATGTTATAACTAATGATAACATTATAGAGATTTTACAATGGATTAAAGATCCGGAGCTAAGATTAAAAATCTTAGAACAGTTTGATATTAATAATAATCAAACTCAAGCATCTAAAGAAGAGTATATTACTCTTAAGTCTTCTGAACCATATTCTATGACAGAAGTCAAAAGGATGTTAAAGCAAAAGCAAACTAATGAGATTGCTAGCACAAATGATTTATTTAGTGAGGTTAATAACCTTAAAAATGAAATTAAAGACGTAAGGTTAAAGAAACTAAAGGAAAAAATGTTATTTATTTAATAATAAATAATATTATTAATATTAAAAATATTATTTATTATTAAAAAAATTTTAAACAATATTTATTTTATTATATTATTATTATTTATTTATTTATTAATATTTTAAATAATAATAAATATTATTATTTTAATAATATATATTATTAGTAGTATTATTATTTTTATAATATTATAAATATAATATAATATAAATATTAATTAATAATAATAATAAATTATACTTTTATTTATTATATTAGTTAATAAAATTATATATAATTATTATTATTATACTGTAATAAATAATTAATTTTTTTAATTTAAAATTAATAAGTGAAATTAAGAATAACTTCATTTTGTTTTTTGATTTTACCAAACCCGACCTAAAATCATCTACAGAGGTTGCTCTCTCAAATCGATTTTCTAATCAATCAAACCGAAGACTTCTCTCCTTCGAATCCATTTCCAGAAGCCATCTACTCTCGTCAATTCTTATCTCAACTTGCTGGGCTCGCCCCCTTCCCTGATATAAAGCTCAGGTACCGCCTCTGTTTGGGAAATCTTTAAAAATTAAAATTAAAAATAATTAGCTGATGTGGATTTCTGTTTTTTTTTTTTAATTTAGATTATACTAGCTGATAATATACCTAGAATAGAGCAGATTAATTAGTCCAGATACACACTTTCGATTCTTTGCCCTTTCAAGTTCAACTGAGACTCTGCCGCCGACAGTGCTGCTGGTCAGTTTCGGCCGTTCATTTGTCTCCGGTTGATTTTTAAATTCTCAATTTTATTATGCCGTTTGAAAAAAAACATGCAGAGGTACATATTTTCTCATTTTGTTTTCTTCCCCCACATGCCAATCTGTGTTGTGATTGGTGCATGAGAAAATGAATAATAGGTGTCCTATGACATTCCTGTATATCGGCAGGCATGGGTTGAAAACTAGGCCTGCCCATTTTGGATTGGGGTTTTCCCCTAGTGCTTTTTCCTTTGTTGTTCGTCAGTTTCTTTTGTTGGAAAGAGATTAAGGGTGTTAGGCAACTGTTTGTATGTTCCAAACGTGCCATTGATATAATATTGTGGTCAAGGAGTAATATAAAATCTGAAAATCTCTTAGATTTTAGATGGTGTTTGGTCCACGGAGTAACTATTTCATGAAATTGAATAAAATGAAGGAGTAAAGGTGAAATATGATAGAAATTAATGACATGAATGGAATAATTATTTCAGCTATTTCACCTCTCATGGAATAACTAATTCTAGGTGAATAGAAAGAATTTGTGTTCCCATGAAATCTGTAATAGCTGGGAATAATCATTCCAAATATGTCATTCATTTCTATCATATTTCACTTTTAATTTCATTTTTTTCATTAGTGTTTTGTCCCCAAGCTCTAATCCTCAAGAGACCTCTGAAATTGTAGGATTTTATTTATGTTTTGTTTCTATTGGTTTTCTTTTAGGAAACAAGAAAATACACAAAAAAGAAAGATACAATGCTAGCTAATGGAAGCTTTAATAGTGTGTATGCAGGCACCAATTGCAGTCCTTCACTCAGAGAGCTTCAGGTCTCTCTCAGGCTTCCTGTTCCCTTAGTCTCAATGATATTTTTTTCTTTTTGTATGCTTCCGAGTTCTAAATGGTAAATAGTAGAAAGAGCATATATAAGCAATAAACTCATTGATAACAGAAGACTATATGAGTGCTTATGCCTATTTCGTAAATGCGGAAAATTTATAACCATTGATAAATTGGGTATATTAAATGCTTTCAACTCGAGGATAGCATTTGGTGAGGAATTAATACAAATTCTGTATAGGATCTCTGACTACCTTCTTTTATTAAGGTTTCAGGGCATTAGAAGTATGAATGTAGTTGACTAATTCCGTTGAACACTTTCAATTTTACTTCTATTTATATTTTATGCAATTATGCTGTAGAAACAACACTTCACTTTCTACTTCATAACATTTGGGACTGTCAGATTGAAATAGTAATAATTCTGCAACTGAAGGATTTTAATCAAGATGCATAATAGTGCTCTCTTTGTAGTTGACTTGCATGCTTTGATGTTGTTGCTCCTTTGACTCACAACTTATGCTTTGGAAAAGTATTGTCTTTAGAAACAGTTGGAGTTTGAGTATTTTCAGGTTTTCAAGTTTCTGAAAGTGCAGAAAAGGGAAAAAAACATGAAAATGAATTGTTAGATTGAGTAGGTTTATTCAAACTAAATATAACAGTTGGTGGACTTGTTCGTTGTTTCTTGTGCATTTTCTATTTGCCTCGTCAACTAAAACAAAAGTTCAATGTATTCTTCTTTGATTCATGCATAGGTATCCACAAGCCAAAAGTTCCTACACCTAATTTTGTTTGGGAATGGGAGTAATTTACAAAAGAGGGGTATAATCTTAGCAAAAAACTTTGAGGTCAAATGCTCAATGGACAAAAGAACGGATGTTCACATTTCATCTTTGGTTGATGTTGCAGCAGCACACGTAAATGGTGCGTTAAATTTTTTTCCGTCTAAATTTTATTAGGTCTACATTATTTCTTACATCCATCCTATTTTGTAGAAATGGCTATAAAGGAGCCAAGTATATCAACGGTGTTGATGAACTTTGAAAATGATTTCGATCCTTATGATGCTATGAGTACACCACTTTACCAAACAGCTACCTTTAAACAGGTATATTGATTTTATAGTTATGCGAATTGTGATTGATGTTGATACTTGCACTGTTGGACTTCGATTGAAAAAAAGATTTGAGTAAAATACAAGCATTTTCTGAGATTAAAAGTGTGTAAGTTATTGATGCAGCATATTTTTTTCCATTTAATGCCAATTTATACGATGCTATAATATTTAAATGGATGAGATGAACATATCTTATCAATGCATATCAAGCAAGGAGCTCCATGATTAAAAATGCTTGAATATCAGCATGATGTAACTGAACAGTTGTGGTAATAATCATAACATTTTGTTCAGTCCAATATGTAATATGTTCCATATAGATCAATACCTGTTTGAGCTTTGTTATACACTAAAAGACTACATTTTCAAATAACTTATTTAACTCAGAATACATACACACATATATATATACAGATATATAAACTTAAGTCAAACACTAGTTGGTAGACAAGCCACCAACAGCCCACAGACAAGCTGCCAATCAGCAGCCTAATATGTTTGACTTTCTAACACTCCCCCTCAAGCTAGAGCATACATTCTCAAGCTTGTACATATGCCACACATTCAAATTACAACAAAACGAAAGACATCAACTTAAACGGGTAACATCAAGAACGAAGGAGGTGACACATTCCGAAGCAAATTAACCATCCAAGAAAAACCAAACTTATTGAAGAAATCGGATCCAAAACTGGGATCCCCAAACGCTGTACTCCTGGGCAGACTTCTAATGGCAATCCAAACGGGAACTTTAAATCCCAACAATGCTGCACACACAAGCACCAGTCCACTTCATTGTTAAGTCCAAAACTCGGCCAGACTGTGCATACAAGGCAGCCACCAAAATTTGCCAACAAATACACTGCGCATAAGGGTAATTCTTGGAGTACCGAAATTACATTAGCTCAACCTCACTACCATTAAACCTCAAACATTTCCTAAATAACCCGTAGGAAACCCAAATAACAAACCCAACACAAAGAAGTCTAACTAAAACTAGCCCAAAAGATAAACTTAGTTAGCAAACCCCATACTTCCCATTGCTACTAGATGCCCACTAGAAAGTAGTCTGCTCTCAACACAAATAGACCATCATCACTGTCAGAGTCGGCAGCATATTTCTGATCACCTGCCAAACAATCTTGCCTGAATTGAAGACATGACTGAAGGAGAAGAGAACTGGTCGTCAAGCCTTGTTAAAGCGCAGTCACTCGCCGGAGAACTGGGCGGTGGTCACAGGGTGGCTCCAGAAAATGGTCTGCTCTCAAGGGCAGAGAGTTTGGCTGGAAAACTGATTTCGCCAGGAAACGAAAAATGAAGCAGGATAATGGAGGAAGCTGAAACTGGAAAAACCCACGTAAGGGAAGAACAAAAACAAGAAATTTCAATGGGAAGAACCAAAAGAAACAGAAACTGAAAAATCCCAGTATATTGCTCACAAGGGCAGAAATTATTGCTGGAAAAATTCTGTTCACAAGGGCAGAAAACTCGTCGAGAAGAAACAAAATATTTCGGAAGCAGAAACCGGAACAGAAATCCCAAGAACACTCACTGCTCACTAAGGCAGCTCTGATACCATGTTATACACTAAAAGACTACATTTTCAAATAACTTACTTAACTCAGAATACATACACACACACACAGATATATATATATATATATATATATATATATATATATATATATATATATATATATATATATATATATATATATATATATATATATATATATATATATATATATATATATATATATATATATATATAAACTTAGAGTCAAACACTAGTTGGTAGACAAGCCACCAATAGCGCACAGACAAGCTGCCAATCAGCAGCCTAATATGTTTGACTTTCTAACAAGCTTCAAGTGCTTTGAAGCGGTGAAATAATGATAGTAAGCATTGTTTTAACAGGGATATGATATATCTAGAGAATGAGAATTGTGATGTGTTGCACAAATTTGTAGAATATTTCAGTCCTCTTGAATTTAAAAATTTGGAAAGGTGCATGATTAGTACATCATATGAATCATATTATTTTGATGTGATTGGGAGCATAGTTGTTAGAGGCGCATTGAGGCCCGAAGGAGCTAGGCGCGTCCAAAGGTGAGGCGTGCGGGCGAGGTACGCTAGGCGCAAAAATTTGCAAAATATATTTGCTTGAAAAGTTAAGTTAAATGCAATAATAATACCTGAAAAAGAACTAAGAGAATTGTTAGATGTACATAACTACATATATATGTAAAATTTACATATTGCATTAGGAATATCTGTCTTTGAGTTAATTTAGCCTTAATATGATTTGAATTATGAATATCTAGCCTTGAATTATGAATATCTAGCCTTGAATTATTATTGTAACTCTTAAATATAGATGGAAAACACATATTAATATAAGTTAAAACCCTGAAAAATAAAAGTGTCCTTAGAGCGCACCTGAGGTGCACGGCTCAGGGACACCAACTTGCCCGTAGGTCTCGCCCTTTGTGAGGTGTGCCTTTGACAACTATGAGGTGTCAAACCCGGAAATTCCTTTGCTCTCCTCTAGCAATGCATCTATTGATGGATTGGTGCATGAATCGTGTTCTTAATCAGTTTATAGTTAGCACTTCATTTAATTTGCAAATTTCGATATGTCGCAATGTCTTGTGGATTATATTAACTCCATTTCGTGATTTATCCGAGTGTTATTTTCTGTTCCAGCCATCAGCAACAGAAAATGGTCCGTATGATTACACCAGAAGTGGAAATCCAACCAGGGATGCTTTGGAGAGGTGTATTTTGCATATTTGTACGAGAAAATGCTTCTCTTATCAAACTTCGAATGGATGTGTTCTCTTTATATATTCTGTAAAAAATTTTCTTGGAAGCTTCATTTTTTCTTCTTCTTATCTTTAGGCTCTTGGCAAAGCTAGATAAAGCTGATAGAGCATTTTGCTTCACTAGTGGAATGGCTGCTTTGGCTGCCGTCACTCATCTGATTGGAACTGGTACATTTCTGTTCTCTCTGTTGTGGATTTTTACCTGGAGAAAAACACATTAATATCTGTTAAATCAGTTTCTTATTGAATTTGACAATATGTAGGAGATTTACTTGCTAATATTTTGAGGGCCGTACAGTTCTGCCTACTTTCTTTAAAATGCTTTCTCCAAAAGCAGGTTGCTGCTTCTAATCTGCACGGCCAAACATGTTGTATGTGAATGTGTCAAGTGCTTTAGAGTAAAGGCATATGTGTTCACATAGCAATACTGTTATTGTGTTTCTTCACATAACAAACACAATAAATAACAATTTCCTCAATACCGTCTCTCCTCCGATAACTTTCTTATATTACCCTCTCTCATGCCCAAACTACCCACAGCTCGTTCCACTGAGAACGAACTCTCGCTCTCGTTTCCAAGACTGCACTTAAGCTCATACAATATTCCCATGATCCTTCTCTTATTAGAAATGATTTATGAGCTCTGTACATTGTGCACGCTTAATTTGATCCATCCAAATTTTGCACCGCTTTACTCCCTCCATTTCCAAATATATCACTTTAGATTTTTTTTTATTGTTTTTCCATTTATTTGTCACTTTAGAATAACAATGCATTTTTTTATCATATTTTTCCTAATTTACCCTTGTAATGATTAGGAGAGAGATAATTGATTATTAGTAGTAATTAAGAAGAATTAGAATTTTTGTATAAAATTTAAAGGATAAACGACAAATATTTGTAAATGAATGGAGTATCTTGTAGTTGTAGATGCATCAATAAGCCTTTAATTTCATGGATAACAATAATTTCTCTCTGGGTTTTGTTGACTGATGAAAATTTCACCTTAGGTGAGGAAATAGTTGCTGGAGATGACATTTATGGTGGGTCTGATCGGTTGTTGTCCCAAGTAACCCCAAAATCTGGAATTGTGGTCAACTTAGTACACCCTTCCCAAACTTTTTTTAATTGTCTAGCATTGGATTTTGACATGATTCTTGCTTAACAATGTGAAGACGAGTAACCACTAGCAATCTAGATGAGGTGGCATCTGCTATTGGTCCTTCAACAAGGGTCGTGTGGTTAGAGAGCCCAACCAATCCTCGTCAACAAATTTCTGATATTCGAGTAAGAGGCTTATTATTTATATCTTTTATTTAATTAAATATAGAACTATACTAAATTGACCGCTTCAAAGTGTGTATTTAGTCAAAACATTGGTATAATATAGGATAAATTCACATCAGTCTCTACCATTAAAGAATTGAATAAAGTGCTTTAGAGAATTATTTTCTCTGCCTTATCATTGTACTCCAGTTTACAGTTCCGAATGAACAGAGTCAATATGTCGTATGCCTAGTTTTGGCTGTTCAACCTTATTTAATTAATGGGCTAAAAATTAAGCCATTCATCCAGGCTTATTTATATGTAGCCAAGCTGAGCCAGATAGACTTGTGTTTATATCTATGGGTTCATGAGCCTAAATGAGTCGACATCATGCTAAAATCTTTTTGAAAATTTTGAATTGCATGAAACTTTACTCATAATTTTTCACATACATTTTGTGAGATATATTTACGGCAATACAAATTGGGATCAAATAGGTAGTTATAAATTAACTTTTCTATATGCATTATTTTTGTATTCTTATAATTCTTAAAAATGTCATCATTACTAGTTATTGAACTTAAAGAAGCTGTTCATGATTGAAAACCCTGAGCAAACCTTGCCGTTGAGACAAACTATTAAGTTTACAAAAGTTTTACTCTGTTTGCATCCCTAGAAATTAAATCAAAACAAACTTTTGTACATAAGAATTTCCATCACCCAGCTTTATAGCTACTCAAGCAACAGAAAAATTGGGTTAAAATCTTGTCCTAATTAAAAATTTAAAATAGTTGAGCACCATTTATGTTAGTGAAACTACAAGGTTATTTTATGTATTTTGAATAGCAAGATTCACTTGATGCTTTTTGTTTTTTTTATTGTTACAGATTTAACTAGATTGACATGGATATAGCATGTTTTGTAGTATATTCTCCGTTTTAATTATTCTGTCAGTTGTTAGTTTCTTATTTTCTTTGCGAAGGGAATCGCAAAGATTGCACACAAGCATGGTGCTCTTGTCTTGGTAGATAATAGTATTATGTCCCCTGTACTATCCCAACCCTTAGAACTTGGTGCAGGTATGAATTTGCAATCCCTCAACTGTGTAAAGTGCAAGTATTCAACTGTTGATTATATTTTTGTCCTTGTAGACATTGTGATGCACTCGGCTACTAAATTTATATCTGGGCACAGTGATGTTATGGCAGGAGTACTTGCTGCAAAAGGAGAAAGGTTGTAACCTAAGTTTGTCTACTTCCTTCCATTTATTTCTATTGTAATCCTTGTTAATTGGCCTAATGCATCTCCATGTACCTGAACTTGTCCAAAAAACCTACTGTCCCCGAACTTTCAAAGTGACCTGTAACTTCCTCAACTTTGAATAAGTGCACCACTTTGCCCCTGAATGCCACGTGTCAGCTTCTGGTTGTTTTGACTTTTCGAAGATGTCATTTTTCAGATTTTCTCTCTCCAATCAGAAGTTGACACGTGGCGGTCAAGGAGCAAAGTGATGCGCTTTTTGAAATTTGAGGGAGCTATGGGGCCACTTTGAAAGTTCAGGGAGGTGCATTAAGCCTTAAGTCTTGTTGATTCTTTGCCATGCTCTGGTTTTATTTTCGTTAGAAAGTAAACTGGTTGGATATTCTATAACTAATTCTTTTTCCCATAATCTTGTTCTTTAGTCCTTGGTTATTCAAGGCTGCGTGTACCATGATATTTAATTGTGAATTGTTTCACGACATGAGATTTCTTAATATGTGTATCAAAGTATACTTCTGTTGTGTAGCTTTTATATTTTGGTAAGCGCAATTAATTGCATTGGCTAATGACAGATATTACCAATTTACTAGTTTCTCATTCCTGGTCCACATGGGTTACTTTCCCTTATTTTTGCAGGTTGGCCAAAGATTTGTATTTCCTACAAAATGCCGAGGGCTCTGGATTAGCACCATTTGACTGTTGGATTTGCTTGCGAGGTATTAAGACCATGGCTCTACGTGTGGAGAAGCAACAGGTGCATTTCGAAACCTTTGGAGGGGAAATATCTCTTATTTCTCTGTTTCGTGCCAGGGATTTTTTTGTTGATTGCTTTTGTTACTTGGTCGAAAATATTCCCCCCCCCCCACATGCCACCTTTTGGTTGGTTTGACTTTTCAAAGATGCCATTTATGTGATTTTTCTATCACCAACCGGAAGTTGACATGTGGCAATCAGGGGAAAACTAGTGCACTTTTGCCAAGTTCAAGGGGCTAAGAGAAACTTTGGAAAGTTCATGGGGGCAATAGACCATTTGTACCAAGTCCAAGTTCAGGGGGGTAATTGATGTATTTGGCCAGTTAATATTCGTATAGTCAATGTTGATATAATTGCATTTCAGTATTTTATTTTCGATATCTGCAAGAGCACTTGAAATGATTCAGTAGTGTCCTATTCGGCAATTTTTGTGAATATGATGATGAAAGCCGCCAGCCTAGCAAAGATGTGGAAATATGGAGTACTTGAGGGAATGAGACAAATGTCAATTGCTATTATAATTTTGTCGAAATATTGGTTAAGTTTTTTGGTATGTGTATTTTGGTCTCAAGAGCAGGACAATGCACTGAAGATTGCAGAGTTTCTGGGGTTACATCCCCGAGTGAAGCAAGTCAACTATGCTGGTCTTCCTGGTCATCCTGGGCGAGATTTACACTACTCGCAGGTGCTCTTTATGTTGGAATATGCGATAATTCTTTGAAACCACCATAAATGAACGGTAGCTTCTTCACAGGATCAGTGGCACTCTCAAAGCATATCGTCGAGACTACAAAATACTTTAGCATAACTGTCAGTTTTGGTACAAATCCTCTCTATATTCTAAATGGAAAAAACTCTTTAAATAACTATTCTTGTTCAATATCAACTTTTCAAATTTTAGATTGCTACTAGTAAAGCTATTTACTAAACATAGAAATCAAAGCTATAAACTAGAATGTATAACCATTGAATAAAACTTTAATTAGGATTATATATGCGTTAGATTTAAGTTTAAGTCTACATTAATCTTTTAATATTAGTCTTGCACTATGGAAACGGAAACGGGAACCAGGAAACGCCGTTTCTAAAAAATATAGGTTTGGAAACTATGGGGAAACGAATACGGAAACGGAAACGCCGAAACGGCATGTAACCGGAGTTTCCGTGCTTCATAGATCTTGCATATCTATACTAAAATTTAATAATATCTCGTAACTTAAACATTTTAAATGTTTTGTTTTTATAATTTTATTAATTTGAACCGATTCTTGCAATTCGATTCAAGATTCACGATTCACAATATTTGGATTCAGTTACAACTATGGGTCTAGCTCATTCTCTGTATGTTAATGAATGTAATGATGGGATATTTATGACTGAAAATTTGGCTGGTTGTTGATATTTGCAGGAAGTGTGAAGTCCCTGATAAGCATGCCGTGCTTTATGTCTCACGCAAGTATACCAGCGAGTGTGCGAGAAGCCAGAGGTCTCACCGAAGATCTTATTCGAATCTCTGTTGGGATAGAGGATGTCAATGATTTAATTGCGGATTTGGATCATGCATTGACAACTGGGCCATTTTAACCCTTTTCATGAAAGAACTGACTGGGTTTAGGAGAGTGTTTTGTGTAATTTTCATTTTTCAACATCAATTGTGTTTTTAGACCCGGACCGGTCATTGAAGGAAGATAGTCATGGATTTAATGTTCAACCGGATTAAATTGGTGATCAAACTGAATTTTCTTAAAACATGTTAAAATACTAATATATTTAATAATTTGTGTTTAATCATGTAACATAAGTTATAAATTGCTAATAATTAATAATATTTAATGTTAATACTATATAATTTGAAGTTCACACTTAAAATAAAATTATGGTAAACTTAAAAAAATGTCGCGTGGTTTGATTGCTTAGCGAAAAGATCCTTGTAGATTTTTTTTTTCATAAGGGTGCTCATGGTTACAAAAAGTTGGAAAAAAAGGAAAAACACAATGTATGTTTTTGAAAATTAGCTATTTTATTAATGTTATATCAGTTATTTTAATAAGTTCAGCATTCATATATTTTAATTATATTATTTAAAAATTATATATGAAGATTTGTGTAGGTTTAGGAAATTTCATTTTTTTTATGATTTTTTTTAGTGATCACTAATTTTCAAATAAAGAATATATTTGTACTTATCAAATAATTTTAAAAATTTTCATTTAGGTGTTTTTTTTTAACTAAGTTGTAAACGTTCACTTCAAAATGGGTAAGATTATCCTTCAAAATGTGGTTTCAAAATTTTGGAACTAACTTTTAAAATCACAAACACCCTTTCGAAAAAAAATTTTACAAAGACCTTTTTGCAAAACAGTCAAACCAGAAAGCATGTTTTCGAACTTTAGCCATAAAAATAAGGGATTTTTAGCTAAATGGGTTACTTACATGAAATGCATTTGGGCCTAACATTTATGTAAGGGAAAACCCCTAAATAATAACCAAAATGCCACGAGATAACTCGTATAACCTATTTGGAATATTTTGAAAAGTAATTAATCATAATATGTTTATTACTACTCGCACCTCTGCACATTCTCGCTTCTGTTATCGATCACGATATATCTCTTGTCCAATTTCAAACTAATTCTACCGCCATCACTTCCTTGGCTTCTTCATATGTTCTTCCTTCTGCTCTTCTGTTTGACTGTGATGGGGTGCTTGTTGATACCGAGAAAGATGACCATAGGATTTCCTTCAAAGATACTTTTAACGAAGTAATTATGTTCTTCCCCTTCTTAATTTTTTCTAATGGACAAAAGATTAGGCATGGAGAAAAGAACTTTTTGAGTCTTGTGTCAAAGCTTTGGTACATTCAGTTTCTTCCTCCTGCTTCTAATCTCTCTTCAACTGTCTATAGGTAAAAAGCTCTTCTTCATATTTTGCAGTTAATCAAAGTTTAAATGATTTGTATCAGGAACAAACTTAATTAACTAATTTTTATGATATCATTAGAATTTTGGAGATTTTTTTAGCACCATTTGCATATCTTGCTTCATTATCAAATGACTTGGCTGCTTTCTTGCTAATACATTATCTAATGGTTACAACTTAGATTTCTTATTGTAGCTGATTTCTTAACGAAGAAATTAGTTGGGATTTTGACTCCACCATTGCAATGTAGCACTACTTAGATTTGACGATTGAATTAACTTAAAATTGTGTACAGTGACAATAGAAGACATTGTTTTTCAGAAATATATCAGAAATATATTAGATACAAATCTGATATATTTCTGATATATATCTGTTATAATTCTAATATAAGTCTCTTTGTATTTGCAATGCTCATTGAACTGATATATATCTACTATATATTTGATATATATCTATTACAAATCTGTCATATATTAGAATTATAATAGAAATATATCAGATACGTATATGATATATTTCTGATACAAATCTGTTCTAATTCTAATATAAGTCTCTTTGTATTTACAATGCTCATTGAACTGATATATATCTACTATATATCTGTTTCTGCTGCGTTTTTTTGGTTCAACACTGATTTGGATGTTCTTTTGTATCTGTTATACATCTATTATATATATACTACAAATCTGTTATACATCTACTACGAATCTGTCATATATTAGAATTATAACAGAAAAATATCAGAAAAATATCTGATATATTTCTGATATATATCTGTTATAATTCTATTATAAGTCTTTTTGTATTTGCAATGCTCATTGAACTATTATATATATATAAGTCTAATATAAGTCTCTTTGTATTTGCAATGTCCATTGAACTGATATATATCTATTATATATCTGTTATAAGTCTGTTATAAGTTTTATATTAGATTTTTAATAGAAATATATTAGATTTGTATCAGGCTGAAATTTTTTTGGAAAAAGTATATCATAATGGATGGCGTTTCGAAGATAAAAACGAGACGAACAAAAAACTCTAAAGCGGCATGTTGAAAAAATAAACAGTTTGAGAGAGCAAAATAAGCCAAAAAAATTAAAAAAACCTTTCATAATCGCATGAGTTGTTCATGAGCATATAAAGGTAATTTGGAATAATTAAAATGGTTTGAAAGATATGATTTGCTTATTGGGTTATTTTGGTATTTATTTTGGGCAAATGAGTCATTAGTGACAAATTCCCTTTATCTAATACCAAAAAGGCTCTCATTAACTTACAATTTTGGGAAAAGCACCTAAAAGCCACAAAAGTGCAAAATAATAACCAAAATACCATAAAAAGAAGCGACTAACAAAAACAGAATTTTTCAAAAAGTAATTAACCGAATACGCCCATATATAAACAAGGAAATCTACACAAATCAAGTAAAATCGCAGCTCCATAACTCTGATTTCTCTCTCATTTTCTACTAACAAACATCGCAGTTCATCGTTTTTTAGGTTTTTAATCCCGAATACCCATTTCGTTCTATTATCCGTGTTCTTTCAATCAATATTCATTGGTCTCTGTTTTTCCTGTATCTGCTATTTATTCTCTCAAAAACAGATTCGAATTGATTTTATGCAATTGAAGATGAGCAACATTCCTGTTTTGCTTAATGTTAATGGAACATGGATGGACGACAACAGATTTGTTGGATTCAAAGTCGATGGAGTGTCAATTCCAACCAATTCCAGATTTGATGAATTCAAACGACTCATAATTGAGAATTTGAATATCGATCCGCAAAGAGAAGATCTGAAAATCGAATTTCAAGTTACAGCTTGCTATCCTGCTATGGAAATAAGGAATGATACATCTCTCAAATTTTTTATGCAACTGAAAGCTCCAAGTATGATGATAACTGAATTTCCTCTGTGCATATCTATAGTTCCAGTTGTCTATCAATGTTTAGAAGGTACTTCTTAAGTTATTTTATGGATCTAAAGTGATTTATGTTTGTTTGTTTGAATCTGTTGCGTATCTAATACAAAACTAATATAATCCTATTATAGATCTGCTACATTGCTGATAAATGCATGATAAAGGTGTTTGGTGAATATATATTAGATTTATAATAGTATTGTATTACAAAGGTGTTTTACATTATCACTAAGTAAGTAAGTCTTCATCTAATACAAAACTACTATAATTCTGTTATAAATCTGCTACTATGTGGATAAATGGCTGATGCAAGTGTTTGGTGAAAAATATATTAGATTTATAATAGTATTGTATTACTTAACACTATTATAAAAGTGTTTGACATGATCCGTAAGTAAATCTTCATCTAATATAAAAACTACTATATATCTGTTATAATTCTAATATAAATGTACTATGAATCAGTTACAAACCTAATTAAAGTTTAATAGAACTGATTACTGAATTCAAATGGTACATTTATGTCTTTCACAGGTCCTTTGGATGTAAATGATGTTGATACAATGGAATTTGAAAGTAAGATTTCTTCTATTTCTCTTATTTCACTTAATTGATACAAAACTGATATATATAATATAAATTTGATATTACTTCAGTTTCTGCATTTGAAGAAGGGAACATCAGTGCAACAGCAGACATTCCTATGGAAATAGAATACAATCTTACACTCAATGTCAATGCATCATTCAGTAAGGAACATTCTTTCTATATAGAGAATATTTCAAAATTCGTTGTTCAAACAATAGGTAGTTTTACCGATGACGAGTTGGATGATGAAAAAGATGATGATATGGAGATCACAAACTCGAAAACTATGGATACAATAAAATTTGGACAGGTTTTTGTAGACAAAAAGGTGCTGCAAGAATCGATGAGTTTATATACAATTAGGAACGATTTTCAGTTCAGGACGCAAAAATCCTGCAATAGGCAGTATTGGCTGATTTGCATCAATTTGGAATGTATTTGGAAAATGAGAGCATCAGTGAGAAAATCAACAGGTAGCTTTGTGGTCAGAACCTACTTTCCAGAACATATTTGCACCATCGATGAACGAAATAGTGAGAAGAGGCAAGCAACAAAGAAGTTTCTTGCTAAACGAATAAAAAACAAATACCTGAGAGTCAAAAGGGTGTATAGACTACCAGATATTGCCTCTAATGTAAAATCTAAATTTGGAGCTGATATAAACTACCAACAAGCTTGGTGAGTGAAAAAGGAGGCGCTTAAGATGATTAGAGGCTCAGCGGAAGAATCATACGACAGGTTGCCAAGCTTGTTGTACATGATCCAACAATATAATCTAGGTACCGTAATTAACATGTTTAAAGAGGAGGACAAGTTTAAGTACCTTTTTTATTACAATGGGAGCTTGTATTGAAAGGCTGGAACCACTATAGAATAGTTCCTGCTACTGATGCTACCTTTTTAAAGACGTGCTACAATGGATTGCTCATTTCATCTTGTCCTTATGATGTAGCAGGTATTTTACTTTGTTTTCTTCCGTAATTGAGTTCATTATTGATGTCTAGTTGAGATATGTTAAGGTACTGACATTTTACAAAACTAATATATACCTGTTATAATACAGTTATAAATTTACATAATGTTAATTAACTGATACAGGGCTAGTACATAACTATTATAAACGGATTACAGTGGTTAAAATTGATAATAAAAATATTTTTTTTTGTGCTATTGCTATAGTATATTACATTTGTAATAGATATTTGCTATATATATATCATTGTTCTGAAAATTTGCAGGAAAGATTTTTCCACTTGCGTTTGCTATTGTCGATGGAGAAAACAATGAATCTTGGGAATGGTTCTTTAGAAGGTTTAAGGACGCTTTTGGGGAAAGACCTAACATGGTCGTAGTATCTGATCGACACCCAAGCATAGAGAGAGCATCAACAATAGTATTCCCTAGTGCACCCTACTGTATTTGCTCGTATCATTTACTACAGAACCTTAAAAGCAATTTCAAGAAAAACATACCTGAAATGTCAAAGTACTTCAAATGGGCGGTTAAGGCATACACAATAAAATAGTTTGAAAAGAATATTAATCAGCTCTATGGTATTCAGAAAGGCATTCCATCATACTTGCAAGAAGCTGGTTACGCTAAATGGAGCAGGGCACATTCCATTAAAAACAGATATGTTGCAATGACGTCTAACATTATAGAATTAATGAATGCAATGATGACGCACGGAAAAGACCTTCCAATTGCATCTCTTGTATACTACCTAAGAGTTATGATTCAGAAGATATTCTATACAAATAGAAACATTGGGCTGAATACGTTTACTGGTATTTTTAAGAAATACGAGAAAAAACTCCAAAAGCAGTATCATCTAGCAGCGAAAATGGAGGTGCTTTTTTTTTTTTAAAAATTCATTGTTCAATTTATGTTTTTTGAATTCTGTTTAACTCAATGGATTGCTTCTGATGTACACTTAAAGCATTTCAAGTGGCTCCTTCAAACAACCAATTGGTATCTGTAAAGAGTAATGGATTCAAATATGTCGTAGACATGCTAAATAGGACTTGCACATGCAATAGATTTCAGATGGATGAGATTCCGTGTGCCCATGCTCTTGCTTTTGTACGAAAGTTCCATCTATCATCTTATGATTACTTTTTGGATTATTACAAAAAAGAAGCTATGCTGGCAACTTATAGAGCAACAATACATCCAATACCATCGAATGATAATTGGCTGATCCCTCAAGAGGTTCTGGGTGAGGTTATTCTTCCTCCAAGTGTGAAACATGTTGGAAAACAATGATCCGGATAATAAAATCTAACATCCATCCGAATCAAGTTTGAAAGAAACAAAAACAAACGTAAGTAATTCTCTTAAATCCAAATGGAAGCATCCAGACAAAGCCAAGACCATTTATTAAGACAAAATCAGAAACCTAAGCAAAGGAGGAAATTAAGGACAAAGTTTGGAAAGGAAACAAACTTCCCCAAGACTTGCATCCGGAAGAACTGATTGAAGCCATATTCGGAAGGAAGATCTGGAACAAGTAAATCCAAAGGACAACCGGATGACTCATCTGGAAGACCTATATCTAAAAGCTAAGGAAAGTCTAAAACATATCTTTCCTTCTGCCTCTTTGGTCTACCAAAGTTAAAGATTCCTTTTTCTTAAGAAACAAGTACAAAAAGACAGCTTGCACAAATCAGGGAAAAGTCAAAAGGTTCTGACACAGAACAGAGAAAGTCTAACTACTCCTTTTAATAGACCAATAAAGGTGCGCGTGGAGCTCACAGTATATGACAACTGGTACGAAAGTTAGTGTATCACAAAATGACAAACAAAACGATCACTAACAACTTTCCAGCATCAATCCCAAGAATTCAAACGGATCAAAACATAGTCTAACGGACTGATCAACGAATCCGGAAGCTCCAATTCATAACCTGATCAAGGGTGAAGATTGAATGAAAGCTTACCAACCACAAACGGCTACATTTATGATCAAAAGCTTATAAAGAGAGCTCTTCACCAATTGAGAACTGCAATTGATTGACTTACAAAATCAAGTAACAAAGTAATACACATTCAATCAGTCGAGATAATCCCTCCAAGAACCTTAGATTCAAAATCTATTTGTAAGGATTCCCAAGTGAAACTATAAACTTGAGGAACTCTAAAAACCAACATTTGTTATACACTAAAGAGTAAGAATCTCCAACTTGGGTGAGTTGGGAGATTAGGATAGAACTTGAAGTAAGTGCTTTGAGTAACATCTCCCTGTAGGACTCAGCTTAGATTTAAAGTAGAAGGCTAAGTGGTATATCCTACTAAAGATAAGAGGACTCAGCTAGGAGTTGGTGCTTCTAGTAGTATATCCTACTTCCGAAAGGGGTCGCCATCCGGAGACAAATCTATAAGGCTTGATTCCTGCCAGTTGAAAAGGAATTCACTAGTGGATAAGCTTGAAAGAAGGAAACTCTGGGGACTGGACGTAGGCAGGGCCGAACCAGTATAAAACACTTGTGTTTGATTTACTTTTGCTTTTACTATATTTTACTCATTCGCATCATCCGGATTCATTCTCCAGATTATATTCATTATTCGGAACCATCTTCCGAATCATAATCAAACATGCTACTCTAAGACTTTCTCTAAGTCTATAAATTCTGCGAAAAAAGGGCCATTCACCCCCTCTGCCTTATAATTATTCCCACTCGGACCAACAAGTGGTATCAGAGTGAGTGCTCAAACTAGAGATCTAATAATCTAGAGCTAAAGGTCTACATATTTTGATTCATAAATCAAAATGAGTTTCCACAACTCACAACTTCTTCCCGAGGGTATGTCTGTTACTTGTCCTCCACTCTTCATCTATGAACACTACAAGTTCTGGAAAAATTGGATGAAGAACTTCATCCAGTCACAAAGTATGCAAGCATGGTTAGTTATTAAAGATGGTCCATATGAACCTACTTACGAAGTAGAGGGTATGACTACCCAAAAGCCATCAATTATGTGGGATGATAATGACTTTAAAAAATTGCGTGAAAATGCAAATGTTATTAACATACTTTATTGTGCTCTTAGTGCAGCAGAATTCAACAGGATATCCTGATGTGAGACTGCAAAAGAGATATTGGAGAAGCTGGAAGTAACCTATGAAGGAACTACTAAAGTAAGAGAGGCCAAACTTGATCTACTCCAACAAAAGTTTGAATCTTTTAAAATGGAGCCTAAAGAATCAATCAGCAGCATGAACACTAGATACACAAATCTAGTAAATGAAATGAATAGGCTAGGGAAGGAGATTCTAGAAGTAGATATGGTCAAGAAAGTAATCTGAAGTCTCACCAAGGAATGGGATAATAAAAAGACTGCCATTGAGGAAGCTCATGACTTAAATTTCTACAGTTATGATAAACTCATTGGTAATCTTCTAACTTAAGAACTGTCCTTGGAAAGATACAGTCAACAAGAAAAGAAACCTGAGGAGTGAAAGAAGGCCATTGCTCTTAAGGCAGAATCCACCGGATCAGGCTCATCTGGAGAAGAATAGTAAATAGATGAGTCAATGAGTACTAAAGATCAACTCGCTCTATTGACCAAAAGGCTAAATCGATTCATACAAAAGAAGGATAGAAGAAGATAAAAAAGGTATGAATCTCGGAGACCAAGAGAAGGCACCTCCAAAAGAGGTAAGAACAAAAGGAATCCGGAAGAAAAGAAAGATCCGGGGAAAGATACTGCCTGTTTTGAATGTGGTGAAAAAGGCCATTTTAGAACAAAATGTCCCAAACTCAAGAAAGCTAAGAAATTTAAAAAGAAGGCAATGGTCACTACATGAAGCAATAGTGAAGAAAAGAGCAACTCATCTTCAACAGAAGAAGAGGAAACTGCTAACTATACATTCATAGCTCTAACTGAACCGAAAGTAGAGCAATACGAAAGGTAAGACTCGAGGCAAGAAACAATACAAATTCAAGAAACAAATTCAGCGAACACTGAGGTAAATTCTTGCTCTAACTCTACCTCTAACTTTGATCTTGCAAAAGCTCTTTCTATTGTTATCAAGGGAGTGAAAAAGAACGCGAAAGCCATCAAGTCTCTGAAAAGAGCGATACTAGAATTGGCTGAGGATGCTGAGGTAATGGCACAAGACATCAATTTGGTTAGAGCAACCAAACATATTGATGTGGTAGAAGAAAACTTTCTGAGAAATCAAGTCCAGATTCTAAATGCAAATGTGATGGAACTGGATAGAGAAGTCAACCTATTAAAGGAAGCATCCAGAAAGAAACCTGAAACAAAGAATCCAAGAAGAGATAATCCCTCTCCTCCTTATAACAGGATTTAAAGAAACTCATATCAAAGGACAAATGAAGTAAGAAGACAACCACAAGCTCAAAGATATACTGCTGCTCAGAAGGGAAATGCTAAGGTAGCTTATAACCAACTACCTATCAAGCAAAGGAAAAATTATAGAGATAAAATTGCACCTCCAACCAACTTTCAGAATTATACCAGACCATCCACCAGTGTGCACGAAGCTAGGTATAAAGGCAACTACGGATGGGAGGATTTGAAGAAGATCAGCAAGAAGCAAAAGCAAAACATACCTATTTCAGGGTGCAGGTTTTGTGGGAAAAATAACCATTTAAGTAAATCATGTAGATTAAAAAATGGCTATTACGATGATTATCCTTGGCCTGAGATGGTTATTAACCCGAGAGGACCCAAATCTGATTGGGTACCCAAACCCACTTGATCTATTTTGCAGGTATGCCTTAAATCTACAATAGATCAGCATGCTTGGTACATTGATAGTGGATACTCAAGGCACATGACATGTGATGAGAAGGCCTTTATCATATTAACCCGGAAGAAGGGAGGCAAAGTGAGCTTTGGAGACAATCAAAAGGGTCAGATCATTGGTCATGGAACCATTGGATCTGGATTAAAGATTGAAGATGTCTCACTAGTTGATGGACTGCAATTCAACCTACTAAGTGTGGCTCAACTATGTGACAAAGGAAGAAAAGTCACATTTGATTCTGGAGGCTGCTTAATTTATGATAGTAAGTCCAATCAACTTATTCTTTATGCACCTAGAGTAAATAATGTCTATTCTATGAACATTAAAAATGATAAGATGAATATATGCCTGGTGTCTAAAGAAGAGGAGTCATGGCTATGGCACTGGAGGTTGGGACATGTAAGCATGAACCTCTTATCCAAATTAGCCAAAAAGGAATTAGTTAAGGGTTTGCCTAAGGTTGCTTTTGATAAGGATCATCTATGCACTGCATGTCAACTAGGTAAACGACATAAGAAAAGTTTCCCTTCCATATCATACATTCCTTCCAAAAGAGTACTTGGGCTCTTACACATTGATCTTTTTGGTCTAATTAAGCCACTAAGCTTAGGTAAAAGAGAATACACCATGGTCATTGTAGATGACTATTCTCGATATACCTGGGTTCTCCTGCTAACAAGCAAGGATGAAGCATTTGACCAATTCTCCAAAACATTCATCCGGATAGAAGTAGAACAGGGCATACACATTGCATGCATCCGGATCGATAATGGTGGAGAGTTCAAAAATAAGCATTTTGCTAACTTTTGTGAATCCAAGGGCATTGAACACAACTTCTCTGCCCCTCACTCTCCTCAACAAAATGGAGTGGTAGAAAGAAAAAATAGGACCATAGTAGAAATGGCTAGAACAATGCTAAGTGAAAATCGTTTGCCAAAATATTTCTGGGGTGAGGCCATAAACACAACATGCTACATCTTAAATAGAGCTCTCATTAGAAAGACTATAGAAAAGACCCCATATGAAATCTGGAAGGGAAGAAAACCAAAAATTGGATACTTCAAAGCATTTGGGCCTCTCTTTCCTGCAGTGTTAGTTTCATCGAAATCTACGTGTATAGATTCTAATACAGTTTGGGTTCATTTATTGAAGACTCTAAATATGAAAAACTTAAGAGTATTGTTGCAAAAAGATGGGGATGAGACGGAATTGAGTATGACTCCAAGCTATGGCTTTACAAGAACTTCGGTGATAAATTCTCAACACACTTCCCCAGAACTCCCAGATTCCTACAGCATGCTCTAGCAAAGCTTATTCTAATAAGGAAAGGGTCATTACTACAGTTTCTTCCCTCCAGCACTGCATTCTACAGCACTGGGTTGGCAGTGTGGAAGTAAATTGGCCAGTCTTGATCATCCATTATCTCAAGACCCATGTAAACTCCCATGGGGCCTTGATTACAAGAATCCTCCAAGCTGCGAAAGTAGATCTAACAGGGTTTGAAGGGTTCTGTGGCAAACCCATCTTAGAGAAGAATTTCCTAAACCTCCGCTTTAATGAAGAATGGGATGAAGAAAAGGCGAAGCTAAAAAGGGACGAATGAAAAGTTAAATCCAAAAAGGTAGCTGATCCGAAAGCAGAAGCCCCAGTTCCAAAAAAGCCTAGAACCACCAAAGCCAAAGCCAAAAGACAAGTGGAACTGATATCTGAAGAAATTGATAAGGATACTCTGCCTCTCACTCAAATCCTAGGCTCTAAATAGCCAAGACCTAGAAGCAGATTGATTAAAGCCGCAGCCAAGAAGGGACTGCATGGGCTTACTGCGGGTCTACCTAAAATTGCCACAA
This sequence comes from Euphorbia pulcherrima, assembly GCA_947683365.1. Taxonomy (NCBI): domain Eukaryota; kingdom Viridiplantae; phylum Streptophyta; class Magnoliopsida; order Malpighiales; family Euphorbiaceae; genus Euphorbia; species Euphorbia pulcherrima. The sequence goes on from CANTUS010000015.1 coordinate 44,198,555, forward strand.
AGGCGATTGAGGCTGGAAGAAGGAAAGCCAAGAGAACTTTGGCTGAGATGAAAGAAGAGGCTGATGATGAGGAAATAGGGGATGAGATTCCTCCTCAAAAGCAGCTCTAGAGAAAAGGGCTAACATTTGATGAAGCTCTTGCTGCTTAAGAAAAGAGAGCGAGTGAAGGCAGTAGGCTTGCTGGGATCATTCTAAATAAGGAAGCAAGGTAGTATAGGGAGAGAGCTGCCTCAGAGAAAGCACAATCTAGTATAGGAAAAAACGTTCCCAGCATAATAGAATTCGTAGAACAGGATGATGAGCAATATGCTAAGATTCAGGCAGCTATCAAGGAAAACAATGCAATAAACCAGAGGAAAACAATTGAAGGTCCTAGTGAATCATCCCAAGCTCCCCTAATATTGGTACATCTAGAGGACATGGATACCCTATCAAAAATTTCAGAAGCACATAAATTCCTATTTGCTGAAAGAATAGAATCACTTCCAGAAAATCTGCTTGGATCCAGCAATGAAGTCATCATTCTTGAAAGTCCTGAAAAGGCATTTGAAAAGGCTATTGAGGAAAATCCCAACATGCTTGAAGAAGAAAAAGAAAGTCCTGAAAAGGCAACAATAGGGGTGGTTGAGGATAGTTCCAACCATCTGGAGGAAAGGTAGGAAGAAGAAAGAAGAGATGAGGGTCTGATGCTACAAACCATTGAGGTAACCCCCGATCTTCTTCATCTCTCTTCTAAAACTAAAGAGCATAACTTAGTTACAATCTCTCATAATGTAACTAAGGATATAGTGCCAAACCCGGATGCAATAGCTCCAGAGGAGGGAGAAAGTCTGAGTTCCAAGGGACACACTTCTCAAGTGGATCCTGCGGGGGAGGCTAATTTAGAGGAAAGGGAAATGAGCAAGGGTGAAGCAGAAAGAGTAGTTGGAGGCTTGAATTCGCCAGATAATAGCCCCTCTAGAAGCAGTTCAAGCGCCGGAAGTGAATCCAGCTCATCCGGTAGTGAATCATCCGAACCCTCCAACAAACACTTCCTTCCCCGCACCAAATCAGTGACTCTTCCTGATGAGAACTTCAAAGAATCCAAAGTCAGTGCGGCTCTCAAACTCCTTCAGGAGGTAACTCTTGAACACCATGAAGAGGGTTTTATCAAAAAGAGCCCCCTGACCATCTGCACCCATCTCAAAGCTGTGGAAAAGGAATTACTTAGGCAAACATCAAATCAAGAGGTATGCAAGGACTTAGGTGAGATCAAAGAAAAGCTAAATTACCTCCCCAAAATTGAGCAAATAGTCATGAACTTTCCAACACCCGAAGCTATGGCGACAACTTCCTTTTCTGAGATTAAGCCTCTCTTGAAAGAGATAAAGGAAAGCACCTCTGAATCAAATCGCAACGCCAGTCAAGCCAATACCTTTGCCTCTAATAACTGTGCAATAATGCTAGAAAAGGTGTCCTCCTTTGCCACAGACCTATCCACAGAACTCAAGGACTACATAGATACCAAGTTTGAAAACTTGTCAAAATTCAGGGGGGAAAGGGATTTAAAACCGACTTTGCTAAATATTGAAACTGATCAGCAAGTCACTCAAGAAATGCTTGTAAATTTCATAGACAAAACCCTTCCCCAATTGAAAGAGAAGCTCCTTGATGATATGGGTGATGAGATGTAAGCAAGGAACTCCAGCATTGAACAGGTAATAGCAGAGTGGAAGAAAATCGTCTCAAAAGAAATAAAGGATCAAACGGAGTCCATCCCGGAAGGGACTTAGTGATGAAATCACCCTTCTTCAAACTGGAATAAACAAATTGTCTATCTCCAGACCCTCCTCCTCTCTGGATACTCCTGAATGCCAACTTATTCCTATCCTACACAATCTGGTTCAATCTATAGGGGATTCAGGGTTCATGAGCCAAAAAGGGTTGACTATTCTCACCAAGGCCATGTTCCCTTATTTTGATCTAAAGGACCAAGAACATATTCTGCGTATCCTCCCTCAGGTTTCACAATCATATGATCAGCTTCGAAGGGCCCTTCATCCTTACTACTTGACTCCGCCTATCATAAATCACATCATTGACGAGCGAGCCAAAGGTAATAAAGACTACTCTGTCTACTCCTCTGCCTGGCAAAAATCTTGGGATAAACGTACCTATATGGTCATTGAACCCCTTGATGGAAGCAAATAGGGGGAGGAAGAAGATAGTCAACAAGGAGACGGAAGGGGGAAAGGAAAAACACTGCAAGTCTGGAAGAGTGGTCCGTCTGGAGAGATAGTTAAGCTAGCTAGATGAAATTGTAATAGCTAGATTCTCTTTATATGTATTTCTGTATCTTATAACATTGAACTTCATGATGTTAACTATTGTTAACATCAAAAGTATATATAAAGAGAAAAATTCTTAACTACCAAAATAAATGCTTCTAAAGTACAATCTATAATTGTACTACAACAAACTTAGAAGCAGAAGTCATAATATTATAGGGAAGCCCGGATACTAAAATCATGGGGGAGTATCTTAAAAATTAAAAATCTTAAGTTTTTGTTTCCATCAAATGGGGGAGATTGTTGAAAAATAATGATTCGGATAATAAAATCTAACATCCATCCAAATCAAGTTTGAAAGAAACAAAAATGAATGTTAGTAATTCTCTTAAATCCAAATGGAAGCATCCAGACAAAGCCAAGACCATTTATTAAGACAAAATTAGAAACCTAAGCAAAGGAGGAAATCAAGGACAAAATTTGGAAAGGAAACAAACTTCCCCAAGACTTGCATCCGGAAGAACTGATTGAAGCCATATCTGGAAGGAAGATCCGGAATAAGTAAATCCAAAGGACATCCGGATGACTCATCCAGAAGACCTATATCTAAAAGCTAAGGAAATTCCAAAACATATCTTTCCTTCTGCCTTTTTGGTCTACTAAAGTCAAAGATTCCTTTTTCTCAAGAAACAAGAATAAAAAGATAGCTTGCACAAATTAGGGCAAAGTCAAAAGGGTCTGACATAGGACAGAGAAAGTCTAACTACTCCTTCTAATAGACCAATAAAGGCACGCGTGGAGCTCACAGTATATGACAACTGGTATGAAAGTTGATGTATCACAAAATGACAAACAAAATGATCACTAACAACTTTCTAGCATCAATCCCAAGAATTCAAACGGATCAAAACACAGTCTAACGGACTGATCAATGGATCCTAAAGCTCCACATCACAACCTGATCAAGGGTGAAGATTGAATGAAAGCTTACGAACCACAAACGGACACATTTATGATCAAAAGCCTATAAAGAGAGCTCTTCACCAATTGAGGACTACAACTGATTGACTTACAAAAGCAAGTAACAAAGCAATACACATTCAATCAGTCGAGATAATCCTTCCAAGAACCTTAGATTCAAAATCTATTTGTAAGGATTCCCAAGTGAAACTATAAACTTGAGGAACTCCAAAAACCAACATTTGTTATACACCAAAGAGTAAGAATCTCCAACTTGGGTGAGTTGGGAGATTGGGATAGAACTTGAAGTAGGTGCTTTAAGTAACATCTCCCTGTAGGACTCAGCTTATATTCAAAGTAGAAGGCTAAGTGGTATATCCTACTAAAGATAAGAGGACCCAGCTAGGAGTTTGTGCTTCTAGTAGTATATCCTACTTCCGGAAGGGTTCGCCATCTGGAGACAAATCTGTAAGGCTTGATTCCTGCTAGTTGAAAAGGAATTCACTAGTGGATAAGCTAGGAAGAAAGAAACTCCGGGGCCTAGACGTAGGTAGGGCCGAACCAGTATAAAACGCTTGTGTTTGATTTACTTTTGCTTTTACTATATTTTACTCATTTGCATCATCCGGATTCATTCTCTGGATTATATTCATTATCCGGAACCATCTTTCGGATCATAATCAAACACGCTATACTAAGACTTTCTCTAGGTCTATAAATTTCGTGAAAAAAGGGCCATTCACCCCCTTTACCCTTATAATTATTCTCACAGGGACCAACAAAACAAAAAGCAGGGAGGATAAAGAAACAGAGATACAAGTCCGCTTTGGAAAACAAAACAACTTACAGAATCAAGTGCAGTGTGTGCAAGAGGTCTGGACATAATAAAAGGATGTGTAAGGGAATGATCCAGTGATTCTCCATGCTGATTATAACGACTACTACAATAAAAGTCACGCACAGAAACTCCTTTCCTTTTTTAGCAGTCATAATTTTTTCAAAATAGGTGCTCACGAACATCTAATACAATTTTGTTCCATATCTGTTATACAAGGACTTTACAACTCCTTTAAATCAATTAAGAATGTAATTAACATTTTCAAAAGATATATTGCATGTATAAGAAATTTCAGTGAAATTTGGAATCAAGTTTTTGTATGTTGTGTTATATATAATTTTACAAAGCTATACTTGCATTAATGGCTTATATTAGACTCATGGCACAGTTATAACAGAATAATAACACACACACACACACACACACACACACACATATATATATATATATATATATATATATATATATATATATATATTAGATTTGAGTTAGGTGATGTAAGTTCTACATTCCCAATATATATCTATAATAGATATAATATATATCAGAAAAATAATAGATATATATATATTAGATTTGAGTTAGGTGATGTAAGTTCTACATTTCTAATATATAGCTGTTGTAGATGTACTATATAATAGAAAAATAACAGATATATATTAGATTTGAGTTAGGTGATGTAAGTTCTACATTTCTAATATATATCTATTGTAGATGTATTATATAACAGAAAAATAACAAATATACATTAGATTTAAGTTAGGTGATGCAAGTTCCACATTTCGAATACATATATGTTGTAGAAGTATTATATATCAGAAAAATAATAGATATATATATTACATTTGAATTAGATGATGTAAATTCTGTATCTGTTATATATCAGTTACATATCACATATAACTGTGATACATTTCTAATATAAACCCTTTATATACATAATATAAGCCAATTTCTAACAAAGGAGATGTTAAAATTTTGAAAACAACACAATTGAAATTGATTAGCAACATAGAATATAAACAATGTACTGTAAAAAAACATCAAAACAGTACTTTTACAGGATCAAAACAAGATCTAAAACTAGAAAAGACATTAACAAAACTGAAACTTAGGACAAACATAGCCGATGCATATCCATATCCTGATTCAAACTCTTCATCACTCACAACACCATCTTCTAGCCTTTTCAACCCGTAATTGTACAAACTCAAAGCCAAATGGAGCCTATGCATACGCACATCAAGCTTGTCAGGGAATTCCATGTTTTCAATGATATACTCAATGTAGCTGAGTAAGAACACACCACAGTCGCTGCAATAGCAATTCAAAAGTGAAAAGAAAAAATAGAATACAAATTAAAATAGCTTAAACATGTGTGTATATACAAAACCATAATGTGTTCATAAAATGGTGAATTCAAAACATACCATAATAATTGCTGAGGAAGCCCATTGGCGTATACAATATTAAGAGGGCAAAGTGGATCACCGGTGCTGTATGGTTTAGAATGCAAGATGTCTTGCCTATTGTCAAAGATACCAAAGTTATACAAGTAGTATAGTATCAAGATTGCAAATATACTAGAAGCTGCTGGAGTATCATTATGATATGATAACCTGCCCATAAATGAGTCGTAGATGTAAAGCGTCCTGGTCATAATCTCAAACCTCCCTAAAATCCACTGATCCGTCCCTGGCATAATAGGAATAAACACATTTTCTACTTCATCCCAATGCTTGGGGCAGTGAATCCCTTTTCCATTCATATTCCATAAAGTGATGTCATCAATATTGATATTATCTTCCACCCACTTCCTCGATTCCTCGGTATCTTTATCCATCATGGCCTTGACAAAACCTAGCCTCTGAGTAAAAGAATCATCCATAATGGTGAAGCTGTACTTTATTCTTGGGCAGTACTTTCCTTTCTTTCTTAGATAATAGGACACTAAATTAATGTGCTGAAAAGGTAACAAATACATAACCAATGAGCATATCAGACTAGAAAAAAATAAATAAAACACTTTTGTAACAGAAATATAATAGAATTGTATCAGTTATATAACATAATTCTATAAGACTTTCTAATCTATCATATCTTACTATAAAAATAAGACAATAAGAGATAAAAATAGAGAAAGTGTTTTACATCGCTGCTGAGATATTCTCCTGTTGTAAGAAGATCGGCCCAAAATGTCTTTTTTGATACGTGAAAAATTTTGAAGTCTAATGGCTCAATGTTGTCATTCTTTGCACTATACAATGAGTGTTTTCTGTTTCATAATAATTATTTGAAAACAAATGATCAGTTTGTTTTAAAAAAAATGTTACGCGAATTGCACATTTATTGGATTAACACATTTACTTACCCTCTTGAAACATTTTTATGCTTATTGACAAATCTCGTGAAAACTTTAACAGCTTAAGTATCTGAAATATCATGGCTAATTAGAGCATAATCATCCAATGGATAATGCTCTCGGACTTTGTTCTTACCAGATGATATTACATTCGGTGAAGGATTCACCATCCTCCTTGTTCTACACTCAAAATTCGCTGCCGGGATCACCTGCAGCTCCTTTTCTTCTTCTTCAATCTCCTTTAATCGCATTAAAAAAAGAGTCAATATGGATTGTAATCTTATACAAATAGGACATTATAATTAATATGATACGCACTTGCTTAACTTCTTTAATAATCGGTAATATTTCAAAACAATCAGCCTCTAATTTATCAAGTTTTGCTGGATCAATAGAGTCTAAGAAACAAGGAGATCTAGCCTGATAATGTTTTTTAGACATACAAAATTTGATCAGAGAACAAAATCCAATTTCCAATGTAAAATCAGAATTCAAATGAGTTTTATGTTTTACATTTCCCTTGACATTTTGCAACTGTGCCATTCTAGTGAGAGCTTCTTGAACATTTTTGTCCTCGAGACTAACTCCTTCATCAGCTTCAACTTTCTTCTGTTTCCTACCTAGAGCTTTCCATTTTCCTCTTTTTGTAGGGACTAACTCCTTCCTCTTTTGGCACCCAATGTGTTCTTAAATCCAGAAATTTCTGAAAAATGCTTCATCCTCCATGACCTTCTTAGGATAAATTCTTCAGGAGCTAGATCCTTTTTCTAATAATAATGTAAACGAATGAAATCTTAGAATAAATAACAGATAGAAAAACATTCAATGAAAATGTTAATGAAATAGAAATTATTATATATATATAACTGATATAAATCAAGTATATATCAAATATAAATTTGATTTGTATCAGAAATATAATAGATATATATCTGATAAATATATATCTATTATATTTCTGATATATATCTGGTATATACCAGATAAAGATCACATCTATGTTAATTTAACCAGTTTACCTGTTCCAAAGCCACTTTACTCTCTTGAACTTCTTTTCTGTTTCCATGAGGATCTTGGTTGTACTTTTGATCAATGACAGTTTCAACAGCACCAATCCCCTATACAGTTTTTTGGCTCCTCTCTTCAACAAGCTCCTATTAAATATTAGGAAATTGCTCCATTACATGTGAATTACAAAATAATTGTATTTAATCAATCATATAATAAAAATTTATTAGATATTTAACATGATGATTCATGATGTTACTTCATCTCCTATCTCTATTTGACCAGAAATATACTCATCATGACACAGAATATAATATATAACTTACATGAATTCATTACTATGTAAACAATAACATTTCACATAATTATAACAGATATATATCAGATGTATATTACTATATCATTATACTTGTACTTACATTCTTAGGTTCCACATGTTCTTCTCGAAGCTCCATTGCATCATCTTCCTTATCAACATGTTCTTCAACAATATCAATTGCATCCTCTTCTTTATTCACAAGAATTGATGCATCCTCCTGCAGTTTGTCCTACTTACATGATGACAAATTGTTTTATTATAAATCTACTAGAATCCTATTAAATATATATTATAAATGATCTTATGCTGTTATAAATTAATTTCAAAATATCCTTTATCGTAGCCAAACATTTATTGAATACAAAGAGTGCTGGTTCATGATGTTTCCTCTGTCAATTTTTGAGTTGTTTCTGAATTTGTTTCTTCTGTGCTAAAAAGCTGTTGAGTTTGAATCCCCTCTGCATCTTCAACTAGTGGAACTGTGCATGTGCTGTCTACATCCGGTGTTATCATATCAGGTGTTTCTTGCAATTCATATTTTGGTGAAAAAGCAGCAGGACTAACATGAGATTCAACTGATTAAGGAGCTTTGTGTAAAGATAAAAGGTGTACTTACTTCGAAAAGCACAGTCCGTGATGATACTTCAGATCTTAACTCAACTTGACCAGACATATGCTCTTCCCGATACAAAAATATATATAAAAATGAGGTTGGGTATAATTATAATAGGTATATAATAGATATATATTACTATTTCATTACACTTGTAATTACATTAAGTTCAATAGTGGGTGTTGCTTCCACATTTTCTTCCTCAAAATCCAATGCAACCCCTTCATTATTGACAAGACTTGCTGCATCCTCCTTAGATTTTTCCCTATTTACATAACAAAATTCTAAATATTCATTTATTGTTATTAAAAATAGTAAATTATCTATCTAACATACCAATGTGAGATTTGTACCAGAATTGTATTAGCATTAAATTAGATTCAAACTTACATCACTTTCAGCAGTAGCAATCGCTTTGACTACCTTATCATCCTCATTGACTACATGATCCCCATCGTCTACCATGTTGGATATGATGTATGCCCTTAAGGCAATTAGGGCGATATATCTTAATTATGTAATAGTACGAATAATTTATTTAATCAATAAAGGCATTTGTTCTTTTGTTCATATCAATGTGTTTCTATACACATATATCATAGCTGGTTAAAATATATTCATTGATGTATGTATACAAAAGTCCTTGACATATCATAGCATGAAGTTAGAGAAATTATAGTTGGACTACATTTGGTGGAACCCGCATCATCTGAAATTCTGATTATGTCTAAACTATCCCTAGTCATAGTTTCATCAAGAAAGGATATTGATGAAACGGAAAGACTAGCATGTGGTCAACTTTCTTGGAAAGGGTCCAAGTAATCAATCTCCTAAGGACTGAAGGTGGTGCCTTAAGTTTGACACATGGATATATTTGGGAGGTATATTGGAGACCACAACAAGATAAACACTTGGTATATATATCAATGTGTTAGTGTTTATCTTCATGCAATAAGCTTTGCGAATGTCCTCATACTTGAGATGCTAGCTACCTTGTATAGTACTATTGCTATACTTTGGGTCATTACTATGCACTCATTAATTTAGGGTGCTACGGGTGATTACGGGTATAGTGATGACAGCACATTGGTAGGCTGAGTAGTCGGAAAGAATCCATCGTTTCGGATATATTAAGGAGTTGTACCTGGCCACTTGTTGAAGTGATGATTGCCATAAACCTCTGATCAGAGTATGTGTTTGATAGAAATGGTTTCAAGTCAAACACACTATGGTAAAAGGCAATATACTTTGGTAACAAGTAAATAACTGGGATAGCTTGGAGCAACCTCGCTATTTGTGGGTTAACACTTTAACCGAACCCAATAAACCAGATGGTACTAATATTAAAGAATGGAAGGAATTTATCACACTGGATAACTATTGCATTCACCGGGATTAAGTCATAAGCATAAATGACATTCCGAGTAATGGGGGATGGTAGACCCTTGCTAGAGGTGTACTACAGTCATTTACGGTAATCGAGTTCTATTCACGGTCTAGAGCATTGAGCCAATGGTTCCATTAGAACAAGGGTTGGTTAAGCCTTAATAGCTCAATACTTCGGGATCCTATAAGGTCACACACATTGGACGTTCATCGGACTAAGTAAAGAACTAATAGATTTATTCTATTACAAGAATATAACATAAATAATAATTGGATTATTATTTAATTGGTTAAAATTGATTAAATCAATTTTTGATAGACCAAGGAATTTATTTTGACCGGTAACTAATTAATTAGAGTCATAAATAAATTATAATTGATTAGATCAATTTTGGTTGGACCAAGAAATTTATTTTGACTGATAACTAATTTATTAGAGTCAAAAATAAATATTTATTTGAAAGGATTTAAAGGGGATTTTGCATTGGGGAGTTAAAACCGAAAAGTATAAAATATTTTGTACAATGTTCGGTTGCGCAAAATACACCGAAAGGTGTGCGAACACTGTTGGGCAGTGTTCGCGGTGGACCATATTCATGGGCTGCACAAAGGCAGCCCATGAATGCAAGGCAAGCCCAATGGGCTTGCCTTGCCACATGCAGCACGTGCATGTGGTAGGTGTGTGGGATGGGAGTTTTACTCCCATCCCACATCGCTAATGGGGAGCAAATTTTTGCTCCCCAAGCCTATATATAGGCTTTCCCTTCTCCTTTCAAAATGAAACAAGCTCAAAGCATAAATCCTAAGCGAGATAATTAATCTCTCGGGTACTTGAGCAAGTTATTTTTGTGGAGCCTGAATTTATTCAGGCGCCGCTAGTTTAAATTTTTGGGTGAGGCTTCTAGAGTGGTCTAGCAACTACTCGAGGCTTCTTAGTTTTTCCTCCTAGGGAGGTTTTGGTTGGTGGGGTTCATGTGGATACTGATAGAGGCTATCCTACGACTGGAGGCTTGTGCAAGAAGGTCCTGCAAAAGCATGCTTCAACTGGTAAGTTCTTTTTCTTTCTCTTTTAATTATTAAGTCTTTTTCTTTATGTGTTTTTAGACTTAATAATTATGCTTAGGTTATTTTTGCATGCTTAGTTTATTTTATGCTTAGGTTATAACTTAGGGTTATAACATGCTTAATATAAAATAAATATGCTAGGATATAATTTGGAATTATGATATGCCTAGTCCTTTAGCATGCTAACTTAGGTAGAGAATTATTTAGTTAAGGCTTCATTTAATTTATATGCAACTAATAGGAGTTCCTGGGACAGGGACAAAATTTTGAATTTCCGTCATGCCTCTTATGCATGTTCAATTTGACTGTCAGTTCCCAACAGTGGTATCAGAGTCTGCCTATTTAGTGTATAATTAAGTTAGAAGCAAACTAAATATTATTTTCTAAATGAAATGATTTGTTTATTTAATTGTTTGGAACACTATATATAAACTTCTGCCTTTCATTTCAAGGTTAGAAATTAGTTATGAATAATTTTGAATAAGCTTGCTCAACTTACTCAAATTATATAAGTGTCAATAATTTATTTAAATTACATGGGTTATAGATGCTCTCAATTTACATGAATTGGAAGAACGAAATTTATTAGTTCAAGAGAATCCATTGGTCTTCAAGTTTGTGCCTGTATTTGTTCTGGCTAAGGATTGGACTTGGTGTCTACTCCCCATAGGGCACCTCTCCTACCTGGGAACCTATATCGGTGCAATTTGAATTGATCAATCAGGGGATTAATATGAACTAATTTATTTCTAGTATATAAGATGGTGCTTATATATGTTTCTATAACAAAGTAAAAAATTAAAATTATTGAATAAAAGCTTAAAGGAAATGCAATATAAATATAATAAATAAAAGCGTTAATTATTTTGCATATAATCTAGGTTGATGGAATAATTATAATAAAGAGCTGAACCCACCTAAGGTTAGACCTTATAAATTAATTCTAAAATTCCCTGAATTAATACAAGTCATTATAATTTTGTCCATCTGATAAAATCCTAGATTGGGTGAGACGTTTAACACCAATAAAATCCCAAAGTAAATATATTAAGGCAAGTTATAGTCTTCCTTACTCAAATTTATAATACGGTCTTTTTGGGCTATCAAAGTGCTATGCAAAGCGTTCCTTCTAGTCCACATTGATTGGTTGTAAAGTTTGATATACGGTCTGCCTTAACAGAGCTGGGGTAGTCCACCTTAAAATTGGGGGCTACGCACAGATCTGAGACATATTCAAGGAGATGCTAATATAAGAGCACAAGTCCCTTAGGATTAGGGAACTTGAATGAATTAGCAATTGCATGCGACTCAAATGGAATGGGATTCCAACTATGACTGACTATTAGGACTTGACTCATAAAATTGGGGGTTGTAATAGACTAGTTATGGATACTACCTACTAGGAAATTTAGCAGGGCTAAAATTCACGAATTCAATAGAATGGGCTATTGTAAATTTTGAAGAAAATAGTAGGAAAATGTATTTAATTAAAAGTCCTCATATTAAATACATGTACTTAAACTAATATCTAAACACTTTTCTTTTCTTATGTCTTAGGTTGCAAATGGCTTCCAATTTTAATCTCCGTATGTTACTTGACACCAAATTGAATGGCTCAAACTTTTCTAATTGGTTCTGAGCAGTGAGAATAGTTCTCAGATCTGAGGAAATTGCCTACATCCTAAGTGAAATTTTCCATGTAGAACCTGATGTTGAGGATCATGTGGAACATGATGCCTGGTTGAAGCACAGGAAAGATCGTGAGACTGCCATGTGTATTATGTTAGGGACCATGAATCCTGAGCTTCAGAAACAACATGAAAACATGCCCTTGGAGGATATGGTTCTCCATCTTGAAGAACTCTTTTCGGAGAGGGAGAAGACAGAGAGGTATGAGACCTCCAAGCTCCTTTTTGGGACTAAGATGCAGGCTGGCACCTCTGCCTCTCAGCATGTACTGAAACTCTTAGGATACCTTGAGAAGCTGAATCGATTGGGATTCGAGATGAATCATGACTTGAGCATTGACCTTGTATTGATGTACTTGACAGATAGTTACTCAGGCTTCGTAACTAACTATTACATGAACAAGATTAATTCAACTATCCCAGAATTAATTAACATGCTGAAAACAATAGAACCTCAGATCAAGAAAGATCAGAAACCTCTACTGTTGGTTGAAAAAGGCAAGGCTTCTAAGAAGAAGAAGCAGGCACTGGGTGCCAAGAAAAGAATCAGTAAGAAGAAGAATGAAAAGAAGGCACTAAGTATGTCTGCTTCCAATGTGGGAAATCGGGACATTGGAAGAGGGATTGCAAAGCTCCTGCTTCTGAGCATTTGAAGAAGAAGCCTACAGAGGCATCTACTTCAGGTATATTTGTAATTGAAAACTTTCCTACTTTTTCGCAAGAATCCACTTGGGTATTAGATACTGGTTGTGGTTCTCATATCTATACTTCTATGCAGGGACTAAGGAACTGTAGAAAACTTGCAAAAGGGGAGATGGACCTACGCGTGGGAAATGGAGCCAGAGTTATTGCATTAGCCGTAGGGAGCTTTAGTCTTGTTTTGCTAAGTGGACTTGTTTTAGTTTTGAATAATTGTTATTACATTCCAAGTGTTACTAAGAATATTGTATCTGTTGCGTGTTTAGCAACAGAGGGATTTGAAATTTTATTTTCGAATAATAATTATCATATTCGTTTGAATAATATTATTTATGGTTATGGAATGTTGAAAGGTGGCATTTATATTCTTGATACTAAAACAGAAGTTTTCAATATAAATAATGTGAAGAAAGTTAAATTAGATAATGAGAATTCCTTCTACTTATGGCATTGCCGTTTAGGCCACATAAACAAAGATCGCTTAACCAAGTTGCATAAGCATGGAGACTTGGGCCCAATAGACTTGGAGTCTTATGGAGATTGCAAACCTTGTTTAAAAGGAAAAATGACAAAGTTACCCTTTAAAGGAAAGGGTGAACGAGCCACGAGTACATTGGAACTTATACACACTGATGTGTGTAGTCTAATGAGTGTTTAGGCACTAGGAGGATACTCCTACTTCATAACCTTTATTGATGATTACTCACGATACGGTTATTTGTACTTGATGAAGCACAAGTGTGAAAGTTTTGAAAAATTCAAACTATTCAGAGCTGAAGTAGAGAAACAGTTTGAGAAAAGTATTAAAACACTTTGATCGGATCGAGGTGGAGAATACTTAAGTCAGGAGTTTCAGGATTATCTAAAGGAAAATGGGATAGTTCCCCAGTGGACCCCTCCTTATACACCCTAACACAATGGAGTGTCAGAAAGGAGGAATCAGACTTTATTAGATATGGTCAGGTCCATGATGAGCCATGCAGTTCTTAGTAAATCCTTTTGGGGATATGCACTTAAGAGTGGGGTTTATGTCTTAAACAGAGTGCCCTCTAAATTAGTTGATTTTACACCTTATGAAAGATGGTGTAATAAAAAGCCATCTCTAAATCACTTAAGAGTATGGGTTTGTCCTGCTATGGTAAAGAGGATAGCATCAGATAAGCTAAATGCCAAGGCTGACAAATGTCTTTTCATTGGATATCCAAAGGAAACAATTGGATATTTGTTTTACCAACCCAAAGCACAAAAGGTATTTGTGTCTCGGAATGCTCACTTTTTGGAAAAGGAACACTTACTTGAAAAGGTCAGTGGGAGCAATATTGAACTGGAAGTTTAAGAGGAAGAAACAGACGATCAACTGATTGACCCCGTTCTAGATACACAAGAGAGTGTGATCCAAGAACAAACTATTGAAACACAATCATTGCGAAGATCAGGTCATGTTCATAAGGGTCCCGATAGATATGGGTTTATCATCACTAATGATAAGGAACTATATCTTGTGGAGGATGATGAACCAAGGACATATGATGAGGCAATGAAAAGCTCAGATTCGGATAAATGGCAAAAGGCCATGAAATCAGAAATGGATTCTATGTACGAGAACCAAGTTTGGAATTTGGTTGATGCACCGCAAGAGGTTAGACCAGTTGGGTGCAAATGGGTCTTTAAGAAGAAGACAGACATGGACGGTAATGTAATTACCTATAAAGCAAGATTGGTTGCGAAAGGTTATAGTCAACGGGAAGGTATTGACTATGATGAAACCTTCTCATCGGTAGCCATGCTCAAATCCATAAGGATACTCCTCGGCATTGCTGCTCATTATGATTATGAGATCTGGCAGATGGATGTAAAAATAACATTCCTAAATGGGGATTTAGACCAGGATGTGTATATGACACAACCTGAGGGTTTTACATCTCAGAATGGGTCGAAGGTATGCAAGCTACAAAGATCCATTTATGGACTTAAGCAGGCATCCAAGAGTTGGAATATAAGGTTTGATCAGACAATCCGGGAACTGGATTTCTGTCCAAATGCAAATGAGCCTTGTGTTTACAAGAAGGTTAGTGGGAGTGCAGTCGTTTTTCTAGTATTGTATGTTGATGACATTCTGCTAGTGGGAAATGACATTTCTCTTCTTCAAAACGTTAAAGTATGGTTGTCAAGAAAGTTCTCCATGAAAGACCTTCGAGGTATAAAGATCTACAGGGATAGATCCAAGAGGCTGTTAGGTCTTTCTCAATGTACATATATAGACAAGGTGTTGAATAGGTTCAACCTTGAGCATTCTAAGAAAGGTTATCTCCCGATGACGAAGGGGATTAACCTATCTAAAGCTGAGTGTCCGAAGACAGCTCAAGAGAGAATGCGCATGAAGGATATATACCCTATGCATCTGTGATAGGATCCATCATGTATGCTGTGATATGTACTAGGCCGGATATCTCTCAGGCTTTGAGCTTTATGAGCAGATATCAGTCAGATCCAGGTGAAAAGCACTGGATGGCTGTCAAGGCAATCCTTAAGTACTTGAGAAGGACTAAGGATGAGTTCTTGATTTATGGAGAAGGTGATCTCACTATCAAAGGTTACACTGACGCAAGCTTTCAATCTGACAAGGATGACTTTAAGTCTCAGTTAGGTTTTGTGTATATGTTAAATTGAGGGGCAGTATGCTGGAAGAGTTCCAACCAAGAAACTACTGCTGATTCAACCACGGAATCTGAATACATTGCTGCATGCAAAGCAGCAAAAGAAGCTGTCTGGTTAAAGGGATTTATTGGTGATCTCAATGTGGTGCCTGAGGCTATTGATCCAATTACTTTATATTGTGATAACAATGGTGCTATAGCTCAGGCAAAGGAACCAAGATCTCATCAGAAAAACAGACATGTATCTAGAAAGTATCATATAATCAGGGAGATTATTGATGCTAAGATAATAAGATTAGAATATGTACCCACTGATCAAAACCTCGTGGATGGTCTGACAAAGCCATTGACTCAAGTCAAACATGACCAGCATGTTAAAGCATATGGATTAAAACATATGGCTAATGGGCCTTAGTGCAAGTGGGAGTTTGTTGGATATGATGTATGCCCTTAAGGCAATTAGGGCGATATATCTTAATTATGTAATAGTACGAATAATTTATTTAATCAATAAAGGCATTTGTTCTTTTGTTTGTATCAATGTGTTTCTATACATATATATTATAGCTGGTTAAAATATATTCATTGATGTATGTATACAAAAGTCCTTGACATAATATAGCATGAAGTCAGAGAAATTATAGTTGGACTATATTTGGTGGAACCTGCTTCATGTGAAATTATGATTATGTCTAAACTATCCCTAGTCATAGTTTCATCAAGAAAGGATATTGATGAAATGGAACGACTAGCATGTGGTCAACTTTCTTGGAAAGGGTCCAAGCAGTCAATCTCCTAAGGATTGAAGGTGGTGCCTTAAGTTTGACACATGGATATATTTGGGAGATATATTGGAGACCGCAGCAAGATAAACAATTGGTATATATATCAATGTGTTAGTGTTTATCTTCATGCAATAAGCTTTGCGAATATCCTCATACTTGAGATGCTAGCTACCTTCTATAGTACTATTGCTATACTTTGGGTCATTACTATGCACTCATTAATTTAGGGTGCTACGGGTGATTACTGGTATAGTGATGATAACACGTTGGTAGGCTGAGTAGTCGGAAAGAATCCATCACTCTCCATATATTAAGGAGTTGTACCTGGCCACTTGTTGAAGTGATGATTGCCATAAACCTTTGATCAGAGTATGTGTTTGATAGAAATGGTTTCTAGTCGAACACATTATGGTAAAAGGCAATATACTTTGGTAACAAGTAAATAACTGGGATAGCTTGGAGCAACCTTGCTATTAGTGGGTTAACACTTTAACCGAACCCAATAAACCAGATGGTACTAATATTAAAGAATGGAAGGAATTTATCGCACTGGATAACTATTGCATTCACCGGGATTAAGTCATAAGCATAAATGACATTCTGAGTAATGGGGGATGGTAGACCCTTGCTAGAGGCGTACTACAGTCGTTTAAGGTAATTGAGTTCTATTCACGGTCTAGAGCATCGAGCCAATGGTTCCATTAGAACAAGGGTTGGTTAAGCCTTAACAGCTCAATACTTCAGGATCCTACAAGGTCATACACATTGGACCTTCATCGGACTAAGTAAAGAACTAATAGATTTATTCTATTACAAGAATATAACATAAATAATAATTGGATTATTATTTGATTGGTTAAAATTGATTAAATCAATTTTCGATAGACCAAGGAATTTATTTTGACCGGTAACTAATTAATTAGAGTCATAACTAAATTATAATTGATTAGATCAATTTTGGTTGGACCAAGAAATTTATTTTAACTGATAACTAATTTATTAGAGTCAAAAATAAATATTTATTTGAAAGGATTTAAAGGGGATTTTGCATTGGCGAGTTAAAACCGAAAAGTATAAAATATTTTGTACAATGTTCGGTTGCGTAAAATACACCGAAAGGTGGGCGAACACTGCTGGTCAGAGTTCGCGGTGGCCCATATTCATGGGCTGCACAAAGGCAGCCCTTGAATGCAATGGGCTTGCCTTACCACATGCAGCACGTGCATGTGGTAGGTGTGTGGGATGGGAGTTTTACTCCCATCCCACATCGCTAATGGGGAGCAAATTTTTGCTCCCCAAGCCTATATATAGGCTGTCCCTTCTCCTTTCAAAATGAAACAAGCTCAAAGCATAAATCCTAAGCGAGATAATTAATTTCTCGGGTGCTTGAGCAAGTTATTTTTGTGGAGCCTGAATTTATTCGGGCACTGATAGTTTATATTTTTGGGTGAGACTTCTAGAGTGGTCTACCAACTACTCGAGGCTTCTTAGTTTTTCCTCCTAGGGAGGTTTTGGTTGGTGGGGTTCGTGTGGATACTGATAGAGGCTATCCTATGACTGGAGGCTTGTGCAAGAAGGTCCTCCAAAAGCACGCTTCAACTGGTAAGTTCTTTTTCTTTCTCTTTTAATTATTAAGTCTTTTTCTTTAAGTGTTTTTAGACTTAATAATTATGCTTAGGTTATTTTTGCATGCTTAGTTTATTTTATGCTTAGGTTATAACTTAGAGTTATAACATGCTTAGTATAAAATAAATATGCTAGGATATAATTTGGAATTATGGTATGCCTAGTCCTTTAACATGCTAACTTAGGTAGAGAATTATTTAGTTAAGGCTTCATTTAATTTATATGCAACTAATAGGAGTTCCTGGGACAGGGACAAAATTTTGAATTTCCGTCATGCCTCTTATGCATGTTCAATTTGACTGTCAGTTCCCAACACACCAGTACCGTGAAACCCCAGTAGAAATTAAAATATCAAGTTTTGTATTTTAACCACAAATATTTCAGTAACTTCTTCTACCTTCTCATTCATGATATCATCCCGCTGTTCGATCGGATCTATCTTATTACCGACATCAGATCCTTCCTTGTAGGATTCACTCAATCCCTTGGCTGAAATTTGGAATGTGGGGTATCTCCTGTTAATTTAGTGTAGAAATCACCATCATATTCCCCTACACCCGCAGAAACGTCCATTTTATTCAATAACTTATTCTGCCTCAACACATCTTTTATGACATTGACTTCTTCTGAAAGATTATCAAGCCTCTTCTCCAACGAACCAACTCTACCCTCAATTCTTTCTAGACCTTCATCAATTTTATCAGACAATGCCTCCAATTGTTAAGAATTTAAGTCTGGGTATCAGCTGGAAGTTCAGAGCGAGATGCTTGATTGCTGAAAAACTGTTCAAACTCCAACGGTTCTTGAAAGAGAAATAAGTTCCGAAGCGGCAGATTAGCAATCTCCTCTTCTGTTGGAATAATTTTCCTCATGAACAACTAAAATGAAAAAAATTAATAAACATGTCAGACATTATATCAAACAAATTATGAAAGACTTAAAACACAAGTATAGAATAATTATAATGCATTTATAACAGATATATAATAGATGTTACTTTATTCCTTGATTTTGAATTTTATAGTACATATATCAGATATATATTTATTACATATCTGATATAAATATGTAACTATCAGACAAATTCAATTAATTTAGCACTTATACTACATTTATAATAGAATTATAACACATACTTATTTTAAACAAAAAAAGGGAACAAATTTGGAACATATGCTTACAAATTTTGATTGCTTGTTGAAAATGACTATATTGAAACCTGCTGCTTTCGTGTTCAGTTGGTGTGCTTGCCATTTAAAAAATCTTGGTTTGAAATCTCCACTATCATCTTTAATTTTACTACAAACAAAACCTTTGTACCCTCGTACAACTTCATAAAACCAGATCCGGAACACTAACGGGCATCCCTTCAGCTTGTAATTCGGTGGCCTAAGCCCTTTCCTTCTATTTTTTTTAAACCTTCAATGGTCTGATTGAACGACAAGTTACCCCAAGCTAATTTATTATACGTGCCATTGCAGACACAATCAAAATACATTTCTGGAATTTTATTGACAGGATCCCTCCCCATGAGATAATATGTGATGAAATAAGCCATCGAAAGCTTAAAATAATCATCATCAGACTCAATGGTAACTTTTTCATCCGGTTCTCTATCACCTTTTGATTTACAGTACACATCTTCATCTTCCTGCTCCTCATCATTTCCATCTTCCTTACTTTCCTTCACATCCCTATCCAATAAATGAATCAAATCTTCTCACGTAATAAAATGAGAGTATTTTGGAAAATACTTCATCCTGAATTCTTTTGAATCTCCAGTCTTAATAAGCTCAAAGTCCCTATCTAAAACTAGTCGCAGCCCACTTATAAGACAAAAGTACTCGATTCCAAAATAAAGCGGACAACCAGCAACTAGAATGCAAATACAATCATTGTGAGGCTGATTGATTTCCCTCGATATAATAGAATGTAGAAAAGTGCTCTACACTCTAAGACGGGGACGCATGAAAAAGTTCCCAAAAATACTTCGCTCTAACCTTTCAAGAACAGAAGCAGGAACATTATTCTTGATAAAGTCAATAACTCGCCAGTTAGACGACGCATTAACGCCAGATGTCCAAGGTTCATGATAGATAGGGGCATATGGCTCCGGTCTCATTGCCGCTATAAAAGGATTGACTCTTCATCATCTTCATTTTTCTTCTAAAAATTATAAAAGAAGTAAGATGTTATAATAGGCAACCTATAACAACACAGACAACAAAGAACCAAGCATAAAAAATACATAGAAAGACTTCTAAAGATCTATCATGCTAACAAAGCACTTAATACATTTTGAACTTGTATTCATAACATATATATATATATATATATATATATATATATATATATATATATATATATATATAAGCTT
The DNA here is from genome assembly GCA_947683365.1 of Euphorbia pulcherrima. Taxonomy (NCBI): domain Eukaryota; kingdom Viridiplantae; phylum Streptophyta; class Magnoliopsida; order Malpighiales; family Euphorbiaceae; genus Euphorbia; species Euphorbia pulcherrima. The sequence continues at coordinate 44,219,205 of CANTUS010000015.1, forward strand.
TAAACAGATAATAAAACTCTACATACAAGAAATTTGTAACTTATAACAGAAATATAACACATTTGTATCAAATACTGATTTTCATCGAAATAACACACTTTTATGTTTTTGTAAGAAACATACAATAGAATTATAACACATATGTATCACATGGTAAATATCCAAACACCAAGCAGAGTCTTATAGTAGAAAAATAACAGAATTGTAACACATAAATAATAATTGAACAAAACAATTAACAAAACTATTATAACTTCAATTACTTACATGTAGACACATTATATGATACATAAAGCAGAATTATATTAGATAAAAAGAGACTAAATTATTAATTCCAAACTTTAGTAAATCTGATATAAATCTGATACATAAGAACCAAATTGTATATTATTTCAAAAAATTTCATGGATCTTATGAAAACATAGTAGAAATATTAGATTTATAATACATATATAACAAATGTATTTAATAAACTACTTAAAATAATAATATAACAAATATATAATAGAAAAATAGCACATACATACTATATCAATCAGATTTAGAATTTACTTACCTTCTAGATTTCGCAGCAGAAGCACCTCTACTTTTGGATGCTAAAGGAGAAGAAGATTTTAGTACAAGTTGCTTCTTCTTGGAAGCCATTATAACTTGAAAACATGAAAATCAACAACTTAAGAAAACGGAAATCAAAAGAGAAAGCAAAATGTAAATATTAGGTTTCTAAGACTTATGTTTACCTCGAATTCAAACTTGTAGAATGCTTAAAAAACAGATATCGCAACTTTAACTAAGGAAAGAACGAAGAAAAAAAGTTAAATGATCTGAACAAGAAGAGAATGCGATGATTTTTGTGGAGAAGAATAAAGAGATAACTGAAAGAGGAAAAATCGAAGAGGAAAAACCACGATGAGAGAAACTGCTTGATCGTGTAGAGAATGTGAAGGGTTAAAGGTAACTAGCAAGAGTTTTAGGCATAAAAAAGATAATAAAGGCGTATAAGAGTAATTATGAAAACTAAACTTTGAAAGAAATTATTTATGAAAATTGAGCCAAAAGTGACAATTTCCCTACAATTTTTCTATTACGCGTTCCACCTATTCTCACAAACTCACAATCGTTCCTGACAAAAGCCATTTCTCCTCCACCACGTTCCATATTCCATTTCCAGCCATAAAAACATGGCACTACTCAAATGCCACAAGATGGGAAAATAATTACATGTCATACGCCCCCCCTCAAATATGCATATTGTTCATTTTTTTAAAAGTTTGTGATTTGTTTTGCATTTATATTTCACACCGTTCATTGTTTTGATATGCTGCTTTAAAATATTTATTCTTCTCTTTTTTATCTTTGAAACGACTTTCACTGTGATATTATTTCTCCAAATTTTTTTGAATTGTCAAATATCCAATAGATATCTAGTAGAAGTCTAATAGAAATCAGTAAAACTAGAAGAACTTGGATTCAAAACACTAGATAGATTTTTAATAGATTAGAACTTTAAAATAGACTTTTACATATGTCTAATATCAACTTCAAAATAGATTTTCTAATAGAAATCTAGTAGATGCCCAATAGATGTCTGGTAGATGTCTATTACATACAATCTACAATATAGAACAACAATCAAAGCTTCACAATTTGAGCAACAAATAGAGCGAAATTGCACACACGAAACCCAAAGCAACATTAGATCCAATCAAAGAAATTACATCACAAACTAACATAATGATTCCATAAAAAGATTGTCAAAACTAAGATATATCAGATATCTATTGGATATCTACCATATGTCTATTAGTTTAGAAAGTTTGGAAATTCATAGTGGATATCATTTCAATGATATAAATAAGACTAACAAAAAACTCTAAAGTGGCAAGTCGAAAAAATAAAGGGTTTTAGAGATAAATGAAAAATAAGGAAACAAAACCAAAATAACAAGAAACATGACTATTGGTCCCTATGAAGGGGTGATATAGGAGTCAGAGGGGGGGGGGGGGGGGTGATTGACTCCTTTTCGTGAGATGTGAGATAATAAACTTTTAATCTGGTGTTGTTTGGTCAGGTGATTAATCTAGAGTCTATTAATAAGTCTTGTTTGATTTAAGATGATTATTTACTTTACATAATAAAATAAATGATAAGAGCTTGAAGTAAATAAAGGCAAATTAAGAAAGTCAAACATAGTGATTTTATATTGGTTCGGGCCCTACCTACTCTAGTCCTCAAAGCGTCCGCTTCTGTGCTTTAACACATTATTCAATAACTCCTTCTGAGGCGAAAAAACCTTCCCAACTGAGAATCCTTTGCCCGCACATAGTACCCTGCTCTTGCAACTTCTGATTCCTCAATCCAAGAGTACCCTCATATGAGATTCTTCCAAACAACAACTTCACACAAGCTGTGTTTAGGATTGAAGTCCTTAGCACCCATACCTAGTCTGTTACCTCACTAAGTACCCATTGCCTATTCTTGATAACTATCAAGTGGATATAAAAGAGATTAGTATTCTTGGATCTTTTTGTCTCAAGATACACTTTTACAACATATATGAGATTTGTGTTCTAGCGAGCTTTCTAATTCAAACTAGTTTCAAGGAGATTTGTTTGCTTATGGATGGTACTTTATAATGGCTTGTATGAGTGGTTATGTAATTGGCTCATCCAACTTGCTTGTGGCAGATAGAGTCTTATTTATACTCTCTTGTCTTGAAGATGATTGTTGTTGCACGCTATGTAAGAGAGCCTTCTTTGTAACTGTTGCTATAATGCAAGTACATTTCTTAGAACAACTCTATTTTGAGAAATCCTTGACCGTTGTTTCTTCAACAACACTAATTCTTCATGACCGATGGATTTTTAGACAAAAGATAATCTTCCCGCTAGATGAATCAAAAAATGGTCAACTCTATCTTCTATTGTTGACTTTCAGTGGTTTCATCTTTTTTGAACCTCTTAGCTTTTTGCATGTTAGGTGGCTTAAAGTAACCTTTTTTACTTAGCTAGTCAACTAACTTTCTTGATAGTGTCTTATCTCTTTTAATGTAAGTTAGATATCCAACTTTTTAGGATTGCAGAGATCGAGACAAATATTCTTGGAAAAGTGAAGTCACGGAATTGCCTATGTTAGATATGATGTATGCCCTAGAGGCAATAAGGGCGATATATCTTAGTTAGTTTAATTTTGTACAAATAAGTTATATTAATAAAGACATTCTTTTGTTATATCAATGACTGCAAAAATATATTATGACTGGATAAGAATATATTCACTGATGTGTTTGGAAAAGTCCTTGACAAAATTATAGCACAAATTGCAAGAGCATAGTTGGACTATATAGGGTGAGAAGTGGTGTGAGCGGGTGAGCTTTAATGTTATGACGGGCGCGCAGGCTCCTAGGTTTTTTATGTGGGGAGCTGGTGCGGGCTTGGAGCTCGGGGCTTGTTACATTTTTGAATGCTTTAAAATAGGGACCGTGGGACCTTTTTAGTGACTGGTATTTAGAGGATTGTTTTGATGAAAACTTTTCAAATTAAAATAGAGTCAAAAGCCCTATTTTATATATTATAAGAGTCGCCACCTGGATCAGCTCTACAGAGAAATTATGGTATAACTAATCCGGGTTGGATTCTTATACCTATAAAATAGAGATTCTGAGTTCGGGTGAAATAGTTACTTATATATTTGATTCGATATATTTATGTTTAATTAGTTTATTAAAAATAGTTTTCCTATGTCATTTTGTCTATAAAACTTGGGAATAAATAACAATTAAAACAAATAAAAATGAAGGGATAAGTGTTTATACCTTGACGGTTAATTCCTTCGCCTTGGATGCTCATATTAATGAAATAAAAATGAATGCAATAAAAGTGGATTAGAATCCAATTACCCTCAGTTACCTTTTGAGTGTCTTGAAGGTCGGTACATGCTAGAACCGAATAATTAAAAGATTAGGGTTGAGAACCTTAGGATCTGCGGAGACTATTTATAACTAAAGCTCGTGTAGAATAATGGACTATACCTAGGTATAGTTAGTGTTTGAAGGACAATATAAAGATGGTTTATAGCTAAAGATCATTGATGATATTGATTTATAGTATCAAAATGGTGTTTTGGAAATAAGGCTAGGCCAGTTTGTAAGTAAAACTTGCCAAAGGAGGATTCTATACCTAAGAATAGTCGCAAATAAAGAAAGAGATTTTTAGTATGGATTTTAGAAATCCATGAAAAGGAACTTGTTAGAGAGCTTGAGATGTTCTCCTCCATAAGAATTTGTTGTTGTTGTCTGAGCAAGGATCGCCTTCTTTTTTTAGGGAACTAATGACCATCGATCGTCGCATATAGCACCATCAATCGACACTCCTTGGGGGTTGGTAGCTTTGCTAAGTCATTAATCGACTTGATATATGTCCAACAACCATTGATTGACACATGTGATGACCATCGATCAACACATGTGTAGGTTTGCTTAGTCATTGCTATACTTGACACGTGTTAGCAGCAACGAGCATTGATTAATGCATGTGATGACCGCCGATCAACGGTGATCCAACCGTCGAATCATAGTAAAATTTTTCCAGATGGTTCCTAACATCTATGGCTATCTTTTGACAATTGGAAATTTTATTTGGAGTTTTAGAGAAAATTCTGTCTAAGGTAGAAGTTCAGACAGGTCATCGCTCGTTTGAGATTCTTTCCTTTAGGATATATTTAAGGATTATTTGAGGGATTTTGGACAAGGAAAGAGATATTCGATTCATAGCACTTTCAACATTCGGACATCTATATGAATAGGTATTAATCGTCATCAGGCGGGGCGGACCGTGCTGACAACTAGTTCATGTGCAGTTATGATTTGTTTAAATATCCCTAGTCATAGTATCATTAAGACTAGACATTGATGAATACGAATAGATGAGGATGTGTCGCCATACTCCTTGAATTAGATTCAAGAAACATATCTCCCATGCTGAAGTGTGGTGCCTTAGGTTAATTGATGAATGTATTCAGGGAAATGTAGCGGAGACCGCTATAAGACAACACTCGGCAATCTATATTATGTATTGGTGTTTTGTCTTATTGCAATAGCAATATAAATATCCTCAGACCTAATATACTAGTTACCTTGTTCAGATGTTGCTATATTTTGGATCATACTGAATCATCCTATAGATTGGGTGATACGAATGATTACGGGTATAGTTAATATATTCCGTTGGTAAGCTGAGTAGTCAAGAAGGAATCCATCACTATATTATAGAAATATAAGGGATTTGTACCTTGGCCATACACTCGTAAGCCTCTAATCAGGGTATGAGTTGATAGGATGAGATCCTAGTCAACACATTAAAATGGTTGAGTTGTGTACTTTGGCATCAAGACTAAACTATCGGGGTAGCCTCTCAGGCTGCTAGTGGACTAACACTTAAACCCAGTACAAGAAACTAGCTACTTAACCGTTGATGGAAGGAGTAAATTATATTGATACTATTGTAGAACTAGGATTAAGTCACATGCATGTGACGTTCCGAATATCGGGGGGTCATATGCCCTTTACTAGAGAGCCACTATGACCAATCAAAGTCATCGGAGTCCACTATGGTCTGGTACTCTGAGCTAGTCAATTCCTAGAGAGGAAGTTGAGATAGGTCAAACTTTGGCGGTTCAATATTATGAGATCCTAAAAGGTCACACACTTTGAGTTACGATAGAGCCATGTAATGAATTGTTAGACTGGTTCTAAACTAGAAGAGTAATAAATGGTTGGACCATTTTATTGGCTAGACCAATTTTACTAGTTGGACTAGTATACTGAAAAATAATAAGAGGTTTAAATAAAAAGTGAAAAGGAACTGGAAAAATGACAAGGATCCAAGTATGAAAATACAGTGCGAACCTATGCAAGTGGGCCTATAAAATTTTTTGTGGGATAGTAAAAAAACACTAGTTTACATGCGGGCCAATGTGGCACTACGTAAGTAGTGCTACGCATGGGGCCATAAGCCTCGCACAAGAGGGTTTCAGAATGCAGCCCACAACATGCAAGGCCTACGCTGCTGCACAGGCAGTGCGGTCTGGGCTTACGCTCCTGCACAAGCCCAGCCACACTACTGGCCGCCGGCCAACAGTGTTAGTTTAGGACTAGGGAGCTTGCTCACCAAGCTAACCCCAGTTCTTGAGTTGGCTCCTAAATTTATAGTTAATTTTAATTAGGTCGACTGCATACGAACCCCCCAAAAGTTGGCTCTAACCGTCTTTGACCACCCCGAACTTTCAACTATGACACTTTAGCCTCTAAAGGTTGAAAAACTGATATAGTTTGCCACCTCAATGCCACGGATCAACATATGGTTAGTTTGACTTTTCAAAGATGAATTTTTTCTCTCTAATCAGAAGCTGACACGTGGCAGTGAAAGGGCAAATCGTATCATTTTTGCCAACTTTATGCGGGGTAAGTGTCACACTTGAAAGTTTGGGGTGGCCAAGGATGGTTAAAGCCAACTTCAGGGGGGTCTGTATGTATTAGGCCTTTTAATTAGCTATTTTTCCCTTGTATATTTAATTCTACTTGGGGTGGATTAAATTATCCTTTTAATTTTCCCTAACCCCTATAAATAGAGCTCTCCTCTTCACTTATTTATCATCCCATTCTCCCTTTTCTTCTTTTATTTCTTTGAGAGATTCTCAAGTAATCCTTTGTTATAGAAGTTTTATTTCTACATATGTCTAAAGAATAAAAGAGGATTCTTCTAGAATAAATTATTAGGAAGATCTAGTTGTCTTCTAATAGATTTACGGTTCTACCTTTCTACAAGGTTTTGGTCGGTGGTGCTTGTGTGGATCAATTATAAAGGGCTTATACTTTGGAGTATGTGCATGCAAGCTAGGGGTCACTCCATTGACATTGGGATACACGCTTCAACTAATAAGTGGTTAATTATTATTAGGTCCTTTATAAGTGTTTATTACCTGAAATAACTGTAGACTAGTTTATGTTGTCAATCATGCTATGTTTAGGAGATCTTTTGGACTTAGATAAAATTTTGAAATTCCACCATGCCTACTTTACATGTTCAAACCTGTGTATCTAGCCCAACAGTGGTATCAAAGCCTGCCTAATGCGATTGTATGATTGACTAGAAGCATGCTAGGTCTGATTTTCTATGAAATATTTTCATGTATGCTTTCCCATGCCTAGGAATTTATTTCTTGCAATAGAAAATGTTGTGATAACTAGATTAAGTATTGCTCAAACTTAGTCAGGGTAGTTATCTAAGAATTAATAATATTTTACTTGAGATTATAAATGCTTTGAATTTTTGAATTAAGTGGAATAATTCTTAAATTAGAAAAGAACGAAATCTTTAATTTAAAATAGTCTATGGTTAAGTGAGTCAACTAGGCTCATTGTTATTCTGGAAATGATTGGACTTGGCTGTTCATTTACTTGCAGGGGGACTCTCCTACCTGGGAATCTCCATTATGAATTAGTTGATTTCTAGTATAATGATTTGAATTTATTATATGGTTTTATAATTAAAGTATAAATTGTTAAAATAAAAATTATAGACATAGGTGCAAGAACTTGAAACATGAACATTCTTGTTTGTTTTGCATGCTATGTCGAGTCTTGGCATGATGGAATGATTATGAATTACCAGTTGAGCATGACCCCTAGGTTGGATAAACTAATTCCTTATAGCCTAGAATTAGTTATAGTTTCATAATCATGTCCATGTATAAGTCCTAGATCAGGTGAGACCTGTTTCACCAATAAATTGTTGGTCTAGATTGAGGGTGTTTGAACATGCAAAACAGGCATGGTGGAATTTCAAAATTAATCAAAGTCTAAAGATCTCCTAAGCATAGCATGATCGACAATATAACTAGTCTATTACTATTTTAGGTCATAAACACTTATTAAAAAGACCTAATAATAATTTAACCACGTACTAGTTGAAGTGTGAATCCTGAAGTCGGTAGAATGACCCCTCAGCAACATGCAGAGACTCTAAAGTAGAAGCCCTTTTAATTGATCCACATGAGCACCACCGACCAAAACCTTCTAGAAACGGAGTACCGATAAATAAGCGGAAGACAACTAAATCTTCCCTACGAATTTATTTTAGAAGAAATTCCCTTAGTTTTCTATTCAAAGTAAATACGTCTTTCGACGAATTACTTATGAGAACCAGAATAACTAAGATAATAAGAGAGAGAGAAAGTAGAAAGGAATTATGGACAAGAAATAGTGGGAGAGGAGGCTTCTATTTATAGTGATTAGGAATAAATTAAAAGGCAATTAAATCCCTAACCTTAACCAATCATAATTAAAATAGAAAGGGCAAAAAGGTTATTTAAAACCTTTAGCAGAGTTAGGGACTAACTCAAACACTGGGAGCTTGCTCAGGGAGCAAGCTCAAAATTGGAGTAGGAGACTACTGGCCATTCGGCTAGTATTCCTTATGGTATGCACAGGTACACAGGCCCACAAGCCTGCGTATATGCACATGGGCCTCCACATGGTTTGCATGCCCATATGTTGCACAACCCCTTGTGGGCTGTGCTCCATGCTGCACAAGCCAATAAGGGTTGTGTGCCTACATAGCCCTTTTGGCTTGCGCATACGCATTGCGGGCTGCCAAAGTGCAGCCCGCTTGGGTGTGCCCCCTTTGGGCCATACATAGCTCTGTTCTAAATAGTGCCACCGTATAGCCCATGCATATGATTACCTATGTACTATCCCACAGTACATTTGTAGGCCCACTTGCGCAGATTTATACAACATCCAATATTAATAAATCTCGCTAAATTCCAGTTCCTTATTCCCTTTATTTATTTTAACCTCATTATTTATCAGGTTTACTAGTCCAACCAGTGAATATTGGTCTAACCAATAATATGGTCTAACCATATTTTTGCTCTTCTAGATTAGCCTAGTCTAACGGTTCTTTAGGTGGCTCGGTCGTAACCTAAAGTGCGTGACCTTATAGGATCTCGTAATATCGAGCCACCAAGGTTAAAACTAGCTCAATTTCCTTTTAGAAATTGACTGGCTCAGAGCTCCAGACTATTGTGTACTCCAATGACTTTGATCGGTCACACTGGCTCTCTAGCATAGGGCATATGACCCATCAATATTCGGAACGTCACATGCATTGTGACTTAATCCTGATTCTGCAATAGTATCAGTAAAATTCACTCCTTCTATCAATGGTTAAGTACCATCTAGTTTCTAGGACTCGATTTAAGTGTTACTCCTCTTGCAGCCATAATGGCTACCCCAGTACTTAGTCTTGGTACAAAAGTACACCACTCAACTATATTCATGTGTTGATCAGGATCTCATCCTATCAACTCATACTTTGATCAGAGGTTCACGAGTGTGTCACTTCTAACAAGTGGCCAAGGTACATCTCCCTTATATTGCTATAATGGAATGATAGATTCCATCTTGACTACTCAACTTACCAACGGACAGACATTAACTATACCCGTAATCATCCATATCACCCAGTCTATAGAATGCTTAAGTATGACCCAAAGTACAACAACATTTGAACAAGGTAATTAGTATCTCAGGTCTAAGGATATTTGTATTCATATTGCTATTACAATGAGATGATAATACACCAACACATAATATAGATTACCGAGTGTTGTCTCATAGTGGTCTCTAATGTATTTCCATGAATACATTCATGTGTTAACCTGAGGTACCAGCCTCTACCACTGGAGATATGCTACTTGAATCAAATTTAAGAGCTATGACGACACATGCTAGTCTATCTGCATTCATCAATGTCCAGTCATGATGATACTATGACTAGGGATATTAAGAAAAATCATAATTGCACATGAATCGGTTCTCACCAATATAGTCCTACTATGCCCTTGCAATACGTACTATGATTATGTCAAGGACTTTTGCAAACACATTATGTCAAGGACTTTTGCAAACACATCAGTGAATATATTCTAAACCAGTCATAATATATTTTCACAGTAATTGATATAACAAAAGAATGCCTTTATTAATATAACTTGTTCGTACAAATAAAACTAACTAAGATATATCTCCCTAATTCCCTCTAGGGCATACATCATATCTAACATAAATCTCCATTAAAAATATTAAGAGAGAATTCCTAAAAATTGGATATATGCTTCTGGACCTTTTCATTGAATGAATTATTTCATGTAGTGCATGCTTTCTTCTTTAACATTGTCTCTTCACATGATTCGAGTTAGGGTTAAGTCTTAATCAGACTGGGTTAGTTGTCCATAATATTGGAGCTAATGTCAGGATGGAGACATCATTTGAGGAGTGATATAAATGGTTATGCACGTCTATTGGTTGAAACTCAAATGGATTAGCTATTACATTGGATGCAAATGGACATGATCCAACTATATCTATTTAAGTTAGCTTGACTCGTGATAGCGGGGGTTAGCTTAAATGAGTTATAGATACTACCTACTGAGGAAAATAGTTGGACCATGTTTCCCGAAAGTCAATAGATGCATGTGTTTAAATTAAAGACCTTAAAATTAGATGCATGTATAAAACAAAGTCTAAACAATGATTCTTCTCTTATATCTAGGTTGAATATGACTACAAACATAAACTTTTGCTCTATTCTTGAGAAGAAATTGGATGGAATCAATTTTACTGATTAGTTCTGGATGGTGAGGATAGTCCTCAGAGGCAAGCCTAGCTTATGTTTTGGATGAGCCCTTGTGAGACCGCAACATGTATAATGTTGGGAACCATGAATCCCCAGCTTCAAAAATAATATGAGAACATGGAACTCTTTTTTGAGCAAGAAAGGACTGAGAGGTTTGAGATCTCAAAGCTTTTGTTTGGAACTAAGATGCAGGTTGGTACTTCAATATCTCAGCATGTTTTGAAGCTTCTTGGTTATATCGAGAAACTTGGTCGATTGGTATTTGTCATAGATCATGAGTTGAGCATATATCTGATTTTGACTTCTATCACAGGTATTTATTCATAATTTGTGACTAACTATTATATGAATAAGATTGATATGACAATCCCAGAATTGATCAACATGCTAAAAACAGTAGAACCTAAGATCAAACAAGATCCTAAGAATCTACTGGTGGTTGAGAAAACCAAACCTTTGAAAGGTAAGACCTAGAAAAAGAAGGGGTTGAAGGTAAAGAAGAAAATCAGTAAGAAAAAGAAAAATAAGAAAGGAACTCCAAACTTTTGTTTCTAGTTTTAAAAACAAGGACACTAGAAAAGGGATTGCAAGGCACCTCCCTCTGAGCATTTGAAGCAGAAGTCCGATAAGGGAACTACTTCAAGTATGTTCATGTTTGAAAATTTCACTACAGCTCCTTATAAGTCTACATGGGTATTAGATATTGTATGTGGTACTCATATATGTACTTATATGTAGGGGTTGCAGAACTGTAGAAGGCTGGCTAAAGGATTGTTGGAACTATGAGTTAGAAATGAAGCACGAGTTGCTGCATCAGCTGTAAGAACATATAGTCTCAAATTTCCTAGTGGCCTACTTTTAGAATTAAACAATTGTTATTTTATTCTTATTGTGACTAAGAATATTATTTTCATTGCATGTCTAGCAATAGAAGGATTTGAGATTTTATTTAATAATAAAAGTTGTCAAATTCGTAAAAATAGTGTTCTTTATAGCAATGGAATTTTGATGAATGGCATATATGTTTTAAATATTAAATCTAAAATTTTAAATATGAATGATGCTAAGAGAATAAAATTAGATAAGGACAAGTCATCCTACTTATGCATTGTCGTTTAGGCCATATAAACGAAACTCACTTAACTAAGTTACATAAAGGCAGTGACTTGGGCCCAATAGACTGAGAGTCTTATGGGGCATGGAAACCTTGTTTAAAAGGAAAAATGACACAGAAACCTTTTAAAGTAAAAGGTAAATGTGCCACATGTACATTGGAATTAATACACTCGGATGTATGTCGTCCAATGAATGTGCAAACACATCAAGGATTTGTTTACTTCATCACTTTTATCGATGATTATTTATGATATGGGTATTTGAACATTATGAGAGAAGAATTTGATAGTTTTGAAAAGTTTAAAGAATAAGAATGAAGTTAAGAGACAACTTGGAAAAAATATTAAGGCATTACAATTAGATCAAGGTGGAGAATATTTGAGCCAAGAGTTTCAAGATTATCTAAGGGGTAATGGAATATTATCCCAATGGACCCCTCCGTATACACCTCAGTACAATGGTGTGTCTAAGAGGAGGAATTGGACTTTGTTAGACATGGTACGGTTGATGATGAGCAAAGCAAGTCTCAGCAAATCCTTTTGGAGATATGCACTTCAGAGCACAGTTTATATACTAAAGTATGTGCCCTCAAAATCAATTGATACAACACCATATGAAAGGTGGTATGATAAGAAACCCACGCTTTCTCACCTGAGAGTCTAGGGTTATCATACCTACCTATGTTAAAAGGACAATGTCAGATAAGCTTGAAGCTAGATCTGACAAGTGCTTGTTCATTGGTTATCCAAAAGAGATAATAGGATACACCTTTTATGATAATAAGGAATAAAAGGTACTTACTTCTAGGACCGGTCAGTTCCTTGAGAAGGAACACTTGCTTGCAAAAGCTAGTGGGAGCGATCTTGAACTTGTAGTACAAGAAGGTGAACAAGACAGTCAACTGATTATTCCTACGCCTGACATGTAAGAAAGTGTGATCGTGGAACAACCTATTATACTACAACCATTGCGTAGATCTGGTAGGGTTCCTAATGCTTATGAAAGATATGGATTTTTCATCACGAATGATAAAAAAATCTTTCTAAGGAAGGATGATGAACCTAAGACCTACAAGGAAACAATGGAAAGCTCAGATTCTGATAAATGGTTAAAAGCCATGAAATAAGAGATGGATTCCATGTATGAAAACCGAGTGTGGGATTTGGTTAATCCGCCTGATGGAGTGAGACCCATAGACTACAAGTGGGTTATCAAGAAGAAAACTGACATGGATGGTAATGTGATTACCTATAAGGTAAGGTTAGTTACAAAAGGTTATAGTCAATGAGAAGGGATAGACTATGATTAAACCCTTTCACCAATAGACATGCTTAAATCCATCAGGATACTCCTGGCCATTACTGCTCATTATTACTACGAGAGCTGGAATATGGATGTAAAGACCGCCTTCTTTAATAGAAACTTGGATCAGGATGTATATATGGTACAACCAGAAGGTTTTACATCTCAGAATGGCTCGAAGGTTTGCAAGCTACAAAGATCGATTTATGGACTTAAGTAGGCATCCAATAGTTTGAATATAAGGTTGGATGATACGATCAAGGAGTTAGATTTTATATCAAATGCTTATGAGCCTTGTGTGTATAAGAAGGTTAGTGGGAGTGCAGTAATTTTCCTTGTGTTGTTTGTTGATGACACACTACTGATAGGAAATGACATTTCTCTTCTTCAAACAGTTAAATCGTGGTTGTCAAGAAAGTTCTCCATGAAGGTCCTTGGAGAAGCAGCTTTTATACTAGGTATAAAGATCTATAGAGATAGATCTAAGAGGCTGTTAGGTCTTTCACAAGATACATACATAAATAAGGTATTGACTAGGTTCAACCTTGAGGAATCAAGAGAGGGATATCTTCCAATGTCTCATAGAATTAACCTTTCTAAATCTGAGTGTCCAAGAACATAAGAGGAGATATTGCGCATGAGTAGAATACCCTACGCATCTGTAATAGGATCTATCATGTACACTATGTTATTTACACGACCAGATGTCTCACATGCATCAAGAATCATAAGCAGATTTCAATCTGACCCAAGGGAGAAGCACTAGACGGTTGTTAAGAAAATACTTAAGTACTTGAGAAGGACTAAGGAAATTTTCTTGGTATATGGAGAAGGTGATCTCTCAGGTAAAGGGATATATTGATGTGAGTTTCCAATCTGACAAGGTTGATTACAAATCACAGTCAGGTTACATGGTTATGTAAATGGAGGGTCGTTGTTTTGAAGAGTTCCAAAATAGATACAACTGCTAATTCATCCACTAAATCACAGTACATTGTTGCTTCAGAAGCAGCAAAAGAAGCTGTATGGATAAAGAGATTTATTGGTTATTTCAGTGTGGTGTCTAACAGTAATGATCCAATAGTAATGTATTGTGATAACACTAGGGCTATTGCTCAAGCAAGAGAACCGCGGTCTCATCAGAGAAACGGACATATACATAGAAAATATCATATAGTTCAAGATATGATAAGGGATAAGGATATAGTGATGAAATACATTCCCATAGATCAGAACCTAGCGGATGGTCCAACTAAGCTTTTAACACAAATTAAGCAAGAAAATCATGTTAATAGTTATGGTATAAAACACATGGCTAATTGGATCTAGTGCAAGTGGGAGATTGTTAGATATGATGTATGCCCTAGAGGAAATTAGGGCAATATATCTTAACTAGTTTAATTTCGTATAAACAAGTTCTATTAATAATGACATTCTTTTGTTATATCAATGACTGCAAAATATATTATGACTAGTTAAGAATATATTTATCGATGTCTTTGCAAAAGTTCTTGAAAAAATCTTAGCACGGATTGCAAGAGCATAGTGGGACTATGTGGGGTGAGAACTGGTTCGTATCCAATTATGATTTGTCTAAATATCCCTAGTCATAGTATCATCAAGACTGAACATTGATGAATATGGATAGACTAGCATATTTCACCATACTCCTTGAATTAGATTCAAGGAACACATCTCCAGGGCCGGTCCCGGGCATAGGCCAAGGGTGCGACCGCCTAGGGCCCACGACAAAAAGGGCCCAATTTATTTATTATGTATATATATAATAAGCTTTTAATTTTTTTTTGAATTTATCAAGTGTGAATGAGTCGGATGATTAACTAAATTAAAAAAGTTAAAAATTCTACTTTTTATTTAATATTTATTACAATTTATCAATTTTACGTAAAAATCTTTGATCCAAGGGGCCCCAATTCTTTATTTCTCACAGGGCCCTTGAAATGTCAGGACTGACCCTGCATATCTTCTATGCTGAAGGGTGGTGCCTTGGGTTAACGCATGAATGTATTCAGGGAAATGCATTGGAGACTGCTATACGATAACACTCGATAATCTATATTATGTGTTGGTGTTTTATCTTATTGCAATAGCAATATAAATATCCTCCAAACTGAGATACTAGTTACCTTGTTTTGGTGTTGATGTATCATGGATCATAACTAAGCATCCTATAGATTGGTGATACAGATGATTATAGATACAGTTAATATCTGTCCGTTGGTAAGCTGAGTAGTCAAGAAGGAATCCATCACTCCATTATAGAAATATAAGGGAGTTATACCTTGGCCACTTGTTAGAAGTGACACACTCATAAACCTTTGATCAGAGTATGAGTTGATTGGATGGGATCCTAGTCAATACATTAAAATGGTTGAGTTGTGTACTTTGGTAGTAAGACTAAAGTACTTGGGTATCCCCTAAGGCTACTAGTGGACTAACACTTAAACTGAGTCTAAGAAACTAGATGGTACTTAACCATTGATGGAAGGAGTGAATTATATTGATACTATTGCAGGACCATGATAAGTCATAGGAATGTGAAGTTTCAAATATCGGGGGAGGGGGGGTCATATGCCATTTGCTAGAGATCCACTATGACCGATCAAAGTCATCCGAGTCCACTACGGTCTGGTACTCTGAGCACGTCAATCCCTAGAGAGGAAGTTAAGCTAGGTTAAACTTTGTCGGCTTGATATTACGGGATCGTATAAGGTCACACACTTTAAGTTACCACTGGGTCTAGAATAGAAGAGTAAAAAATGATTGGACCATTTTATTAGTTGGACCAATTTTACTGGTTGGACTAGTATATTGAAAAATAATAAGAGGTTTAAATAAAAAGGAAAATAAATCGGAAAAATAGCAAGAATCCAAGTATGAAAATATAGTGCGAAACTATCCAAGTGGGCATGTAAAATTTACTGTAGGACAGTAAATAAACACGGGCCTATGTGCGGGCCAATGCGGTGCTACGTAAGTAGTGTTAGGAACTGATAATAACTTTGAACATGCATAACAGGCAGGGCAAAATTTCAAAATTTTGTCCTTTGTCCCTAGGAACTCCTAGTAGTCGCATTTAATTAATTAAAGCCTTAACTAAATTAATTCTCTACCTAAGTTATCATGCATAGGTTTATTATACTAAGCATATCATAACTCTAAGTTATATCCTAGCATAAATATTTTATACTAAGCATACTATAACTCTAAGTTATATCCTAGTATAAGAACTAAGCATAATTGTTAAGTCTAAAAACGCTTAAAGAAAAAGACGTAATAATTAAAAGAGAAACTTACCAGTTAAAGCATGACCTCTTGCACAAGCCTCCAAGTGTTGAAGACCTCCATGAGTATACACACGAACCCCACTAACTAAAACCTCCTATTAGGAAGAACCACAGAGTTTTGAGTAGGTACTAGACCACTCCAAAACCCACCCGTAAATATTAACTAAGAGATGACCAAATGAGTTCAGGGCTCCTTAAAATAGTTCTTCTAAGTTGACTCGAGAAAACGCGTTAGAATCCTAAGTCAGAGCTCAAAGGAAGAACTGGTGCATCGGATATGGAGGACCAAGGGGCCTATTTATAGGCTGGGGGAGCAAAAACCTCCCCTATATTTCAAATGTTGGATGTGCGGTTTGCACATCCCACATGCGGGTATCACCTACAAGGCTTGGAGCCGTGCAGGTCAAACCCGCGCACATAGCGTGCATGCTGTACGTGCCATACAGGGCTTGCTTTATCCGCCAGTTGGGACTTGCAGAATGCCTAATGTGGGCCGTGCTTTGCAATCTGCATTTGCGGGCTGCCGCAAGCACTACCTAGTAGTGCTCGCGTACTCGAGCCTGTACAAATATATTTACACTCCCCATTCATTTTTTCTTAGCAAGGCAAAATTCCCTTTCAAACCTTTATCTAATTATTTATTTATTTACGACCCTAATTAAATTAATTGCCGGTCAAAATAAATTCCCGGTCTAACCAGATAATGGTTTAACCATTATTTAATAATATTCTCATAATAGACTAAGTCTATTAATTCTTTACTCAGTCCGATGTAGGTCCTATATGTGTGACTTAGTAGGATCCCGAAGTATTGAGTTGTTAAGGCTTAACCAACCATTTTTCAATAATAACTTATTGGCTCGATGTTCTAGACTATGATTAGAACTCGATGACCTTAAACGACTGTAGTATACCTCTAGCAAGGGTCCACCATCCCCCATTACTTGGAACGTCATTTGTGCTTATGACTTAATCATGGTTAGTGCAATAGTTATCCAATGCGATGAATGCCTTCCATTCTTTTATATATATACCATATGGTTTATTGGGTTCGGTTAAAGTGTTAACCCACTAATAGCAAGGTTGCTCCAAGCTATCCCATTTATTTACTTGTTACCAAAGTATATTGCTTTTACCATGATGTGTTTGGCTAGAAACTATCTTCTATCAAACACATACTCTGATAAGAGGTTTTTAGCAAACATCACTTCAACAAGCGCCATGTATAACTCCTATATATATCAGGAGCGATGAATTCTATCCGACTACTCAACTTACCAATGTGCTGTCATCACTATGCTTATGGCATCCTAAATTAATGAATGATTCGGAAGGACCCAAAGCATATCTATAGTACCACACAAGGCAGTAAGTATCTCAAGTATGAGGATATTCGCAAAGCTATTGTATTAAGATAAACACCAACACCATGATATATTTACCAAGTGTTTATCTTATAGCCGTCTCCAATATATCTTCCAGATATATCCATATGTCAACTCAAGGCACCACCTTTAGTCTAGAAAATTAACTGCTTTGACCTATTCCAAGAAAGTATGACCACATGCTAGTCTATCTACTTGGTCAATATCCTTTCTTGATGAAACTATGACTAGGGATAGTTTAGATATAATCATAATTGTACATGAAGCAGATCTCACCAAACATAGCCCCATTATGCTTTACACTCCATGCTATGATATGTCAAGGACTTTCGTACACATATATCAATGAATATATTTTAACCAGTCACAATATATATGAACACATTGATATAAACAAAAGTTAAATGCATTTATTGAATAATAAATTGATTAGTACAAATACATAATTAAGACATATCGCCTTGATTGCCTTAAGGGTATACATCATATCTAACAAGTAGTGCTATAAATGGGCCCGCAGGCCCCATACAAATGGGCTATAGAATGTAGTCCGTATATCGCATTGCACAAGATGCTCAGTCCTAGCAACACTGCTGGCCACCGACCAACAGTGTTAGTTTAGGAGTCGGGAACTTGCTCCCCAAGCTAGCCCCAGTCTTTGAGTTGGTTTATAACTCCGTAGTTAATTTTAATTCACTATTTTGCCCTTGTTTATTTAATACTAATTGGTTAAGGGATGGATTAAATTATCCTTTTAATTTTCCCTAACCACTATAAATAGAGCTTTCCTCTTCACTTATTTGTCATCCCATTCTATCTTCTCTTCTTTATTTCTTTGAGAGGCTCTCGATTAATCCTTCGTTCTAGAAGTTCTATTTCTACAGACGCCTAAAGAATAAAAGAGTATTCTGCTAGAATAAATTATTAGGAAGATCTAGCTATCTTCTAATAGATTTATGGTTCTACCTTTCTATAAGGTTTTGATTGGTGGTGCTCGTATGGATCAATTATAGAGGGCTTCCACTTTGGAGTCTGTGCACATAAGCCAGGGGTCACTCCACCGATATTGGGATACACACTTCAACTAGTAAGTGGTTAAATTATTATTAGGTCCTTTTATAAGTGTTTATGACCTAAAATAATTGTAGACTACTTTATGTTATCAATCATGCCATTCTTAGGAGATCTTTTGGACTTAGATAAAATTTGAAATTCCGCCGTGCCTGCTTTGCATGTCCAAACCCGAGTATCTAGACCAACAACCTAGGGATCAACAATTTCTCAGAGTTAGTTATGTGTTCTAAGAATCTTGATGTTTCTACCCTTTTGAGTTCTCAGACAACTGCCCTTTGTTGCTTGGATATCGATAGGTTATGAGAGATAGCTTTTAAGACATCATATATGTTATTTAGCTTCTTTCTGGCATATTTTACTCTTAGAATTTTCGTTTTTATGTTGAGTCAATCTAGATTGCTGCTTTTGAGTTCTCCCATTATGACAGATTTATAATGCGAGAATTTCTTTGTCCTTGGGATCTATCATTGACATGATACTCCAAATATTGAGATATACAGAGGTTTCTTTATTTGAAGTTTTCTTAATGCTAAACTTCAAGCTTTATCTTGAGGAGTGTTAAGTTCTTTGGGGACTAGCTTGATTTTCTTATCTTCAGATGCTGGTGTTGTGAATTGAAAATTAACTGATCTTGTGATCTTGGAATCTTTTGGGAGATGTTGGGAGATGTTGCTTGATAACCATTTCTACTGATTCTAGTCTTCTAAGGATTTTATTTATAAACGCTTTATCCTTTTAAGCCTTTTTATCATCTATCTGACTTTCTCAGCTTTCGAGAATTCTGCTTTTGCCTTTGGAGTGATGCACTTGATTTATCTTCTGAAGAATTAGATTTGAACTGTCGTTTATGTATCTCAATGAAGACTTCCACTTTTGTTTGAAATAAGAGATATTTTCTTCTTTCTGGAATACTTCTGAGCAAAGCTGCTTTGTATCTTTTAGCTTTATCTATCTTCCGAGCACGTAGCGGAGTTTTTGTTTTTTTTCGTTATCTTCAAAACTTAGGTTCTTCTAGTCTCCTTTTGAGGAACATATTACTTCCATTACTCTCATGAAAATTTTTAATCTTCAAAATCCTCTTCTGAGGAAAGATTCCAACAAGAACGAGATAGGAGTAGAACAGACTAAATTACTTAAAGAATATTTATTTCATTATACTTCATGAATTAAATGAAACTCAAGTTGCTCCAAAACACTAAAATAAAAATCATTTTGTTAAATTATTTCATGCCAAATCAATGGGTGTGGACACCAAGTCTTCCTATTTAACTTTTAGGAATATTTCTTTATGGTAATCAATCTTATAATTACTTCTATTTATTATAGTTGTTACTCCTATGCCTTGAAATCTCTATTATAAATAGATGTCCTTTGTATCATTTCATAATCAATCAATAAGAAATCCCATACTGTTATTCTCTCTTCTCTAATATTGTTATTATCTTATACTGATTTATATAGTTCCATAACACGTTATCAGCACGATCAGTATCTCCCATTGATCTTGTTAAAGGTATCGATTTTTTTCTATCATTTGTTTCTTGTTTTCTAGTATGCAATTTGTTTATGATAATTTTCAATTATATGTTCCTGAAGAACATGTATATAATTATATCCCTGAAGAATATAACGAATAATTTTAATTCATTTGTTCTTGATGAAACACATATATAATTATATCCCTGAAGGATATATATATATAAAGAATAATTTTAGTATGTATATTCCTCAAGAATATATATAGTTGTATACATGAGTGATATAATAAAATAATTTTGATGTATATATTTTCGAAGAATATATTTGTAATTATAGTAAGGTTGTAAACTCTTAATGAGTTTGTAATTATTGTGTTATCGAAAAGAATCAATTTTTGTTGATGGATGAATATTATTCTATATGTGTTATATATTTACATATATATTAAGATCTTGCAGATCTTTGCATTATAATGTTATGGTTGACTATAAAAGATCCTGAAGATCGTTGAGAGTAAATGTACGACCACGTCAAAAACATATCAATCAAAGGCTCATTTTAAATGAAAAGAAAGTCATTTATAAGAATTTATTAAGAAAGAAATTTCTTTATGTATATATTGTACTCTTGAAGCAACACTATAAATGAAAATGTTTCTCATGATGAATACTTTTATTTCTTTGTGTAAAAATAATGAGCTATTGATAAGAATCAGAAACCACGTCCAAATGGAACAAATGTATTTCTTGAAGTGAATACGATATCACAATAACAATTTTTAATAACTGTGGATGTGATAGAAGAAATATTCATTATCATTGATATTATAGCCACCTAAAGTGGAGAATGAAATTGATGATAATTATAACCACCGAAAGTACAAAAATTAAATTTACAATTATATAGCCACCTGAAGTGGTATGTCAAAATGAATTTATTTTATATAGTCAAATTTAAGAAATGCACTATATTGCATTCTTGGTATGTTGATATTATTCATTTGATTCTATCTTATAAATTTAGTGTTGTACATCATTTGCGTAACTCCAACTTGGATGAGTTAGGTGTTACCTACTCATGTGTTAACTCCCATATGAATAACAATGGTAAAAATATAAATATATCAAGATCCTATAGATCTTTGAATAATGGTTTAACAATGTAACGAAAGACAAAGACCATATTTATCTCTGCAATTGTTAGAATATTTGACAATACAAGATCCTGTAGATCTTCAAAATATTTATCTTTGCAATCGTCAGAATATTTGACAATATAAGATCCTGTAGATCTTTGAAATATTTATCTTTGCAGTCGTCAGAATATTTGACAATACAAGATCTTGTAGATCTTCGAAATGTATGACCAATTGAACAATATATATATATATATATATATATATATATATATATATATATATATATATACCAAAAGATCATTTCAAAAGGAAATAATTTCATTTTTTAAGAAAGAATAATCCTTAATATGCCCCCGTAGTAGCATGTGCTCCAGTAGCAGCACCATATATGGAAAAGATTTCTCGAAATATGAGAATTGATTTATTGCATTTTATTGAGCAAAATAAGAAGTTTTGCTAAAAAGTCATGAATATACCTAATTGGTTAAATACATTCCTTGAAGTGAATATGATATCATATTATTATATCATGAACATGATTAAGAGAAATATTTGTGGTCATGGATATAAATGTAAATCCACCTTAAGTGGAAAACAATTTGATAATAATTTATTTATTTAGCATATACTTTATTATGTTTGAGTTAAGAGTAATGAAATTGGGATAGTCGACTATTAAAGATCTTGTAGATCTTTGCAAAATAAGTATATTACTATTTTACATTTAAATGAATGTGCTAGAGATTTTCACCTGAAGTGGAAAAATCATTTGATGACAATAATCACCAGAAGTGAAAATCAAATTAAAAGTTTTAATAGAAAGAAACGAAATACAATCGGTATTTATTGACATCAAGGCTACTACTCTGAAATGAGTAAGACAAATGTTACATCGATATCAGTAACATAAAAATTGTTGAATGCTCATGAAGAGCCAATATTAATGTACCAAAGGTACAAAGATTTTTAAAAGCTCTAAGAGAAGCAAATGTTATACAGCCAATCGGTATACAAGTTATTATAAAATAATCATTATTTACCCCCAAGTTCTCACAATATCATATTAAAACTGTGAAAAAAAAGACATTAAAAGAATGTCTTAAAACCATGTTTCTCATTGAAATGATAAAAAGCCAATTTAAATATAAACCAGAAGTTTATATAATTGGAACGATTGACTAGATCATCCTAGTTCGATAATGATGAGAAAAATAATAGATAATGCACATGGGCATCCAATGAAGAATCTGAAGTTTCTTTAAAACAATGAATCATTTAGTGCTGCTTGTTCGCAAGGAAAATTAATAATAAAACCTTCCAGAAGTAAGGTTGAAGTTGGGTCTCCAGAATTTTTACAATGCATACAATGTGATATATGTGGACCAATTCATCCACCATGTGGACCATTTAGATACTTTATGGTTGTAACAAATGCCTTGATAAGATGGTCATATGTATGCTTATTATCATTATGCAATATGGCTTTTGCGAGACTACTTGCTCAAGTAATTAGATTACGGGCACAATTTCCTGATTATACAATCAAGTCAATACGTCTTGATAATGCTAGAGAGTTTACATCTCAAACCTTTAATGATTTTTTTATGTAAATTGGGATAAAAGTTGAACATCATGTAACTCATGTTCATACTCAAAATGGCATGGCAGAATCGTTCATTAAACTCCTGCAATTAATTGCACGACCATTGATCATGCGAACAAATCTCTCTACATCAATAAGGGGGTATGCAATGTTGCATGCAACAACTCTTATTTGTTTAAGACGAAAACGCTATCATAAATATTATCCCCTATAATTAGCTTTTGGTCATGAGCCCAATATTTTCATATAAGAGGCTTTGGTTGTGCAGTATATGTGCCGATTACTCCACCACAATGGACCAAAATGGATCATCAGAGGAGATTAGAAATTTAAGTTGGCTATGAATCTCCTTCAAACATTAAATATATTGAGCCACTAACTGGAGAATTGCTTATTGCACATTTTGCAGACTGTCATTTTGATGAATGTAATTTTTCAAAATTAGGGGGAGAAAGTAAGAAAAATGCAATTTTTGAAAAATCAATCATAAGGAATGCTTCATCATTATCTCATATAGATCCTAAATCAAAGGATTCTACACTTAAAGTTCAAAAGATAATCCATCTTCAAGATTTAGCAAATCGATTACCTGATGCACTTGTTGATCCAAAATGAGTAAAAAAAATTGCATAAACCAGCAGTAAATGAACCAATTCAAATAGATATTCCTGAAGAACAAACTAATAATAGCGCTATGACACGCCTGAAGCGTGGATGACCAATTAGCTCAAAGGATAAAAATCCTTGAAAAAGGAAAGCTGTCGATAATAAAAATATTCCCATTGAAGATAAAGATATTGCTACAAATACACTTCCTAAAGAAGTAAAGACACTTGAAGTGCAAGCAGCTGAAGTGCAAAAACCTAAAGTTGATGAAAATCAAGAAATTCAAATAAAATATATTAGTATTGAGAAAAGATGGAATCGAGACAAAATGGTTGTTGATCCTATTTTTGCATATAATGTTGCAATAAGTATTGAGAATGAAATTATGGATCACGAACCACAATCTACTCAAGAATGCAAGGACATAAGTGATTGGCCAAAATGGCAAGATCTAATTCAAGCAGAATTAAATTCTCTTGACAAACACAATATTTTTGGACCTGTAGTTCGAACACCACAAGGTATTAAACCTGTGGGTTATAAATGGGTTTTTATAAGAAAGAGAAATGAGAAAAATGAAGTTGTGAGATATAAGGCAAGAGTTGTTGCACAAGGTTTTTCCCAAAGACCCGGGATTGATTATGATGAGACATATTCTCCTATAGTTGATGCGATAACTTTTCGCTGTCTTTTTAGTTTGGCAGTGCAACAAAATTTACAATTGCATTTAATGGATGTGTTACAGCATACCTATATGGGTCACTTGATAATGAAATTTGCATGAAAATCCTTGAAGGATTGAAATTGCCAGAAAAATATGGCAAACACGAACTTAATTCAATAAAGTTACAAAGATCCTTATATGGATTAAAACAATCTGGGCGCATGTGGTATAATGATCTCAGTGAATATCGAATGAAAGGAGATTATAAGAATGATCAAATTTGTCCATGTGTTTTTATAAAGAAATCAGGATTCGATTTTACCATTATTTCAATATATGTTGATGATTTAAATATCATTGAAACTCCCGAAGAGATTCCAAAAGCCGTCAATTCTTTAAAGAAAGAATTTGAGATGAAGGATCTTGGAAACACAAAATTTTGTCTTGGTCTACAAATTGATCACCTTGATAAAAGGAATATTTGTGCATCAATCAAACTATATACAAAAGATATTGAAATGAATTAATATGGACAAAACACATCCATTGAACAATCCAATGCTTGTACGATCACTTGATGTTAAAAATGATCCTCTTGACCCTCGAAAAGATAATGGGGAAATTCTTGGTCCTGAAGTACCATATCTTAGTGTGATTGGCGCATTAATGTTTCTTGCTAATTATACAAGGCATGATATAGCATTTGTTGTTAATTTGTTATTAAGACATAGTTCTGCACCAACTCGAAGACATTAGAATGGAATTAAGCATATAATGCGCTATTTTCGAGAAACTATTGATTTGGGTTTATTTTATTCACATGAACCCAATCCTAAAATAATTGGATATGCAGATGCCGGTTATTTATCTGACCCACATAAAGCTCGATCTCAAATAGGCTATTTATTCACATATGGAGGTACAACTATATCTTGGCAGTCAACAAATCAAACTATCACGGCTACTTCCTCAAATCATGCAGAATTAATAGCCATCCATGAGGCTAGTCGTGAATGTGTATGGTTGAGATCATTAACAAAGCATATCCAAAATGCATGTGGAAGATCAGTGAGTAAAGAAGATCCGACGAAGATATATGAAGACAATGTCGCATGTATTGCTCAATTGAATGAAGACTACATTAAAGGAGATAGAATCAAACATATTTGACCAAAATTCTTCTTCACTCATGATCTTGCAAAGAATGGTGAGATGTATTCAACAAATTCGCTCTTGTAACAACTTAACAGACTTATTCACTAAGGGTTTACCTTCAGCAACATTCAAGAAGTTGGTTCATAATATCGGACAACGTCATCTCAAGGATCTTTAATATCTTGCGAATATGAGGAGTAAACACTATACTCTTTTTCCTTTAACCAATGGTTTTGTCCGACCGGGTTTTCCTTGGTAAGGTTTTTAATGAGGCAGTGCCATGTTTGCAATGATTAACATCAAAGGGGAGTATTGAATTATATGATGCCAAATAAATTGGTGTGGACACCAAGTCTTCCTATTTAATATTTAAGAATATTTCTTTATGTTAATCAATCTTATAATTACTCCTATTTATTATAATAATTACTCATATGCCTTGAAATCTCTATTATAAATACATCCCATTCAATTTTAGCCCGTCTAATTGTATATGTTAAAACAAATAAAATCTATCTCACTAACTTTAGCTTAGCGATGAATTCCTTATAAAACACATAGAGATTGGATATAGATTTTTCATATTATTAAATGCAAGTACATCAGCCAAGTTAAAGAATGAAATGGTCCATCATTATAGGACCTTTGTAGAAATTAAGAATGTTATCAATATCGGATCGGGTCTCATATCGATGAAGCCATTAATATATGGTTCAACCAGTATTATTGGTTTTTATATATTTAAAAGAATATATATTATTTTTGGTTTTTAGTGACTATTGCAACGCTTTCAGGGTCTATTGCAACGCTTCTCTGTTGGATTTGGAATGAATCAGGGTTTCCAATGGCTTGCAACGGTTTCTAAGTCTATAGCAACTATTTATAGGTATTTAGCAACTCTTTTGAGTCTTTTGCAACGTTTTTCTGAATCTTTAGCGACACTTTTACTTATTGCTAGAAGATTTTTAAAAAAAGGATTTGAAGCGGTACATCGGTTTAACGGTTTTACAATTCAAACCATTTTTCCGGCTTTTTACTGAAACCATTTTTACACATACCGTACCGTAGGTATAACCGATTTACGATAAAATCAATCGAATCTGCCGATATAGTACGGCATTGATAACATTAGAACTTGGAATAAAAAGCTTATCAACAATATATAGAAAGGAAGGGCCCGTCAATAAATAAGTGTTCGAGGGGATTTGGTTAGATGTCTCCTATTAAATTATTATTTATTTCATAAAAAATATTAAATTATTATTTAAGTGCTACATTTGGCCCCACTCGTGTATATACACCAACAAACATTCTAATGAGCCTCAACAAATCAAACAATGTCCCTACATGGTGAAAATAAAATAAGTGGGATTTTATGAATTGTCTAACTATATATGGCATCGGAATAAATAAGAGAAAATTATTATTTTCTTATAATATTATCATTCAAGGTTTAGAGATGGAGTTTTCATTAGTCTTATTGTTGCCCTTTGACTAAGGGATGTTATTAGTTTGAGCTATATGAGAGTGAAATGGATTTTTCTCTGCATACACTGTTAGATCAGTTGTTCAATTTTTTAAAAATAATTCAAGGTTTACAGTCATTTTCCTTGTGTCGTATGTTGATGACATACTTTGGATAGGAAATGACATTTCTCTTCTTCAAGTAGTTAAGTTGTGGTTGTCAAGAAAGTTCTCCATGAAGGACCTTGGAGAAGCAGCTTTTATACTAGGTATGTTAGGTCTTTCGCAAGATACATACATAGACAAGGTATTGACTAGGTTCAACCTTGAGCAATCAAGAAAAGGATACCTTCCAATGTCTCATGGAATTAATCTTTCTAAATCTAGGTGTCTTGAAACACAAGAGGAGAGACTGCGTATGAGTAGAATACCCTATGTATCCGTGATAGGATCTATCATGTACACGACCAGATGTCTCACACGCATTGAGCATCATGAGCAGATTTCAATCTGACCCAGGTGAGAAGCACTTGACGACTGTTAAGAAAATCCTTAAGTACTTGAGAAGAACTAAGGAAATGTTCTTGGTGTATGGAGAAGGTAATCTCTCGGTAAAGGGATACACTGATGCGAGTTTCTAATCTGACAAGGATGATTACAAATTATAGTCAGGTTATGTGTTTATGTTAAATGGAGGGGCAGTTGTTTGAAAGAGTTCTAAACAAGATACAACTACTGATTCAACCACACAATCCGAGTACCACTACAAGAAATCTCACAATTTGTAACAAGTGAAATTGTCACAAAACATCCAAAAGTTGTCACATAAAGTATACACGTAACAATAAATTGTTGTCATGTGAAACTGAGTCACAAAAATTTCGGTTGTCACGTATATTCAAATGTAACAATAAGGTTACCTATCGCAGAAAATTATTAATTTTTGTGACAAAAAAATTCTCGTCACGTTTTTTACATTTGTTACAACAATTATCGTAATGGAAAATAAAATTACTTGTCACAGATAGATTAAATTATCACGTATTGTGTGACAAATTTAGTTGAAACCTTATGACAACTTTAATTTATCGTCACAAAAGAACTGTTTTGTGACCATTTGTGTTGTCACGTAAATACAATTGGGTAACAATTCTTTTATTGTAACATATATTTATCCGTTACAATTTTTTATCTTATCAGAATTTATTTATGGATACAACATTAGCTTGTCATAATAGAATATCTGTTAAAATTTTTATTATAAGAAATTTATATGTGACAGTCATTTTCATCACATAATATATATTTTGTGACATTTAAATTCTATCGATTGCATGATATTTTGAGTGTTACTTGCAACTTTAGGAAAAGAAATATCGTAACAAGCATATAAAAGTGATAACATATGTCTAACTAAATTAATTAGATTAAAAAAGGTGATAAGCTTTAACTGTCATGAAAAGCAACATGGATAATAAATATATAATTATATTCAAATATTAATTATTTACATTATATTTCTTAAAATAAAATAACATTAAATATAAAACACTAAAAAGTAATGCATTAAAATAAATTTAGAAAAAATATACAATAACATTTTTATTTACATAAAGCTTTATTTCATCTCTCCACTGTAGAATTGAGGAGTACCATTGTCATCCAAAAGCAAAACTTTATGTCGCAGCAACGAATTCTTCATATCATAACCATACAATTGCAGCATTAGCAAGCCTTAAGTCATACAAAACCATTATATATGTATTATTATTATGAAAGTCAACCATACTAATTTACAATAACTAAGGGCATCAATGGGCCAACATGTATGGGAATCAAACAAAACTACTATCAATAGGCTTGAACTTCTTTTGCTAGCTTATACACTAGACTTAATAAGCAGGCTTTTTTACATAGACTTAGATATTAGCATATTGACACTCTAAGAAGACAATATAAATAATCAAGCAATAGCTTTGCCAGAAATATTGGTTATTCAAAAAAGTTGAAGTGTAATTACCTTTAGGTTTTCAATCTTTAAAATATCAGAAACATGGATGCCATAAAACATCATAACACTTAGCTTCACTCTCAGAAAGAAAATCAGCACATTTATAGGTGTAAAACTAGAACAACTTGTAAAAAAGAGTAAGGGATCTACAAGTAAGAAAAGTGATTTAAGAATTGAAGATGATGAGTCAAAATTGAGAAATATGAATGCAAAAAGGCCATATATATAGGAAAAAGTACAAAAAAGTAAAGTAAAATCATGAAATTTAATATGACTTAAAGTTTTAAGAATGGAATGAATTCAAATTTGACAATAGTATTTAATGGCCATATGATTCAAATTACTATTACTACATATTATATTCAATATTTCCGTTTTTATTTGTAAATTTTATTGGAAACAAATATAAATTTCCTTTTTGTAATGTTTGGAAGTAATTAAATTTGATAGATACTTAATTAGAGCATATGATTTTTGTTCAATAGTAAGTTCTAAAATTTGTATTAAATAAATATTAAGTATTAAGAAAATTATATTCTGATAGTACCATTAGTAAAATTCAATAAACTGATAATATCGCGTGCCGGTAGCGTTCTCGATATGATATCTAGTACGGTTATGATAACATTGATATATTCTTAAATAAAGAAAAATCACTAATAAGTAATTAACAATATTAATGAATAATAAATATTAATAATAGTGAACAAATTATAAAATATTTTAAAATAATAGTATTTATGACTATATTATTTAATAATTTAATATATATTATTAGAGTTTAGGGTTCATTTTACCTTTTATACATTTTCTATACCTTTTATCTAACTTCTTTTTTTTAAAAAAAAGGCCTCATTGGGCTTGCATAAAATGGAAAGAAGAATTCTCATCCCGCCTCAAATGTGACTCAAAACTGAGACCTCTAGATGTCACAACTTCAGTCTTAAATAACCTAATTTTCTTGTACATTTCCTATGCATTTATATAACTTTTTAAATAACCTACAATTTTTTTATACATTTTAAATTACCTATAATTTTTTTATACATTTTATATTACTTTTTAAATAACTTATACAATTTTATATCCTTCATTTGCCTTGTAAATAACTTTTCATTTAGTTTATATTTTCCTATAACTCTCCTATACCTTTCTCATAACATTTCATAGAACCTATAACTTTCTTATACCCATTTAGTACACTTTCTATAACGTTTCATCAAATATATAATTTTTTCATAACTTTTCAATGCACTTCATATACCTTTTATATAACATTCCTTATCACCTATAATTTTCTTATAATGAGCTTTTTATATTGTCACACATATAGTTTTGTGACAATAAAAAAATTTGTTGTCACGTATTGAATAATTTTAGTTATAACTATTACTTGTAACTGAAGCATTTTTTGTTTCAAGTTAAAAACTTATTGTCACAAAAGTAATATATTTTTTGCAACAAGCTTTTTATGTTGTCACGCATGTATTTTTGTGACGATAAAAATATTTTGTTACATATTAAACAGTTTTAGTTACTACTTTTTCTTGTAACTAAAGTATTTTTTTTTGTTTCAAGTTTAAATTAGTGTCACAAAATAATAAATTTTTTTGCAACAAAATTTTATGTTGTGAAATAAATTGTTTTTGCTATAATAAAAAGTTATTGTCATATATTAAACATTTTTAGTTACAATTGTAACTTGTAATTGGAGTATTTTTTTTATTTCTAGTTCAATTTATTGTCACGAAACTAATACATTATTTGTAACAAGATTTTTATGTTGTCACATAAATATTTTTTGTGACGACAAATTTTGCATTGTAACAATTTCTATAGTATAGGTTACAACTTAAGTTGTAATGGAAAATATATTAGTTACGATCTTAAATTGTTGTCACAAAAACATCTATTATATGTGACAATTTTACAACAAAATTTCATAAATCAAAGTTTCTTGAAGGTAAAATTTTTATTGTAACAGATAATAACTTTTTTTGTGACAAGAATTTTAGTGACAAAGATTTTGTTATCACATATGAACTGATTTCTTGTAGTGTACATTGCTGCTTCGGAAGGAGCAAAACAAGTTGTCTAGATAAAGAGAATTATTTGTGATCTCAGTGTGGTGTATAACAATGATGATCCAATAGTAATGTATTGTGATAACACTAGGTCTATTGCTTAGGTAAAAGAACTACGGTCTCGTCAGAGAAACGGACATGTGCACATAAAATATCATGTGTACACCATATGATAAGGGATAGGGATATAATGATCAAAACCTGGTGGATGGTCTGACCAAGCCTTTAACATAGATTAAGCATGACCAACATGTTAATAGTTACGACTTAAGGCACATGGCTAATTGGATCTAGTGCAGGTGGGAAATTGTTAGATATGATGTATGTCCTAGAGGTAATTAGGGCGATATATCTTAGTTAGTTTAAATTTGTACGAATAAGTAATTTTAATAAAGGCATTCTTTTGTTATATTGATGACTATGAAAATATATTATGATTGGTTGAAAATATATTCATTGATATTTATGCAAAAGTCCTTACAAAATCAGAGCACGAAGTGCAAGAACATTGTGAGACTATATAGGTTGAGAACTGGTTCATGTGCAATTATAATTTGTCATAATATTCCTAGTCATAGTATCACCAAGACTAGACATTGATGAATGTGGGTAGACTAGCATGTGTCGCCATACTCCTTAATTAGATTCAACCAGCATATCTCTCGTACTAAAGGGTGGTACCTTTAGCTAACACATGAATGTATTCAGGGATATTCATTGGAGACTGCTATAAGACAACACTAGGTAATCTATATTATGTGTTGGTGTTTTGTCTTATTGTAATAACAATACAAATATCCTTAGACCTGAGATACTAGTTACCTTATTCAGGTATTGCTATACTTTTGCTCATACCTAAGCATCCTATATACTGGATGATATGGATGATTACGGGTATAGTTGATATCGGTCCGTTGGTATGCTAAGTAGTCAAGAAGGAATCTATCATTCCACTATAGCAATATAAGGGAGATGTAACTTGGCCACTTGTTAGAAGCGACACACTCGTAAACCTCTGATCAGAGTATGAGTTGATAGGATAGGATCCTTATCAACATATTAAAATGGTTGAGTTGTGTACTTTAAGAGCAAGACTAAATTATTGGGGTGGCCTTTAAGGCTACTAGTGGACTAGCACTTAAATCGAGTCCAAGAAACTAGATGGTACTTAACTGTTGATAGAAGGAGTGAATTATATTGATACTATTGTAGAACCGGGATTAAGTCACAGGCATGGCACATTCCGTATATCAGGGGTTGTATGCCCTTTGTTAGAGAGCCACTATGGCAGATCAAAGTCATCAGAGTCTACTACGGTCTAGTACTTCGAGCCAGTCAATTCCTAGAAAAGAAATTGAGCTTGGTCAAACTTTGGCAGCTCGATATCACGGGATCCTATAAGGTCACACACTTTGAGTTATGATTGAGCCATATAAAGAACTGTTAGATTAGGTCTAATCTAGAAGAGTAAATAATGGTTGGACCATTTTATTGGTTAGACCAATTTTACTGGTTAGACTAGTGAACCGAAAAATAGAGAGAGGTTAAATAAAAAGGGGAAATTGGAACACAACTTTAAAAGAGGAGTTCAGGGAACCTGCACATGTGGGCCTAAACATGTATTTTTGGACAGTACATGCATAGTGTCTATGCATGGACCAAGGCAGCACTTCATAGACACTGATGTGCATGGCCCACATGCCATTCACAAGCGGGCTGCACAAACATCCCACAAGGGGCTTATGCAGCGGGTTGAGTAAGACGCGCAGGCCTTGGGCCTACGCACTAAGCAGCCCGTAGGGCCTGCCCTCCTGCACAAGCCTAGCCACACTGCTGGCCACCGGCCAGCAGTGTTAGTATTGGACTGGGGAGCTTACTGCCCAAGCAAGCTCCCAGTCCTTGTGTTGGTTCCTACTTCTATTTAGTTATTAATTAACTTAAATGCCCTTGTTTATTTAATTCTAATTAGTTAGGGATTGGATTAAAATGTCCTTTTGATTTTCCCTAACCACTATAATTAGAACTCTCCTCTTCACTTATTTTTCATCATATTCTCCCTTATCTTCTTTATTTCTTTTAGAGGCTCTCGAGTAATCCTTTGTTCTAGATGTTTTATTTCCATAGACGCCTAAAGAATAAAAGAAGATTCTTCTAGAATAAATTATTAGGAAGATCTAGTTGTCTTCTAATAGATTTTCGGTTCTACCTCTCTAGAAGGTTTTGGTCGGTGGTTCTCGTGTGGATCAATTATAGAAGGCTTCTACTTTGGAGTATGTGCACACAAGCTAGGGGTCTCTTCGCCGACATTGGGATTCACACTTCAACTGATAAGTTGTAAAATTATTGTTATGTCCTTTTATAAGTGTTTATGACCTAAAATAATAGTAGACTAGTTTATGTTATCAATCATGCCATGCGTAGTAGTTCCTTGGACTTGGATAAAATTTTGAAATTTCGCCATGCCTGTTTTTCATGTTCAAACCCGAGTATCTAGACCAACACTAGGGTACCCTCAATTCCAAGTAGGGCATGATCGTGATACCTTTACGAGCTTTGCAAAATATTTCGCAATCCTACTCTAGTGCTTTTGAAGAAGAGCACTCTAGCTAAAGAGAAAGAGGGGGAGAAGATAAGTGTAATAATTTTCCCAAATAATGAAAAGAGACGCGTTGAATTCACTAAATGATTTTCGGTGCTCATCTCAATCTTTTAAACCTAAAAAATCAAAATTTGCAAGTTTAAAGATTATCCTCCCCAGCAGAGTCGTCACTGTGAACGGACATAAAATCCTCACACCATGAGGCGGGGTCCACTCGAGTTTTTTAAATGGTGTGATATTAGAAAACCAGTTTAGTTTATATGTTTATCCAATTTTATGAATAAAAGAACCGAGACCCAAATCTCGATACAAAAGACAAAGTTGCCACCCAAGTTGTCTACTTGGGAAAGATGTTGGTACAGTTCCCTTTAGGCGCGTGACTCATACCTTTTGGATCAGAAATTCGAGTATCGAATGAGCTACTTATTTCTCCTTTAGTTAATTCAAAATTACATTCGCAACGTAAAATCATCTCTTTTCATTATTTGGGGAATTATTATAGAAAGCCTATTTTCTACAATCTTTCACACACATTTCATGCGTTTTAATAATATATAATATATTCAAATAAGGGGGATAAAATTAAAATCGGGGAATATGGGGGAATTACAAGGTAACCTATACATTTGTTCTAAGTTATAAAAGAAAATAAATAAATTCGCCTGCATCCACAAAGGTTAGCACAATTACGGCACCCATAAAAATCAGCGTTTTATTGAAGAAAACATGATTATGTTAGCGTGGCGGTTTTGCGATTGCTAGTGTCTGGGCGGCTTCTAGGATCAAAAAGAAATAAGGGGTCTTCAATGTATTTTGTTATGAAAACATATTTTAACTTTTGTGAGTTGATTTACCGGATTATTAGTGAAATTGATCGTATGGCAAATAGTGAAGTTATGTTCATTTTACATATATACACGAAATGGACATTCTTCCTAGGGAAATGAGACATGTACGGCCATGGGGGACCAGTACGGCCTTAAGGGAGGGGCCGTACGGGTGCTGGGGACCCGTACAAGTCTCAAATGGACCCAAATAGAACTTCCATTCATAGGTTAAAACAAATCAATGCGGAAACAGGTTGAAAAGGTGGGATTTCCTTTCATACGGGTTTGGCACATCCGTACGGCCCCTATAGGGGGCATACGGGTGACAACAAGGCCCGTATGGGTCAGAATCAAATCCAAAACAATTTAAATGATGAATCAAATAGAGGGTATTAAAATGGAAGAAAAATGAATTGAAGGCGAGTCGTTTTGAAACTCAGGAGCATACCTCTACGTTGTGAATCCACTTTGAAGCGATCCCAATACCGAGAGAAAGCCTAGCCAAAGCAATAAAACTGGATGAAGGTATTTTAGGGATTGGTTGGTTGGTATTTTGTGGGTAGAACCTCCCCCCGATACTAAAATGAAGCAAGAGTGGTATAAAATGTGGACAAATCCTTAGTAAAAGGTTTTCTCCCTATTTTCTCCCTTCTATACCCCTAGTATACCCTCACTATACTACTGGATTTAATATGCCTATAGTCTAATTTCTTTTCCCAATTCTTCTCCTCCAAAAATGTGAGGCAAAGACCACTTTTTATTGCAGAATTTTAGCCCCGGCAGCACTTATGGCTGATTGGTGCCAAATAAGAAATGATTGCAATCAATTAGGCATGATTTTCTGTGATTAACACCCGCACGTGTGGGGAGGACCCGTATGGGTCCTGGCTAGGACCCATACCGGTCCTTAGGAGGTGTACGATTGGTGTGGAGCAGTCCATGTCAACCTGTGGATCTGTACCTCATGGTGAGACTCGTGCGGATCCGTAAAGTTTGTCTAGGTCTCTTAAGCTTTAGCTAAACCTGTCTAGACAACATCAGGAACACCTCTTGTGGATAACACCTACAGAAGATTGCATTATCTAGTTCTCACAATCGTTTCGTGAGAAAGATCATTAAAATCGAATGCTCACACATGTGATAGTTGGTCTAAATCCGGCCTTATTTGATTCTTCGAGAGTGTGTAAGATCTTGTATTGGATATAAATTAGAGGGAAGCAATTGGATATTTTTGCATAACATATATATAATTTCAAATCCAAGTTTCTCATAAACTTCAACAAATTTTTTTGTATATTTCTAGTAATATTTTGATTGCAACCATATTTTATCAAAAAAGCATTTTAATTTTATCAAAAAAGCATTTTAATTCTATAAAAAAAGCATTTTAATTCTATAAAAAAAGCATTTTAATTAAAACACAAATCCATTAGATGATAGCAAACAAGCGAACATTTTGTTATAGTGAAAATATAAATCCATTAAACATAAATGCATGTAGATAAGTACTTTGTTAAATGTTTCTCTCTAAGAAGAGCACATTAAATATGGATGTCAATTATGATAAGAAGGTGAAAGAGTAGCATCCACTAAAGTTAGTAAACAATTCCAGTAATTTCCATTTTCTTCGGCAAGGTCTTCCGAGTTTAAAACTTTTTCATTTTCACCATTGTTACATTCGGGGTTAATGCATACTTAGCCTCTTTTAATTGACAATTTTCTCGCTTGATGCCTCCTATTTAGAGATGTCTTTACTAACCATCTGAACTTAGCAAAAGTATTTACTGCAGCCCTCTTAGTGCCTCATGTCACCTTGTGATTGGTTTGACTTTTTAAAGATGTCAATTTTTTTTATTTTGCTCTCTCCCATTAGAAGGTGTCAGGTGGCATTGAGGAGCTTCAGTGAATACTTTTACCAAATTCAGAGGGTTGGTAAAGACATATCTAAATTAGAGGTGCCATATGATAAATATTGGCAAGTTGAGGAGGCTAAGATCTAGTCAATACCATTCGATACATTAACCGTATCAATAATTCCATTCCCATCAAATAATGTCTCTTGTACTTGTTCAACAAATTTGCTTATTTTATGTATATACAATTACCCTTGTAGAAAGAAATTAAACTACAATCACAAATTTGTGTGTGTATACATCCCTGTAAAAAAAAATTAAACTATATCGTATTGTATGCCTTGCATTTATAGGAGTATTTGTTTGGCTTTCTATTTTACAAATTAAGAACTTTTCATCTAATTTTTCTTATGGTTTATGTCATGTAATTTTAAACCCTTTGCGGCTTCTCTTTATGCAAGTTCTTTGTCTCTTTTTTGGGGACTTTTTAATGCATTCGGATTGGTTGCTGTTAAGGGTGCCAATCTAGTACGGATGCTTATCTTCTCATCGGTTTCTAATTGTTGTTTCTTATAAAAAAATTATTAATTATCTTACATCTATATAAAGCAATGTAAACGCAAGAAATTGATAATTAGCTTAAACTACAAGCTATATAAAGCAATGCAAAAAATGGACTGACATTGGTCTAAATCTAATTGGATTTTATTTGAGCGAGAGTGTGTAAGATCTTGCATAGGATATAAATTAACTCGGACCAATATTATTTATTGTATGACATATTACATATATATAATTTCAAATCTAAGTTTCTTCGTAAACTTCATGCAATTTGTTTGTATACTTCTAGTAATATTTGAAATGCAACTATATTTTATCAAAAAACATCTGAATAAAAACATAAATCCATTTGATAATAGCCAAAAGTGAAAAATTCGTTAAAGTGAAAACATAAATTCGTTAAAACATAAATGCATGTAGTTAAGTACTTTATTAAATATTTCTCCCTAAGTAGAGCACATTAAATATGGAGGATATTAATTATGATAACAAGGTGAAAGAGGAGTATCTACTAAAGTCAGTAAACTATTCCAGTAATTTCCATTTTCTCCTGCAAGGTCCTCCGAATTAAAAACTCGTACATTTTCACCATCTTTATATTCGTCCCCGAATATCCAGTCACAAACGTTCGATCCATTAGGCGTATCGATAATTTCATTCCCATCGAATAATGTCTCTTGCACTTGTTCAACAACATTGGCTACATTTGAATTTGGCCCAATGGCACTACTAGGACCCAGAAACTGAAGCTGGGGAACCGAGATGTTATTGACGTTGTTGTGACACGTAATTGGATTTTCGGAGAAATTCAAGGTTGAAGTGGGATACTCGAGGCCGAAAACCATTCCCTGCCAGGCTTTGAGAATGTCAAGGCATTTTGGGCGTGGTGGTCGAGAGTTGAATACCGGAGGGGCATTGCTACCTATCATGGTAGAGGGACGAGGGAAAAAGAGTGACGAGTCGAAAGATTGGAGCTTTATGGTCTCACGAACAAGTCTAGCTTCAGCTTCGAGACGGTAACTTTCCCATCGAGCAATGTGGCTTAGATTTGGAGAGGAAGAAAAGGAACTGGATTTGGGTTTGTGGGTAACTGGATCAATTCCCAATTTTTCTAGTCTTTTCTTCAAATGAGTATTCCAATAGTTCTTGATCTCATTATCAGTTCTTTTAGGCAAGTAAGTTGCTATAGATGACCACCTGTATAACAACAAATGCATTAAAAATTACTTGTTTTGGTCATACCTATGATGTCATGTAATGATTAGTTAACTATTTCAACAATCACTATGGTAAATAATGACTGATATAGTTCTCACTTGTTCCCAAGAAGAGCATGAAGTTGAATAATAGTTTGTTCTTCTTGGAGAGTGAATTTTCCTCTCTTGATATCTGGTCTAAGGTAGTTGCTCCATCTTAATCTACAACTCTTTCCACATCTTTGAAGTCCTATTTATACGAGTAACAAATAAATTAGTGAAATAGTATATTAATTATTTAATATGAATAATGGTTTTCTTTAAGAAAGGGAAAAAAAAAGTTAAAATAAAAGTAAAGAGAACACGAAGTTTAAGTTCTCTCACAAATATGAATGATTCTATAAGAGCTGAATATATGCATGAAGTTTATTTTTATGGGGAAAAAAGTCATAGAACAATTTGACACGTATGTTCATGCTGATAGATGTGGTTCAGACGTGACTTTTATTCGACACTTCTCCACATTTGTATCACGTTTGGGCTTAAAGCCAGTGCAACAACTTTCTTTACCGCATTTTACATGAACCTTTCACCTATAGGCAGGCCTAAGAGGCTTCAATAACATATCGCAGAAAAAGTATTACATTCAAAAGCTTAAGCTAAGGTAACACCCATAGCTTATGTTTTTATTTACATTGCAAATATTAATTGAAAAGAGAATCTATGTAGAGAGTGGTTGAGCAATCGAGAAGTGAAAATGATCAATAAACTTACTAACAAAAGGAAAACAAAAAAGGAGTGATGGATATGGAAATGATTATTTAGTCAATCTTTTTTTGTTTTGCTTTGTTATATAATAGTAGGGAATATTTTTCAAAAAATATATAATAGTAGGGAATAGTAAGCGTAGAGTATGACATAAAAATGAACCAACCAGCTTTAGCAGGCAAGGCTTGCCAGCTTCCATGGCCATGTTTTTTAATACAAGCCAAAAGTAAAGTGTCTTCTTCAGAAGTCCAAGGCCCTTTCTTCAGCCCTTCTTTCTCACGCCACCTTGATCCAACCATTTTGTTTCTCTTTCTTCAGGTAATTCTCTCTCTATATTTTTAGACAAAGATATTGAGACTTTGAAAGGGAGAGTTCAACTATTTTATACTCAATAAGTTCTATCCAACTAATTAATGATTCCAACAAAGATTATTAAATGTTCATCACGTACCAATGTGATGTCATCATGAATTCAAACTAAATGCTATTTTAGGTACTTATTGTTGTAATTTATTTAATATCACTAAATGTGTTAGAAACTCAAGGCGTGGTAAACATCCCTACTAAATTGCCAATCTTTTATTTTTTTTTTTGGCTTGAATGCCATTTTGAGGGGCCTCACCTTTGAGCAAGTATACTCTTTTCCTACACCTTACCACACATGTATTAGTAAAAACTGTATTTACACGAGTCAAGATTTTTACCTCATTTGTCATTGTATTTTAACTGTCGGAATTCGTGGGTGGGCACCGCTCACTGGGATTTGGTCCGAGCCGCGAGGACGGGCTATGATGACTAGTGCTTCATTTGATATGCATGTTATAATATATACTGGAGTTATAACTTAAAGTCACAGAGAAATAATATATGGAACGGTTGCATGTGAACGATCTAGATAAGGGTTTGATTTAGTTAGGGCTTTAGTTAGTCATATGATAATAGGAGTTCTTGAAACAAAGACAAAATTTTGAAATTTCGTCATGCATTTTATGCATGTTCAACTTATTTATTGTTCCCAATAGAACATTTGTAGCCGTGTATGTATTACTTAAAACTTGGGTTGATTGTGTGTTTGAATGCTTTTAATTTAAATGAATTTAAAGCCCGAACTCATACAAGTTATGTTTATGAGATCGAGAGGAAATTTAACATAATGAAATACAAAGACACATATGATTACTTTTAGTCAGTCTTCTTGTGGTCCTTACATTTTTATCCTCTATCTAATTTTTTTATAAACCCTTCTAACCTATATTATAGTTCATTGTGACTCTTTCATCATTTACATGAAATATATCAAATATTTTAAAATATGATATCAACACAAACTTGAAGTTAATTATACCAGCGTGTATATACATTGAAAACTAAATAAAAAATCAACCAGTGTTTTTCATGATATCCCTTAACTGCATCTTCTCAAGAAAACATAAGAAGTAAAAAAAAACCTTAAATTTTCTAATCATTGCTAAACTTTAACATGCTTTCCTACTAAAATATTCCTTTTTCCGAATGTACAAGTATTATTATTTAATCGTTAGTATTTTAATTAGGCGCCAGAATAATACTACTAATACCAACGAAGTTTGGAATTGATTGATTATATTTTCCTCTATTTAATTAGGCACCACCCACATATGTTAGAATTTCATCTGTACCAATTCAAAACTTAGTAGTGGCAAAGGGTTGGCCTAGTGGTTGAGTTGTAAAGCTGTGATCCTAGATATTGTAGGTTCGAGTCCACACTCGAGCGGAGTGGGATAAGGTTTTCCTTTATTATTATTGTAAGCCCATATGAAGCAAATATTTTTTAAAAAATATTTCCAAACTTAGTATTTTAACGATTATATTAATAATGAAGTATTTTAATTATTCGTTATTTCTGACTAAGTTTAGAATAGATAGACAAAAAATATAAATACTTGCGATTGAGAAAGCGAGTAAAGCAAAGAACAAAGATAAAGGCAATATAGTCAAAATAAATATGTCATATCCATTATTTAGATGAAAAAGTGAAAAGTCTAATGGAAGGGGGTCAAAGTTGGATGGAGGCAGAATAAAGGAAGGTTTAAATTATATAAGAAAAATTTAGGGAAGTAGCAGCGTGTTAGTGTAAATTTAAGTGATGTTATAGTAATTTTTAGCCCTTATGTTATATTTGGGAATATAATGGCTTGATGATTGGTCCAAGCTCCATATTAAAAATCAGTGTTTGGTAAATGGACTATTTGTATGAATTTGGGTATTTTCATAAAGGGAAATTGTTAACAACGCACATGTCTCACTAAAATATCTACAAACTTATAATCAAAGTCAAACTAATACATTCCTCTCAGATATATTTACATGTCATACATTCCACCTCTTTCTTTCTTTTTTCTTTTGATTTTCTTTCTTATTTTTCATTTATCTCTTAAACCGTTTAATTATTTTTTGACATGTTGCTTTGGAGTTTTTTTTCGTCTTATTTTTATCTTTGAAATGATATCCACTATGATATTTTCAAAATTTTTTTATCTAGTATTTATCTAGTAGATCACTATTAGATATCTAGTTATTATCTAGTATGTCTTAATTCTAACAACTTTTCATTGAATCTAATGACATGTAACATATATTTAATAGATATAAAATATGTGTATATGATGATTTCATAAATTAGAAATAGATCCGTATCTTTTTTACGATTATTATTTTATAAAATATAACATCTAGTAGATATCTCGTAAATAGCTAGTATATTTGTATCATATATGTAGCAGATATGTAGTAGATATCTAGTACATCTTAATTTTGATAGTTTTTTTTTATGAAATCTAATGACACTTAACACACACACACACACACACACACACACACACACACACACACACACACACACACACACACACACACACATATATATAAATAGATGTGCATAAGACAATTTCATAAATTAGAAATAGATCTGTATCTTTTTACGATAATTATTTTTATAAAATATAACATCTAGTAGATATCTAATAGACATCTAGTATATATGTATTAGATATCTAGTGGATCTTGATTTTGATAGTTTCTATGGAATATTTTATAAAATATAATGTCTAATAGATATATAGTAGACATCTAGTAGATATTTACCAGATAACTACTAGATATCTGACAGTTAAAAAAAATTGGAAACAAATATCACATTAGATGTCGATTGAAGATAAAAAAGAGACGAACAAAAAACTCTAAAGTGATATGTCAAAAAAATGAACGGTTTGAGAGATAAATGCAAAATAAGGTAAAAGAATTTAGAATTAAACATATAATCGTTTGTTTTGTGTGAGAGGGATGTGTTGAGAATTTATTGGGAAATTGTTGGATTTGGCCCATTTGGGAAAAATAATTTCAGCCTAAGTTTAGCCCAATTACCTAAAACCCCCAATATATTTTCTGAATAACCTTCATACGCCCTCCATATCTTTCACAAGCTCTTCATAACTTTCCTACGTTCTTACCGAATTCTAGATTTGTAACAAACTCATAATAGACTTGTAACATGTAGTTCAAATAACATATGAAACTCCTCTCTAATGATAAAAATGGATAGAATATGCATTTTTGTGATTTCAAACATTCTAATGGTTATATAGTGCTCATATTCATGTACACATATCTTTTTTTTTTTACCGTTAGTTCCCAAAAAGAAGTCATGTATCAGATATATACTAGTGTTGTAACAGGTATATAGTAGACATGTACAGATAAAGGACATAAAGACTTTACCAAACACTTCATTAATAATTCTATCTAGTACAATATTGTTACATGTCAGTTATATATTAATCAGACATTTTGTATTATACATTTATTAGACTTGTAGCAATCGTATAACAGATATGCAACATGTGTTGGTGTGCCCTAGTTCATAGGTATTGGTTCTTAACAATGTATGATGAAATGCATATACATTAATTGTGTCACATTAATGAAGACAATGAACTAGTTGCATTTATATCTTGTGCTATAATATGAGTAGGTTATCCATTGATTATAAATCTTAAAATGTCTCAAGTCTGTTTGGTCATGGGAATGATTAGAACTAAAGACCTGTATGTTAGATGATCTATAGTAATTAGTTTATTATGTCGCTTGGTAAGTAGATCATGAACATGGGCACATGTCGGGTGACATGGGGCTGGACCGATCCACGCTAAGTAGCTCTTGATTATCCGCAAACTTAATTACAACATGTTAGATATGATGTAAGCCCTTAAGACAATTAGAGAAATATATCTTAATTATGTATTAGTAATGAATAATTTGTTCAATTAATAAAGACATTAAATCTTTTGTTTATATCAATGTGTTGATATATATATATATATATATGTGTGTGTGTGTGTGTGTGTGTGTGTGTGTGTGTGTGTGTGGTGGGAGGTCCTAAGTTCAATACCTAGCCTCTTCAAAAATTTTCATATATATATATGTGTATATATATATATATATATATATATATATATATATATTATGACTAATTAAAATATATTCATTAATATCTATGTACAAAAGTCCTTGACATATCATAACATGAAGTGAGAGAAATTATAGTTGGACTATGTTTAGTGAGACCTTCTTCATGTGTAATAATGATTATGTCTAAATTATCCCTAGTCATAGTTTCATCAAGAAAGGATATAGATGTGACAACAAGACTAGCATGTGGTCAGCTTTCTTAGAAACGGTCCAAGCAGTTAACCTCCTAAGATTGAAGGTGGTCCCTAAAGTTTGGCACA
This sequence comes from Euphorbia pulcherrima, assembly GCA_947683365.1. Classification (NCBI taxonomy): domain Eukaryota; kingdom Viridiplantae; phylum Streptophyta; class Magnoliopsida; order Malpighiales; family Euphorbiaceae; genus Euphorbia; species Euphorbia pulcherrima. Next base: position 44,262,861 of record CANTUS010000015.1, read on the forward strand.
TGGATATATCTGGAAGATATATTGGAGACCGTAATAAGATAAACACTTGGTAAATATATCATAGTGTTAGTGTTTATCTTTATGCAATAGCTTTGCGAATATCCTCATACTTGAGATATTAGTTACCTTGTGTAGTACTATCGCTATACTTTGGGTCATTCCTATGCAATGATTAATTTATTTGTCACGGGTGATTATGGGTATAGTGATGACAACACATTGGTAAGCTATGTAGTAAAAAAGAATCCATCGCTTCAGATATATTAAGGAGTTGTACTTAGCCACTTGTTGAAGTGATGATTGCTGTAAGCCTCTTATTAGAGTATGTGATTGATAGAAATAGTTTCTAGTCAAACACATTATGGTAAAAAGCAATATACTTCGGTAACAAGTAAATAACTAGGATAGCTTGGAGCAACCTCGCTATTAGTGGGTTAACACTTTAACCGAGCCCAATAAACAAGATGGTACTACTATTAAAGAATGGAAGGAGTTCATCTCATTGGCAACTATTGCATTAACCAGGATTAAGTCATAAGCATAAATGACGTTCTGAGTAATGGGGGATGGTGGACATCTGAGGTGTCGATGACATGTCGGTCTCCCTTGGAGCCTTGGTGAGAGGCGGGGCCCATTGGGGGTTGGTTGGATTTAGGTGTAATGAAACCATTTAGTTCAAGTTTGCACATTTTAGCCATTTTTAATGAATAAAAGAATCGAGACCCAAATCTCGATACAAATAATAGAGTCGCCGCCCAAATTGTCTACTTAGGAAAGAGTTTTGGTATGGTTCCCATTGGGCGGGAGATTCAAACCTTTTAGATCAAAGATTCGGGTATCAGATGAGTCACTTGTTTCTCATTTAGTTAATTCAAAATTACATTCGCCACGTAAAACCGCTTTATTTTCATCATTTGAGGAATTGTCACAGAAATCTTATTTCTTTACACTCTTTCACACTCGATTCATGCATTCAATAGGTTATAATAAAAGCATAAGCAATAAATGAGGGGACAAAAATTACAACCGGGGGAAAATGAGGGAATTGCAAGAGAACCTATACATTTGTTCTAAGTTATGAAAAATAAAAATAAAGTCCCCTGCATCCATAAAGGTTAGCATAGTTTATAACACCTCATAAGTCAACATTTTATTAGGAAAAATATGATTATGTTAGCGTGGCGGTTTTGTGATCAATAGTGTCCGGATGATTTCTAGGACCGGAGAGAAATAACGAGTCTTCAACGTATTTTGTTATAAAAACACATTTTAATTATTGGGGGTTGATTTACCGGATTATTAGTGAAAATGATCGCATGGCAAGTGGTGAGTTGATTGATTTTACTGATTAAAAAGAGGAACTATGTATTCTGCCTGGGGGCTAGTACCTGTACGGGTGGGGTGGGACCTGTACGGCTACTGGGGAGGACCGGTACGGGTATGGAGGACCCGTATGAGGTCTTGTCTGGTCCTGGGAAGAAATCCTATTTAATTTAACAAGAAAATTTATGGAGGAAAAAATGAAATAAAAATGGGATTTCCTTCCGTATGAGTATGGCGCACCAGTTTAATATCCTTAAGGACATAAGGTGCCAACAAGGCTCATATGGGTTAGGACAAGACCCAAAACATGAATAAAAGAACAGATATAATAGAAGAGGTAGAGAATAATGATAAAATAATAGAGATGTGAGTCTCTTTGAAACTTAAGAGCGTACCTTTATAGTGTGAATCCACTTTGAGGCGATCCCTTTGCTGTGAGAGAGTCTAGCCAAAGAAGATGTTGAAATGGAGATTTTAAGACTATTTAGGAGAGTGTTTGTATGGACAGAACCTCCCCCAAATCCTAATAAACAAATCTAGGAATGAATAAAATGTGGACAAAACCTCAATGGATGGGTTTTCTCCCTATTTTATACCTCTTATACCTAAACTATACCCTTTTTATAACTATAAAAACTACTAGAATTTGTATATAATATCTTTTCTCTGTAGTATGTGTTGTGTATGTATTGTATATCAAAAAAGAGGTGAGGAAAGTCCCCTATTTATAGGGGGAAATTAGGTCCTAATGCAATAAATCACATTCATAAGTTGATTTCTCCAAAAAATAGTAAGAATCACCTTCCATAAAGCCTGAATAGGCAACAACAGGACTGGTATGGGTCCCTTCTAGGTGTATGGGGGAAATGACCTATACGGGTCTGCCGATGGATCCATACCCCCAGGCAGCACCCGTACGGGTCCCTAAGGGCAGACTAGGTCTCCAAACTTTTGCCAAACTCAACTCTACAATAGTAAGAACACCTTTGATGGATAACACCTGTAAGAGATTGCATTATCTAGCTCTCATAATCATTTCGTAAGAGGGTCCATTAAAATCCAGTGCTCACAGACTGCCCCTTATGGGATCACTACAAATACGGATTTGTATGATCTCACAATGTGAGCGAGGGTTTAGAAATCATACCTAAGGTGATGACATGGGTGAGTTCCTTTGTTGAGGCAAACTTCTTTCTTGGGTGTCCCTTTTATTAGGCGGACATCTTTCCTTGCTAATTGCGTATCCCTTTCTTGAGGCGGATGACTTTCCTTTGATGGTTCTTATCCCTAGTGACTTTACAAGGAAAGGTGTGTGTATCCCCTTCTTAAGGTGGATCGACTTTCCTGACTGATGTATCCCTTTCCTAAGGCGAATCAACTTTCCTGAAAGGTGTATTCCATTCCTAAGGTGGATTGACTTTCCTGATTGATGGTGTATCCCTTTCCTAAGGCGGATCAACTTTCCTGATTGGTGTATCCCTTTCCTAAGGCAGATCGACTTTCCTCACTAGTGGTGTATCCCTTTCCTAAGGTAGATGACTTTCCTACTGAGGATTTTGAATGACCTATAAAAAGACAATGATTAAACGCGGAATTAGTCATTATCTAAGCAGATACATCTTTATTCTTGATTGACTTTGTGATGAACAAAAATTTTTGCCCCTTCAATTAAGAATAAAGATGTATGGATGAGGGGTTAGCCCCTGAATAAACTATAAATTAAGTGCGAGAAATGTTGGGTTTGGCTGATCACTTTGGAATGGAATGCCCCTTGGAAGGGTGCCTCTCGAAGAATGCCCCTTGGAGGGCTTGATGATGGAGGGGATGCTCCTTGATCGACTGATTCCGCTACTGAGGAATGGAGGGATGCCCTTGGATTGGCTGATTTTACCCCTGGGGAATGGGGGGATGCCCCTGGATTGGTGGGGGGATACCCCTTGGTTGACTCTACTGCTGGGGGGTTATTTCCTTGCAAGACTCACTTGTTGGGGAAAATTTCCTATACCTGAGTGGACCTGTATACAAAAATTATCCCTGTCAATGATCAATTAAAAAATGGCTTACCTTGATTTTTGATTGACTTTTGTGAAAACAAAAATTTTTTCCCTTCAACCGAGGATCAAGGTGAGCTAGGGGGTTTTGCCGCTAATTTAACTGAAATACAGAGTTTAGGAGAAGTGGGGTTGGCCCCGAGTTTGGACTGGATGTATCTCTGGTGCTTTTATAAAGTACTTGTTCAAAATCTGCCCCTTGATGGCAAAGGGGGACCCGTACGGGTGGGCCAAGACCCGTACGGGTGGGAAGCTTGAGGAATGGGACCCGTATGGGTCCTTGTCGAGGGGGTTCAAAAATTGATCAGACCCCTCATATCCCGCCTTACACAAAACTTTCCCATATTGCAATCTCCAATGATTTTCTCCCTAAAACTAATCAAAATATATAAAATGATCCTAAAGACTGGCTATTTCTCCATTAGGTGTGAGGATTTGCCCCAGGTAGGCGATTCGGAGCTTCAGGAATTCTCGATTTCAGTCGGGTATGCTTTCCAGAGGGGGACTCATTTTTGAGACCCACTCCCACTTCTGAAGTGCCTCTGATCCCTTCCCGTGACACTCATGTCTCCAAAATCCAGATGTTTCACTTGATTCTCCATTTTTCCATTTTTGAGTTTTGTGAATTTCTCAATTTTTGGCATGATTTAGGGTGTTTTCGGACCTTGGAATAGAGCCTGATGCATATAACTTTAGCCTAGGATGCTTTAGGGACTGATTTGAATGAGCTTTGGTTGAATTTGGATGAATTTTAGATTTTTGGGAAGTTTTGCACTATGTTACTATTGTAGGGGACCCGTACGGGTGAAGGGGGACACGGGAGCGTTATACTGACCCGTACGGTTGGGGAAGACCCCTATGGGTCCTATCCTTAGGGACAAAATGCCTAACTCTCTGCTTTTTGCAATTATTTTCTGATTTTTGATTTTTCTGCTGTATCCTAACCCTATTGAGTTGTAATTTTGCCTTTGTAGGTTCAGTAAGAGACTATGGGAGCCTTGAGCTTCTGCAGGAAGTGGTATGAGGAGATTCGTACTGCAGGGTATACTAAGCTATTAGCTCACATAGATTCTTTTGGGTTCAGCGACATCATCAGGGCCATCCCTCAGGCTCTAAAGACACTAGCCCTGGATGCTATTTTGGCTCTTGTGAAGAGGTGGTCGGAGATCACCCATATTTTTCATTTATTGATCAGGGAGGTCACCTTTACTCCTTAGGATATGTGCACCTTGATAGGATTAGACTAGAGTAGAGACATCATCCATTTCAATGTCTATGCCGATAGATGGCATTCCTAGCTTGTGGTGAAGGCTTATATAGAGTGGTTACTTGGGTTTCGTCCTGGAGGGACGGACAAGCTCAAGTATGGGGACCTATATGACTACTTGATCGGGAAGCCATGTCCCGTTGCTATCTTTCCTGCTGACATTCCTTACCACTATCTTCTTCCCGATCTACTCAAGCAACCTCAACTATGGTTTGCTCTCAGCTGACGAGGATCTTACCGCTGTGCCAGGCGAGAATTGGTGTGGGGCCATCCTGGCACAGTTACACTATAGGCTATATGTTAGAGTTTGTGACAAGCAGTATGAGCTCAAGATCTGCCATCTTATCCTTCTGGTAATTCTCGAATTGATCTTTTGTGCTTTAACCTTTTATTTGAACTGTGTTGTAGCTAATCTTTACTTTATCTTGTAGATTTGGGCCTTCGAGCATCGACTGATCCCTAGGCCAAGCTTGGCCATGCAGCCTAAGTCACCACACATCATTTCTAGGTGGATAGGGAGTTCCTTCGCTAGCTGTGCTATGATCGGGTAAACTAATTTCATACTAAACTTGTATCTTACATTTCGACAAACCATTAGTAGAAACTGTATTTACGAGGTTGTGATACTTACAGTGCATTTACTTTATGCAGGTCATCCAAGACCTGTGGGAGAGGTTGGATACATATGGGGACATTAAGCAGATGCCGGCTGGCGTGGATGACCACTGCTTTGTCCTAGAGTTGCCACTCTCCTTTGAGTGGTATTTTAATGAGCGAGTCTAGTGCAGTGGTCAAGAGACCGATCCCTCCCCCAATCCCAGCGGGAGTCTTTTGGCCGCATCTGATGCTAGGGATAGACCAGGGGCTGTACTTCCTGGGCCAAGGAGCTTGAGTGCTATTAGTAGAGGGCTCATATGCTGAGTTCATTGATTCCTCGCTCCTTCCACCTTGTTAAAGGATCCACTACAAGGATGTGCTCTTCGAGTTCCACTGGAGTGACAGTGATGGCAATGATGACAATGGTGATGATAAGGGCGGACCGAGGGGCGACCGTGGGGATCTCTACATAGTCCGAAGTACTGAGTGCCTAGCTAGGTCTGCTACCCCTTCTTCTTAGGTATCTCCCTAACTTAGCCTTTGTGAATACCTTGTTATTTCTTAAAATTGATTATGACTCTGAGTGTAATCTTTTATTATTTTATCCTCCCGCTTCCACACAGAAGAGGTCTACTGTTGCCCCTATTGACCCTAAGCCACCGATGAAGCAGTCTCATGCTTCGGGGACCGTGAGAGAGGGAGCCCTTCAAGCAGAGCTAGATATCTTCTTCCGGCTCCTTGATCATTCGGGGAAGCCAGTTATTAGGGAGCTCGAGGTGTCGGTCCAGCCCATCGGAGCTCTACCCATGTAAGGAATTCCCTGTTTTAATCTTATCTTCTATCGTGACTATTTAGAATATCCCATTCTAATGTGGCTTTACCTTTCAAGTGACCATATCTGAGGCCGAGAGGATTGCTAGAGGTTACTTCTCCGTTCGGGATTTGCTATTAGCTCAAGATGCGCTAGCCTCGGTAAGTTTCTTTTACCTATAATATTTAACAAACTATATATGATGCATGCCATGACATTCATATATGGGTATTGATCTTATTATTTCTATTGTAGACTCTATTGGACATGGAGCATAGTAAGTCCGCTCAGGACTTGGATGCTTATGAGGAGAGATCCAGGTTCCTAGAGGGGCAAATACGGGCAACCACTGCTGAGGCTAACCAGGTTAGGGCTGAGATTGCCCGTGCGAGGGTCGAGATTGAGATGTTACAGGGCCAACTGGCGTAGATGACAGAGGATAGATAGACACCGGAGCCATCTGATTCTATGTCTAAGGATGATCTTTCTACCTATCGACTGGCGCCGACAGTGACTCAGAGGGGCGGAGCTAAGCAAGAGGTGGATTAGCGAGCTGGGGGAGCCGATGCTGCTGCAGAGGGTGTCGTAAGGACTGAAGACAATGTGATGATTAACATGGATGAACTATTAGTGGATACATAGGACCTCACTTTAGAGGATCCCCGGGGATAGAATCCCCCAGTAGCTTAGATTAAGATGCAGTTTTATCTCATGTTTGATACTTTTGGGCCCTACATGGCTTACTTTAGTGTAAACTTAGGTTGGTACTTTTGACATTTAACATTTTATGCATGCTGAAATTTTCTTTTCCTGCATTGAGACCATTGAATATTGCTGCTTGTAGACCCATACTACTTCTTGGCATAGCTAGCAATGAGACCAAGTCAGGCTGGTTTGAAATTAACACTCTTGGGGACACATGCCATCAAGTGATTTCATAGTGAGGGGACTAAGTGATGTTCTTACTTTTACATAGGCCATTTGATGTGAGATGACCTATCAAACATTTATTTTCACTTCTTTTTGTCCTGAACTATCCTTGATAGCTCAGTTAAGCGGACCTTTTCGTTTTTTTCTTTGCTTTAACTTTTTCCTGGATCACCCTTTCGGATTTTCAATCTAGCAAGATTTTTCTTTTGTGTTAATTTTTCCTGGACTGCCCTTTCGGGTTTTCAATCCAGCAGACTTCTCTTTCTTTTTCTTTGCTTAATTTTTGCCGGGACCGCCCTTTTGGGTTTTTGATCCAACAGGTTTTTTCTTTCTTTGTCTTAACTTTTACCTTGACCACCCTTTTGGGGTTTTCAATCCAGCAGACTGTCTTAATTTTTGCCTGAATTGCCCTTGGCGGCTCAATCTAGCAGACTTTTTCTTCTTTGTCTTAACTTTTGCCTGGGCTGCCCTTTCCAGTTTTTCAATCCAGTAGACGATCTCTGAATTTTACATAGGTTTGAATCCTTTTATGACCTATCGGTATTTTTATCTTTTGTTGGACAACATATGTGTAGTGAAGATGATAACAAAGATGTATAACATGTAGAGAAAAATTGATGTTCACACACCTGCCATTATTTCACCTAAAGACATGCTAGCATTCATAAGACCAAGATTCTTAGTAAAATCATAACATGTTCATTGATGAGATTAATTTGAGTACATAGGCAATGGTAACAATTTCCAATGCTTAACTTCTACTGCCTTCTGGTCTTTTACGAATTTTCCAGAAAGCAATTGACATTTTTCTCTTGATGCCCTAACTTTTGCCTAAGCCACCCTTTTGGGGTTTTCAACTTAGTGGGCTTTATTTGCTTTGGAGTACCCTAATTGTTTCCTGAATGGTTTGTGGAATACCGACAAGCAGGTTGCACCCTAATTTTTACCTAAGCAGTAGAGGACCACTCGTCGGGTGATTTATTCTTTATCTCTTTTATTCTTTGTGCTACTTTTTTGTGATTTAATTCTTTTGGCTTAGACATGATAACGCTTAAGTTTTTCTTGATTCACTGGATTCACAAACTCATTTTCGTCCATATCCATAAGCTTGATTTCTCCTTTTCCAAGGACTATCTTAACTACAAATGGTCCTTCCCAACTAGTCCTAAACTTGGCCTTAGCATCAGTGTTGACCTGGTGTAGCTGTTTGAGAACCAGATCACCCACCTTGAGAGGTTATTTTGAGTATCTGACTCTATTGTTATAATATCAAGCCATACACTACTGGTACATCTGTAGGTGGTCAAGTGCCTTGAGCGGCTTTTCATCTATTGCGTTCAACTATTCATACCTAGCTCTTGTCTAATCTAACTCTTTTAGCTGGGCTTTGAGTGGCACTCGTTGAGATCTTACTTCTATTTCGACCGATAACATGGCTTCCATTCCATATACGAAGGAAAAAGGTGTCTAATTAGTGGGGGTTCTTATACTAGATCTATACCCCCAAACCGCATACGGAAGTTTATCAGCCCAATCCCTATAGGTAGCCACTGTCTTAGATAAAATCTTCTTGATTTGACTTATTAGCATTAATGATCGGCTTCACTTTTGAGTTTTTGAAGGACTTGGGCAATGTCTTGTAACCCAAGATGTTCTTTCTATTCTTCATAACTAGACCAGCCTGCTATTGATGTTCTCATGTAACCCAAGGTGTACTTTCACAATTAGAGTCGACCTGTTATTGATGCTCTCATGAGTCTTTTTTTTGTCTTCTTTCTTGATGATGTGTACCCTCGTACCCTTTTCCCCCTTCGTGAAGAAAGATGGACTAAGACTTATTGTTATCATGTTTGCTAAGTACTTTTATTATCTCTCTTTTATTTGGTGATAAGTTTCAACCATTGGATATTTATACCGTTGCGATATATTCAAAGTCAATTTAGTTAATAAATATGATCATATTTCAAAAATGTTGTTGTTATGAGTGCATGATGTCATTAGAATGAAATATTTAAGCAAAGTGTGAATGAGAGATGCATCAATTTATTCATGACATGTTTTAAAAGGTACTAATGTTACAACTTATTCATGATATGCCTCATAAGTGGCATTGTTTACATAAAAAATGTTTGCAACATTAAAAATTACATCATTTGAATCATCCTCCATAGGCGAAGGGCCTTGTTGATCTGGCTGGGCAATACTGGCAGCTGAGCTAGTAGTTTTGATGCGCAGGCTCGTGCGAGTTTCTTTAGCCACATCTCTTGCTAAATTTTTGACAGCCTTACTTATAGGATTGCCTTTCTCATTTCTCTTCCAATTTTTATTGACAAGTATAGCTAGAGCTTTGGTGATAGCTTCAATTGCTTCACCGACCTCATCCTTTTCGGTCTTTCTACATAATTCCACAGAAACTAAGGTCTCAATCATGCAGCCATTCTTGAAGTCTTAAACATCATTGAAGATTTCAACACCAGGGACCTTTTTTCCTCCTACCTCAACAGGTTCTGCCTAACTTGTGAACACCTTACTCTTGACCTCAACCCCTATCATAAGGCATGATTGAGGCTTGGATTTCTTAGCACCTAAACGATTCCCTAAACTAAGTCTGAATGACCACGGAAGAGGCAAAATGGGTTCTAGCAAGCCCTGAAGATTCTTTCCAAGCCTCTTTCCCTTTAATGTAACCTTGCTTCATCATAATCTTTTCAATTTTAAGGGATATGTATCCCATGATAAAAAACTTTGCATACCGGTGAGCAATGCCCACCCTAGATTCCTTTTCCTCGGCTTCCAACACCGCTATAACCGATGGTTCATCAGCCTCGATGGTCACTAGCTTGCCATTGTGGATGAGCTTGAATTTTTGGTGGATCGTGGAAGGGAAGGCTCCTAATGCATGGAGCCAAGGATGACCCAATAACAATGAGTAAGTGACAGGGATGTCAAGGACGGTGAACAAGACTTTGGACTTCACTTCACCAATTATAACTTTGGCTTCGAACACGCCAATGACATTTCTCTTTGTATCATCATATGCCCTTATAATGGTATTGAATTTCTCCAACATGGATTCATCTAACCCCAGGTGAGGGAGGATTTTGGCAGGGCAGAGATTAAGAGCGAAACTATTGTCCACCATAACACATAGGATAGAACGATAAAAAATTTGCACCTTGATGAAGAGTGCCTTATTATGCTTGTTTCCTTCAGTTGGGAGATCCGATAGATAAAACATAATGGGTTCAACTTGATTGGAAGAGGACCCTCAATAACTGAAAACACTTCGACCAAGGCAGTGGAAGATGTAGCCTCTATGCTTAATAATTTTTCTATCAATCCCCTACGATGATCTTCAGAGTCAATGAGAAGTTGCCAAATGCTGTACTTGGCGGGGGTAACTCGCAATTACTGGCTAAGAGGGATGACTTTTAAATCTTTCTTTCCAATACCAATTGGGGTTTGAGTCTCAATGGCGGGTGTAAAGGTCGGACCTTAATTGACACTTGGGATGACTTGGATGTCCATATCTTTACCACTTTTTCTTTTTTGGCAGGGCATTAGGAGGAACCCTTCCACTTCGGGTAACATGCATCACCCCATCTTTCATATAACTCCTTCCCTCCAAGGTTTCCACCAATAAGGTCGGCCCTTCAAGGTCATCATTCTCCAATACATAAGCATTGATATCAATTAGTTCGGTTGAACCAATATAGTCTCCTCATTATAAGTATTATAGTCTCCTTATTATAAGTATCTTCTAACTCATACGCATCAATGTCAATGGGGACCGGTTCATCGGGTAAAGCAATTATTGAGTGGACTACATGATTTGCTTGTGTGATTATATTTAAGACATGGTAGGAGGGCAACCCTGACTCAACAGCCACAACCTGTTTCTCAAAATTTGGCAGGGGATTAGTCATGGTGATAGGTTTAAGTTCGGGTTCTCGGATCTTCTTTTCCCTAATTAAACTGTAAATAGCCTCTAGTAGATCTATACAGGCGCTATGGCGATGACCCTTGCTAATGTGATAAGCACAAAATTGATCCTTATCTTCAGGTTTAGGGGGGACATAGGGCTTGATACTCTAAAGAAGACCAAGCGCTCTTAACTTACTAAAGATAATAGGCAATGGTGCCTTCGATGGAGAAATACCATCCTCAATGGTGCGGATTGTGACCACTTCTTCTTGCACTACTGCTGCTTTAGGATCAGAGCTAGACCTCAGCTAGAAGCCTGGGAAAGGGCTAAAGGGTCATTCTTTTTGAAACATGGTTTGGCTGGCACAATCGCTTTTTCCAATTCCTCGATCCTTTCCTATTTCTCGGCCTTTTCAAAACCTCCACGTAGCTAGAGAATTTATCCATATCGAGCACCTTACAATAAGCGGGCAGGGCACCATCCATCAATTTTATGATCATCTCGAGGAGACTCAGTCTATCTTTCAATAAAACTTGGGTGGCCATCCACCTTTTAAAATAGGGCTTGAATTTCTCATTGGGGGTTTACTTGATTGCCTCCAAATTCTATATGGTAGTCTTAATATTGGCAATGAAACCATACTGCTCAATGAAAGCCTCATATGAAGTTTTCCAGTTTCCGATCGCCTCATCTGACAAAGTATTATACCATTCGATAGCAGGATCTTCTAGGGAACATCCTAGCAATGACTTTATCATTCTACTTCCTTATTCTCATAACCCTCTGATAGGTGGTGATGTGAGATTGAGGTGGACCAGTTCCCTTATACTTCACTATGCTAGGCATACTAAAGTTTTCAGGGACCCAATCCTCCTCTGTAGTGGTTTGAACTGACAGTGACAATGGCTAAATGTTGGGATTGGTTGCAAGCAATTTCTGTAGTAGATTATGCAATTCCATGGACAAGGGTGATCTGTCTGACTGAGTAATCACACCCAAGGGTAAACCTGTTGATTGAGGGAAGGTTGTCCCTTTAGGTGTGACCACAAAATTAGGGGTTAGGCTGGATGCCCCAAACTACAATTATGGTGGTACGAACCCTTGGCTAGGCTGGGTGAACTGACTAATGACCGATGGAACCACTGTACCCACGGACTGTAACTACTAGCTAACTGAACCAAATTGACCAATTGAACCTAATTGACCAAAATGGTTGGAGGACTCTTCGCGAATCCAAACCGGTGGAAGCTGAAATTGAGTGAATGGATTATGAGTAACTCTTGAAAGGGGTAACTGTTCACTAACCACTACATTCACTGCTAGAGCACTGACAGGCACACTATGAGAAGTATTGAATATTCTCTCCTCAACCAAGATTGACTTGATGGAAGCTAGCATCTTATCATTCATTCGGTCTAGGAACTGATTACTTCCCAGGTACTATAAGACGACATTTGCAATTTCTGACTTAACATCGGCCCTTGATGCATTTGCCTCCTTGCTAGTAGCAACATCCTCAACTTCAACATCAATCTAGCCCTCTAGAGTCAGAATACGAGACATTTCTTTGGGTTGATAAGCTGTATCAAGATCAACTGGACCAAACTGACTACTGGATGAAATACCCGTAGACAACGGTGGGGCAACCCTTAACTGAGCTGGAGGAGGAGGAGGTAATGGTGGAGCCGAAATTTAAGTCAAACGGACCTAAGAACATTGCCAAGTTTTAACTTTTTGAGCTTTGGCTGAGGTGGTAACCAAAAGATCAGTACATGTATGGGGTGGGATATGCATGAATGCTATATAACAATGTATGATAGGGTTAATTATAAGGAAATGTAACACAACACATGCAAAGCGATCGATTCCGTCCTTATTTCTCCGGACAGTTCTAAAGGTATTCTTCCTTAGTCTAATCTCACATAGAAATAGGGGTACCTGGAAGGTAAAATTCTAAGGCTTTCAATAAGAATGGTGTAGGGACATATCAGAAGTTGACATAGAAGGTTCCTATCATATCAAGCCTCTTTTGGAGGGAAATGGCAATAAGTGCTCCACTCCTTGGGTGTACCCATACTCTAAGCAGGTATGGGGGGCACCTTCGTGAGTTTTACGGAATAATAGGGTGCCCTATCCTAGCACTAGAAGAAGAGCACATCTAGCTATAGAAAGAAGGAGGTGAGAAGATAGAGTGTAATAATTTTCCCAAATGATTAAGAAGAAAATCGGTTGAATTAAGTAAATGATTTTTGGTGCTCATCTTAATCTTTTAAGCTTTTAAAATAAACCAAAATTTTGCAAGGTAAAAGATTATAATCCCCAGTGGATTCACCACTGTGAGGTGTCGATGATGTGTGGATCTCCCTTGGTGCCTTGGTAAAAGGCGGAGCCCACAAGGGGTTGGTTGGATTTAGGCGTGATGAAACCATTTAGTTCAAGTTTGCACATTTTAGTGAATTTTAATGAATAAAAGAATCAAGACCCAAATCTCAGTACAAATAATAGAGTCGCCACCCAAGTTGTCTACTTGGTAAAGAGTTTTGGTATGATTCCCATTGGGCGGGAGACTCATGCCTTTTGGATCAGAGATTCGGGTATCGGATGAGTCACTTATTTCTCATTTAGTTAATTCAAAATTACATCCGCCGCGTAAAATTGTTTTGTTTTCATCATTTGGTGAATTATCACAGAAATCTTATTTTTACTTTTTTTACACTCTTTCACACTTGATTCATGCATTAATAGTTTATAATAAAGCATAAGCAATAAATGAGAGGATAAAAATTACAACCCGGGGAAAATGGGGGAATTGTAAGAGAACCTATACATTTGTTATAAGTAATGAAAAATAAAAATAAATTCCCCTGCATCCACAAAGATTAGCACAGTTTATAGCACCTCTTAAGTTAGCACTTTATTAGGAAAAATGTGATTATGTTAGCGTGGCGGTTTTGTGATCGATAGTGCCCAAACGGCTTCTAGGATCGGAGAGAAATAACAAGTCTTCAATGTATTTTGTTATAAAAACACATTTTAACTATCGTGGGTTGATTTATCGGATTATTAGTGAAAATGACCACATGGAAAGTTGCGAGTTGATTGATTTTACTTATTAAAAAGAGGAACTGTGTGTTCTGCCTGGGGGCTTGTGCCTGTACCAGTGAGGTGGGACCTGTATGACTACTGGGGAGGATCGATAGGGGTATGGAGGACCCATACGGGTCCTGTCTGGTCATGGGTAGAAACTCTATTTAATTTAACAAGCAAATTTAGGAAAAAATAAAATAAAAATGAGATTTCTTTCTTTATGAGTATGGCGCACCAGTTTAATATCCTTAAGGACATAAGTTGCCAACAAGGCTCATATGGGTGAGGACCAGACCCAAAATAGGAATAAAAGAACATATATAATAGAGGAGGTAGAGAATAATGATAAAATAACTGAGATGTGAGTCTCTTTGAAACTCAGGAGCGTACCTTTACGGCGTGAATCCACTTTGAGGTGATCCACTAAGAACATACCCCCGCCAATCCCACCCGACACTCTCATGACTAAGAATTCAAAGAAGAACAAATCCAAAGAGAAAGGTAGAGCTGCAGCTCTAGGGGTGAAACAGGACCCAGTCCCTCGCCATTGATATAGTTACCAGGTCTTGGGATGTCACTTTTCTATTTAAAATTTTGTTATGATTTGTATGTTTTGGAACATTAGAGGCTGTAGAAGCCACCAAAGATTACTTCATTTAAAGGATTTAACTATAAACCATCGGCTGAAAATGTATGGTTTGGTGGAAACTAAAGTTGGAGTTAGTAGAGCTAGGGAGATTGCTGCTAATTTTGAAGGTTGGTCTTATAAATGTATTGACCCTATAGGTCTATCTGGTGGAATATGGCTTTTTTGGCTTTATAATGAAGTACATGTGCAAATTCTTAAGGAGACTAGGTTCTTTCTCCACTACTTAGTCAGTTGGGGGAGAGCTTCATTCTATATGACATTGGTTTATGCTAGCACAATTGCATCTATCAGAGCAGAGATGTGGGAGTAAATCAATACTCTTAATGTAAACCAATCCATGGCTTGGTTCATGTTAGGTGACTTTAATGATATTGCAAATTTGTAAGATAAGAAGGATGGCTCTATTCATTATACCCGAAGATGCATTTTACACCATCAATAGATTAATGCGGCTAATCTTATCGACATGGGATCTACTGGTAATAGGCTCACTTGGAAGAGAAACAGACTTCAGGTTAGGATGGATAGAGTTTACACCAACTCTACTGGTAGAGTCTCCTTCCCAAATGCTGAGGTTACCAACCTCCCATACTGACATTCAGACCATTGCCCCATCCTCCTCAAGCTTGAAGGCTCATCCTATTTGGCAACGAATAGGCCATTTAGGTTTGAGGTTTTATGGGAAACCCACCCACAGTTTGCAAAACTTGTGAGAGAGAGCTGGAAACCCCAATCCAACATTTTTATAGCAACTAACAACTTCAAGCAATAGGTTGTTCCTTGGAATCGAGAGATTTTTTGCCACATCACCTATAGGAAGAACAAAATCCTTGCTCGACTTAAGGCTATTAATAAAGATTTGGAGTTGAACTGGTCACACTCACTACTAATGCTCGAAGCTGAAGTTAGAAAGGAGCTCTTAGATACCCTCACTCAAGAAGAGCTTTTATGGAACCAAAAATCGAGGAAAGCATGGATCAATGATGGTGACAGAAATACCAAGTTCTTCCATATTTCCACTATGAACCGCCGAAAGAGAAATTGTATAACATGCCTTAGGGATAGCAAAGGGAATTGGGTAGAGGATCAGGCCACTTTACAGGCTATGACATTACAACATTTCTAAAAACTTTTCTCTAAAGATGGGAACGACACCACTTTGACCTTTAATAGGGAAGAATTTCTAGCCATAAATGATGACCTTAGATCAACGGTATTCAGTCTGGTTTCAGTGGTGGAGATCAAGAAGGCTCTCTTCGACATGAGCCCACTAAAAGCCCCTGGAATTGATGGACTCCCAGCTGGTTTTTATCAAAAACACTAGAACTTAGTCAGTAAAGGCCTGATTCAGTTTGTGATGGATCCCTTTACGGGGAAAATGATTTTAGCTGAAATCAATGAGACACTCTTCGTTCTTATACCCAAAATTAATAACCCATTAGACTTATCCCACTTTAGACCGATAAGCCTTTGCTTGGTCTTATACAACACAATCACCAAGAATATGGCCACTCGGTTGAAACCTCTAATGCCATTTCTTATTAGCCCCAACCAAAGTAGCTTCATCCCTAGTAGACAGATAAATGACAATACAATTATTGCTCAGGAGATTATCCACTCAATAAGGGTAAAGACTGGTAAGAAAGGGTTTGTTGCAATCAAAGTTGATTTAGAGAAGGCCTATGACAGAATGAGATGGGAATTTGTTGTAGACTCATTGAACAGCGTTGGTATGCCAGCATAATGGGTGGATCGGATCCACTAATGCATTTCTTCTTCTACCATGCATGTGTTATTCAAGGGTAACATGACACGAGGGGAATCCGATAAGGAGACCCAATCTCCCCGTACCTCTTTGTATTTATTCCTGGAGAGTCGTGGTGACATTATTCAATCTAAAGTTAATGCCGGCATTTGGAAAGGAATTAAATGCTCAAGATCCTCCCCCGTTATCTCTCACCTCTTTTTTATAGATGATCTTATGCTTTTCGGGGATGCGTCAGTCGACCAGATTGAGGTGATGGAGGCTTGTCTCACTGAGTTTTGTAGTGCATTAGGTTAGGCGGTTAGTCTTTAAAAGTCAAGAATTTGCTTCTCCAAGAATGTTAATTCGGCGATGGCTAGAGCTCTGAGCCAAAAATGTTATATACCCCTCACGACGTGTCTTGGTAAATACCTTGGTGTGCTATTATTGGACGAGAGGGTCAATAAGAGTACATTTGCAGAAGTTATTAACAATGTTCAGAATAGGCTTTTGGGATGGAAGGTGTCATGTCTGTCATTAGCGGGCCAAGCCATTCTCATCAAATAGGTCACTAACGGCATTCCAAACCATATTATGCAAACAAACCTACTACCAATTGCTACACTCGAGACCCTTGATAGAGTTAATCGCAATTTTCTATGGGGGAGTGATGTGGGCAAAAGAAGAATTCATTTTTGGTTGGTTGGAAACAAGTTTGCCAGCCTCGGGCCAATAGGGGAATAAGATTATGACCAAGCAAGGAACATAATATAGCCATGTTGATAAAGCTTCTTTGGCGTATCGTAAAGGAACCAGACCTTCTTTGGGTTAAGCTGCTAAAAGGGAAATATCTAAGAAATGGGGATATATTCTCAGAAACAGACAACTCTAGGAGGAAATCGTATTTATGAAGATGCTTGCTAAAAATCTAAACGGAATTCAAAAAGGGAGTAGCCTGGATTCCTAAAAATGGCTCACATGTAAATTTTTGGAAGGACACATGGTTACTTGATTCTCTATTGGTGGAAATCCTCAATGAAATACCAAGTGATCAGATTGAGAGGAAAGTGAATAAGTATATCTCAAGGGATCGCCATTGGCATTGGATGACATTAGAAACCCTGCTACCAGAAGAAGTTCTCCTTTGCCTTGTGGCTTTTAAAATCAGTAATGAAGTCCCTAAAGAGGATGAATTGGCTTGGAACAAAACCCCTTTGGGAAGCTTCTCAACTAAGTTAGCCTACAATATGCTCGCCCTTCTCTGGTCCTCCACTACAGATGTAACCATCAATGCTATTTGGAAGCTTAAAGTCCCACGATGGGTATAATACTTCTGCTGGTTAGCCATCCAAAAAAGACTTCTCACAAACAAAGAGCGATAAAGAAGACACCTAACAGATAATGGTACATGCGGTTGATGCAATCTAAAAGCTGAATCAGTGCTTCACGCTATCAGAGATTGCCTAAAAAGTTATGAGGTATAGAGGAAACTAGGAGTTCTCAACTTTGCAGCTGATTTTTTAGATTAAATCATCAGGATTGGTGGAAAACCAACCTCACAGGTAGCCAGCAAAATGTGTTACAGCTGGAATTTCGTCTTTAGCATCACATGCTGGTGGATCTAAAATGGAAAAATTATGCAATCTTTAATTAGAGTCATTCCATTTCGATAGATAAGTGCAGCATCATCAAGGGCTTCATGAATGATTGTAAACTGAGATGGCAAAGACCACTAGAAGGATGGCTTAAGTTAAACATTTATGGGGCTTGAAATGCATCCCCTGAAGTGGTTATGGCTGGTGGCATAATTAGGGATCACAATGGATCATGGCGAGCTGGACTTCTTCATAACATCGAAAAATGAAACCACTTTCTATCGAAGGCATGGGCTATGCTTACAGGTCTCCAGCTTGAGAAAGACAAGGGGTACACCTATGTTATATTAGAATTTGATTCTCTCGATCTTGTCAAGTTTCTAAACCATGAGAAGGAGGTCTCACGACATCCTACCATTTACAACATAATAAAAGAAATCATTCAAAGCTTACAAAGCTTAACACAGTTTAGAGTGGTTCACTGCTACCGAGAGAGCAACCATTGTATAGATGTCTTAGCCAAGAAAGCCTTCTCCTCGAGCTTGGGGACCACCTATCTGCAAAATCCCTCTAGTGAATTGATTGAACCTCTATTCCAAGATTTTTGTAATGCTTATTTTGTAAGGGCTTGCACTGCCCTTGAGCTAGTCAGCTCTTTGTAATTTTCTTCTTGCTGGGTCCTCTTTTGGACTCTTTCTGTTGTTATTTTCCCAAATTACCAAACACAAGAGAGTCGAGCCAAAGTAGACATTGAAATGGAGATTTTAAGACTATTTAGGTGAGTATTTGTGTGGATAGAACCTCCCCCAAATCCTAATAAACGAAGCTAGGGATGAATAAAATGTGGACAAAACCTTAAGGGATGAGTTTTCTCCCTATTTTATACCTCCTATATCTCAACTATACCCTTTTTATAACTATAAAAACTACTAGAATTTGTATATAATATCTTTTCTCTATAGTATGTGTTGTGTATGTATTGTATATCTGAAAAGAGGTGAGGAAAGGCCCCTATTTATAGGGGAAATTAGGTCTAAATGCAATAAATTGCATTCATGACCCAATTTCTTCCAAAAATAGTAATAATCACCTTCCATAAAGCCTGAATAGGCAACAATAGGAGCTGTACGGGTAGGGTAGGACCTATACGAGTCCTAGGGGACCCCGTACGGGTCTCCTCCAGGTGTATAGGGGAAATGACCCGTACAAGTCTGCCGGTGGATATGTACCACCAAGTAGCACCCGTACGGGTCCCTAAGGGCAGACTAGGTCTCCAAACTTTGGCCAAACTTAACTCTACAGTAGTAGGAACACCTCTGATGGATAACACCTGTAAGAGATTGCATTATCTAGCTCTCATCATCATTTTATAAGAAGGACCGTTAAAATCTAGTGCTCATAGGACCCTTGCTAGAGGTGTACTACAGTCGTTTAAGGTAATCGAGTTCTATTCATGGTCTAGAACCTTGGGCTAATAGTTCCTATAGAACAAGGATTGGTTAAGCCTTAATAGCTCAATACTTCAGGATCCTATAAGGTC
Source organism: Euphorbia pulcherrima (assembly GCA_947683365.1). Lineage (NCBI taxonomy): Eukaryota > Viridiplantae > Streptophyta > Magnoliopsida > Malpighiales > Euphorbiaceae > Euphorbia > Euphorbia pulcherrima. Next base: position 44,282,380 of record CANTUS010000015.1, read on the forward strand.
GCACACATTAGACCTTCATCGGACTGAGTAAAGAATTAATAGATTCATTCTATTATGAAAATATAACATAATACTAATTGGATTATTATTTGGTTAGACTATGAATTTATATTGACCAATAAATTAATTTATTAGGGTCATAAATAAATTAAAGTGTGAAATGAATGATTAGATCATTTTCAGGTTAAGCCAAATTTTATTTCTGATCGATAACTAATATATTAGGGTCTTAAATAAAAATATAATTATTTGAAAAGGATTGAAAGAGGATTTTTCCAAGTAGGTTGGACCTAGTTAAAAATTACCCGGAGAATTATTTGAGGACCAAATCGCAAAAGGGGGATTGCAGGCTCGCGATACGTTGCTGGGAAGCGTGCATAAGGGCCTGCAGTGCGGGCTCGGAAGAGCACGCACTGGGGAGCCCAGTGCGAGCACCACCACAAGCTAGGCTTGCAAGATGCCTGCAAGCCAAGCTTGCAGTGGCATATAGCGTGCATAGTACGTTGTGCACGCGGGTACAACCCGTAGATCCAGTTAGATCCGCGAGTCAAACCTGCATGGGATAGGGTTTTTTGCCCTATCCCACATTGGAAAAATGGGGTGTAATTTTGGTCCCCAAGCCTATAAATAGGCTTCTCCATGATCCTTTTCAATTCACACCAAGCTCCTTCCAAGTCTTGACTTGAGATTCCAACGCGCTATCTCTCGAGTTGACTTTAAGAGCACGTTATTTTTTAGGAGGTTGAATTTAATTGAGCACCTCTAGTTAATATTTTTGGGTGGGCTTTTGGAGTGGTCTAGGAGCTACTCAAAGCTCTACAGTTCTTCCTCATTGGGAGGTTTCGATTGGTGGGGTTCGTGTGGATACTCATAGAGGCTATCCTACACTTTGAGGCTTGTACAAGGATGTTCAGCTAAAGCATGCTTCAATTGGTAAGTTTCCTTTCTTTCTGTTTTAATTATTAGGTCTTTTTCTCTAAGCATTTTTAGACTTAATAATTATTGTGCTTAGGTTGTTTTGCATGCTTACTTTATTTTATGCTTAGGTTATAACTTAGAGTTATAACATGCTTAGTATAAAATATATTTATACTAGGATATAATTTAGAATTATGGTATGCCTAGCTTATGCATGCTAACCTAGGTAAAGAATTTATTTAGTTAAGGTTTTAATTAATTTATATGCAACTAATTGGAGTTCCTAGGGACAAGGGACAAAATTTTGAATTTCCGCCATGCCTGTTATGCATGTTCAAAGTGACTGTCGATTCCCAACATAACATACTATTAATTTGGAATTGGGTAAATCTATGGTGCACACCTAATGGGTCCTTAAATATTGGATTACAAGATGGGTATGTCGGTCCTTGTGCTAGTACAACTAGGATCAGAGGGAGTGAATGACCCATTTTGCAGAATAGTAGACTTTTTGAAAGTCTAATGTAGCGTGTTTGATTTACTCCGGAGTTAGTGGATCCAGATGGTGCAAATATGAAATGAAATACACTAAAAATAAAAGCTTAAAGTAAGAGGAAATGAAACACAGAAATTATTGTACTAGTTTGAGCCTACCTACGTTCAGTACCAGGAGTTTCCTCCTCGGAGCTTAATCCACTAGTGTGATTTATTTCACAGGCAGAAATCAATCCCTTACAGTTTTCTCTGGAGATTTCTTCTCCTCTAAATGTATGAAATACCACCAAACTAATCCCTACCCTGGCTGAGTCCTTTGCAGCTTGTCTCCATAGAATTTCTCTTCTTCCGAAAGTAGGATATACCACCAAACTAACCTAAGCTTGGCTGAGTCCTTTTCTTTAAGGGATATATCACTTAAACTCTCCCTAGTTTAAGCTAAGAATCAATCACAATACTCACCCAAGTATGAGATTTTACAACTTTTGTTTTAATGATGGTTGGGTTTTGAATTCTTCAACTTTATAATTTCACTTTAGAATTCTTACAAACTGATTTAAGTGTTTAGTTCTTGGAGGGATTATAAATATTGATTGATTAGCAAATTTCTCTAAGGTAAGAGGTTTGTGAATCAACTAGCATCTTCTCAACTTGTGAAGCTTCCATTTTATAGGCTTAGATCATAAATGTAGCTGTTGGCTGATCTTGAATCTTCACCATTGATCAGATATAAGATGGTGCTTCTGGAGCCGTTGATCTGTCCGTCAGACCCAATAAATGTCTCGTTTGAATTTATTAGGATTGGAGCAACAAAGTTATCAGTCGTTGTTTATTTGGCTTTTTGTGCTCTGCCAAATTCTATGCAACTTTGTCTTTTGTTTAGACTCCACACGCCTTTCTATTGGTCTAGGTTAAAAAGGTTGTTACCTTTTTCTCTTTCCGAGTCAACCTTTTTGTCCTTTAGTGAATTAGTTCAAGCTATTTCTTTTTCATTCTCGAAGGTAAAAAGTGTGTTTCATTTTAGACCAATTTGGAGGGAAAATTGATTTTAAATATTTCCCTTTGTCTTGACAGTTATGTCTTCCGGACTTGTTTTATACAATAACTACACCGGATGCTATTCTTGATGTGATCTTCACTGGATGCTGTCCTTTAGGGATTTGGAGTTTGTTTCCTTCCAAACTCAAATCAGATGCTTTCTTCTTATAAGTAGGGATTTGTTATCTTATGTATTTACCCGGATGCAACCTTTTTGGACTTGGATGTTAGTTTTCTTTAATATCATTTTCGGATGCATTCTTCTTAGACTTAGGAATTTGGTTTACTGTAAAATTTGATCTAGATCCTTGTCTTGATTCTTCTTTCGGATCATTGTTTCCAAACAATCTCCCTCATTTTGATGGAAACAAAAACCTAAGGACATAAACATTTAAATTGGGAAATGTAAGTGTGAAGTCTCGTGGTACTAAATATGTGGATTTCCCTTGGCGTCTTACGGCAGGGTCCACTGGGGGTTTGTTTGGCTTAGGCGTGATGGAACCATTTAGTTCAAGTTTGCACGTTTTAACCAATTTTAATGACTAAAAGAATCGAGACCCAAATCTCAATACAAATGATAGAATCGTCACCCAAGTTGTCTACTTGGGAAAGAGTTTTGGTATGATTCCTGTAAGCGGGTGGGGGTTTTTACGGAATGGTTGTGCACGAGGAGTACGGTGCATGAGGCACGATTCGGTACAGTTTGAGGAAACCGCAGTTTTTCAATGCGGTGGCTTTGCAAGCAAAAAATGTGATTATATTGAGAAATATATTTGCACATTTTATTAAGAAAAGATATTTTTAAAATAAAGCATTTTTACTTTATTTAAAAAAAATAGAGTCGCCACCCGGTTCAGCTCCACCGGGAATTGGGTATACTGATCCAAAATGGGATTTTTCTACCGAAAAGAAAGTGAGATTTTGAGTTCGGACATAATAGTTACTCATATTGTTCAAATTGTTTGGATTAATTTGGGAATTTTGGAATTTGAGGTAATTTCTGCATTACAACAGCTTTATTTAAGAATTAAATTCAAGAAATAAAATGGGCATTATAATGGCTTAATAAATAGACATTCTGTACAGAATTTTCGATAGAGTAACGGCAGCATTTGGGTCTGGGCTCGAAAACTCAGATAGAGTTTCCTCACGTTCTGGATATTTGTCCGTACCTGCGAGCTTATTTACACATATTATAATTTAAGTGGCACTGGTGGCTCACTTAACTAGAGAAATGGAATGCAATATTTAATAACAAATCAATAAAAAATGTATTTTATTGAATTTGAAAGTTGGGCGTAGAGCCAATTACCCTCAGTTTACCTTTTCGTCTATCTAGGATGACTTAAGAGCCAGTGCAAGACCGAGTTCGTGAGCGGTTGTGATTTGATTGGAAAATAGATTTAACCTAAGTTATGACTATAATATTGGATTATTTCTAAAGGAAAATGTGAGATTTGGTCGTTTTTAGACCGAAGATCACTATTGGATCTTGATCTAAAAAGACCGTGAAGTGAGTTTATATTGAATGTAGGTGATAGAACTCGGATCTGGGATTATTTTGATAGAGTTTCTGGGCTTTTGGGATTCCTAGAAGTAAAAAAATACATAAAAGTAATTTTAGGATTTTGAAAATTTCCGTCTCTTCCTGCAAATGAGGGGGGGCACCCCTTTATATAGAAGGGTGGCAATTAGCCGACGAGCTAATTACATAGGTAAATAGCCTGTGGGCTAATTACCACTCTAACAGGATTTTACATCAGATCCCGTAAATCATGGCTGGATCTCGGTAAGATTTGATTTTTGTACTATAGATCAGTAAATAGCCGGTGAGCTAATTACCTATGTTTGACCAAGCTTTGACTTTTTGATTTTTCAGTAGAAAATGCTAAATTGAAGCTTCCCTGGATGTGGATTTTTGAGTTTCGGATTTTGGATGACAATTTGGTCCTTTTCGGTTCATTTGTCTGATTGCTAAACGAAATAGGCATTATTCCTCATAAGGCCGGAATGGACCTGTGCTAACAGTTTGCCCCTCGCATACATAAGTTTTGTGCTAGAAATTTTGTCATATGCGAAACAAACAAAATAGTGCATGTGGGATGCAATGAGTTGAAAAAATTATTTTTGATCGACAAATTTTGAAACAAATTATATTTTGCCCCCTCGATTAAATTTTTTTTAATGAGTTGCATGAGGTTGAGGAATTGAACAGCGGTCAAAATAAATATTTTTGGATGCTTGATGCATGTGTGACTGTGTAAAAATAGCTTTTAGGTCTGCTCGTTTTGAAAATGAAGTAGAAAATGGATGAAAAATGCAAAATTGCTAAAATTTATTTAATGCAATGATTTATTATTTTCGATAATCGTGTGAGTTGTCAAAAATTGGTGTGTGATACATGTATATGCATTATTTAGTTTACTAGTTATGATGGTGCTAGCATTACCCACTTTCATTAGTGGTATAAGGTGCTATCCCCCAGTGCCAAGGCCATCGTTGACGGGACGTCGTTGGGGAGGATGGTTAAGAATTACAAGTACGTCAGGCACCACAAGTATCCATACATGCCAGTAGGTACATCTACCTACATCTTGAGTAGGTGGTCTGATACTACCCACACTTTCCATTTCCATTCCGGGGAGTGTACTATCACTCTGCTTATTTCACTTATGATAATTTCAATGCGGAGATCATTGAAGCTTTGATTGGACACTCTAGAGACAAGATGGGCCGAGTTTCTTGCTAGAAACTCATGACTTTTTAGACCTCTGGGGATAGAGGGTATCTGACTACTGCCTGCGAGGCTAAAGCTTTCATGGCCGCTACCTTGTCGTGGCTGTGTTTTCCTATCAGTGGTTCGATCGTAAATCTCCATATTCTGCCGGCTTTGATAAATCTATCTCACTTTGACAAGTACGCATGGGGCCGAGCCACATTGGGTCACCTATACTGGGCTCTTGACCAGTGTGTGAGGAATAAGATTGACAAGTTCAAGTCTTGTCTTCAGATTGTTTATGTAAGGACTTAACCCTTATCTCTTTTCTATATGAGTATTTTATCCATTTTCGGTGTTCTGATCTCTTTCTTAACTGCTTGTAGATCTGTTTCTTCGAGATGGGGATCCTTCCAAGGACGAAGCTCGTGCCTAGTAGTGGTTTCCTATTCTGCCCTCAACTGCCACACTATTTTTGCGGTTGGGAAATGAAGTCTGGTTCTGCTCTTCTGCCCATCTTTATATACTTTCTTCGGAGCAGGTATGTCTCATAATTTTCTTGGTTTGCTTTAATTGCTACATTTGCTTCAATTAGTGTATCGATTCTAGCTTTCTTCCTTTTTTTTTAGATTAGGACACAGCCTTGGGGGCATGCTCTTCACTGGCCGGAGGTCATGAGATTTGCTGGGGAGTTCGTGAACACCTGATTGATCGTAAAGACCCCCTTCTGTTTAGAGTGGTATGTGGCAGATTGCATTTAGGGCTAGCATCTTCCTCCCAGGTCACATTTTATTCCTCATTTGGTGCCTCGGTGGGTCTTTTGGGTTCGCCTGACTTTGCACGCTTGGTCTCAGAGGGGATCTCGAGCACCTTCCTAGAGCGGGTTGGGGGATACGAGGAGTTCTACTGTTTACAGCTGGTTGGATGGCCGGATATAGATCCTATTCCTATCACACCTCAATGGGATATGCACAACCCTCATTAGGATGATGATCCTTCAGCTTCTATCCCCAAGGCCTCTGCCCCTTTGAATTCTGCACCTGGTGACCAGGCTAGATTAGGTTCACCTGAGCCTATCCAGATGATGGTACTTTCCCTTTCACTAGCTTGAGTCTTTCTTTCTTTTATGGTTGTTCTTGTTTTGACTATCACACTTAGTTAGACTGACCCAACCTCACTCTGTTGTTTTTTATAAGATCACCAAGGTAGGAAGAGACCTGTGACTACTTCTACTCATATGGGTAGCTCTTTGACATCATCTCTCCTGTCTCAGGGCTTGATGATGATGGAAGGGCATCGAGGGTTCAAGTATCAGCCTCCCATGTTCATGATGTATCGCCCCCACCTGTGCACTTATACTCCGGTCATTTTGCCTTATCTGGATCCTGAGTGTCCGGTGACTTTCCATCCTGCTGGTGCCACTTATATTAGTCTCCTCTGTCCTTTCTCCTTTGCCTTTCAATTTTGGATTGTGATAATTTTGATTTGTCATTCTTGCAGGTGCCTATTGCTAATAGCATCTCCAATTGGGGGTATATTCAATGGCAGCAGCGCTTCATGATGACTCAAAACTCAGATATGGCGGTACGTTTGTTATTTTATTATGTTAATGATGATGCATGGCATGTCATGAAATGCATATGAATGATTCGTGTTGAAATATTGCAGCTGGAGATTTGACAACTCCGAGCTCAGTTGGGGATGCTTCAGGTGGATGACCCATAACAGCAGCTGCAGTAGGGACAAGGTAATCCTCCCGAATTCTTCCTGCAGGGCGATTAGATAGACTTTTTCTTTTCTTTTATTTATATATTTTGTTTTGCTTTCTTTTGGTCCATTTGCAATGCCTCCCATTGAATGAACACATTTTCGTATAAATAAAACTTTCTTTGTTCCTTCGCCTTGTGTTTCCTTTTCATTATTGGTCAAGTTTATCAGGGTAATCTGCCAGATATTGGCAGATTGCCCCATAAACTATGTATAGCAAACTGTTACCCTTGTGAAATTTTGCCATGGAGGGTTACATCCATTTTTGTGCTGATCTGAATGTTTATCCGAATAACTTCAATGGTTGGGATCGTCTCAAGGTTTATGGTTTGGTGCACATGAAGGAGTACTGCCACGTCTTTATCAGGGATGATGTATTCCAAGCTACTGTCAGGTTTTGGGATCCTATTGACAGTGTGTTTTGGTTCTGGGATCATGAGCTATGCCCCTTATATGAGGAGTTCTATGGGATTCTTTAGTCCTCTATTGATATGCCTCCGGTTATCCTGACACATTGCCCTAAATTTTTTGATTTGTTCATGAATCATTCAGTTATAGTGATTTGATAGGCTTTGATTGACTTGTGATGATGGCTTGAGGTTGGATGTGACTTTTGACATAGTCAGGAGCTTTCCCCTAATGATACGATTTGGCTTTCACTCATTTGTCTACTTTTGTTAGGGGTCTTCCTTTCTGAGGTTCCCACTATAGTTTGCAGTTTTACCTTCCTGACTATCATTGATCAGATGCTAGAGGGGAAATCTCCCATTGCAGTTAGTTTGGCTGAGACGCTAATCTTCGCGCACGCTTCTTGGAATGGAACTGAAGCTACTACCAGGGGTACCAGGCTTCTTATTCAGATAACCTTTTTATTTGAGCCTTTCTTTTTGCATGAACCACCCTTTAGGGTTTTTGATCCATCATGCTTGCCTTAATTTTTGTCTGGACCGCCTTTTCAGGTTTTCAATCCAGCAGGCTATCTTTTCTTTTCTTTTTGTCTTCTTTTTCTTTTTTTTTCTCTTTTTTTCTCTTTTTTTGTCATTTATTACTTTTGTAGCTTTGGCTCTGGGATAAGCTTTCCATATTGTCTGTTCCCACAAGCATGGATTATCATCCGAGGGCCTACTGGGCTAGGGGCTCTATAGTTTGTATTGGCAATCATTTGCATAGAGACTTCACTATCAAGGAGTGGGTTGATTTTATGGGTAGCCGAGCTGCTGAGGATATTCATTAGTTTTGCCCTTGGTGGGGTATCTTACATGTGACTACTAATGTTGCTAGAGGCGGCGTGGTCCTCATCAGCCTTTCCGAGATCATCACCTACTCTCCTGGTCGCTTGTGAAGGTAGTACGACCATTCTTAAAGGTTTCTTGCACCCCTGTGCACCCTGATTGGCCCGGAGTTGTCCTATACTCGAGTCTAGCATCATAATGTAAGGTGGACCAACCATGCTTAGGTGGAGATGAATTACTCCGTGCCTTCTTACATTCACCCTTCTGAGGCTTATCGGATCTGGGTTGCAAGTACTCGCGGGCTTCCTACCCTTGGAGAGAAGCTCATTGAGACACAAAGACTCCGTAGCTTCCTTGAGGGTTTTTGAGCTTGCCATTATGTGTCTTTTTGTTCCTATAGGAGAATAAAGGCATTAGGCCTTATCGTTTGTCTTTGTCATTTCATTCTCTGTTCGTAATGCACCTTTATGTGTAATAAAGATGAAAAGATGTTATTTAAATGCGTGTTTTATTAAACAATTCGCAGTTTCCATTTAATGCACTCATTCAGTATTTTTAACATGAACATGTTACTACAAAAGATATTATTTATCATGGAGGACAAGTGGTATTTATTTCCAAGAAATGCCCATCGTTGCCTAAGGCTCTAAGCGGATTTTAACCAAGGCTCCACTGTTTTGTTTTGGAGCCTTTATTTTTGCTCAAGAGCCCTTACCGCTCTTGATAGACTTTATTATTATTATTATTATTATTATTATTATTATTATTATTATTATTATTTCTTCTTTCTTTTTTATTTGAGATAGCACTTCAGCTTGTCGCGATTGACCGAATTCACGAATTCATTGCCGTCTAGATCTGAGATCTTTACTGCCCCTTTACTGAGAGTATTCTTTACCACGTACGGTCCTTCCCAGTTTGGCTGGAATTTTCCTCGAGCATCCATGTGCATTTTGCGAGATTGCTTTAAGACTAAATTACCCATCTTTAAAGGTTGGCTCTCCCCCTTGACTTTGCAGTTGTAAGCTCTGGCCATGTGCTATTGGTATAATTGTAGATTTTCTAATGCCGCTAATCGCTTTTTGTCGATCAAGGTTAGCTCTTTGTGCCTCGCTTTTGCCCATTTATCTTTGGAAGTCTGGCTTCAAGGGCTATGCACAAAGACTTGATTTCCAATTCATTGGGTAATACTGCCTCCATCCTGTAGACAAAGGAAAAATGAGTTTGACCTGTAGGAGTCTTAACACTGGTTCTATAACCCCACAAGGCATAGGGTAAATGATCGGTCCAATCTCGGTAGTTGGAAATCATCTTGGAGAGGATTTTCTTGATTGCCTTATTAGCTGCTTCCACAGCTCTATTGGGTTGAGGGTGATAAGGCGAAGAGCGATGATGCTCAATCCTGTGCTTTTCAATAAGATCCGTTGTTTCTTCATGGAATAGCACACCAAATTCACTCACCACACGATGAGGAACGCCGTACCTTGCAAGGATGTGTCGCTGAATAAATTGAGCCATTTTCTTGGCCGTGATGGTTGTATATGATTCCGCTTCAAGCCACTTGGAAAAGTAATCAACTGCTACTATAATAAAGCGATGAATGTTGGTTGAAGAAGGTCTTATTTCACCAATGATATCAATGCCCCAGGCCGAGAATGGCCAAGGCATTGTTAAGCTTTGAAATGTTGTTGGAGCTAAATGGCTCGCATCTCCGTATATCTGACAGGCGTGGCAAGTCCTTGCTTCTTGAACATAATCAGCTAGCATGGTCAGCCAAAAGTACCCCATTCTCTAGATTTTATTTCCATCATGATGCTGTTAATGTGTGGACCACAGTCTCCCAAATGTACTTCTTTCGTCACCCTTTTAGCTTCTTACTGTGTCAGGCATTTTAGTAATAAGCCGTCAGAGGTCCTTTTGAATAGATCTCCTTTAATCAGGAAGAATTACACAACAAGCTTTTCCAGCTTATTTCTGTCTGAATCCATAGCCTCAGCTGGAAATTCATCATTTTCAAGGAACTTGACGATGTCCGAATACCAGGGGGTTCCTTCTTCTATGGTGTCTTTTATTGTGCACATGTAGTAAGGAGATTGGGCTATTTCCATGACAAGGCATCTGATTGCCTACTTTTAGGGCCCCTTCCCACATGGAGGCTAAAGTGGCCAATGCATCTACCATCTGATTTTCCTCGCGGGGCATGTGACCAAATTTGCATTCGCTGAATATCATGGCTTTTCTCCATACAGCTTCTAAGTAAGGCCTGAGGGATTCCTCCTTTAGTTCCTAGTCCCCTGTGACATGCTTGATCACCAAAGTCGAATCACTGATAATTTTGACTTTGTCTGCTCTGAGAGTGATTAGGGCAGACATTCCAAATAAATAGGCTTCATGCTCTACCACGTTATTCATGGTGAGAAATTCTAAGCATTTGGATAGAGGTATGAGTGCTCCGTCTAGCATAAAGATGATAACTCCCAAACCGGCTCCCCACTTATTGATAGCGTCGTCAAAGAACATAGTCCATCTTCCAGGGTTCTCTGTGGTGACTGCGAGGCATTCATCAGGAAATTCTAGATTTTACTGTTCTCTGTCCTTGAGTGGTTGATTTGTAGGAATTTAGCCACTGATCTACCCTTGATGGTTTTCTTCGTCACGTACTCAATATCAAACTTTGACAGCAACAAGAGCCACCTTGCCAATTTTTCAGTTAGTTAGGGAGCCTGACATAAGTACTTCATCAGATCCACTTTCATGACTGCTTGGATTCTGTACAATTAGAAGTAATGCCTGAGCTTTATGGTAAGCCAGACCATGACGGAACAAGTCTTTTCCATGATGGTGAATCGGGTCTCATACTCTAGTAATTTCTTGTTGAGGTAATAAACTGCGTGTTCCCTCTTATCTTTATATTCTTGAACAAACATGGCCCCCGCAGATGTTTCTTTTACCACCAAGTAGAGAATGAGTGGCCTTTTGAGAATCGATGGTTTCAGTGCCAGAGTGTTCATCAAGTAAGCTTTAATTCTATTAAAGGCTTCCTGGCATTGGTCATTCCACTCTATTGGTTGTTATTTCCTCAAGAGTTTGAAGATAGGCTCATATGTAGTGGTCAACCGTGCTATAAAGCGACTGAGATACTGTATGGATCCCAAGAAACTTCTTACTTCTTTCTCGATTTTTAGCACAAGCATTTCCCTAATAGCATTAGCCTTGTCTGGGTCTATTCCTCTACCTCTTTAGCTTACCATATGCCTCAGTAATTTTCCTAATGTGACGCTAAATATGCACTTTTTTGGGTTCAAATAGAGGTTGTACTTCTCAATCCTTGTGAGGAACTATTCTAGCTCTGTCGGGTGTTCTTCTAGTGTAACTGATTTTGCAAGCATGTCATCTACGTAGACCTTGACTTCTTTGAGAATCAAGTCATGTAGTAAGGTCGTGACTGCTCACTTGTAGGTTGCCCCTGCTTTCTTGATTTTAAAAGGCATTGGTCTGAAATAATAAGTTCCCCACTCTGAGATGAATGTGGTTTTGAACTTGTCTATTACATTCATAAGGATCTGGTGGTATCCTGAGAATCCATCCATAAAGGGATACATGGCCGCTCTCGCCGTGCTATCTAATAGAACACCAATGTGTGGTAGTGGGAAATCATCCTTAGGGGTAGCCTTATTCAAGTCCCTGAAGTTGATGCAAACTCAGACATCATCGTTCTTCTTGGGTACGGGGACTACATTGGATAGCCAAGTGGGATACTCAACGACTTTGATGAATTGCCTCAATCTATTTTACCACCTCTGGTTTGACCTTTTCGGCCCACTCTGGATGCATTCTTCTTATCTTTTGATTTACCAGCCAAATTTTTGGGTCCGTGGGGATCTTGTGCTCGGCGATGTGCCGATCAAGTCCAGGCATATCTTTGTGAGACCATGTGCCAATTAAGTTGGTTCACTTCCTCCGAATAGGTCTAGCATATCATCGTAAAGGACTAGCGCATTGTTGTATTTATTTATATACCATGGGTATTCCCTGGCTGATTCTATTGATGTCGGGCAGGCGATGTTGGTGGCTTCCCATTCCTAGTACAACAAGGGGTTCCCATGCCTATCTAGTTCGAGGGTTGTGTCTTCTGGTGGGTCGACCCATATGAAGCAGTTGGTGAATTGATGGGCCAGAATATTTCAGAATAACTTCTGGTAAAATGTCAACCCTTCATATCAAATGACTATCTTTTCTTGGAGAGTCCAGCAAAACCTTTTAGGCTAATGAGCATAGTGAATGTACCCGTCATTCATCATTTGCATGAATTCACGGATGTGAGGGCGTGGCCTTGTATTTCCGTCATAGAAAATGGGGTAAACTTGCCCTCAAGTTCGAGCTCTAGATTTGACAACTGTTTTGAGGTAGTTCATTCTTTGCACGAATTCTCTCCATAATGTATTCATGAGAGGGTTCTTGCCCCTTATCCCGACTCATATTAATGACATGTTCGTAGTTCGAGTCAAAGTCTGTAAAGTCTCCGGAATTATCACTTATTGCAGACCATAAGGCGCTCGAGGAGTCTTGCTCTAGAGAAGAGGCATAGCTCTCAGCATTGTTATAATCAACCATCATGCCATTGGGGAAGGGAGCCTCATACTCAAAATCTCATGGTACGTGATTTAGCTCATCATTCGAGAAAGTCTCTGATTCATACCCCAAGTTATCCACTTTGCTTTCATTTTCATGATCTAATTCACTAGAGTCTACAAATTCTTCCACCTCTTCATCTGAATCTTCAAAAGGTTATGGCTCAAAGAACCAGTTTAGCGCGTGCTGCGTTGGGATATCATTATCAAAATTTTCTTCTGGATCCTCTTTGGGGTCCTCCTCAGCATTTTCTTCTGGATCTTCCTCAGGATCTTCTTGAGAATCTTCTTCTGGGTTTTCTTCTTCACATTTGGCTCGACTTCGACTCCTTGTATGGCTATCCGGAACTCGGATACCATACGGGCACCATATGCTGTAATGTCAGTACAGATTTCTCTAAATAGGTCTCGTGCACCTCCATCTAGATTCAGGCCGAGATACCTCCGTTGGTCTGTGTGGTTACTCCATACCTGTTTAGGATCATATAGTTCTTAGATTTCTGGATGTGCTATCCTAGAAGAGCTCCCGAATTTGAACAGACTTGTTCCAACATAATTGGGACTCATGTAATCCAGATGAGTGTATATAGGAGGTTGTGGAGGAGGGATATCTTGATAGCCGATATTATGTTGGTCTATCCATGGAGCCAACCACCAGCAAAGCTCATTCAGGTATGGATGATATGCCCTAAAGTAGTGGAGGAAAGATCTCTCCATAAAGTACCAGTTCTAACATCCTTCTAGTGGCATCGCATCATACCAGTCCATGACTAGGCCTCCTAAGAATCAGGGAAACTGTGGTGCAAAACCCATTATGGCTATTCCCTATTCATGCATAAATTGGAGAAATTCCTCCAGATGTTCATTTGGATCTGAATCTCCACGATATATGAGATATGGCGGTATAAAATATTGGTCCAGCCCTTCTCTTCTTATCCTCAGGACTTACTAGTCGACCATGTGGATGATATCCATATTGTCAAAGATCATATTGTCCCCCCATTCTGGGTCATGTCGGAAGTTATCTGTTATGTTAATACCGTATTCGTCAGCTTCTACATGAATCCTAATGGCATTCACTGCAGCTTGGATGTTTGGCAGCGGATTATTTTGAGTGCTTGGCTTCTTCTCAGGCTCTTCATTCTCCCATCAGCTATCATCTACTATAGATCTTTCAATAGTCGAGCACATTCATTAGTACGGTGCCCCTTAGTCACATGATAGGCACAGAAATTATCTCTGTCTGTCAACTTAATGCTCTGGAGTTGGTTAGACTTCCTTAGTATGGTGAAAATCTGGGATAGTGATTCCACCCATGGAGAGATGGACTAGTAAGTCTATACTTGGGTAACTACTACCACTGTAGGAGCGACTTTTAAGGGTTTGGAGGTGCCATGTTTGGAAGAACCACCTTTCTCCCAATATCAAGGTTTAGTGTAAGCTTGTTGTTCTTGCTTCTTTGCTCGATCTTCTTCTTAATATTTTTCAAGCCTCTTGGCATAGTCTACCACATCGTTGAAGGTGTTGAACCTTTTCATCTTCATTTCATCATGATATTTCAGGCTAGAGCCTTTGACAAGCTTTACTATTAGTGCCTCTTGGTCAGGTACCCCGGTTACAAGCACATAAGCAGCCATCCACCTTAGATAAAACTCTTCGAAGGACTCATTTGGCAGTTGCTTAATTCTTTTGAGATCTTACAGTGTAGTCTTGACCTTCAGATTGAAGGCATAATTTTCAAAGAATGCCGAGCACAGCTTCTTCCAATCAGACTTTACATCGGTTGGCATTCTTATGTACCATTTAAAGGCAGGTCCACAAAGAGTTTCTTAAAACAGATTGACTATATGGACCTTAGGGATGTTCATGCTAGTCATATTTGGGAGATAACTTTCCATATGCACGTGGGGAGGTCTGGTGCCAGTATATGGGGCCATGTAGGGCATCACAAAGTTAGCTGGAAGGGCTTCTGACTCCTTAGGTAGGAGGAATCAATCAATATCTACGTATTGCTCTATAGAGGGGGCAATAGATTTATCCTTTGTAGAAGATAGTTTCTCCATGTCCGCCATTTTTGCTTTGAGTAAGGCTATTTCAGTCTCCTATTATTGGGTTTTTTAAGCATTAGCAGTGCTCAGCCTTTCCCAAATATCATGAAATTCAAGGGCAATAAGAATCCTCCTAAGGACTGGCCAACTGCATCATCATCTGCCATCACAGTTTCGGGTTCTAGATCAGAGGAAAATCTAGCTAGAGATTCGACCGGTGGTGGGGGTTTAACTTTTGGACTGCTCGTAATGCACCTCAACCTGCTTCTCTCTCACTTCCAACCTAAAAGAGCAAGAGATTAAGTGTTAGTAAGTGAATCGGGCATGGCTCTAGGCCTTTCTCACCTTGCTTGTAGGTGGATGAATGAATGTATGAGTGATCAAATGCATGGACGAATGATGGGGATGTACAATCAAATTCAAAAAGGTTTAGGCATATGCCAATCGCTCAAGGAGCAATTGATAACTTGCGATATTCATGGAATATTGCAAACACATAGTTTAAAGACCAAGGGCCTGAGTTGAATCAGACTCGAAAGCTCAAGGGTAAATTGACTCGCTGGTCAAAGGTGGGTCAACTCATTGGTCCAAAGGGTAAGATGACACTAGGTTCACTCAAAGGGTTTTGACTCATTAGTCTAAGGGGTGAGCTGACACGGGGGTCACTCAAAGGGTTTTGACTCATTGGTTCAAGGGGTGAGCTGACACGGGGTTCACTCAAAGGGTTTTGACTCATTGGTCCAAGGGTTGAGCTGACACTGGGGTCACTTAAAGGGTTTTAACTCATTGGCCCAAGGGATGAGCTGACACGGGGGTCACTCAATGGGTTTTGACTCATTGGTCCAAGGGGTGAGCTAACACTAGGGTCTCTCAAAGGGTTTTGACTCATTGGTCTAAGGGGTGAGCTGATATGGGGGTCACTCAAAGGGTTTTGACTCATTGGTCTAAGGGTTAAGCTGACACTGGGATCACTCAAAGGGTTTTGACTCAATGGTCCAAGGGGTGAGCTGATACGGGGGTCACTCAAAGGGTTTTGACTCATTGATCTAATGGGTGAGCTGACATGGGGGTCACTCAAAGGGTTTTGACTCATTGGTCCATGAGGTGAGCTAACATGGGGGTCACTCAAAGGGTTTTGACTTATTGGTCTAAGGGTTGAGCTGACATCGAGGTCACTCAAAGGGTTTTGACTCATTGGTCCAAGGGGTGAGCTGACACGGGGGTCAGTCAGAGTGTTTTGACTCATTGGTCCAAGGGGTGAGCTGACACGGGGGTCACTCAAAGGGTTTTTATCTTTCGGCTCATGGGCTAAGCCTAGGTGGACTCACTGGTCTCGGTTAATGAAATAGCATGGCACACGTTAATGTCATGGCTGCACAAAGATGTGGTTAGTTTTCACACAAGCATGATGTTTATGATGTCCATTTTCAATTTATTTATATTTAATAAACCTATGCATGTAGAAAACGGTTAGATCGTGCCTTCCTCTCTTTTAACTCCATTGGGTTACTTCGCTTTGAAGCCAATGGTGGACTTAGCGAAGTCTGCTCGCCAGGTTTCTGGGTAGACCTATGAGAAAGTGTCTACGGTTTATCTATATGTGGGCTTCGGTCTCAGGATCGGGTGCAATTTGGGGTACCCTGCACCTTTGTGTACCGAGTCCTAGTGGCCCTAAGCGAACTAAAGGAAGCTTTTCCAAATATAATATATGTAGGTAGTCTTGCCCTTAAACGAACAAGGTCCTCATACGTTACGAAAGGTGTGTGATTGGATCCATACATCTCAAGCCCTAAGCAAACTTGGAGATACTTCACCAAAAGACACCTAAATTGGTTTGGGGTAAAGAATGCAGATGCTATGCAGTCCTAAAATTTGCGTAATGCAGAAATGATCACAAATTCCGTAATTTCAAAATTTAATTTGAACAATATTTTAATTATTATGTCAAAAAGAATTTTTATAAAAATTGGGTTTTTATAAAAATAATAACTCCCCAGCAGAGTTGCCGCTATGAGTGAGGGTTTTTGCGGAATAGTTGTGCACGCGAAGTGCGGTATGCGAGGTGCGATTCGGTGTAGTTTGAGGAAACCGCGGTGTTTAAATACGGTGGCTTTGTAAGCCAAAAATGTGATTATAATGAGAAATATATTTGTACATTTTATTAAGAAAAGATATTTTTAAAATAAAACAATTTTACTTTATTTAAAAATAAAATAGAGTCGCCACCCGGTTCAACTCCACCGGGAATTGTGGTATACTAATCCAAAATGGAATTTTTACATCGAAAAGAAAGTGAGATTCTGAGTTCGGACATAATAGTTACTCATATTGTTCAAATTATTTGGATTAATTTTGGAATTTTGAAATTTGTGGTTTCTGCATTACAATGGCTTTATTTAAGATTTAAATTCAAGAAATAAAATGGATAACGGATTAATAAATAGACATTTTCTACCGAATTTTTGGCAGAGTAATGGCAGCATTTGGGTGTGGGCCCTCGAATAGAGTTTCCTCACATTCTAGATGTTTGTTCCTACCTGCAAGCTTATATACACATATTATAATTTAAGTGGTACAAGTGGCTCACTTAACCAGAGAAATAGAATGCAATATGTAATAATAAAGTAGTAAAAAATGTGTTTTAATGAATTTAAAAGTTGGGCTTAGAGCCAATTACCCTTAGTTAACCTTTTCGTCTGTCCAGGATGACTTGAGAGCCGGTACAGGACCGAGTTTGTCAGAAGCTGTGATTTGATTTGAAAATAGATTTAACCCAAGTTATGACTATAATATTGATTATTTCTAAAGAAAAATGTGAGATTTGGTCATTTTTAGACCGAAGATCACTGTGGGAACTTGATATAAAAAGACCGTGAAGTGAGTTTATACCGAACGTCGGTGATAGAACTCGAATCTGGGATTATTTTGAAAGAGTTTTAGGCTTTCGGGATTCCAGGAACTGAAAAAGGACATAAAAGTAATTTTTGGATTTTGAAAATTTCCGTCTCTTCCTACAAATGGGGGGGTGTACCCCTTTATATAGAAGGGTGGTAATCAGTCGGCGGGCTAATTACATAGGTAAATAGCCGGCAGGCCAATTGCCACTCTGACAGGATTTTACATCAGATCCCGTAAATCCTGGTCGAATCTCTGTAAGATTTGATTTTTTTACTCTAGATCGGTAAATAGCCGGCGGGCTAATTGCCTATGTTTGACCAAACTTTGACTTTTTTATTTTTAGTAGAAAATGCTAAATAGAAGCTTCCGTAGAATGTGGATTTTTGAGTTTTGGATTTTGGATGACAATTCGATCCTTTTTGACTCATTTGTCTGATCGCTGAACGAAATAGGCATTATTCCTCATCGGGCCGGAACGGACCTGTGCTAGTAGTTCCCATTGGGCAGGAGACTCATACCTTTTGGATCAGTGATTTGGGTATCAGATGAGTCACTTATTTCTCATTTAGTTAATTCAAAATTACATTCGCTACATAAAACCGTTTTCTTTTCATCATTTAGGGAATTATAACGGAAATCCTATTTTTCTACACTCTTTCACACTCGATACATATGTTCAACAATTTATCATAAAGTGCAACCAGTAGGGGGGGTAATAATTACAATCGGGGAAAATGGGGGAATTGCAAGGGAACCTATACATTTGTTCCAAGTTATAAAACAAAATAAATAAATTCGCCTGCATCCATAAAGATTAGCACAGTTTATGGCATATCATAAGTCAATATTTTGTTAGGAAAAATGTGATTATGTTAGCTTAGCGGTTTTGCGATTGATAGTTCCCAGGCGGCTTGTAGGATTGAAAAGAAATAATGGTTCTTCCATATATTTTGTTGTGAAAGAACATTTTAACTTTCGTGGGTTGATTTACCGAATTATTAGTGAAACTGATCACATGGAAAATGGTGATGTTAGGTTCATTTTTACAGATTAATGGAAAATGGCAATTTGCATAAGGGACCAGTATCCGTACGGGTGAGGGACACCTCATACGGCTACTAGGGGGACCTATACAGGTCCTACTTGGACCTAGACAGAACCTCATTTCAGCTTAAAAGAGCATAATTACAGAAGAAGGACTGAATAAAAATGGGATTTCCTTCCATATGGGTATGGCGCACTAATTTAATATCCCTATAGATATAAAGGTGCCAACAAGGCCCATATGGGTCAGGACCAGACCCAAAATAGATCAACAGATAAATCAAGCCAAATAAATGAAAATGAAAATAAAATAAATGAAAAGTTAGTCTCTTTGAAACTTAGGAGCGTACCTTGATGCCGTGAATCCACTTTAAAGCGATTCTAATCTCGAGAGAGAGTCTAGCCAAATTGGATGAGGAAATGGTGATTTTACGACTGTTTTAGTGAGTGTTTGTATGGATAGAACCTCCCCCAGATCTTAAATATGAAGCTAGAGAGGAATAAAATGTGAGCAAAACCAATGTTGAATGGTTTTCCCCCTATTTTATAACTTTTATACCTCTTCTATACCCTTTCTATGCCTATGAAAAATAGCTTGAAAATAACAAGTGTAGTGTATGTGATATTCTTGATTGGGCTCCTTTTGAAATGAGGCAAAATGCCTCAATTTATAGCCTTTTTGGGGGTCAGAATGTGGTTAATGCTATTTATGACCGAATAAAAACAAATATGGCATGATCTACTATCCTTTCTGCTTGTTTAGGCACAAGTGGGACCCGTACAGGTAGAGAGTACCCATATAGGTCCTAGTGGGACTCGTATGGGTCCCTCCAAGGCATATGAAGACGTGGGGCCATACGGGTCAGCCTATAGACCTGTACCCCCGAGGTGTGATGCATACGGGGTCCTTAAAGGTAGTCTAGGTCCCCAAACTCTGGCTAAACTCATCTCTACTACAGTTTGAACTCCTCTAATGGATAACACCTGTAAAGCATAGCATTATCTAGCTCTCATCATCATTTCTTGGGAAGGACCGTTAAAATCCAGTGATCACAAACTACCCCTTGTGGGATCACTATAGATACGGATCTGTATGATCTCACGATGTGAGCGAGGGTTTAGGAATCATACCTGAGGTGATGATATGGGTGGGTTCCTTTCATGAGGCAAACTCCTTTCCTTAGTGTCCCTTTCTTGAGGCGGATAGCTTTCCTTCATGCTCTTTTCTTAAGGTGAGCAACTCTCCTTTGCTGGTGCACATCCTTTTCTTAAGGTGGATGACTATGCTGGTATATCCCTTTTCTAAGGCAGATGACTTTCCTTTGACTGATGCTGGCGTATCCCTTTTCCTAAGGCAGATGAGATTCCTTTGACTGATGCTAGTGTATCCCTTTCCTACGGTGGATGACTTTCCTTTGATTGATGCTGGTGTATCCCTTTCCTAAGGCAGATGAATCTCATATTAATGGTGTATCCCTTTCTTAAGGCTGATGACTCTCCTCTTAGGGATCTTGAGCTACCTATCAAAAAGACAATAAAAACGTTGCTTTAGTTACTGCCTGAAATGGTATGTCTTAATTCTTAATTGACTTTGTGGTGAACAAAATTTTTTTCCCTTCAATCAAGAATGAAGATGTGTAGATAGGGGTTGGCCCCTGAACTACAAAATGGGTTTAGAAATGTTTGGTTTGGCCCAACGATTTTTAGGCTAAAATACCCCTAGGACGGTGCCCCCTTGGGGGGTGCCCCCTAGAATGGATTCCCCTAGGGTGCCGAAAGACAGGGGAATGTCCTTTGATTGGTTTTGTTGTTGGGGAATGGGGCAATGCCCCTTGGTTAATTTTGTTGCTAGGAAACTGTGGGGTGTCCTTTGGCAGATTTCCTTTGTTAGGAAATGTCTTCTTGGATGGCTCGTATGCTAGGGAAATTCTCCATGCTTGAGTGAACCTTTACACAAAAATTATCCATGTTAATAATTGAAATTGCTTACCTTGATTCTTGATTGAATTTGCGTAAACAAAAATTTTCTCCCCTACAATCAAGGATGAAGGTAATCCAAGGGTTTTGCCCCATGATTAACTGAAATAATGAGTTAAAGAGAAGTGGGGTTGGCCCCAATTCAAATTTAATGTGCCCTTGCTGTGGGGAGGGTTGATTTCTTTGAAAAGCTGACTCGCCCCTAAAAGTTGGGACCTGTACGGGTGGGGAGGACCCATATGGGTGGGTTGCTAGCTTTTTAGGGACTAGTATGGGTGGCGTGAATCCATACTAGTGCTTCAGAGCAATTTTAAGAAGAGGAACAATCCCCCTGATTCCCACCTTCTCCAAAAAATTCCTAATACCAAATTCCGATGAATTTCTTCCAAAAAACCCGTAAAGATGTATAAAAAGATTCCTGATACTGGCCATTTCAATCTCAAACATGAGGAATTGCCTCGAATTTGTGAATCAGAGCTCCGGTAGTGCCCGATTTCTCTTGGATATGCATTTCGAGAGACGGATCCCTTTCTCTGCTTTACTCCTTCCTCGAAAGTGCCCCTTGTGCCTTCTCCTTCCACTCACCCCTCCGAACTCCAAGTAAGTGGATCTCGATTCTTATTTTCCAGTTTTTTCCCCAATTTTGAATTTCTTTGATTCAACATGAATTTAGGATACTTTAGGGGTTAAAATAGCGCCTAATGCATGTAACTTTAGCCTAGGGATTTTTTGGACCTTGTTAGATTAGGATTTCAATGACTTTGGATGAATTTTGCCTATTCAAAATTTTTTTGGCGAAGTGGAATATTGTAGGGGACCCATATGGGTGGGGAGGACCCGTACGGGTCCTATTTTTCATACAAGTGCAATAGTGGCACCTATATGGGTCTGGTCCACCCGTACGGGTACCAAATTCTAAGATAGAATGTCCAAAACTTGTATTTTTGCAACTTTTTTCTGATTTTTGATTTATCTGCTATATTCTAACCCTATTGTACTATTGTTTTGCTTTTACAACTCCCTTTCAAGACCATTAGGGCTTTGAGCTTTTTCCAAAAGTGGTATGAGGAGATCCGTACTGCCAGGGATGCTGAGTTACTGACTCGGATTGATGCCTTAGTCTTTTCTGATATTGTTCTAGCCATTCCCGTATGGCTAAAGACCCTTATACCTGCTGTGATTTTTGCTTTAGCTGAGCAATGGTCGGAGATGACCCACACGTTCCACTTCATAATCGGGGAGGTTACCGTCACCCCCTCAAACATGTGTTCGTTGATGAGGCTAGCTTGGGGTGGGGAGATCGTCCACTTCGACGTTTATGCCCACCATTGGCATTCATAGGTTAGGGTGAAGGATTATGTGGAGCGGCTTCTCGAGGTTCCTCTTAGCGGGAAGGACAAGCTCAGGTATGGGAATCTACACATTTATTAGCGGGTGTAACTGATCCCGACTGCTGAGGGTAGGAGGGACTAGTATGCCAGGTCCTTCCTTTTGACCCTTATGTCTACTGTCTTCTTCCTGACCTATTGGAGTAGCATCAACTACGGGTTGGATCTTGCCAGTGTGTCTGGCAAGAACTGGTGTCGGGATAGTTTAGCCGAGCTATACTATAGCTTGGACGTTGGCATTCGTGGTCAGTAGTTTGAGTTAAAGATCAACCATTTACTACTTCTAGTAAATCTTGAACTCCCTTTGTGTTTTCACTTTGATCTTAACTGCTTGGGCCACTAACTTTGGTTTCTTTTGTAGATGTGGGCATTCGAGCATTACTTCATTCCCATGCCCCGCTTACCTAGACAACCCGAGACACCTCATATAGTCTCGACGTGGATGGGTCCCTTGTAGCCAAAGGCTGGGACCATAGCTGAGTATCGGGAGTATATTTTCTAGTTGCGCTCCGATTGGGTAAACTTTTAAACCTAAACATGTATTTTCCATCCAACAAACTATTAGTAGTAAACTTTATTTACAAAGTATGAGATTCTTATAGTGTGTTTGGCTATGTGCAGGCCATCTGCGACCCATGGACCCACTTGGTCATCTATGAGGAGATTGAGGAGATGTGGCAGAGTGTGGATGATCGTCGGTTTATGCTAGAGTCGCCACTCTCACTCAAGTGGTACTTAAGTGAGGGAGTTCGTGACTAGAAGACTAGCTCGATAGTGAAGAGAACCATCCCTCCACCCGTCCCTGTGGGAGTCTACTGGCTGCATCTTATGCTAGGGACATATCACGAGTTTTATCTTTTGGTTAAGGGGGCTTGTATACTATCAATCGAGGGCTCATATCTAGATTTCATCAAGGCCTCACTTATCCAGCCTTGCCCGAGGTTCCATCTAGATGATAGGGTTCTCGAGTTCTATTATAGAGAGGATGGTGATGATGATGATGATGAGGATAATGATGGATTTGGGGGTGATTGCAGGGGCCCTTCATTTGAAGGACCCAGGGCTTTTTCAGGCCTGCTGCTTCTTCCACTCAGGTAAACTTTTCAACTTAACCTTGTAAATTTTTATACACTTTTACACTTGCTTGTATGAACTAAGGACCTGATAATTTATGAATCGTGGCAAAGTCTTCCTCACCCAAGTGGAAGAAGACTGATGTTGTCACTACTCCCACTAGGCCCATTGATCTTGAGCCACCAGTGAAGCGAGCCAGAGTTACTAGTGCTTTCAGGGAGGGATACCTTTAGACTAATTTGGATTCCTCCTTCCGGCTCCTCGATCACCCGAGGAAGTGCATCATATGTGGGCTCGAGGAGTTAGTCCATACCATTTAATTCAAACCTCCTAGCGCGACCCATGTAAGGCTTCTTACCTTTCACCTTCAATTCCTATCCTTGGATTATCTTTCAGATTGATTTGGTTGATCTTTATAGGTATTTGTGGCTAAGGCAGAGAAGATTGCTCGAGGATTCTTCTTGACCCAAGGCCTGATGTTGGCACATGATGCTCTTGTCGCGGTAAACTTTATTTTCCTGTAAAATTTAATAAACTATGCATGAGACATGTTATGATATTTATATATGTATACTAATCTTTAGCTTTTGCTGTAGGCTCTGCTAGCCATGGAGCATGATAAGGCAGCCCGATACTTGGAGACTACTAAGGATCAGGCCAATTTCATGGAGGAGCAGCTGTGAGTAGCTACTGCGGAGCTGGATAGGATCCCTATGCTGAAGGCAAATTTGGAGAGGGCTAGGAGAGAGACGGCTCAGGCTAGGGCTGAGATAGAGGTGTTGCAGGCACAGTTGGCCCATATGAGTGAGAGCATGTGAACACTAGAGCCATCCAATTATTCTTATAAGGATGATCGATCAGCATATTAGGTGGCACCGATGGTGACCAAGGCGACTGGAGCTGAGTAGGAGGTAAAGCAGCGGGTTGAGGTGACTGGTGTCTTAGTTGAGGGTGCTGCAGGAGGTTTAGGGGTGGGGGTACCTAATTTTCTTTCTACGGATGCTGACAGGGCAGAGGATCACTTGAAGATAGACATGGCAGATTTGTTGGCAAACACTCAGGAGCAAACTCAGGATTTTCCCCAAGGTCAGGACCCCCCTGAGACTTAGACTAGGATTGTTCTTTCTTTTTTGGACATTTGCTTTTTTAGCCCTGCGTGGCTTATTTTTATGTAAATCTGGATATTACTTACACTGATACTTTTATTGCTTTACTTTGATACTTGCTGAACTTTCCCTTTCAAGACTAAAACCTCTAAACACTATTGCTTGTAGACCTACACTGCCCCTTGGCATAAACAACAACAAAGATTGTTTAGAGTACCCCATAAGTAAGTGAGCTGACTATTGAACACTCAAAGATCCTGATCACAACGAACTAACCCAATTTAGACTGACAAATACCACCAAGGTTGGTTCATTTGAGATTAGTAGTTAGGATAGCGTATGCTATTGTGCGACTATACAGAGGAGGAACTAAGCTCGAGAGATCCCAGCTGTGAAGTGCATTATGCAAATAATGTCTGAAAATAACAAGAACAAGTGCAAAAAAATGGCGTTTTTGAAATTGAGTTCTAATTTTTGTATGGGCCATTCAGTGTGAGATGACCTATCGAACATTTACTTTTATTTCTCTTTTTGTTTTAATTTTTGCCTGAACTATCCTTGGTAGTTCTGTTCAATAGACTTTCTTTCTTTTCTTTTGTATTAATATTTGCATGGACTGCCCTTTCGGGTTTTCAATCCAATAGACATTTCCGACTTTTGCATAAACCT
The DNA here is from genome assembly GCA_947683365.1 of Euphorbia pulcherrima. Classification (NCBI taxonomy): domain Eukaryota; kingdom Viridiplantae; phylum Streptophyta; class Magnoliopsida; order Malpighiales; family Euphorbiaceae; genus Euphorbia; species Euphorbia pulcherrima. The sequence goes on from CANTUS010000015.1 coordinate 44,307,381, forward strand.
TATTTTTTATGGCTTATTGGTTTCTTTTGTATTTTATTGAATGATATATGTGTAGTAAAGATAACAAAAAAGGACACAAAAATGCATAAAAAACTGATGTTCACATACCTGCAATTATTTCACCTAAAGACATGCATATATTCATAAGACCAAGATTCTCAGAAAATCATAACATTGTGAGCACTGGATTTTAATGGTCCTTCTCACGAAATGATGATGAGAGCTAGATTATGTCATCTTTCATAGGTGTTATCCATTAGAGGTGTTCCTACTACAACAGAGATGAGTTCAGCCGAAGATGGAGACCAAGTCTGCCCTTAGGGACCCGTATGGGTCACACCTGGCGGTACAGGTCCATTGGTTGACCTGTATGGGTCAAAACCCCCCACCAGCTTAAAAGGGACCCGTATGGGTCACACTCCACCTGTTTGAGTCCCGTGCGCGCCCAAATAGTCAGAATGGTAGGTAGATCATGCCTTTTTAGGAGAAAATCAGTCATGAATGCAATTTATTGCATTAAGACCCGATTTTCTCCTATAAATAGAGGCCTTTTGCCTCATTTCAAAGAGGGAGCCAATTAGAAAAGAAAATAGACAATATAGTTTATGATTTTCAGCCATTTCACAAGTATTAGCAAGGGGTATAGTTGAGGTATAAGAGGTATAAAATAGGGAGAAAACCCATTCCTTGAGATTTTGTCCACATTTTATTCATTCCTAGCTTCCTTTATTAGGATTTGGGGGAGGTTCTGTCCACAAAAACACTCACCTAAATAGTCCTAAAATCATCATTTCATCATCTACTTTGGCTAGACTCTCCCTCTCAGTATAGGGATCACTTCAAAGTGGATTCATAGCATAAAGGTACGCTCCTGAGATTCAAAGAGACTCACACCTCATTTATTTTATTCTTTTTTCCATTTATTTATTTTAATTTATCATTTATCTTGTTTTGGGTCTGGTCCTGACCCATGTGGGCCTTATTTGTACCTTTAAGTCCTTAGTGATATTAAACTTGTGCGCCATACCTATGTGGAAGGAAATCCCATTTTATTTTGTTCCTTCTCTATAGATCTACTCTTTTACAAAAATGAAATTCTGTTTGGGTACCAACAGGACCCGTATGGGTCTCACCAGTAGCCGTACTGGTCCAACCCCACCCGTACGGGTACTGGCCCCTAGGCAGAAACCTGGTTTCTCTATTCATCCTATAAAATGAATCCAACATCACCATTTACCATGCAAATAGTTTCACCAATAATCGGATAAATTAACCCACGAAAAATAAAATGTGTTTTCATAACAAAATGTATTGAAGACCTATTATTTCTCTCTGATCCTAGAAGTCGCCCAGGCACTATCGATCGTAAAATCGCCAAGCTAATCACATTTTCACTAAAGAAGTGCTGACTTACGATGTCCCATAAAATATTCTAATATTTGTGGATGCAGGCACATTTATTTATTTTGTTTTATAACTTAGAGCAAATGTATAGGTTCCCTTGGGATTCCCCCATTTTCCTCCCGTTGTAATTTTTATTCCCCCTTTATTATTTGTGCTTTATTGTAAATTATTGAATGCATGTTTCGAGTGTGAAAGAGTGTAGAAAAATAGGATTTTCGTAATAATTCCCCAAATGATGAAAAGAAAATTGTTTTACGCGTCGAATGTAATTTTCAATGAACTATATGAGAAATAAGTGACTCATTCGATACCCGAATCTATAATCCAAAAGGTATAAGTCTCCCTCCCAATGGGAACCGTACCAAAACTCTTTCCTAAGTAGACATCTTAGGTGGAGATTCTATTATTTGTTTCGATATTTAGGTCTTGATTCTTTTATTCATTCAAATTGATTAAATGTGCAAACTTGAACTAAATGATTTCATCACGCCTAAATTAACCAACCCCCAGTGGACCCTGCCGCAAGGTGCCAAGGGAGATCCATATAACTTCGACCACCGAGAGTTCACAGTGATGACTCTGCTGGGGAATAATCTTTTAACTTGTAAAACTTTATTTTTTGTTTTAAAAGCTTAAAAGATTAAGATGAGCACCGAAAATCATTTACTTAATTCAACCCATTTTCTTTTTCATCATTTGGGAAAATTATTACACTCTATCTTTTCACCTCCTTCTCTCTAGAATTAAATGTGCTCTTCTTCTAGTGCTAGGTTAGGGTGCCCTATTTTTACACGAAACTCACAAAAGTGTCACTCATACCCATCAGGAATTGGGGTTACTCTAATGGGTGGAGCACTCATTGTCATCTCCCTCCATAAGAGGCTTGAAGCAATGGGAAACTACTACATCAACTTCTGTTACATCCCTACACCATTCTTATCAAAAGCCTTATAATTTTATCCTTTAGGTACCCTTTTTCCAGTGAGAGTAGACTAGGTCACCCTTTGTTATCCTCGTGGTAATCAAAGGAAAATACCTTCAAAATCGGCAGGAGGAATAAGGTTAGAGGACACATTTCGCATGTGTTGTATTGTACTCCCTTGTAATTAACCTCACCATACATTGTTATAAATTGCGCATGCATACCTACCCTATGCATGTAGTGATCTTTTGGTTGCTACCTTAGCGAGAGTCAAAGCTTTGCAACGATCTCAAGTCCGTTTGGTTTGTATTCTAGTTCTACCTTCACCTCCTCCAGTTCAGTTATGCCTTCATCCTTGATTAGTTCATCTAATAGTTAGTTTAGCCCATTTGATTTTGATACTACCCATCAGCTTTAGGAGATGTCTTGCATTCTTACTCATGATGGTCTAGTACATTTTGAGGTTGAGGATGCCAATCTTAATGAGGAGGCAAATGTGTCAACAGTCGATATCAGGCCAGAGATTGCAAATGCCGTCTTACAGTATTTATGGAGTGATCAATTCCTCGACTGTGTGAATGATAGGATGAAACCTTCCATTAAGGAAATCTTGCAAAGGAGAGGATGGCCAATGCCTCTCAAGGTATACCTATAATAGCTCTAGCAGTCCACAATGGTTAGTGAGCAGCCTCCCCTTTCAAGGGTTACTCACAATCCATTCACTCAGTCGCACTTACCATCTCTTCAAGTTCGTGAAGGATCTTCTAGTCAGTTTAGTCAAAAGGGTTCAGTTGGTCCATTTGGTTCAGTTAGTCATCCATTTCATTTAGTAGGTATAATAGTTCCACCAGCCATCAGTCAGTTTGCTCAGCCTAGCCAAGGGTTCGTGCCATTGACATTTTAGTTTGGAGCTTCTACTCTAGTCCCTAATTTTGTAGTCACACACCTAAGGGGACAATCTTTCCTCAATCAGCAGGTTTATCCTTAGGTAGGATTACTCAGTCAGATGGATCATCCCTATCCAAGGAGTTACCTGATTTATTACAAAAGTTACTTGTTACTAATTCGAGTTGTGTGTCGATGACGTATAGGTCTCCCTAGGCACCTGTGTGAGAGGTGGGGCACACTGGGGGTTGGTTGGATTTAGGGGTGATAAAACATTTTTAGTTCAAGTTTGCACAATAAGCCAATTTTAATGAGTAAAAGAATTGAGACCAATAACTCGATACAAATGATAGAGTTGCCACCCAAGTTGTCTACTTGGGAAAGAGTTTTGGTACGGTTCCCTCTAGGTGGGAGACTCATATCTATTGGATCAGAGATTAGGTTATCGGATGAGTCACTTATTTCTCATTTAGTTAATTCAAATTACATTCACTATGAAAAACCCTTTTTGTTTTCATCATTTGGGGAATTATTATAGAATTCATGTTTCTACACACTTTCACACTCGATATATGCATTTATATATTACAATAAAGCACAAGCAATAAATGGTGGAATAAAAATTACGACTGGGGGAAAATGGGGGAATTGCAAGAGAACCTATACATTTGTTCTAACTTGTAAAACAAAATAAAGATAAATTCTCATGCATCCACAAAGATTAGCACAGTTTATAGCACATTATAAGTCAGTATTTTATTAGGAAAAATGTGATTATGTTAGCATGGTATTTTTTACGATCGATAGTGCCCGGGCGGCTTCTAGGATTGGAAAGAAATAATGGATCTTTAACATATTTTGTTTAAAAATACATTTTAGCTTTTGTGGGTTCATTTACCATTTTATTAGTGAAAGTGATCCCATGGCGTATGGTAAGTTGGATTGATTTTTAACCGAATTAAAATGAGTTCTGGACTTTGCCAAAGGCTGCAACCCATACGAGTAGGTGGGACCTGTACGGCTATAAGGGAAGACCGGTATAGGTATAGTGTTCCCGTACGGGTCATGTCTGGTCTAGGAAAAAGCTTTGTTCAATTTAACTTGCAGATTAACAGATTAATGGCAGAAAAATAAAATAAAAAGGGATTTCCCTCCGTATGAGTATGGCACACCGATTTAATACCCTTGGGTATATGCATTGCCAACAAGGCTCATATGGATTAGGACCATACCCAAAACAAGAAATAGAAAGAGCAGATATAATTGAGGAGGCTGAGAATAACAATAATAAAATAACTGAAATGTGAGTCTCTTTGAAACTTAGGAGCGTTACCTTTGCGGCGTGAATCCACTTTGAGGTAATCCCTTTACTGTTGAGAGAGTCTAGCTAAAGTAGATGGTGAAATAGGACTATTTAGGTGAGTATTTGTGTGGACAGATGCTCCCATAAATCCTTATAAATGAAGTTAGGAATAAATAAAATATGGACAAAATCTCAAAGGATGGGTTTCGTCCCTATTTTATACCTCCTATACCTCTAATATACCTTTCCTATACCCATAGAAATTGCTAGAACCTTACTATAATTTCTCTATAGTATATTTTTCATATGAGTTGTGTTTGTTGAAATGAGAGGAAAAGGCCCTATTTATAGGGTGAGAGTCAGGTCTAAATGCAATAAACTGCATTTAAGACCTACCTTTTTCCGGAAAAAGATAAGAGATTACTTCTGAAAGAGCCTGATCAGGCAACCAGGGGACCTGTATGAGTGGGGCCCCACCCGTATAGGGTTTAAGGGGACCCGTATGTGTCCCCTCCAAGCATACGGAAGTTAATCACCCATACGTGTCTGACAGTGGATCCGCACCACTAGACAGAACCCGTACAGGATATGTAAGGGCTGACTAAGTCTCCGTACTTTAGCCAAATTCAACTCTGTAGCAACAAGAACACCTCTAATGGACAACACCTACAACATATTGCATCATATAGCTCTTATCAAAATTTCGTGAGAAGGATTGTTAAAATCCAGTGCTCACAAATTGCCCTTCGTGGGATCATTGTAGATACGGATCTGTATGATCTCACGTTGTGAGCGTGGGTTTAGAAATCATACCTGAGGTGATAATATGGGTGAGTTCCTTTCTTGAAGCTAACGCCTTTCCTGAGGGTCCCTTTCTTGGGGCGAACGATTTTCCTTTGCTAATATGTATCCCTTTCCTGAGGCGGATGACTTTCCTTTGCTGATGCGTATCCCTTTCCTGAGGTGAATAACTTTCCTTTGCTACTGCATATCCCTTTTACGAGGTGGATGACTTTCTTTGCTACTATATATCCTTAGTGACTCTATTAGGGAAGGTGGCCTATCCCTTTCTTAAGGTGGATCAACTTTCCTGACTAATGGTGTATCCCTTTCTTAAGGTGGATCGAATTTATTGACTGATGATGTATCCCTTTCCTAAGGCGAATCAACTCTCCTAACTGATTATGTATCCCTTTCTTAAGGCGATCGACTCTCCTGGCTACTGATGATGTACCCCTTTCTTAAGACAGATGACTCTCCTAGCTGCTGATAATGTATCCCTTTTTTTAAGACGGATGACTCTCTTGTTGGGGAATTTGAATAACTTGAAAGGAGACAACAATTGAACACCGAGTTAGTCATTATCCAAACAGACACATCTTTATTCTTAATTGACTTTTGTGAGAACAAAAATATTTTTGGCCCTTCAATTAAGAATAAAGATGTGTGGGTGAGATAAACTATAAACTATGTGCGGGATCAGGTTTGGCCCGATCACTTCTTGTTTTACTGCTAGGGAATGCCCCTAGGGTGGGTGCCCCTTGGGTCTTTGATGATGGGGGTATGCCCCTAGGATCTGACAATTCTGCTACAAGCAAATGGGGGGGATACCCCTGGGATCTGATTCCTCTGTTGGGAACAAAGGGATGCCCCTGGGTTGGTAGGGAGATGCCCCTGAGATCTAATGCTTCCACTACTGGGAAAATGGAGGGATGCCCCTGAGACTTGATTCCTCTGCTGGGGAATGACCCTAGGGTGGATTCCCTTAGGGTTCTCGATGATGGGGGTATGCCCCTTGACTGATTCCTTGGCTGGGGAGTAAAGTAATATCTTTAAGTAGAGCTTCTTCTGCTGGGGAAGTCCTTCCTAATAAGATTTGGCGAGGAATTCCCGTGTTAGGATGGTCCTGTAAACAAAACTTGTCTTAATTAGTGACCAATTCAAAAATGGCTTACCTTGATTCTTGATTGACTTTTGTGAAAACAAAAATATTTTTGCCCCTTCAATCAAGGATCAAGGTGAGCATGGGGCTTTCCGTATATATCTGAAATAGAGGGTTGAGGAGGAGTTGGGTTGGCCCCAAACTCGGACTGGATGAATTTTTGGTGCTTTTTAAAACACTGGTTCAAAAAATCTGCCCTTTGATGGTAAGAGTGGGCCGGTACGGGTGGGGTCTTAGAGAAGTGGCACCCATACAAGTCCTCAACGAGGGTTTCAAATGCTGATCATACCCCTCACATCCTGCCTCATACAAAACCTTTGCCCTTTTTCATTTTCTGGTGATTTCCCCTTTTCAATTGATCCAGATGTATAAAAAGATCCCAAAGATCGATCGCTTCTCCCTTAGACTCAAGGATTTACCCTCGATGGGTGATTTGAGGCTCCAAGAATTCCCAGTTTTTGTCGGGTGTGCCTTTCATGAAGGAGACTCGTTTTCGGGGCTCACTCTTGTCTCTAAAGTGCCTCTAATCCCTTCCTCTGACACTCATACCTCTAAACTCCAGGTACTTCCCATAATTCCCTATTTTCCATATTTTCCTTCTTTGAGAATTTCTCAGTTTTTAGCATGATTTAGGGTGTTCTAGACCTTGGAATAGAGCCTAATGTATGTAACTTTAGCCAAGGATGCTTTTAGGATAGTATTAGATGAGCTTTGGTTGAAATTGGCTGAATTTGCCAACCAAGTATTTAACTCCATCACACAAGCTAACCTGGTGGTCTATGTAGTCGTAACTTGGCCAGATGATGATGACTCTTCCGAACTGAAAATTGAAAAATTCTTTAACCATGACACCCGAGACCCAGAATATTCCTTCATAGATGGCTCCTTAGGTTGCAATCAACTTTGGGACAAGATACTTGACGCATTTGGACTAGCATGGAGGGTTATACTTCCTTGAGATCGATTTACTAGCATGGAAGAAAGAAAAGGGAGATTGCCAGTCGAGCTCGTAAGAACCAGCAAGTTGAGACTACCAATTCAGCTACCAATGTTGTCAAGGTTGACCAAGAAGACCCTCCACCTATGGAGAATAATCCAAATGATGTAATTTTTAATGTTACAACCATTTTTTATGCTAACAATGCCCCTTATAAGGCATATCATGGATGAAATTGATGCATTTTCCATTCACATTTTCGTTTGAGTATTTCATTTCGAAAAAAACATCGTGCAATCATAACAACAACATTCTTAAAAATATCACCATATTTATTAATGAATTTAACTTTGAGTATGTTGCTATAGTGTAAAAAATCCATTGGTTAGAACTCACCACCCTAGAAAGAGAGATAAAAGTGCTTAGCAAACATGATAACCTTAGGTCTTTCCTCGTCTTTCTTCATAAGGGGGGAAAGGAGGATACACGTCATCAAGAAAAAAGACCAAGAACACTGAAAGAAGACAAGGAGAGCAAGCCCCACAAAAATTAGGGTACCATTGAAGAAGAAGATTGTGACCCACACCAATCTAAAATTAATACAAGCCGAAGAACCTAATCCAATGCTCTTCCAAAACCTTTAAAAAGGGAAAAAACCCAATGCTCTTCCAAAAACCTCCAAGAAGGAAAAAGACCCAATGCTCTTCCAAAACCTTCAGAAGGAACATTCATCTCCCAGCGAATGGACATTTCTTATCAATATAGGTTCCTCCAATCCCCCTTAGGCCTACATTTCTACTAAGATGTCTCTCCAAAAATGCTATCTCTATTTGTTAAAATGAGAAGAGACCCTTTACCTCACACAATAATCCCAAGTCTCCATAATAGCATGATTTCCTCCTTTCAACGAAAGAAAAGAATTCGTTCCTCTTACATTGCAAAGAAGTGGCTCAAAGCGCTTGACCACCTTCAGATGTACCAGCAGTGCATGGCCCAAGCTTACAATAATAGGGTTGGGTACTCGAAGCAACCTCTTAAGGTGGGTAATCTGGTTATCAAATAGCTATGCTAAGTCATCACTGATGCAAGGGCCAAGTTCAGACCTAATTGGGAAGGACCATTTATGGTTAAGAAAGTCCTTGGCAAGGGAGGAATCAACCTCATGGACATGGATGGAAATGAATTCATGAATCCAGTGAATCAAGACAGGCTTAAGCGTTATCATGTCTAAGTCAAAAGAAATAAATCACACAAAAGCAGCATAATGAATAACCGAAATAATAATAAATCACCCAATGAGTGGTCCTCTACTACTCGAGCAAAAATTAGGGTACAACCCACTGATTGGTATTCTACAAATCGATCAGGCAAAAATTAGGGTACTCCAACATAAATAAAGTTCAATAAGTTGAAAACCCGAAAAGGGCTGCTTAGGAAAAAGTTAGGGCATTGAGAGAAGAATGTCAATTGCTTTTTGGAAAATATATAAAAAGACCAGTAGGCAGTAGGGGTTAACTATAGGAAATTATTACCATTGCCTATGTACTCAAATTAATCTCATCAATGAACATGTTATAATTTGCTAAGAATCTTGGTCTTATGAATGCATGCATGTCTTTAGGTGAAATAATTGCAAGTATGTGAACATCAATTATTTCTCCACATTTTATGCTCTTTTTTGTTATTTTTACTACTTGTATATTATCCAACAAAAGAGAAAAATACCAATAAGCCACAAAAGAAATAAGGTTTATGAAAAATTTGGAATCAGTCTACTGGATTGAAAACCTGAAAGGGCGGTCCATACAAAAGTTAAGATAAAAGAAAAGAAAGAGTCCGATAGATTGAGCCGCCAAGGACAATCCAGGAAAAAAATTAGGACAAAAAGAAATGATGGAAAAGAAAATGTTTGATAGGTCATCTCGCACTAAATATGCAAAAATTAGAACTCAAATTCAAAAGCGCCAGTATTATGCCCTTGTTACTTTTAGACATCATTTGCATTATGCTCAAAGCAAGGATCCCTTGAACTTAGTTATCCTACTAGGAGGTCACATGATAGCATGAGTCCTCAGAAGTGCTGGTTCTAAATAACCAGCCTTGGTAATACTTGTCAGTATAAATTGGGTCAGTTTATCATGATTAGGAACTTTCAGTGTTCAATGTTAACACTCTAAACGGTCCTTGTTGAGTAGTCAGTCAGGTTCTATCAGCTTTTGCCATCCCTAGCCATCACTAGGGTTTCATGAAGTCAGTTTTACAATTAGTTATGCTAGGGGGTAGCATAGGTCACAAGCAGTAATATTCAATAGTTTCAGTGCAAGCACACATAAAGTAAAAGAGTTTGTAAATAGCATCCATGTTTACATCAAATAAAGCCACACAAGGCTGAAAACGTCAAATATCTAGAAAGAGAAAGAAAAAGCAATCTTGATCTAAGCTGCTGGAGGTTCCTATCCCTAGGGCACGTCTTGTATCTCATCCTGAGTGTCCGCCAATAGATCCTCTATGTCAATCATCACATGATCCCTAGCTCTATCAGTATCCGTTGCCAGAAAATCAGGAGCCCTAATCTCTAACCCCCTGTAGCACCTTAGTCACCTCATCCCGCTGCTCCATCTCCTCCTTAGCTTCACTCCCCAGCCATCACCGGTGCCACTTAATACGCAGATCTGTCATCCATAGAAGAAGCATCATATGGCTCCAGTGCCTGCCTATCCTCAATCATTCGGGCCACCTATCCTCACAATGCCTTCGCCTCAGCTCTAGCCTGTGCAGTCTCCACCCTGGCTCTCTCTAGCTCCTCCTCTAGCGCCCTAACTCGATCAGCCTCAGAAGTGGCCACCTATAGCTACTCCTCTAGGAGCCTAGTCCACTTCTTAGAAGAATCCAAATCTTGGGCACCCTTGTCGCGCTCCATAGCCAACAAAGTCTGCAAAGAAAATCATAAGATTAGTACACCTCTGTAAATGTCATGACATGCATCATGCATAGTTTGCTAAATTTTGAAAGTAAGGGAAACTCACCGAAGCTAGTGCATCCTAAGCTAGCAGCAGGTCCCGAATGGAGAAGAAGCCTCTCGTAATCCTTTTCGCCTCAGTCACAGTCACCTAAAAACAAAATCATGTTAGCGCTAAGATGTTTCAAAAAACAATCAAAAAAGCAAATCTAAAGGCTAGGAATTCCTTACATAGGTGGAGCTAGATGGAGTGAAACAGATAAGGTGGACCGACTCCTTGAGTTCCTTAACAGCTCTCTTCCCCGAATGATTGAGGAGTCAGAAGGAAGTGTCCAGATCTGCTTGGAGAGCCCCCTCTCTCATACTCCCGAAAGTGCGAGACCACTTTGTTGGTGGCTCTAGGTGAGCAGAGATAGCAGCAACATGCCTCTTCCATGAAGAGGTGGGAGGCTATAGCAACCAATAGTTACACTCAGGTTCACAGTCAATTTCAGAAAGCAATAAAGGAATTCAAAGAGACAGAGTTAAGGAAATACCTGAGAGGAAGGGGTAGTAGATCTAGCCGAGCACTCGCTACTCTACACCATGAAGGGAACCCCGCAATCACCTTTTAGTCCATCCTCGCCAACATTAAGCACAGTTGGTCCCAGGCCTGATGATGTCTAAGACCTTTTTTAGGAGATGGCAAACCGGTACTGGTAATGATCATGTCTTGCCCTAAACTACAAACCCCTCTAAGGAAATAGGATTCTGACATCCTAAGCATTAGTGCCGATTGACACTAGTCATACCCCATATTGCGTCGATTGAGGCTATCCTATTATGTTGATAAACGGTGCCATGTATCAGTTTCTCTGCTACCTCATCAAGCCTACAACCATGACTCAGCAAAGCTATCACCGCCTGAAATGCGTTGATCGATGCTACCTTATTGTGTCGATCGATGCTCACAAGGAATCTAGACCTATGACATAACAAAGCTACTCTGAAACCAATTGCATCGATCGACACTCCCATATGTTTAGATCAATGCTCCTAAAATTCCTATAAAAGGAAATCGTTCCCCAGCCGTTCAACAACATTCAATCATCTAAAAAAAAAGCATAAGCGAATTCAAGCCATTACGCCCTTGAAAGTCCCTCGTAGTATCGAGCCTATACCAAAAATATCCCAAAACTATACTAAGGTATAGACACCCCTTCTTAAAGTAGCTTTTAGCTAAAAAGCTACCCACACATCCCCAAACACTCAAGTAAGCCCACTACAAAAATTCCTCGAGGTTATCTCCACAGAAATCTTGAAGAAATCCAAAAGCAAACAGGGTTCTAGTTAGTAATGGTGTGAGTGAGGGGATGTTATTTGTGAGGGATGCATGCGGGGTGCGGTGCGCAGGGCGCGATTTCGGATTGGTGCGGTTTGACGAAACCGCTGCATTTGATTTAGTTTGAGAAAATCCGGTTCGCTTAAATGCGGTGGCTTTATAAGCAAAAAAAGTGATTATATTGAGAAATATATTTACACATTTTATTAGGAAAAAATATTTTTAAAATAAAGCATTTTTACTTTATTTAAAAATAAAATAAAGTCGCCACCCGGTTCAGCTCCATTAGGAATTGTGGTATATTGCTCCAAAATGGGATTTTTATACCGAAAAGAGAATGATATTCTGAGTTCGGACATAATAGTTACTCATGTTGTTCAAATTGTTTGTATTAATTTTGGAACTTTGGAATTTGAGGTAATTTCTGCATTACAATGGCTTTATTTAAGAAATAAATTCATGAAATAAAATGGGCATTATAACGGCATAATAAATTGATATTTTCTACCAAAATTTTGGCAGAGTAACGGCAGTGCTTGAGCCTTGGCCCGAAAACTCGAATATAAAGTTTCCTCTAATTCTGGATGTTTCATCCATACCTGCGAGCTTATTTACACATATTATAGTTTAAGTGGCTCCAGTGGCTCATTTGATCAGAGAAATGAAAATGCAATGTGCAATAATAGAATAATGAAAATGAATTTTAATGGATTTGAAAGTTGGGCTTAGAGCCAATTGCCCTTAGTTTACCTTTTCGTCTGTCCAAGATGACTTGAGAGCCGGTGCGGGGCTAGAGTTGTCAAGGATTGTGCTTTTAGTGGAAAATAGGTTTAGCCCAAGTTATGGCTATAATCTTAGATTATTCCTAAGAGAAATGCGGAATTTTGAGAGAAATTGAGTCGTTCCTCGACTGAAGATCACTGTGGGATCTTGATCTAAAAAGACAGTAAATTGAGTTTATACCTAGTGTAGGTGATAAAGCTCGGATTTGGAAGTGTTTTGGCAGAGTTTCGGGGCTTTTAGGATTCCCGGAAATGAAAAAGGACACAAAGGTGATTTTGGGAATTCTGAAAATTTTTGTTCTTTTTTAAATGGGGGGCGACCCCGTATTTATAATAGGGAGGTAATTAGCCCGCGAGATAATTACCTATCTGATAAGATTTTACATCAGATCCCATAAAATCTTACCAGATCTCGGTAAGATTTAATTCTGCTACTGTAGATAGGTAATTACTCGGCAGGAGATTACCTATGTTTGACCAAATTTTTGACTTTTAAATTAGTCGGTAGAAAATGCTAAATCGAAGCTTCCCTGGAATGTGGATTTTTGAATTTCGGATTTTGGTTGGCAATTCGGTCCTTTTTGGCTCTTTTTGTCGGATCATTGAATGAAATAGGCATTATTCCTCATCAGCCAAAACGGACCTGTGCTAACAGTTTGCCCCTCGCATACATAAATTTTATGCTAGAAATTTTGTCGTATGCAAAACAAACAAAATAGTGTGTGTGGAATGCAACGAGTTAAAATATTTTTAATCGACAAATTTTGAAACAAAATATATTTTGCCCCTTTGATTAAAAATTTATTAATGAGTTGCATGAGGTTAAAATTGACCAGGAGTCCCAATTAATATTTTGGAGTGCTTAATGCATGAGTAACTGTGTAAAAATAGCTTTTAGGTCCACTCATTTTATAAACAATGTAGAAAATGGATGAAAAATGCAAAATTGTAAAAATTTTCAAAATATACGTAATTAGCCGGCGGGGTAATTACCTATGTAACGATGACTTTATAGCCATTACGCATAAACGTGTGTGATGCGTAAATAAGTGATAGTTGGATTGGTAATTAGCCGGCGGGCTAATTACCTGTGGTCTATAAAAGCAGTAGCTTGGCTCCCATTTTCACCACATCAAAAATCCCTTGCTTCTCTCTTTGCATTTTCTACTCTTCTTCTTTAAAAATTCCTACTTTCAAGCTATTTTTGATAATGATTTCTTTCATCTTTTTCCTTTTTTGCCCCTTCTTTTCAGATTTTGCGGGGTTTCCATGTGGTTCAAGATTTATAATATCCACTTGGATCTGTCGGCCGTTCAGGTGACTACTCGAAAAATGCTCACGGATGGTCAACAAGTGGATGTCTGAGGTTCTCGCTGATGCTTTATAGGGCTCCCACCAACTTGGATGTACCACGGGATTTTTCTGGGTAATTTTATTCCGCCTGCCTTAAAGCCTTTTAATCATCTTTCTCGAATTCTGGTAAGCCATACTGTTGCTTTCATTTTACGCAATGACTTATACATTTTATTGCTTGTTTATTATATGCAGTGACTTATTTAATGCAATAATTTTCGATAATTGTGTGATTTATCAAGTGCTGGTATGCATGCATGCATTGAATCAAGTAACCAAGCATGAGGCCCCTAGCATTACCCACTTTTATAAGTGGTATAAGGTGCTATCTCCCTGCGCTAAGGCCATTGTCGATAAGACAACCCTGGGGAGGATGGTGAGGAATTGGAGGTACTTGAGATCTCACAAGTATCCGTACATCCCCGCTAGTACTACTACCCACATCCTAAGCAGGTGGTCTAACACTACCCATACTTTTCACTTCCATTGTAGGGAATATACCATCACCCCATTAGATTCTTGCACCATCACAAGTCTTCCTTTTCACGGTAATGTGATCCACTTCAACGCTTGCTTTACTTACCTCAACTTCAATATGGAGACCAACGAGGTATTGATTGGCTATTCTGGGCACAAGCCCAGGAAAATTTCCTACTAGAAACTCATAACCTTCTGGATTACTGGGGATAGAAGGCATTTAACTTCCGCCTGTGAGGCTAGAGTTTTTATGGCTGCCACTCAATCATGGCTGTGTTTTCCCACTAGGGGTTCTATCCTGTACCTCCATATCCTCCTGACTTTTATTGACCCCTCTTTTTTTGATGAGTACATATAGGGCCGATCTACATTAGGTCATCTGTATTGGGCCCTCGATCAGTGTATGAGGAATAGGATTGGCAAGTTCAAATCTGTCCTCTAGATTGTCTATGTAAGGACTTAGGTCTTTTTCTTTTTCATAAGCATTTGTGGTTTGTCTTTTGGCACTCTGATTTCTTTTGTCTTCTCGTAGATCTTGTATTTGAGATGGGGATCCTCCTAGGGACCAAGCTTTTATGAGATGATAGCTACCCATTTTTTCCTTGGCTGCCGCATTACTAGCGTGGTTGGGAGATGGAGTCTCGATCTGTGCTTTCCGCTCACCTCCGCAATTTATCTTCGGAGAGGGTATATTTTATGACTCCTTGATTTGCTTTAATTGCTATAACTGCTATAATCGTTGTATCATTGTTTGGTCTTTTCTTTCTTGTAGATCAAGATGCAGCCCTGCTCTTCACTGGCCAGAGGTCATGAGGCAAGCTGGGGATTTTGTGAACACCTGACTGATTATAGAGACTCAATTCTCTTTGGAGTGGTATTTCGGAGAGCGCATCCAGGGTTGGCATCTTCCTCCTAGGTTGTATTCCATCCCTCCTGAGGTACCTCGGTGGATTTTTTGGCCTCATAGCTTGCCAGACTTTGCACGATTGGTATCCCACGGTTTACCCACTGCCTTCGAGGAGCAGGTTAGGGGGTATGAGGAGTTTTTCCTTTCACATCTGATTGGATGGTCAGAGACAGATCCTATTCCTATCGAGCCTGAGCCAGACATTCATAACCCTTTTAAGGGTGATGGCCCTTAGACTTCTGCCCTTAGTGGCCAGGTGGGATCACCTGGGACTATTTGGATGTTGGTACTTTTTCTTTCATTGGCTCAAATTTCTTCCTCTTTTTTTTATTATTGCGCTGATTTTGCTTTGTTATCTTTATAGGATCACCAAGGTAGGAAGAGACGTGTGACTACCTCTGCTCATGTGGGCAACTCTTTGGCATCATCTGTCCCATGTCAAGGCTCGATGATGGTAGAGGGACATTAAGGATTTCAGTATCAACTACCCATGTCTCCGATGTACTGTCCTAAATTGAGTACCTATATGTTGGTGATTCTGCCTTATTCGGATCCTGAGCATCCAGTGGCCTTCCATCCGGCCGATACCACTCATGTGAGCTTCCTCTTCCTTTTCTTCTATTTTTACTTAGATTGTGATGACTATAGTTGGTTCCTAATATTCCATTCTTGTCGGAGCCCATTGCTGATAGCATCCCTGATTAGGGATATATTCAAGGGCAGCAAGAGTTCATGATGAACTAAAACTTTGATATGGCGGTATGTTCATTTTATTACTTTGGTGATGATGATGCATGACATGTTATGAAATGCATATGAATGATCTATGTTAAAATGTTGCAGCTGGAGATCCGATGTCTCCAAGGTCTATCGAGGATGCTCCAGGTGGACGACCCGCAGCAGAATCCGCAGCAGGGATAAGGCGATCCTTCCGGATTCTTTCCTCAGGGCGGTTATCTTCCTACTCCATCGTCCTTTGATCCTAGCCATCTGAGTTCTAGCAGGCAGAAGATAGGCTTTTCTTCTTTTGTTTTTTTCTTTTCTTTGGGCCATTTGCAGTGCCCCTTTTTTGTATGAACACATTTTTTATTTATTAAAGATTTTTGCATCATTTCTTCACTTTGTACTTTCTTTTGTCGATGGTCGAGTTTATTGTTGGGAACTAACAGTCAGATTGAACATGTATAACAGGCATGGTGGAAATTCAAAACTTTGTCCCTGTCCCCAGGAACTCCTAATAGATTCATATAAATTAAATAAAGCCTTAACTAAATTATTCTCTACCTAGGTCAACATGCAAAGGGCTAGGCATATCATAATTGTAAATTATATCCTAGCATAAATATTTTATATTTAACATATTATAGCTCTAAGTTATAATTTAAATATAAAATAAACTAAGATTTCATTCTAACCTAAGCATAATTATTAAGTCTAAAAGACCTGATAATTAAAAGAGAAAAATAAAGACATACCAGTTTAAGCGTGCTTTTAGCAGACCCTCCTTGCATAAGCCTCCAAGTATAGGATAGCCTCTGTGAGTATCCACTTGAACCCCACCAATTGAAACCTCCCAAGAGGAAGAACAAAAGAACCTGGAGTAGCTGCTAGGCCACTCCAAAATCTCACCCCAAAATATAATCTAAGATATTCAAGTTCCACTTAAATTGGTACACTAAACAATAGAGAATGGAGCCCCTAGTTATAGGTGGAGCAAAGGCTTCACCTAATTAATGCGAGATTGGTAAATACCCATTCTGCCCTTGAGAAACATGAGGATCCTAGTGGATCCGCGTGCTCTCCATGCTGACCCGGCTAGCACAACAACCCGAGTCTAATTGCCACATAAGGCAGGCTCTTGCGAGCCTGCCTTGTCCCAAGGGCTGGGCCTTGTAGGCTTTCCCGGAGGGCCTCTTTGGGCTGTGCAAGCGCTACTTGTGCAATGCTTGCTTAGCCTAGCCCGCATGGCCATGCAATCTGGCTTGTGTGGCATGCAGCCCATGAGTGTACCATGCACTCATGTGGCCCATTTTATCATAGACCCAACAAGTCCTTTTGGGCTTGCGGGGCCCATGTGCGCAGTGTCCAACCCTCGCTTTTGCAATCCGATTTTTTTTGGCTCTCCTTATAATTAATATTTTATTTAATGACCCTAATAAATTAGTTATCAGTCAATAAATAAAAACTCTTGCTCCAATCAAATAATTATCTAATTATTAGTATGTTATATATTTGTAATAGATTGAATCTATTAATTCTTTACTCAGTCCGATGAAGTCCAATGTGTGTGACCTTATAAGATCCTAAAGTATTAAGCTGTTAAGGTTTAACCGACCCTTGTTCTAATAGAACCATTGACTTGATGTTCTAGACCGTTAATAGAACTCGATTACCTTAAATGACTATAGTACTTCTCTAGCAAGGGTCTACCATCCCCCATTACTCGGAACATCTTTGGTGCTTATGATTTAATCTCGGTTTATGTAATAGTTATCCAATGTGATAAATTCCTTCCATTCTTTAATATTAGTACCATCTGGTTTATAGGGTTCGGTTAAAGTGTTAACCCACTAACAGCAAGGCTGCTCCAAGCTATCGTAGCCATTAACTTGTTACCGAAGTATATTGCCATTTACTATAGTGCGTTTGACTAGAAACTATTTCTATCAAACACATACTTTGATCAGAGGTTTATATCAGTCATCACTTCAACAAGCAGCTAGGTACAACTCCTTAATATATCCAGAGCGATGGATTATTTCCAACTACTTAGGTTACCAACGTGCTATCATCACTATACCCATAATCACCCGTAACACCCTAAATTAATGAGTGCATAGTAATGTCCCAAAGTATAGCAATAGTACCACACAAGGTAACTAGTATCTCAAGTATGAGGATATTCGCAAAGCTTATTGCATAAAGATAAACTCTAACACATTGATATGTATGCTAAGTGTTTATCTTACTATGGTCTCCAATATATCTCCCAGATATATCCATGTATCAAACTCAAGGTAGCACCTTCAGTCTTAACGAGATTTACTACTTGGACCCTTTCTAAGAAAGTTGACCATATGCTAGTCTTTCTGCTTCATCAATATCCTTTCTTGATAAAACTATGACTAGGGATAGTTTAGATATAATCACAATTGCACATGAAGTAGGTTCCACCAAATATAGTCCAACTATAGTTTCTCTAACTTCATGCTATGATATGTCAAGGACTTTTGTAAACAGACATCAATGAATATATTTAACCAGTCATAATATATTTATAAACACATCGACATAAACAAAAGATTAAATGCCTTTATGAATTAAACAAAATATTCATACTATTACATAATTAAGGTATATCGCCCTAATTGCCTTAAGGGCATATATCCAACATTTATCAGGGTAATCGGCCAGATATTAGCAGATTGCCCCATAAGCTACGTATAGCGAACTGCTACTCTTGTGAAATTTCACCCTGGAGGGCTATATTCGTTTCTGTGTAGATTTGAATGCTTATCTAAAGAATTCTGACTGTTGGGACTACCTTGGGGTTTATAATCTGGCACATATGAAGGAATACAGTCTCATTTTTATCAAGGATAATGTGATTCAAGCCACTATCAGGTTTTGGGACCTGTTGATAATGTGTTTCATTTGGAGATCATGAGTTGTGCCCCTTGTATGGGGAATTCTGCGGGCTCCTGAGATCTTTAGTTGACATACCCCCGGCCATTCCAACGCATCATCCTGAATTCTTCGATCCGCCCATGAACCATTTTGAGTTGCAATGATTTAACATGCATCGACTGATTTGTGTTAAGGGTTTGAGGTTGGATGTTGCTTTTGACATAGTCAGGGGCCTTCCTTTTAATGACTTGAGTTGGCTTCCGCTCATTTGGTTACTTCTATTAGGGGTCTTCCTTTGCAAGGTTCCCACTATGATTTGCAGGTTTGCCTTCCTGACTATCATTGATCATATGCTAGAGGGGAAATCTCCTACTGCAGTAAGTTTGCCTGAGACACTGACCTTTACGCGCACTTCCTGGAATGGAACTGAAGCTACTACTAGGGGCAGCATGCTTCTTCTTCAGGTAAATTTTATTTGAGCCTTCCTTTTTGCATGAACCACCCTCTTAAGTTTTCAATTCATCAAGCTTGCCTTAATTTTTGCCTGGACTGCCTTTTCAGGTTTTCAATCTAGCAGGCTTTTTTTCTTCTTTTTTTCTTTCTCTTTTTTTAATTTTTAATTTTTTATTTTTCATTTATTGCTTTTGTAGCTTTGGCTCTGGGAAAAGCTTTATGTGTTATCTATTCCTACAAGCATGGATTATCATCCGAAGGCCTACTAGGTTTGGGGCTCCATAGTAAGCATTGGCAATTGCCATCATAGAGATTTTAATATCGGGGAGTGGGTCAAGTTTATCGGTAGCCGAGCTGCTGAGGATATTCAATGGGCTTGCCCTTGGTGGGGTATCACGTATATGACTACCAAAGTTGCTAGAGGTGGCGTGGTCCTCAACAGCCTTTCCACGATCATTACCCACTCTCCTAGTCACTTGAGCAGGCAGTACAACCATTCTTAGAGGTTCCCTACATCCCTCTATACTCGGGTCTATTGTCATGACGTGAGATGGACCAACCATTCTCGGGTGGAGATGAACTATTTCGTGCCTTTTGACGTTCCTCCTTCTGAGGCTTTTTGCATCTGGGTTGTGAGTACTCATGGGCTTCCTACCATTAGAGAGAGGCTTATTGAGACACAGAGACTCCGCAGTTTCTTTAGGGGTCCTTAAGCTTGTGTATATTTCATTATTGTGAAAAATAAAGGCTTCAAGCCTTGTTGTTTGCCTTTATCATTTCCATTTTCTATTTGTGATGTACTTTTATATGTAATGAAGACAAAATGATGTTATTTGAATACATGTTTCATTAAACAATTCGTAGTTTCCATTTAATGCACTCATTTAGTATTTTTGACATGAGCATGTTACCACAAGAGATATTACTTAAACAGGAAGGGTAAATGGTATTTATTCCCAAGAAATGCCCATTGTTGCATGAGTTTCTGAATGGATTTTACCTAAGGCCTTACTCTTTTATTTTGGGGTCTTTATTTTTGCCCAGGAGCCCTCACTAGCCCTTGATAGACCTCTATATTATTTTTTCTTTTACACGAGATAGCGCTTCAACTTGTCACGATTTACTGGATTCACAAACTCGTTGCCATCGAGGTCTAAGATTTTCACTAGCCCATTACTGAGATTCTTTCTTACCAGGTAGGAACCTTCCCAATTCGGCAAAATTTTTTATTGAGCATCCGTGTGCATTTTATGGGACTACTTTAAGATCAGATCACCCGTTCTTAGAGGTCGTTCTTGCCCTTTAACTTTTCGGTTGTAAGCCCTAGCCATGTACCATTGGTACAACTGTAGATTTTCCATAGTAGTTAATCATTTTTTGTCGATCAAAGTCAGTTCCTCGTTTCTTGCTCTTACCCATTCATCTTTGGAAAGTCTGGCTTCGAGAGCTATGCGCAAAGATTTGATTTCCATTTCGATGGGCAATATTTCCTCTATCCTATAGATAAGAGAAAAAGGGGTTTATCCTGTACGGATTTTGACACTAGTTCTATATCCCCATAAGGCGTAGGGCAAATGATGGGCCTAATACCGATAGTTAGAGATCATCTTGGAGTGGATTTTCTTAATTGCCTTATTAGCTGCTTCTATAGCTCCATTAGCTTGACGGCGGTAGGGTGAAGAGTGATGGTGCTCAATCTAGTGTTTCTTGATATGGTCGACTGTTTCCCCTTGGAATTGTATGCCGTTGTCACTCACCATATGATGAGGAAGGCCATATCTGGCAACAATATGTCATTGAATAAATCGGCCCATCTTCTTGGCTGTGATGCTCATGTATGATTCTGCTTTAACCCATTTGGAAAAGTAATCGACGGACACTATAATGAAGCGATGGCCATTGGTTGAAGATGGTCTTATTTCACTGATGATATCAATGCCCCAAGCTAAGAATGGCCAAGGTGTTGTCAAGGTTTGCAAAGTTATCGGGGGTAAGTGGCTCACATCCCCGTATGTTTGACAAGCATGGCAAGTCTTCATTTCTTGAACAGAATAAACTAGCATGATTAACCAAAAGTATCCCATTCTTTAGATTTTCTTTACCATCATGACACCATTCATGTGTGGATCACAGTCTCCTGAATGTACCTCTTTCATTACCCTTTTGACTTCCTGTTGGACCAGGCATAAAATTACATAGCAAGCTTCCTTAGCGTATTTCTGTCGAAATTCGTAGCCTCAGCCAAAAATTCACCATTTTCGAGGAACTAGAAGTGTCAGAGTACCAGGGCCCTTCATTACTTATGGCATCATTTATTATGTGGATGTAACATGGAGATTAGGATGTCTCCATAATGGGAGGCTTGATTGGCTACTTTTGGGGCCCTTCCCACACAGAGGCTAAAGCGGGCAACACATCCATTATTTGATTCTCCTCACAGGGCATGTGACAAAATTCACATTCACTGAACATAGTGGCTTTTCTCCATATAGCCTCTAAGTACGGTATGAGGGATTCCTTATTTAATTCCCAGTTTCCTGTGACATGCTTGAAGACCAAAGCCAAATCGTCGATGATTTTTACCTTGTCTGCTTTAAGAGTGATTAGGGTAGACATTCTAAATAAGCAAGCTTCATACTCTGTCCTGTTATTTATGGTGAGAAATTCCAATCACTTTGACAGAGGTATGAGCGCCCCATCTAGCGTTATGATGATGACCCCCAAACTAGCCCCTCGCTTATTAACGGCGCCATTGAGGAAAATGGTCCATTTTCTAAGATTCTCCATAGTAGTTGCAAAACATTCGTCAGGAAATTTTAGGTTTTCTTGTTCTCCTTCCTTGAGTGGCTCATTTGCTAGGAATTCAACCACTACCCTACCATTGATGGTTTTCTTAGTGAAGTACTCGATATCGAATTCTGACAGTAATAAGAGCCATCTGGCTAATTTCTCAGTTAACGAGGGAGCCTCGCACAAATACTTCATTGCATCCACTTTTGCGACCGCTTGAATTCTGTATTATTGGAAGTGATTCCTGAGCTTCTTGGTAAGCTAGACCATGGCAAAATAAGTTTCCTCCACGATGGTGTATCGGGTTTTGTATTCTAGCAATTTCTTGTTGAGGTAATAAACTACATGTACCTTCTTATCCTCCTGTTCTTGAACCAACATAGCCCTAACAGATGTCTCTTCTATCACCAAGTAGAGAATGAGTGGCTTTCTGACAATTGGCGGCTTCAACATTAGAGGGTTCATTAGGTAAGCTTTAATTCTGGTATGGTCATTCCATTCTATTGGTTGCAACTTCCTCAAGAGCTTAAAGATAGGCTCGCACGTGGTGGTTAATCGTGCTATAAAGCGACTGACTTACTGTATGGACCCCAAGAAACTTCTCAATTCCTTCTTCATTTTTGGTAGAGGCATTTCCCTGATGGTGTTAGCTTTATTGGGATCCATCTCTATGCCTCTCTTGCTAAGCACGTGCCCCAATAACTTGCCTGATGTGAAGCCGAATATACATTTCTTTGGGTTGAGGCAAAGATTGTATTTCTCTATCCTTGGAGGATTTCTCTAACACTGCTAGGTGGTCATCTGGCATGGTGGATTTTACAAGCATGTCATCTACATAGACATCGACTTCTTTGTGGATTTGGTCGTGTAATAATGTTGTGACTACTCATTGGTAGGTTGCCCCTGCGTTTTTGAGTTCGAAAGGCATCACCCTGAAACAGTAGGTTCCCCATTCTGAGATTAATGCAGTTTTGAACTTTTCTATTATGTCCATAAGGATCTGGTGATATCCCTAGAATCCATCCATAAAAGAATACATGGCGGCTCTTGCTGCGCTGTGTACTAGAACATCAATGTGTCGTAGCCAAAAATTGTCCTTAGGGGTAGCCTTATTCAGGTCCTTGAAGTCAACACAAACTCGGACTTTGCTATTTTTCTTGGGAATAAGAACTACATTAGACAGCCAAGTGGGGTACTCAACAACCTCAACGAAATTAGCCTTGATCTATTTGGCCACTTCTACTTTGACCTTTTCAGCCCATTATGGCCGCATTATTCTCATTTTTTGCTTCACTAGCCAAATCTTTGGGTCTGTGGGGATCATGTGCTCGATGATGTATCGATCAAGTCCTAGCATATCTTCGTGAGACCAAGCGAAGGCTAAAATGTGATTTTTCAATACTTTTAGCAACTCTCTCTCTTGTTTGATGGGCAATTGATTGGAAATGTATACCATTTTTGGATCATCTTCCGTATTTAAGTTAATTTCTTTTGAAATATCGTTATTGATGTTAAAGATGCTAGATGAATGCTAGAGTGGATGCATGGAATCGTAATTAGAAAAACAATCTAAATAAGCAAAGTTCTTCATCTTATTATCATCATAAAGTACATTATTCATTTCAAACAAATTGGAAACGGAAATAAAAGACTTATCCTGATTGATAGGGTCTGGCTTCGCAATGGATTATTCTCCTATGGCAGCCGGCTTTAACAGCATGTCCTCATCATATTCCTCCTCTTCCTCGCCTTACCTTTCATGATTTTGACCATGTCCATGATGGCTTGGCTCAAGTCACCTCCATTGCTCTTTGCTTCCACCACTATCTTGAAGGTGTTTGGCTAGGGTGTCGAGGATCTCCTCCTCTTTACTTAGCATTTTGACCTTCTTCAGGTGTACCTGTTCATCAAACTTAATCTGGACTGGGATTGCCCCTGCGTCTAGCTGATGACTCACTCCTTTTAATATGCAGGTTATGGAACTTCTACCATGTTTGCCGTAGCTGACTACGTCTGAGAAAATCTCAAATCTCAGAACCATCTTTCCTTGGTGAGTAATAGGTTTGAGTGCCCCATTGTAGGGCTGTTGCAACTTCCTTTGAAAGGCCACCTTATGGGTGATTCTTGTAGGGCCTGTGTAACCGAGTCCTGTGGGCTTCCACTCTCCCATAGCTGTATTGAAGGTTGACATTCCCTATTCATGGGCACCTAGTCCCTTGGTAGGAGTGTGGTGTTTCTACATGTATCCCTGAATCTATGGGCCCTAGTGCACCTCTGGTTGCTTGTTTGACTCCTACCCAATCGTGGCTGTGGTGAATCCTTTCATATGGCTTTCCTCCATTTTTAGTGCTACCACCACTGATGCCTCATCAGCCTTTAAAGTGACAACCTTTTCGTGGAATAGGATTTTGACTTTCTGGTGAAGAGTGGATTGAACCCCTTCTAGAGAATGGAACTATGGCCGTCCGAGTAGCATAATAAATGTCACTGGGAAGTCTATGACTGTGAAAAGTACTATAGATAAGATTTCACCGATAGTAACTTTGGCTTCGAACGTGCCAATGATGGTCCTCTAGGAGTTGTCGTAGGCTTTGATGACTGTTGTGGATCTCTTTAAGTCCTTCTTGGTTAGTCTTAGGATTGGTTGAATATCCTTAAGACAGATATTCAATGATGAACCATCATCGACCATCATACAGGGCATGATGTGCCCGAAGATACTAGCCTTCAAGTACAGAACCTTATTATGGAGAATGCCTTAGTCGAGTAGATCCATGCTCGAGAAGACAATGTTAGGGATAATAGTGCTAGTCTCGTTATTAAGTAGTGCGCAAATGTGTTCCGTTGATGTGAGGGGGGATGTTTTGATTTCTATCAGCTTTTTTACGATAGCAAGCCTATGGTCTTAGGAACTAAGGAGTAGGTCCTAAATACTCATCTTAGTTGTAGTGGCTTTCAATTGATCCATAATCAGGCTTTTTATCTATTTAGAGGGCTTAACAAAAGTAGGAGGTGCCGGGGGTTCTGATCTTGGCAAGGTTGGGGTTACTAACCCAAGGACTTTCCCTCCTCTGGTGATAGGGTTGATAACCTAGTTCGCGAGTTTGTTGTTTTGAAGACCTCAAATTCATCAAAGTCTTCATCAAGCGGTATTTTTCCCCAGTCTATTGGTTTGTTCACACAGGTTGGTACTTTGGCGGCAGAGGGCCATTGCATGAAAGGAACCTTCTCAGGCTGCTTTTATAGAATGATGGGGTTTTACTGCAAAATTTGGCAAGGATAGGATTGGATTCCTGCCTGATCATATGGATGGACGAGGAGGCTCTGTCGGTTGGTTTCCCTTTATCAAGCATATCTGGAGCATCATCATAGGCGATTTACTTGTCATTATATTTATTCATGTACCATGGGTATTCCTTGGCTGATTCCACTGACGTTGGATAGATAGTGTTGGTTGCTTCCCACTCCTAGTATCACAAGGGGTTCCCATGTTTGTCGAACTCAGAGGTTGAGTTTTTTGGCGGGTCTACCCCTATGAAGTAGTCGATGAATTGCTTAGCCAAAATATTCCAGAATGATTTCTGGTAAAATGTCAGCCCTTCATACCAAACAATTGCCTTCTCTCAGAGAGTCCAGCAGAACCTTTCAAGCAAATGGGTATAGTGAATGTACCTATCATTCATCATTTGCACAAATTCACAGATATGAGGGCGTGGCCTTGTATTTTTGTCATAAAATATGGGATAAACCTCCCTCAAGTTCGGACTCTGGATTTGACAACTAGCTCGAGCTAACTCGTTTTTAGCCGCGGATTCTCTGTAAGATGTACTCCATAGAGGGTTCTTGCCCCTTATCTCAAATCATATTAATGATATGTTCACTACTTGAGTTGAAGTCTGTAAAGTCTCCAGAATTGTCACTTACTACAAACCATAAGGGGCCTGGGGAGTCATGCTCTAAAGATGAGGCGTAGCTCTCAGCACCATCGTAATCGTTCGTCATACCATTGGGGAAGGGAGCCTTATAATCGAAATCTCCCGATAAGTGATTTAGATCATCACCTAAAAAGGTTTTTGATTCATATCCACTTTCATCTTCTTGATCCGATTCACTGGAGCCCATAAATTCCTCTACTTCTTCACCTAAATCCTCAAAAGGCTGTGGCTTAAAGTCCCAGTTTGGCGCATGTTAGGATGGGATATATTCTTCAGAATCTTCCTCTCGATCCTCCTCAAGGTCTTCTTCTAGATATTCCTTGGGATATTCCTCAGGATCCTCCTCGGGATCTTCCTCGGTATCTTCCTCAGGATCTTCCTTGGCATTTATTCAGGCCTCGAATCCTGCATTGGCTATAAAAAAATTTGGACTCCATGGCCCGTATATTGGTGAATGGTTCCTCCATATAGGTACCATATGCCGTAATGTCGGTATGAATTCCTTCATATAGGTCTCGTATAACCTCATCCAGATTCAGGCCGAGATACCTTTGCTGGTGTTTGTAGCTATTCCATGCCTGCTTAGGATCATACAGCTCCTTAGGTCTCTGGACGAGCTGATCCGGAGGAGCTCCCAAATTTAAACAAACTTGTTCTGACATAGTTCAGACTCATGTAATCCGGGGAGTGTACATAGGAGGTTATGATGGAGGGATATCCTACTAGCCAATATTATATCAGTCTACTTATGGTGCCAACCACCAGTAAAGTGCATCCAAGTACAGTTAAAATGCCCGAAAGTAGTGGAGGAAAGATCTCTCCATAAAGTAATAGTTCCAACGTCCTTCCATTGGCATTATGTCATACCAGTCCATGGCTGGTCATTCTGAGAATTTAGGGAATTGAGGTGTAAAATCCATCACAGCTATTCCTTGTTCGTGCATAAACCGAAGGAATTCCTCAACATGTTTATTCTGGTCAGAGCCTCCTCAGCATATAAGGTATGGTGGCACTTGGTATTGATCTAGCCCTTCTCTTCTCATTCTCAAGACACACTGGTCAACCATGTAGATGATATCCATGTTGTCAAAGATCATATTGTCCCCCCATCTAGGGTCATGTCAGAAGTTATCTATTATATCAATACCGTATTCGTTGGCTTCCGCATAAATACCGATGGAGTTTATAGTAGCTTAAAAGTTTGGCAGGGAATTAGTCTGAGTGCTTGGTTTCTTCTTAGGATCTTTCAATCTCCCATCTGCTATCATCTTCTTTTGATCTTTTAGTAGTCAGGTGCATTCATTGGTGTGATGCCCCTTGGTCACGTGATAAGCACAAAACTTGTCTCTATCTGCTGAATAGCTTGATGCTCTGGAGTTGGTCAAACTTTCTCAGTTTGGTGAATACCTATGATAATAATTGCCCACGGGGAGATAGATTGGTGAGTCGGTACCTGAGTGGCTGCTATAACTTTGGCTGGAGCCTTTAAGGACTCAAAACTGTCCTGCTTGGAGAATCTGCCCTTTTTCGTGTATCGAGGTTTAGTATAACCCTGCTGTTCTTACTTCTTGGCCCAATCTTCTTCCTCATATTTTTCAAGTCTCTTGGCATAGTCTACCACATCATTGAAGGTGTGAAATCTTTTCATTTTCATTTTGTCCCGGTATTTTGGGCTAGAGCCTTCAACAAGCTCCACTATCAGGGAGTCTTGGTCGGGTGCCCTAGTTACAAGTACACGGACATCCATCCACCTCAGGTAAAACTCGTCGAAGGACTCATTCGGCCATTGCTTGATCCTTTCAAGATCTTGCACAGTAGTCTTGACCTTTAGATTGAAGGCATAATTCTCTACAAATTTTAAGCATAGCTTTCTCCAATTAGATTTTAGGTCCGTTTGCATCCTCATTTACCATTAAGAGGCAGGTCCTCGAAGAGTAGCTTGGAAAAGATTGGCTATATGAACCTTAGGGATGTTCATGCTAGTCTTAATCCGAAGATAACCCTCCACATGCGCATTGGGGGTCTAGTACTAGCATATAGGGGTATGTAAGGCATCACAAAGTTAGCATGAAGGGCTTTTGACTCCTTTGGCAAGAACCAGTCAATATCTATATACTACTCAACGGAGGGAGCAACAAATTTGTCTTTAGCTGGGGATAGCTTCTCCATGTCTTCAATCTTTGCCTTTAATACCGCTACCTCGGCCTCTTTCTCTTAGGTTTTCTAAGCATTAGCAGCGCTCAGCCTTTCCCAAATATCACAAAATTCTTGAGTGTCAGGAATCCTTCTAAGGGACTATCCAACTGCGTCGTTATCCGCCATCGTGGTTTTAGAGCAATTGGCAAGGGTATTCTGCAATACTCTTGGAACATCGCAAACACGCGGTCTTAAGACCAAGGGTCTGAGTCAGATTAGACCCAATAACCCAAGGGTGAGTTGACTCGCTGGTCAAATGTGAGTTGACTCATTGGTCCAAGGGTGAGCTGAATCCATGGTCACTCGAAAGGGTTTGACTCATTGGTCTAAGGGTGAGCTGATTCTATAGTCACTCGAAAGGTTCAAATCATTGGTCCAAGGGTGAGCTGACTCTATGGTCACTCAAAAGGTTTAACTCATTGGTCCAAGGGTGAGCTGACTGTATGGTTACTCGACAGGTTTGACTCATTGGTCCAAGGATGAGCTGACTCTATGGTCACTCGAAAGGTTCAACTCATTGGTCCAAGGGTGAGCTAACTCTATGGTCACTCAAAAGGTTTGACTCATTGGTCCAAGGGTGAGCTGACTCTCTGGTCACTCAAAAGGTTTGACTCATTGGTCCAAGGGTGATCTAATTTGCTGGTCACTCAAAGGTTTGCATATTTTGGCTCATGGGCTGAGCCTAGGTGGATTGACTGGTCTCAGGCTATTTCAGCTCATGGGTTGAGCCTAGGTGGACTCACTGGTCTTAAGCTATTTTGGCTCACGAGTTGAGCCTAGGTCGATTCACTAGTGTTGATTATTTCGGATCATGGGCTGAGCTTGGGTAGACAAACTAGTCTTGGTTCTTTTTGGCTCATGGGTTGAGCCTAGGTGGACTCAGTGGTCTTGATTACATTAGGTTCCTATGGCTAAGGAAATAAAATGAGATGCCACACACAAATGTTATGGCTACATAAAGATGTGTTTAGTTTATACACAACCATGATGCTTATGATGTTCGTTATTAGTTATTTATATTTAATAAACCTAGTAGCAAACGATTAGATGGCGCCTACCGCCCTTTGAACTCCACTTGGTTACTTCGCTTTAAAGTCAACGGGGAACTTAGCAGACTCCGCTCGCGTGCACTCAACATTTTTTAGGTAAACCTATGGGGAAGTGTTTATGGTTCATCTATATGTGGGTTTCGATCTTAGGATTGGGTGCTATTGGGTACCCTGCACCTTTGTGTACCAGGTCCCAGTGGCCCTAAGTGAACCAAAGGAAACTTTTCCATATATAATACATATAGGTAGTCTTGCCCTTAAGCGAGCAAGATCCTCGTACGTTACGCAAGGAGTGTGATTGGATCCATACCCCTCAAGCCTTAAGCAAACTTGGAGATACTTCACCAAAGGACACCTAAATTGGTTTAAGGGTGAAGAATGCAGATGCTATGCAATCATAAAATTTGTGTAATACAGAAGTTATACAAATCCCTTTGTTCCAAAATTTAATTAGAACAACATTTCAACTACTGTGTCAAAAAAAGAATTTTTTTATAAAAATCAAGTTTTTATAAAAATAATATTCCCTAGCGGAGTTGCCACTGTGAGTGAGCAGACGTTTTATACGAGAAATGCACGCAGGATGAGGTGCGCGGTTTTGGTTTGGCGCTATTTGAGGAAACCGCTGTGTTTGGTTTGGTTTGAGAAAATCTGGTTCGCTTAAATGCGGTGGCTTTATAAGCCAAAATTGTTATTATATTGAGAAATATATTTACATATTTTATTAGGAAAAGATATTTTTAAAATAAAGCATTTTTACTTTATTTAGAAATAAAATAGAGTTGCCACCCAGTTCAGCTCCATCGGGAATTGTGGTATACTAATCCAAAATGGGATTTTTATACAAAAAAGAGAATGAGATTCTGAGTTCGGACATAATTGTTACTCATGTAGTTTAAATTGTTTGTATTAATTTTAGAACTTTGGAATTTGAGGTAATTTCTGCATTACAACGGCTTTATTTGAGAAATAAATTCAAGAAATAAAACGGGCATGATAACGGCATAATAAATTGATATTTTCTACCAAAATTTTAGTAAAGAGCGCTTGAGCCTTGGCCTGGAAACTCGGATAGAGTTTCCTCGAGTTTCCTCGAGTTCTGGATGTTTCATCCGTACATGCGAGCTTATTTACACATATTATAGTTTAAGTGGTTCTAGTGGCTCACTTGATCAAAGAAATGAAAATGCAATGTCCAATAATAGAATAATGAAAATGAATTTTAATGGATTTGACAGTTGGGCTTAGAGCGAATTACCCTCAGTTTACCTTTTTGTCTGTCCAGGATGACTTGAGAGCCGGTGCGGGACTGAAGTTGTCAAGGATTGTGATTTTAGTGGAAAATAGGTTTAACCCAAGTTATGGCTATAATCTTGGATTATTCCTAAGAGAAATGCGAAATTTTGAGAGAAATTTAATCGTTCCTAGATCGAAGATCACTGTGGTATCTTGATCTAAAAATACAGTAAATTGAGTTTATACCTAGTGTAGGTGATAAAGCTCTAATTTGGAAGTGTTTTGGCACATTCTCGGGGCTTTTAGGACTCCTGGAACTAAAAAAGGACACAAAGGTAATTTTAGGAATTCTAAAAATTTCCGTTTTTTTAAATGAGGGGGCAACCCTGTATTTATAATAGGGAGGTAATTAGCCGGCGAGCTAATTACATATCTGATAAGATTTTACATCGGATCCCGTAAAATCTTGCCAGATCTTAGTAAAATTTGATTTTTTTTTTCTGTAGATAGGTAATTACCGGGCGGGAGATTTACCTAAGTTTGACCAAATTTTGACTTTTTGATTTTTCAGTAGAAAATGCTAAATCGAAGCTTCCCTGAAATGTGGATTTTTGAATTTCGGATTTTGGATGACAATTTGGTCCTTTTTGGCTCTTTTTATCTGATCACTGAATGAAATAGGCATTATTCCTCATCAGGCCGGAACGGATTTGTGCTAACAACCGGGCCTTCCAGTCATCCTGCAACAAATCAAAGGTAACTGAGGGTGAAAATATGATTTTTAATCATGCATTCTTAGCCACCACATGAGGTAATCCATTCATGCCGGGCACTCTCCAAAGGGCTAAGCCCGCAAAGGTCGTATCTCCCTAACTCATCTCTTTTGCTTATTAAAATAACAAAAGATCTTTCCGAATTTTGATTTATCCAAATTCAAATGGCAAGTAACTATTTCACCTGGAACTAGAATCTCTCTTTTATAGGTATAGGAATCCTACCCCGGATCAGCTATACCACCAATTTCCCTAAAGAGTTGATCCGGGTGGCGACTCTAATATTGCATAAAACAGGGACCCTACTCGTTTAATAAAAGGCTAATATCCAATGGAGTCCTCAACCCCTTTGTCCAGTTGGAAATGCCAAGTATGTTCACACATACAACGAGCCCTGTGCTCTAGTGGCGACTCCCCACAATAAAACCCGGGAGTCCCATATTGGCTGTGCCAATCCAACTGATGATCCGAAAAAAGTTAAATGAAATGTATCACCCACTCATAGTGACGACTCAGCTCTTTTATAATTGATTTTCCACAAAATATTTAAAGATGAAATAATGAAAGTCATTTGCATTTGCATATATCTACACCCAGAACCCCGGTGTTCTGAATGACGTGCCTCTAGACTTGACTCAAGTTTGTGTAGGGGCACAAAGTTGAGATACACCAGCCATGCATAGTACAATACATTCTAGTCGGCTTGATTAAGGCCACTAGGTTTGAGTATATTAAAAGTGGAAAATGGGCTCCTGAACTCGATTAGGGTTCTTGGGCTTATGTAGATAATGCACGATTACTATCAACTGCAATCCTGTCAGACTTAGCCCAGCATGTAGCAATGCAGCCATAGAAACTTCCCTTAGGAATACCCAACTAATTTCTCAAAATCACAAAAAAGAGTACGTCCTCGCCTACTCTAGGCTGGTAATAGAGGAAAAAGCCCCCCACCTAAGATAGATACTCACCACGATGGAGTAATAAGGTTGGAAGGGAGAATTAAAAAGTACATGTTTGCTGCTCAAACATTGCATCACGCATGCACACCTAACCATGATTTGCATGCAGCTATAACATGAGATAATCATATCATGCGAATAAACCATCGCGCATCCCCCTGGTATTAAGTGATACAACCATAGAAAAGCTGCTCCTAGAGCACACCATTATGCATGCCCCTAGTATTAAGTGCTACGACCATAGGAAAAGACGCTCCTAGAGCGGACCATCGCACATACCCTTGGTATTAAGTGATACGACCATAGGAAAAGCCATTCCTAGAGCGCACCATCATTCATACCCTTGGTATTAAGCGATACAACCATGGAAATGCTGCTCCTAGAATGCACCATCACTCATACCCCTGGAATTAAGCGATATGACCATAGGAAAAGCCACTCCTAAAGCGCACCACCGCATATACCCTTGGTATTAAGTGATACGAGCATATGAAAAGCCGCTCCTAAAGCGTACCATCACACATACCCTTAGTATTAAGTAATACGACCACAGGAAAAACTGCTCCTTGAGGGCACCATCACACATAGCCTTGGTATTAAGCGATATGACCATAAAAAAGAGAGAAGGCACACACCACCCCACATCATAGGCAATGTGCATACATCACATAAATATGCATACACCACATAAACTATGCTAGAAGCGCCCATAGGCTCGTGCATCTTGCATAAGATCATGTACTCACCTATTTTTGTTTCAAATCACCAAAAGTTGCCTGCAGTAATATTCCTGCTGACACCCAAGAAGAAACAACCTCATAGAAGAGCCCCTGAGGAGGCAGAGTTTGATGATTCTGCTCTCGTAGAATAAAGTGACGAAATGGCTAACAACCATAAGGCAACACTCGAAGCCATACAGGACATGATCCTTTCTAAGGATTTTGTTAAGAAATTTGAAGCCATCATAAATAATATGAGTGCCGCTAGGATTTCGGCTTCCGATTTGGCTGATAAAATCACACAGATTGAAAAGAAATTCTCTGATTTTGAAGAAATGCTCCCTAAGCTGAAGCACATTACGGGACCCTTCAGCACTAAATATACAGACCCAAAAAAGTTTGAGCTCTCGATATCGGAGCCACTGCCCACTAATTTTGTCATGCCCTAGGTTCTATCCATTTGATGGCACAGGCTCCTCTGAAGCCCATATTGAGGGGTACCTACGCATTATGATGAGTATGGGCATTCCTAAGTCTATTGGGTAAACTTGTTCCAAACAACCTTATGAGGTCCGGCTATGGATTGGTACATGAGAATTTCCATCCAAGTGAAATCAAACTGGAAATTACTCAGCACCGCCTTCATCGAGAATTAGGCCTACAATGTCTGAGTAGAGACAACCTTGCAAGACCTGGAAAGGGTCCGACAATGTATTAAAGAACCCTTTGAAGCTTATTTATCGCAGATGGGTCGCAGTTCAATCACTCGTGGACAGTGCCCCAAAAATGGATGGTCTTGTTATCAAATTGGTGGTGGGGTTTAATCCCAAATTTCAAGAAGAAATGAAGATGAAGAAGTTCCACACTTTTGGTGATGTTGTGGAATATGCCAAAAGAATCGAGAAGTACGATGAAGAATAACGCATCAGGAGGGAAGAGGTAGCCTACTATGTGAGAAATAAGCCGTATGATAGGGTGGCTCCCCCAAAATATTACCAGCCAAAGTCTTCCTATACCAAAAGGGAAGAAAAGAAAACTAAGGTTGTCACCACCGCAATCACTCCTTAAATATTCACTAAGCTAAGGAAAACCGGAGGTATGGAAAGCTTAAAGCCCTTCGTGCCTCCATCCCGATTAATAGAGACAAGTTTTATGCGTATCACGTGGTGAAAGGGTACAAAACTAATGAATGTCTTCAACTACTACGGGATATACAAAAGATGATTCAAGAAGGGAATTTAGAGGACCCAGAATGAAAGACGAGTACCCAAAATAACTCACTTCCAAGCTTTGAATCCCTTGTCAACCCTATCCTTCTCTATAAGGACAATAACGGTGGAAGAAATAACACCCAGTTCAATCCTGGTTTTGGTATAAATGATATTAAGTGGGAACTCACAGAAATAGATAGGGCTGATAGCTATGCAAAAGAGTTGTCCAAATCAGTGAAACTTGCGGCTTTAGCAATGGAAGGGCTCCGATATAAAGGAGACACCAATGCGGTCACATTCTTGTAGTGATTCTACGACCTCCTAGCAAAATACGATGTCCCACCCTATGGTATGGTCACCATATTTCCCATATTTCTCATAAGAGATGTGATGGACTAGTAACTTTCCATGGCACTCAGACAATTATGGGACTGGGTAGAGCTAGAACACCAATTCTTGGAAACCTTCCCTAGTGATAGACTCAGAATACTCCAAGAATCCCTTGATGTGGGCAATCAGGTAATATATCTTATAGAACTTGAAGAGGCCCCTATGAGCACTAGATTTCAGCGATCCACCTCATAAAACAATGAAGAGAGCTATATACTGCATTCTTTTATAGGTATTGTCCATCAGAGGTGTTCCTACTATTGCAGAGTAGAGTTTGGCCAATATTAGGAGACCTAGTCTGCCCTTAGGGACCCGTACGAGTGTTTCCTAGTGGTACAGATCCATTTGAAGTACCCATATGGGTATCAACTTCCATACAGCTAGAGGGGACCCGTACAGGTCCCAAGTACCCCTACGGGTGGGGCTCACCCATACGGGTCCAGTTATTACTTGTTTAGGCTCACTTGGAAGGTAAGCCTTACCTATTTCAGAAATGCCAGGTTATGAATGCTGGTTTCAGACCCCATTTTCTCTATAAATAGGGCCTTTCCCTTTCATTTGACAACACATACAACTCTTAAGCATAAAAACTATAGAGAAGT
Source organism: Euphorbia pulcherrima (assembly GCA_947683365.1). Lineage (NCBI taxonomy): Eukaryota > Viridiplantae > Streptophyta > Magnoliopsida > Malpighiales > Euphorbiaceae > Euphorbia > Euphorbia pulcherrima. The sequence goes on from CANTUS010000015.1 coordinate 44,342,513, forward strand.
TATAGCTTTAAAGGTATAGAAAAGGTATAGTGGGGGTATAGGAAGTATAAAATAGGGAGAAACCCCATTCCTTGAGGTTTTGTCCACATTTCATTCATTCCTGACTTCATTCCGTGCACTTTGGCCAAGCCCTCTCAACAGTAAAGGGATTGCCTCAAAGTGGATTCATGCCATAAAGGTAACGCTCCCGAGTTTCAAAGAGACTCATACCTCTTTTATTTCATTATTATTCTCTACTTCTGTCATTTCTATTTCTATTGTCATTTCGGGTCTGGTCCTAACCCTTATAAGTATTTTTGGCACCATACATCCCTAGGGATATTGTATCAGCGCACCAAACTCATAAGGAGGGAAATCTCGCTTGGTTATACTATTATTTCTACTATTGGTATTATTACTTGTTATATTTGCCTTATTATTCTTTTGGGTTCGGTACCCAATTAATATGAGCCTCGTTAGTACCTAAAATGCCACTTTAGTGGTTATCTTAGTATGCCATACTCATATAAAGGGAAATCCCATTTCTTTCTCTTTTGTCTTTTTTGCTGTTTTTATCTGGCGTTTGATTTTGTCTTGGCCTTCCCACGCTCATATAGGTCCCCTATACCCATACGGGTCCCCCGTATACCCGTACGGGTACCCCAGAGGCAGAATCCAGGTTTTCCTTATTTTCCTGTTTTCTTTATAGAATGAACCTAAAATCACCATTTGCCATGCAGTCATTTTCACTAATAATCCAGCAAATCAACTCACACAAATAAATCAAGTTATTTTTAATAGAATGATTGTTTATGGTGTGCTATAAGCTGTGCTAACGTCTATGGATGCATGAGAATTTATTTTTATTTTGTTTTATAACTTAGAACAAATGTATAGGTTCTCTTTGCAATTTCCCCCATTTTTCCCCTGGTCGTAATTTTTATCCCCCATTTATTGGCTGTGCTTTTATTATAATATGCAAATGCATTTAACAAGTGTGAAATAGAGTAGAATAATAGGTTTTCTGTGATAATTCCCCAAATGATGAAAATAACACGGTTTTACGTGGTGAATGTAATTTTGAATCAACTAAATAAGAAATAAGTAACGCATCTGATACCTGAATCTCTGATCCAATAGGTATGAGTCTCCTGCCCAGAGGGAACTGTACCAAAACTCTTTCCCAAGTAGACAACTTGGGTGGCAACTCTATCAATTGTATCGAGATTTGGGTCTCGATTCTTTTATTCATTAAAATTGGCTTATTGTGCAAACTTTAACTAAAAATGTTTTGTCATGCCTAAATCCAACCAAACCCCCAGTGGGCCCCACCTCTCTCACAAAGACGCCAAGGGAGACCCATACGTCATCGACACCTCACAGCCCCCATGCCCGAGTGGTGGCAATCAAGTAATGCCACAATGTGACTGGCAGACTTAAGGTTTGCCATCCTCATAAGCATCAAAGATGAAGGGATCAAGGTAGGACCTAATCTGGTCAGCCTCCTTGATTCATTCTGGCAACTCAGTAGCGCCACAGCCCCACCTTTGGCAGCTACATTCCTTGATGATAAGGTTTTCGATTGGTACAATAGGCTGCCAATCAAACGTTATTAGGATCTCTCTGCTATAAATGCAAGCCTAGCGCGTACCTTCCCAAGATGTGGCTCTTTAGACCTGGTGTTAAGCCGGGAGTTGGCTATTAAGAGTATAAGTACATCTCGACCCAGGAAGATGAAGCTGTGTCAGATCTCTATGAGGCACTATTCATCAATGCCACTTTGAAGAAGAAGAATTGGGATTGGATATACTTTGACAACAATCCCTTATTTGACGAGATGCACATGATTGAGAGAGTCTCAGCCTATGAAGATAAGTTTAGGGCATGTGGACTCCTTAACATAGCCAATTGGGAGGGGAATGAAATCAGGTTTTCTGGGGACTCTGACCCAATTAAATTCTTGGGGTGGTTCATCCGAACTTTGGAATTATACAACATTAATGTCCTAGGGGCACTAGCCCTATTTCCTACATTCTTGGTTGGTCAAGCCCAAGCTTGGTATTTTCAAATCTTGCCCCACCGGTGATGGGACTGGCCACTAATGTGTTAGAAGTTCATCCAGGCATTCACTCATCATATGTCGTTCTTCATAAACGATGATGGATCCTACTCTTGGGTCCTTCCACCCTCCCTTGAGTGCATACATTTCAGACCCTTATATGAATGGTATATAAGAATGCCTGAAGATGGAATGATACACATGATCTGTCACACCACCATCACCACGCTCATGAGATGTGAGAAAGTGCCAGATCTGCATGAATTCAGAGAGTATACTTCCCACCAAAATTGCCACTTTGAGGTAGGGGAAAGCAGTGGGAATCCCAATGAAGCATATCCTTTAAATGAAGAAGCTGCACCCCCCGAGCCACCATAGTATACCCATCCTTAGCCTGAAGGTGACCATTGATATTTGAGCAACGGCGAATACACCCACATTCCAAGAAGGCACGCCCAATTAGTCCCATACCCTATAAGAGGAATAGAGTTTAGGGACACCCCTAGTAATAATGAATTAGCCGAGGGACCAGAAGGCATGGCGCACCCTAGATTCATGCCAAGTAGGCCAATGTTACATGGAGTGACTACCATAGAGTCGCGACGGTATGACATCCATGATTATCTGAGCGATAATAAATGCATAATAATAAATGGACACATCAGGACGAACCCTGCTAATCCTTAATTATGGGAACCAAAGCCGGTATGCTTATGGTATCCACCACCAGAAGGGATTGTAGACCCCCAGACATCACCAGACCCTAAATCCCCACACTCTCAGTTAATAAGAGAAGAATTACAGGGAATCGTGGATGGTTCCCCTACAAAAAATTAACTCTATTAGGGCTAGATGCCTTATCAAAAGACTAGTTTTATAGAGAATCTGATAAGAAAATAGAAGACCCCCGTGGTAGAGGAGACACCAGTCCAATGCTGCAGTTAATCCAATGGCATTCAAAAGCATTCAAGATGACCAAAGGTTCTATAGAAGGCTCAATGCGGCCCACAAATCTGTAATTTCCTAGGAAGTCACTCACGGGATGATGCTCTTCCACGAGTTACTGAAAGAACTTAGATATGATGGGAGCGGGCATTATCACCACTGGCTTGAAATCTTCGTCACCACTCTTGAAGGGAGAGCATTGGAATAATCACTGAAGTAATGAATTCAAGGGATGAGCATTATCACCGTTGGCCTGAAATCTTCGTCACCACTCTTGAAAGGAGAACATTGGAATGGTACATCCGGACTTGGAATGATCCGGCCACACACTGCTATTACTTCTTTTAGGGTATTCTAAGTCAAGCCTTTCTCTATCACTTCACCATGGATGAACCCGATGAGGGACCAAGGGAAGACCTACCTAGGATGGAGCCAAACCCCACAGACGGGCCCGTAACCTGGGCATACCCATTTTTCATAATGGTACCCCTTCCAAATTTAGTGGAAATACTAGACAAGTTGGTCTTGGCTCACACTGATATCATTAACATGATCAGAGGAAGTGAGCCACAAGCACATGTGATAGATGAAATCCTTCGAGCAAACCCTCCATAGCTCCACTAACAGACTTGCACTAAGAGCCAAAAGGCATAAAAACCTCGGCTCCATGCATCGTTAAACCTATACGGTTAAAAGACATTCCCCTGGAGGAGGGTTTTGATGAGTTTATGGTGTTTGGGCCTGAGGACCCCTCCCAAGGTTGATAGGAGCATATTAATCACATCACCCAAAGTGTGAGAATTTACCATCATAGGTCCAAGTTAATCCTAGCTTTACTCCATCGACAAAAAACACAACAAAGGAGGTCGGCACCTCTATGGTCGAACAATTGACAAGTACACCTATCAAGATGAGTGTTTAGGATCTCCTACGAGGATCCCAGGTGCATAGAAGGGCTATCATGTAGAAGTTGATGGAGATGGAAGCACCATCACTAGCCCCGCCGACAGAAGTATGAGCTCTAATCGGATATGGGGTTCCTATAGAATCCCTCATCATCACTTTCTCCACTATGGATTTGCCAAATGATGGGCAACACCATAATCGAGCCTTATACTTAAAAATTGAGATCTTGGATTGGGTAATGCTTTGCATCATGATAGACGACGGCTCTGTGCTTAACGTCTGTCAGCAAAAGATCTTGCCAATCCTAAGACTAAATGAAGGAATGCTCAAGAAGTCCCGAACGGTTATTAAAGCATATGAAAACTCAAATAGGTCCATCCTAGGAACTTTCAAGGTAATGGTAAAGGCAGAGGAAATCAAATACCTCACAACTTTCACCATCATTGACATCCCAGTTACATTCTCTCTACTGCTTGGCCAACCGTGGTTCCATGCATTAAGGGGTGCCCCTTCCACCTTGCACTAAAAGGTGCAAGTCCCCTATAAAGGGAAAATAATAACCCTCAAGGTCGATGAAGAATCCACCATAGCTGCCATACCCGCGATCCAAGGTTACATAGGCAGACTTCTCATAGCCACCATAGAAGAAGATGAGAAACAAACCCAATGGTCTGAATGGGTTAAAAATTACATGGACCAATGCTAAACCCCAGGAGTAGGCCTCGGGGCATAAGAATAAGGCCCTCCAGAGTTCAAATTTGAGACGGGCTGAGGCTGATAAAGGGCATGGTCCAAAAGGTACCGAATGTCAGAAATCTTCGTTCATTTTGGGGAAGTTCTATACTAGGGTGAGCCTGAGCCAATCAAGATAGAAGAAGGAGTGGTACCTAGTTTCGAGATATTCTCTAATGTCGCGAGCTTCAAAGACCTCGATCGCCCAACCAATTACGGGAAACAAACTAAGAAGAGGAAGACTGTGCATAAGGAAGAAGCCCTCAAAAGGCAAAAGACGATGAGCCAGTCAAGTGTCGGAGAACTAGCAATCAGGTTTGCCAAACTGATGGAAGCCCATCTTGAACATAAGTAGATCGAGTCAAAATCACAAAAAGAAGAACCTACGGAGGAAGAAATGGACAAGATAATCTCTAAACTGGCCCAGCTCATAATCAAAGGAAAGTCTAAGGTTGAAGAAGCGGCCGCCAACAACAGCGCAGAAATTCTGAACGAGGAAACTCTTATCCTAGAAGTCGATAATGATGTTTCAATTTCTGATGTTTTTGTGCTAAACAACTTGTATTGTGAGAATGACAATAGCAATAAAATGAATGACTTTGCTTATTTGTGTCGTGCTTTCAATTGCATGAATTCATCTCATCATACATCAAGCATTTTTAGTATTCATAATACTCTTATAAAAGAATTAAATGTGGGAACCGAAGGTAACCCCAAGATGATATCAATTTATAATGACCATAGTCCCAAACTTGAGATAGAATTGGTCAGAGTACTCAAATAACATTTAAAGGCATTTGCTTGGTCCTATGATGACATGCCTAGAGTCGATAGAACCATTACAGAACATAAAATTCCCACTGATCCGAAAATTCAGCCGGTTAAACAAAAGTGCAAAGATTTAGACCTGAGTGGGCCGAGAAGGTCAAGGAAGATCTAACCAAGCAAATCAAAGCTAAGTTCCTAAAGGTCATAGAATACTCAAAATGGCTAGCCAATGTAGTACCAATTGCAGAGAAGGATGGGAAAGTCCAAATCTGTGTTGATTTTTGCAATCTTAATAAGGCTTCAGTAACAAAAACTTTCCCTTACCTCACATAGATGTGCTAATTGACAGCGCCGCCAGGGCAGCCATGTATTCCTTCATGGACGGCTTCTTAGGATATAGCCAGATATTGATAAATGTTATCGACAAAATTAAGATAGCCTTCATCACAGAATGGGAAATCTACTACTATAAAGTCATGCCATTTAGACTGAAGAACATAAGGGCAACCTATCAAAGGGTAGTCACCACTTTACTCCATGACCTAATCCATAAGGTGGTCAAAGTATACGTGGATGATATGCTGGTAAACTCACCAACTCCATAGGAGAACCCGGCTCTACTGAATCGCTTCCTCACCCAGGTAGAAAAGTATAATCTATGACTCAACCTAGAGAAATGCCTCTTTGGGGTGACATTTAGAAAATTACAAGGTCATATCGTCAGCCAACGAGGCATAGAAATCAATCCAGAAAAGGTGAAGGCGATCCTCGATATACCTCCGCCTAAGATCGAGAAGGAAGTCTGAAGTTTCCTTGGATCACTACAATATGTCTGCAGGTTTATCATAAAATTGACCACTATCTATGAACCCATATTCAAACTCCTTAAAAAATAGCAATCGGTCATTTAGAATCCATAATGCCAGGAACCCTTCAATAAGATCAAGGCGTACTTATCCAACCCGCCGGTACTGAAGCTGCCTATGCCAGGTAAACCTCTCACCCTATACCTAGCCATTGAAGAAACCTTTATAGGAGCAATGCTAGTACGAGAGCACGAGGATAAGAAAGAACATGCCATTTATTACCACGACAAGAAACTCTTGGAGTACGAAACCCAGTACACTATAGTTGAGAAAACTTGTGTCCCCATGGTATGGTTAACCAAGAAGATCAGACATTACTTTCAGTCCTATAAAATCTAAGCGGTTGTAAAGGTAGATCCCATGAAATACCTTTGTCAAGCACCCTCCTTGGCTATGAAATTATCCTGATGGTTGTTACTCCTATTAGAGTTTGATATTGAGTACGACACTAGAAAAGTGATCAAAGGATGGGTTGTGGCAGAATTTCTGGCCAACCAACCTTTGGAATCCAATTATGTCGAGAACCTTGATCACCCCGATGAACAACTAGCCATGATATCAAATGAACCCTAGAGATGGTCCATGTTTTTTTACGGGGTGGTGAACCATAAGAGAACCGATCTAGGCGTCATAATTGTATCCCCTGAGAAAGGATTGATCCCACTCTCTAAAAGATTAGAATTTCCAGTGACTAATAATTGCGCCGAGTACAAAGCATGTCCGTTCGGCATGAATTCACTGCTCATACTAAGGGAAAAAGAAGCAGAAAATTTTGGAGACTCTGCCCTTGTCATCAAACAAGTAGTAGGCGACTTGGAAGTGAGAGAAGAATCACTTCGACCATACCTTGAATCCATATGGACAAAGGCATCTCTCTTTGGGAAATGCAAATTTTGACATGTGTTGAGGGAAGAAAATCAAATAGCAGCCTCAGTAGCCACCTTGGCCTCCATGTTGGAAAACCCTAAACAACAATCCACAAAACTGATAATCGTGGAAGTCGCAAACACTTCGTGTTATCTCACCTCAGTCATGCAAATCTCCACCGAGCAAGCGCCCTGGTATAGCGACATATTTCAATACCTCAAAAGTGGGACAAGACTAATCTATGGAAATTGATAGTTCATTTTAGACTCATCAAAGGGAAATTGTTTTGGATATCCTCCGACAAAATCCTTCTCAAGTGCTTAGGATAAGCAGAAGCTAACAAGGTCATTCGGGAAAAACATGCAGGAACATGTGGTCCCCATACGAATGAAGTAAGGCTAGCTAAGAAAGTACAGCGGATGGATTACTTCTGGCTAACCATAATAGATGAATGCATGCACCTTGTCAAGAAGAGCCATGAATGCCAAATTCATGGTAACATCAGTCACCTGTCACCAGTTGAGCTACAATACATAGCCATACCCTAGCCTTTCTTGGCCTGGGGTATCAACATTACAGGATAAATCAAACCATCCTCGACCAATGGCCATAAGTTCATCATAGTAGCTATGGATTACTTTTCCAAATGGGTTAAAGCTGAGTCCTTCACGGGAATCACTGCCAAGAGGATGGCAAAACTCATTCAGAAATATATCTTTGCTTGGTATAGCATACCACATCATGTGATATCCGATAATGGAGTACAATTCCACGGAGAAATCATAGATATACTGGAATGACACAACATCGAACATCATCAATCATCGCTATATCACCCTCAAGTCAAATGGGGTAGTGGAAGTGGCTAATAAAGCTGTAAAGAAGATCTTATCCAAGATGGTAGTTACCCATTGAGACTGGGCTGACCATCTCCCTTATGCTCTTTGGGACTATCGAACCAGCGTCAAAACCCTGACAGGGCAAATGCTGTTCTCCTTGGTATACAGAATGGAAGTAGTTCTACCTAAAGAAATCAAAGTGTAGTCACTCTGTGTGGTACTCGAACCAAAATTACACAAAGATGAGTGGGCCAAATCACGTTATGAAACGCTTAACACCATCAATGAAAGGCGCCTAGAAGCCCGTGATATCCTGAGGATGTACCAACAATGAATGGATCGGGCCTACAATAACCAAATAAGGAAGATCAATGCGCCCTTTAAAGCTGGCGAACTTATGTTGAAACAAGTCAAAGCCACTCATACTAACCCTAGAGGTAAATTTTATCCAAATTGGGAAGGTCCGTACGTGAGAAAATGAGTTCTTAGTAAAGGGGCCGTAAAAATCATGGAAATGGACAGAAATGAGTTTACAAATTCCATCAATCGAGACAAGCTCAAAGTGTATTACTTTTGAAAGACCAGTTCGAGACAAGAGAAAATCATGTTGGAAAGTCATTAAAAGCACATATGTCATCCCACAATCTATATCTTTGAAAAGTCATGAATGTTAAAATGAAAGTTGTAAGTTGAAATGAAATGCATTAAAGAGAAGCATGCGCACATTTCAATTATGCTTGAAAAAGTCAAGGGTTTATTACAAAAACTCATAAAACATAACTTAATTGCTAGGTCCAGTCGCATGATGACTATATCGGTGAGTAATCACCAGCCTATCTGCTCTAGTAGGCGCTACCTTGATGGCAGAAAGCCATCCTAAATATGTATCATCAAGTGCTTTGTTAAACGGCAGCTCATGATTCATGACAACCAATGTGCGACTTTCCCACTTAGTACGGATATGGGCCAGCCACAAAGGCCCCTAAGGTCTCGCAAGTGAAGCATGAACATATTTGGGCACGGACTGAGGGCAGCCATGTTGCCGCCTTACGCGTTCTAGAACGTAATACACTATTTGCTCTAGACCCAGCAACTAAATGCCTTGAGGTATGATTTGAGTAGTCACCTCATTAATTTTCCACCAGGGACAAATCCTCCTGATGTCCCTTTCAGTTAACCTCTATAGAAGATATAACCATTCACGCGAAGATTGGTTAATCCCTAATAAAATGGCTAATCCCTGCTCCTGCAATAAAAAGACTAATCCCCAAAGGAGTCCTTGACCCCTTTGTTTAGTTGGAAATGCCAAGTATGTTCACACATACAATGAGCCCCACTGTAAGGTGTCGATGATGTGTGGGTCTCCCTTGGAGCTAGTGTAAGAGGCGGGGCCCACTAGGGGTTTGGTTGGATTTAGGCATGATAAAACATTTTTAGTTCAAGTTTGCATGATAAGCCAATTTTAATGAATAAAAGAATTGAGACCCGAATCTCGATATAATTGATAGAGTTACCACCCAAGTAGTCTACTTGGGAAAGAGTTTTTGTACGGTTCCCTCTCGGCAGAAGGCTCATACCTATTGGAGCAGAGAATCGGGTATCGAATGAGTCACTAATTTCTCATTTAGTTGATTCAAAATTATATTCATCACATAAAACCATTTTAGTTTTCATCATTTGCGGAATCATCACAGAAATCTTGTTCTTACGCTCTTTCACACTCCTTACATGCATTTACATATTACAATAAAGCACAAGCAATAAATGGGGGAATAAAAATTACAATCGGGGGAAAAATGGGGGAATTGCAGAGAGAACCTATACATTTTGTTCTGAGTTATAAAATAAAAATGAAAATAAATCCCCCTGCATCCACAAACGTTAGTAGAAGCCACATTATAAATAACTACTACGACGTATTTTGTTGTTAAAACATATTTTAACTTTTTATGGGTTTATTTACTGGATTATTTGTGAAAATGATCGCATGGCAAATGGTGAGTTGGATTGATTTTTAATCAATTGATCATGAGTTAGGGAATCTACCTGGGGCTGGTACCCGTACGGGTGGGTGGGACCCCCACGAGTACCAGGGAGGTATGGTGTACTAGTATGGGTCCTGTCTTATCCGCAAAGAAACTCTGATTAATTCAGTTTATAGATTGACAGATTAATAGATTGATGGCAGAAAAATAAAATAAAAAGAGATTTACTTTCGTATGAGTATGGCGCACTAATTTGATATCTTTGGGGATATATGGTGCCAATAAGGCTCATACGGGTTAGGACCAGACCCGAAATAAGAAATGAAAGGAATAGATAAAGCAAGAGAAGCAGAGAACAATAACAATGAAATAACTGAGATATGAGTCTCTTTGAAACTCAGGAGCATTACCTTAGCAGCTTGAATCCACTTTGAGATGATCCCTTTACTGTTGAGAGAGTTTGGCCAAAGTAGATGGTGAAATAGGACTATTTAGGTGAGTACTTGTGTGGATAGAATCTCCCCTAAATCCTAATGAATGAAGTTAAGAATGAATAAAATATGGACAAAACCTCAAAGAATGGGTTTTCTCCCTATTTAATACCTCCTATACCCCCACTATACCTTTTCTATACCTATAGAATCTACTAGAAGTTTAGTATAAGTTTTGTATGAAAATGTCCCTACCACTAGGCAGCACCCATACGGGTCCCTAAGGGTAGACTAGGTCTCCAAACTTTGGCCAAACTCAACTCTGCAGTAGTAAGAACACCTATGATGGACAACACCTAAAAGACATTGCATCATATAGCCTTCATTATAGTTTTATTAGAAGGATCATTAAAATCTAGTGCTCATAGACTGCCCCTTATGGGATCATCACAGATACAGATTTGTATGATCTCACGATGTGAGCGAGGGTTTAGAAATCATACCTGAGGAGATGATATGGATTAGTTCCATTCTTGAGGTGAACTTCTTTTCTTTACTAATGTGTATCCCTTATAGCTCTACTGGGGAACGTGTATCCCTTCCCTAAGGCGGATGACTCTTCTTGCAAATGCGTATCCTTTTCCTGTGGCAGATGACTTTCCTTTTGCTACTATGCATATCCCTTTCTTGAGGCAGATGACTTTCCTTTTGCTACTATGCATATCCCTTTCTTAAGTCGGATGACTTTCCTTTTGCTATTGTGCATATACCATTCTTAAGGCTGATGACTTTCCTTGCCAATGCGTATCCCTTTCGTGAGGTGGATGACTTTCCTTTGCTAATGTGTATTCCTTTCCTAAGGTAGATGACTTTCCTTTTGCTACCGTGCATATTCCTTTCTTGAGGCGGATGACTTTCCTTTTGCTACCGTGCATATCCCTTTCTTAAGGCGGATGACTTTCCTTTTGCTACCATGCATATCTCTTTCTTGAGGTGGATGACTTTCCTTACTGGTTTATCCCTTTCCTAAAGCGGATCGACTTTTCTGATAGGTGTATCCCTTTCCTAAGACGGAATGACTTTCCTTGCTGATGTATCCCTTTCCTAAGGTAGATTGAATTTCCTAGCTGGTGTATCCCTTTCCTAAGGCAGATCAACTTTCCTGACTGGTGATATATCCCTTTCCTAAGGCGGATGACTCTCCTGCTGGGGAATTTGAATAACCTAAAAAGAGACAACAATCAAACACTGAGTTAGTCATTGTCTAAGTAGACACATCTTTATTCTTAATTGACTTTTGCGAAAATAAAAATATTTTTCCCCTTCAATTAAGAATAAAGAAGTGTGGATTAGATAAACTAAAAATTATGTGTGGGAAATGTCAGGTTTGGCCCAATCGTTCTGCAATGAAATTCCCTTTAGAGGGGTGCCTCTCAAAGAATGCCCCTAAGAGAGTTGGACAATGGGAGGGATTCCCCTAGATTGACCGTTTCCATTATTGAAAAAAGGGGGAATGTCCCTGGGTCTGCGGGGGGATGCCCCTGGGACCAGATGATTCTGCTATTAGGAAGTGGGGGGATGCCCCTAGGTCTACTACTAGGGGATGCCCCTAGGACTCGATTCTTCTACTAGGGAATGACCCTAGGGTAAGGTGCCACTAGGATTCTTGATAACGGGGGTATGATCCTTGAGTAACTCAACTGATGGGGAATGGGGGGATGCCTATAGGTTTGCGGGGGGTGCCCCTTGAATGATTCTACTGTTGGGAGATAAGAGGGAATGCTCCTTGATTGATTCTACTGCTGGGGAATAGGGAATATACCCTTTGACTAGCCAACTTCACTACTGGGGAGTAAGTGATATCCTTTGGTAAAACTTCTTTCTGCTAGGGAGGCCCCTTTTCTTGTCAAACTCATTAGCTAGGGAAGAATTCCTGTGCTAGGATGGAGCTGTTACACAAAAATGTTCCTGATTAGTGTTCAATTCAAAAATTTCTTACCTTGATTATTGATTGACTTTTGTTAAAAAAATATATGTTTGCCCTCTCAATCAAGGATCAAGGTGCGCAAATATAACTGAAATGTAGGTGTGAAGAAGAGCAGGGTTGGCCCTGAGCTTGGACTAGATGACTTTCTGGTGCTTGTTGAAGTACCAATGCAAAAATCTATCCCTAGATGGTAAGAGTGGGCCTGTACAGGTGGGCCAAACCTATACGAGCATGATTCTTGAAAGTGAGGACCCGTATGGGTAGGGTGTGACCTATACGGGTCCCTAGCGGGGGGGAGGGGGGGTTTAAAAGGCAGATTAGCGCCCTTATATCCCACCTCATGCCAAATCTTCCTATTTTGAATTTTTCGGTGATTTTCTTCCAAAAACCAATTGAAGATGTATAAAAATATCCCCCAAACCAGCCGTTTCTCCCTTTGACTCGAGGACTTGCCCTTGGTGGACAATTTGGGACTTCAAGAATGCTCGGTTTTAGTCAAGTACATTTTCCATAAAGGAGACTCATTTTTGGGGCATACTCCTGCTTTTGAAGTGCCTCTAATCCCTTTCCCTAATACTCATACCTCTAAACGCCAGGTATCTTCGCTTGATTCTCCATTTTCTAATTTTAAACTTTCAACAATTTCTTGGATTTTGCCATGAATTAGGGTGTTTTAGACTTTGGAATAGAGCCTGATGCATGTGACTTTAGGGATGCTTTTAGGATAATTTTGGATGAACTTTGGTTGAAATTGGGTGATTTTGGATTTTTGGGAGTTTTTCCCTTATAGGGATTTCTTGCAGTGGACCCATTCGGGTCCATCTTTTATACAAGTCCTTCTCATAGACCTGTATGAGTGGGGCCTACCCATATAAGTCCTGTCCTCAGGGACAAAATGCTATCTTCTTTGTTTTCTGCAATCCTTTTCTAATTTTTGGCTTGTCTGCTATATTCTAACCCTGTTGAACTATAATTTTACCTTTGCAGTTTCAGTATAAGAATATGGGGGCCCTAAGCTTCTATAGGAAATGGTACAAGGAGATTCATGCCTCGGGGGATATGGAGCTACTGACCCACATTGATTCCTTCAGCTTCAGCGATATTATTAGGGCCATTCCTCAGGCCCTAAGTCATTGGCGCCTGGTGTTGTTTCAGCCTTGACTGAGAGATGGTTAGAGATGACCTATACCTTTCACTTACCTATCAGGGAGGTTACCATCACTCCTTCAAATGTGTGTGCCATGACGGGCTTGGAGTGGGCCGGGGATGTGGTCCATTTCGATGTTTATACCAACCGGTGGCATTCTCGGCCTAAGGTGAAGGCCTATATTACCAGACTACTTAGGCTTCATCCGGGCGGGATGGATAAGCTCAAGTAAGGGGATTTGTATACTTACTGGATCGGGCAGCCGAGTCCTATTACGGCTGATTGGAGGGACCAGTATGCTCAATCCTTCCTGCTGAAGTTCCTTACCACAGTCTTCTTTCCTGTCTACTCGAGCAACCTCAATTATAGTTTGCTCTCTGCCTTGGAGGATCTCGCAGCTGTGCCCAGCAAGAACTGGTCCCAGGATATTTTGGCACAACTGTACTATATATTGGACATCGGGATTTGTGGTGAGCAGCTTAAGCTCAATATCTGCCATCTGATACTACTGGTAAATTCCAAACTGATCTCTTATGCTTTACCCCTTTGTATAAACTTTTGTTGCAACTAATCCTTGCTTTGTGTTATAGATTTGGGCTTTTGAGCATAGGCCGAGTCCTAGACCAGGCTTGCCCCTGTAGTCTAAAGCACCGCACATCATATCTAGTTGGATGGGGCCTTGCAAGAATCAGCCCCTGACCATAGCGTAGTATCGAGAGTTCTTAAGCCAGCTGCGCTCAGATCGGGTAAACTTCTTCTACTGAACCTGTATTTTACATTTGACAAACCATTAGTAGAAACTGTATTCACTAGGTTGTGATACTTACAGTGCATTTATTTCATAGAGGCCATTCAAGATCTATGGGAGAGATTGGTCACATATGGAGATATTGAGCTAATGCGGGTTGGTGTTGATGACCGCCACATTGTCCTGGAGTCACCACTCTCCTATGAGTGGTATTTTGGTGAATGGGTCCGAGGGTTGTGGACTAGTGCCATGGTGGAGAGACTGATTCCTCCCCCGATCCTGACAGGCATCTTTTGGCATCATCTCATGTCGAGGACCGATCAGGGGCTATACTTGCTGAGCAAGGGAGCTCACGTGTTGTCTGTTGAGGGCCCTTATGTTGAGTTTATTGATTCCTCCATCTGCCATCCTACAACAGGATCCACCATGAGGATGAGCCCCTAGAGTTTCACTAGAGCAATAGTGAGGATTATGATGATGAGGAGGAGGAGGGAGGACTGAGGGGTGATCATGGGGGTCTATCTATAGTTCAGAGCACCAGCGGTTCAGCTAGGTCTGCCACCCCTCCTTCTTAGGTATGCTTCTAACTTGGCCTTCGTGAATACTTGGTTGCATTTTGAAACTGATTGTGAACTTGAGTCTGATTCTTTGTTACCATAGCCTCCTGCTTCCATGTAGAAGAGGTCTACTATTATCGCTACTACTACTGCCCCTGAGGCTCCGGTGAAGTAGTCTCGAGCCTCCAGATCTGTGAGGGAGGGTATCCTCCTGGCTGAGTTGGATACTTTCTTCTGGCTCCTCGACCATTCGGGGAGTCAAGCTGTTAAGAAGCTTGAGGAGTCGGTCTAGCCTATTGGTTTCACTCCTTCCAGCTCTACTCATGTAAGGAATCCTTTACCCTTATCTTTGTCCATTACTGCTTAAGACATCTTATCCTGATGTGACCTTTTCTTTTCAGGTGAACATTTCCAAGGTTGAGAGGATAGCTCGGGGTTACTTTTCCATGCAGGACCTGCTATTGGCCCAGGATGCTTTTGCTTTAGTAAGTTCCTTTTACCTGCAAAATTTCAACAAACTATGCATGCATTTCATGACATTTATATATGTGTACTAATCTTATGATTTCCATTGTAGACTTTGTTGACCATGGAGTGGAGCAGGTCTACCCAGGATTTGGACGCTTTGTAGGAGGGAGCCCAGTTCTTGGAGGAGCAGCTGCGGGCAGCCACTACTGAGGCTGATCAGGCTAAGGCCGAGACTGGTAGGGCGAGGGCCATGATTGAGACGCTGAGGGATCAGCTAGCGAGGATAACTAAGGATAGACATATGAAAGTCCCTTCTGATGATGAGTTTAAGAATGATTTTCTACATATCTCGTGACTCAGAGGGGAGCAGATCGACGCGTTGAGAGGAGTGATGCTGCTGGGGCTGCTACAGGGACTTTAGAGACTAGGGCCCCTGCCCAGCCGGCTCCAATTACCAGTGATGACCATATGACCATAGATGTTGATTATCTGCTGGTGGATACTCAAGATCAGCCTTAGGAGGGTCGCTAGGGACAGGATCCTCCAGCCACTTAGATTATGATTATGACCTAAACTATTTGATGCTTTTGGGCCCTGTGTGGCTTGTTTTGATTGTGATCTATGGATTGGTACTTTTGATACTTCTTTTATGCTTATTGATTTTTCTTGAACCAAGACTCTTGAATATTGTTGCCTTGTGAACCGATATTTTGTCTAGTGATGTCATAGTAAGGGGATCAAGTGATGTTGTAACTTTTGCACAGGCCACTAGATGTGAGGTGGCCTATCAAACATTTATTTTTTCATTTCTTTTTGTCCTAATTTTTGCCTGAACTATCCTTGGCAGCTCAGGCCATTAGACTTTTTCTTTTTAGCTTTAACTTTTGCCTGGACTGCCCTTTTAGGTTTTCACCCTAGCAAGCTTTTCTTTTTCGTTTTGCCTTAATTATTGCCAAGATCACCCTTTTAGGTTTCAATCCCGTAGGCTGTCTTAATTTTTGTGTGAATTGTCCTTGATGGCTCAATCGAGCAGACCTTTCTTTTTGTGTTAAATTTTGCCTAGATCGCCTGTGAGGTGTCGATGACGTGTGGGTCTCCCTTGACATCTATGTGAGAGGCAGGGCCCACTGGGGGTTGGTTGGATTTAGGCGTGACAAAACATTTTTAGTTCAACTTTGCACGATAAGCCAATTTTAAGGAATAAAAGAATCGAGACCTAAATCTCGATACAAATGATAGTCGCCACCCAAGTTGTCTACATGGGAAAGAGTTTTGGTATGGTTCCCTCTAAGCAGGAGACTCATACCTATTAGATCAAAGATTCGGGTATCGAATGAGTCACTTCTTTCTCATTTAAATGATTCAAAATTACATTCACCGGGTAAAACCATTTTTGTTTTCATAATTTAGGGAATTATCACAGAAATCCTATTTCTACACTCTTTCACACTCGTTACATGCATTTACGTATTATAATAAAGCACGAGCAATAAATGGGGGAATAAAAATTACAATTGGGGAAAAATGGAGGACATTGCAAAGAGAACCTATACATTTGTTCTAAGTTATAAAACAAAATGAAAATAAATTCCCCTGCATCCACAGATGTTAACACAGTTTATAGCACACCATAAATCAGTATTTCAACATATTTTGTTGTTAAAACACATTTTATCTTTTTGTGGGTTGAGTTACCAGATTATTAGCGAAAATGATCGCATGGCAAATGGTGAGTTAGGTTGTTTTTTAATCAGTTAATTATGGGTTCGAGAATCTTCCTGGAGCTGGTACTCATACGGGTGGATGGGACTCGTATGGGGTTCCAGGGAGGACTCGTAAGGGTATGGTGTACCCATATGGGTCCTTTCTGGTCCAGACAGAGGCTCTATTAAGTTCAATTTATAGATTAATAGATTAATAGATTGATGGCAGAATATGGTGCACCGATTAGATATCTTTAGGGATATATGGTGCCAACAAGGCTCATACGGGTTAGGACCAGACCCGAAATAAGAAATGAAAGGAACAAATATAATAGAAGGAACATGCAATAATAATAAGGAAATAACTGAGAAGTGGGTCTCTTTGAAACTTAGGAGTATTACCTTTGTGGCGATGAATCCACTTTAGAGCGATCTCAATGCCGAATGGAAACTTTGTCGAAGTAGTTGATGAAATGATGGATTTAGAATTGCTTAGGTGAGTATTTGTGTGGATAGAATCTCCCTCAATCCTATATATAAAGCTAGAAAGAAATAAAATGTGGGCAAAACCAATGTGGAATGGTTTTCCCCCTATTATATAACTTCTATACCTCTTCTATATTACTATAACCTTAATAACTTGCTAGAATTATTTCCCTAAAATAATATTTGCTTTCTATTATGATTTCTCAGTAGTGTATGTTGTGTGAATTGTGTGTTGTAATGAGGAAAATGGCCTCTATTTATAGGGGAAAAATAGGTCTGAACGCATTAAATGGCTGATTTATGCGTTTATGGAAGATTATATTCTTTTATGGCAAATGCTATATTTGCATATGGCAAATGCTATATTTGCATATGGCAAAAACTATATTCGCATATGGCAAACACTATATTTGCATATGGCAAATATATTCGCATATGGCAAATCCTATATTCGCATGTGGCAAATACTATATTTGCATATGGCAAATACTATATTTGCATATGGAAAATATATTCGCATATGGCAAATATATTCGCATATGGAAAATACTATATTTTCATATGGCAAATATATTTGCATATGGAAAATATATTTGCATATGGCAAACTGACTGTTTGGGCTTATGGAGGACAAGCATGGGTAAATGTACAGGGGTACGGGTCCTGGGTAGGGGTATGGGTCCTGGTGCAAGGGTATGGGTCCTGGGCAGGGATACAGGTCCTAGCTAGGAGGGGTTCGGGTCCTGGTGTTAGGGTACAAGTCTTGGGGAAGGGTACGAGCCCTAGGCCGGGGTACGAGTCCTAACTAGGAGCGGTATGGGTCCTAGTGCAGGGGTATGGGTCCTAGGTAGGGGTATGGGTCCTGAGGACAAGTACGAGGCTTTTAGAGACCTAGGCACTAGTTTTCTAAGGTTTAGGTTTGACAAAGTTTGACCAATCGACATTGAAACCATTCCAAGTAGACAACACCTGTAGAAGAATCCATTATATAGCTCTCATCACCGTTTCATGAGAAGGACTGTTGAAATCTAGTGCTCACAGACTGCCCCTCGTGGGTTCACTGCAGATATAGATCTGTATGATCTCACAATGTAAGCAAGGGTTTAGAAATTATACCTGAGGTGATGATATGGGTGAGTTCTTTCCTCAAGGCCAACTCCTTCCCTTGGTGTACCTTTCTTTAGCTAGATCACTTTCCCTTGTTGATGTGCATCCGTTACTTAAGGCGGATGACTTTCCTTTGCTAATGCGTATCCCTTTCTTGAGGTGGATGACTTTCCTTTAATGATGTATATCCTTTCTTGAGGCGGATGACTTTCCTTTGATAATGTGTATCCCTAGTGACTCTACTAGGGAAAACATGGATCTACTCTCCTGGTTGAAGTTGGTGTATCCCTCTCTTAAGGCGGATCACTCTCCTGACCGATGGTGTATCTCTTTCCTAAGGCAGATGACTTTCCTTATTGATGTATATCCTTAGTGACTTTGCTAGGGAAGATATGTGTATATCTTTCCTGAGGCGGATTACTCTCCTGGCTGATGTATCCCTTTCCTAAGGTGGATAACTGTCCTAGTTAATGATTTTGAATAACCTGTAAAATGACATCAATCGAACGCTGAGTTAGTCATTGTCTAAGCTGTCACATCTTTATTCTTGATTGACTTTGTGATGAACAAAAATTTTTGCCCCTTCAATTAAGAATAAAGATCTTTTGATGAGATAAATTGAAAATTCTATGCAGGAAATGTCAGGTGTGCCCGATCATTCTGGAATGAAGTGCTCCTTGGAAGGGTCCCTCTCAAAAAAATGCCCCTAGGAGGGCTAGACGATGGGGGGATGCCCCTAGATTGACTGATTCCATTGCTAGGGATTGGGTGGATGCCCATGGATTTGATTTCGTTGTTGGAATATGGGTGGATGCCCCCGGATTAACTGATTCTGCTATTGGAGAATGGGGGGATGCCCCTGGATTAACTAATTCCATTGCTAAGGATTGGGGGGATGCCCCTGGATTTGATTTCACAGCTGGGAAATGGGGGGTGCCCCTAGATTGACTCTGTGGCTGGGAAGTATAGTAATGCTCTTTTGGTGACTTCTTTTCTATTGGGGAAATCTCTTTTTGTAATATTCGCTTATTGGAGAAGATTCCTGTACTCAGGTGAATCTGCACAAAATTATCCCTATAAGTAAATGTTTTGGAATGACTTACCTTGATTCTTGATTGATTTTGCTGAAATCAAAAATATTTTTGCCCCTTCAATCAAGGATCAAGGTGGGTTAGAGGTTTTACCCCTAGTTTAACTGAAAGAATGGGGTTTAAGAAATGTGGGATTTGCCCCAATCTGTATCTGATGTTGGCGTCCCTTCCTCGAGGTGGACAACCTTCCTTTGTACTCCTTCCTTAAGGTGAGCATCCTTCCTTTGCATTCCTTTGTCTAGGCAAACTGCTTTCCTTTGCTATATGCATCCCTTTCTTAAGGCGGATGGCTTTGCTCTACTTTACGTATCTCTGGTGACTTCTCTGGGGAAGATATGTGTATCCCTTTCTTAAGGTGGATGACTTCTCCTCGTATCCCTTTCTTAAGGTGGATCGACTTTCTTGACTAATGATATATCCCTTTCCTAAGGCGGATGACTTCTCCTCGTATCCCTTTCTTAAGGCGGATCGACTTTCCTGACTGATGATATATCCCTTTCCTAAGGCGGATGACTTCTCCTTGTATCCTTTTCTTAAGGTGAATCAACTTTCCTGACTAATGATATATCCCTTTCTTAAGGCGGATGACTTCTCCTTGTATCCCTTTCTTAAGGAGGATTGACTTTCCTGACTGATGATATATCCCTTTCCTAAGGCGGATGACTTCACCTCATATCCCTTTCTTAAGGCGGATCGACTTTCCTAACTGATGATGATGTATCCCTTTCCTAAGGTGGAAGACTCTCCTACTGGGGAATTCGAATAACCTATTAAGAGACAATAAAAAAACATTGGGTCTATTATCGTCTAAAATGAAGATATATGGATGGGGGTTAGCCCCCAAATAAACTATAAACTATGTTTAGAAATGTTGGGTTTAGCCAAACTGTTTTGACCCTAAAATGTCCCTTGGGGGGTTCTCTTGGGGGAACTGACTGCTGATGAGATAACCTTTGAATGGTAAGTCCATTTGGATTGCTAGGAAGAAACTGCTCAAGGGTAATTTCGTTTGATTAGAGGAAGGTGTTCCTGGGACATCCTAGCTACTGAGGAGTATCCTTGGAAACCATCTCGAGCAAGCTTGACTAGTTAGGGAGGTGCCTCTAGAACTTTGCCCTTGGGAGGCTTTGGGGTCGATGACCCTCGGGTATTTTTTTGACTGAGGGAATGGTTTCTCTAACCGCCTAGCCACTAGAGATAAGGATTGACCCTTTGTGGGGATAGGAGGGATGCCCTTGAATGTTCCATCTCCTAGGGAATGAGTTATCCTGATGGGGCTGCTCTGCTGGAGAGAAGGTGCCCCTTTATTTGGCATTCAGGTTTTGACTTGTTTGACCTTGAAAATTGCTTTGGGTGGCTTGACCGGTTGGGGGGGGACTGCCCCTATATGGTTCACTTGTTAGGAAAATGATCCCTCCAACAGTCTGGCTGCTAGGAATGCTTCTTGGGAAGATGCCCCGTTGGCTGGTACCCCTCAGATATCACCTTTGTTGGATATGTCCTTTGAATAATGCCCCTTGGGTGGCAATGTGGCTGGGGGAATTCCTTCTTTTCCTACAGATACCTCTCCTTGGGTTCCTGCGCATGATAATGGAATTGGTCAGTAAAACTTTGAGATATGCAAGTCAGGATTTTCCCCAATAAAAAGAAAAGACTGAGTTTAGTGATGTTGGGTTGGTCCTAACTTGAACCAGGGTGTCCCTTGTTTGCCACTTCCACTGGCTGGCACTACTGGGGAGTAACTCTAGGGTGCTTGATGATGGGGGGATACCCCTCAATTGTGTCACTTTGGGGACTGCCTCTAGGGGTGAGTTCCCCTAGGGTGTTAGATGATGGGGGGATGCCCCTTGACTGACTTCTTTGCTGGGGAGGTATATTCCTAGAGGATTTTTCTGCTGAGGATTTCTTCTAGGTTAACACTTGTTTTGACAGCTTGGGGATCCTCCCCTTGAATGAACCTAACATGAAAAGGTATTCACATTAGCAATTGCTTTGACATGGATTACCTTAATTCTTGATTGACTTTGTGTGGACAAAAAGGTTTGCCTTTTCAATCAAGGATTAAGGTAAGCTAGGGGTTTAGCCCCTAATTAGCTAAAAGATTAGGGTTTGAGAAGTGTGGTTTGCTCCAATTAGGATCTGCTGTGCCTTGCCGCTGAGGAGTTCTTGGAAAACCATTTTAAAATAGGAGGTAGGACCCGTATGGCTATGTAGGAGACGTACACCTGATACTGACCCGTATGGCTGAAGAAGCTGTTGGATGGGATGTTTGCGCCTGCTGTTTGAGGAATCCTGTTCCTATTTGAAAAATTGCCCCAAGGGGACTGGTATGGGTGGGTTTGGACCCGTACGGGTGGCATTTTATCGAGGTGGGACCATACGGGTGGGATGGATCCATATAGGACCATTCTGTGGGGACAAAATGTCTAAAATTGGGTTTTCTGTGACCTTTTTCTGATTTTTGACTTGTTTATCGTATCCTAACCCTGTTAAACTATTGTTTCACCTTTCAAGTTCCTATATAAGACTTTGGGGCCTAGAGCTTTTGCAGAAAGTGGCATGAGGATATTTGAGCTACCGGGGATCCTAAGCTGCTGGCCCGTATTGGCCCATTCAGGTTCACTGATATTGTCAGGGCCATTCCCCATGGTAGGTTTGCCCGGGAAATCGGAGATACCTCACACCATTTCTAGGTGGATGGGGACTTGGTAGGGTCAGGCTCTGGCTATAGTATAGTATAGGGAGTTCCTTCACCAGCTGCGCTCAGATCAGGTAAACTTCTTTCATACTAAACCTGTAACTTTCATTTCAACAAACCATAAGTAGAAACTGTATTTACAAGGTTATGACACTTATAGTGCATTTGCTTTGTGCAAGTCATCCAAGACCTATGGGAGAGGTAGGATACATATAGGGGTGTTGAGCGAATACAAGGTGGTGTATATGACCACCACTTTGTCCTGGAATCACCACTCTCCTTTGATTGGTATTTTGGTAAACGTGTCTGAGGGTGGAGGACCAGTACTGTGGTAGAGAGACTGATCCCTCCCCCGATCCTAGTGGAGTCTTTTGACTTCATCTAATGCCTAAGACGCATTAGGGGTTGTACTTGTCTTGGACTTGCTGTTAGCTCATGACACACTAGCTTTGACAAGTTTCTTTTACCTTTAAAATTTAACAAACTATGCATGCCATGACATTTTATATATGTGTACTGATCCCCTAGTTTTTATTACAGATTTTGTTGGCTATGGAGTGTGGTAAGTCTGTTCAAGACTTGGATGCTTCTAAGGAGAGAGCTAGGTTCTTGGAGGACTAGTTGCGAGTAGCCACTGCTGAGGACGACCGAGTTAGGCCACTGGAGGAGAAGTTGGAGAGGGCTAGAGCGGAAATTGCTCGGGCAAGGGCTGAAGTCAAGGTGTTGAGGGTCCAGTTGGCCCAGATGACCGAGTGTAAGAAGTTACTTGAGTCATCCAATTCTTTATAGAAGGTGGATAGCTCAGCTTGTCGGGTGGCACCGGTGGTCACTCAAGTGGCAGGAGCTGAGCAGCGAGTAGAGGAGATTAGAATTACTACTTGTAGACCCGTATTACTGCTTGGTATGGCTAATAATTAGACCAAGTCTGGCTGGTTTGAAATTAACACTCTTGGGGATACGTCTCATCTAGTGATTTCATAGTGAGGGGACTAATTGATGTTCTAACTTTTGCATAGGCCATTTGATGTGAGATGACCTATCGAACATTTATTTTCATTTATTTTGGTCCTAATTTTTGCCTGAACTGTCCTTGGCAGCTCGGTTTAGTGGGCTTTTTTTTGCTTTATCTTTTGCCTGGACTGCGCTTTCGGGTTTTCAATCCAGCAAGCTTTTTCTTTTGTTTTTCTTTACCTTAATTTTTTTGGACCGCCCTTTTGGGTTTTTGATCCAGTAGGATTTTTCTTTCTTTAAAGGAGAATAGTTTGGCTTATCGGGTGGAGCCGGTGGCCACTCAGGTGATGGGAGCTGAGCAAGCGGTAGAGGAGATTAGTATTGCCACTGGGAGTATAGCAAGAGCTTCAGAGACCAGGGTTCCTAATCTGCCAACTATGGATGTTGGTGGGGCCTAGGATCATGTGATGATAGATAGGGATGACTTGCTGGCGGATGTATAGGATAAGACTCAGGATGAGTACCAGGGATAGGACCCCCCAATAACTTAGATTAGGCTGTGCTTTTCTTACTTGTCTAGGTCCTTCATTGATCCTTTGCCTCGAGGATATTGTTGTCTTGTCCTTCTTTGATAAAGGCTTTAATTGCTGGTGAATTGACTAGTAACCAATCTTTCGAAGCTCTAGATTACTGAAAAACTGGACCAACTGAGACCGACGAGTACTACCAAGATTTGGATGAGATTTGTATGCCTATTGTAGACTTGTACAAGCTTATATGGTTGCCTATGCTTCTTTTCACTGGTGATTTGATCGGATGAGATTCATTCTTCGCACATTAGGGAATGTGTCCTTGAGGTGTCCAAACTGTAACATGGTGCAAGCTGGATGATGCTAGTGGAAGTACTTGGCGCTTCGGATGATGTGTGCTATCGAGTAGCTTGATAGTGGGAAAACTAAACTTGAGGGATCCCAACTATGAAACATTGCTATTACAAATGATGCTTGAAGAGCAAAAGTAAGTGCAAAATGCTGGCCTTTTTTAATTGAATTCTGAATTTTACATTGACTGCTTGAGGTGATGCAATCTATCGAACTGATTTTGTATTTTACTTGTCCTAATTTTTACCTGAATTGTCCTTGGCGGCTCAACCAGCGGACTTTCTCTTTCTTTTCTTTTGTCTTAACTTTTTCCTGAACTATCCTTGGCGGCTCAGTTCAGTAGACTTTTTCTGACTTTTGCATAGGCCTTATTTTCTTTTTTTTGTGACCTATCGATATTTTTGTCTTTTGTTGAATGATACGCACAATACAGATAATTACAAAGAGCACCAAATGTAGAGAAGAAACTGATGTTCACATACTTGCGATTATTTCACCTAAAGACATGCATGCATTCATAAGACTGGAATTCTTAGCA
Organism: Euphorbia pulcherrima; assembly: GCA_947683365.1. NCBI lineage: Eukaryota > Viridiplantae > Streptophyta > Magnoliopsida > Malpighiales > Euphorbiaceae > Euphorbia > Euphorbia pulcherrima. The sequence goes on from CANTUS010000015.1 coordinate 44,367,252, forward strand.
AATCATAGCATGTTCATCAATGAAATCAAATTTGAGTGCATAGGAAATGGTAATAGTTTCCAATGGTTACCCTTACCCGCTTTTTGGTCCTTTTACAGATTTTCAAGAAAGCATCTGACGTTTTTTCTCTCAATGCCCTAACTTTTGCCTAAGCCACCCTTTTAGGTTTTTCAACTTAGCGAGCTTTATTTTTGTTAGAGTACCCTAACTTTTTCCTGACTGATTTATTGAATACCGATTAGCGGGTTGCTCCCTAATTTTTGCCTGAGAAGTAGAGGACCACTCACCGAGTGATTTATTATTATTTTTTTTGGCATGCTACTTTTTGTTATTAATTTTTTTAACCTAGACATGATAGCGCTTAAGCCTTTCTTGATTCACTAGATGCACGAAACTCATTTCCACCCATATCCCTGAGCTTAATTCCTCCCTTACCCAGGATTTTCTCAACCACGAATGGCCCTTCCCAATTAGGCCTGAACTTGCACCTAGTATTAGTGTTGATTGGCCATAGCTATTTGAGAACCAGATTACCCGCCTTGAGGGGTTTATTTGGGTACTTGACTCTACTTTTGGTAATCTTGGGCCATTTAGTATTGCGATGAACAAGTTCCTCTCTTTTGTGAAAGAAAGAGGTCAAGTTATTGTGGGGAGGGTTTGGGATCATTATGTAGGGTGAGGGATCTTCTTTCTTTTGAACAAATGGAGAAAGCATTTTTGGAGGGATATTTTGATGGGACTATAGGTCCAAGGGAGGTACCTACACTGGTAAGAACTTCCCATTCGTTGGATGTGATGGTTTACCCTTTAGGAGGTTTTGGAAGAGCATTGGATTTAAGCTTCCCTTGATTTTGGATTTGTGTTGTATGATCTTTTCCTTCAATGGTGTTTTTTATGTGAAGTATGTCTTCCTCCTTTCTTTTTCTTTTGGCCTCTTGGCTTTCTTTCTTAGTGATGTGTATCTTCCTCCCCCTTATGAAAAGATGAGCTAAGACCCAAGACTATCATGTTTGCTAAGCACTTTTCATCTCTCTTTTTTGTGGTAAGTTTTAACCATTGGAACCTTATACCATTGTGATGTACTCAAATTCAATTTCTTTAGTAAACATGATGAAATTTTTAAGAATATTGATTTTATGATTGCAAGATATCTTTAAGAATGAAATGCTCAAACATAGTGTGAATGCATCAATTTTGCGATATGCTTTATAAGTGGCGTTTTTTGCATCAAATACCAGCAACGTTAAAAGGTTACCTCATCCTTGAAATCATCCTCCTAATGTGGAGGGTCTTCATCTTTAATCTTGGTAGGATCCATCGGTGAATTGATAGTATTGAGCTTCTACTTGTATTGGCACTAGTCCACTTTTTGCCTTATCAATGTACCCTAATTACTCAAATATTTCCCACTCTTCAGCCTTTTAGGGGATCCAATCTTCCCCTCTTTATAGCATGGACTAGAGGCAAAGGTTGTCAAGCATTTGCAGTCACACCAAAGGGTAGATATGTTAGATGATGGAAGGCTGTCCCCTTAGGTGTGGCTACGCAATTGGGACCTTGGCTAGATCCCCCAAACTAAAACACCAAAGCACTAATCCTTGGCTAGGCTGAATAGATCGACTGACAGTCATACCCCCTAAATCATGCAGACCAACTAATACCAACTATCCGAACTAACTGGACTATGGATTACCAAGAGATGAAGGTGTAGATTCAACCCTTAATTGAACCAAATTTGATTGAGTAGAAACTCGAATGCGGACCAAATAAACTTGAGATGGATGCCAAGCTTTGATTCTTTACTCAAGCGAGAACCAAATGATCAATAAATGCATGGGATATGTTATGCATGCATAAATTACAATGATGTATGGCTGGGTTAATTACCAGGGAACGTAGCACAACACATGCGAAGTGACCGATTGCATCCTTATTTCTTCTGCCGAGTCTAAGGGTATTCTTCCTTAGTCTAATCTCACATAGAAATTAGGGTACCTAGAAGGTAAGATTCTATGGCTTTTGATAAGAATGGTGTAGGCACATATCGGAAGTTGATGTAAAAGGTTCCCATCGCATCAAGCCTCTTTCGGAGGGAGATGGCAATGAGTGCTCCAACCACTAAGGTATCACTAGTATCCCTGGCGGTCATGGGTATCACCATAGCGAGTGTCGCGGAAATAATAGGGCAACCTATCCTAGCGCTAGAAGAATAGCGAATCTAACTAAAGAGAGAAGGAGATGAGAAGATAGAGTGTGATAATTTTCCCAAATGATGAAAACAAAAGCGGGTTGAAACAAGTAAATGATTTTCGGTGCTCATCTTAATCTTTTAAGCTTTTAAAACAAACCAACATTTTGCAACTTAAAAGATTATAGTCCCCAGTAGAGTCGCCACTATGAGGTGTCAATAACATATGGGTCTACCTCGGTGCATATGTGGGAGGCGGGGCCCACTGGGGGTTGGTTGGATTTAGGCGTGACAAAACATTTTTAGTTCAAGTTCGCACGATACCAATTTTAATGAATAAAAGAACCGAGACCCAAATCTCAATACAAAGGATAGAGTTGCCACCCAAGTTGTCTACTTGGGAATGAGTTCTGGTACGGTTCCCTCTGGACGGGAGACTCATATCTATTGGATCAGAGATTCAGGTATCGGATGAGTCACTTATTTCTCATTTAGTTGATTTAAAATTATATTCACCGCGTAAAACCATTTTCATTTTCATCATTTGGGGAATTATCACAGAAATCTTATCTACACACTTTCACACTTGTTACATGTGTTTACATATTACAATAAAGCTCAAGCAATAAATGGGGGAATGAAAATTACAACCGGGGGAAAATTGGGGGAAATTGCAAAGAGAACCTATACATTTGTTCTAAGTTATAAAACAAAATGAAAATAAATTCCCCTGCATCCACAGATGTTACCATAGTTTATAGAACACCATAAATCAGTACTTCAACATATTTTGTTGTTAAAACATGTTTTATCTTTTTGTGGGTTGATTTACCAGATTATTAGTGAAAATGATCGCATGGAAAATGGTGAGTTGGGTTGATTTTTAATCAGTTAATTACGGGTTCAGGAATCTGCCTGGGGCTGGTACCCGAATGGGTGGGTGGGACCCCATACAGGGTGCCAAGGAGGACCCATATGGGTGTGGTGACCCGTATAGGTCCTGTCTGGTCCAAATAGAAGCTATGTTTAGTTCAATTTACAGATTAATAGATTAATGGATGGATGGCAGAAAAATAAAATAAAAAGGAATTTTCTTCCATATGAGTATGGCACACTGATTTGACATCTTTGGGGATATATGGTGCCAACAAGGCTCATACGAGTTAGGACTAGATCCGAAACAAGAAATGAAAGGAACAGATATAATAGAAGGAATATGCAATAATAGTAAGGAAATAACTGAGATGTGAGTCTCTTTGAAACTCAGGAACGTTACCTTTGTGGTGGTGAATCCACTTTAGAGTGATTCCAATGCAAAATGGAAACTTTGTCAAAGTAGATGATGAAATGATGGATTTAGAATTGTTTAGGTGAGTATTTGTGAGGACAATTCTCCCCCAATCCCAAATATGAAGCTAGAAAGAAATAAAACATGGGCAAACCCAATGTGGAATGGTTTTCCCCCTATTTTATAACTTTTATACCTCTTCTATACCCTTACTATAACCACAAGAACTTGCTAGAATTATTTCCCTATAACAATATTTGCTTTCTATTATGATTTCTCAATTGTGTATGTTGTGTTAATTGGGTGTTGTAATGAGGAAAATGACCTCTATTTAAAGGGGGAAAATAGGTCTGAACCCCATTAAATGGTTGATTTTTTATGCGTTTATGACAGATTATATTCTTTTATGCCAAATTATATTTGGATATGGCAAATGCTATATTTGGATATGGCAAATGCTATATTTTCATATGGCAAATATATTCACATATGGCAAATACTATATTTGCATATGGCAAATATATTCGCATATGGCAAATACTATATTTGCATATGGAAAATATATTCGCATATGGCAAACTGACTATTTGGGCATCTGGAGGACAAGTATGGGTAAATGTGCAAGGGTATGGGTTCTGAGTAGGGGTACGGGTCATGACTAGGAGGGGTACGGGTCTTGATGCAGGGGTACGGGTCCTTAGCAGGGGTCTTGGGCCGGGATACGAGCCCTAGGTAGAGGTACAAGTCCTAACTAGGAGGGGTACGGGTCCTGAGGACAAGTACAAGGCTTTTAGAGACCTAACCACTAGTTTTCTGAGGTTTAGGTTTGAAAAAGTTTGACCAATCAACATTGAAACCATTCCAAGTGGACAACACCTATAGAAGAATGCATTATATAGCTCTCTCATCATCGTTTCGTGAGAAGGACTGTTGAAATCCAGTTCTCACACCGCCCTTTCGGGTTTTCAATCTAGCAGGCTAATCTGAATATTGCAGATGTATGGTAAAGACAAATACAATAATGCGTAACACATGGAGAAAAATTGATGTTCACATGCCACTGATTATTTCACCTAAACACATGAATGCATTCATAAGACCAAGATTCTTAGCAAAGTCATAACATGTTCGTTGATGAGATTAATTTGAGTACATAGGCAATGGTTAACCCCTATTGCCTACTGATCTTTTATAGATTTTCTAGAAAGCAACTGACATTTTTCTCTCTATGCCCTAAATTTTGCCTAAGCCACCCTTTTTGGGTTTTCAGCTTAGCAAGCTTTATTCACATTGGAGTGCACTAATTTTTGCCTGACTGATTTACCGAATACCGATGAGCGGGCTACACCCTAATTTTTGCCCGAGCAGTAGAGGACGACTTGCCCGGTGTTTTATTCTTTATTTCCTTTATTCTTTGTGCTGCTTTTTTATGATTGAATTCCTTTGACCTAGACATGATAATGCTTGAGCCTATCTTGATTCACTGGATTCACGAACTCATTTCCGTCCATATCTATAAGCTTGATTCACCCTTTACCAAGGACTTTGTTCAGGATGAATGGTCCTTCCTAATTAGGCGTGAACTTGCCCCTAGCATCAGTGTTGACTTGGAGTAGCTGCTTGAGGACCAGATCACCCATTTTGAGAGGTTGTTTTGGGTATCTGATTCTATTGTTGTAAGCTTGAGCAATGCGCTATTAGTACATATAGAGATGGTCAAGTGCCGTAAGCCGCTTTTCATTTATTGCATTCAGCTGTTCATACCTGGCTCTTGCCCAATCTAATTCTTTTAACTATAGTTTAAGTGCCACTCTTAGAGATTTAACTTCAGTTTCAACTGGTAACACGGGTTCTATCTACCAAGGAGAAAGGTGTTTAATCGGTGGGAGTCCTTACAGTGGTTTTATACCCCCAAACTGCGAATGGAAGCTTATCAGCCCAATCTCTGTAGGTAGCCACCATTTTTGACAAAATCATTTTGATTAACTTATTGGCAGCCTCGACTACCCCGTTAGCTTGTAGCCTGTATGGAGAAGATCTATGGTGCTCAACATTGAATTTCTCAAATAATTCAGCTGTGGCCCCTTGAAATTGAACTCCATTATCAGAAACTACATGGTGCGGAATTCCAAATGTTGCAAAGATATACCTCTCTATAAACTTGGCCATTTTCTTCGCGGTAATGTTGGTGTAAGATTCAACCTCCACCCATTTTGAGAAATAATAAAGTACGACTATGATGAATTGGTGACTGTTGGTTGATGATGGCCAAATTTCACCAATTATATCTATCCCCCATGCCGAAAAAGGCCAAGGAGTAGACAAATTATGAAGTTCGGATGAAGGGAGATGTTGTATGTCCCCGTGAATCTGACATTCATGACATTTCCTAACTTTGTCAATACAGTCGGCATTCATTATGGTCCAGTAGTACCCCATTCTCTAAATCTTTCTGGCTAGAGCTATCCTGTTCATGTGTGGGCCACAGTCCCCCGAATGTACCTGAGTCATTACCCTTTCTGCTTCTTCTATTAAACATCTCAATAATAAACCTTCAGCAATTCTTTTGAAGAGATCTTTGTTGATTAGTCTGAACTGGGTTGCCAACCTCTTGAGAGTTAGACGGTCTGAACCTAATGACCCCTCAGGACACTTCCCTTATTTAAGAATCCTTTTGATGTAATCATACTAAAATGTCTTTTGTTCCTCTACAACCATAACCTGAACCTTCTCATGAAATGACGAATAAGCCATTTCTATTGTAAGCGGATGGATAGGTTGAGCCTCTTCCCCTCCCCACATTGAGGCTAGCGTAGCCAGGGAATCCGTCATGTGATTCTTATCCCTCGATATATACTGGAAGAGGCATTGGCTGAACTACACTGATAAATCCCTAACTGCTTCCATATATGGCCGGAGCGACTGTTCCCTGATTTCCCACTCTCCTACGACATGCTTTATTACTAATGTGGAATCCTCTATCACCCTAACTTCCCTTGCCCTATCTTTAAGAGAGCATTAAGACCAAAGAGACAAGCTTCATACTCGGCCCCATTATTGGTGATATAAAACTTCAACCATTTGCTTAGAGGAATAACCTCACCTTGTGGTGAAATGATGATTAACCCAAGGCCTGCCCCCTTTCAGTTCATAGCCCCATCATAATACATGGTCTATTTGACCTTTTCAGCCTTTACCACTGCTAACTGCTCTTCAGGGAAATCCAAGTTTTCAACATAATCAGACTCTACAGGTTGACTCGCTAAGAATTCAGCCACTGATCTCCCCTGAGTGACCTTCTTCATGACATACGTGATATCAAACTCAGACACTAATATGAGCCAATGAGAGAGTTTCCCTGCCAATGTGGGGGATTAACAAAGATACTTCATTGGATCCACCTTTGCAACTACTTGAATTTTGTAGGACTAGAAGTAGTGCCTTAACTTCTTAGTCAACCACACCATCATTGTACAGGTCTATTCTACTACTAAGTATTTTGTCTCATAGTCCAACAACTTCTTGCTTAAATAGTAGATGGTATGCTTGCTCTTATCCTCTTGTTCCTGAACCAACATTGCCCCTATAGATGACTCTTCTATGGACAAATATAGAATCAGCAGCTTGTCGGGCATTAGATAAGCCTTTATCTTGTCAAATGCTATCTGGCATTGCTCATTCCACTCTATAGGCTCCTTCCTTCTCAATAACTTAAAGATTGGCTCACATACAGTTGTTAACTTGGCAATGAAATGACTCATGTACTGGAGTGATCCAGGGAATGACCTGACTTCCCTTTCGATTTTAGGAATAGGCATTCCTTGAATAGCTCTAACCTTATCAGGATCGACCTCGATTCCCCTTTAACTGATAATGTGTCCTAAGAGTTTTCCCGATGTAACCCTAAACACACACTTCTTCGGATTCAAGCATAGATTATACTTCTCGATCCTAGTCAAGAACCTTTCCAAAATATCAGGGTTCTCTTCCCTCGTATTAGACTTTACTAGCAAGTCGTCTACATAAACCTCAACCTCTTTATGGATCATGTCATATAGTAAGGCTGTTACTGCTCTCTGATAAGTTACCCCTGCATTATTTAGCCCAAAAGGCATTACCTTGTAATAATACACTCCCTATTCTATGATAAAGGCCATCTTGACCTTATCGATGATGTCCATTAAGATCTGATTGTACCCAGAGAACCCATCTAAGAATGAGTACATTGCATCCCTAGCGGCGTTGTCTACTAACATGTCGATGTGTTGTAATGGAAAGGCGTCCTTTGGGGATGCCTTGTTCAAATCACGAAAATTGAAGCACATTCTAACCTTTCCATCTTTCTTAAGGATCAGGACAACATTCGCTAACCATGTTGGGTACTTGATTACTTCCATCTTTCTAGTAACTTTATCTTTGATCTTATTAGCCCATTTTGGACATAACCTTCTTAACTTTTGCTTGACTGGTTTGAACTTGGGATCAGTCGGGATGCATTGCTCAGCAATTTCATGATTTACCCCAGGCATGTCCTCATAGGACCACGCAAAAGCGTTAACATGTTTTCTAAGCACTTTTATCATCTCTTTTTTTTCGATAGGGGTAAAATTACTAGATATTGTAACCATTTTAGGATTCTCCTTAATACCCAAATTAATGTCATGCAATGAAGCATCATGAATGCTAAAAAAATTATGTGTATGGTCAGATGGATGCATGGTGCCGTTAGGCAAAACATGAAACGAGTAAGCAAAATCATTATCATTATCATTAGGATGCCCGAAGGCTACATCATTTTCATTACATATAATTGCATTGTCATCCTCTATAGAAAGAGGGCCTTCTTGGTCACTTAACAGAATGTGAGTCAGGTCGCAATCCAGGCCTTCCAACTATTTCTCAGTCAACACATCTTCCACAGTTTCCCTCATGGCTTGGGCCAGGTTTCTCAAGGCTTCTTCAATCGGTGTCTTCTTCTTATCCCCCAAACATAAGATAGTGTAAATTAAAGTGGTAAGAGTATCGATGGCTTTGTCTACTTCAATCTTTAACGGGCCACTGTCTTACATTTTTTGGCACATTTTTCTGCTTCTATAGCTGCTTCGTAAATGCTATCTTCCAGAGCTGAGGAGATAACCTAAAGATGAACGAGTCAGCTAATTCCTTCTCCTGAGGTATCCTTTCAAGGGGTACTACGAAGGTTGACCACCTTTGAAAGTAGTAATGGATTGGTTCCCCACTCCATTGTTTGATAGTTATAAAGTCAAGCATGGACGACTCTTCTCTTGATTTCTTGATTTCCATGATGCGTTTCCATACCTCACTTTCTTCTAATCTCGAGTTATTCATGGCTACTTTATCCCCTTTTCTACGGGGCTCACAGACTTTTTGTTTATCAATTAGTGCTGTGATGGCTTTGTGGAGGTCCTCACATGTCCTAGTTAGATGATCAGGACTGACATGATATATGCAGAAGTTGCCCCTCTCCTCAGGTTTTGGCGAAACATACATTCGGAGATGATCAATCAATTGGTATTTCTTTAGCTTCATGAAAAGGCTCAACAGAGGAGTAGCCTAAGGTGAGATATCATCAAGAGTCATAGGATGAGCCACTTAGTCATGGGTCATGCCATAGGGTAAACCCATGAAATGAGGGAGGATTATCCCCTTTGGTATAACCACAAAGTTTGACGCCTAACTCGAATCCTCACTATGGTAAAACTGTAGGATAGCTTCTTGACGGAGTGAATGGGTCCCACTACTAACTATACAGAGTGTTGGGTTTGCTTTTTGAACTGATAGACCAAGCTGAGCCATGATAAGGATTGAGGTGAGTGTTGAATAGGATTGCCAAGTTTTGGTCTTGCACTAAGGTGGTAACTAAGAGATCAGTACATGCATGGGATATGGTATGCATGCATAAATTACAATGATGCATGGTGGGGTTAATCACACATGCGAAGTGATCGGTTATGTCCTTATTTCTCCCACCGAGTTTGAGGATATTCTTCCTTAGTCTAATCTCACACAGAAATTAGGGCACCTAGAAAGTAAAATTCTAAGGCTTTCGATAAGAATGGTGTAGGGACATATTGGAAGTTGATATAGAAGTTTCCCATCACATCAAGCCTCTTTTGGAGGGAGATGGCAATGAGTGCTCCATCCACTACAGTGTCCCTAATATCCTTGGCACTTATGGGAATCACCGTTATGAGTGTTGCGAAAATAATAGGGCACCCTAACCTAGCGCTAGAAGAAGAGCTCATCTCACTAATGAGAGAAGGAGATGAGAAGATAAAGTGTGATAATTTTCCCAAATAATGAAAACAAAAGCGGGTTGAATCAAGTAAATGATTTTCGATGCTCATCTTAATCTTTTAAGCTTTTAAAATAAACCAAAATTTTCAAGTTAAAAGATTATGTCCCCAGCAGAGTCGCCACTATGAAGTATTAATGCTTTTGGGTCTCCTTTAGTGCCAGTGAGAGAGGCGGGGCCTACTAGGGGTTTGGTTGGATTTAGACATGGCAAAACATTTTTAGTTCAAGTTTGCACAATAAGCCAATTTTAATGAACGAAGGAATCGAGACCCAAATCTCGATACAATTGATAGAGTCGCCACCCAAGTTGTCTACTTGGGAAAGAATTTTGGTACGGTTCTCTCTGGGTGGGAGACTCATACCTATTGGATCAGAGATTCAGGTATCGGATGAGTCACTTATTTCTCATTTAGTTTATTCAAAATTACATTCACCACGTAAAACCATTTTAGATTTCATCACTTGGGTAATCATCACAGAAATTCTATTTCTATACTCTTTCACACTCATTACATGCTTTTACATATTACAATAAAGCACAAGCAATAAATGGGGGAACACAAATTACAACGGGGGAAAAATGGGGGAATTGCAAAGAGAACCTATACATTTGTTCTAAGTTATAAAACAAAAATGAAAATAAATTCCCCTGCATCCACAGATGTTAGCACAGTTTATGGCACATCATAAATCAGCACTTTGACGTATTTTATTGTTAAAACACATTTTAACTTTTTGTGGGTTGATTTACCAGATTATTAGTGAAAATGATTGCATGGCAAATGGTAAGTTGGATTGATTTATAATCAGTTGATCATGAGTTCGGGAATCTGCCTGGGGCCTGTACCCGCACGGGTGGGTGGGACCCATACGAGTACCAGGGATGACCCGTATGGGTATGGTGTACTGATATAGGTCTAGTCTGATCCAGACAAAAACTCTATTTAGTTCAGTTTACAGATTGACAAATTAATGGATTGGTGGCAGAAAAATAAAATAAAAAGGGATTTCTTTCCGTATGAGTATGGCACATCAATTTGATATTTTTGGGGATATATATTGCCAACAAGGCTCATATGGGTTAGGACCAGACCCAAAACGAGAAATGAAAGGAACAGATAAAGCAAGAGAAGTAGAGAACAATAACAATGAAATAACTGAGATATAAGTCTCTTGGAAACTAAGGAGCGTTACCTTTAAGGTGTGAATCCACTTTGAGATGATCCCTTTACTATTGAGAGAGTCCAGCCAAAGTAGTCGGTGAAATAGGATTATTTAGGTGAGCACTTGCGTGGATAGAATCTCCCCTAAATCCTAATGAATAAAGTTAGGAATGAATAAAATATGGACAAAACCTGAAAGAATGGTTTTCTCCCTATTTTATATCTCTTATACCCCCCTTTCTATACTTGTAGAAACTGTTACAATTTTAGTATAATTTTTTTATGAAAATGTGTGTGTTGAAAATGTGAAGAGAAGGGCCCTAATTATAGGTGAAAGGAGGTCTGAACGCAATAAATCGTGTTCATGACCTACCTTTTCCTAAAATAGGAAAGGATTCCCTTCCAAAATAGCCCATTTAGGCAACAAGAGGACTCGTATGGGTGGGGCCCCACCCGTGCGAGTACTAGGGGACCCATCTGGGTCCCTCCATAGCGTATGGAAGTAATGACCCATACGGGTCTACCAGTGGATTCATACCACCAGGCAGCACCCGTACGGGTTCTAAGGGCAGACTAGGTCTCCAAACTTTGGCCAAACTCAACTCTACAGTAATAGGAATACCTCTAATGGACCACACCTGAAAGACATTACATCATATAGCTCTCATCATAGTTTCGCTAGAAGGATCGTTAAAATCCAGTGCTCACACCACGTTCTAGCGGCGACTCCCTACATTAAAACCAGGGAGTCCTGTATTGGTTGTGCTAATCCAAAATGATGATCTAAAAAGAGTCAAACGAAATGTATTGCCTGCTTACAGTCGCCATCACCCTAGTAGAACTCGAGGGGGCTATCATCGTAATGGATCCTCTTACAAGGAGGAAGGAGCGAAGAGTTGATGAATGTTGCATAGGAACCCTCCACCGATATCACTTGACCCTCTCGCCCAGAAGGTATAGTCCCTAGTCTGTCCTAGGCATCAGGTGTGGCCAGTAGACCCCCATTAGATCAAGGGAGGGATAGGGATCTCTACTACCGCGCTTATCTGCTAGTCGTGGATCCCCTTATCAAAATAGCACTCGAAGGGGAGTGGTGACTCCAGGATAAAGCGATGGTCATCCACACCTATCCACATCCGCTCAATGTCATCATGGATGACCATCACCTCACATGGGTCCTGAACGACCTGTACAAATTAAATGCAATGTATGCATCCTAACTTTGTAAATACAGTTTCCACTAACGGTTTATTGAAATGTAAAGTACAGATTTGATGCAAGAAAGGTTTACCCAATTAAAGTGCAGCTGGCGAAGGAACTCCTTATACTCCACTGTATTCCCATCCTTTTCTACTAGGGTTCTGACCACCTCAAGATGATGTGAGGCATCTCAGGTTGTCCAGGTAACTAGGCCTAGGAATGAATCGATTTTCAAAGTCCCAAATTTGTAACATGTATCAAAGTTAGTTGCGAAGCAGTTCAAATAAAGGGTTAAATCATAAAGGTTAAGGTTCGAGAATTACCAGGATGATCAGGTGGTAGATCTTGAGCTCTGATTGCTGGCCTTGAACACCAACATCTAGCCTATAGTACAGTTGTGCTAGGATGGCCTGGCACCAGTTCTTGCCTGGTATAGTAGCAAGGTCCTCAAAAGCAAACAAAAGCCTGTAGTTGAGGCAGCCAAAGTAGACGGGAAAGAAAATGGAGGTGAGGAAGGTCAGCAAGGACTAAGCCTACTAATCCCTCCTCCCCTCGGCAGTAGGGCTTGGCTGCCCAATCTAGTAGTCGTAAAGCTCTCCATACTTGAGCTTATTTGTCCCTCCAATATAAAGCCCAAGCAATCTCTCCATATGGGCCTTCACCTCAGCTCGAGAATGCCAGCGGTCGGCATAAACATCAAAGTGGATGATGTCCCCACCCCAGTTCAATCCAGTCAATGTGCACACATCAAAGGGAGTAACTGTAACCTCCCTAATTAACAGGTGAAAAGTATGGATCATGTCAGACTAACTTTCTGCCAGAGCTGAGATATCACCTGAAGCTAGTATCTTCAAAGCCTAAGGGATGGCCCTGATAATGTCGATGAACCCAAACAAGTTGATGCAGGTTGTCTGCTTAGTGTCACCTGCAATACGAATCTCCTCATACCACTTTTTGTAGAAGCTCAATGCTCTCATAGTCTTGTACTAGAACTGTAAAAACAAAAACTTAATTTATTAGGGCTAGAATACAGGGGACAAGTCAGAAATTAGGAAAAAGTTGTAGAAAACAAGATTTTGGACATTCTGTCCTATGAAGAGGGATGTGTATGGGTCCACTCCACCTGTATGGGTCCAAAACCCCCCACCCATACAAATAAAGGGACGTGTACGTGTCCCTCCTCACTTGTACGGGGTCCTCTATGAGTAGTGGCTTCACCCATAATTTCCCAAACAATCCAAAATCAACCAAAATCCATTCAAACATATCCTAAAAGCACCCTAGACTAAAGTTACATGCATTAGGCTCTAATTAGGGTCCTAAAACACCCTAAACTCCATCCTAAATCAAAAATCCAAAATTAGTAAAAATAAGAAAAACGAGAAACCAAGTGAATTACTTGGAAATAGGAAGCATGAGTGGTAGGGGAAGGAATCAATGGCACATCAGAAGAGGGTGTGAGCCCATGGAATAGGTCTTCCTCTTGAAAAGCATACCCAATAGAGACCGAGCATTCTCGAACTCTAAATCACCCACTCAAGGCAAATATTTACATTTCAAGGAGAAACGACCGGCTTTTGGGACCTTTTTATACATCTTTGAGAAAATTTTGGAATCACTAGAAATTAGAGTTTGGGAAAAGTTTGATGCAAAGCGGGAAGAAGAGAAGTCTGCCATTATTTAAAAGATCTCGACCCAGCCCCATACGGGTCCCACCTTCACAAACCCCTACCCGTACAGGTCCCCTTTTGCCACTAAGGGGCAATTTTTGAAATAGAGCAAAGCTCCTTAGAAACAAGGGCTCATCAAGTCCAAACTAGTGGCCAACCCTAATTCTCTCAAACCCTCATTTTAGTTTAATGACGGGAAAAACTAGTTCACCTTGATCCTTTATTAAAGGGACAAAAATTTTTGTTTTCACAAAATCAATCAAGAATCAAAGTAAGCCATTTCAAAACATTTACTAACATGGACAATTTTCATGTTCACGTTCGCATAGGCATAGGAGATTTCCCCAGCAAGATAGGAATTTCCCCATTAGGAAAATCATCTAAGGAGCAAATCTCCAGCAGTGGAACCAATCAAGGGGCATACTCATATCACCAAAACCCCTAGGGGCACCCACCGTAGGGCATCCCCTCATCATCAAAAAACCCTTAGGGCACCCATCCTTAGGGCACTACCTAGCAGCAAAACCAGTCAAGGGGCATCCCCCCATCGCCAAGCACCCTAAGGGGCTTTCCCCAGCAATAGATCCGATCAAGGGGCATCCCCCCAAGGGGCACCCTCTTAGAGGCATTCTAGTCCAATTTAGTGGGGCCAAACCCAACATTTCCAAACCTGATTTTAGTCCATTCAGGGGGCCAACCCCATCCATACATCTTCATTCTTGATTGAAGGGGCAAAAATTTTTGTTTACCACAAAGTCAATCAAGAATTAAGATGTATCACTCAAGGCAGTAACTAACACAATGTTTTTATTGTTGACAGACAACTTAAGATCCCCGGTAGTATCTGCCTTAGGAAAGGGATACGTCATCATCAGTAGGAGAGCCGATCCGCCTTAAGAAAGGGTTGCAAGGAGAAGTCATCTGCCTTAGGAAAGGGATACATTATCATCAGTAGGAGAGTTGATCCGCCTTAAGAAAGGGATACACAATCAGTGAGGAAAGTCATCCGCCTTAGGAAAGTGATATGCACAGCGAAGGAGAAGTCATCCGCCTTAGGAAAGGGATACACTACTAGTAGGAAAGTCATCCGCCTTAAGAAAGAGACGCACATAGTGGAGGATGCACCTTCCCCGATGAAGTTGACAGGGATATGCACGGCAAAGGAAGATGTTTGCCTCAGGAAAGGAACATAAAGGAAGGATGTTTGCCTCAAGAAAGGAATGCAAAGGAAAGCTGTCTGCCTTAGGAAAGAGACGCTAAGGAAAGTTGTTCACCTCAAGACAGGAACCCGTCCATATCATCATCTCAGGTATGATTCTTAAACCCTCACTTATATCATGAGATCATACAGATCCATATCTGCAATGGCCCCATAAGGGGCAGTCTGTAAGCACTGGATTTAATGGTCCTTCTCACAAAATGATGATGAGAGCTAGATTATGCCATCTTTTACAGGTGTTATCCATTAGATGTGTTCCTACTCTACCATAGACGAGTTCAGCCTAAGTTGGAGACCTAGTCTAGCCTTGGGGACCCTTATGGTTACACCTAGTGGTACAGGTCCATCAGTTGACTCGTGCAGGTCAAAACCCACCACCAACCTGGGAGAGACCCATATGGCCCCACCCAAACCCGAACGGGTCTGACCCTAACCATATGGATCCCATGCGCGCCTAAACAATCAAAATGGTAGGTAGATCATGCCTTTTTTAGAGAATATCAGTCATGAATGCAATTTATTGCATTCAGACCAGATTTTCTCCTATAAATAGAGGCTTCTTGCCTCATTTCAAAGAGGGAGCCAATTAGAAAAGAAAATAGACAATATAGTTTATGGTTTTCAGCCATTTCACAAGTATTGGCAAGGGGAATAGTTAAGGTATATGAGGTATAAAATACGGAGAAAACCCATTCCTTGAGGTTTTATCCACATTATATTCATTCCAAGCTTTATTTATTAGGATTTGTGGGAGGTTTTGTCCGCACAAACACTCACCTAAACAGTCCTAAAATCATCATTTCATCATCTACTTTGGCTAGACTCTCTCTCGGCATAGGGATTGCTTCAAAGTGGATTCACGGTATAAAGGTACACTTATGAGTTTCAAAGGGACTTACACCACATTTATTTTATTGTCTTTTTCCATTTATTTATTTTAATTTATCATTTATATTGTTTTGGGTCTGGTCCTGACCCATGTATGCCTTGTTGGTACCTATATGTCCTCAAGGATATTAAACTGGTGTGCCATACCCATGTGGAAGGAAATCCCATTTTATTATGTTCCTTCTTCGTAGATTTGCTATTCTTAACCAAAATGAAATTCAATTTGGGTCCCCCCATACCCGTACAGGTACCACCCACCCATATGGGTACTGGCCCTCAGGCAAAATCCTAGTTTCTTTGTTAATCCCGTAAAATGAATCCAACATCACCATTTTCCATGGGATTAGTTTCATTGATAATCCAGTAAATCAACCCATAAAAAATGAAATTTGTTTTCATAACAAAATGCATTAAAGACCCGTTATTTCTCTCCTTCCTAGAAGCCGCTCGGGCACTATCGATTGCAAAACCGCCACGCTAACATAATCACATTTTCTCTAACAAAGTGCAGACTTATGATTTGCCATAAACTATGCTAATCTTTATGGATGCAGGTGAATTTATTTATTTTATTTTATAACTTAGAATAAATGTATAGGTTCCATTGCAATTCCCCCATATTCTCTCAGTTGTAATTTTTATTCCCCCTTTATTATTTATGCTTTATTGTAAATTATTGAACGCATGTTTTGAGTGTGAAAGAGTGTAGAAAAATAGGATTTCCGTAATAATTCCCCAAATGATGAAAAGAAAATGGTTTTATAGAGCGAATGTAATTTTGAATTAACAAAATGAGAAATAAGTGACTCATCCAATACGCGAATCTCTGATCCAAAAGGTATGAGTCAGCCACCCAATGGGAACTATACCAAAAATCTTTCCCAAGTAGACAACTTGGGTGACGACTCTATCATTTATATTGAGATTTGGGTCTCGATTCTTTTATTCATTAAATTTGCTTAAAATGTGCAAACTTGAACTAAATGGCTTCATCACACTTAAATTAACCAACCCCCAAGTGGACCCTGCCGCATGGCGCCAAGGGAGATCCACATATCTTCGACCACTGAGAGTTCACAAACATGTTCATTGATGAGATTAATTTGAGTACATAGGCAATGGTAACAATTTCCAATGGTTAACCCCTACTACCTATTGGTCCTTTTACAGATTTTCTAGAAATCAACTGACATTTTTCTCTCGATGCCCTAACTTTTGCCTAAGCTGCCCTTTTTGGGGTTTTCAACTTAGCCGGCTTTTTTTTTTAGCATTAGGGTACCCTAATTTTAGCCAGACTAATTTGTAGAACACCGATCAGCGGGGTGCACCCTAATTTTTGCCTGAGTAGTAGGAGACCACTCATTGGGTGATTTTTTTATTATTATTATTTTTTCTTATTTGGTGTGCTACTTATCTGTGATTTATTTCTTTTGAACTAGACATGATAATGCTTAAGCCTGTCGTGATTCACTAGATTCACGAACTCATTCCCATCCATGTCGATAAGCTTGATTCCTCCTTTGTCCAGGACTTTCTTAATCACAAACCCTCCTTCCCAATTAGGCCTGAACTTGCCCTTAGCATCTGTGTTGACGTAGTTGTTTGAGAATGAGGTCACCCACCTTGTGAGGTTGTCTCGGGTATTCAATTCTATTGTTGTAAGCTCAAGCCATGCGCTGCTGGTACATCTATAGGTGGCTAAGTGCTTTGAGTCACTTCTCTTAGCTTTGATGTGAAAGGAACAAGTTCTTCTCTTCTATTTGAAAGAAGGAGATCTTGTTATTATAGAGGCTCATGATTATAGTGTGAGGTAAAGAGTCTCTTCTCTTTTTAACAAATGGAGAAAGCATCTTTGGAGGGGTATTTTGGTGTGAATATAGGAAATGACCATTCACTGGAAGGTGGACACTTATTTTGAAGGTTTTGGAAGAGCATTGAGGCTTCCTCTTGATTTGATTTTAGATTGGTGTGGGCTTCAATCTTCTTCTTCAATGATGGCATATTTCCCTCGGAGCTCCAGGCCTTCTTTCTTAATGATGTGCAGCCTTTTTCCCCTCATGAAGAAAGATGTGCCAAGACCTAAGGTTATCATGTATGCTAAGCACTTTTTATCTCTCTTTCTTTTTGGTGGTAAGTTTTAACCGTTGGAAATTTTATGCCATTGCGATGTACTCAAGTTCAACTTTATTAATAAATATGGTGATATTTTTAAGAATGTTATTTTTATGAGTGCATGGCATCCTTAAGAATGAAATACTCAAAAAAGATGTGAATGGAAAATGCATCAATTTATTCATGATATACCTTATTAAAATATGTTTGCAACAAAAAATACATCATTTGAATCATCCTCTATAGGCAGAGGGCCTTGTTGGTCAACCTTGGCAACACTGGTAGCTAAACTAGTAGTCTCGACTTGACTAGGAGATTCTTATTATTCTGATGGGCCATCTTCCTTTTCCTTCTTCCATTTTCTGAGGTCAATTCTATGGACATATGCTCCCTATGTCTGCCTAAAGTTGGTTGCAACCTGAGAAGCCACTCATGAAAGAGTACCCTGAGCCTAGAGTAGTTAAGTCAATAAATGCTTCAATTTTAGATTCTGAGGAGTCATTTTCTTCATTGGGCCATGCTACAACTACATAGGCTACCGAGTTAGCTTATGAGATTGAGTTGAAGACTTGGTCGAAGGAAAGTTCTGAGTTGATGGTACACACGGACACTAATGAGCTATTTGGATGAGGAGTCACACCTAAGGGTAAACCCATTGATTAAGGAAGGATTATCTCCTTAGGTGTGGCCATAAAATTAGGGGGAGGCCTAGACACCCCAAACTAAAATACTGGTGGCACGAACCATTGGCTAAGTTGAACAAACTGACAAATGGTTGGCGGAACTGCCGAATGCACTGACTGAAATGGCTGACTGACAAAACCAAATGGACCAACTGAACCTAACTGACCAAACTGATTGGAAGACCCTCCTTAAATTTGAAGAGGTGGTAACTGAGACTGAGTGAATGGATTGTGAGCAACCCTTGAAAGGGGAGGCTGCCCACTAACCACTACTTAGACTGTTAGAGCTCTGATAAGTGTACCCTGAGAGACATTGGCCATCCTCTCCTCAGCCAAGATTGCCCTATTGGAAGTCATCATTTTATCATTCACACAGTCCAGGAGCTTATCACTCCCCAAATACTATAAGACAACATTTGCAATCTCTGGCCTAATATAAGCCCTTGACATATTTGCCTCCTCATCGAGACTAGCGTCCTTAAGATCAACATCCATTTAGCCATTATGACTCAGAATACAAGACATTTCCACAAGCTGGTAAGTAGTACTGGGATCAAATAGACCAAACTGACTGCTAGATGAATTTCTCAGAGGTAGAGGCGGAGTTTCAACCCTTAACTAAGCTGGAGGAGGTGGTGTTAGAACAAGAATTCGAACCAAATAGACTTGAGATTGTTGCCAAGCTTTAACTCTAGCTGAGGTAGTAACTAAAAGACTAGTACATGCATGGGTTTAGTTATGCATGAGAGATATATAATAATTCAAGGTAAAGTTAATTACGGGGGAATACAACACAACAAATCAGAAGCATTTTCTTCAAACCTTATTCCTCCTACCAATAGGAAGGTATTTTACTTTGATTACCATGAGGATAACATAGGGTGACCTAGTCTAATCTCACAGGAAAGCGATACCTAGATGGTAAAATTCTATGGCTGTTGATAAGAAGGGTGTAGGGACCTAATGGAAGTTGATGTAGTAGGTTCCCATCACACCAAGCCTCTTTTGGAGGGAGATGACAATGAGTGCTCCACCCACTA
This sequence comes from Euphorbia pulcherrima, assembly GCA_947683365.1. NCBI lineage: Eukaryota > Viridiplantae > Streptophyta > Magnoliopsida > Malpighiales > Euphorbiaceae > Euphorbia > Euphorbia pulcherrima. The sequence goes on from CANTUS010000015.1 coordinate 44,387,021, forward strand.
GGGTGTCACCAATTTTAGGCAAGCATGGTTAACACCTCTGTAAGTTTCGTGGAAAATTTGGGCACCCTAACCTAATTCTAGAATAAGAGCGCATTTAATTCTAGAGGGAAGGAGGTGAGAAGAAAGAGTATAATAATTTTACCAAATGATGAAAAAGAAGCAGGTTGAATTAACCAAACAATTTTTAGTGCTCATCTTAATCTTTTAAGCATTTAAAAAACAAACCAAAATGTTGCAAGTTAAAAGATTATGTTCCCCAGCAGAGTCACCACTGTGAACTCTCGTGGTAAAAAATATGTGGATTTCCCTTGGCGCCTTGGGGCAGGGTCCATTGGGGGTTTGTTTGGTTTAGGCATGATGGAACCATTTAGTTCAAGTTTACACATTTTAACCAATTTTAATGACTAAAAGAATCGAGACCCAAATCTCGATACAAGTGATAGAGTCGCCACCCAAGTTGTCTACTTAGGAAAGAGTTTTGGTACGGTTTTCATTAGACGGGAGACTCATACCTTTTGGATCAAACAGTTGGGTATTGGACGAGTCACTTATTTCTCATTTAGTTAATTCGAAATCATATTCACCGCATAAAACTGTTTTCTTTTCATCATTTGGGGAATTATTACAGAAATCCTATTTTTCTACACTCTTTCACACTTGATACATGTGTTCAACAATTTATAATAAAGTGCAAGCAATAAAGAGGGAATAAACCAGGGAAAATGGGGGAATTGCAAGGAAACCTATACATTTGTTCTAAGTTATAAAACAAAATAAATAAATTTGCCTGTATCCACAAAGATTAGCACAATTTATGGCATATCATAAGTCAGCATTTTGTTAGGAAAAATGTGATTATGTTAGCATGGTGGTTTTGCGATTGATAGTGCCCGGGCGGCATCTAGGATCAAAAAGAATTAATGGGTCTTCCATGTATTTTGTTGTGAAAGCACATTTTAACCTTTCATGGATTGATTTACCGAATTATTAGTGAAACTAATTGCATGGAAGCTGGTGATGATAGGTTCATTTTCATAGATTAATGGAAAATGACAATTTGCCTTGGGGACTAGTACCCGTAGAGGTGAGGGACACCCGTACGGCTACAAGATGACCCGTACGGGTATGGGTGAACTATACGGGACCTGCTTGGACCTAGGCAGAACCTCATTTCAGCTTGAAAGAGAAGATTTATAGAAGAAGGACTAATTAAAAATAGAATTTCCTTCCATATGTGTATGGCTCACCAATTCAATATCCTTACGGATATAAAGGTGCCAACAAGGCCTATATGGGTTCGGACAAGACCCAAAATAGATCAATAGATAAATTAAGCCAAATAAATGAAACTGACAATAAAATAAATGAAAAGTGAGTCTCTTTGAAACACAGGAGCGTACCTTTATGCCGTGAATCCACTTTGAAGCGATCCCAATACCAACAGTGAGTCTGCCTAAAGATGAGGAAATGGTGATTTTAGGACTATTTTGGTGAGTGTTTGTGCGGATAAAACCTCCCCTAGATCCTCAATATGAAGATTGAAAGGAATAAATTACGGGCAAAACTAATGTGGAATGGTTTTCCCCCTATTTTATAACTTCTATACCTCTTTTATACCCTTTCTATGCCTATGAAAAATAGCTGGAAAATATCAAGCATAATGTATGTGATATTCTTGATTTGGCTTCTTTTGAAATGAGGTAAAATGCCTCAACTTATAGGCTTTTTATGGGTCTGAATGCAGTTAATGCTATTTATGACCGAATGAAATCAAATATGGCATGATCTACTATCCTTTCTACCTGTTTAGGCACAAGTGGGACCCGTATAAGTGGAGAGGACATGTACTGATCCTAGTGGGTCCAGTATGGGTCCCTCCAAGGAGTATGAAGGCATGGGGACGTATGGGTCAACCTATAGACCCATACCCCTGAGGTATGACCTATATGAGTCCCTAAAGGTAGTCTAGATCCGCAAACTCTGGCTAAACTCATCTTTGTTGTAGTAGGAACTCTTCTAATGGATAACACCTATAAAGAATAGCATTATCTAGCTCTCATCATCGTTTCATGAGAAGGACTACTAAATTCCAGTGCTCACAATGAGCTAAGTATGATTTTTTTATACTTAGTCATTTACAAGTTTACTCCCCCATAATCTAGCATCCTAACTCCCCCAAGATTTTTGCATATGAGCTTCTAAGTTTTTGTAGTACAATTGATAGTTGCACTTAGAAGCAATTTTAAGTAAGCCTTTTTCATTATAACTTCAGCTGTTAATAATTGTTAACATCGATGAAGCGCGATTACAATTATAGAAGATTATAAGTGAAAATTATTATGTAGCTAACTATTACATATTTTAAGAATGATGAAAAGCTAGATGTATAGTTTCTCCTCTTGCTCTTTTCATCTTCTTTATCCTCTCTGTGCTTCTTCTCCCCCTTATTGTTTTCATCAACCGGGGGGTCTATAACTATGTATGATCACTGATCCCATTTTTTCTTCTCGGCTCTAGATAGTATGGTGTAATCTAGATTTCCAGCTAGCCTCTATTCAATAATCTTATCCACAGTGGCATGTACAAGATGAATTGGCTTTTTGAGCTTTCAAAGCTATGCATAGGACTTTGTAAGATTAGGGTGCATCTTGAGAGCATATTCCTGGTCTTCTTCTTGAAAATAGGGGAACATGCCCTAGATCAGAGTTAGCATGCACTTGTATCCATTAAATATAGTATCCCCTATGTATTGGATTAGCTACTAAAATAAGGGAAGTAGTAGGCTTTCCAGAATAGTTGGTGTAGAGGTTAAAGTAGAAGGAGCATTGAGAGTTAGATTTCACATGCCTGTGTTGTGTAGCGTTATTTGCTCAGTAATGTTCTTTGCACTATTATGGATGCTCTCTTTCAGGTGCTGAAACTCAATGTTGAACATGCCTTGCTAATTATTAACAGATTTATCCACCGTGTAGAGACCAGTTTAAAAATCTGCACCCAAATCTTAGCAGTCTTAGATAGGAGTTCTGGAAAATCTTCCTTATGGAATTTGGTTAGCTACTCTTTGATTTCTTCTTGAGTAGTAGAGAGAGCGGTGACTCCAGATTATATAGCAATTGTGCTTTGAGTTAGTTTAGTGGGGATAGATGTCATCATCTCTTCAAACTTCTTCTCTATGAATTCCTTGAGTTCCTTTTTCAGCTCACCTGAGATAGAGTTAATGTTCCCAATCACTGTCGCATTACAAGACTCAAATCTGGTTGCAGCTTTGGTAGCATCTGTTTTTGCTTAAGTAGTTTCTTTGGATATTTTCTCGAAAGCTAGAGTGACCTCTGGTAAGGCATTTTTAGCTATCTACTCAACACTGGGAATATTATTCACTCTCTGCTCAATTTCTATTAGCTTAATACAGATCCACTCCAACTCTATTTTTAGATCTTAAGGAATTGATATATTCTGAGTTGAGCTTTCAATTGATCCTAGTCTTGCACATATATCTCTGAGGATTGGCTCAAGACTTGAGTCATTACTCTTTTTGTCCTATGAAGCAGCCTTTTCTAGTAGTTGCCAGGCTATTTTTAATTTCTCAACCTTAGTGGCTAGTATGATTAGAGTGCTGACTCTGGGTCTTAATTCATAACTAGGAATAGATGTGCTCTCATCATCACCCTCTATCTCATCATCTCCTTCCACATCATCATCATTATCATCCCTCTTCTCCTCCTCATTGTCTTCCTTCTGATCATCTTCATTTTCATCCTCCCTTACCTCGAAATCCTATGAAGTGACCTCGCCCTTTATGTTTGCCAGTGTAGCATCCTCATTAGAACCCAGATCATCTCCCTGCATTTGTGCTTCTATTCCATCAGAACCAAGGACTGAGTTTAATGTTTGCACAGTGTTTGGCACATCTCCCTTAGGTGCAACTTGAGAGCCAGTTGCATTCAAGTTGCCTTGGTTTTCCACCAATTCAGCTCCCTCAGGTTCTTCCCTAGTGGAATTGTTAAGATCAATGGCTTCCTCCTCTTCTATTGCCCTTTTGGGATCGATAGATTCCTCTTCCTTTAAAATCTTATCATCAACCTCAACTTCCTCATTTTCTTCACCAGATTTCTCCAGAGTGAGAAGTGACTCCGGAATGTCAATGGTATGGGTTTAAAGATTTAGCTCATTAACCATCTCCACACCATACTGTCTTTGGACATGATAAATATCTAGTGGAGCCATAAGAATGGGTGGAGTAGGAGCTACCAAAGGGACTATATGACTAGTTCTAGATGATCCTCTGGGTTCTTCAATTCTGAGCATTGGCTTGTTTATTTCCTGATTCTCTGCTATGGCTACCATTATATAATTGTATTCCGGATCCTCTGGATGTAGTGTGGAAGTTATGACTTCCACATTCTTCCCCTTGTTTCTCCTGGCCTCAGCCATCACTTCTGCTCAAGTGGGTTTAAGAGCTAGATTCTTGATAGTGATACCAACCTTTGGTTACTTTGTAGAAGGAATTATCACTTCTGCTTTTACTTTGGCCCTCAGGGCCTTCAAGGCTTGTGTGAAACTTGGCCCGTTCTTCACTAACTTGTTATTAAGCTCCGAAATAGCCTCATCTTCATCCTCACTACTCTCAGATATAGTATCCATATGAGCGAGCGAGGGTTTTGGAGTGGATGCATGCGGGGCGTATTTGATTTGGTTTGAGAAAATCTGGTTTACTTAAATGCGTGTGTCTCTTTGATAATAAAATTCTTGATTTTATAACAGAGAAAATTGTTTCATTATTTTCATGTAAACTTAATGAGTGTGAAAAATATGGCTTTTTATAACCTAGAAATGTGATTATATTGACAAATATAATTACACATTTTATTAAAAGAAAAAAATTTTAAATTAATAATTTTACTTTATTTAAAAATAAAAATAGAGTCACCACCCGGTTCAGCTCCACCGGAATTGTGGTATACTGATCCAAAATGAGACTTTTATACCGAAAAGAAAATGGTATCCTGAGTTCGGACATAATAGGTACTCATATTGTTCAAATTGTTCAGATTAATTTTAGAATTTTGTTTTATGTGGTAATTTATGCATTACAATGGCTTTATTTAAGAAATAAATTCAAGAAATAAAATGGGCATTACAATAGCTTAACAAATTGATATTTTTCTACCAAAATTTTGGCAGAGTAACGGCAACACTTGGATTTTGGCCCCAAAACTCAGATAGAGTTTCCTCACATTCTGGATGTTTTATCCATACCTGCACGCTTATTTACACATATTATAGTTTAAGTCACTCCAGTGGGTCACTTACCAGATAGATGAAAATCCAATGAATTTTAATAATAATAATGAATTTTAATGAATTTTAAATTTGGGCTTAGAGCCAATTACCTCTGTTTACCTTTTCGTCTGTCCATGATGACTTCAGAGCTGGTGCAGGACCGAAGTTGTCATAGATTGTGATTTGATTGGAAAATAGGTTTAACCCAAGTTATGACTATAACCTTGGATTTTTTCTAAAGGAAATGCGGGGATTTTTTAGAATTGAGTCATTTTTAGACCGAATATCACTATGAGATCTTGATCTAAAAAGACCAAAAAATGAGTTTATATCAAATGTCGGTGATAAAGCTCGGATTCGAAAGTGTTTTGATAATGTTTCAGGGCTTTTAGGACTCCCGGAAAAAAAATAGAAAGAACGGATTTACGTCACTTTTTAATCTCTCTACTAAAAATAGAAAGTTTGGCCTACTATTTATAGTAGGGAGGTAATGAGCCCCCACGCTCATTGCCTAGGTAATGAGCTCGCGGGCTCATTGCTTACTTGAGTGTAAATCTGAATGGATCTACCAGTAAATCTCGCAAATATTTACTGAGATTTTATTTCATTTTTTTACTATAGAGAGGTAATGAGCCCGCGGGCTCATAGCTTGTTTTGACCAAAATTACTTTTTGATTTTTCAGTAGGAAATGCTAAATAGGAGCTTCTCTGGAATGTGAATTTAAATTTTGGATTTTTGGATGATAATTCAGTCCTTTTGGCTCTCTTTTCTAATCACTGAATGAAATAGGCATAATTCCTCATCGGGGCGGAACAGACCTGTGTCAACAGTTTGCCCCTCGCATACATAAATTTTATGCTAGAAATTCAGTCGTATGAGAAATAAACAAAACAGTGTGTGTGACGCAAAATCAGTTGAAATATTTTTAATCGACCAATTTGGAAACAAAAAATATTTTTGATCCTTCGATTGAAATGATTAAATTAAAATTGACCAGGGGTGAAAATAATTTTAGAATTATTTTAATGTGGAAATGCAGCGGATTTTGTGTAAAATTAGCTTTTAGATCTACTCGTTTTGCAAAAAAGCTGAAAACATGTAACGAGCCCGGGAGCTCATCGCCTATCTAATGGTAACTTCTCTAGCTGTTACATGTCTAATGGCCAAAATGTGGAATCGATGCTTAAATGCATGCCACATGGATATGTAATTAGCCGGTGGGCTAATTACCTAAGTAATGAGCCCACGGGCTCATTGGTTGCTGGCTAGAAAAATGGATCTGATTGTCCATTTTCTTCACACCAACAATTCCCTTCTCTCCCTATTTCAGATTTCTTGCAATTTTTCTATAGCTTTTGGGTTTTTCAAGATGTTTTCTTCGCTTCTCTTCCAAATTCTTCCAATCATGTTCAAATTTTTTGGAATTTTTATATGGTTTAAGCTTTACAACATCAAGTTAGCTCTTTTGAATCTTTAAGTGCAAACTTACCATGTTAACATCGGGGGTCAACAAGTGGTGTTGGCTTGGGCACCCGTCAAAGCTCTGTATGGATTACCTTGTAGTTGGGGGTTTCACGGGCTCGAGCTTGGCAAGGAAATTTGCAATGCCTTTAAGCGCGTCTCCCATCTCTCTTGGAACCTGGTCAATTTTTTAATCTCTTCTTTTTTTTACTCTTATGCACTTTGTGTTTATCAATTCAATTTTGGTTGTTTATAATTGCGCTTGTGTTGGGAAATCATGATCCGGATAATAATCTAAAAACAAATCCGGATCAATTTTGAAAGAAACAAAAACACTGTATGTAATACTCCCAAATCCAAATGGAAATATCCAGACAAAGATCAAGATACAAGTCATCCATTGAAGAAATTAAATACTTAAGCACTAGAGGAAATCATACGAACAAAGTTTGGAAAGGAAACAAACTTCTGTCCTTCAAGACTAGCATCCAGAAGAACTAATTGAAGCTATCTCCCGAAGAAGATAGATTCGGAGAATATAGGTTTAAAAGATATCCAGAAGACCTATATTTCAAACATAGGGAAAGATACAAAATATAACTTTCCCTCCATCCTTTTGGTCTCCAAGTCAAAGATCCTTTCCCCAAGACAAAGACAAAATGATAGCTTGCATATTTCAGAGAAAGGACAAAAGGACTGACACCGGACAGAGAAAGCTAACTACCATTTTCTCCTAGACCAATAAGGATGCGCGTGGAGCTCACACCAAAAAGCAAACGGTATAAAAGTTGGTGCATCACAAAATTACAAGCAAAACGATCACTGACAACTTTCTAGCCTTAATCCCAAGATTTCAAATGGCTCAAAATGGAGTCTAACAGATTGATCAACGGCTTTGAAAGCTCCACATCTCGACCTGATCAAGGGTGAAGATTGGATGAAAGCTCACCAACAAAAACGACTACATTTATGATCAAGGCCTATAAAAGGAGCTCTTCACCAAATGAGAAGGTTGACTGGCTAATTTGAAAAACAAGCAACAAAGCAATACACATTCAATCAGTTAATATAATCACTCCAAGAACAAAGCACATCCAAAATCTATTTGTAAGGATTCCCAAGTGAAACTATAAACTTGAGAAACCTCAAAAACCAACCCTTTGTTAAAAACCAAAGAGTAAGAATCTCCAACTTGGGTGAGTTTAGAGATTGGGATATAGCTTGAAGTAGGTTCTTTAAGTGGGATCTCCCTGTAGCACCTAGCTTGGATTCGAGGTAGAAGGCTAGATGGTATATCCTACTAAAGGCAAGAGGACTCAGCTAGGAGTTAGTGCTTCTAGTGGTATATCTTACTTCATGAAGGGGTTACCATCAGGAGACAAACCTATAAGGCTTGTTCCTGCTAGTTGGAAAGGAATCCACTAGTGGATAAGCTCGAACGAAGGAAACTCCAAGGAATGCACTTAGGCGGGGCTGAACTAGTATAAAATACTTGTGTTTGATTTTCTTTCTCTTTTACTTTATTGCATACTATTGTCATATTTGCATCATCCGGATCCATCCTCCGGATCATAATCAAACATGCTACACTAAGACTTTTCTAAGTCTATAAATTCCACGAAAAAGAGCCATTCACCCCCTGTGCCCTTATAAATACTCTCACAAGGACCAATAAGTGGTGTCAGAGCAAGTGCTCAAACTAGAGATCTAGCAATCTCGAGCTAAAGGTCCACATATTTTGATTCACATATCAAAATGAGTTTCCAAAACTCACAACTCCTTCGCGAGGGTATGTCTATTACCCGTCCTCCACCCTTCATCGATACACATTCTGGAAAAATGAAATGAAGAACTTCATCAAGTCATACAGTATGCAAGCATGGCTAGTTATAAAAGATGGTCCATATGAGCCTACTTATGAAGTAGAGGGTATGACTACCCAAAAGCCATCAAGCATGTGGGATGAGAATGACTTTAAAAAGTTGTGTGAAGACGCAAATGCTATTAACATGCTTAATTGTGCTCTTAGTGCAGCTGAATTCAATAGGATATCCAGACGTGAGACTGCAAAAGAGATATGGGAGAATTTGGAAGTAACCTATGAAGGAACCACCAAATTAAGAGAAGCTACATTTGATCTAATCCAACAAAAGTTTGAATCCTTCAATATGGAGCCTAAAGAATTAATCAGTAGCATGAACACTAGATACAACAATCTAGTGAATAAGATGAAGAGGCTGGGAAAGGAGATTCCAGAAGTAGAAGTGGTTAAGAAAGTGCTTCAATGTCTCACCAAGGAATGGGACAATAAAATGACTGCTATTGAGGAAGCTCATGACTTGAAATTTTATAGTTATGATGAACTCACTGGTAATCTTCTAACCCAATAATTGTCCTTGGAAAGGTATAACCAATAAGATAAGAAGCCTGAGGAGAAAAAGAAGGTCGTTGCTCTTAAGGCAGAATCCACCTGATCTACTTCATCGGAAGAGGAAGAAAAAATCAATGAATCAATGAGCACCAAAGATCAACTTGCTCTACTAACCAAAAGGCTAAATCAATTTATACAAAAGAAAGATAGAAGGAAATCAAAAAGGTATGAATCTCGGAAACCAAGAGAAGGCACCTCCAGAAGAGACAAGCCCAAAAGGAACCACGAAGAAAATAAGGATCCGGAGAAAGAAGCTGCTTGTTTCGAATGTGGTGAGAAAGGCCACTTCAGAACAAAGCTCCCGAAGCTCAAGAGAACCAAGAAGTTCAAAAAGAAGGCAATGGTTGCTACTTAGAGCAATGGTGAAGAATCTTCAATAGAAGAAGAGGAGACTACAAACTGTGCATTCATGGCTTTGACTGACCTGGAAGCAGAGCAATCCTGAAGGAAGTGCAATTCGAAGAATCAGAATCAGATACAACAAACACTGAGGTATGCCTTAGATCCACAGTAGATCAACACACTTGGTATATTTATAGTGGATGCTCAAGGCACATGACTGGTGATGAGAAGGCCATCATTACATTAACCCGGAAGAAGGGAGGCAAAGTAAGCTTTGGAAAATCAAAAGGGACAGATCATTGGCCATGGAACCATTTGGTTTGAATTAAAAATAGAAGATGTCTCATTGGTTGATGGACTGAAATTCAACTTGCTAAGTGTGGCCTAACTCTGTGACAAAGGAAGAAAAGTCACATTTGATTCCGGAAGCTGCTCAATCTATGATCGTAAGTCCAATCAACTAATTCTCTATTCACCTAGAGTAAATAATGTGTATTCTGTAAACATTAAAAATGATAAAAAGAATATATGCTTGGTGTCTAAAGAAGAAGAATCGTGGCTATGGCACCGGAGGTTAGGACATGTCAGCATGAATCTCCTATCTAAACTAGCCAAAAAGGAATTGGTTATGGGCTTCCCTAAGGTTGCTTTTGATAAGGATCATCTATGCACTGCATGTTAATTAGGCAAAAAACACGAGAAAAGTTTCCCTTCCATCACATACATTCCGTCCAAAAGAGTACTTGAGCTCTTACATATTGATCTCTTTGGTCCAATCAAGCCATTGAGTTTAGGTAGAAGAGAATACACCATAGTCATTGTGGATGACTATTCTCGATATACCTGGGTTCTCCTACTAACAAGCAAGGATGAAGCTTTTGACCAATTCTCCAAAACATTCATCCGGATAGAAGTAGAACAGGGCATAAGTGTTGCACGCATCCGGAGTGATAATGGTGGAGAATTAAAAAATAAGCATTTTACTAATTTTTGTGACTCCAAGGTCATTGAACATAACTTCTCTACCCCTCACACTCCCTAACAGAATGGAGTTGCTAAGTGAAAGAATAGGACTATAGTTGAGATGGCTACAACAATGCTTAGTGAAAATTGTTTGCCAAAATATCTTTGGGGTGAGGCCGTAAATACGACATGCTATATATTGAATAGAGCTCTCATTAGAAAGACCATCAAAAAGACCGCATATGAAATCTAGAAGGGAAGAAAACCCAAAATTGGGTATTTCAAAGCATTTGGATATAAATGTTACATCCTTAATGATAGAGACCAACTAGGAAAATTTGATCCTAAATCTGATGATGCAATTTTCCTTGGCTACTCAACACATAGTAAGGCTTAGAGAGTCTTCAATAAATGAACCCAAACTGTGGTAGAGTTAATACATGTAGATTTCGATAAGACTAACACTGCAGGAAAGAAAAGCTACACTCCGGAAGATCAAGTTCTGGAAGCTAAAAAATCAGGATAAAAGGAGGAAGCAGGAATTCCTGCATCACTTCAAATCAAGAAGTACAAAGAGGAAGATGAAGGAATATCCTTTGATCCAGAGGTACAATAAGTTAATCTCAACCCACAGGAGATTGACTTTAATAAAGGCCAAGAAGGATTGGTTGAAGCTGAATTGGAGCAAGTCCTAGTTCAACATGAAGGCCTACAAAGAGAGATTCAAACCTACAGAGATCATTCTATCAAAAATATTTTGGATGTTGTTCAGAATCCAGTTAGAACTAGAGGTTAGCTCAACCGGATGATGAGTCATGTTGCCTTTCTCTCTCTCATAGAGCCAAAGAAATTTCTAGATGCTGAAAGCGAGAAAAGCTGGATGATGGCAATGAATGAAGAGCTAGATCAGTTCACCAGGAATGATGTATGGGATCTAGTGCCCTCTTCTAAAGGGAAAACAATCATTGGCACCAAATGGGTGTTATGGAACAAGCTTGATGAATCTGGGGTAGTGGTGAGAAACAAGGCAAGATTGGTTGCTCAGGGCTACAACCAGCAAGAAGGGACTGACTTTGAACAAACCTTTGCTCCTGTAGCAAGGTTGGAAGTGATTCGGATCCTATATGCTTTTGCAACATTCATGGGGTTCACATTATACCAAATGGATGTCAAAAGTGCATTTCTAAATGGTGTCATCCAAGAAGAAGTCTATGTTAAGCAACCACCTAGATTTGAAGATCCAAAGCATCCAGATCATGTTTACAGGCTGAAGATAGCTCTCTATGGATTAAAGCAAGCACCAAGAGCCTAGTATGAAAGGTTAACCTCATTCCTTATATCCAAGGGATATACTAGAGGTAAGACAGACATCACATTATTTATCAAAAAGAAGAAAAATGATATTATTCTAGTCCAGATCTATGTGGATGATATCATTTTTGGAGCCACTAATGAAAGGATGTGTGAAGAATTCAGATCTCAAATGCAAAAGGAATTTGAGATGTCCATGATGGAAGAGCTCAACTTCTTCCTTGGTCTCTAGATCAAGCAAAGTCCAGATGGGATTTTCATTAACCAATCAAAGTATACCAAGGAGATCCTGAAAAAGTTTGAAATGACAAAAGCAAGCCTAAGTCCACTCCAATATTGTCAGACACAATCTTATCCAGGGATTGTTGGGGAGAAGATGTTGATCAGAAACTCTATAGAGGAATGATTGGTTCACTATTATACTTGATAGCTAGCAGACCTAACATACACTATACAGTTTGCTACTATGCAAGGTATCAAGCCAATCCTAAGGATTCCCATCTCAAGGCAGTTAAAAGAATCCTTAGATACCTCCTAGGAACCACTAAGGTTGGGTTATGGTATCTTAGTAATGGAGATTTCACACTCCAAGGGTTCACTGATACAAATTATGGTAGAGATACTCTTGAGAGAAAGTGTACATCCGAAGGCTGCCATTCCTTGGATATTGCTTAGTATCATGGTATAGCAAGAAACAAACTTCATCTACCTTATACACTGCAGAAGTAGAGTATATGGAATTTGGAAGTTGTGTTGGTCAACTCCTATAGATCAAACAACAAATTGAAGATTATGGAGTGCAATCTGGATGAATGGATGTTATGTGTACAACAAAAGTGCTATTGATGTGTCAAAAAATCCGGTGCTCCATAGTAGGATGATGCATGTCAATATAAGGCATCATTTCATCCGAGATCATGTGATGAAAAAGGATGTTGCATTGGTATATGTCCCAACCAATGAATAGAGATCTTTACTATGCCCTTAAGTAAAGATCAATTTGGGAAGTTAAGGGAGGCCATTGGTATGTCAAATCCAATTTGACGAAAATTCGGAAGAGAATCCATGGTCAATTAAGACTCCTGTCAAACTGGATAATCCGAAATAAAGGTAACTATCAATACAAGCCTAATCCAGAGGAAAGTATGCCACATTAGCAGACAAGAAGAACAAATGGCAGAAAAATTGCTTTAAAGGTAACTATTACTTTTTGAATTTCAAAAGTCTATTGTTGGTTACATGCACTTTAAATTGGACAGTTATTTTCAAAATAAATTGTCCACATTCTCAAGTTAAATTGAACTTACCTCTCTCTTAAATTTTCAACTGCCATGTCATCAATCCAATTAAAACTTCCAGAATCCAGATTACCAAAATACCCTCACTTTAAAAAATTTATATACTCAGTAGCACATTCTGGCAAAACTCATCCAGATAAGGAAGGGATCATTGACTACAGTTTCTTCCTTCTAGCACTGCATCTTACAGCACTGAGTTGGAAGTGTGGAAGTAAACTAGCCAGTCTTGATCATTAACTATCTCAAGATGTATGAGAACTCCCATGGTGCCCTTATCATTAGAATCCTACAAGCAGCAGAAGTAGATCTAATCAGGCTTGAAGGCATTTATGGCAAGCCTATTCTTGAGAAGAATTTCCTCAATCTTTGATATGATGAGGAGTGGATGAAGAAAAAGCCAAACAGAAAAGGGAAGAGAAAAGAAGCAAGTCCCAAAAGATGGTGGAACCGAAAGAGCAAGCAACTGTCCCTAAGAAGGCCAGAACAATTAAGAGTAAGATAAAAAAGAAGCCGAAAGTAATTCCAGAAGAGACAGTTAATGAAGATGCCCTAACAATTAGCCCGATCATGAAAGCCAGTCCTAAAAAACCCAAGGGAAAGGGAAAGCTAATAAAAAAGGTAGCCAAGAAAGGAACTGCAGCTGATTTGCCTCCATTTGCTGCAAAAGCAATTGAGGCTAGATGGAGGAAAGCTAAGAGAAACTTTGCTAAAATGGAAGAGGAGGAAGATGATGAGGAGATGGAGGATGAGGCTCCTGAATAAAAGAAGCTTAGAAAAAAGGGGCTAACTTATGATGAAGCCGTTGCTGCCCAAGAGAAGAAGGCCAGTGAAGGAAGCAGACTAGCTGGAATAGTGCTGAATGAAGAAGCAAAGAAGTATAGGGAAAAAGTTGCTTTGGAAAAAGCAAAATCAAGAAAAGGGAAAAATTTGCCTGGGGCAACAGAGATTGCGGAGGAGAGATGATGCGCAATATGAGATCATACAAGCTGTGATAAAGGACAACATCAAAATAAACCGGGAGAGAACTAAAGGACCCCGAGACTCATCTCAAGTTCCACCAATTCTTGTTAACCCACAGGATATGGATACACTCTCAAAGTTTTCGGAAGCTAATCAATTCATCTTTGCTGATAGACTAGGAGCTCTTCCAGAAAATCTGCTTGGATCCAGTACTCTAGTAATTAACCTAGCAAGTCCTAAAAAGGCATTGGAGAAGGGTGTTGAGGAAAATGCCAACACTCTTGGGGGGAGAGAATAAGTCATGTAAAGGCAAAGGAAGAGGTGATTGAGGATAGTTCCAATCATCCAGAGGAAAGGTTGGAAGAAAAGCAGGAAGTTGAAGATGATCAGAATCATACGCTACAAACCAATGAGGTAACCCTTGCTATACTTCATCTTGATTCTGATCTTCCTGCTATTCAGGATGAAAATGGGCACATTTTAACTATAGACTCTCATAATGTCGCTAAGGACATAGTGCCAAACCCGGATGATATAAGTTCAGAGGAGGGTGCTAGTCTGAGTTCCAAAGGGCATACTTCTGAAGTGGACCCTATGGACGAGGCTCATCCGGAGGAACAGATGGAGGAGGATAAGGATGAAGAAGAAAGTGATGATGAGGAGGAAAAAGAAGAGACTCTAGCTCAAAAGAAACTGAAAAGGAAGAGCAAAATCAGTCCTCCAAAAGCAGTTCAAGTTCCAGAAATGAATACATCTCATCCAGAGAAAAGCAACCCCTCATCGCCAATCTAATCAAGATTCCCACTGCCAACACCAAAAGTGCCAAAGTTAGGGCCGCACTCAAGCTACTTCAAGAAGCATCATAGGTGGAACAAGAGGAAGGGTATGTTAAGCAGAGCCTTCGAAGCATCTGCACACACTTAAAATCCATTAAAGTAGTGCTTTATGAAGAGTTCCAACCCTTGACTATTTAGAAGGAGTTTGGCAAAATTAAGGAGAGTTTGAAAAGCCTTCCTTGAATTGAGAAGCAGTTGATGGAATTTCCCACTCCTTGCGCTATAGCTGAAGCCTCTCTATCCCAAATCAAGCCAATTTTGAATGTTCTCGAAGAAAGCGCCAATACAGCAAATCAGACTGCTAGTCAAGCCAACACCTTGGCCTCTAATAACTGTGCAACTATTCTCGAAAGAATGTCCTCATCTGCTACTGACCTATCCACCAAAATAAAGGACTACATTGATTCCAAGTTTGAAAGCTTGACAAAATTCATGGAAGAAAGAGACCTAAAACTTGCTCTCTCCAACTTGGAAACTGATCAACAAGTGACCTAGGACATGCTTGCTCACTTCATAGATGACATAGTTCCTAAACTCAAAGAAAAGATCCTTGATGATATGGGTGATCAGATGCAGTACAGAAATTCCGGGATCGAACAATTGATCAATGAATGGAAGAAGTTAGTATCCAAAGAAATAAAGGATCAAACTAAATCACTTCACAATATCCAAAAGGGGATCGCAGAGGAAATAACTTTACTCCAAACTGGAATCAACATTCTATTTATCTCTGGACCCTCTGCCCCAACGACTATTCTAGAAAGCCAGCTCATTCCGGTACTATACAATCTTGTCCAAGCCATAGGGGACTCCAGATTCATGAGCTAGAAAGGTACGACTACTCTTATCAAGGCCATGTTCCCCTATTTTGATCGTAAAGACCAAGACCATATTCTGCGAATTCTTCCCCAAATCTTACAATCCTATGATCAACTCCGGAGATCTCTTCGGCCTTATTGTTTGACTCCACCTATATTTGATCATATCATTGATGACAGAGCAAAAGGCAAAAAAGACTATTCTATCTACTCTTCTGCTTAGCAGCAGTCCTGGGACAAGTGCACATATATGGTCATAGACCCCTTTGATGGTAGCAAAAAGGGGGAGGAAGTGGAAATGGCAAGGGAAAAATGCTTAAAGTCAGGAAGATCAGACTATCCAGAGGTGAAGTAGTTAAGATAGCTAAATCACAAAACATTGTAATATCTTTGTAATAGAAAATGAACTTCTTGATGTTAACCATTATTAATAGCAGAAGTATATATATAGTGAATATCTTAACCATATAAACAATTGCTTCTAAAGTACAATCTATAATTATACAAAAACAAACTTAGAAGCTAGTATTACAAAATCATGGGGGAGTTAAAAGAGTTAGGAAGCTAGAATTATGGGGGAGCATTGTAAATGACTAAGTATCAAGAATCAGACTTAGTTCATATACTCCTGTCCTATGCTTAGTTGACTTAGGTTTTTGTTTCCATCAAATTGGGCAGATTATTGGGAAACAATTATCCAGATAACAATCTGAAAATAAATCCGGATCAAGTTTGAAAGAAACAAAAACAATGTATACAATACTCCCAAATCTAAATGGAAATATCTGGACAAAGATCAAGATACAAGTCATCCATTGAAGAAATTAAATACCTAAGCACTAGAGGAAATCATCCAGAGAGAGTTTGGAAAGGAAACAAACTTCTATCCTTCAAGACTAGCATCCAGAAGAACTGATTGAAACTATCTCTGGAAAGAGATAGATCTGAAGAATATAGGTCTAAAAGACATTTAGAAGACCTATATTTCAAACATAGCGAAAGATACAAAATATAACTTTCCCTCCATCCTTTTGGTCTCCAAGAAAAAATCCTTTCCCCAAGACAAAGATAAAATGATAGCTTGCATATTTCAGAGAAAGGACAAAAGGACTGACACCGGAAAGAGAAAGGTAACTACCTTTTTCTCCTAGACTAATAAGGACGTGCGTGGAGCTCACACCAAAAAGCAAATAGTATAAAAGTTAGTGCATCACAAAATGACAAGCAAAATGATCACTGACAACTTTCTAGCCTCAATCCCAAGATTTTAAATGGGTAAAAATAGAGACTAACAGATTGATCAATGACTTTGGAAGCTCCATATCTCGTCCAAATCAAGGGTGAGGATTGGATGAAAGCTCACTAACCACAATGGCTACATTTATGATCAAAGCCTATAAAAGGAGCTCTTCACCAAATGAGAAGGTTGACTGGTTGATTTGAAAAACAAGAAAAAAAGCAATACACATTCAATCAGTTAATATGATCACTCCAAGAACAAAGCAAATCCAAAATCTATTTGTAAGGATTCCCAAGTGAAACTATAAACTTGAGGAACTGCAAAAACCAACCCTTTGATAAAAATCAAAGAGTAAGAATCTCCAACTTGGGTGAGTTGAGAGATTGGGATATAGCTTGAAGTAGGTGCTTTAAGTAGGATCTCCCTGTAGGACTCAGCTTAGATTCGAGGTAGCAGGCTAAGTAATATATCCTACTAAAGACAAGAGGACTCAGCTAGGAGTTAGTGCTTCTAGTGGTATATCCTACTTCCGGAAGGGGTTACAATCTGGAGACAAACCTGTAAGGCTTGATTCCCACCAGTTAGAAAGGAATCCACTAGTGGATAAGCTTGGAGGAAGGAAACTCTGAGGACTGGACGTAGGTGGGGTTGAACCAGTATAAAATACTTGTGTTTGGTTTTCTTTCTCTTTTACTTTATTGCATATTATTGTCATATTTGCATCATCAAGATCCATCCTCCAGATCATAATCAAACATGCTACACTAAGACCTTTCTAAGTCTGTAAATTCCCCGAAAAAGGGCCATTCACCCCCTCTGTCCTTATAAATCCTCTCACAAGGACCAACATCTTGATTATGCCATGCTTTATTAGAAAATGCATAATAAAATTTTGCTATTTTTCTTTTGAAAAAACAGATGATACATTTTTTTCTTTTAGGAAAATATGTTCAAAATGTTATGCATGATAAAATAGATGCCCCTAGATTTCCTATATGCCTTGGACTTATTATATATATTTAGATTACCCTAGATTTTCCATATGCCTTGGACTTATTATATATATTTTCCAGAGAAAATTTTATCTGAAAATAATGTCTTTCCAAAATTAGTATTGATGCAAAAACAAATTAGATTTTTATGCAAAATAGGATGCAAGATTACTGATTACGTGCATAATTTTTCATATTTTTGGATGGATTTTGAGAATTTATGCTATGCATGTCTCATTATTATCAAGTTACCGACCATGATGGTGCCAGTATTACTTAGTTCGGGACTTGGTACAAGGCTCTTTCCCCGAGTGCTAGGGCTTTTATTGAGGGGACCTCTCTAGGTAGGATGATTGCCAACCTTAAGTACAAGAAGTCGAGGAGATATCCTTATATTCCTGATGGTATCTCAACCTACCTTTTGAGTAGATGGTTTAACACTACTCACACTTTCCACTTTGGTTGCGGCGAGTATACTATCACTCCTATGGATTATTGCGCTACCACCGGTCTATCGTACAAGGGTCAAGTTCCTCATTTCAATGCCTATTTTAATCACTACCATTTTGATGATCGCCTTATTGAGGCTTTGATTGGATACTCCGGGGAGCGTAGAGGGATTCTTATGATAAGCTTATGAAGTACTGAACTTCTAGCAGAGGAGCGGGTTTGCCTGTGGAGTGTGAGGCTAGGGCATTCATGGTTGTAACTCTTTCTTGGTTATGTTTTGACATAGGGTTTCTGTGGTGAACCTCAACATTCTTTCAAGCCCGATTAATATTCAGGAGTTTGACCAATATGCCTGGAGACGAGCTACTCTAGGCCATATGTATTGGCCTCTCGATCAGTGTGAAAGGAACCGAATTAGGAAGTTCAAGTCTTGCCTCTAAGTCATTTTTGTAAGAATGTGATATCTTCATGGCTTTTCTTTTGGATTCTGGATTCTGAATGCTTATGCTCTCTTTTGCATCTTTGCAGGTTTAGTTTTTTGAGATTCAAATCATAAGAAGTCTAATGCTTGTAACAATTGGAAATCTTCCACGTTTTCCAAGATTGCCTCACTATTGGCGCAAATGGTAGATCGATGCCCCTAGGGTCATCGCTTCCCTACTTTGAAGATTGACCTTTAAGTCATTGAGTCATGTGGCTTTTAGCTACTTTTATTATGTGGTTTGATTCCTTATCTTTGCCTTTTGCTATTTTTCAGATCAAGACTTCTCCTTGGGGTCATCAGGCTTAGTGGCCTGATTATATGCTCTTTATTGGGGAGTTTATGAGTTCTCATCTGATTCTAAAGAACCCTTTTTATCTTGAGTGGTATCTCCAAGATCAAATTTAGAGTTATCATCTAATGCCTAGGACTCATTCCATTCTACCCCGATACTATAGTCGGTATTGTGGCCCAAGATATCAGCTGACATTGCTTGTCTGGGCAATGTTGGGGTAAATGCTTCCTTTCCGGAGCATCCTGGAGGCTATGAGGAGTTCTACCGTAGGGAGCTTCTTGGTTGGCCTGATGTGGATCATGTTCTTGTGCCTTCAATGTTTGATATTCATAATGAGCCTAGCCGGGGTAGCTCATCTGTACCTAGTGATGCCCCCAACACACAGGCAACCTTGAGTTTGCAGGGTAAATTCCGAGTCACGATATGCATCTCTTGGCTTTCCTCTATCATCTTTCGACATTATTCTAAGTTTGTTTTTATTCTTTGATAGGACCATCGTGGCAGGAAGGTAGCTAGGCTTGTCGAGAGTTCTTCTGCCTCTTCCACTCCATCTCAAGGTCCAGCAATGATAGAAGGACATCAGGGATTTCAGTACCAGTAATCCATGTTCTTGATGCATCATCCCGATCTGAGTACTTATACTATAGTGATCCACCCTTACTTAGATCATGAGCACGCAATGACTTTTCACCTTGCTGGCGCTACCTATGTGAGCTCTTCTTGATCTTTTTATTGTCTCCTTCCTTTTAGATCATAATGGTTCTAACTTACTTTGATTTAAATTTTTCATGTGCCTATAGCCGACATCATCACCAACTAGAGCTTTCTTCATGGACAACAGCGGTACATGATGGAGCAAAACTCCAATATGGCAGTATGTTTATTATGATTTTTATGATAATGCATGGCATGTAATGAAATTCATATGAATGACTTATGTTAAAATGTTGCAGATGGAGATCCGACGACTGCGAGCTCAGTTGGGGATGGTTTAAGTGGATGACCAGCAGCAACAACCTTAACAAGGATAGGGCAACCTACTAGGATTCTTTCCACAGGGTGGTTATCCTCCTCCTCTATCATCTTTCAACCTCAGCTAAGCGGGTTCGACCGCCGGAAAGTAGATAGGCTTTTTTTTCGTTGTTTTTCTTTCTTAGGCCATTCGTGGGGCCTTTCTCGTATTTTAATGGAGAGGTTTTACATTATTGATGCGCTTTGTGCCTTCCTTCTTATTGATAATTGAGCTTATCAGGGTAATCTATTGATATTCGCAGATTGCCCATAAACTACGTATAGTGAACTACTACTTCCCCTTTTTCAAAACCTTTCACCATGCAGGACTACATCTGATTCCGTGTAGATCTGAACATTTATCTCAAGAACTGCAATGGTTGGGATCACCTTAGGATTCATGGTCTATCACACATGAAGGAGTATTATCGCATCTTTGTTAAGGACAATGTGATTCAGGCTGCCGTCAAGTTCTAGGTTCCCATTGACAACATTTTCTATTTTGGAGATCATGAGATACGCCCCTTGTATGAGGAATTATATAGGCTCCTGAGGTCTTCTATCAACATACTCCCTGCCATTCTGATGGATGGCCCTGAGTTTTCTGGCCTGTTGATGAACCAATTTTAGTTATAGTGGTTTGATAAGTGTCGGTTGATCAATAATGCCCCTGGAAATGAAGGAGGCTAGATGTGGTTTTTGATATAGTCAGGAGTCTTCCTCCCACCAATGCCAGTTAGCTCCTGCTCATCTGTCTACTTTTATTGGGAGTATTTCTATGTAAGGCTCCGACTATGGTTTGCAGCTTTGGTTACTTAACCATCATCGATCAAATGCTAGAGGGTAAATCTCCAGTAGCAGTGAGTCTAGCTTAGACACTAATTTTCATGCGTTCCGCTTGACATGGGACTAAAGCTGCTACTAGAGGTAGCAGGCTTCTCCTTTAGGTAAATTTATTTTAACCTTAATTTTTGCATAAATTTCCCTTTCCGGGTTTTTATTTATCAGGCTTGCCTTAATTTTTATTTAGATCACCCTTTCATGTTTTCAATCTAGCAAGCTACTATTGTTTTTTTTATTCATTTTTTTTGCAGCTTTGGCTTTGGGATAAGCTTTCCGTACTATCTATTCCTACGAACATGGACTATCAGCCAAAGGCATATTGGGCATGTGGCTCCGTGGTTCACATCGGCGATCGTTCCTATAGAGATTTTACTATCGAGGAGTGGGTCAAGTTCATGGGAAGTCATACTATTGAGGGTATACACTGGGTTTGTCCCTAGTGGGGGATTACTCATGTGACTATGGATGTTGCTATAGGAGGTTTAGTCCTCATTGGTCTTTCAAAGGTTATCACTTACTCTCCTGTCGCTTATGCAGGCAGTCTGGCAATTTTTAGGGGTTTCCAACATCTCTGTGCACCCTCCTTGGTTCTGAACTTTCTTACACTAGGGTGTACTGACATGACATGGAATGGATTAACCGCACTCAGGTGGAGGTGAATTACTTTGTGCCTTTCAACATTCACCCAAGTAAGGCTTATCGTATTTGGGTTGTGAGCACCTGTAGGCTTGCCACTTTTGAGGAAAGGCTTGCCAAAACTAACAAATTATGTAGCTTTCTCACGGGCCATTGACCTTGCCATTGTGCATCTTTCTATTCTTGTGGGAGAATAAAGGCTTCGAGCCTTGTTGTTTGTCTCTTTATTTCTATTTCCTATTTGTAATGCACTTTATGTGTAATAAAGATAGAAATGTTATTTGAATGTGCATTTTATCAATCAATTCAATGTTTCCGTTTAATGCACTCATGCAGTACTTTCAACATGAACATGTTATTGTAAAAGACATTATTAATCATGGAGGATAAATGGTATTTATTCCCAAGAAATGTCCACTGTCGTCTAAGGCTTCGAATGGATTTTACCCAAGACTTCACTCTTTTATTTTTAGTCTTTATTTTTGCTCAAGGGCCCTCACTAGCTCTTGATAGACTTTTTATGATTATTTTCTTTTTATTACATGAGATAGCACTTTAGCTTATTAGACTCATTAATTCGTTACCATCCAGATCTGTGATTTTGACTGACCCTTTATTGAGAGTTCTCTTTACCAAATAAGGACCTTCCTAGTTTGGCTGGAATTTTCCTTGAGCATTGCTTCAAGGGTAAATTGCCTACTTTTAGAGGTTGATCCTGCCATTTGACTTTACAATTGTAAGCCCTAGCCATACACTGCTGATATAATTATAGGCTTCCCAGTGCTGCCAAGAATTTCCCATCAATCAGATTCAATTCCTCGTACCTCACCTTTTCCCATTCGTCTTCTTGCAGTTTTGCCTCAAGGGTGACTCGCAAGGACTTGATCTCTACCTCCACAGGTAACACCGCTTCCATCCCATATACCAAGGAGAAAGGAGTTTGTCCTATGGGAGTTTTGACACTAGTTCTGTACCCCTATAAAGCATAAGGCAATTGATCAGCCCACTCCCGATAATTGGCAATCATTTTTAAAGATCTTTTTGATCAACTTATTAGCTGCTTCTACAGGTCCATTGGCTTAAGGCCGATAGGGTGAAGAGCGATGATGCTCAATCCTATATTTCTCAATAACATCCGTTGTTTCTCCTTGGAACTACATGCCATTGTCGCTTACTATATGATGAGGGATACCGTATCTGGCAAAGATGTATCGCTGGATAAACTGAGCCCTTTTCTTTGCCGGGATGCTCGTATGTGATTATGTTGTAACCTAATTTGGAAAAGTAATCTACATACCCTATAATAAAATGATGACCATTTGTTGAGGATGGCCTTATTTCACCAACAATGTTGATGCCTGAGGCTAAGAATGGCCAAGGCGTCATTAAACTTTGTAATGGCATCAAAGGCAAATGGCTCATATTTCCATTTATCTAACAGGCTTGGCAAGTCTTTGCTTCTTAAATACAATCGGCCAGCATAGTTAGCCAAAAGTATCCCATTCTCTAGATTTTCTTTGCCATCATGAAACCATTCATATATAGACCATAGTCACTTGCATGCACTTCTTTCATTACTTTATTTGCTTCTTGCAGAGTTAAACACTTTAGTAGTAGACCGTCAGAAGACCTTTTAAATAGATCTCCCTTGACGAAGCATAATTGCACAGTGAGCTTCCATAGCATATTTCTGTCAGAATTTGTGGCTTTTAGGATGGACTTTGCCACTCTCAAGGAATTTGAGAATGTCAAAATACTAGGGTTCCTCCCCATTGATAGGGCTTTCTATCGCGTAGACATAACACGAGGATCTGGTTGTTTCCATAATAAGTGGCTTAATCGATTGCCTTTAAGTTTCTTCCCACATTAAGGCTAAAGTGGCCAATGCATCTTCCATCTAATTTTCTTCATGAGGTACATGACAAAATTCGCATTCACTAAACATAGAGGCATTCCTGCATAAGGCTTCCATGTAAGGTCTAAGAGACTCGCCTTTTAACTCCCAGTCACCTGTGACGTGTTTTATGACCAAAGCTGAATTGCCAATAATCTTGAATTTATGTGCTCAAAGAGTAACTAGAGCGGACATCCCATATAGGCAAGCCTCAAATTTCACTCCATTGTTCGTTATGGAGAATTCTAATTTCCTTGACAAAGGTATGAGTGCTCCATCTGGCATAACAATGATGACTCCCAAACCAGCTCCCTGTTTGTTAATGGTGTCATTGAAGAACATCGTCCACCTTTCTAGATTTTCCTTTGTTGTTACAAGGCATTCATCAGGGAATTCCAAGTTTCTTGGTTCTCCTTCTTCCAGCGGTTGGTTTGCTAGAAATTCAGCCACCGCTCTCCCTTTGATGGTCTTTTTAGTCACATATTCAATGTTGAATTTTGACAATAACAAGAGCCACCTCACTAGTTTTTTGGTTAGTGACGGAGTCTGACATAGATACTTTATCGGATCCACCTTTGCAACTTCCTGGATCAGTAAGGTTGGAAGTAATGTCTGAGCTTCTTGGTGAGCCATACCGTTGTGGCACAAGTTTTCTCCACGATGGTGTATCAAGTCTTGTATTCTAGCAACTTCTTCAGAAGATAATAGACCGCATATTCTCTATTATCTTCATGCTCTTGAACCAGCATGACTCCTATAGACATTTCTTCGATCGCTAGATAGAGGATTAATGGCTTTCTAAGAATTGGCTACTTCAGTACCGGAGGATTCATCAAATAAGCCTTGATTCTATCGAAGACTTCCTAACATTGATTATTCCACTCTATCGGTTATTGCTTTCTTAAGAGCTTGAAGATGGACTCAGACGTGGTAGTCAATCGAGCTAGAAAGTGACTAACATACTGTATGGATCCCAAGAAACTTCTCTCTTCTTTCTTAGTCTTTGGTACACGCATTTCTCTAATAGCCTTGGCTTTATCAGGGTCTATCTCTATACCTCTTTTGCTAACCACGTTCCTTAGCAACTTACCTAATGTAACACCGAATATGCACTTCTTCGGGTTAAGATGAAGATTGTACTTCTCAATCCTTGTGAGAAATCATTCTAGCACTCTGGGATGCTCTTTTGGCATAGCAGATTTCACAAGCATATCATCCACATAGACTTCAACCTCTTTATGGATTAGATCTTGTAGTAATGTTATGATTCCTTACTGGTAGGTTGCCCCTACATTCTTGAGTCTGAAAGGCATCACCCTGAAGTAATATGTCTCCTATTCTGAGATAAATGCAATTTTGAACTTGTCTATCATGTTCATGGGGATTTAATGATATCTAGAGAGCCCATCCATAAAGGAGTACATGGCAGCACGCACCAAGCTATCCACCAAGAAGTCAATATGTTTTAAGGGGAAATCATCCTTGGGGGTAGCTTTGTTCAGATCTCTGAAGTCAACACAGACTCTAACATTGCTATTCTTCTTAGGCACTGGGACCACATTGAACAACCAAGTGGGATACTCAACAACTTCCATGAAGTTAGCCTTGACTTGCTTGGCCACTTCTTCTTTGACCCATTCCAGACGCATTCATCTCATCTTCTACTTCATAGGACAATCCTTGGGTCCGTAGGGATCTTGTGCTCAGTGATGTGCCAATCAAGCCCCGGCATGTCTTTGTGAGACCAAGAGAAGGCTAAAACGTGATTTTCTAATGTTTTTATTAATTCTCTCTCTTGTTCAATGGGCAATTGATTAGAAATCTATACCATTTTAGGATCATCCTCCGTGTTTAAGTTAATCTCTTTTGTAATACCATCATTAATGTTAAAAACGCTAGATGAATGCTGAAATTGATGCATGGAATCGTAATCAGAAACACAATCCAAATTAGCAAAGTTCTTCATCTTATTATCATCATAAAATACATAATTTATTTCAAACATATTGGAAATAGAAATGAAAGACTCATCCTAATTAGTAGGGATTGGTTCTAGAATGGATGATTCTTCCATAGGAGCTGGCTTTAGCAAGATGTTCTCATCGTCCTCCCCTTCCATTTTTGATTTACCATTCACGACTTTAACCATGTCCATGAAAACTAGGCTTAGACAACATCCCTTGCTCTTTGCCTCCTCTACTATCTTGAGTTGAGCTTGGAAGTGTTTAGTTAAAGTATTGAGGATCTCTTCTTCTCTGCTTGGCTTCTTGACCTTCTTTGGATATGCTTGCTCAATGGGCTTGATCTGATCGAGAACTATCCTAGAATTTTGTTGAAAATCTACCTTTTCCTTTAACACAAGGGTGTCAGAGCCTTTACCATATTTGTTATAGTCAACCACATCCGAGAATATTTTGAACCCTGGAACGGTCCTCCCCTAATTAGTGACAGGTTCAAGGGTTCCACTATATGGTCACTCTGACTATTTTTGAAAGATTGTTTTTTGGTGGTTCTTCTAGTGCCTGTATAATCGAGTCCTATATGTTGCCATTCTCCTACCCCTATATTGAAGGTTGGCATTCCTTGTTCATGGTCCCCTAGTCATTTTCCAGGAGTATGGTGTTTATGCATGTAACCTTGAATCCAAGGGGCCCAATGTACCTCTAGTTGCTTGTTTGATCCTTGATCGATTATGGCTGTGGTAAACTCTTTCATGTGGCTTTCCCCCATCTTAAGAGCGGCCATGACTGATGCTTCATCTACTTCCAAAGTGACAATCTTCCCTTAGAATGGAACCTTAACCTTCTGGTGAAGAGTAGACGGAACACCTCCCAAGGCGTGGAACCATGGTCGTCCAAGCAACATAGAGAAAGTTACTGGAATGTCTATTTCTATGAAAAGTACAATAGAGGAGATCTTCCCAATAAACTTCAACTTCAAACATACCGACGACAGTTCTTTTGGACTTGTCGTAGGCCTTTATAACTATTATTGACTTCTTTAAGTCCTTCTCGATTAACCCCAGGATTTGTAAAATATCCTTAGGACAGACATTCAAGACTGAGCCGTCATCCACCATTACACATGACATGATGCATCCAAAGATGATTGCCTTCAGATACAGAGCCTTATTGTGTCGAATCACCTCATCTGGTGAATCAGAGCTAGAAAAGATAATATCAGGGATGACCGTGCTTGTTTCAGCATTAAGCAGTGCGCAAACCTACTCTGGACAAGCTAAAGGGGATGTCTAAACCTCCATAAGTTTCTTGATAGTGGCAAGATGATGATTTTAAGAACCTATGAGGAGATCCCAGATGCTCATCTTTGTGGTGGTGGCCGTCAATTGGTCTACGATCGGGCTTTCTATCTGTTCTGAAGACTTGACAAAAGTTAGGGGTGCCAAGGGTTCTGCCCTTGGCATGGTAGGGCCTACTGACCCAATGATCTTTCTTCCTCTAGTAATAGACTAATAGTATGAGTAGGCAAGTTTGTTGTTTCAAATTCTTCAAATTCATTGAAATCTTCATCAAGTGGTATTTCTCCCAAGTCAATCAGCTTGTTCACTACGGGTGATCCCTTGGTTATAGAAGGCCATTGCATAAAGGGTTCCTTTTTGTATTGTCCTTCTATGGTAATAGGATTCTCCTATAGGATTTGGCTAAAATGTGGTTGGAGTCTTCCTTGATCATGTGAAAAGATGAGGAAGCTCCTCCAGTTAGTTTTAGAGTATCATCACAAATAATGGAATCCTCCGGCATCATCATGCTTATACATGTACCAAGGATACTCCTTATCAGATTCTATAGATGTTAGACAGACTGCATTCCTAATAAAATAATGGGTTTCCATGGTTGTCTAGTTCAGGGGCTGAGTCCTCCAGTGGATCAACCCATATGAAGTAATCGATGAACTACTTAGCCAACGCATTCCAGAATGATTTCTGGTAAAATTTCATCCCTTCACACCATGCGACTACTTTTTCATGGAGGGTCAAATGGAACGTCTCAAGCCAATATGAATAATGAATGTATTCACTGTTCATCATTTGTACAAATTTATAGATGTGAAGGCAAGGCTTTGTACTTCTATCATAGTAAATGGGGTAGACTTTGCTCAAATCTGGGTTTTGGATGCAGTAGCTGTCCCGAGCTAGTTCATTCTCGACTCTGATTCTCTCCATGATGTATTGCCGATAAGGTTGTCACCCCTCATCCCTGATCATATTGATAAAGTGCTCGTTTCTTGAGTCAAAGTCAGTAAAGTCTCTGGAATCATCACTTGTTGCAGTACCCTAAGCTTCCAATGAGTTAGGCTCAAGAGATGAGGCATAGCTTTTGGATCCATAATAATCAACTGTCATTTTGTGAGGAACATATGGGGGGCTATACTAAAACTCTCTAGGTAAATGGTTTAGTTCATTGTCTATGAAGACTTCAGATTCGTACCCCAATTTACATCTTCATCATCTAACTCACTAGAGTTTTCAAAATCTTCGACTTCTTTGTCTGAATCTGCAAAGGGTTGCTACTTGTTCATAGGCTCAAACATCCAGACTAGTGCTTCTTATACAGGTAAGTCATCATCAGTTTCTTCCTTAGGGTCCTCTTCTGGATCTTCCTCGGGATCTTCTTCGGGATCTTCCTCAGTCTTCCTCAGGATCTTCCTCGATGGCATTTTCTGCCAAGTTTTCTTCAGCTTCTATTCCCTCAATGGCTAAGCGAAAATCAAAGATCATTCCTCGCATATTGGTGAATGCCTCCTACATCCGACCATCATATATCGTAAGGTCTGCACGAATTCCTTCGAACGGGTCTCGATGTTCAATGCTTATTTGGTTCCTTCGATCTAATTCTACAGCCACATCAATGTGAAGCTCAGTAAGTAGATTGTGCATCGAGTCATTAATGTTCAGATACCTCTTCCAATCTTCATGATTACTTCATGCTTGTTCAGGGTCACATAGCTCCTGGTTCCCAAGATGGGTCATTCTAAAAGAACTTCCAAACTCGAACAGGTTTCCTCCCACATAATTGGGGCTCATATAGTCTGGAGGAGTGTAAATAGGGGGCTGAGGAGGAGGAACTTCCCCCCAACCAGCATTGCATTGGTCTACTTAAGGTACCAAACACTAGAATAGTGTAGATGGGTGTGATTGGGAAGCCATGAAGTAACGAGTGAAGGATCTATTGGCATTGAATTATGCCAGTCCATGGCTAGTCCTTCTAAGAAGCAAGGAAATTGGGGTACAAAACCCATCATTGCGATCCCTTGTTCATGCATGAATTGGAGGAACCTCTCTATGTGCTCACTTAGGTCAGAGTCACCTCAAAATATGAGATGTGGCTGCACCTGATACTGGTTAAGTCCCTTCCTCCTTATTATTATAACGTACTGATCAACCATGTAAATGATGTCCATATTCTTGAAGATCATATTATCCTCCCATCTAGGGTTATGTCGAAAGTTATCCGTCACATTGATACCATGCTTATCAGCCTCTACATGAACATTGGTAGTGTTCACCGTGGCCTTGAAGTTAGGCAAGGGATTAGTCTACGTGGTCGATTTCTTTTCAGGTGGTTTCATTCTCCCATCGGCTATAATTCGCTACAAATCTTTCAATAATCGAGTGCATTTATTAGTGTGATGTCCCTTGGTCATATGATAAGCACAGAAATTATCCCTCCCAGCCATGATAGGTGGGCCAAATGGCTTGATACTCTGAAGCTAATTAGACTTCCACAATTTGGTGAATATTTGCGATAGTGATTCCACCCGTGGGGAAATAGATTCATGAGTTTGTACCTGAGTGGCAACAACGACCTTGGTTGAGCTCTTAGCGGATTTAGAGGTTCTCTATATGGAGGATTCTCCCTTTTCCTAATACCTAGGCTTAGTACAAGCATGCTATTCTTGTTTTATCAACCGGTCTCCTTCATCATACTTCTCCAACTTTTTGGCGTAATCTACCACATCATCAAAGGTATTAACCCTTTTCATTTTCATTTCATCTCGGCACCTTTGACTGGATCCTTCAACAACCTTTACTATTAAGGCCTCTGTGAACGGACAAAAATTCTCGTGCCTTGCAGAGGGATCCACTCAGGGTTGTTTCTTATTTTAGCGTGATAAAAATTAATTAGTTCAAGTTTACACATTTAACCAATTTTATGAATAAAAGAATCGAGACCCAATTCTCGATATAAATGATAGAGTCACCACCCAAGTTGTCTACTTGAGAAAGATTTTTGGTATAGTTCCCATTGGGCGGGAGACTCATACCTTTTGGATCAGAGATTCGGGTATCGAATGAGTCACTTATTTCTCATTTAGTTAATTCAAATTACATTCACTGTGTAAAACCATTTTCTTTTCATCATTTGGGGAATTATTATGAAAACCCTATTTTCTACACTCTTTCATACCCGATACATGCATTCAACAGTTTATAATAAAACACAAGTAGTAAAACAAGGGGGGATAAAACTACAACCGAGGGAAAAGGGGAATTGTGAGGGAACCTATACATTTGATCTAAACTATAAAACAAAATAAATATGCCTTCATCCACAAAGATTAGCACGGTTTATAGCATATCATAAGTCAGTATTTTGTTAGGAAAAATGTGATTATGTTAGCATGGTGGTTTTTCAAACGATAGTGCCCGGTCGGCTTCTAGGATCGAAATGAAATAACAGGTCTTCAACTTATTTGGTTATGAAAACACATTTTAACTTTTTGTGAGTTAATTTACCGAATTATTAATGAAACTAATCGCATGGTATATGGTGATGTTGGATTCATTTTAAAAATTTGTAAGTAAAAGGGGAAAATGGGGTTCTACCTGGGGGCCATTACCCATACAGGTGTGGAGGACCCGTACGACTGCTGGTGAGGATCCATACGGGTCCTGTCTAGACCCAGACAGAACATTATGTCGAGTTAAATATAGAATAGAAACTAAAGTGGAAAAACAAAATACAATGGGATTTCCTTCCACATGGGTATGGCGCAGCCGTACAACCACTATAGGGGTATACAGGTGCCAACAAGGCCCATATAGGTCAGGACCATACCCAAAACAAGATAAAAGAAGATCTGATGGAATTGAATAAATAGAGAATGACAATAAAATAAATGAGATATGAGTCTCTTCGAAACTCAAGAGCGTACCGTTACTTGGTGAATCCACTTTAGAGCAATTCCAATGTCGAATGGAAACTTTATCAAAGTAGATGGTGAAATGATGAATTTAGGACTATTTAGGTGAGTGTTTGTATTGATAGAACCTACCCCAATCCTAACTACGAAGCTAGAAATGAATAAAATGTGGGCAAAACCATTGTGGAATGGTTTTCCCCCTATTTTATAACTTCTATACCTCTTTTATACCCTTTATATACTATCAGAAACTTACTAGAACTATATTGTTATATTGGTATTTGATTCTCATATTTTTCTCCAATTATTCTCCTCTTGAAATGAAGCAAAATGCTCCTTTATATACGTAAAAATCATGTGTAAACGCATTAAATGACATTTATTATTGATTTTATGCACTTAAACAGATTATTTGGGCATCGGGACCCATACAGGTCCCAGTAGGACCGGTATGGGCCATTTTGGGTCATACCGGACTAGTACGAATCAATTAGACCCCTACGGGCTGAGTGGACCCATATGGATTTGGCTGACCCATACCAGGTTGACCTATATGGATCTGTATAGACCAGTCCAACAAATGTTGACCGAAAATGCCCGTAGGTGCCCGAAAATGCCCAAAATCGATCGATTTTGACTAAAACTGACCAAAATTGACCTTTTAGGGACTTAGGCACTAGTTTTCTAAGGTTTAGGTTTGATAAAGCTTGACCAATCTATATTGAAACCATTCTAAGTAGATAACACTAGTAAATAAATGCATCATATAGATCTCATAATCGTTTCGTGAGAAGGACCATTAAAATCCAGTGCTCACATATTGCCCCTAATGGGATCACTACAGATACAGATTTGTATGATCTCATAATGTGAGTGAGGGTTTAGAAATCATACATGAGGTGATGATATGGGTGAGTTCCTTTCTTAAGGTGAACTTGTTTTCTTGCCTCCTTTTCTTGAGGTGGATGGCTCTCCTTTGTTGATATGTAACCTTTTCTTGAGGCAAATGACTTTCCTTTGCTAATGCGTATCCCTTTCTTGAGGTGGATGACCTTCTTTTGCTGATGCATATACCTTTCTTAAGGCAGATCAACTTTCCTGGCTAATCTTGTATCCTTTGCGACTTCAGTGGGTAAGGTGCGACTTTTACTATGTTCATCTCTTTCTTAAGGAGGATAACTTTTCCTGCTACTGGTGTGTATACCTTTCTTAAGGCAGATGACTTTTCTTTGCTAATGCATATCCCTTTCCTAAGGCGGATAACTCTCCTACTAGGGATTTTGAATTTCCTGTCAAAAATAAAAACATTGTGTTAGTCATTGTCTGGAAGGACATGTCTTAATTCTTGATTGACTTTTTGGTAAACAAAAAAAATTTTTGCCCCTTCAATCAGGAATGAAGATGCGTGGGTAGGGATAGGCCACTAAATAAAATGAAACTAAGTTTAGATATGTCGGGTTTAGCCCAATTACTTTAGGGATGGAATGCCCCTTAGAGGGTGCTTCTCAGAGGAATGCCCCTTGATTGGTTCTACTACTGAGGATGCCTCTAAGGTGAGTGCCCCTAGGGTATTTGATGATAGGGGGTATGCCCCTTAACTGGTTTTGCTATTGGGGAATGAGGGAATTCCCCTCAATTGACTTCTTTTGAGTGGCTCAACTAGTGGGGGGTGCCCCTTGAAATTTCTCTTAAGAGGCTTGACTGGTGGGGGGATGCCCCTTGAATGATTTGATTGCTGGGGAAAATGTTCCTTTTTTCAATTAGGCCTCTAGGGATACTTCTCAAAGTGATGCCCCTAGAATGGTATTGTTATCATGTTCACTCTCTTTCTTGATAAGCCCCAAGTGTGCCCCTTCTATTCGCTGGCACTCCCTCTTAGTAAGAAATCTAGCTTGAAAATGGAAGTGAGGGCCCATACGCTTGTTGGAGAGGGGCTTGAGTTGAACCTGAGTCTAGCTATTTTGCCCTTGTAAAGGTCTTTATAATGTTATGATACCTGTGGGTTCCTTTCTTGAGGCAAACTCCTTTCCTTGGTGTTCATTTCTTAAGGCAAACATCTCTCAGATGACTTTCCTTTAACTAATGCTAGTGGCGGATGAATTCTCTTCGTATCCCTTTCTTAAGGTGGATTGACTTTCCTGGTTGATATTTCATCCTTTTCCTAAGGCGAATGATTCTCCTATTGATGGTGTATCCCTTTCTTAAGACGGATGACTCCCCTGCTACTGGTGTATCCCTTTCCTAAGGCGGATGACTCTCTTACTGTTGGTGTATCCCTTTCCTAAGGTGGATGACTCTACTTATGATGGTGTATCCCTTTCTTAAGGTGGATGACTCTCCTATTGGGGATTTTGAGCTTCCTGTCAAAAATGCAATAAAAATTGTTGCACTAGTTACTATCTGAAATAATACATCTTAATTCTTGATTGAGTTTGTGGTAAATAGAAAATTTTTTTGCCTCTTCAATCAAGAATGAAGATGTATGGAAAAGGGTTAGCCCCTAAATAAACTGTAAATTATATTTAGTTGGGTTTGGTCCAACACGAATCGGGGTGCCCTTAGGGAGCTAATTGCTGAGGAGATGGCTTTTGAATGGCTAGTCAATTTAGACTGCTGGGGAGAAACTACTCGGGGGCAATTTCAATTGTTTAGAGGAAGGTGTTCCTACGACATTATAGCTACTGGGGAGTATCCTTGGAAACTATCTCAAGAAAGCTTGACTAGTTGGGAGTGCCCCTAAAAATTTTCCCTCAAAAGGCTTTGGGGTCGATGCCCCTCGGGTATTCTTCTGACTGGGGGAATGGTTTCTCTAACCACCTAGCCGTCGGGGACAAGGACTGACTCTTTATAGGGATAGGGGGAATGCCCCTTCAATGTTTCGTTTGCTCAAGAACAAACTATTTTGATGTGGTTGCTCTGCTGGAGAAAAGTGACCCTTTGGTTGGCATTCAAGTTTTGTCTTATCTGACCTGCAGGGGAAAAACAAGTTTTATCAGAATATGACCTGAAATGGTACATCTTAATTCTTGATTGACTTTATGATGAACAAATTTTTTTCCTCTTTAATCAAGCATTAAGATGTATCAGGGTTTTACCCCTTAATTAACTGTAAAGATTGAGTGAAGAAATGTTGCGTTGGTCCCAATTCTTCTTTAGTATGCCCCGTGGGGGAGTGCCCTCAGGGTATTTAATGATGGGGGGATGCCCCTTGACTAGCCTCATTGCTGCGGAATGGGGGGAATGCCCCTAATGTAGCATAGCTATCGGGGAGATGCCCCTTGATGGATTCCACTACTTGGGAATAGGGGAATGCCCCTAATGTACCATAACTGTTGGGGAGATGCCCCTTGATGGATTCCACTGCTGGGGAATGGGGGGGATGCCCCTAATGTAGCGTAGCTATTAGGGAGATTTGCCTTGATGGATTCCACTACTGGGGAATAGGGGGATGCCCCTTGATTGACTCCTTTGCTGGGGTGATGTTCCTTTTGATATTTTGTTTGTTAGGGATTCCTTCTAAGATAATGCCCCTCAATTCGGGCAGGAATCTTACAACTTACGAGGATTGTTACCCTTTGTTATTTTGATAGTTTGGGGAACTTCCTTAAGAATGGTTCCCCTTGAATGGACCTGCATATTAAAAAGTATTTGTGTTAGTAAACATTCTGAAATGGCTTACCTTGATTCTTGATTTACTTTGTAGTAAACAAAAAAAAATTTTGCCCTTTCAATCAAGGAAGAAGGTGAGCTAGGGGTTTTCCCCCTAATTAACTTAAAGAATGGAGTTTAAGAGATGTGGGGTTGGCCCCAATAGTTTTGAGCTAGGATGTCCCTCGGTGGTGCCCCTTGGGTAGTGCCCCTAGGGTGCTTGATAATGGGGGAATGCCCCTTGAGTGATTCTAATGCTGGGGAATGGAGGGGGTGCCCCTCTATTGACTTCCATGCTGAGGAGGTGTCTTCCTAGATGATTTTTCTATTGGGGATTTCTTCTAGGACAACATTTCCTTGGTTTATGTCAGAAACACTTATTCTTTGGGGATTGTTTCCCCTTGATGTTTTGATCACTTGGGGATCATTTCCTTTCAATGAACCTGCATATTAAAATTGTCCATATTAGTAACTATCTTTGGCATGGCTTACCTTGATTCTTGATTGACTTTGTATAAACAAAAATTTTTTACCCCTTTAATCAAGGATCAAGGTGAGCTAGGGGTTTGCCCCTAATTAACTGAAAGAATTGAGTTGAACAGATGTGGGGTTGGCCCCATTCCCGTTTTGATGTGCCCTTAC
This sequence comes from Euphorbia pulcherrima, assembly GCA_947683365.1. Taxonomy (NCBI): domain Eukaryota; kingdom Viridiplantae; phylum Streptophyta; class Magnoliopsida; order Malpighiales; family Euphorbiaceae; genus Euphorbia; species Euphorbia pulcherrima. Next base: position 44,422,018 of record CANTUS010000015.1, read on the forward strand.
TGCTAAGGAGGGCTTATTTTGCATCAAAATTGTTTTGCCCTAGAGTTGGGTCCTATACGACATGGGATCTACTGGGGAGGACCTGCATGCTCAATAGGGACCTATTCGGGTGGTGAATATGATGGGAAATGACCTGTACACCTAATACTGACCCATATGGATGAGGAAGCTATTGATGGGATGCATATGCCTGTTGGGGACCCGTATGGACGAGGATGGGTTTAAGTGGAACCCGAGTTTGACTAGTGTGACCCTATAATGGCACTTATAATGTTGTTATGCTTCGCCCTGGTGAGAACCTTGTCTTGAATCTGAAAAGAGGATTTCTATGCTATTCGTGGACTCGTACAAGTGTGGATGGACAATGTATGCCCAAATGAGACCTGTGCTTCTTCTTGGTGTTAGATCTAACATTGGTGCAGGATACCTTCATGGTAAGTTCAAACCTACAATACTCAAAACTAAACTATGCATGATGCATGATGTATGAACATTTAGTGTTTGTACTGATGTTTTGTCCCAGTTGTGGAATCTGGTTGCCATGGGGTTTGAGCAATCGGGCTATGATTTAGACGTTCCTTGAAGAAGAAAGTCCAATTTTTTTTGAGCTGTTACCCTTGGTTGAATATGTTTGATATCTCAACCTTTCTTATATAGAAACAGCTCCTTGAAGACTTGTTGTTCTACTAAGCCTCATCTGTACTGACTTTCTAGACCTTTATTGTCTCTCTAGATTTGTACGGCTCTCCTTTGACTTATGCCCCATATTCAAAGGATTCCATGGTCTACCTAGTACCCTTTGCCTCTAAGATATTCACATTATTTCCTTGTCCATCTTTAGTTGGGATACGGACTTGAATCGCATGTAAATTGACTAGTAACCAAACTTTCAAAGCTCTAGATTACTGAAAGACTGGCCCGACTTAGACCGACGAGTACTACCGAGATTTGTTAGCTGAGATTTACACTTTACACGCTAGGGGAGTGCGTCTTCGAGGTGTCCATACTATAACTTTATGTAAGCTAAATGATGCTAGTGGAAACATTTTATACTGGCGCTTTTACTTTGAGTTCTAACTTTTGCATAGACCACTTGATGTGATGCGGTCTATCGAACTGATTTTTGTGTTTTCTTTCTTTCTTCTTTTTCTTTTTTTTCTTTTTTTGTCTTAACTTTTGACTAAACTGTCCTTGGCGGCTCCGTTCTAACAAACTTTCTTTCTTATCTTTTGTCTCAATTTTTGCCTGAACTATCCTTGGCGGCTCAGTTCAACAGACTTTCTTTCTTTTCTTTTTTTCTTAATTTTTGGCTGAACTGTCCTTGGCGGCTTAGTTTACCAGACTTTCTTTCTTTTCTTTTGTCTTAATTTTTGCCTGCATCGCCTTTTTAGGTTTTCAACCAAGCAGACTTTTTTCGACTTTTGCATAAACCTCATTTCTTTTGTAGCTCATCGGTGCTTTTTGTCTTTTGTTGAATAATACATGCATAGTAAAGATAACAACAAAGATGTGAAAATGTAGAAAAAATTGATACTCACATATTTGCTATCATTTCATCTAATGACATGCATGCATTCATAAGACCAGGATTCTTAGCAAATCATAACTTATTCATCGATGAAATTAAATTTGAGTGCATAGGCAATGGTAATAGTTTCCAATGGTTAACCCTTACCTGCTTTTTGGTCCCTTTAAAGAATTTCCAAAAAGCAACTGACATTTTTCTATCAATGCCCTAACTTTTGCCTAAGCCGCCCTTTTCGGGTTTTCAACTTAGCGGGCTTTATTTTTGAGTTGGGGTACCCTAATTTTTACCCGGCTGACACAAGGATCACCAATCGATGGGTTTTTTTTGTGGCATGCTACTTTTTGTGATTTATTTCTTTTAACCTAGACATGATAGCTCTTAATCCTATCTTGATTCACTAGATTCACAAACTCATTTCCATCCTTGTCCATGATCTTAATTCCTCCCTTGCCAAGGACTTTCTTAACTAAAAATAGTCCTTCCCAATGAGGCCTGAACGTACCCCTAGCATCAGTGTTGACTTGGTGTAGCCATTTGAGAATCAAATCACCCTTCTAGAGGGGTTGCTTTGGGTAAGCTTGGGCCATTTAGTGTTGGAATGAACACATTCTTCTCTTTTATGAAAGAAGGAGGTCGTGCTATTGTGGGGAGGGTTTTGGGATCATTATGTAGGGTGAGGGCTCTTCTTTATTTTGAACAAACAAAAAAAGCATTTTTAGAGGGATATTTTGATAGGAATATAGGTCCAAGGGAGGTACCTACATTGATAAGCAATGCCCATTTGTTGGATGTGATGGTTTATCCTTTTTAAGGTTTTGGAAGAGAATTGGATTTAAGCTTGCATTGATTTTAGATTTGTGTTGTAAGATCTTTTCCTTCAATGGTGCTTTTGATGTGGAGTGTGTCTTCCTTGCTTTTCTCTTAGGTTCTTAGTTTCCTTTCTTAGTGATGTGTATCTTCCTCCCCCCTTATGGAAAAGAAAAATAAAGACCTAAGGCTATCATGTTTGCTAAGTACTTTTCATCTCTCTTTTTTGTGGTAATTTTAACCATTGGAACCTTATGCCATTGTGATGCACTCAAATTAAATTTCTTTAATACACATGGCAAAATTTCTAAGAATGTTGTTTTATGAGTGCATGATACCTTTAAGAATGAAATACTCAAACATGATGTGAATGCATCAATTTATTTGTGATATGCTTTGTAAGTTGCATTGTTTGCATCAAAACACTAGCAACATTAAAAGGTTACCTTATTCTCGAAATCATCCTCCACATGGGAAGGGTCTTCATCTTCAATCCCAGTAGGATCCATCGGTGAATCAGTGGTCTCCCAATCCTAAGCTTCTACTTATATTGTCACTAGTCCTCTTCGTGCTTCATCAAGGTCTTTCAATTCCCACTTTTCAGCCCTTTGATAAGTGGTATATGTGATTAAGGAGGACCGGTTCCCTTATACGTCTCTATGCTACACATACTAAAGTCATTGGGGACCCAACCGTCTTCCTTTGAATGAGATAGGAAGGTTGTTGAGCAATCATGATGGCAGTAAGCAACTTTGAAGCAACTCTTGCAGTTCTAAGGATAAAGATGAAGCTCCTTAGTGGGACCTTGTCTCAATCCCACAAATTGAAATACTAGTAGCATAAATCCTTGGCCAGGCTAACCAAATTGATCATTGGCTGGTAGAACTATCCCAGCTACTAACTAAAATGGATGGCTAAACTAACCAAACAGTCCAATTAAACCCAACTAACCAAATTGACTATACGATCCTTCTTGAGGTAAGTGAGACTGAGTGAAACGAGCTT